>JASDDO010000006.1:663578-3063578 GCA_030015575.1 Agapanthus africanus | reverse complement strand
TATAATTTTGTATTGTTGGATAATGTTTTGAACATTTCCTATATCAAGAGTTGATCAGTTCAGGCACGTTATCAAAAAGCATATACGTTCTAAATCAAACCACAGTTCTTAACGTACAGAACACACACAAGAGGAAGAGTTCAGAAATGAACGAATCCTTCTTGAAGCATTGTAGACTAGGTCATATCAATACGACCCGACTAGCTAAGTTACATAAAGATGCATATTTAAATCTGTTTGAATTTACATCTTGTGAAACTTGCCAGTGATGTCACAAAGATAAAATGACCACAGCTCTGTTTATTGGAAACAGAGAAAGAGTTAGTGAACTTTTAGGATTGATACATGATGATGTATGTAAGGTCCCCTGTCTACACATGCCAGGATCGATTCTTTATACTTCATTACATTCACTGATTATCTCTCAAGATTAACATTTGTTCCTGTTGAAACACAAGTCTGAACCTTTTGAGAAATTCAATGAATATGAGTTAGAAGTAGAGAACCAAAACTGGTATAGGTATTATGTCTTTTGATGTGATCAGGGAGGAGAATACTTGATCACGGGATTCTTGGACTATTCTAAAGGAGAATGAGATTCTCTCTCAGCGTTACTCCTCCGTATACACCACAGCACGTCGGTATATCGGGGCGGAGCAATCACACCCTATTTGATATGGTGCGCTCTATGATGAGTACTACTGAGTTTCCTATTTCCTTTTGGGAGTTATGCACTTGTGAAGCTGCATACCTATTGAATAGGGTTCCAATCAAATCTGATGCCTACCACATCATATGTGATATGGAATGGGAAGAGCCCATATCTTAAGTATGTTAAGATTTGGGGTTGTCCAGCCTATGCCTAAAAGAAAAATCCGGACAAGCTCGAGGCAAAGTCAGTTCTGTGGAAGTTTGTTGGATATCCCAAGCATTCGCAAGGGAATATCTTCTACCTAACCGAGGAACAAAAGGTGTTTTGTTTCTCAGCATGCCACCTTTGAGAAAGGGAATTTCTTGTGAAGAAATTAGTGGACATGAGGTAGAACTGGAAGGAGTTCCAGCTATACAAACTACAGCAGATGATTTGGTAGAACCGAAGGATTCAATAGTAACCAACAAACCTCGGCCTCTCCGCCGATCTAGTAGGATTCCTCACCACCTAAGAGATTCTTCGGTTTTCTCTATGACAGTAGGAGCGAGGATTGCATCATGAGATGATGACCCAACTAGTTTCGAGCAGGCCATCAGGAGTGGCGACTCTGTAAGAATGGCTGGATGCTAAGCGATCTGAGATGGAATCCATATACACCAACAAAGTATGGACTTTGGTTGCTTTATCTGAAGGGTTAAATCCCCATCAGGAGCAAGTATATCTTGAGAAGATTACTAGGTGTACATGGAAAAGTTAAGACTTTCAAAGCTATGCTTAAGTCCATCCAGATCCTACTTGCCATTGCTACATACCATGACTACAATATCTGGCGATTGGGTGTCATGACTGCTTTTCTAAATAGTAATTTAGAAGAGAACGTCTATAAGTACACAGCCAGAGGGCTTTGTAGACAGTGGGAGCAGCGGAAACGTGTGCAAGATTGTTTTATGAGATAAATCAGGCATCGCGGAGTAGGAACGTCTGTTTTGATGTGATAGTCAAAGAGTTTGACTTCATCAAAATGGTAGATGAACCTAGTATATACAAAATGGTAGTAGAGAGTATGGTGGTGATCCTCGTATAGTACGTGGAGGACATACTCTTGATAGGGAAGGAGTTTCCTATGCTACGCTCGGTCAATCTCCTCTTGTCACAAGGATTCTCCATATAAGGATCAAAGTGATACCTCCTAAATCCTAGGTTTTATATCTATGAGATAGATCTAATTGGATGTTAGGATTCTCACTAGTTGTGGTATCAATCGATCCTGGGGAGAATCACTAGAAAGGTTCCAGGGTGATAAGGACGACTGTATGTCAGTCACAGGCATTGTCTTTTCCCTCAGTGGAGGGACGGTATGTTAGAAGAGTTCCAAGCTAGATACTGTGACATACTAGATGATAAAGGCAGGATAAATCACTACCAAGGATGCTACCAAAGAAATAGTCTGGATGTACACTAGTTCATGAGATGAACTTTGTTCCTACCATTGTGTGACAATGGAGTTTTTGGCTTTTGCCAAGGAAACCCCGTCCCATCTGTGATCCAGACATATTCTAAAGCAGTATCACCTGATCATGGAGATGGTTGATCTCCAGGAAGATCGAGGTTAGGAGAGTAGACAAAGAGGACAACAACGCGGATCTACTCATAAAGGCCTGTTTCCCAGTAGAGACTTTTATGGGATGGTTGAGTATGAGATACTTCAACCACAGCCGATTGTTGGGTATGCGATACCACAACAGATGGCCCTAGTGCAAGTGGGAGATTGTTAGTGATATGTATGCCCTAGAGGCCGTTACTGTACATACGATGTATATTGTAGTGGATGCTTGGACATATATAGGGAGGACTTCGACATGATAGTATGCTATCTGGTTGCTCTTTATCTTAACATGTACTCTGATTGTCTCTATGTTATATGTTGATAAAGCCCTTAGGATGAGTACTTGACTACCAGGACTATGATACAGATCATACTAGTAGGGACAGAGTAGTCGCTAAGTACATCCTTCAAATGTTCCTAGTCGTAGGTGTATCGAGACAGGGCATCGATATACCAGAGTAGACTAGCGTATGCGCTTCTTGACCCATATGATGGGCGATGGATGATCCCATATCCATTGGTGTTTGACATCAGAGAAGGTATACAGGTGCTCAGTGGAGACTGGGTACACGGGACGGACTCGCCAAGAACTCCCAGATGGTATTATACCTCACGTCAGATGGCAGTTCTCTGGTGACACTGGTACAGGTTAGTCTGTAGACCCGATATCGTCATAGAGTCTTGTGTGATTCCTACT
Source organism: Agapanthus africanus (assembly GCA_030015575.1). Taxonomy (NCBI): domain Eukaryota; kingdom Viridiplantae; phylum Streptophyta; class Magnoliopsida; order Asparagales; family Amaryllidaceae; genus Agapanthus; species Agapanthus africanus. The sequence continues at coordinate 3,060,623 of JASDDO010000006.1, read as the reverse complement.
GTGCTTTGATTTCCATCATACCACGTCCAAGAAGGCGTGCAAAACGGTGGCTTTTGGGTACAGTCCCGAATCGCATGGTGGCAATGAGCGATAGGAGGGGTTTCGTCTCTCCCGGTATAGGGAGTTGATGTTGTGTTGTGTTCGATTGGCTATAACTGGAAATCCCTGGCCAGGGTTGCTGAGATTTACTGGTAAGTGTTATCAGTAGTTTCTCGAACTATTCTGGACCTCATATCGACATGACTTATCAAGCTACTGGGGTCTGACGTTTACCACCCCTAGGCGAGATATGCGACATATCAGAAGAAGAGACCGGACTGTACGGGAATGTTACTGATTGGATTCGCAGGAGAATGTACAGGCTTGCTTATTGATCTTCTGATCGCTCAATACCTGGGTGGCTATTACGTTTAGCTGACCGCTTGCAACTTGTGGGTGTTTAATATGATCATCACCTACTGCCGGCGTATTGACGATTCTTTAGAGTCCTACACAGAGGTTTCCTGGCTCAGGCAAAACGGAGTAGGAGCACATATATGATATGTGCGGGACCGAGAATAATACGTGTATGCGATACCATATTAGATTCTCGCGATATGTGATATCGGCCGGGTATATGTGATATAACCGGATCATCAGATCAAGTGTTGATTCGATGAACTGATACAGATTATATTAGTCGGTTATTTGTGAAATAGCCGGATTATCGGATCAAGTGTTGATTCGATAATTTAATGTATAATTATATATTTGATATATTATATTACATTAACTAATATAAGCTCACTTAAAGATTCTTTTTCTCACTTGGATAATACATTGATATATATGTGATATATATTAATTGTATTATTTTATTTTGTTACAATAAATATTGTATATGTGATATATAATATTGTAACATGTTAGGGTTACAAATGCAACATGTTTTGTGGAGTTTAAATATGGTTAGGGTTTGGATTAGGGTTAAGCTTGGATGAAGCTTTCATGAAGCTCCTTGAAGCTTTGACTTTGACTTATGATATTTTGTGTAGATATTTCTTAACCCAACCCAAACCCTTTACCATAGGTAGTTCTCTACAAGGGTTAAGTATTCATTCTTAACCCATGGTTGCAATTCTAACCATAACAATGATTTCATTATTCATCACAAATAGATTTCTTCTTCTTCCTCCTCTTGAAAAACCTTTCTAGCTTTTTGACATGTGATGATAATGAGTAAGAAATTGAAAACAAAAGAGAGCTAAATTCATACTTTATCATCCTCATCTATTCTTGCCACTTAGATTAGGGTGTTTGCTTTACTAATACTTGATTAGCAAAGCAAGAGCTTGGGTTTGAGTTTCTTCAAGGTAAATCATATTAGTTATTGAAGATCGGAAGCAAGCTTGCTTATTTCTCTTCATGGAGCCTCTCTAGAGTCTGGGTACTTGATGATCGCAGCGAAGGGACTACAACACGGAGCTTGTGAAGTGAAGGAACGGATTACAAAGGTTGTAATTCCTTTCTCTTAGAAGTAAAGTTGTTTACTTGCTCATTGTTTAGCCTAATCTCTAGTCTAAGATCTTGCTTGGGTCGTTCGACACTTGAAAAAATTTGATTTTGTCATGGTTGATGCCTTGTAGAACCTTGTTCCTGTGCCTAATAACCCTACACTACATCGTTTCGCTTGAGCTGGGAAACCTCTGTGTAGGACTCTAAAGACTCGTCAATACGCCGGCAGTAGGTAGTGATCATATCAGCCACCGACAAGCCGTCAGCGGTACTGCTAGACGTAACGGCCACCAGGTATTGAGCGATCCGAAGATCAACAAGAAAGCCTTCTCATACTCCTGCGAATCCAATAAGTAACACTACCGTACAGTCCGGTCTCTTCGTCTGATATGTCGCATATCTAGTATGGGGGTGGTAAACGTCAGACCCCAATAGCTTGATAAGTCATGCCGATGCAAGGCCCATAACGGTTCTAGAAACTACTGATAACACTTACCAATAAATCTCAGCAATGCTGGCCATGGATTTCCTGTTATGGCCAATCGAGCATAGCGCAACATCCACCCCCAATACCGGGAGAGACGAATCCCCTCCTATCTCTCTTTGCCTCCATGTGACTCGGGACTGAACCCAAAAACTACCGTTTTGCACGTTCTCTTGAACGTGGTAATGTGGAAATCTAAGCACGGTGGGAATCACACAAGACTCTATGACGATCTCGGGTCTATAGACTAACCTGTACCAGTGTCACCAGAGAACTGCTATCTAACGATAGGTATAATACCATCTAGGAGTTCTCGGCGAGTCTGTTCAGTGTACTCAGTCTCCACTGAGCACCCATATACCTTCTCTGATGTCAAACACCAATGGATGTGGGATCACCCATCGCCCATCATATGGTTCAAGAAGCGTATACGCTAGTCTACTCTAGAATATCGATGCCCCGTCACGATACTCCCACGACTAGGAACAATTGAAGGGTGTACTTACCGACTACCCTTACCCCACTAGTATAATCTGCATCATAATACTGGTAGTCAAGTACAAATCCTAAGGGCTTTATCAACATGTAACAGAGAGACAATAAGTGTACATGTTAAGATAAAGTGCAACAAGATAGCATACTATCATGTCGAGCAAGAAAGTCCTCCCTATATATGTCCAAGCATCCACTATAATATACATCATATGTACAATAATAGCCTCTAGGGCATACATACAACTAACAATCTCCTACTTGCACTAGGGCCAGTTGTTGTAGTATCTCATACCCAACGTCCCATAATGGTCTCTTTAGGGAAATGCCTTTGTGAGTGGATCCGCCGTGTTATCCTTCGCGTCAACTCTCCTAACCTCGATCCCCTGGAGATCAACCATCTTCCTGATTAGGTGATTCTGCCTCAGAATATGTCTGGATCGCTGATGGGACCGGGATTCCTAGGCCAAAACCACAACTCCATTGTTGGCACAATAAGAGTTATTGGACGCTCAATGGTAGGAACTATGTTCATCTCGTGAACAAGAAATATCCGGACAACCACTTTGGCAGCATCGTTGGTAGTGATGTATTCAGCCTTTATCGTCTAGTTTGCCACGGTATATAACTTGGAACTCTTCCAACATACCTTCCCTCCACTGAGGGTAAAGACAAAGCCCGAGACTTACTTTCAGTCGACCTTATCACTCTGGAAGCACGAATTGGTAAAGGACTCCCACTGGAGTTCACCGTTACCAAACACCAAGAATATTTCTTCAGTGCTTCTTAAGTACTTAAGAATGTCTTTCACAGCTATCCAGTGATTCTCCCAAGATCCGATTGATTCCTTATCACTACTCCTAGTGAGTCAGCTATATCTGGTCTGGTACATAACATCGCATACATGATAGAGCCTACTGCCGAAGCATAGGGTATCCCTTGCACGCGTGCTATCTCCAAATCAGTCTCGAGAGACATCTTTTAGGAGAGAGTGATTCATGAGTAAGTGGGCGAACAACCACGCTTAGAATCCTCCATACTAAACCCTTTTAGTATGGTGTTAATGTACCTGGATTTGGGATACTCCCAACATCCACTTATATCTATCACTATAGATCATAATCCACAAGATGTAGTAGGTATCATCCAGATCTTCTATGGAGAATCCTCGTGATAAGAGAAGCTTGACCGAGTGAGGCATAGGAAACCCATTTCCTATCAAGAGTATGTCATCTACGTACAATACGTGGAAGACAACCTTACTCTCTATTACCTTCGTGCATATACAAGGTTCATCTACCTTTTTGATGAAGTCAAACTCTTTGACTGCCACATCAAAACAGATGTTCCATCCAGCCATTTCACAGAGTCTCCACTCGTGATGGCCTGCCTGAACCTAGTTGGGTCATCATCTACCATGATGCAATCCTCGCTCCCACCGTCACTGAGGAAACCGCAGTATCTCTCAGGTGGATGAAGAACCCTACCAGATTCGCGGAGAGGCTGAGCTTCGTTAGAGACTATTGAATCCTTTGGTTCCACTAAATCATAGGCTGTTAGTTTGTCTAGCTGGAACTCCTTCCAGTTCTACCTCATGACCACAAATTTCTACCATAAGAAATTCCTTTTCTAAAAATGTGGCATGCTGAGAAACAAAACACTTTTTGCTCCTCAGAGTGGTAAAAGATATACTCTTGTGAATGTTCGGGATATCCAACAAATTTATACAGAACTGACCTTGCCTCGAGCTTGTCCGTATTTTGCTTTTCAACATAGGCCGGACAACCCCATATCTTAACTCGTTTAAGACATGGTCTCTTCCCATTCCATATCTCATATGGAGTGGTAGGCACATATTTGGATAGAACCCCATTCAATAGGTATACAGCTTCTCAAGTGCATAACACCAAAAGAAAACAGGCAACTCAGCAGTACTCATCATAGAGCGCGCTATATCTAATAGGGTGTGATTCCTCCGCCCCGATACACCGTTGTGCTGCGGTGTACACGAATGAGTAAGCTGAGAGAGAATCCCATTCTCTTTTAAATAATCCAGGAACTCCGTGCTCAAGTATTCTCCTCCTCGATCATATCGAAGGATTTAATACTTCTACCCGTTTGGTTCTCTACTTCGCACTTATATTCTTTGAATTTCTCAAAAGATTCAGGCTCGTGTTTCAACAGGAACACATGTCCGAATCTTGAGAGATCGTCGATGAATGTAATGAAGTACAAAGAACCGACCCTGGCATGTCTAGACATAGGCCCGCATACATCACTATGTATCTGTCCCAAGAGTTCAATAACTCTATCTCCGTGTCCAGTAAACGGAGTTTTGGTCATTTTACATTTGAGACAAGACTGGCAAGTATCATAAGATGAAAATTCGAACGAATTCAAATATTCATCCTAATGTAACTTAGCTAGTTGTGTCGCATTGATATGACCTAGTCTACAACACCACAAGAAGGATTCGTTCATTTCTAAACTACTCCTCTTGTGTGTGTTCTATACACTTTGAACCGTTGTTCGATTTAGAATGTATATGCTATTACATAACGTGCCTGATCAAATCAACTCTTGATTAAGAAAAATGTTCACAACATTATCCTGTAATACAAAATTATATCCTTCTTTAACTTAATAAAGAAATTGATGTAATGTTGTATATCAGGTTCGGTATGTAATAACATTCGTTCAGAATCAATGTATTGGGTAATACAAGGTGATATCTGCTAACTGATTTGGCTGCAACAATTGCACCATTCTCTACACTTAGAGACATATCTCCCAATCCCAGTTCTCTACCTTTCTGTAGCCCATGTAATAGATTACACAGTGGGATCCAGATCCGGTATCTCATACCTAGGACATAGAGGATACTGAGAAACCGTTCTCGGTAATGAACACACCCGAAGAATATGCACCAACATGCTCTTTCTTCAATTGGGTGGCATGGGATCCTGGTATTCCCCTATTTCTTGCTCAGACTTATAACAATTATAAGGTAGAGCGGAACCAACGTTCCCCAGCTCAGTATAATAAGCAGGTTCGGTCAATACATCCATATTATTTATCTTGATTAAGGCATGTCACGGTCGCTACTAGGAGAGAGAGAAGAAAACACTCAGCGTATGCTCTTGCAAGATTAGATTAGTTATTATTTTATCTAATCAGGATGGCTCCCACTATTTTTATCAAATCTTCTTTCCAACCCTAAAAGGTAAGACTAGCCGTGATTAATTACACCTTACAAGTTTGCCAATCTTTCGGCCAGGCCAGTGTCGGTACTTTGAGGGAAGTTTCCTGTGCTTTCGCACGGACCTAATTAAAATAAACTCGTTTTCCCAGGGGCGTAACCCCGTTAATACCTTTCTAGACACCTATTTTGATCGGCTAATTGTAATGTGCAAAACTCTCCCAGGAGTAACTCTTACTCATAGTGGGTATTGGGATCCAACTATCTTATAGAAGGTATGCAATCTCATTGTAAATTTCAACACTTGAAATTCCTGATAATATTTTGCCCCTAACAACTTATGACCTTGGTTATGGTCAACAAATCATAAGAGCTAGCCAAGTTCAACCCATCATTTCATGATTGAATTAAACCCACCCGTACGATCCTTGGCTAAGGTCAACAAAGCCGTACGGCTACCCTAACTCAATCACATCATATGCTTGCAGATAAGCACTAATTAGCTACCACACACTACGCCTTGGCTAAGGTCAACAAACACAGCACGAATACTAAATAGTCCTTATCTGAAATGACGGAGGGCTACGACAGGTTTTTAAGAAAACCCTTTGCCTAATTAACTTGATAGCATTGTAGAATCAAGTGATTTTGAAAAGGAGTGTTTTGAGGCTTTTGCTAGTTTTGCTAAAGAGGTCACTCCCAGTGAAGGGATCTCGGCTCTTTCCTCATCGAATGAGGTGCTGGATATTCATGAATACCACTATGCAAAGCAAGAACTAAAGAATAAATCAAAAGACAAAACCGAGTGGGTTGTAGCATCTGCTAGCTTTTTCTAAAGAGATCACTCCTTGTGAAGGGATCTCGGCTCTTTCCTCATCGAATGAGGTGCTGGATATTCTATAAGAAATACTGCTATGCAAAGCAAAAACTAGAGCTACCCTTTTTGAAAAATTGATTCTACAACATCTTTAGGTTTCCTTCTTTTCATTAATCTCATTAATGAAGTCCCATTATTTATGCTTCCTAAGCATCACAGAAGAAACGAAAATACAACGTACGCTTATGCCATCCGCATTCGCCACAGTGTCCCGTTATGCACCGTTAGGTTACTTAACTAACGGCATAGAGGGGCGGCACTAGCGTGGGTGCAAAACTTAAGAAACGTTTATTATATATCATATATACAATAACAGCATTCGTCTCGTCATATAAAATGATCACATCACAGAATATCAGCAGCAGAAGTCCACATATGAAATATTGGATATACTAGGAATTCCGTGTTTTAAATTAAGCCAGTAAAAAACACGGATTCCATGGTCGTGATGAATAGCCAAACCCACATCCCTGGACCCCTACAAGAGCGGCAAGCAACCCTACCAATTCTAGAGTTAGGAGACCCGGTCTCGACTCCTCGAGATGGTCTCCCACTGGACTCTAGAACCCGGTTACTTGTGCACCCCTCCTTGGGTCTATCCTAATGCGGAAAAATAAATAATATACATCAATGGTGACATCATCCTCAACCCGGAAGTGCCCCAATAAAAGAATATTATATACAAGTTTTTACATGAATGAAAATGAAAAACTCTCATCTCACATAAAAACCCCTGGCTATTCAAACACGACGATCTAATATAACATATCACAGCAACACATAACATCACATGTCATCAATGTAAGTAAATATGCGTATCCCAATTGTCGTTGACATATAGCAACGAAACCGGCGATACACCACATATTACACTTACGGTCGTAGAAAAGAAAGTGAAAACTACAACAATTGGAATCCGCAAAGACCTTAGACATCACAAACCCGAAATATCACATTTTTCGGATTTCATGCCTAATCACATGAATTCCTTAGACATCATAAACCCGGAATATCTCATATTTCGAATTTTATGCCTAACAATTATAAACCCCGCATTTTAGTCTCGATATTGAAAACACTTTCCAATAACAAGTCGGGCAATTCAACAAGATTCCTGACAAAAAGATCGAATGCTCGTCGGAAACTTTAGTAGACGGCCACACACCCCGATGCCGTCGACGAAGTGCACTTAGGCGGAACACCGCGGCCGCGAGCACCCGGGGGGATGCTTTTGGCAACGGGGTTCTCCTATAGTCACTTGGTCGGGGCTATTATGCATGGCTATCTAGTAAGGTTACCCGGCGAGTATCCGCGTACGCTACGTGATTGCGACAGACTTTTGATCCACATCAAAATCCCGTGGCAACCGATCACATGAGACTAAATTGCTATATTTATAAAATTCAAATTAGTTTTCACAAAACTAATTATTGTGGATTCCAAATATTGTATCACAATTCACAGATAGCTAGACGATGTTAAACATTTAGATCGAATCAGCAAACACCCAAAATTTCCCAGAGAGCTCAACACTTGAGCACAGTTTAAAAAATACCCAGAACATGCCACAACACCTATGGACCAACCGTAGAAAGGCCAACCCATGCCTCACTCATGGCGCCGCGGAACTGCCGCAAACCCTAGGATTTGGCCGCGGTTCCGCGGTCAAAGAGTCGAGTTTGGGTATCGTTCTTCTAGAGGGTCCACAAAAAACACCCGCATGATTTTCTGAAGATTTTAAACTTGGAAAAATCCAACTCTTGGAAAATTTCCAGCGAGGGAGAAAAATGGGTATTTGATATTCGTTCGAACTTTTTAACATCGTCAAGATTACCCGAAACGATGTTAGCATTACGACTACGAAGCACTCCGAATTGCCTTTACAGAAAGATAACATCACATGCAATCTCAGTAAAAACAATCAACACCTGAAACACCAAAACCCAGAGACTAGAACACCCAACCAAAATGAACCCAAATAGACAATAAAGAACCGGCCAGGCCGGTCAAAACCTTGATTTCGCCGGGTCAAATCCGGCGAAAAGGGTTCATATTTGTGTGGTGTTCATGTTACATCTCATGTAACATTCTGCAGTTGCTTAAAAAAAATTTAGACGACTTAAAAATTTCAACAGAAACTAGGTTTTTTGTTTCGAGGTTTCGAAGTTGTTTCGATTTCGTAATTCTAGCAAACATCGTCTAATTCTCTAGCATGGCTCTGATACCACTATTGGGTTCTGTTGCACTGCCACTAGGTTCGGGAGGTATCGACCATGCCATTTTAAAAAAATTAGCGCGCTAAAGAACCCTAACCTAGAATCTTAACTAGAGAATTAGAGGAACTATGCATGTAAACAACTTTATATCTAAGTGAACAAGAAATACAACCTTTGTAGACCGGTCCTTCCTTTCAATAGCTCCATGTAGTAGTCCCTTCGCTCCAAGTAGTGAACTTCCGGACTCTAGAAAGGCTCCACAAGATGAAAGGAACAAACTTGCTTGAAGTCTTCGAGACCGAAGATGATCTACGTCGAGGAGACACCAACTCAAGCTACCTCTTCACTAATATAGAATTAGTGAAGCAAACAAGCTAAACTAAATGGCTAGTCTAGTGTGGGTTGATGAAGTAGGAATTTAGCTCACTTTAGAAATATTTTTCTCACTCATTTTCTTCACCTCCTAAAAAAGCTAGAGAGCTAGAGGAATGAGATGAAGAGAAACAACCATGGAGAGAAGAAAGTGTTCAATGGCAACCATGGGTGAGAAATATCTCATATAACCTTTGTAGAGACTTAACCATGGCTAATCATAATGGTTAGGTTAATAAATATCTTAAGTAAAACAAAATTAGTGGACTAAGTCAATAGTTCTGCAAGCTTCCACTAAGCTTAACCATGTGACTAATTTCCAACTAATTTTGATTTACTTTAAATAAATAAAACTTTACATTATCATAAGCATGGTGTGAGTCTCATACACCCATGTGGCATGTAGCAACTAGCATGACACAATAATATATATCACATATATATTAAGTGCACACAAGTGAGAAAAAGAAATGCTTAAGTGAGCTAATATTAGTTAATGTAAATTAATATATCAAATATATAATTATACATTAAATTATTAAATCAACACTTGATTTAATAATTCGGCTATATCACATATAACCGACTAATATCATTTGTATCAACTTATCGAATCAACACTTGATCCGATAACCCGGCTATATCACATATAACCGACCGATATCACATATCGCGAGATTAGAATACGGTATCACATACACGTATTAATCTCGGTCCCGCACATATCATATATGTGCTCTTACTTCGTTTCGCTTGAGCTAGGAAACCTCTGTGTAGGACTCTAAAGACTCGTCAATACGCCGGCAGTAGGTGATGATCATATCAGCCACCCACAAGCCGTCAGCAGTATTGCTAGACGTAACGGCCACCGGGTATTGAGCGATCAGAAGATCAACAAGCAAGCCTTCTTATACTCCTGCAAATCCAATAAGTAACACTACCGTACAGTCCGGTCTCTTCGTCTGATATGTCGCATATCTCGCCTGAGGGTGGTAAACGTCAGACCCCAATAGCTTGATAAGTCATGCCGATGCAAGGCCCATAACGGTTCGAGAAACTACTGATAACACTTACCAGTAAATCTCAGCAATCCTGGCCAGGGATTTCTTATTATGGCCAATCGAGCATAGCGCAACATCAACCCCCAATACCGGGAAAGAAGAATCCCCTCCTATCTCTCATTGCCTCCATGTGACTCGGGGCTGAACCCAAAAACCACCGTTTTGCACGTTCTCTTGAACGTAGTAAGGTTGAAATCAAAGCACAGTGGGAATCACACAAGACTCTATGATGATCTTGGGTCTATAGACTAACCTGTACCAGTGTCACCAGAGAACTACTATCTGACGATAGGTTTAATACCATCTAGGAGTTCTCGGCGAGTCCGTTCAGTGTACCCAGTCTCCACAAAGCACCCGTATACCTTCTCTGATGTCAAACACCAATGGATGTGGGATCACCCATCGCTCATCATATGGGTCAAGAAGCGTATACGCTAGTCTACTCTGGAATATCGATGCCCCGTCTCGATACTCCCATGACTAGGAACAATTGAAGGATGTACTTACCAACTACCTTTTCCTCACTAGTATGATCTGCATCATAATCCTGGTAGTCAAGTACACATCCTAAGAGCTTTATCAACATGTAACAGAGAGATAATAAGTGTACATGTTAAGATAAAGTGCAACCAGATAGCATACTATCATGTCGAGCAAGAAAGTCCTCCCTATATATGTCCAAGCATCCACTATAATATACATCATATGTACAATAATGGCCTCTAAGGCATACATACAACTAACAGAAGTGATCTACTGGAGCAGGTGAAAGCGGTTATGGCGTTGCGATAACGTAATTAACTGCAGGGGCTTGCGCCTGTCGGGAAGAACGTCTCCACAATAAAAAAAAACCCTTAAAAAGGGGAATCTGATAAAGTCACACTACAACGGTCGTATCTGTCCAAACCTCCGATATACGTTGCCATAAATAAACTTGGCATCTTTGGAGAGGTGGACGGATATGTTCCAAATAACATCTGCCTCCAAATTCAGGCTAGACATCTCCATGTCTCAGTCTAGTCTTTGGCTGTAAACATATGGTTTTATATTTTTTTCAAAAAAGAAAAGAAAAGAAAGGAAAATAGGAGGCATGAGAGCATGGTGGCATTATTTTATGAGGTATGGGCATGAGAGAGGGGGGTTATGGTTGCTACAACCTTTGTTTTCTTCATCTCATTTCTTCATTCTCTTCACCTTCCTCTTCTCCACCTCCTCCACCCTCATCCACAAATCACAAACACTCACTTAAATCCTCTCAAAACACTTTGAAGCCTTCATTAAAAGTGTACCTATCCTCATCCTAAACATTAAGGTGTGATCAAGTCTCCACTTTGAGGCCTTTTTGCAAGTTTGGAAGTTTCCTTAGTTCCTATTTTGAGGTAAAAATCCTACCTTTTAACGAGTTTGTAAATTTCTTGCCTTCACACACTAGATTAGAGCTCTTGTGCATGTTTTCTAAGTCTTGAGTTTTACAAAGTGAGTTTTTAGGGATACAACTTGTAGGGGTGGTATAATAGAGAATTAGTGAGTGATTATAACCTTATTAGCGATGGGTAAGAGCTTTTTAGTGCAAGTATCATTGATTTAAAAGAGTTTTGAAGTTTAAAATAAGGTTTTCATTGAGTTTTTGATGTTGATTTCAAATCTGGAGAAACTTAGGGTCTCTGCAAAATATTTTGCATATATATTAGACCTATTTAGACCACTAGGAGACTCCATCCCGAAGACGAGACCCTAGATCCAAAATTGGATCGCAAATTGCGGTTAAAATGAATTTTTGGTAGTTTACTATAGCAATTAGGTGTCGGGGTTTGGTCTATAGGTGTTTTACATTATATATAAGCCTATTTTATATGCTATTTTGCCCCAGATTTCCTTAGTTAAAATCTACAGTTGTTTTACTTGGCTTTTAACGATGTTTTGCGAGTTTTGAAATTTGGTTTTCGGATTTCTATGTTGTACTTGGTCGTTCGACGTTCGTACGTCAACGCCGGAAGTATTTTATCGGATTTAGCATGCGTTGACCATAGGTTCTAACCTATGTGCGCTTCGCTCGTCGTATCAGTTTTTGATATGGATGTTTATGTGACTCGATATGGTTTCGATTATAGGTACGATCGCGGGGACTTCCGAGTCGACGAAGAAGGGCGAGGCATCCGTCGGCTTCGACTAGGGTGACGCGTTTAGGTGAGTAGATATATATCTACGGAGGAAGTCGGGTGGATGGCGTATAGCACCCCCGCAACCGTAAAGATTAGGATACTATATATATACTAGAATTGTATACCTAGTCTAACCATATACGATAGTAGTACACTTAGTAGATGATTATACCCTTAGTCTCTTTTTCATGCCATTAGGCTATATACATACATACATATATATAAGGATATTTACGATAAAAGTATACATGATATAGTATGATATAACATGATATGAGACGATATGATACGAGATTAGATGATATGATATGATATGAGACGATATGAGATGATATGATATGATACGATATGATATGAGATGAGACAATATGATATGATATGAGATTGGTGTACGCGACTATAGATCTGTACCATATTGATTGGATGATATCATACGAGAGATATTCCGTATGTGATATAGTGAGGATCGATTGCCGATTACGGCCGAAATTTATTTCGACTTGAGGAGTCTTGTTTAAAATCATAAATTGGATAATATGAGATGTTTAGAGTCATACCTAATTTCAAAACTAACGATTCGTTGCATACTTTTAAATGATAACTTCAAGGGTGCACTATGAATTTTCAAATGGTATCTATTTCAAAAACATCGTAGTCCCCTATTTTCAGAAACAACGTTTCGTGCTATTTTAAACTATACTGTATAGCTCATTCGTAGTTGGATATTTTAATACTTGTTCACATTACGATTTCATTATTCTTTACACGCTTGCATTTCGATTTCTTATTTCTGCATACGCTCGCGCTTCGATCATTCATGATATTATACACACACACGCACGCACGCACGTACACTTTCATTACTACATAGCATGATATTAGTATTACAGTATGACCTACGAGATCGTTAGGCATTCGATTTCTACCTGATGATGTTTTCTACGCACGAGTTAGCAACTCACCCTCGTTGTGCCATAATTTTCTTACAGGACCGACCGCTCGGATCAGTAGCCGCTTGCCGGCATACTTCTTCTTCGGGTGATTGCTTGGTAGGTGGGTTAGATTACAGATTGTAACCGCCATTTGTATATTTATATTCGCTTGTAATCTAGTTAAAAACTCCATCAACCAGACTTATATATATATTTTGTGGACTTAAAGACCAGACTTATATGCATATTTTGTGGACTTAGAGACCAGACTTATATGTATATTCTTTTGGAGTTAGAGGAAAGACTTGTATGTATTCTTTTATATGCCGATTTGGATATAGTGAGCTATTGATGCTTTTGGTATTTCTTTTACTTTTTCTTGTGTTGATCTTCGTCTTGGGTGTCATATATACTGCGTGATTGTGATTCCGCCGATTGGCGATGAGATAACTCCCAATTGGGGATATTGATATTATTATTGTATACGTACTGGTTTTAATCAAAGTTTATATAGGAAGTGTTGCCAAAATTTCAAATGACGAAAATGTTTCCAAACTTCACCTCTACTATTTTCTTACTCGGTTTACTTAGGTTACAGTGGGTCCTATAGACTTCACGTGATCAAGTGCCAGTCACGTGCCGTTTCCGGGTCATGACAGTATCTTTATTTTTATAAAGTGAGATATAACTTTTTGAAAATTGTGTTCTAAACATTTATCTTTATCGGTTGAGGATAAGGTAAGGTGGATTGAATAACGGTATAGACATTTTTAACCAAAATACAGTTTTTAACTTACAACACATGGAATTTGAGTTAATATACTCTTGGGAGTTATACATGGTAATGTATATTGTCCAGTGTCCTTCAGGATAAGGGGTTGGTAATCTTACTTCATTTGGTTTACCTATGAGTTCTTTGGTTTTAGATACGGATTTGTTGAAATGCAAGGTCCAAAGATTTTGAGAAGTTTATAGATATAAGATTGAAGTAAAAAACCATACGTTGGGAGTATCAGGATTCTTCGAGGTGATCGAAGATGTAGATACTTATGCTAGGTATTCTATCATAGTAATATTGAGAACTTGATTCTCTCACAGATTACTCATCCGTGGATGCGCTCCTTGATGAGTTATGTTGTATTGGCCTTTTTTCCATTTAGGTGATATGCACTGGAAACAGATGCATGCCAATTGAATCTGGTTCCATCTAAATTAGTGTCTTTTATTTTATATGGACATAGAATGGTTGCATATCTTGAGGTTGTTAAGATATGGAGTTATCTGGTTTCTGTTTAAAAGTGGAATTCGGACAAAATCAAGGTACGTTTCGGTAATGGCAGTTTTTGGATTATCCCAAGCATTCGCTAGGGTTTTGCTTCTACCATTTTCAAGATCAATAGTTACATTGTTCTTGACTCAACACCTTTTTATAAAAGGAATATTTTTTCAAAAGAAACTAGTGGGAGTATGGTAGAACTGGAAGTGATTCCAAAACCATAAACGGTTACTGAAAATTTAGTAGAACCTGGAGATTCAAAAATTTAGTAGAACCTGGAGATTCAATTGGACTCGACAAACCTTAACCACTCTGCAGATTTAGTAGGTGACCTCATCCACCTGAGAGATACTTCAGTTTCCTCGTAGACGGTGACAGGGAGGTCAGTATCATGGTGATGATGGCTCTACTAGTTATCAGCAGGCCATGGGAAGTGGTGACTTCCGGAGGATGGTTGGATGCTTTATATCCAAGTTGGACTCCACTCACTTCAGCAAATTATGGAATTTGTTGGGTGCTCCTGAAAGGGTAAAACACATTAGGAGCAAGTAGATCTTTCAAGATCAGTGCAAGTGGAAAGGTGATAACATAATAAGGCTAGACTTGTAGTAAGAGCTTTTCATCAAATACCCGGGGTGGATTCTAATGAAACATTTACTTCAGTGTCTACGCTGAAGTTCATACGGATATGAATTGCCACAGCTGCTATTCATGACTATGATATCCGGAAGGTGGATGATTATAACGTTTTTCTAAATGGGAATTTATAAGTGCATGTGTATATGACTCTGCCAGAGGGTTATTGTAGTCAGTGGGAACAGCGGAAGGTGTGCAAGTTGCATATGTCTATTCATAGAATAAAGCATGCAAAGATGAGATGAATCATCTGTTTTGATTGACTTCATCAAAACAACATATGAACCTAGTAAGAAGGATGTAGGGAGTTATGTCCTGAGATTTGGATGACATACTCCTGATAGGAAGTGATGTTCCTATACTACAATCAGTCAAACTCTGGTTGTCATAGATGTTTCTCCACATAAGATCTGGATAAGATATCAAGAATTCTGGTGACTAGATATATGATTTTAGGTCTAGATTTGGGAAGTGTCACAATCCGGGTACTTAGACACCATTCTAAAAGTGTTTAAGAATGGATGACTCCTGGCGTGGTGGAGTACCCGCAGGTGATGGAGCTGTAAGTGCATGATGCTCCTTGCCATGACTACTGCGGCTTTGCATAATAAAAAACTTTAAAAACCTCGAGCACTACACACTTGAAACCCTAGAATACAAGCCCAAACACTAAACTAAACAATATTAACTAGAGTTTTAGCTACTAGGTTAGTGTAACAACCTTTGTAGATGGTCCTTCGGGTCTTGAATGGTTCACTCCTTGAGCTCCTAGGGTTGTGGGATCAAGCTCTCGAAGTCGAACTTCCCGCGTCAAAGACGATCCACCCGAGGATGTCGGTCCAAGCGATAGCTTCTATGAAGCTGAAAGTATATCCTAGCACCACTATGGGGGTTTTAACGACATCAAGTATGCAATTTTAAAAATTTAGGGGGCTAAGTCTACTATCTAGAATCGAACTAAAGATTTAGGGTTATAAAGAAAGCAAACTAGATTTCTAAGCTAAGTGAAGAGAAGCTACAACCTTTGTAGCCAAGTTATTCACTTCAAATGCTCCAAGTAGTAGTCTATTAAACTCTTCTTTGAGCTCCACTTGAAGGAATGAACGAGCTTTCTCAAAGTCTTCTTAGTCGAAGATGATCCACCTTGAGGCAACTCACACTCAAGCTCACACTTCACTAATCAAATTATTATTGAGGTAAACAACCTAAACTAATTTGCTACAAAGGTTTAGGTTGATGAAGTAGGGTTTAAGCTCAATATAAAATCTCTCTCTTCTCTTTTCTCTTGAATGAATAGTATCACAAGAGAAGAAAAGAAGAAGATGAAGATGGTGATGAGAATGAGCTTGGAATTGGATTAGGACAAGAAATGATAAACTTATCTCAATTTAAATGAAAATATAAATGAGTCATAGAAGCTACACTCTTCTAAAGTAATGACTCGTTCATTTCTTTTCAAATTGATATAAGTAAATTATTATCCACTTATCTTTTCTCCTATGTAATTCTCATACATCCATTTTCCATGTATCATCAACCATGACACAAAATGTTTATATATATATCATATATATAAATATATATCAAATTATTAAATCAACACTTGATTCAATAATCCGGTTATATCATATATAACCCAGCTAATATCAATTAACGTTAGATTAGAATACGGTATCATATATCCGTATGTAATCAAGCTCCCGCATATATCTCTATATATGCCCTACTTCGTTTCGCTTGAGCTAGGAAACCTTTATGTAGGACTCTAAAGACTCGCCAATACGCTGGCAGTAGATAATGATCACATCAAACACCTACAAGCCGTCAGCGGTACTAGCTGCACGTAATGGCTACCCAGGTATTGAACGAATAGAAGATCAACAAGTAAACTTGTCCAAACTGCCGTAGAGACTATAAGAAACACTTACCATACAATCCGGTCCCTTCGTCTGATATGTTGCATATCGAGACTGGGGGTGGAATCGTCATACCATAATAACTCGAGAAGTCATGCCGAAGTGTGGCCTATAACCATTCGAGAAACTACTGATAACACTTATCAGTAAATCTCATCAGCTCTGGCCAGGGACATGCGGTTATAGCCAATCGTGCATAGCACAACATCAACTCCCAATACCGAGAGAGACGAAACCCTTCCTATCGCTCACTGCCTCCATATGACTCGGAACTGTACCCAACTACTACCTGTTTGCACTACACAATAGAGCCGTGGTAGGGAGGTAATCAAAGCACAGCGGGAACCATACAAGACACTATAACGATCTCGGGTTTATAGACTAAAATGTACATGTGTCACCAGAGAACTGCTATCTGACGATAAGTATGGTACCATCTAGGAGTTCTTGGCGAGTCCGTTCGGTGTACTCATTCTCCAATGAGCACCTGTGTACAATCTTTGGTGTCAAACACCAATGGTTGTGGGATCAACCAACGTCCCATACAGGGTTAAGAAATGTACACACTAGTCTACTCTAGAATATAGATATCATGTCTCGATACTCTCTCAACTAGGAACACTTCAAGGATGTGCTTGTGGACTACTAGGCCCCACTAGTATGATCTGCATCATATTCCTGGTAGTCAAGAAAAACATCTTAAGGGCTTTATCAACGTGTATCAGTGAAATAGTAAACTAGAACAAATGTACATGTTAAGATAAAGAGTAACCAGATAGCATATTATCATGTTGAGCAAGAAAGTCCTCCATATATATGTCCAAGCATCCACTATAATTTACAATAATGGCCTCTAGGGCATACATATCACTAAGAATCTCCTATTTGCACTAAAGCCGATTGTTGTAGTATCTTATATCCAATGTCCCAAAAAGTCTCTCGAACTGCGTCTGGGGAAAGGCCTTCGTGTGTTGTCCTTCGTGTCAAGTCTCCTTATCTCGATCTCGTAGCGATCAACTATCTCTCGGATTAGCTGATACCGCCTAAGAATATGTCTGGATCGCTGATGGGACCAGGGTTCCTTGACCAAAGTCGCAACTCCATTGTTATCACAATACAATGGTATTGGATCAACAATGGATGGAACCAGACAGCCTCTTTGATAGAATCGTTAGAAGCGATGTATTCAACCTTCATCGTCGAGTCTACAACGGTATCTTACTTGGAACTCTTCCACCATACCGCCCCTCCATTGAGGGTGAAGACAAAACCCGAAACAGACTTGTTGTCATCCTTATCACTCTGGAAGCTTGAATCGGTAAAGGACTCGAGATGGAGTTCTTTGTTACCATAACCAAGAACATTTCTTTAGTCCTTCGCAAATACTTAAGAATGTTCTTCACAGCTACTCAGTGTTTCTCCCCTCGGTCTGATTGATACCTACTTACCACACTCAGTGCGTAAGCTACATTCGGTCTGGTACATAACATCGCATACATGATAAACCCGACTGCAGAAGCATAGGGTGTCATGTTCATGTGAGCCCTCTCCTCATCAGTCTTTGGAGACATCTCTTTTAAGAGGATGATTCCTGAGGAAGCGGGTAAGTTATCACGCTTGGAATCTTCCATACTAAACCTCTTTAGTATGGTGTCTATATAACTAAATTGGGACAATCCCAACATCCTTTTAGATCTATCCCTATAGATCTTTATTCCCACGATGTAGGAGGCATCACCCAGATCTTTCATGAAGAACTTTTGTAATAGGAAGAGTTTGACCGAGTGCAGCATAGGAACATCATTTCCTATCAAGAGTATGTCATCCACGTACAATACGACGAAAAAGATCTTACTCTCTACTACCATTTTATATATACAGGGTTCATCTACATTTTTTATGAAGTCAAACTCTTTGACTGCTACATCAAAACAGATGTTCCAACTCCGCGATGCCTGCTTTAATCCGTAGATTGATTTAAGCAGCTTGCACACTTTTCCGCTGCTCCCACTGTCTACAAAGCCCTCTGGATGTATCATATATACACTCTCTTCTAAATCACCATTTAGAAAAGCGGTCTTGACGTCCATCTTCCAGATTTCATAGTCATGGTATGAAGCAATGGCAAGTAGGATCCGGATAGACTTAAGTATAGCCACTGGAGAAAAGGTCTCGTCATAGTCGACACCTAGTCGTTGACGAAAATTTTTTGCTACAAGTCGAGCTTTAAAGGTGTCAACCTTTACATTTACATCGATCTTCTTCTTGAAGATCCATTTTCTCCCAATGGGTTTTACCCCTTCAGGAGCAACCTCCAAAGTCCACATTTTGTTAGTGTATATGGATTCAATTTCAGATCTCATAGCATCTATCCATTTCAAAGAGTCCCCACTTATGATGGCCTTCTCGAAACTAGTCGGGTCATCATCTTCCATGATGCAATCCTCGCTCCAACCGTCTATAAGAAACCCGTAGTATCTCTCAGGTGAATGAGAAACCCTATTAATATGCGGAGTGGCTGAGTTTCATCGGGGACTATTGAATCTTCCGGTTCTACCAAATCCTCAGTTGTAGTTTGTGTTTCTGGAATTTCATCCAGTTCTACTGCACTACCACTAATTTCTTTTACAAGAAATTCCTTTTCCAAAAAGGTAGCATACTGAGAAATAAGCACTTTTTGTTCCTCGGTGTTGTGGAATAGATACCCTAGAGAATTCTTTGTATATCCCACAAACTTGCAAATTACTGATCGTGCTTCGAGTTTGTCTGGGTTTTGCCTTTTGACAGAAGCAGGACAACCCCATATCTTAACTTGTTTAAGATATGGTCTCTTTCCACTCCATATCTCATATGAGGTTTTAGGAACAGATTTTTATGGAGCATAATTCAATAAGTATGCTGCTGTCTCAAGCGCATAACCCCAGAATGATAGAGGTAACTTAGTAGTACTCATTATAGAGCACACCATATCTAATAGGGTACGATTCTTCTACTCCGATACACCATTGTGCTGTGGTGTATATGAAGGAGTAAGCTGAGATAGAATCCCATTCTCTTTTACATAATCTTGGAATTCCATGCTTAAGTATTCCCCTCAAGGATTTTGATACTTTTACCCATTTGGTTCTCTACTCCGCTCTTATATTCCTTGAATTTCTCAAAAGTTTCAGATTTGTGTTTCAACAAGAATACATGTCCGAATCTAGAGAGATCATCTGTGAATGTAATGAAGTAGGAATAACCACTTATAGCATGTGTAGACATAAGACCGCATACATCACTATGTATCAGTCCCAAGAGTTCAGTAGCTCTTGCTCCGTGTCCTGTAAATGGAGTTTTGGTCATCTTTCTTTCGAGATAAGACTGACAAGTTTCATAAGATGTAAATTCGAACGGATTCAAATATCCATCCTTATGCACCTTAGCTAGTCTGGTCGCATTGATATGACCAAGTCTACAATACCACAAGAAGGCTTCGTTCATGTCTGAACTTTTCCTCTTGCGTGTGTTTTGTATGTTTAGAACTGTATTTTGATTTAAACATATAAACCATTACATAACGTACCAAACCCAATCAACACTTGATTTAGGATAATGTTCATAACATTTTTCTCTAATGCAAAATTATATCCTTCTTTATCTAATAAAGAAACGGATATTATATTGCACATCATAGACAGTATGAAATAAAAGTCGTTCAAAATCAATGTATTGCCAGTTCGAAATACAAGGTGATATTCGCCGACAGTTTCGACAGCAACAATTGCTCTGTTCCCTACTCTGAGAGACATATCACATTTTCCCAGTTCTCTACTTCCCTTTAACCCTTGTAACATATTACAAATATGGGAACCTTATTCGGTATCCAATACCCAGGACGTAGAGCAGACTGAGAAACAGTTCTCAATAACTAACACACCCGAAGAAGATACATCAGAATGCTCCTTCTTCATTAAGGTTGCGTGGAAATCCTTGCATTCCCCTATCTCTTGTCCAGACTCAAGACAATTGTCATAAGCTAGAGCGGAACCAACGTTCCCCAGCCCAATATAATAAGCGATTTTGGTCAATACATCCATGTTATTATCTTGATTAAGGCGTGATATGGTCGCTATCTAGAGAGAGAGAGAGAGAAGAAACGCTTTAGCGTGCGCTCTTGCAATATTAGAATGGTTGTTATCTTATCTAATCAGGATGGCTCCCACTGTTTTTTTTCAAATCTTCCTTCAAGTTCGCTAATCGGTCGGCCAGGCTGGTGTTGGTACTTCGAGGGAGCCTTCCCGTGTTTTCGCACGGAACAAATTAAATAATATCGTTTCCGTGGAGGCATAACCCCGCTAACACTTTTCTATACACCTACTGAATTAGCTCATTGTAAAGTGAAAAACTCTCCCGGGAGTAACTCTTACCCGCAGTGGGTATCGGGATCCAACTATCACATAGAAGGCATGCAATCTCATTGCAAATTTCAACACTTGAAATTCCCGATAATGGTTTTTACCCCTAACAACTTGTGACCTTAACGAAGTCAACATATCATAAGTCGCTAGTCAAGTTCAACCCATCATTTCTTGATTAAGTTAGACCCACCCGCATAAGCCCTTAACGAAGTCAACAAAGCTATGCAATTGTCCTAACTAATCGCATCACATGCTGCAAAAAAGCATCCATTAGCTTCTGAACACTACGCCTTAACAAAGTCAACAAACGTAGCACAGATACTAAGTGATACTTATCTGAAATGACGAAAGGCTACAGCTGGTTTTGTCAAAAACCTTTAACGTAATGAACTTGATATCGTTGTAGAACCAAGTGATTTGAAAAAGAGTGGTTTAGGCTCCGCTTTAAAAATCGAATAGTTTTCAAAAAAATCTGAGTGGGTTGTAGCATATACTAGTTTTTGCTAAAGAGGTCATTCCTGGTGAAGGGATCTAGGCTCTTTCTCTATTGAATGAGGTGCTAGATATTCGTAAATGAATACCTTTATACAAAACAAAAACTAAAGCTACCCTTTTGAAAAATATGGTTCTACAACATCTTTTAGGTTTCTTTTCTTTTCATTAATCTTATTAATGAATTCCCATCATTTAAGTTCCTAAATATCACAGACGAAACAAAAATAAAGCACACATATTGTTAGTTATATGTATGCCCAAGAGGCCATTATTGTACATATGATGTATATTATAGTGGATACTTGGACATACATAGGGAGGACTTTCTTGCTCGATATGATAGTATGCTATCTGGTTACTCTTTATCTTAACATGTACACTGATTGTCTCTTTGTTACATGTTGGTAAAGCCCTTAGGATGTGTACTTGACTACCTGGATTATGATGCGGATCATACTAATGGGAAAAAGATAGTCCGTGAGTACATCCTTTAATGTCCCTAGTCGTGGGTGTATCGAGACGGGGCATCGATATACCAGAGTAGACTAGCGTATAGCTTCTCGACCCATATAGATGGGCGATGGATGATCCCATATCCATTGGTGTTTGACATCAGAGATGGTATACGGGTGCTCAGAGGAGACTGGGTACACTGGACGGACTCGCCGAGAACTCCTAGTTGGTATTATACCTCACTTCAGATACCAGTTCTCTGGTGACACTGGTACAAGTTAGTCTGTCGACCTGAGATCGTCATAGAGTCTTGTGTGATTCCCACTGTGCTTTGATTTCCACCTTACCACGTTCATGAGAATGTACAAAACGGTGGTTTTTAGGTACAGTCCCGAGTCACATGGAGGCAATGAGCGATAGGAGGGGATTCGTCTCTCCCGGTATTGGGGGTTGATGTTGCGCTGTGCTCGATTGGCTATAACATGAAGTCCCTGGCCAGGGATGTTTCTGAGATTTACTGGTAAGTAGTTTCTCGACCTGTTATGAGCCTCACATCGGCATGACTTATCGAGTTATTTGGGTCTGACGTTTACCACCCCCAGACGAGATATGCGACATATCAGACGAAGATACCGGACTGTATGGTAGTATTACTGATTGGATTCGCAGGAGTATGAGCAGGCTTGCTTGTTAATTTTCTGATCGCTCAATACCCGGGTGGCCGTTACGTTTAGCAGACTGCTTGCGGCTTGTGGGTGTTTAATATGATCTTCACCTACTGCCGGCGTATTGACGAGTCTTTAGAGTCCTACACAGAGGTTTCCTGGTTCATGCGAAACGGAGTAGGAGCACATATGTGATATGTGCGGGACCGAGATTAATGCGTATGTGATACCGCATTCTATTCTCGCGATGTGTGACATCGGTCGGTTATATGAGATATAGCCGGGTTATTGGATCAAGTGTTGATTCGATAAGTCGTTGCATTTGATATTAGTCGGTTATATGAGATATAGCCGGATTATTAAATCAAGTGTTGATTTAATAATTTAATGTATGATTGTATATTTGATATACTAGATTACTTTAACTAATATTAGCTCACTTATGATTTCTTTTCTCACTTGTATGCATTAGTGTATATATGATATATACTAATGTACAACTTTTGTGTCATGCTAGATGCCACACGCTACATGGGTGTATGGAAGTTACACCATACTAATTATAATGTAAGGTTTTTATTTATCTAAAGCAAACCAAATTAGTGGAAATTAGTCACATGGTTCAAGCTTGTAGAAGCTTGTGGAACCATTGACTAAGTCCACTCATTTGTTTTACTTGTAGATATTTATTAACTTAACCATTATAGTTAGCCATGGTAAACTCTCTACATGAGTTAGTGGATGACACTAACTCACCCATGGTTCACATTCTCATCAAATGAGTTCATTCTCTCATCTCTTCACTTGAGCTTCTTCTTCCTCTTGAGAAAAGCTTACTAGCTTTTCTCAAGGAGAGAAAATATTGTGAGAAAAATAAATCTAAAGAGAGCCCACTTCCTACTTCATCATCCTCTACTACTTTCCATTTAGTTTAGGGTGTTTGCTTCACTAATTTCACAATTAGTGAAGAGGTAGCATGAGCTTGAGTCTCCTCGATATAGATTATCTTCGGCCTCGAAGACTTCGAGCAAACTTGTTCATTTCTCCAGGAGAACCCATACTAGAGTTCGGGAGATTGATACTCACAGCGAAGGGACTACTACAAGGAGCTTTAGAAGTGAAGGACCGGTCTACAAAGGTTGTATTTCTCATTCACTTAGTGTAATGGTTAATTACATGTTATATTGTCTATTTACTCTAGCTTGATCCTAGCTTAGGATTGATTAGCACTTTAGAACTTTTAAAATTTGGCATGGTAGTTGCTGTGAAAACCCAGTAGGGTCCTAAGGAATCCCAACAGTGGTATCAGAGCCGGGCTAGAGTATTAGATGGTGTTTGTTAGATTACGAAACTGAAACTACTCCGAAACTTGAAACACCGAATACTAGGTTCTGTCGATTTTTAAATGACCTCAAAAAAAATTTAAAACAAGTGTAGAGTGTTGTATGGGATGCAACATGAACACCATGAAAATTTCAGGAAGTTTGCTCGGATTTGGGCCGAGATCATATAGGTGGTGGCCGGCCAAAATTTTTTGGTTTTGCTTGAAATTTGCAGGGTGTTCCAGAGACTTGGTTTTGGTGTTTTAGGTGTTATTTGTTTTTGCTAATTTTGCATGAGATGTAATCTTACACTATAAACAATTCGGAGTGTTTCATATTCATAATTTAACATTGTATTTGGGTTTTCATAAGTTATCTAGGCGAAGTTAAAAAGTTTGATCGAATGTCAAAACCCTATTTTTCCAAGTTTAACGTATTCGGAAAAACATGCATGTAATTCTGTGGACCCTCTAGAAGAATGAAACCCTAACTCGACAAAATGACCATGGAACCGCTTTGAACCTTAGGGTTTGTGGCAGTTCTGTGGTGCCATTAATGAGGCTTGGGTTTGCCCTTCTACGGTTGGTCCATAGGTACTGTGGCATGTTCCGGCTATTATTAAAACTGTGCTTAAGTGTTGAGCTGTCGGAAAATTGTGGGATTTTGATGAATCGATCGAAAAGTTTAGCATCATCTGGATATTTGTGATGGGATACAATAATTGGAATCTATCCAGATGCATGCAAGTTTAACATTTCGGCCTCGGACGGAATCGGGAATCTTGTTGAATTACCCTACTTCCTTTGAAAAGTGTTTTCATGGTTGAGACCTAAATGTAAAATTTGCATTGTTAGGCATGAAATCCAGAATATGTGATATTCCGGGTTTATGATATCTAAGGGCAGTGCGGATTCCAATTGTTGTAGTTTTTCACTTTCTTTTCTGCGACCGTAAGTGTAATATGTGGTGTATCGCCGGTTTCATTGCTATATGTCAACGACAATTGGGATACGCATATTTACTTACGTTGATGACATATGATATTATGTGTTGCTGGGATATGTTATATTGGATCATCGTGTTTGAATAGCCGGGTTTTGTTTTATGTGAGATGAGAGTTTTTCATTTTCATTCATGTAAAATTCATTGTATGTAATATTATTTTATTGGGGCACTTCCGGGTTGATGACGATGTCACCATTGTATATTATTTACTTTTCCCCATTAGGATAGACCCAAAGAGGGGAGCACAAGTAACCGGGTTCTAGAGTCCAGTGGAAGACCATCTCGAGGATTCGAGACCGGGTCTCCTAACTCTAGAATTGGTAGGGTTGCTTGCCGCTTTCGTAGGGGTCTAGGGATGTGGGTTTGGCTATTCATCACGACCGTGGAATCCGTGTTTTATACAGGCTTAAATTAAAACCTGGAAATCCTAGTATATCCAATATTTCATATGTTGTTTTCTGCTGCGATATCTGTGATGTGATCATTTGATATGTTGAAATAGATACTGGATATAGTATATGTGATATATTATATAGACGTTGCTTATGTTTTACATCCGCTCTAGCACTGCCCCGCTCTGCCGTTAGTTACCTAACCTAACGGTGCACGAGGGGACATCGAGGCGAATGCGGATGGCATAAGCGTACATTGTATTTATCTGTGATGCTTAGGTAACTTAAATGATGGGACTTCATTAATGAGATTAATGAAAGAAAATAAACCTAATGATGTTGTGGAATCGAATTTTCAAAAACAGGTAGCTCTAGTTGTTGTTTTGCTTAGCGGTATTCCTTGTAGAATATCCAGCACCTTATTCGATAAGGAAAGAGCCGAGATCTCTTCACCGGGAGTGACCTCTTTAGCAATAACTGGCAGATGCTAAAACCCTCGGTTTTGTCTTTTAATTGCTTTTCTAGTTCTTGCTTTGCATAGTGGTATTGTGAATATCCTGCACCTCATTCGACGAGGAAAGAGCCGAGATCCCTTCACCGGAAGTGACCTCTTAAGCGAAACTAGCAAAGGCCTGAAAAACACTCCATTTCAAATCATTTGATTTTACAATGATACCAAGTTCATTACGCAAAAGGTTTTCTTAAAAACCTGTCGTAGCCCTCCGTCATTTCAGATAAGTGTTATTTTAGTATTCGTGCTACGGTAGTTTGGCCTCCATCAAGACGTAGTGTATGGTAGCTAAATTAGTGCTTATCTGCAGCATACGATGTGATTGGATTAGGGTATTCATACGGCATAGTTAAGCCTCCGTCAAGGGTCGTGCGGGTGGGTCTAATTCAATCAGAAAATAACGGGTTGAACTTGACTAGCGGACTATGGGTAGTTTGGCCTCCGTCAAGGTCATACGACGCTAGGGGTAAAATATTATCGGGAATTTCAAGTATTGAAATTTGCAATGAGATTGCATACCTTCTATGTGATATTTGGATCCCGATACCCACTGCTAGTAAGAGTTACTCCTGGGAGAGTTTTACACATTACAATTAGCCGATCAAGTAGGTGTCTAGAAAGGTGTCAACGGGGTTACGCCCCTGGGAAAACGAGGTTTATTTTAATTAGGTCCGTGCGAAAGCACGTGGAACCTCCCTCAAAGTATCGTCACTGGCCTGGCTGAAAGATTGGCAAACTTGTAGGGTGTAATTAATCCCGACTAGTCTTTCCTTTTAGGGTTTGAAGGAAGATTTGATAAAAACAGTGGGAGCCATCCTGATTAGATAAAATAATAACCAATCTGATCTTGCAAGAGCATACGCTGAGTGTTTTCTTCTCTCTCTCTCCAGATAGCGACCATGTCACGCCTTAATCAAGATAATAATATGGATGTATTGACCGAACCCGCTTGTTATACTGAGCTAGGGAACGTTGGCCCCGCTCCAACTTATAATTGTTATAAGACCGAGCAGGAAATAGGGATTACCAGGATTCCCGTGCCGCCCAAACGAAGAAAGTTCATGATGATGCATCTTCTTCGAGTGTGTTCATTATCGAGAACTGTTTCTGAGTATCCTCTACGTCCTGGGTATGAGATACCGGATCAGGATCACACATATGTAATCTGTTACATGGGCTACAAATAGGTAGAGAACTGGGAATGGATGATAAGTTTCAAGATTTGGAAACGGTGCAAGTGTTGCAGCCAAGATGTTGGCAGTTATCACCCAGTATTACTAAAATACATTGATTCTGAACGAATGTTATTAGATACCAAACCTGATATACAACATCATATCAGTCTCTTTATTTAATAAAGAAGGATATAATTTTGTATTGTTGGATAATGTTTTGAACATTTCCTATATCAAGAGTTGATCGGTTCAGGCACGTTATCTAAAGGCATATACGTTCTAAATCAAACCACAGTTCTTAACGTATTGAACACACATAAGAGGAAGAATTCAGAAATGAACGAATCCTTCTTGAGGCATTGTAGACTAGGTCATATCAATGCGACCCGACTAGCTATGTTATATTAAGATGCATATTTAAATTAGTTTGAATTTACATCTTGTGAAACTTGCCAGTCATGTCACAAAGATAAAATGACCATAGCTCCGTTTACTAGAAACAGAGAAAGAGTTAATGAACTCTTGGGACTCATATATGATGATGTAGGTCACCTGTCTATATATGCCAGGACTGGTTCTTTGTACTTCATTACATTCACCGATAATCTCTCAAGATTCGCACATGTGTTCCTGTTGAAACACAAGTCTGAAGCTTTTGAGAAATTCAAAGAATATAAGTCAGAAGTAGAGAACCAAATAGGGTATAAGTATTATGTCCTTTGATGTGATCAGGAAGGAGAATACTTGAGCATGGAGATCCTAGACTATTCTAAAGGAGAATGAGATTCTCTCTCAGCATTACTCCTCCGAATACACCACAACACAACGGTGTATCGGGGCGGAGCAATAACACCCTATTAGATATGGTGCGCTCTATTATGAGTACTACTGAGTTGCCTATTTCCTTTTAGGGGTTATGCACTTGAGAAGCTGCATACCTATTGAATTGGGTTCCAACCAAATCAGGTATTACCACTCCATATGCGATATGGTATGGGAAGATCCCATCTCTTAAGTAAGTTAAGATTTGGGATTGTCCGGCCTATGTCAAAAGCAAAATCCGGACAAGCTCGAGGAAAGGTCAGTTCTGTGGAAGTTTGTTGGATATCCCAAGCATTTGCAAGGGAATATCTTCTACTGCACCGAGGAACAAAAGGTGTTTTATTTCTCGGCATGCCACCTTTTTAGAAAAGGAATTTATTTTGGAAACAAATTTGTGGTCATGAGGTAGAACTGGAAGGAGTTCCAGCTATACAAACTGCAGCTGATGATTTGGTAGAACCGAAGGATTCAATAGTTCTCGACGAACCTCAGCCTCTCCGCCGATCTGGTAAGGTTCCTCATCCACCTGAGAGATACTTCAGTTTTATCTATGACAGTGGTAGCGAGGATTGCATCATGAGATGATGACCCAACTAGTTTCGAGCAGTCCATCAAGAGTAGGGACTCTGTAAGAATGGCCGGATGCTAAGTGATCTGAGATGGAATCTTTTGGGATACCTAGCACGGCAGCAAGGTTTCAGGAGGCATCGTCCATGCCAAGTTCAAAAATTTGCCTTTCTAGCTAACCCTAACTATGAATCGTTAACTAGAAATCGACGGAATATTATGCAAACAACTTCGCATATGAAAAGTGAGCAAGGAATACAACCATTGTAGACCGGGCCTTCACTTCAATAGCTCCGTGTAGTAGTCCCTTCGCTGCGATCGTGTACTCCGGACTCTAGAGAGGATCCTGTGAAGAAACGAACATACTTGCTTCGAAGTCTTTGAGGCCGAAGATGATCTACGTTGAGGAGACACCAACCCAAGCTATCTCTTCACTAATTACGGAAATAGTGAAGCAAACACCCTATACTAAATGGCAAGTAGTAAAGGATGATAAAATAGGAAGTGGGCTCACTTTAGTTTTATTTTTCTCATAAGTTTTCATCACAAACTCAAACCCTAGAAAACTCTTTTCTTGAGCTCTTGAAGAAGATGAAGAGAGTTATGAATGAATAATCATGAGGTTAGAAATGCAACCATGGTGAGTTATCCTCTCATACCTAACTCATGTAGAGAATAAACCAAGGGCTAAGGTTAAGGCTTGGATTAAGAAATATCTTAAGCATGACAAACAAGTGGACTTGGCCAATGTTCTACAAGCTTCTCCAAGCTTAACCTTGACTAAATCCAAATGTTTTATTTGCTTAAAACAAATAAAACCCTAGCTTAAACCCTAGCATGGCATAAGTCTCATACAATGTTGCATTTGTAACCTAGCATGACACAACATGTACACAAATATACATATCACATATATACAATGTGCACATCAAGTGAGAAAAGAAATCATAAGTGAGCTAATACTAGTTAATGTAAATTAATATATCAAATATATAATTATCCATTAGATTATCAAATCAACTCTTGATTTAATAATCCGGCTATATCGCATATAACCGACTAATATTTATATGTAACAACTTATCGAATCAACACTTGATCCGATAACCCGGCTATATCGCATATAACCGACCGATGTCACAAATCGCGAGAATACTATACGGTATCACATATCGTATCAATCTCGGTCCCGCACATATCACATATTTGCTCCTACTCCGTTTCGCTTGAGCCAGGAAACCTCTCTGTAAGACTCTAAAGACTCGTCAATACGCCGGCAGTAGGTGATGATCATATCAAACACCCACAAGCCGCAAGCGGTCTGCTAAATGTAACGGCCACCCGGGTATTGAGCAATCAGAAGATCAACAAGCAAGCATGCTCACTCTCCTGCGAATCCAATCAGTAACACTACCGTACAGTCCGGTCTCTTTGTCTGATATGTCGCAAATCTCGTCTAGGGGTGGTAAACGTCAGACCCCAGTAACTCGATAAATCGTGTCGATATAAGGCTCATAACTGGTCGAGAAAATACTGATAACACTTACCAGTGTATCTCTAAAGCAGCCCTGGCCAGGGACTTCCAGTTATAGCCAATCGAACACAGCACAATATCAACCCCAAATACCGGGAGAGACGAAACCCTTCCTATCGCTCATTGCCTCCATGTGATTCGGGACTGTACCCAAAAGCCACTGTTTTTCACGTTCTCATAAACGTGGTAAGGTGGAAATCAAAGCACAGTGGGAATCACATAAGACTCTATGATGATCTCGGGTCTACAGACTAACATGTACCAGTGTCACCAAAGAACTGCTATCTGACGATAGGTATAATATCATCTAGGAGTTCTCGGCGAGTCCGTCCAGTATACCCAGTCTCCACTGAGCACCCGTATACTATCTCTGATGTTAAACACCAATGGATATGGGATCATCCATCGCCCATCTACATGGGTCGAGAAGCTATACGCTAGTCTACTCTGGTATATCGATGCCCTGTCTTGATACACCCACGACTAGGAACATTTGAAGGATGTACTTAGTGACTACCCTGTCCCCACTAGTATGATCTGCATCATAATCCTGGTAGTCAAGTACTCAACCTAAGGGCTTTATCAACATGTAACATAGAGACAATCGGTGTACATGTTAAGATAAAGTGCAACCAGATAGCATACTATCATGTCGAGCAAGAAAGTCCTCCATATATATGTCCAAGCATCCACTACAATATACATCGTATGTACAGTAATGGCCTCTGGGGCATACATATAATGAACAATCTCCCACTTGCACTCGAGCCATCTATTGTAGTATCTCATACCCAACAATCAGCAGTGGTTGAAGTATCACATACTCAACCATCCCATAAAAGTCTCTTCTGGGTATAGGCCTTTGTAAGTGGATCCCCCCTGCTCTCCTCTGTGTCTACTCTCCTACCTCGATCTCCCAAGAGATCATCCATCTCCATGATCAGGTGATACTGCCTAAGAATATGTCTGGATTACTGATGGGACGGGGGTTCCTAGGCCAAAGCCACAACTCCATTGTCACACAATGGTAGGAACGAAGTTCATCTCATGAACTTATATACATCCAGACTGCCTCTTTGGTAGCATCCTTGGTAGCAATGTATCCAGCCTTTATCGTCTAGTTTTCCACGGTATCTAGCTTGGAACTCTTCCAACATACCGTCCTTCCACTGAGAGTAAAGACAATGCCTGAGACTGATATTCAGTCGACCTTATCACCCTGGAAGCTATCCAGTGATTCTCCCCAGGATCTATTGATACCATCTCACTACACCTAGTGAGAATTCTAACATCCACTTAGATCTATCTCATAGATCCAAAACCCAGGATTTAGGAGGTATCACCTTGATCCTATATGGAGAATCTTTGTGATAAGAGGAGATTGACCGAGTGTTGCATAGGAAACTCCTTTCCTATCAAGAGTATGTCATCCACGTACAATACGAGGATCATCACCATACTCCCTACTACCTTTTTGTATATACAAGGTTCATCTACCATTTTGATGAAGTCAAACTCTTTGACTACTACATCAAAACAGGCATTCCTACTCCGCGATGCCTGCTTTAACCCATAAAGCAACTTGCACACGTTTCCGCTGCTCCCACTGTCTACGAAGCCCTCTGGTTGTGTACTTATAGACGCTTTCTTCTAAATCACTATTTAGAAAAGCAGTCATGACACCCAACCGCCAGATATCGATGTTATGGTATGTAGCAGTGGCAAGTAGGATCCGGATGGACTTAAGCATAGGCACTAGAAAAGGTTTCATCATTATCCACACCTGGTTGATGACGAGAACCTTTTGCAACAGGTCTTAGCTTTGAAAGTCTCAACTTTTCCATGTACACCAAGTAATCTTCTAAAGATAAACTTTCTCCTGATGGAGATTTAACCCTTCAAATATAGCAACTAAAGTCCATAATTTGTTGGTGTATATGGATTCCATCTCAGATCGCATAGCATCAAGCCATTCTCACAGAGTCCCTACTCTTGATGGCCTGCTCGAAACTAGTTAGGTCAACATCTCATGATGCCATCCTCGCTCCCACTGTCATAGAGAAAACCGAAGTATCTCTCAGGTAGGTGAGGAACCCTATTAGATCGGAGGAGAGGCTGAGGTTCGTTGGGAACTATTGAATCTTCCGATTCTACCAAATCATCAGCTGTAGTTTGTATAGCTGAAACTGCTTCCAGTTCTACCTCATGACCACTAATTTCTTCACAAGAAATTCCCTTTCAAAAAGGTGGCATGCTGAGAAACAAAATACCTGTTGTTCCTTGGTACGGTAGAAGATATTCCCTTGCGAATGCTTGGGATATCCAACAAACTTTCACAGAACAGACATTGCCTCGAGCTTGTCCAGATTTTTCTTTTAGATATAGGCCGGACAACCCAAAATCTTAACATCCTTAAGAGATGGGCTCTTTCCATTCCATATCGCATATGGATTGGTAGGCACCTGATTTGATTGGAACCCTATTCAATAGGTATGCAGCTTCACAAGTGCATAACCCCCAAAAGGAAATAGGCAACTCAGTAGTACTCATCATAGAGCACACCATATCACATAGGGTGCGATTGCTCCGCCCTGATACACCGACGTGTTGTGGTGTATACGGAGGAGTAATGCTGAGAGAGAATCTCATTCTCCTTTAGAATAGTCCAGGAATTCGGTGCTCAAGTATTCTCCTCCTTGATCTCATCATAGGACATAATACTTATACCCATTTTGGTTCTCTACTTCTAACTTATATTCTTTGAATATCTCAAAAGGTTCAGACTTGTGTTTCAACAGGAACATACGTCCGAATCTTGAGAGATCATCAGTGAATGTAATAAAGTACAAAGAACCAGTCCTGGCATATGTAGACAGGGGACCTACATACATCATCATGTATCAATCCCAAGAGTTCACCAACTCTTTCTCTGTTTCCAATAAACGGAGCTATGGTCATCTTATCTTTGTGACATGACTGGAATGTTTCACAAGATGTAAATTCAAATTGATTTAAATATGCATCTTTATGTAACTTAGCTAGTCGGGTCGCATTGATATTGTCACGACCCGAAATATTAACTCGTGACCAGCACTTAAATCACGCAACGTCTAAAGGTGTATGTAATTCAAGTAAGCTGAAACCCAGAAATCTAAACCTTTTTAAGAAAATAAAGGAGGTGAAGTTTTGAAATAAAGGTATAATGAAATCAAGTTTTCTTAATGCATAGAAAAGCAACATGAAAATGCAAGTGAAATATACTAGTTTGAAAACGTGTTTCGTCTTTTAAAAAAAAATTTGGGCAGCACCTCCTTTGTATATTTTGATCCAAAACCACAAATACATATCAAGAATAATGGCATCCCCAAGCGGAAGCTAGCTCTTCGCCAACCGGCGGATCACAACCACGCAAGACAGTAAATATAAGTATACGACACCCAACGGCGAAGTTCACCACAAAAGATAAAGAAATAAGCAAGACATCAAAACCAAAAGTAGCGGAAAAACCCTCGCTCTAAATCTCGCAACCACAAGTCTCACTAAGTCTCATTACTTACACATACTACTTTTGATTTTGATGTTTTGCTTATTTCTTTATCTTTTGTGGTGAACTTCGCCGTTAGGCGTCGTATACTTATATTTACTGTCTTGCGTGGTTGTGATCCGCCGTTTGGCGAAGAGCTAGCTCCCGCTTGGAGATGCCATTATTCTTGATATGTATTTGTGGTTTTGGATCAAAATATACAAAGGAGGTGCTGCCCAAAAATTTTTTTAAAAGACGAAACACATTTTCAAACTAGTAAATTTCACTTGCATTTTCATGTTACTTTTCTATGCATTAAGAAAACTTGATTTCATTATACCTTTATTTCAAAACTTTACCTCCTTTATTTTCTTAAAAAGGTCTAGATTTCTGGGTTTCAGCTTACTTGAATTACATACGCCTTTAGATGTTGCATGATTTAAGTGCTGGTCACGAGCTAATATTTCGGGTCGTGACAAAGTTGGTATCAGAGCGCTAGGTTAAACTTGGTTCGAGTCTATGTTTGACTATGCGGAGTCTAGGGCGGGTATGTATTTCGGAATCCAGGCTTGAACTTACGGAACTTAGACTTGAACGGGGGGTATTAGACCCGAACTTTCGTTTCATAGGTTGACCCCGATTGATGGAGTAGGTGGCTTGAGTAGAGTGACGTACCGTACGTATGTTCCGCGGCATATTTACGACACGATACTCCACTTAAGAAACTTTCGGATGTATATATTTTGAGACTTATGATTCTCTTCATACCCATAATTATGCATCCATTTGAGATCCTAGATTCTATTCGTTTCCATGATCATACTCTCATTGATGTTGTTCCTTCTTATGATTATGTATCCATTCTGGATCTATCATTTCCTTTCATGCCCTTGATCTGCTTTCTTCGATACTCGATTGATGTTCTTTTCGCCATGGTTTGAGCGCAGATTGAGATGCTGCTAGTGATGCGGTCAGGGCGAGCTCGTCTGGTACGAGGACTGACCATCGTGTTTTCTAGTGACAGGGGAACATCTCGAGTTAGTATTTATGTTGTGACTTCTCGGATGAGGCGAGTGTTTGGTTTTGTACCGGATGATCGGGCCATTGTTAGAGGCTACCAGTTGCGAGAGGACTGTTAATGTACAGCATACCTCAGAGATTGTGATGTCGTCTACCGTGCAGACGGATGACCCAGCTGTTGCTGAGATTGAGAGGATGTCACTTCCAGAGCTTACGAGCTGAGATCGCCGGAGCTTTTAGGCATAAATGCGACAGATGATAGCTAGTCTACCCCGAGTTGAGAGACGAAGGTGATTCGTCCGATTGATGCGCCGACGCAGGCCCAGTTAAGTTGAAGATTTCCAGTGTGGAGAGTCTTACTCAGATCCAGAGATGATCGTGATGTATCGCCTCTCCTGGAAGATTGAGGCATTGTTTAGCATGCGGACAAAAGCTATTCACATGTTGTATAGGCGAAGTTAAAAAGTTCGAACGAATGTCAGAAACCCATTTTTCCCAGTTTAAGTATTCGGAAGAACATGCAGGTAATTTCGTGGACCCTCTAGAAGATGTTAGTTATATGTATGCCCTAGAGGCCATTACTATACATAGGATGTATATTGTTGTGGATGCTTGGACATATATAGGGATGACTTTCTTGCTCGATATGATAGTATGCTATCTGGTTACTCTTTACCTTAACATGTACACTGATTGTCTCTCTGTTACATGTTGGTAAAGCCCTTAGGATGTGTACTTGACTAGCTGGACTATGATGCGGATCATACTAATGGGGACATGGTAGTCTATAAGTACATCCTTCAAGGTCCCTAGTCGTGGGTGTATCGAGATGGGGCATCGATATACCAGAGTAGACTAGCATGTAGCTTCTCGACCCATATAGATGGGCGATGAATGATCCCATATCCATTGGTGTTTGACATCAGAGATGATATACGGGTGCTCAGTGTAGACTGGGTACACTGGACGGACTCGCCGAGAACTCCCAGATGGTATTATACCTTACGTCAGATGGCAGTTCTCTGGTGACACTGGTACAGGTTAGTCTGTAGACCCGAGATCGTCATAGAGTCTTGTGTGATTCCCACTGTGTTTTGATTTCCATTATACCATGTCCAAGAGGGCGTGCAAAAAGGTGGCTTTTGGGTACAGTCCCGAATCACATGGAGGCAATGAGCGATAGGAGGGGTTTCGTCTCTCCCGGTATAGGGAGTTGATGTTGCGCTGTGCTCGATTGGCTATAACAGGAAGTCCTTGGCCAAGGCTGCTTTAGGGATTTACTGGTAAGTGTTATCAGTATTTTCTCGACCCGTTATGAGCCTCATATCGACACGACTTATCGAGTTATTGGGGTCTGACGTTTACCACCCCTAAACGAGATATGCGACATATCAGACGAAGAGACCGGACTGTACGGTAGTGTTACTGGTTGGATTCACAGGAGTGTGAGCGGGCTTGCTCATTGATCTTCTAATTGCTCAATACCCGGGTGGCCGTTACGTTTAGCAGACCGCTTGCGGCTTGTGGGTGTTTGATATGATCATCACCTACTGCCGGCGTATTGATGAGTCTTTAGAGTCCTACACAGGGGTTTCCTGGCTCAAGCGAAACGAAATGGGAGCGCATATGAGATATGTGCGGGACCGAGAATAATACCAGTATGTGATATTGTATTCTATTCTTGCGATTTGTGACATTGATCGGTTGTATGCGATATAGCCGGGTTATCGGATCAAGTGTTGATTCGATAAGTTGTTACTATTGATATTAGTCGGTTATATACAATATGACCGGATCGTTAAATCAAGTGTTGATTTAATGTATAATTATATATATTTGATATATTACTTTACATTAACTAGTATTGGTTCACTTAAGATTGATTTTCTCACTTGAATGTGCACATTGCTTATATGTGATATATGCAAGTGTACATGTTTGTATCATGCTTGATGATACAAACAAGTTGTG
The DNA here is from genome assembly GCA_030015575.1 of Agapanthus africanus. NCBI lineage: Eukaryota > Viridiplantae > Streptophyta > Magnoliopsida > Asparagales > Amaryllidaceae > Agapanthus > Agapanthus africanus. The sequence continues at coordinate 3,023,651 of JASDDO010000006.1, read as the reverse complement.
TGTATGAGACTTGAACCAAATCAAGGTTAAATTAGGGTTTACTATTTTCCTAACAAATAACAAAAGAGTGAGACTTTGGTCAAAGTTATCAAGTTTCATGAAGCTTGATAAACATTGACAAAGTCAACTCTTTTGTCATTTATTCAAGATATTAGTTAACCCAACTCTTAACCTAATGCTTTGGTTAATTCTCTACATGAGTTAAGCATGAGAGATTAACTCAACCATGGTGCCATAATTAAAAGGATAAGTCTCATTCTTTATTCATAATTGATTGATTCTTTTTCTTCTTCTTCTTCTTCATCAAGCTCCACAAAAGCTTGCTAGCTCCAATGGTGCCATAAGAAAAAGAGTGAGAAATCCAATTATAAAGTGAACCCACTTCCTATTTCTTCATCCTCTACTACTTGCCATGTAGTATAGGGTGTTCTCTTCACAAAGTTTTTGACTAAGTGAAGGAATAGCTTGAGTTTGAGTCTCCCCAACGTAGATCATCTTCAGCCTCGAAGTCAACAACCTAGCCCGCTCATTTCTCCGATGATACCAACGCTAGAGTCCGGGTTTTTCCGATCTCAGCGAAAGGGACTACTACACGGAGCTATTGAAGTGAAGGACTGGTCTACAAAGGTTGTATTCCCTCTCTTTTAGAAGTAAAGTTGTTTACTTGTTCATAGTTTTCGCCTAATCTCTAGTGAACGATCTTGCATAGAGTTGTTAGGCATATAAAAATTTGAATTTGGCATGGTAGATGCCTTGTGGAACCTCTTGAGTGTGCCTAGTAACCCTACAGTGGTATCAGAGCCTAGCTAGAGCATTAGGCGATGTGCTAACGAAGTTAAAACCCCGATCGAACCCAGAAACGGAAAACTAAACCCCTCTCTGTACATTTTTTAAAATCTGGGATTTTTCTAAATTAAAAATGCCCAAAAAATTCAGCAGGGTGTTTTAAGAATTTCCATGAAAAACAAGCCCTTAAGGCCTCCACGTGGCCGCGGAACCGCGGCACTAAGCCACTTTTTGCGGCGGTTCCGCGGCAATAAAGGGGAATTAGCGACGGGTTTTTGCACAGTAATTCTAGTTTCTGCTTATATATTTTCTGGGTATTATTTTATTCTGGCTCAAGTGTTGAGTATTTTGGGGTTTATTTTGTATTCGTCAATTCGATCGGAATATTTAATTTCGTTGGGTTTTCCGGATATTTAGAAACTGTTAAAAAGTTCGGACGGATATCAATAACCCACTTTTTCCCCTGACGAGAAATTTCCAAGTGTTGGATTTTTCCGTAGTTTTAGGAATGTTCTAAGTAGTGCAAGTAACTCGATGGTCCCTCTAGAAGACAACAAACCTTAACTCGATTATGTGACCGTCTTGAACTGCCCTTTGAACCTTAGGGTTTAGGGCAGTACGGCGTGCCACATGTGAGGCGTTGGCTGGACCCTTCTACGGCTGGACCGTTGGTACTGTGGCATGAAGTGAATGTTTTTAAACTTATTTCATGTGTTGAGCTTTTCGGGAAAACTTGGGTGTTTGACTATTCGACGGAAAGTTTAACATTGACTATTTATCTGGAATGTGATACAATATTTGGAATCCATAAGTAGTTATGAGATAACTAATTTGAATGTTATAAACGTAGCAGTTTAGTCTCAAATGATCGGTTGCCACGGGATTTTAATGCGATCAAAAGTCCGTCGCAATCACGTAGCGTACGCGGATACTCGCCGGGTAAACTTAATAGACAGCCATGCCCCATAGCCCCGACCAAGTGACTGTAGGAGAACCCCGTCGCCAAAAGCATCCGTTCGGGTGCTCGCGGCAGCGGTGTTCCGCCTTAGTACACTTCGTCGACAGCATCCGGGGGGCGGCCGTCTACTGAAGTTTGCGACGAGCATTCAAACAGCATATCGGGAATCTTGTTGAATTGCCCGACTAGATATTGAAAAGTGTTTTCGATATAGAGACTAAAATGCGGGATTTATAATTGTTAGGCATGCAATGTCTAAGGAGGTTGCGGATTCCAACTGTTGTAGTTTTACACTTTCTTTTCTGCGACCGTAAGTGTAATATCTGATATCGTCGGTTTCGTTGCTATATGTCAACGACAATTGGGATGCTCATATTTACTTACGTTGATGATATGTGATGTTCTGTGTTTCTGGATATGTTATATTGGATCGTCGTGTTTTGAATAGCCGGGGATTTTTATGTGAGATGAGAGTTTTTATTTTCATTCATGTAAAATTAATTGTATGTAATATTCTTTTATTGGGGCATTTCCGGGTTGAGGTTGATGTCACCATTTGTATATTATTTACTTTTCCGCACTAGGATAGACCCCAGGAGGAGAGCACAAGTAACCGGGTTCTAGAGTCCAGTGGGAGACCAACTCGAGGAGTCGAGTCTGGGTCTCCTAACTCTAGAATTGGTAGGGTTGCTTGCCGCTCTCGTAGGGGTCTAGGGGTGTGGGTTTGGCTATTCATCGCGACCGTGGAATCCGTGTTTTATACTGGCTCGAATTGAAAACACGGACGTCCTAGTATATCCAATATTTCATATGTTTCTTCTGCTGCGATATCTGTGATGTGATCATTTGATATGTTGTGATGGATACTGTATATAGTATATATGATATATTATACAGACGTTACTTATGTTTTACACTCGCGCTAGCCCTGCCCCGCTCTGCCGTTAGTTACCTAACCTAACGGTGCACGAGGGGACATCGAGGCGAATGCGGATGGCATAAGTGTCCGTCGTATTTATCTGTGATGTTTTGGTGAATTAAATGATGGGACTTCATTAATGTGATTAATGAAAGAAAAGAAACCTAAGATGTTGTGGAATCGAATTTTCAAAAACAGGTAGCTACAGTTCTTGCTTTGCATCGCGGTGTTCCTTGTAGAACATCCTGCACCTTATTCGATAAGGAAAGGGCCGAGATCCCTTCACCGGGAGTGACCCCTTTAGCAATAACTGGCAGATGCTACAACCCTCGGTTTGTCTTTTGATTGCTTCTATAGTTTTTTTGCTTTGCACAGCGGTATATATGATATATCCTGCACCTTATTCGATGAGGAAAGGGCCGACGATCCCTTCACCGGGGGTGACCCCTTTAGCAAAACTAGAAAAGCCTAAAAAACACTCCATTTCAAAATTCATTCGATCCTACAACGATATCAAGTTCATTACGCTCATGGTTTTCTTAAAAACCTGCGTAGCCCTCCGTCATTTCAGATAAGTATTACTTAGTATTCGTGCTGCGGTAGTTTGGCATGCGTCAAAGCGTAGTGTACGGTAGCTAACTAGTGCTTATCTGCTAGGATACGATGCGATTGGATTAGGGTATTCATACGGCATTGTTTGGCATGCGTCAAGGGTCGTGCGGGTGGGTTTAATTCAATCAAGAAATGTACGGGTTGAACTTGACTAGCGGATTATGGGTTGTTTGGCATGCGTCAAGGTCATAGCACGCTAGGGGTAAAATATTATCGGGAATTTCAAGGGTTGAAATTTGCAATGAGATTGCATACCTTCTATGTAATAGTTGGATCCCGATACCCACTGCGAGTAATTGTTACTCCTGGGAGAGTTTTACACATTATAATTAGCCGATCAAGTAAGTGTCTAGAAAGGTGTCAACGGGGTTACGCCTCTGGGAAAACGAGGTTTACTTTAATTAGGTCCGTGCGAAAGCACGGGGAACCCCCCTCAAAGTACCGACACTGGCCTGGCTGAAAGATTGGCGAAGTTGTAGGGTGTAATTAATCCCAGCTAGTCTTTCCTTTTAGGGTTTAAAGGAAGATTTGATAAAAACAGTGGGAGCCATCCTGATTAGATAAAATAATAACCAATCTGATCTTGCAAGAGCGCACACAGAGTGTTTTCTTCTCTCTCTCGAGGTAGCGACCATGTCACGCCTTAATCAAGATAATAAAACGGATGTATTGACCGAACCCGCTTGTTATACTGAGCTGGGGAACGTTGGTCCCACTCCAACTTATAATTGTTATAAGACAGAGCAGGAAATTGGGGACTACCAGAATTCCCGTGCCACCCAAACGAAGAAAGTGCATGTTGATGCATCATCTTCGGGTGTGTTCATTACAGAGAATTGTTTCTCAAATATCCTTTACGTCCTGAGTATATGATACCGGATCAGGATCCCACATATGTAATATATTACATGGGCTACAGAAAGATAGAGAACTGAGAACGGGTGATAAGTTTCATGAGACAGAAAACGGTGCAAGTGTTGCAGCCAAGTCTGTTGGTCACTGTCACCCTGTATTACCAGAATACATTGACTCTGAACAAATGTTATTAGATACCGAACCTAATATACAAAATCATATCAGTCTCTTTATTTAGATAAAGAAGAATATAATTTTGTATTGATTGGATAATGTTTTGAACATTTCCTATATCAAGAGTTGATCAGTTCAGGCACGTTATCTAAAACCATTGACGTTCTAAATCAAACTACAGATCTTAGTATATAGAACACACACAAGAGGAAGAGTTCAGAAATGAACGAATCCTTCCTGAGGCATTGTAGACTAGGTCATATCAATGCGACCCGACTAGCTAAGTTACGTTAACATGCATATTTAAATCAGTTTGAATTTACATCTTGTGCAACTTGCCAGTCATGTCACAAAGATAAAATGACCATAGCTCTGTTTATTGGAAACAGAGAAAGAGTTAGTGAACTCTTGGGATGATACATATTGATGTATGAAGGTCCCCTGTCTACACATGCCAAGACCGGTTCTTTGTACTTCATTACCTTCTCTGATGATCTCTCAAGATTCAGACATATGTTCCTGTTGAAACGCAAGTCTGAAGCTTTTGAGATATTCACAGAATATAATTTAGAAGTAGAGAACCAACAACGGGTATAAGTATTATGTCCTTTGATGTGATCAGGGAGGAGAATACTTTAGCACGGGATTCCTGGACTATTCTAAGAATGAGATTCTATCTCAGCATTATTCCTCCGCTTACACCACAGCACCTCGGTGTATCGGGGCGGAGCAATCACACCCTATATGATATGGTGCGCTCTATGATGAGTACTACTGAGTTTTCTATTTCCTTTTAGAGAGTTATGCACTTATAAAGTTGCATACCTATTGAATAGGGTTCCGATCAAATCAGTTGCTGTAAGTGCACGGCGGCGCCCCGGCCGTCAATCCGACGCCGGAATGCGGAAACGGTGAAAAACTTTAATTTTGCGGACTTAGCAAACCGGTACCACCGCGCACTAAACATCCGGATCGTAACCATTAACTAGTCCTAGCTAACTACAAGATGGAATAGAGATATACCGACGATCCAAGTCCTCCGGTCTTCTCGTCATGGTCCCGATCTCCTGCGGAAAATCCTGTCTCCTCCTCGTCGCCGGAAGTGCACCACATCGCCTACTTTGTTTACGGGCTCCCACCTCAATGCCGAGGCAACTCGGGCACGAAGCCGGCTACTCGACGTGCCCAAGATTCGCTGTAGAATGTGTAGTAGAATTTGTGTCTCACTTTTGGGGTTATCGGAATCACCCTTTTGGTGGAGGAATGATACAAGGAGTATGTGGAGGAGTTTTTGGATTTTGGAACATGAAATGAACCACACAACCCACACTACAATTTTTTGGACAGCCCCCTAATAAGCTTGGCCGGCCATCACAAAGGGGAGAGTGAGAATGAGGAGGTTGTATCAAAGGAATATGAGAGAGGCTAAAAAAAATACCCATACAAGAGAGAGAGAGGAAAGGTTATCATCCAAAAGGAAATGATCACAAGTGTAAACTAACACTCCACCAACCTCACCCCTCATCATCATCAACCATCATGTCCCTCCATCATCATACAAAGTCAAGCCATCATGATAGCTAGAAGTCAAGGTCAATGAGAGACTATCATGATACAACAATAAGCAAATACCCCCTCCACAAATACTTATTTGCAACAATGCAAATAAGCCCTCCTCCACCAATTTTCGGCCAATGAACGGAACAAAGGAAATTGGCCGAAACGGAAAGCAAACTGGCAACTCCAGAAAACTGGTCCCGTAATAAATTACAGGAAAACCCCGATACTGTGCATACACACCCGCATCTGTATTTCGACCGAAATACAAATACAATGAGACAAAATCTACACTGTACTATACTAGGATCCGGCTTAAACCAAAGCCGGCTAGTAATATCCGTTCGATCCTGATCCGCGCAATACCGCACGTATCTGATCGAACCCTGCCATAAAACCATACGGCCACTAGTACAAACTGTCCGATCCTGATCCGTGCAATACCGCACGTATCTGATCGGACCCTGCCATATCTCCATACGGCCTCTACAACCTTTCGCCCGAAAGCTGAGTAACTGAATGTGGGGGACTCTAAAGACTCGTCAACACCTCGGTTGTGGATTTAACCACTAGCACGTCAGAGGTATAAGCCAATACGTAACGGGCTACCAAGTATTGACTAAAAGGGACGTCTGTGAGTGAACTCAGCCTGACAACCCTACTGAGCCTGTCAGTGACAATATCCGTGCAGTCCGGTCCGTTCGTCTATGAGTATCGCATGGCGGGCCTAGGGGGTTGGTAAAAGTCAGACCCCCAAAAGCGGTATAAGTCGTGTCGGAGTGTAGCCCAGAACACCCTGAGATACTACTGGAATACCTACCAGTAAATCTCCTTGCCTTGGCCAAGGACTTTGTGTAATGGCTCTCCTAGACACAGCACGACCTCACCCCCAATACCGGGAGAGACGAACCCCTGAAGATACGCTCACTTCCTCCATGTGGCTCGGGACTGTACCCAACTAAAACCTGTTTGCACGACTCCTTTGAGCCGTGGTAGGGTAGTAATCAAAGTACAGTGGGAACTCACACAAGACAAATGACGATCCCCAGGTCGATGAACTAACCTGCACACATGTCACCAGGGAACTGCCATCTGACGTCCGGTATATGACCAACTGGCATGTTCCCGGCGAGTCCTGTCCGGTGTACTCATAACCCAATGAGCACCTGTATACATCTTAGGTGATCCAACTGACACCAGTGGCTTGTGAGACCGGCCACCGCCCCTCGTCGGGGTCTCGACTGTATACACTAGTCTACTAATGGAGTATCGATGCCCAGTCTCGAAACTCCCACGACTAGGGACCTTTTAAGGATAAGCTTATAGACCCCCAGCTCCCACTTATATGATCGCCCTCATACTGCTGGTGGTCAAGCAAGAATCCTAGGGGCTCTATCAACGTGTAATAGCGACGTGTCAGGTCACCTAAAACAGTACACGATGATAAAGGTAAACCAGATAGCATACTATCATCTCGAGTAAGACTGTCCTACCGGGATAGGTCCTCCCTCAATCATTACAATCACGTACCTGTGACCTAATAATTGACTCTGAGGGCACTATCTCCAACAATCTCCCACTTGCACTCAAGGCTAATTATTACGATGTCGCATACTCACAGCCCGTGTGATACCGAACATCCAACTCCTCTACTAGTCAGTCTCACAAAGCTCGTTTGCGGAACTATTGCGTTCGAGGAATAGCCTCAGTGAGTGGATCCGCTTTGTTGTTTCTTTCTATGTCTCTCTATATCTCAAGTTCGCGGAGAAAGCCATCTCCCGAAATGAGCAATACCTGTCTTAGGATGTGTCTGGATGTCTGATGGGACCTAACTCATAAATGAACTCCAAATCCAAACTTCTTAGACTGTATCGTCAACTGAACTTAATCAGTATCCTGCGCCATGCCACCCTCAGTATTGCCTTAGACCACCTGTCCAAAATACTGCCCCTCATCAGAAGGAAAAACTATAACTCTGACAACCTCCTTGTCGTCCATGTCACCTTGGAAGCCTGGAATGATAACTGTCTCCTGAATGAGGCTGTCGTTATCATATCCCTAGAACATCCACTTATGTTCTAAAACTGCTTCCGACTGTTTCTCCAGGATTGGATTAATGTCAACTTATTGCATCTAGTGCAAGAACAACATCTGGTGTGGAACTTGACATCTCACGATTGACTCAATTGCCTGAGCAAGTGATCTGCCAATCATGCCCGTCCCTCTCCCCTTTAGTCTGTAAGACACCTTTGGAGAGGGTGACTCCATTACCTGCAGGTACACTACCGTGCCAGGAGTCGTCCATCCTAAATACTCTTAGAATGCTGTCAAGTACCCTGATTGGGAAACCACCCAAATCTAGATCTAAGACCATAGATCTAGTAACCAGTATGTCTGATATAAAATCCATTTCCTTTGTGGAGAAACAACTGTGTGACGACCAAAGTATAACCGATCGTAGTGTAGGAGTTTCTTTTCCTACTCTGTGTATATCATCCAAATACCAGGATATCACACCCTACTACCTTCTCAACAGATCCATCCTCTATTCTGATGAAGTCAAACCCATGACTGTCACGTCAGAAATAGATGATCTATCTCCGCTACTTCTGCTCTAGTCTATAAATAGACAGAAGCAACCTGTCCACCAATGCTTCCGCTGCTCCCACTGACTACGACAACCCTCTGGCAGAGTCATATAGACGCACACTTCTAAAACTGGTTTAGAACGACGCTATACTCATCCTCCCGCCGGGTCTCGTAACCTGGAACAACAGCAATGGCAATTGTGGATAAACAAGAACTTCCCTGTCACCGTCCTTGAGGCTACCGTAGTGCCTCTCGGGTGCCTGAAGTTACCCACCTTATCTGCGGAGTGGCCAATGGAATGTCAATCCAGATTGAATCTTTAGGTTCCTTATCAAATCTTCAGTAATCGTTTGTGGTTCTGGAATCACTTCCAGTTCTACCATACTCCCACTACTGTTTTTCTGAAAAAATCCATTTTTAATAAAACTGTGGCGAGTCTAGAACAATATTGCTATTGTTCATCCAGATGGTAGAAAGTTAACCCGCGTCATAGCCTAGGTCAACCCACAAACAGCTATTACAGAAACGTGCCTTGAGTTATCCAGAGTCTAGTTTTAAGCATAATCCGGACAACTCCCCGTACCTTAACATCGTTAAGATATGAACTGTTCTATATCCAATATAGGACCAGAGGCACTGATTTAATTGAACCAGATCCAAATCATGCAACTGTCTCCAGTGCATGTCAACTAAATGGAAGAAGGCCTGATCAGCGTTACCCAACTTAGGAATGCTTCCAATTATGAGTAACCTGAAAGAGAAGCAATTTCTCTTAATCATTACTATCAACTGAACACCATACACAAGTATCTACATCTTCGATCACTTTGAAGAATCCCGATACTTGTGATACCTGGTTCTCCACTCTATTCAAATACCAATAACTTCTCCAAATTCGGACCCTGTGTTTCCACGAAACACCTGTCTAAAAACTAGAGAAGTCATAAGTAAACTGAATGTAGTACGAGGACCAACCCCTCTGTCCTGATGGACCCTGGACAACATACAATACTCTGTATAAGTCCCTTGAGTCTGATAACTCATTCACGGTGTGTCGTAGGTTGAAAACTGTACTTATGGTTAAGAAGAATTACACCGCTGTTTAATGCTCCTTACCTAACCATCCACTGATATAGGTAAATGTCGTAGACATAATTTCAGAAAGGTATATCTCACTCTATGAAAATAGACGTACAGATATATCAATTTGAAATTGGTGCATAACAGCGGATATTCAAAACCAAATATTTGCCGACCGGCAAACAGCCCAGGTGATTTCCTCAAATATCACCGATTACAACGAATCCCGATATAATGAGGATAATCACCCAATTCCCAATAACTTACTCCCACTCATCATCTGTAAAACCATACAGATGTGAGAATCGTATCTGGTAAATACATACCCTGGAGTAAGTATCTAATCGGGAAATCAGTTTTCCTTTAACATTACACAGTGAAACTGAAACATTGAAATGTTCCGATGGGGTATTCTGGTATTCCTAGTAATGCCTCTTCCAGATTCACGACTGTAACCGTATAGTTCTTTGCCACCTCTCCAAATCCCTTCATATGTCTTTAGTCTTTACCTTCTGCACACCCTTTTAGGCCAAATGGTTTTCTTCCTTCCCTACCGTTCGGCACCAGCCTATGGTTTGGAAGAAGACTATCCAATAAGCATAATGGGTGTACTGTCCCAATCCTAGGAACACTCGCAATGAGAGAGGGTGAAGATAAAAGACAACCGAATAAACCTTATTCCTATTTCTCCTGAACCAGAATCCATCCCCGAACTGGAACCAGTTCCATTCGAGTTCGTATATAACCATACGATGGAGTATCCAAATAAACTGTGGATCTTCGTAGTGATACGGAGTGTCCTGGAGAAATACAAAGGTGATGTGGGAGTGGTAACGAAATATTTGGTTTGGTCGTGAATATCTGTTGCAATTTACTTTGCCCTCTTACTAATCCCTTGCTTTGTCTGAACTTAATACCTTCTGCACACCATCGTTATGCTAATTGGTTTTCTTCATTCCCTACCGGTCGGCACCAGCCTAAGGTTTGGAAGAAGACAATCCAATTTGCGTAATAGGTGTACTACCCCTAAACCAAGGAGTACTCGTAACCTGAGAGAGGGTAAAAGGAAAAGACAACTGAATAATCCTATCCGTTTTCTCCAGAACCGGAAACCATCCTCGAATAAATTCTTTCGAGTTCGTATCTAACCATACGATGGTTTTGTCCAATGGAAGTGGACATTCGTAGTAATACGGGGTGTCCTGGAGAAAAGGGTAAAAGTAGGAGTGGCAATGAGGTCTGCAACTCTGACAATCCAAAAACCGGTGTTTAAGAAGGTTCGGTCAACTTGGTCACTGAGTCAAAGTCTTAGGGTCGGGTCAATGGTCGCTGCCAAAGAGAGAGAGAAAAGAAACACTCAGCGTGCACTCTAACCTAGATCAGAATGGTTACCAATTTATCTAATCTGGAATCCTCCCACTGTACCTCAAATTCTCCTCCAAACCTGAAAGAAGAATTAGTCGGGGTTACCCGAGGAGTAAACTAACTCATCAGTGGGAATCGGGATCCAACTCTCATCGCATGACAACGTGACGGAATCCGCTCACGGTATCACACTCCAGAAGGTATGCGCATATCTGGCAAGTTTCAGTTCTTTTGAAACTCCCGATGTGATTTCTGCCCCATGCTCTTATGACCTTGACTAAGGCCAACAAATCATAAGTCACATGTCAAGTTCTACCCGTCATTATCCAGGTTGATTTGAACCCATCCGTACAAGCCCTTGACTAGGGCCAACAAGGCTATACGACTGTCCCAAACCAACGCATCTATCTATGCAGCATATGAACACCCAACAGCTACCAAACACTGTGCCTTGACTATGGCCAACAAACACAGCTTGAATACTATTGACTACCCATATGAAACGACGGAGGGCTACGAATGGTTTCTGGCGAAAACCTTTAACGTAATGAACTTGATATCGTTGAAGGAACGGATAGCTTTTAAAAAATATAGTGACGAAAACCGTTGCTAAAGAGGTCACTCCCTGTGAAGGGATCTCGGCTCTTTCCCCGTAGAATGGGGTGCAGGATATTCCAACTGAATACCACGATGCAAAGCAAAAGTAATCGGCTATAGTGAAGTTAATGCCCTGACGCAAACTTCTGTCCAAGGGGTCACTCCCGGTGAAGGGATCTCGGCCCTTGCCTCGTCGACTGAGGAGCAGGATATTCCAATGAATACCACGATGCAAAACAAAAGTAAACGTCCTTGCAATAACAGCTTTTTGAAAAGTGTTCCAACAACATCAGATTAGGTTTGTTTTAACTTGCATTGATCCGAATCAACGCAGTCCCATCAATTGATCACACCACAAAGAACGAAAATATACTGATGTACGTATATGCCATCCGCATTCGCCACTGGGTCCCGTCATTACCCGTTAGGTTAGCTAACTAACGACAGAGCGGGGACTGGACTAGCGCGGATGCAAAACATATACAACATCTACTAATATATATACCAATATATTATATTTCGCTCAAGGCGTGAAAGAAATGCAACATCACAGAGAATGAACAGCATCACAGAAACAATACAGATATCTGGGATCCCCGGGTTTCACAGAGCCACTACTGAAACCCGACGTTCCCCTGGTCGTGTGGATAGCCTGTGCAATGAAAACCTAGACCCCTACGGGCGCGGCAAGTCACCCGCCAAAACCTGAAGCGAGGCAGCCCCCTTCAGCAACGTGAATGGACCACCCAGCACTTCACGGAATCCGGTAACTTGGGCACCCCTCCTGGGTCAACCTGTACCCCCTACGAGTGCGGCGAATAGCCCGCCAATCCTAGAGTGAAGCCCCCTCCGTCTCAATGCCATGAGATGCGGGCTTGTTGCCCTCCAGAACCCGGCTATCCGTGCACCCCTCCGCGGGGCAATCCTAGTACAGAAAGTAAAATATACATACAACGGGTACATCGACCGCAACCAGGTCGTGCCCCAAAATAATAATACAAACAGGCAGTGACGGCAGTCCACATGTCGGACGCTCGCCCCGCAAAATCAAATGTACATAATACCACCACAACTGTACTAGCATTGCATCCAGGCTATCCCTACGACCGATCCGCAACAACACAGCAAATACATATAACATCAACGTGAAAGTCACGTTCGCAAATCCGTCTAACCGGGCTATAGCAGTTAGACAGGATTTACCGATCGAGTGACATTCACGGTCGCAGATATAATGTAAATACTGTGAAAAATGTGTTTAAAATTTTCCGATTGACCAAAAATTAACAAGTGGGCCCCCAATCAAAACTGTAGCACTCACAGAAAACCTAGGCCCAATTTTAATATTCCAAAACCCCTAATTACAGCCCATAAGCCCACTGCAAAAAAATTTCCACACGAGCCCATACAACTGCGGCGGAAGCGCGGCCAGAAGGGGGTTTTGGCCGCCCTTCCGCGGTCGTACGGACGAATTGTGTCACCAAATTTTTCCAGTGTTCTTATAACTTCCTGCACATCATTCTGAGACCACCTGAAAAATTTTTAGACTCCAAAAAATTTCGACAGAAACTGATGCGAAGGCAATACGGGTTTTGGAACTTTTTGATCGATCGGAAATGCAAACACATTACACAAAGCTAGACTAAGTTAATGGCGAGGCTCTGATACCACTGTAAGTGCACGGCGGTGCCCCGGCCGTCAATCCGACGCCGGAATGCGGAAACGGTGAAAAACTTTAATTTTGCGGACTTAGCAAACCGGTACCACCGCGCACTAAACATCCGGATCGTAACCATTAACTAGTCCTAGCTAACTACAAGATGGAATAGAGATATACCGACGATCCAAGTCCTCCGGTCTTCTCGTCATGGTCCCGATCTCCTGCGGAAAATCCTGTCTCCTCCTCGTCGCCGGAAGTGCACCACATCGCCTACTTTGTTTACGGGCTCCCACCTCAATGCCGAGGCAACTCGGGCACGAAGCCGGCTACTCGACGTGCCCAAGATTCGCTGTAGAATGTGTAGTAGAATTTGTGTCTCACTTTTGGGGTTATCGGAATCACCCTTTTGGTGGAGGAATGATACAAGGAGTATGTGGAGGAGTTTTTGGATTTTGGAACATGAAATGAACCACACAACCCACACTACAATTTTTTGGACAGCCCCCTAATAAGCTTGGCCGGCCATCACAAAGGGGAGAGTGAGAATAAGGAGGTTGTATCAAAGGAATATGAGAGAGGCCAAAAAAAAATACCCATACAAGAGAGAGAGAGGAAAGGTTATCATCCAAAAGGAAATGATCACAAGTGTAAACTAACACTCCACCAACCTCACCCCTCATCATCATCAACCATCATGTCCCTCCATCATCATACAAAGTCAAGCCATCATGATAGCTAGAAGTCAAGGTCAATGAGAGACTATCATGATACAACAATAAGCAAATACCCCCTCCACAAATACTTATTTGCAACAATGCAAATAAGCCCTCCTCCACCAATCTTCGGCCAATGAACGGAACAAAGGAAATTGGCCGAAACGGAAAGCAAACTGGCAACTCCAGAAAACTGGTCCCGTAATAAATTACAGGAAAACCCCGATACTGTGCATACACACCCGCATCTGTATTTCGACCGAAATACAAATACAATGAGACAAAATCTACACTGTACTATACTAGGATCCGGCTTAAACCAAAGCCGGCTAGTAATATCCGTTCGATCCTGATCCGTGCAATACCGCACGTATCTGATCGAACCCTGCCATAAAACCATACGGCCACTAGTACAAACTGTCCGATCCTGATCCGTGCAATACCGCACGTATCTGATCGGACCCTGCCATATCTCCATACGGCCTCTACAACCTTTCGCCCGAAAGCTGAGTAACTGAATGTGGGGGACTCTAAAGACTCGTCAACACCTCGGTTGTGGATTTAACCACTAGCACGTCAGAGGTATAAGCCAATACGTAACGGGCTACCAAGTATTGACTAAAAGGGACGTCTGTGAGTGAACTCAGCCTGACAACCCTACTGAGCCTGTCAGTGACAATATCCGTGCAGTCCGGTCCGTTCGTCTATGAGTATCGCATGGCGGGCCTAGGGGGTTGGTAAAAGTCAGACCCCCAAAAGCGGTACAAGTCGTGTCGGAGTGTAGCCCAGAACACCTTGAGATACTACTGGAATACCTACCAGTAAATCTCCTTGCCTTGGCCAAGGACTTTGTGTAATGGCTCTCCTAGACACAGCACGACCTCACCCCCAATACCGGGAGAGACGAACCCCTGAAGATACGCTCACTTCCTCCATGTGGCTCGGGACTGTACCCAACTAAAACATGTTTGCACGACTCCTTTGAGCCGTGGTAGGGTAGTAATCAAAGTACAGTGGGAACTCACACAAGACAAATGACGATCCCCAGGTCGATGAACTAACCTGCACACATGTCACCAGGGAACTGCCATCTGACGTCCGGTATATGACCAACTAGCATGTTCCCGGCGAGTCCTGTCCGGTGTACTCATAACCCAATGAGCACCTGTATACATCTTAGGTGATCCAACTGACACCAGTGGCTTGTGAGACCGGCCACCGCCCCTCGTCGGGGTCTCGACTGTATACACTAGTCTACTAATGGAGTATCGATGCCCAGTCTCGAAACTCCCACGACTAGGGACCTTTTAAGGATAAGCTTATAGACCCCCAGCTCCCACTTATATGATCGCCCTCATACTGCTGGTGGTCAAGCAAGAATCCTAGGGGCTCTATCAACGTGTAATAGCGACGTGTCAGGTCACCTAAAACAGTACACGATGATAAAGGTAAACCAGATAGCATACTATCATCTCGAGTAAGACTGTCCTACCGGGATAGGTCCTCCCTCAATCATTACAATCACGTACCTGTGACCTAATAATTGACTCTGAGGGCACTATCTCCAACAGTTGCCTACCACTTCATATGAGATATGGAAAGGGAAAAGCCCATATCTTAAGTTTGTTAAGATTTGGGGTTGTCCGGCCTATGTCTAAAAAGCAAAATCCGGACAAGCTCGAGGCAAAGTCAGGACTGTAGAAGTTTGTTGGATATCCCAAGCATTCGTAAGGGAATATCTTCTACCTAACCGAGGAACAAAAGATGTTTTGTTACTCAGCATGCCACCTTTGTGAAAGGGAATTTCTTATGAAGAAATTTGTGGACATGAGGTAGAACTGGAAAGAGTTCCAGCTATACAAACTGCAGCTGATGATTTGGTAGAACCAAAGGATTCAATAGCAACCAACGAACCTCAGCCTCTCCGCCGATCTAGTAGAGTTTCTCACCCACCTGAGAGATACTTTGGTTTCTCTATGACAGTGGGAGCGAGGATTGCATCATGAGATGATGACCCAACTAGTCTCGAGCTGGCCATGAGGAGTGGGACTCTGTAAGAATGGCTGGATGCTTATCGATCTGAGATGGAATCCTTATACACCAACAAAGTATGGACTTTGGTTGCTTTATCTGAAGGGTTAAATCCCCATCAGGAGCAAGTATATCTTGAGAAGATTACTTGGGGTACATGGAAAAGTTGAGACTTTCAAAGCTAGACTTGTTAAAGGTTTGCATCATAGACCAATTGTGGCTAATGATTAATCCTTTTCTGGGGCCTATGCTTAAGTCCATCCAGATCCTACTTGCCATGGCTACATACCATGACTACGATATCTGGTGGTTGGGTGTCATGACTGCTTTTCTAAATGATGTTTTAGAAGAGAGAGTCTATAAGTAAACAGTCAGAGGGCTTCGTAGACAGTGGGAGCAGCGGAAACGTGTGCAAGATGTTTTATGTGATAAAGCAGGCATCGCGGAGTTGGAACATCTGTTTTGATGAGTTAGTCAAAGAGTTTGACATCATCAAAATGATAGATGAACCTTGTATATACAAAAAGGTAGTAGGGAGTATGCTGGTGATCCTCGTAGAGTACGTGGATGACATACTCTTGATAGGGAAGGAATTTCCTATGCTACGCTCGGTCAATCTCCGCTTATCATAATGATTCTCCATATAGGATCAAAGTGATACCTACTAAATCCTGGGTTTTGGATCTATGAGATAGATCTAATTGGATGTTAGGATACTCACTAGATGTAGTGAGATGGTATCAATTGATCCTAGGAAGAATCACTGGAAAGGTCCCAGGATGATAAGGACGACTGAATGTCAGTCGCATGCATTGTCTTTACCCTCGGTAAAGGGACGGTATGTTGGAAGAGTTCCAAGCTAGATACCGTGGCATACTAGACGATAAAGGCTGGATACATCGCTACCAAAGATGCTACCAAAGAGGCAGTCTGGGTGTATATTAGTTCATGAGATGGACTTCGTTCCTCCCATTGTGTGACAATGGAGTTGTGGCTTATGCCAAGGAATGCCCGTCCCATCAGTGATCCAGACATATTCTAAGGCAGTGTCACCTGATCGTGGAGATGGTTGATCTCCAGGGGATCGAGGTTAGGAGAGCAGACTCAGAGGACAACACGACGGATCCACTCACAAAGGCCTTTTTCCAGAGAGAGACTTTTATGGGATGGTTGAGTATGAGATACTACAACCACTGCTATCAGATGGCCCTAGTGCAAGTGGGAGATTGTTAGTTATATGTATGCCCTAGAGGCCATTACTATACATAGGATGTATATTGTAGTGGATGCTTGGACATATATAGGGATGACTTTCTTGCTCGATATGATAGTATGCTATCTGGTTACTCTTTACCTTAACATATACACTGATTGTCTCTCTGTTACATGTTGGTAAAGCCCTTAAGATGTGTACTTGACTACCTGGACTATGATGCGGATCATACTAGTGGGGACATGGTAGTCTATAAGTACATCCTTCAAGGTCCCTAGTCGTGGGTGTATCAAGACGGGGCATCGATATACCAGAGTAGACTAGCGTGTAGCTTCTCGACCCATATAGATGGGCGATGGATGATCCCATATCCATTGGTGTTTGACATCAGAGATGATATACGGGTGCTCAGTGTAGACTGGGTACACTGGACGGACTCGCCGAGAACTCCCAGATGGTATTATACCTTACGTCAGATGGCAGTTCTCTGGTGACACTGGTACAGGTTAGTCTGTAGACCCGAGATCGTCATAGAGTCTTGTGTGATTCCCACTGTGCTTTGATTTCCATCATACCACGTCCAAGAGGCATGCAAAAAGGTGGCTTTTAGGTACAGTCCCGAATCATATGGAGGCAATGAGCGATAGGAGGGGTTTTGTCTCTCCCAGTATAGGGAGTTGATGTTGCGCTGTGCTCAATTGGCTATAACAGGAAGTCCTTGGCCAAGGCTGCTTTGGGGATTTACTGGTAAGTGTTACCAGTAGTTTCTCGACCCGTTATGAGCCTCATATCGACAGAAGAATGAAACCCTAACTCGACATGATGACCATGGAACCGCTTTTGAACCTTAGGGTTTGCGGCAGTTTAGCGGTGCCATCAGTGAGGCTTGGGTTTGCCCTTTTACGGTTGGTCCGTAGGTACTGTGGTATGTACCAGATATTATTAGACTGTGCTCAGGTGATGAGCTTTTGGGGAATTATGGGAATTTGACAAATCGATCGAAATGTTTAACGTCGTCCGGATATCATGTGATAAGAGACCAGTAAGCTGACCAGCTTCGGATAGAGGACCTCACCCAGATGCGCAATGGGTTGATCGAGGACGGATGAGTATTGAGTATTCCTCCGATGGTTGGGACGAGTTCCCGAGAACGTGTTCGGCCAGATATCTTCTACAGAGTGATGAAAATACCGAGTTAGTAATTTCGAGTCCGTGCGAGAGACTCCGGATTGACCGTAGCCGAGAAAAGTTGCAGTGCGCAGATAGCATGACGTGACGTCAAGATGGACGATGATAAAGACGAGCGGAAACAGAGGTTCGTGCGAGATGCTGACGAGCTGTTGTTACTCCCCGTTGAGATTGGAGATTGGATATGTCTACAGAGGCGTTGGGATGCGACCAGTTCCCGAGGAAATGCTACGCTGAGAACGCAGATGTCCAGAAAGCGAGAAAAGATTATGCAAGAGTACCAGCCTCCGTATAGTTCGGCATAGGCGAGATCGGAAGAAACCTTGAGCAGGATTCCTTCCAGGACACTGCTGCGATGAGATTTGCACCGAGGATCAGATGTGTCACGTGTATTCAGAGGGCCAGAGGTCGACGTCAGTGACGTGCTTCTTTACGAGTGGTCGTGATAATTGGCCGAGAGATGACCACAGAAGTACTAGAGCGGATCATTTCCGTTAGTACACCGGACCGGGCCGATCAGCCGATGGATTGCGAGATTGGTATATCCACAGAGAAGATAAGGACTCAGAGACAGAGGACGCCAAACCGTGAACAAGAGGCAAGCGGATGTTCTTGTTCTGCCAGTTTTAGCCGCACCGACATTTTTTCGACATTGTAGGAGGTGTACCTCAATGTCATTTATTGCGATTTGCGTTGTGATCCGAGTATCACGCTTATATCGCTTGGATTCGAGTTTTGATGATTGAGTTTCATGATATTGATTTCGTGCACCATGGCTGCACCTACTGGGTATTTACATTTTTGTGCATAGTTATTGTACTTGATATATATTTTATACACCGTTGTGTTGATTTGCAATTTGTGCGTATCTATTGCACTTGAGATTTGGTTGTGCCTTGGCTGCACGTATTTATGATTTCATGGATTTCATACGGTTGATTTGATTTTGTACGTGTGGTACGCGCTCGATTTGATTTTTGCACTCGGTATAGCTTACATGTGCTTGCAGTGCATTGATACGTGTTTTGTGCACACAGTTGCACGCGTTTACGATTTTATACACCCTGGTACACTCGGTGTTGCTTTTATACGCATTTGAGTTATGGATTCGTATTTCGTGCACTGGGTGCACTGTATTCGTATTTCGTGCACTGGATGCACTGTATTCGTATTTCGTGCACTGGATGCACTGTATTCGTATTTCGTACACCCTGGTACACTCGGTGTTGCTTATATCTGGTGCGACAATTGCACTGGATGCACCAGATTTGCACTTCGTGCATTTGTTGCACTAGATTTTCATTTCGTGCAATTGTCGCACCAGATTTATATTTTGTGCATTTACTGCACCAGATTCATATTTTGTACATTAGTTGCACTAGATTTGCATTTCTTGCACCAGACGGGTATTTGTGCATTTTTCGCACTAGATTTATACTCCGTACCTTGGTTGCACCCGATTTATGTCTTTGAGCATTCGTTTTACCAGATTTGTGTTTTCCCGGCGCGTTTGTACTTGATGTTCATTTTGTGCATGTTACTGTACCATACGCTTTTTACGGACCTGACGCGCTAGGGTTGGATTTTTGCACATATTAGGCGCTTGATTTTGGATTTTTGTGCGCATTGAATGCACTTGAGTGAGATTTTACTCGTGCATGTTGGATGCACTTGATTTAGATTTCTTTCGTGCATGATGAATGCACTTGACTTGGATTTTCGCTCATGTTGGGCACATGATATGAGATGTGGTTTTGTGCACACCGGATGCACTCAATTGGGATTTTCATTCGTGGATGTTAGTTGCACCGGATGCACTCTAGATGCACTTGATATTGTTGTCATGCACACCCGTTGCACTGACAGATGCTTTCGTGCACACCCGTTGCACTTAGTTTTGCTTTTGTGCATGTTGTGGCACGTGTATTTGGATTTGATTTCCGTACGCACCAGATGCACGTGATGGTTGGATACGCCTTTTGAGCCTGATTTTGCTTTTGAGCACTTTGTTTTCATGATGGGCACTATGTTATGCAGTAGCCAAACAGGACTGATCTGAGGACAGTACCTGAATACTTAACATGCATTAAAAGTTTACCAAGAGGTTTTTGAAAAAGAGCTATAGTCTCGCTATTTCCTACGTGACCGTGAGCGACACGAACGTAAAAAAAAATGGAAAACCTTTTGGGATATTTAGAAACGACGGAACGTATAATTAGCAAAACATATATTATTATTTTACGAATGAGCGTCTGTCACTTATGCCATGAGTTACGCATCACGTGGCGATTCTGGAAAGATTTTGCATGTGTTCTATTCAGATTTTGGAGTTTTCAAGGATGCGTACTATACACATATTATAGTACTTAACTAGTGTATATTGGATTTCAGTAGTGGGTTTCGAGATCTGTATCTCTATTGTAACTCTGAGGATATGCGTGCAAATTCGATGATTTGCATGACGCTTGACGGAGTTTGGTTTTTGAGTTTTGTACTCGTTTTCATGCGCACTTGACGCGCTGTGGTATTTCTGCATCTTCCGTGATTTCAAAGCCCCGTTGATTTGAGTTGATTATTGAAATGTTTTATAGTATTGGGGGTTTAAATTTAAATTCAGGGACAGAATTTATTTAAGGGGGGAAGATTGTAACATTTCAGAAAATATAAAATATTATTTTTGGAATTTAATATTAAAATAATATATTTCCCGAAAACTGCCGATTTGCGAAATTGGGGTTTTCGAAAAAGGGTATAAATATATACCGATAATTGTGAAATAAATGGAAATTTAAAATTATTTATTCATTTAATAATATATTTAAAGGATTTGGCATTTTTAAAATTTATTTATGCAGTTTAAATAAAAACTCAATTAGTGCACTGCTAATCGCGATTAAGCCAAATCCGTGTTTCTACAGTTTTCCGTGGCTAGTGCACCATGTCATGTTGCATTTGGTTACATGTTATTGCATTTGTGTTGTTTTATGAGTATTATATGATTTGGTTTTAAAAGAGAAAAGAAATGAAAAAGAGAAAAGGGCAAAAGGGTAAATTAGTGAGAGAGTGGGTGAGAATAAAGAAGAGAGAGAGAGGGGGAAACCCCATTATCCCTCCACCATTATTCATTTTATTCTCTTTCTTCATCTTCCTCCAACCTCACTTCCCTCCACTTCTAACCCTACATCCATCTAGAAATAATCCCCAAAACCTTATACTCCCTTCACAAAAATTAATCCCCACCTCTTCCTCTACACAATGGACCAAGCAAAGTGGGATTTTGACGACATTGGGAAGCTAGGGCTTTCTTGAGTGGCTTAAATGAGGTATAATTTCTACCATTTAGTTAGTTTCAAGTTTCTTTATATTCTAGTTAGTTAGAAATGGGGTTAAGATGTGGATTAGTGAAGTTAGAAATTCCTAGAGAAGGGTTTAAGGGTTGTGTGGTTTAGGTGATGCCTAGTGGCTTTTATAAGACCCTAGAGACCAATTCTTGACCTGGACCAGTGACCAACCCCCAAAATACGAACTTTAGATTCGTCGATATCGGAAAATTGTGAGAATTGTGATGGTATTTAGGAATCTGGAGTGACTCGAGGACCTGGAAAATTATTTAGCAGAGACTGAGAGCTGTGCAGGCAACCTAAAACCTATACCCAAAACCCAAGACCCTAATTCCGTACTGTGGCCGCAATTTTACCCCTTTTGGCCGCAATTTGCGGCCTGGATTGAGTGGAAATGCTCCGTGTTTGGTCCATGGCTCCTTTTTCTATAAATTAGACCCTTTACATATGCAAAATCGACTAATTTCACCTAGGGTAAAATCTGGGACCATTTTCTTGAGTTGCTGCATTGTTTTACGACTTCGTTTTAACTTGGTTTTGGTATTTGATATAGTGTTCCATTTCTGATGTTTGTACGTCAGCGACGGGGGTTGTTTGGTGGTTTTGAAGGCGTAGTCCGTAAGTTTTAACCTACAGGCATTTCGCGTGTCGTTTTGGTTTCGAGTCGGATATTAATGTGATACAACGCGTTGTGATATGTAGGTACCTCCGCGCAAGCTTCGAGACGACGAGCAAGGGTGTGGCGACATTGACTTCGGCAAGCAAGATCAAGGTGAGTGGATCTATATCTACGGGGGAAGTCGGGTGGATGGCGTATAGCACCCCGCGAAGTTTTGGTGGAAATCGATTTGTAGCATATGGTTAAGAAAACCTAGATTAGGAAACTAGGGTTAGAGTTAAAAGATTGTTAGTGAAGCCATATTATAAACTAAAAGATAGTTAGAAGTGTTTTGATACGACTAATATGTGATGACGAAATTTGAGGATGACGTTTGACGATATTGCCGTTTAGGGTACTATAGGACTAGATAGCCGACGAAATTGTTGTAGGGTTCCTAGGCACACTCAAGAGGTTCTACAAGGTATCAACCATGCCAAATTCAAATTTTTACATGTGCCGAGAAACCCTAATGCAAGATCGTTAACTAGAGGATAGGCGAAACTAAAAGCTAGCAAACAACTTTACTAATAAGTGAAAGGGATTACAACCTTTGTAGATCCGGTCCTCCACTTCTAAAGCTCCGTGATGACGTCCCTCCGCTGCGATCATCGGGATCCCGGACTCTAGCGTTAGTTTCATCGGAGAAATGAGCGGGCTAGGTCGTTGACTTCGATGCCGAAGATGATCTGCGTCGAGGCGACTCAAACTCAAGCTCCATCTTCACTAGGTCATGAAACTTGTGAAGATGACACACTCTACTACATGGCAAGTGGTAGAGGATGAAGAAATAGGAAGTGAGTTCACTTTGGATTTGGATTTCTCACTTGGTTTCATCACTTGAAATTTTCTAGTAAGCTTTCTTCACTTCATGAAGAAGAAGAAGAAGAAGAAAAGAAAATGAATTAATTAAAAGAATAAATCAAGTGAAGCCTTATCATAATGCAACCATGGGTAAGTTAACTCATGTAGAGAGCAAACCATAGTTTAGGTAATGGTTAGGTTTTAAGAACAAAACAAAAATGGTTTAGACTTTTCAAAGATGCTTGAAAACATCATGAAGCTTCTAGCAAATAACAAAGAAAGCCACCATTTTGTTTTTACAAAATAAATAAAGAAAATAAAACCCTAACCATTAACTAAACATGGTGTAAATCATACACATACCCAAGTTTGCATGTATCATCAATCATGATACAAACTAGTGCACAAACATATATCACATATACAACTTGTGCATATCAAGCATATCAAGTGAGAAAATCAATCTTAAGTGAACAATACTAGTCAATGTAAAGTAATATATCCAATATATAATTATACATTAAATCATTAAATCAACACTTGATTTAATGATCCGGTCATACTGCATATAACCGACTAATATCAAGTGTATCAATATATCGAATCAACATTTGATTCGGTAACCCGGCTATATCTCATATAACCGTCCGATGATACAAATCACGAGAATAGAATTCAGTATCACATACTGGTATTATTCTCGGTCCCGCACATATCATATATGCGCTCCTATTTCGTTTCGCTTGAGCCAAGAAACCCCTGTGTCGGACTCTAAAGACTCGTCAATACGCCGGCAGTAGGCGATGATCATATCAAACACCCACAAGCCGCAAGCGGTCTGCTAAACGTAACGGCCACCCGGGTATTGAGCGATTAGAAGATCAACGAGCAAGCTTGCTCACACTCCTGTGAATCCAACCAGTAACACTTACCGCACAGTCCTGTCTGTTCATCTGATATGTCGCATATCTCGCCTGGGGTGGTAAACGTCAGACCCCAGTAACTTGATAAGTCATGCCGATGTAAGGTCCATAACGAGCATGAAACTACTGATAACACTTACCAGTAAATCAGTGCAACCCTGGCCAGGGATTTCCAGTTATGGCCAGTCGAACATAGCGCAACATCAACCCCCAATACCGGGAGAGACGAATCCCCTCCTATCACTCATTGCCTCCATGTGAATCGGGACTGTACCCAAAAACCACCTATTTGCACGCCTCAGTAGAGCCGTGGTAGGGTGGAAATCAAAGCACAGTGGGAGACACACAAAACTCTATGACGATCTCGGGTCAACAGACTAAGCTGTACCAGTGTCACCAGAGAACTGCCATCTGACGTGAGGTATAATACCATCTGGGAGTTCTCAGCGAGCCCGTTCAGTGTACCCAGACACCACTGAGCACCCACATACCATCTCTGATGTCAAACACCAATGGATATGGGATCATCCATCGCCCATCACATGGGTCGAGAAGATATACGCTAGTCTACTCTGGAATATCGATGCCCCATCTTGATATTCCCACGACTAGGAACATTGAAGGATGTAGTCATGGACTACCCAGGCCCCACTAGTATGATCAACATCATAGTCCAAGAAGTCGAGTGCAAATCCTAAGGGCTTTATCAACATGTAACAGAGAGACAGAAAGTATACATGTTAAGATAAAGAGCAACCAGATAGCGTACTATCATGTCGAGCAAGAAAGTCCTACCTATATATGTCCCAGCATCCACTACAATATACATCTCATGTACAGTAATGGCCTCTAGGGCATACATATAACTAACAATCTCCCACTTGCACTAGGGCCATCTGTAGCAGTGGTTGCAGTATCACATACTCAACCATCCCATATAAGTCTCTCTCTGGGAAAAAGCCTTTGTGAGTGGATCCGCCGTGTTGTCCTCTAAGTCTACTCTCCTAACCTCGATCACCCTGGAGATCAACTATCTCCATGATCAGGTGATGCTGCCTCAGAATATGTCTAGGTCACTGATGGGACCGGGGTTCCTTGGCCAAAGCCACACTTCCGTTGTCACACAATGGTAGGAACCTAGTTCATCTTATGAACCAATATACACCCAAACTGCCTCTTTGGTAGTATCTTTGATAGCGATATCACCAGCCTTTATCGTCTAGTTTGCCACGGTATCTCTGCTTAGAACTCTTCTAACATACCATCCCTCCACTGAGGGTAAAGACAATGCCTGCGACTGACATTCAGTCGACCTTATCACCCTGGAACTTTTCCAGTGATTCTCCCCAGGATCAACTGATACCATCTCACTACAACTAGTGAGAATCCTAACATCCATTTAGATCTATCTTATAGATCCAAAACCCAGGATTTAGGAGGTATCACTTTGATTCTATATGGAGAATCCATGTGATAAGAGGAGATTGACCGAGCGTAGCATAGGAAACTCTTTCCCCATCAAGAGTATGTCATCCACGTACTCTACGAGGATCACCACCTTACTCTCTACTACCCTTTTGTATATACAAGGTTCATCTACCATTTTGATGAAGTCAAACTCTTTGACTACCACATCAAAAAAAACGTTCCAACTCCGCGATGCCTGCGTTATTCTGTAAAGCAACTTGCACACGTTTCCGCTGCTCCCACTATTTACGAAGCCCTCTGGCTGTGTACTTATAGACGTTCTCTTCTAAATCAATATTTAGAAAAGCAGTCATGACACCCAACCACCAGATATCGTAATCATGGTATGTAGCCGTGGCAAGTAGGATCCGGATGGACTTAAGCATAGCCACTGGAAAAGGTTTCATCATTTTCCACGCCTGGTCGATGACGAAAAACCTTTAACAAGTCTAGCTTTGAAAGTCTCAACTTTTCCATCTACACCAAGTAATCTTCTCAAGATATACTTGCTCCTGATGGGGATTTAACCCTTCAGATATAGCATCTAAAGTCCATACTTTGTTGGTGTACATGGATTCCATCTCAGATCGCTAAGCATCCAGCCATTCTTACAGAGTCCTTACTCTCGATGGCCTGCTCGAAACTAGTTGGGTCATCATCTCATGATGCAATCCTCGCTCCCACTGTCATCAAGAAACCGAAGTATCTCTCGGGCGGATGAGGAACCCTGCTAGATCGGCGGAGAGGCTGAGATTCGTCGGGACTATTGAATCCTTTGGTTCTGTCAAATCATCTGCTTCAGTTTTGTATAGCTGGAACCTTTCCGGTTCTACAGAACTGACCTTGCCTCGATCTTGTCCGGATTTTGCTTTTGACATAGGCCGGACAATCCCAAATCTTAATTTACTTAAGAGATAGGCTCTTCCCATACCATATCTCATATAGAGTGGTAGGCAGTGATCTGATTCGAACCTAATTCAATAGGTATGTAGCTTCTCAAGTGCACAACCCCCAAAAGGAAATAGGTAACTCAGTAGTACTCATCATAGAGCGCACTATATCTCATAGGGTGTGATTGCTCCGCCCCGATACACCGTTGTGCTGTGGTGTATTCAGAGGAGTAACACCGAGAGAGAATCTCATTCTCCTTTAGAATAGTCCAAGAATTCCATGCACAAGTATTCTCCTCCCTGATCTCATCATAGGACATAATACTTATACCTGTATTGGTTCTCTACTTCTGACTTATATTCTGTGAATTTCTCAAAAGCTTCATACATGTGTTTCAATAGGAACATGTGTCCGAATCTTGAGAGATCATCAGTGAATGTAAGGAAGTATAAAGAACCAGTCCTGGCATATGTAGACTGGGGACCTTTGTACATCACTATGTATCAGTCCCAAGAGTTCACTAACTCTTTCTCTTTTTCCAGTAAACAGAGCTATGGTCATCTTATATTTGTGACATGACTGGCAAGTTTCACAAGATGTAAATTCAAACTGATTTAAATATGCATCTAAATGTAACTTTAGCTAGTCGGGTCACATTGATATGACCTAGTCTATAATGCCTCAAGAAGGAATCGTTCAATTCTGAACTCTTCCTCTTGTGTGTATTCTGTACGTTAAGAACTGTAGTCTGATTTAGAATGTATATGCTTTTAGATAACGTGCCTGAACCGATCAACTCTTGATATAGGAAATGTGCAAAACATTATCCAACAATACAAAATTACATCCTTTCTTTACTAATAAAGAGACTGATATGATTTTGTATATCAGGTTCGGTATCTAATAACATTTGTTCAGAATCAATGTATTGGTAATACAGGGTGACAGTGACCAACAGACTTGGCTGCAACACTTGCACCGTTTTCTGTCTCATGAAACTTTTCACCCATTCTCAGTTCTCTACCTTTCTGTAGCCCATGTAACAGATTACATATTTGGGATTCTGATCCGGTATCAAATACCCAGGACGTAGAGGATACAGAGAAACAGTTCTTTGTAATGAACACACCTGAAGAAGATGCATCATCATGCACTTTCTTCGTTTGGGCGGCATGGAAATCCTGATATTCCCTTATTTCCTGCTCGGTCTTATAACAATTATAAGTTGGAGCGGGACCAATGTTCCCCAGCTCAGTATAACAGGCGGGTTCGGTCAATACATCCATATTATTATCTTGATTAAGGCGTGACATGGTCGCTACCTAGAGAGAGAGAGAGAAGAAAACACTCTGCGTGCGCTCTTGCAAGATTAGATTGGTTATATATTTTATCTAATCAGGATGGCTCCCACTGTTTTTATCAAATCTTCCTTCAAACCTCAAAAGGAAAGACTAGCCGAGATTAATTACACTCTACAAGTTCGCCAATCTTTCAGCCAGGTCAGTGCCGGTACTTTGAGGGAGGTTCCCCGTGCTTTCGCACGGACCTAATTAAAGTAAACCTCATTTTCCCAGGGGCGTAACCCCGTTGACACCTTTCTAGACACCTACTTGATCGGCTAATTGTAAAGTGCAAAACTCTCCCAGGAGTAACAATTACTCGCAGTGAGTATCAGGATCCAACTATCATATAGAAGGTATGCAATCTCATTGCAAATTTCAACACTTGAAACTCCCGATAAAGGTTTTTACCCCTAGCACTTATGACCTTAACTATGGTCAACAAATCATAAGCACTAGTTAAGTTCTACCCGTCATTTCGTGATTAATTAGACCCACCCACATGACCCTTAACTAAGGTCAATAAAGTCACGCGACTGTCCTAACTAATCGCATCATATGCGGTGTAGGAAGACATCACTTAGCTACCGTACACTGTGCCTTGACTATGGTCAACAAACACAGCACGAATACTAAGTACTCTACTTCCTAAAATGATAAAGGGTTGCGGATGGTTTTTAAGAAAACCTTTAACACTTTGAACTTGATCTCGTTGCGGAATCAAATGGTTTTTAAATGGAGTGTTTTTTAGGCTTTCCTAGTTTTGCTAAAGGGGTCACTCCCGGTGAAGGGATCGTCGGCCCTTTCCTCATCGAATAAGATGCAGGATATATCATATATACCGCTGTGCAAAGCAAAAAACTATAGAAGCAATCAAAAGACAAACCGAGGGTTGTAGCATCTGCCAGTTATTGCTAAAGGGGTCACTCCCGGTGAAAGGATCTCGGCCCTTTCCTTATCGAATAAGGTGCAGGATGTTCTACAAGGAACACCGCGATGCAAAGCAAGAACTGTAGCTACCTGTTTTTGAAATTCGATTCCACAACATCTTTTAGGTTTATTTTCTTTCATTAATATCATTAATGAATGTCCCATCATTTAAGTCCACCTAAACATCACAGATAAATACAACGTATGCTTATGCCATCCGCATTCGCCTCGATGTCCCGTCTGCACCGTTAGGTTAGGTAACTAACGGCAGAGCGGGGCAGGACTAGCGCGGGTGTAAAACATAAGCAGCGTTTATATAATATATCATATATAGTATATACAGTATCCATCTGAGCAAATCACATGATCACATCACAGATAACGCAACAGAAAATATCATATGAAATATTGGATATACTAGGACGTCCGTATTTTATTTTGAGCCTGTATAAAACACGGATTCCACGGTCGTGATGAATAGCCAATCCCATACCCTTAGACCCCTACGAGAGCGGCAAGCAACCCTACCAATTCAAGAGTTAGGAGACCCGGACTCGACTCCTCGAGATGGTCTCCCACTGGACCCTAAAACCCGGTTACTTGTGCTCCCCTCCTTGGGTCTATCCTAATGTAGAAAAGTAAATAATATACAATGGTGACATCATCCTCAACCCGGAAGTGCCCCAATAAAAGAATATTACATACAAGTTTTTACATGAATGAAAATGAAAAAAAACACTCATCTCACATAAAAAAACCCGGCTATTCAAACACGACGATCCAATATAACATATCCAGCAACACATAACATCACATATCATCAACGTAAGTAAATATGCCCATCCCAATTATCGTTGACATATAGCAACGAAACCGGCGATATCACATATTACACTTACGGTCGCAGAAAAGAAAGTGTAAAACTACAACAGTTGGAATCCGCAACCTCCTTAGACATCGCATGCCTAACCAAATGAATTCCTTAGATATCGCATGCCTAACAATTATAAACCCCGCATTTTAGTCTCATTATCGAAAACTATTTTCAATATCAAGTCGGGCAATTCAACAAGATTCCCGACATCCTGAACGAATACTCGTCGCAAACTTTAGTAGACGGCCGCACCCCCGATACCGTCGACGAAGTGTACTAAGGCGGAACACCGCTGCCGCGAGCACCCGAACGGATGCTTTCGGCGACGGGGTTCTCCTACAGTCACTTGGTCGGGACTATGGAGCGTGGCTATCTATTAAGTTTACCAGCGAGTATCCGCGTACGCTACATGATTGCGACGGACTTTTGATCACATCAAAATTCCGTGGCAACCGATCAAGTGAGACTAAACTGCTATGTTTATAACATCCAAATCAGTTATCTCATAACTACTTGTGGATTCCAAATATTGTATCACATTCCAGATAAATAGAAAATGTTAAACTTTCCGATCGAACAATCAAACACCCAAGTTTTCCCAAAATAGCTCAACACATGAAATAAGTTTAAAAACATTCACTTCATGCCACAGTACCAACGGTCCATCCGTAGAAGGGTCAAGCCAACGCCTCACATGTGGCACGCCGTACTGCCCCAAACTCTAAGGTTCAAAGGGCAGTTCAAGACGGTCACATAATCGAGTTAAGGTTTGTTGCCTTCTAGAGGGTCCATCGCGTTACTTGCACTACTTAGAACGTTCTTAAACTACGGAAAAATCCAGCACTTGGAAATTTCCCGGCAGGAGAAAAAGTGGGTATTTATATCCGGTCGAACTTTTTAACATGTTCTAAAATTACCCGGGAAAAACACTTAGACGAAATTAAACTCTCGATCGAATCAACGAACTCCCAATACAACCCAGAAAACTCAACTGTTGAGTGCAAATTAAAAATTCTCAGAAGACTCAAGAATCACCTACAGAGATAACTGTATAAACTTTACTGCCTAATCATCACAGACGGCCGCGGAACCGCCGCCAAAGGTAGGTTAGGGCCGTGGTTCCGCGGCGCCACTATAGCTTTAGGATGTCGTTTTCTTCAGTTGTTCTTAGAATTTCCTGCTCTATTTTCTGAGCATTTTTAATTCACAAAATCCACTGTTTTGAAAAATGTACAGAGAAGGGTTTTGATGTGGGTTTCGGGGTTCGATCGGGTTTCTAACTTCGTCTACACATCGCCTAAAGCTCTAGCTAGGCTCTGATACCACTGTAGGCTTCCTAGGCACACTCAAGAGGTTCCACAAGGCATCAACCATGCCAAATTCAAATTTTTACATGTGCCGAGAAACCCTAATGCAAGATCGTTAACTAGAGGATATGCGAAACTAAAAGCTAGCAAACAACTTTACTAATAAGTGAAAGGGATTACAACCTTTGTAGATCCGGTCCTCCACTTCTAAAGCTCCATGATGACGTCCCTCCACTGCGATCATCGGGATCTCGGACTCTAGCGTTGGTTTCATCGGAGAAATGAGCGGGCTAGGTCGTTGACTTCGATACCGAAGATGATCTACGTCGAGGCGACTCAAACTCAAGCTCCATCTTCACTAAGTCATGAAACTTGTGAAGATAACACACTCTACTACATGGCAGGTGGTAGAGGATGAAGAAATAGGAAGTGGGTTCACTTTGGATTTGGATTTCTCACTTGGTTTCATCACTTGAAATTTTCTAGTAACCTTTCTTCACTTCATGAAGAAGAAGAAGAAGAAGAAGAAAAGAAAATGAATTAATTAAAAGAATAAATCAAGTGAAGCCTTATCATAATGCAACCATGGGTAAGTTAACTCATGTAGAGAGCAAACCATAGTTTAGGTAATGGTTAGGTTTTAAGAACAAAACAAAAATGGTTTAGACTTTTCAAAGATGCTTGAAAACATCATGAAGCTTCTAGCAAATAACAAAGAAAGCCACCATTTTGTTTTTACAAAATAAATAAAGAAAATAAAACCCTAACCATTAACTAAACATGGTGTAAATCATACACATACCCAAGTTTGCATGTATCATCAATCATGATACAAACTAGTGCACAAACATATATCACATATACAACTTGTGCATATCAAGTGAGAAAATCAATCTTAAGTGAACAATACTAGTCAATGTAAAGTAATATATCCAATATATAATTATTCATTAAATCATTAAATCAACACTTGATTTAATGATCCGGTCATACTGCATATAACCGACTAATATCAAGTGTATCAATATATCGAATCAACATTTGATTCGGTAACCCGGCTATATCTCATATAACCGTCCGATGATACAACTCGCGAGAACAGAATTCAGTATCACATACTGGTATTATTCTCGGTCCCGCACATATCTCATATGCGCTCCTATTTCGTTTCGCTTGAGCCAGGAAACCCCTGTGTAGGACTCTAAAGACTTGTCAATACGCCGGCAGTAGGCGATGATCATATCAAACACCCACAAGCCGCAAGCGGTCTGCTAAACGTAACGGCCACCCGGGTATTGAGCGATCAGAAGATCAACGAGCAAGCCTGCTCACACTCCTGTTAATCCAACCAGTAACACTTACCGCACAGTCCGGTCTGTTCGTCTGATATGTCGCATATCTCGCCTAGGGGTGGTAAACGTCAGACCCCAGTAGCTTGATAAGTCATGCCGATGTAAGGTCCATAACGAGCATGAAACTACTGATAACACTTACCAGTAAATCAGTGCAACCCTGGCCAGGGATTTCCAGTTATGGCCAGTCGAACATAGCGCAACATCAACCCCCAATACCGGGAGAGACGAATCCCCTCCTATCGCTCATTGCCTCCATGTGAATCGGGACTGTACCCAAAAACCACTTGTTTGCACGACTCAGTAGAGCCGTGGTAGGGTGAAAATCAAAGCACAGTGGGAGACACACAAGACTCTATGACGATCTCGGGTCAACAAACTAAGCTGTACCAGTGTCACCAGAGAACTGCCATCTGACGTGAGGTATAATACCATATGGGAGTTCTCGGCGAGTCCGTTCAGTGTACCCAGTCACCACTGAGCACCCGCATACCATCTCTGATGTCAAACACCGATGGATATGGGATCATCCATCGTCCATCACATGGGTCGAGAAGATATACGCTGGTCTACTCTGGAATATCGATGCCCCGTCTCGATATTCCCACGACTAGGAACATTGAAGGATGTGCCTATGGACTACCCAGGCCCCACTAGTATGATCAATATCATAGTCCAGGAAGTCGAGTACAAATCCTAAGGGCTTTATCAACATGTAACAGAGAGACAGAAAGTATACATGTTAAGATAAAGAGCAACCAGATAGCGTACTATCATGTCGAGCAAGAAAGTCCTACCTATATATGTCCCAGCATCCACTACAATATACATCTCATATACAGTAATGGCCTCTAGGGCATACATATAACTAACAATTGTGTCATCCGAACCATACCTATTTCCAAAATGAAGAATCGTATGCATCTTTTAAAACAGATACCTTACGGAATTTCAAAAGATATATTTTCCTTAAAAACACCGTAGCCCCTACTTTCAAAACTACGATTCGCATCTTTTAAAAACTAATTGTTCGGTCGGGTGTGTTTGTTAGATTAGATAAGTATGCTTATAGTAAAGGTATAATGTATATATATAACATGTGATTCGATGTGAGATATAAATATGATGAAAAGAATGCATGATGCGATATGATGACTTGGTGATATGTTGGTATACGGATGTGAGTCGATTGAGATGATTGATACCTTGCCGGTCCCCTGATATGAGATTGTGGTGGATGCGACCCGGGACGTAGGTATTTAGATATATATAGAGAATGTCGTGAATCATGTGTGATATGTCGTACGAGACGTTAGGTCCGTACCCCTCATTGTCGTAAAGGCTGATAGGATCCCTAATGTTTTAATGTCGTCGTACGATGATTTTTCCGTACGTGATGAGTTGACTTGATGATTTATTCATACCCTTGACTAGAGGATGTTGTACGATGGATTATACCGTACGTAACGTTGTGTGGCTAGATGCCGATTGATAGATTCACCGACTCGGTCATGTTAGATACGTATACCCGTCAGCATTTGCATATGATTTACCTTATGCTGCATTCATGTTATTCGCATTGCATTACTTATACCTGTGATAGTACACCTGCACCATTATCGATGATGCGTATGTTACACGTACACAGATTGTAGGCTCACACACTTCATCATCGATAATTGCCATGTCACTACACAGTAGGATTGCTGCATCATGATATGACTCTTCACATAACATACTTGCGTATATACCCACTTGTACATCCATATTGGCGCACATGAATATTGTACACTCATACTTGCGTAGGTATATCTTTGGCATCCCTACCTACATACATACATATTCCACATACATAGATGGTGCTGGCTTTGATTTTTGGAGAAAAGGGGACCGCATGATATATTTTCAAAACTGGATCCATTTAAAAGAGCGGTTTTCCCTTAATATGTCATATCACTGTTCCATGTTGCATGATATTCGGATATGCTTACATTTTTATCATATGCCGCATACATCATGCTTTATGATTTTACGCAATTGAGATATGTTGTTTCATGAGATTTCTGGATTTGAGAACCGTGGCTATTTCAAAAGAAAGTATATACTGTTTTAAAAACCCGATGTCTCTTGATATGATATTTCAGTACGTCCACCATGTGTTTTCTCGGTTCTGAGAATGACAAAGTGTCTCAGAACCGAGAAAACACATGGTGGACGCACTGAAATATCATATCAAGAGAAACTGGGTTTTTAAAACAGTACATACTTTCTTTTGAAATAGCCACGGTTCTCAAATCCAGAAATCTCATGAAACATCATATCTCAATTGCGTAAAATCATAAAGCATGATGTATGCGGCATATGATAAAAATTTAAGCATATCCGAATATCATGCAACATGGAACAGTGATATGACATATTAAGGGAAAACCGCTCTTTTAAATGGATCCAGTTTTGAAAATATATCACGCGGTCCCCTTTTCTCCAAAAATCAAAGCCATCATCATCTATGTATGTGCAATATGTATGTGTGTAGGTAGGGATGCCAAAGATATACCTACGCAAGTATGAGTGTACAATATGCATGTGTACCAGTATGGATGTACAAGTGGGTATATACGCAAGTATGTTATGCGAAGAGTCATATCATGATGCAGCAATCCTACTGTGTAGTGACATGGCAATTATCGATGATGAAGTATGTGAGCCTACAATCTATGTACGTGTAACATACGCATCATCGATAATGGTGCAGGTGTACTATCACAGGTATAAGTAATGCAATGCGAATAACATGAATGTAGCATAAAGTAAATCATATGCAAATGCTGACGGGTATACGTATCTAACATGACCGAGTTGATGAATCTATCAATCGGCATCTAGCCACACAACGTCACGTACGGTATAATCCATCGTACGGCATCCTCTAGTCAAAGGTATGGATCAATCATCAAGTCAACTCATCGCGTATGGAAAAATCATCGTACGGCGGCATTAAAACATTAGGGATCCTATCGGCCTTTACGACAATGAAGGGTACGGACCTAACGTCTCGTACGACATATCACACATGATTCACGACATTCTCTATATATATCTATATACCTACGTCCCAGGTCACATCCACCACAATCTCATATCAAGGGACCGGCAAGGTATCAATCATCTTAATCGACTCACATCCATATACCAACATATCACCAAGTCATCATATCGCATCATGCATTCTTTTCATCACATTTATATCTCACATCGAATCATATGTTATATATATACATTCTACCTTTACTATAAGCAAACTTATCTAATCTAACAAACACATCCGAACCATACAATTAGTTTTTAAAAGATGCGAATCGTAGTTTTGAAAGTAGGGCTACGTTGTTTTTAAGGAAAATATATCATTTGAAATTCCGTAACGTCTCTCAAGGTATCTATTTTAAAAGATGCATACGATTCTTCATTTTGGAAATAGGTATGGTTCGGATGACACAATTTCGTCGGCTATCTAGTCTTATAGTACCATAAACGGCAATATCGTCAAACGTCATCCTCAAATTTCGTCATCACATATTAGTCGTATCAAAACACTTCTAACTATCCTTTAGTTTATAATATGGTTTCACTAACAATCTTTTAACTCTAACCCTAGTTTCCTAATTTAGGTTTTCTTAACCATATGCTACAAATCGATTTTCACCAAAACTTCGCAGGGGTGCTATACGCCATCCACCCAACTTCCCCCGTGGATATAGATCCATTCACCTTGATCTTGCTTGCCGAAGTCGATGTCGCCACGTCCTTGCTCGTCGTCCCGAAGCTTGCGCGGAGGTACCTACATGTCACAACGCATCGTATCGCATTAATATCCGACTCGAAACCAAAACGACACGCGAAATGCCTGTAGGTTAAAACCTATGGACTACGCCTTCAAAACCACCAAACAGCCCCCGTCGCTGACGTACAAATATCAGAAACGGAACACTATATCAAATACCAAAACCAAGTTAAAACGAAGTCGTAAAACAATGCAGCAACTCAAGAAAATGGTCCCAGATTTTACCCTAGGTGAAATTAGCCGATTTTGCATATGTAAAGGGTCTAATTTATAGCAAAAGGAGCCATGGACCAAACACGGAGCATTTCCACTCAACCCAGGCCGCAAATTGCGGCCAAAAAGGGTAAATTTTCGGCCACAGTACGGAATTGGGGTCCTGGATTTTGGGTATAGGTTCCAGGTTGCCTGCACAGCTCTCAGTCTCTGCTAAATATTTTTCCAGGTCCCCGAGTCACTCCAGATTCCTAAATACCATCACAATTATCACAATTTTCCGATATCGACGAATCTAAAGTTCGTATTTTGGGGTTTGGTTACTGGTCCAGGTCAAGAATTGGTCTCTAGGGTCTTGTAACAGCCACTAGGCATCACCCAAACCACACAACACTCAAACCCTTCTCTAGGAATTTCTAACTTCACTAATCCATATCTTAACCCCATTTCTAACTAACAAGAATATAAAGAAACCTGAAACTAACTAAATGGTAGAAATTATACCTCATTTAGGCCACTCAAGAAAGTCCTAGCTTCCCAATGTCATCAAAATCCCACTTTGCTTGGTCCATTGTGTAGAGGAAGAGGTGGGGATTAATTTTTGTAAAGGGAGTATAAGGTTTTGGGGATGATTTGGAGATGGATCTGGGGTTAGAAGTGGAGGGAAGTAAGGTTGGAGGAAGATGAAGGAGAAGAAAATGAATAATGGTGGAGGGATAATGTGGTTGCCCCCTCTCTCTCTTCTTTATTCTCACCCACTCTCTCACTAATTTACCCTTTTACCCTTTTCTCTTTTTCATTTCTTTTCTCTTCTAAAACCAAATCATATAATACTCATAAAACAACACAAATGCAACAACATGTAACCAAATGCAACATGACATGGTGCACTAGCCACGGAAAACTGTAGAAACACGGATTTGGCTTAATCGCGATTAGCAGTGTACTAATCGAGTTTTTATTTAAACTGCATAAATAAATTTTAAAAATGCCAAATCCTTTAAATATATTATTAAATGAATAAATCATTTTAAATTTCCATTTATTTCACAATTATCGGTATATATTTATACCCTTTTTCGAAAACCCCAATTTCGCAAATCGGCAGTTTTCGGGAAATATATTATTTTAATATTAAATTCCAAAAATAATATTTTATATTTTCTGAAATATTACAGATATGACCTAGTCTACAATGCCTCAAGAAGGATTCGTTCATTTCTGAACTCTTCCTCTTGTGTGTGTTCTATACGTTAAGAACTGTGGTTTGATTTAGAACGTATATGCTTTTAGATAACGTGCCTGAACCGATCAACTCTTGATATAGGAAAATGTTCAAAAGATTATCGAACAATAAAAAATTATATCATTCTTTCCTAAATAAAGAGACTGATATGATGTTGTATTTCAGGTTCGGTATCTAATAACATTCGTTCAGAATCAATGTATTTGGTAATACTGGGTGATAACTGCCAACAACTTGGCTGCAACACTTGCACCGCTTCCAACTCTTAAAACTTATCACCCATTCTCAGTTCTCTACCTATCTGTAGCCCATGTAACATATTACATATGTGGGATCCTGATCCGGTATCACATACCCAGGACGTAGAGGAAACTGAGAAACTGTTCTCGGTAATGAACAAACCCGAAGAAGATGCATCATCATGTACTTTCTTCGTTTTGGCGGCACGGGAATCCTGGTAATCCCCTATTTCCCGCTCGGTCTTATAACAATTATAAGTTGGAGCGGGACCAACGTTCCCCAACTCAGTATAACAAGCGGGTTCGGTCAATACATCCGTATTATTATCTTGATTAAGGCATGATATGGTCGCTACCTGGAGAGAGAGAGAAGAAAACACTCAGCGTATGCTCTTGCAAGATTAGATTGGTTATTAATATATCTAATCAGGATGGCTCCCACTGTTTTAGTCAAATCTACCTTCAAACCCTAAAAGGTATGACTAGCCGGGATTAATTACACCCTACAAGTTCACCAATCTTTCAGCCAGGCCAGTGTCGGTACTTTGAGGGAGGTTCCCCGTGTTTTCGCATGGACCTATTAAAATAAACCTCGTTTTCCCAGTGGCGTAACCCCGTTGACACCTTTCTAGACACCTACTTGATCGGCTAATTGTAATGTGTAAAACTCTCCCAGGAGTAACTCTTACTCGCAGTGGGTATCGGGATCCAACTATCTCATAAAAGGTATGCAATCTCATTGCAAATTTCAACACTTGAAATTCCCGATAATGTTTTGCCCCTAACCTCCTATGACCTTGACGAAGGCCAAGAAACCATAGGATGCTAGTTAAGTTCAACCCGTCATTTCCTGATTGAATTAAACCCACCCGCATGACCCTTGACAAAGGCCAACAAGGTCGCACGACTACCCTAACTCAATCGCATCATATGCATATGCAGATAAGCAGTAATCAGCTACCGCACACTACGCCTTGACAAAGGCCGACAAAGGCAGCACGAATACTAACTATTACTTATCTGAAATGAAGGAGGGCTACGCAGGTTTTTAAGAAAACCAAGAGCGTAATGAACTTGATATCGTTGTAAAATCGAGTGATTTTGAAAAGGAGTGTTTTTGAGGCCTTTGCTAGTTTTGCTAAAGAGGTCACTCCCGGTGAAGGGATCTCGGCTCTTTCCTTATCGAATAAGATGCAGGATATTTCATAAATATCACTATGCAAAGCAAGAACTAGAAAAGCAATCAAAAGACAAACCGAGTGTTGTAGCATCTGCTAGTTTCGCTAAAGAGGTCACTCCCGGTGAAGGGATCTCGGCTCTTTCCTTATCGAATAAGGTGCTGGATATTCTACAAGGAATACCGCTATGCAAAGCAAGAACTAGAGCTACCAGTTTTCGAGACAAGTTTCTACAACATCTTTAGGTTTCATTTATTTTATTAATCTCATTAATGAAGTCCCATCATTTTAAGTTACCTAAACATCACAGATAGATACAACGTACGCTTACACCATCCGCCTTCGTCTCGATGTCCCCTCATGCACCATTAGGTTAGGTAATTAACGGCAGAGCGGGGCAGGGCTAGCGCGGGTGTAAAACATAAGCAACGTCTATATAATATATCACCTATACTATATCCTGTATTCATCTCAACATATATCAAATGATCACATCACAGATATCGCAGCAGAACACAACATATGAAATATTGGATATACTAGGATTTCCGGGTTTTATTTTAAGCCTGTATAAAATACGGATTCCACGGTCGCAATGAATAGCCAAACCCACATCCCTAGACCCCTATTAGAGCAGTAAGCAGCCCTACCAATTCTAAAGTTAGGATACCCGGTCTTGACTCCTCGAGATGGTCTCCCACTGGACCCTTGAACCCGATTACTTGTGCTCCCCGCCTTGGGTCTATCCTAATGCGGAAAAGTAAATAATATACAATTGTGACATCATCCTCAACCCGGAAGTGCCCCAATAAAAGAATATTACATACAATGAATTTTACATGAATGAAAATGAAAAACTCTCATCTCACATAAAACTCCCGGCTATTCAAAACACGACGATCCAATATAACATATCACAGCAACACATAACATCACATGTCATCAATGTAAATAAATATGCGTATCCCAATTGTCGTTGACATATAGCACCGAAACCGGCGATACACCACATATTACACTTACGGTCGCAGAAAAGAAAGTGAAAAACTACAACAGTTGGAATCCGCAACCACCTTAGACATTATAAACCCAACGTATCTCATACTTTGGATTTCATGCCTAACCAAATGAATTCCTTAGACATCGCATGCCTAACAATTATAAACCCCGCATTTTAGTCTCGATATTCAAAACACCTTTTAATATCTAGTCGGGAAATTCAACAAGATTCTCGACATGCTGATCGAATGCTCGTCGGAAACTTTAGTAGACGGCCGCACCCCCGATGCCGTCGACGAAGTGCACTAAGGCGGAACACCGCTGCCGCGAGCACCCGAACGGATGCTTTTGGCGACAGGGTTCTCCTACAGTCACTTGGTCGGGGCTATGGGGTATGGCTATCTATTAAGTTTACCCGGCGAGTATCCGCGTACGCTACGTGATTGCGACAGACTTTTGATCACATCAAAATCCCGTGGCAACCGATCAAATGAGACTAAATTGCTAGATTTATAACATTCAAATTAGTTATCTCATAACTATTTGTGGATTCCAAATATTGTATCCCATCACATAATATCCGGATGACGTTAAACTTTTCGATCGATTCATCAAAGTTCCACAATTTCCCGACAGCTCAACACTTAAGCACGGTTTTAATAATACCCAAAATATGCCACAGTACCTATGCACCAGCTATAGAAGGGCAGACCCAAGCCTCACTCATGTCGCTACAGAACTACGGCAAACCCTAGGGTATGACCGCGGTTCCACGATCCAAAAAGTCGAGTTAGGGTTACATTCTTCTAGAGGGTTCATAGGATTACTTGCATGTTTTTCCGAATACGTTAAACTTGGAAAAATGGGTTTTTGACATTCGATCAAACTTTTTAATTTCGTCTAGACAACATGCGAAAGACCCGAAATAATGTTAAAACTACGAATACGAAACACTCCGAATTGCTTATAGTGTAAGATTACATCACATGCAAAATTAGCAAAAACAAACAATACCTGAAACATCAAAACCAAGTCTTTGGAACACATAAAAAATTTCGGAGGGGGTGGCTCGGATTTGGGCCAAGATGAACAAGGTGGTGGCCGGCCAAAAAATCTTAGATTTTCCTGAAATTTTCATGGTGTTTTTGATATATCTCATACATCATTCTGTACTTGTTTAAAAAAAAATTGGACAAATTTTAAAATTGACAGAAACTTCAATTTTCCGTTTCAAGTTTCTGAGTATTTCGGTTTCGTAATCCTAACAAAATCCGTCTAAATTTCTAACCTTGCTCTGATACCACTGTTGGGATACCTAGCACGGCAGCAAGGTTTCGGGAGGTATCGTCCATACCAAGTTCAAAAATTTACCGTTCTAGCTAACCCTAACTATGAATCGTTAACTAAAAATCGACGGAATATTATGCAAACAACTTCGCATATGAAAAGTGAGAAAGGAATACAACCTTTGTAGACCGGTCCTTCACTTCAATAGCTCCGTGTAGTAGTCCCTTCGCTGCGATCGTGTACTCCGGATTCTAGAGAGGCTCCCGTGAAGGAACGTCCATGCTTGCTTCGAAGTCTTCGAGGCCGAAGATGATCTACGTCGAGGAGACACCAACCCAAGCTATCTCTTCACTAATTACGGAATTAGTGAAGCAAACACCCTATACTAAATGGCAAGTAGTAGAGGATGATGAAGTAGGAAGTGGGCTCACTTTAGTTTTATTTTTCTCACAAGTTTTCATCAAAAACTCAAACCCTAGAAAACTCTTTTCTTGAGCTCTTGAAGAAGAAGATGAAGAGAGAGTTATGAATGAATAATCATGAGGTTAGAAATACAACCATGGTGAGTTATCCTCTCATGCCTAACTCATGTAGAGAATAAACCAAGGGCTAAGGTTAAGGCTTGGGTTAAGAAATATCTTAAGCATGACAAACAAGTGGACTTGGTCAATGTTCTACAAGCTTCTCCAAGCTTAACCTTGACTAAATCCAAATGTTTTATTTGCTTAACACAAATAAAACCCTAGCTTAAACCCTAGCAGGCATAAGTCTCATACAATGTTGCATTTGTAACCTAGCATGACACAAACATGTACACAAATATACATATCACATATATACAATGTACACATCAAGTGAGAAAAGAAATCATAAGTGAGCTAATACTAGTTAATGTAAATTAATATATCAAATATATAATTATCCATTAGATTATCAAATCAACTCTTGATTTAATAATCCGACTATATCACATATAACCGACTAATATTTATATATAACAACTTATCGAATCAACACTTGATCCGATAACCCGGCTATATCGCATATAACCGACCGATGTCACAAATCACGAGAATATAATACGGTATCTCATATCGTATCAATCTCGGTCTCGCACATATCACATATGTGCTCCTACTCCATTTCGCTTGAGCCAGGAAACCTCTGTGTAGGACTCTAAAGACTCGTCAATACGCCGACAGTAGGTGATGATCATATCAAACACCCACAAGCCGCAA
The DNA here is from genome assembly GCA_030015575.1 of Agapanthus africanus. Taxonomy (NCBI): domain Eukaryota; kingdom Viridiplantae; phylum Streptophyta; class Magnoliopsida; order Asparagales; family Amaryllidaceae; genus Agapanthus; species Agapanthus africanus. The sequence goes on along the minus strand of JASDDO010000006.1, from coordinate 2,981,226 downwards.
GCGGTCTGCTAAACGTAACAGCCACCCGGGTATTCAGCGATCAGAAGATTAACAAGCAAGCCTGCTCACTCTCCTACGAATCCAATCAGTAACACTACCGTACAGTCCGGTCTGTTCGTCTGATATGTCGCATATCTTTTCTAGGGGTGGTAAACGCCAGACCCCAGTAACTCGATAAGTCGTGTCTATATAAGGCTCATAACTGGTCGAGAAAATACTGATAACACTTACCAGTATATCTCTAAAGTAGCCCTGGCCAGGGACTTCCAGTTATAGCCAATCGAACACAGCGCAACATCAACCCCCAATACCGGGAAAGACGAAACCCCTCCTATCGCTCATTGCCTCCATGTGATTCGGGACTATACCCAAAAGCCACCGTTTTGCACGTTCTCATGAACGTGGTAAGGTGGAAATCAAAGCACAGTGGGAATCACAGAAGACTCTATTGCGATCTCGGGTCTACAGACTAACCTGTACCAGTGTCACCAGAGAACTGCTATCTGACGATAGGTATAATACCATTTAGGAGTTCTCGGCGAGTCCGTCCAGTGTTGTAACGTTTCAAAAATAAATAAATAAATAAATAAAATTCTTTAGGTGAATTTTCGGATAATCGGTAAAATGAACCGTATTTTCCGTAAAACTCATCTATAATTATTTTTCAATATAGACTTAAATACGCCTATTTTAACTATGTAATTGCTAGTATTTTGTATTTATTTGGTCACTTATAAATTATTAGTTTACTTAAATATTTTTCCTTAATTAATTATTTCTAATATTAATATAAGCTTTTAATTATACATTAAATTAGTGCAAATTATAAATTGGAATGGGTTAATTTTATAAAAGTGAGCCATGACATATTAGAATTTAGTTTGAAGCATGCTCTTCTCTTCTTGAATTGTCTTCAAAATTCTAGGGAATTCTAGATTTTATTTAGAAAAGAAAATAAATAAAATAAATAATTAATGAAAAGACAATAAAAGAGGCATTAATTGAAGAGGTTTCTACACAATTCTACACTCATTTCTCTCTCTCTCTTAACTTCCCCTCACATGGCCGAAACTCCCCTTGGCTGCCCACAAATTTTCTCCACTCAAAACTCTTCAAAAAATCATCAAAAATCAATACAAATTAGCACAAAATCATCCTTTAACCTTCATCCAATATTCTTTGGCCAAACAAGCTTGGATCTTGGGGCAAAATTAGCATTTTGGAGATCAAGTTGCATGTTTGATCTCATGTTTATTGATGTATAATTCTAACCCTAGTGTTAATTATAGGTTAATTACTTTAATTTAGTAAATTTCGGTGTTTAATTATGAATCTAATTGCTAAAATAAACTTTCAAGAAAGGGTTTTGAATGCAAATTAGGGTTCTTATCATGTAATCATGGTTACAAAGTGTATATTTTCATCTTAAGGTAATGAAAAATCTAAACTAGTTGCTAGTTTGCAAATTGATACTTTTAAATTGTCTAAATCATATATTTTTGCAAACTAGATTTTTATAAATCATATAAATATGTGAGATAAAATTCAAGTGAGGGTTTTTATCATTAGATTATAGTCTTAATGTGTAGTTTAACATGTTAGGTAATGCTAAACCTAATGTAGAAGCTAATTTGTAAATTGTTACAATTAATTTGTCCAAATTGCATAATTTTGCTAACTAGGTTTTAGAAATTATGAATATAATTGAGATTAAAATCTAGATAGAGTTTTCATCACATCATTAACATTATAATTTGTAGTTTAGCATCTTAGATAATGCAAAATCTAGTTTAGTTGTTGTTTTGTGCATTGTTACTTTGAAATTGTTAAAATTAGGAAAGTTTGCAAACTAGATTTTTAGGATTTAATTATATTGGTGATATAAAATTTAAGTAATAGTTTATATGACCTAGTTATTATATTTAGTGAATATTGTGGCCACTATTTTTGTTTAAATATCAAGTTTTGTACTAAAACGGTTATTCGAGGCTTTCTAGGTTTTCGGAAATAAATCGATTTGATTTATTTTGAGGTTCTGATGAGTTACAACTTATTTCATATTATAATTAGTGAGTTGTGAAACCACGACTTGTACATTTTGTTTTTATCTCGATCAATTGGCGTTTGTACGCCGATGTCGAGGGTTACTTGGTTCTTTTGCATGAGCGGGTCATAGGTTTTAACCTATGCGTGTTTCGTGTGCCGTTTTGGTTTTTATCCGTGATTTTGGTTTACGATATTATATATGTTGAATATAGGTACCTCTCACGTGGACTTCGGATGATGAAGAAGAGGATGGAGGCATCGACTTTGGCAGACTAGGACCAGGTGAGTAGATGTATATCTACGGGGAAAGTCGGGTGAATGGCGTATAGCACCCCCACAACTTCGTAGGATATGACGTGTTCTTGATTTATATATATATAGATATGCTATTGTGAGATACGAATACTGAGCAAGAAAGGTTCTAGGATGACCACGGATCGGAATTTGTGTATTTTGGATGACAGTGCTTTTAGTCTAGTTCTTAGTCGCGAGACCCTAGAGTATAGGTTGACACACACATACACACACACACACTTGTTTCTTGTGTGTATATGTATGTATGTATATATATATAGGTATGTGAGTAAGTGTGTGTGTGTGTGTGTGTACACACACACACATATACACGAGTGATAAGGATATTACGTGATACTTGGGAATGAGTCGATATGATCGGGTATGATGCCATGAGATATGTAATATGTGACCGAGTTATGATATGAGATATGTTATGATATTATAGCGGATTGTTGGACGATGATACCATGTGATTGATGATATATATATATATATGATAATTGACATATGATCAAGTTATGATATGAGATATGTTATGATATTATAGCGGATCGTTGGATGATGATACCTTGTGATTGATGATATATATATGATAGTTGACATATGATCGAGATATGATATGAGATATGTTATGATATTTATAATAGATCGCTTGTGCAATGCATACTCATATATGATAATATGTGCTGATGACATCGGATTGCACGAGACTTTAGGTCAGTAACCAGATCATGATATTATTTGACGATGATACCATATGAATGATGGTGTATATATGATAGTTGACCCGTACCCCGATTTTGGGATGTCGTACGATGGATTTTACGTACGAAGTATAGATGGGATGATTGATCCGCACTCTTGACTTGAGGAAGTCGTACTTTGTACGTGACGCTATTGAGGCTGGATCGCCGACTACTAGAGATATCGACTCGGACTTTAGGTGTATTTTTCTTACCTTTCGACCAGATCTTTAGTTTAGTCTCTTAGTTGGTTAGGTAGATGTTAGTTTAGGCTCGAGTCATACATATTTTCAAAACTAACGAATCGTGCGCGTTTTTAAAGACAGCCTGAGAGATACTACGGATTTTTCAAAGGTCGTATCTTTTCTCAAAAACACCATAGCCCCTATTTTTCTAAAAACCTCGATTCATGCTTTTTTTCAAACACCACAATGGTCTGACTCGTATTGTAGAAATGTATATTCTTCGTTATTGCGGTTATTCCTCTTTCTCTGTTATATTCATGTTATTCTCATTTCACTGCATGTTTATACATATGTTTCCTTCACTGTTATGATTTCATCTGTTAGGACACCAGCACCATTACCAATGGTGCGCATGTTCTACGTACACATATTTGCTGGCTCACACACATCATCATCGGTAATTGCCATGTCACGTACACTTTCGAACATATTATCTCATTAATATAATCAGCTAAATGCTAGTTACCACATAATAATTGTGTGATTGCTCTCATGTATTAACTTAGAGATTGCATTCTTTATATAGATACTTCATGCATTCATATATTCATTCATGTACTATTCTGGGGTTTTATGCCGATATTCACTGTTTACTTACTTTTGATTCTTGGATTTCTGATTTTCATGAGATTTCTGGATTTGGGGGAAAACCGCAAGATTTTATAAACTCATTCTCATATTTAAAAATGCAAGTTGCGGTTTTCTCGTGATGTATGGGTCTTCCACCATGAGTTTTCATGTTTTCTGTTGGATTTCGAGACCCGATTCGAGGAGTGGAGGAACCGTCTCGGGTACATGGTGGGCCCGGTAGGTACCCCGGGGCGAGACTGTTTTTGTGGGGATGATGATGAGCCTGGCAGGGGCACGGACTGTTAGTTATATGTATGCCCTAGAGGCCATTACTATATATAGGATGTATATTGTAGTGGATGCTTGGACATATATAGGGAGGACTTTCTTGCTCGACATGATAGTATGCTATCTGGTTGATCTTTACCTTAACGTGTACACTGATTGTCTCTCTGTTACATGTTGGTAAAGCCTTTAGGATATGTACTTGACTACCTGGACTATGATGCAGATCATACTAGTGGGGACATGGTAGTCCATAAGTACATCCTATAAGGTCCCTAGTCGTGGGGGTATCGAGACGGGGCATCGATATACCAGAGTAGACTAGCGTATACCTTCTCGACCCATACAGATGGGCGATGGATGATCCCATATCCATTGGTGTTTGACATCAGAGATGATATACGGGTGCTCAGTGGAGACTGGGTACACTGGACGGACTCGCCGAGAACTCCCAGATGGTATTATACCTTACGTCAGATGGCAGTTCTCTGGTGACACTGGTACAGGTTAGTCTGTTGACCCGAGATCGTCATAAAGTCTTGTGTGGTTCCCACTGTGCTTTGATTTCCACCTTATCACGTCCAAGAGGGTGTGCAAAACGGTGGTTTTTGGGTACAGTCCTGAATCACATGGAGGCAATGAGCGATAGGAGGGGATTCGTCTCTCCCGGTATAGGGAGTTGATGTTGCGCTGTGTTCGATTGGCTATAACCGGAAATCCCTGGCCAGGGTTGCTGAGATTTACTGGTAAGTGTTACCTGTAGTTTCTCGAACTGTTATAGACCTCATATCGACACGACTTATCGAGCTATTGGGGTCTGACGTTTACCACCCCTAGGCGAGATATGCGACATATCAGACGACGAGACCAGACTGTACGGTAAGTGTTACTGGTTGGATTCACAGGAGTGTGAGCGGGCTTGCTCGTCGATCTTCTGATCGCTCAATACCTGGGTGGCCGTTACGTTTAGCAGACCGCTTGCGGCTTGTGGGTGTTTGATATGATCATCATCTGCTGCCGGCGTATTGACGAGTCTTTAGAGTCCTACACAGAGGTTTCCTGGCTCAAGTGAAACGAAATAGGAGCGCATATGAGATATGTGCGGGACCGAGAATAATGCGTGTATGTGATACCGTATTCTATTCTCGCGATGAATGTATCGAATGGTTGTATGCGATATAACCTAGTTATCGAATCAAGGATTGATTCGATAAGCCGATACATTGGATACTAGTCGGTTATATGCGACATGACCGGATCATTGAATCAAGTGTTGATTTAATGATTTAATGTATAATTATATATATTTGATATATTACTTTGCATTAACTAGTATTGGTTCATTTTATGTGGATTTTCTCACTTGAAGTTCACAAGTTGTATATGTGATATACTTTTGTGCACTTGTTTGTATCATGTTTGATGATACATGCTCACTTGGGTTTGTGTAAAGAATTAAACTATGGTTATTTAAATGGTTAGGGTTTTGATTTTCTTATCTATTCATTTATTTATTTATTCATTTTGAATAAATTGAAAGATAAATGAATGGTGGCTTGATTTGTTTTTAGTTGAAGCTTCATGAAGCTTTGACTAAATGACCTTTTTGTTCTCATCCTTAACCCTAACCATTTAAACTAACCCTAGTCTATTCTCTACACTTAACTAAGGTTAGAATATGATAAGAATCAATTCTTTTTCAGTTATCCTTCAACACTTATCATATTCTTTCTTCATCTTCTTCTTCATGAGCAAGAAAGAAAAGCTTGCCTCATCAATGGCAAGTGATGAAATCATGTGAGAAATCCAATTCCAAAGTGAACCCACTTCCTATTTCTTCATCCTCTACCTCTTGCCAAGTAGTATAGGGTGTTTCCTTCACAAGTTTCATGACTTGGTGAAGTGGGAGCTTGATCTTGTGTTGCCTCGACGTAGATCATCTTCGGCATCGTAGTCGATGACCTAGCCCGCCCATTTTTCCGATGAAGCCGACGCTAGAGCCCGGGACTCGATTTGGACAGCGAGGAGACTTCATTGCGGAGCCATGGAGGTGGAGAACCGGATCTACAAAGATTGTAGCCTCTTTCTTTTAGTTAAGTTGTTAACTAGTTTCCTTTTTCGCCTAAAATTCTAGTCAACGATCCGTATTAGGTTTTCTCGACACCCTACAGTGGTATCAGAGCCTAGCTAGAGCCTTAGGCGATGCGTAGACGGAGTTTGAAGTCCGATCGAACCGAAATCCCATTTCCAAAATGCTCTCTGGACTTTTTTCAAAAACTGGGTTTTTTCCAGATTAAAAATTTCTAAAAAATTCAGCAGGGTCTTAGTTGAATTACTGTGAAATTCGAGGGGCTAACTCATCTAAAGCGCGGCGGAATCGCGGCACAAGCATGCCTTGTGCGGCGGTTCCGTGGCCATATGATGACTTCAGCCCTCCATTTTTGCACAGTAATTTGTCACTTCAGGTGCTGGATTTTCTGGGAATTTTTTAATATTTACTCAAGAGTTGAGTTTTCTAGGGTGCTTTGGGTGTTTGCAGATTCGATCGGATTATCAGACTTTGTCTATGTGGCTTTCCGGATATTTTAGAATATGTTAAAAAGTTCGACCGGATATAAATACCCACTTTTTCCCCTGTCGGAAAATTTCCAAGTGTTGGATTTTTCTGTGGTTTAAGGACGTTCTGAGTAGTGCAAGTAACGCGATGGTCCCTCTAGAAGACAACAAACCTTAACTCGATTATGTGACCGTCTTGAACTGCCCTTTGAACCTTCGGGTTTGGGGCAGTACGGCGTGCCATATGTGAGGCGTTGGCTTGACCCTTCTACGGCTGGACCGTTGGTACTGAGGCATGAACTGGATGTTTTTAAACTTATTTCATGAGTTGAGTTGTTTCGGGAAAACTTGGGTGTTCGATTGTTCGATCGGAAAGTTTAACATTTTCTATCTTATTCGGAATGTGATACAATAATTGGAATTCACAAGAAGTTATGAGATAACTGAATGAATGTTATAAACATAGCAGTTTAGTCTCACTTGATCGGTTGCCACGGAATTTTGATGCGATCAAAAGTCCGTCGCAATCACGTAGCGTACGCGGATACTCGCCGGGTAAACTTAATAGACAACCTCACTCCATAGCCCCGACCAAGTGACTGTAGGAGAACCCCGTCGCCGAAAGCATCCGTTCGGGTGCTTGCGGCAGCGGTGTTCCGCCTTGGTGCACTTCGTCGACGGTATCGGGGGTGCGGCCGTCTACTAAAGTTTGCGACGAGTATTCGATCAGGATGTCGGGAATCTTGTTGTATTGCCCGACTTGATATTGAAAAGAGTTTTCGATTTTGAGACTAAAATGCGGGGTTTATAATTGTTAGGCATGCGATGTCTAAGTAATTCATTTGATTAGGCATGTGATGTCTAAGGAGGTTGCGGCTTCTAACTGTTGTAGTTTTACACTTTCTTTTCTGTGACCGTAAGTGTAATATGTGATATCGCCGGTTTCGTTGCTATATGTCAACGACAATTGGGATGCGCATATTTACTTACGTTGATGACATGTGATGTTATGTGTTGCTGGATATGTTATATTGGATCGTCGTGCATGAATAGCCGGGGGTTTTTTTTATGTGAGATGGGTGTTTTTCATTTTCATTCATGTAAAAACTTGTATATAATATTCTTTTATTTGGGGCACTTCCAGGTTGCGGAAGATGTCACCTTTTGTATATTATTTACTTTTCCGCACTAGGATAGACCCAAGGAGGGGAGCACAAGTAACCCGGTTCTGGAGTCCAGTGGGAGACCAACTCGAGGAGTCGAGTGCGGGTCTCCTAACTCTAGAATTGGTAGGGTTGCTTGCCGCTCTCGTAGGGGTCTAGGGGTATGGGTTTGGCTATTCATCGCGACCGTGGAATCCGTGTTTTATACTGGCTCGTATTGAAAACACGGACGTCCTAGTATATCCAATGTTTCATATGATTCTTCTGCTGCGATATCTGTGATGTGATCATTTGATATGTTTAGTGATGGATACTGTATATAGTATATATGATATATTATATAGACGTTACTTATGTTTTACACCCGCGCTAGCCCTGCCCTGCTCTGCCGTTAGTTACCTAACCTAACGGTGCACGAAGGGACATCGAGGCGAATGCGGATGGCATAAGTGTACGTCGTATTTATCTGTGATGTTTAGGTACTTAAATGATGGGACTTCATTAATGAGATTAATGAAATAAAAGAAACCTAAAGATGTTGTAGAATTGAATTTCAAAATAAAACAGGTAGCTACAGTTCTTGCTTTGCACAGAGGTATATATGATATATCCTGCACCTTATTCGATAAGGAAAGGACCGAGATCCCTTCACCGGGAGTGACTCCTTTAGCAATAACTGGCAGATGCTACACACTCGGTTTGTCTTTTGATTGCTTTTAAGAGTTTTGCTTTGCACAGTGATATATATGATATATCCCGCACCTCATTCGACGAGGAAAGGACCGACGATCCCTTCACCAGGAGTGACTCCTTTAGCAAAACTAGAAAAGCCTCAAAAGCACTCCATTTTAAAATCATTTGATTCTACAGCGATATCAAGTTCATTACGCAATAGGTTTTCAGAAAAACCTGTCGTAGCCCTCCGTCTTTTCAGATAAGTCCTACTTAGTATTCGTGCTCCGTTTGTTGACCTCCGTCAAGGCGTAGTGTGCGGTAGCTAACTAGTATTTATCTGCTTATGCATATGATGCAGATTGGATTAGGGTAGTCGTGCGACCTTGTTGACCTCCGTCAAGGGTCGTGCGGGTGGGTTTGATTCAATCAAGAAATGACGGGTTGAACTTGACTAGTAGCCTATGGTTTGTTGACCTCCGTCAAGGTCATAGGGTACTAGGGGCAAAATTATCGGGAATTTCAAGTGTTGAAATTTGCAATGAGATTGCATACCTTCTATGAGATAGTTGGATCCCGATACCCGCTGCGAGTAAGAGTTACTCCTGGGAGAGTTTTACACATTACAATTAGCCGATCAAGTAGGTGTCTAGAAAGGTGTTAACGAGGTTACGCCTCTGGAAAAACGAGGTTTACATTAATTAGGTTCGTGCGAAAGCACGGAGGACCTCCCTCAAAGTACCGACACTGGCCTGGCTGAAAGGTTGGCGAACTTGTAGTCTGTAATTAATCCCGGCTAGTCTTTCCTTTTAGGGTTTGAAGGAAGATTTGATTAAAAACAGTGGGAGCCATCCTGATTAGATAAAATAATAACCAATCTATTCTTGCAAGAGCGCACGCTGAGTGTTTTCTTCTCTCTCTCTCTCCAGGTAGCGACCATATCATGCATTAATCAAGATAATAATACGGATGTATTGACCGAACCCGCTTGTTATACTGAGCTGGGGAACGTTGGTCCCGCTCCAACTTATAATTGTTATAAGACAGAGCAGGAAATTGGGGAATACCAGAATTCCTATGCCGCCCAAATGAAGACAGTGCATATGATGCATCTCCTTCGGGTGTGTTCATTATATAGAACTGTTTCTCAGCGTCCTTTACGTCCTGGGTATATGATACCGGATCAGGATCCCGCATATGTAATATGTTACATGGGCTACAGATAGGTAAAGAACTGAGAACGGGTGATAAGTTTCATGAGGCAGAAAACGGGGCAAGAGTTGCAACCAAGTCTGTTGATCACTGTCACCCTGTATTACCAATACATTGATTCTAAACGAATGTTATTAGATACCGAACCTGATATACAAAATCATATCAGTCTCTTTTAGTAAAGAAAGGATATAATTTTGTATTGTCGGATAATGTTTTGAACATTTCCTATATCAAAAGTTGATCGGTTCAGGCACTATATCTAAAAGCATTGATGTTCTAAATCAAACTACAGTTCTTAGTGTACAGAACACAAACAAGAGGAAGAGTTCAGAACTGAACGAATCTTTCTTGAGGCATTGTAGACTAGGTCATATCAATGCGACCCGACTAGCTGAAGTTACATTTTAGATGCATATTTAAATCAGTTTGAATTTACATTTTGTGAAACTTGCCAGTCATGTCACAAAGATTAGATGACCATAGCTCTGTTTATTGGAAACAGAGAAAGAGTTAGTGAACTCTTGGGATGATGCATGTTGATGTATAAAGGTCCCCTGTCTACACATGCCAAGACCGGTTCTTTGTACTTCATTACATTCTCTGATGATCTCTTTAGATTCAGACATATGTTCCTGTTGAAACACAAGTCCGAACCTTTTGAGATATTCACAGAATATAAGTTAGAAGTAGGGAACCAATAAGGGTACAAGTATTATGTCCTTTGATGTGATCAGGGAGGAGAATACTTGAGCTCGGAATTCCTGAACTATTCTAAAGGAGAATGAGATTCTCTCTCAGGATTACTCCTCCGTATACACCATAGCACGATGGTATATCGGGGCGGAGCAATCACACCCTATATGATAAGGTGTGCTCTATGATGAGTACTACTGAGTTACCTGTTTCCTTTTTGGGAGTTATGCACTTGAGAAGCTGCATACCTATTGAATAGGGTTCAAATCAAATCAGTTGCCTACAACTTCATATGTGATATGGAAAGGGAAGAGCCCATATCTTAAGATGGTTAAGATTTGGGGTTGTCTAGCCTATGTCTAAAAGCAAAATCCGGACAAGCTCGAGGCCAGGTCTGTTATATAGAACTGGAAAGGTTCCAGCTATACAAACTGCAGCTGATGATTTGAAAGAACCAAACGATTCAATAGTTACCAACGAACCTCAGCCTCTCCGCCGATCTAGTAGGATTCCTCACCTACCTGAGAGATACTACTGTTTCTCTATGACAGTGGGAGCGAGTATTGCATCATGAGATGATGACCCAACTAGTTTCGAGCTGGCCATCAGGAGTGGGACTCTGTAAGAATGGCTGGATTCTTAGCGATCTAAGATGGAATCCATGTACACCAACAAAGTATGGACTTTGGTTGCTATATCTGAAGGGTTAAATCCCCATCAGGAGCAAGTATATCTTGAGAAGATTACTTGGTGTAGATGGAAAAGTTGAGACTTTCAAAGCTAGACTTGTTAAAGGTTTTCATCATCGACCAGGCGTGGATAATGATGAAACCTTTTCCAGTGGCTATGCTTAAGTCCATCCAGATCCTACTCGCCACGGCTACATACCATGACTACGATATCTGGTGGTTGGGTGTCATGACTGCTTTTCTAAATAATGTTTTAGAAGAGAGAGTCTGTAAGTACACAGTCAGAGGGCTTCGTAAACAGTGGGAGCAGCGGAAACGTGTACAAGATGCTTTATAGGATAAAGCAGGCATCGCGGAATTGGAACATCTGTTTTGATGTAGTAGTCAAACAGTTTGACATCATCAAAATGGTAGATGAACCTTGTATATACAAAAAGGTAGTAGGGAGTATGGTGATGATCCTCGTAGAGTACGTGGATGACATACTCTTGATAGGGAAGGAGTTTCCTATGCTACGCTCGGTCAATCTCCGCTTATCACAATGATTCTCCATATAGGATCAAAGTGATACCTCCTAAATCCTGGGTTTTGGATCTATGAGATAGATCTAATTGGATGTTAGGATTCTCACTAGTTGTAGTGAGATGGTATCAACCGATCCTGGGGAGAATCACTGGAAGGGTTCCAGGGTGATAAGGACGACTGAAAGTCAGTCACAGGCATTGTCTTTACCCTCAGTAAAGGGACGGTATGTTGGAAGAGTTCTAAGCTAGATACCGTGGCATACTAGACGATAAAGGCTGGATACATCGCTACTTAAGATGCTGCCAAAAGTGGCTGTCTGGGTGTATATTTGTTCATGAGATGAACTTAGTTCCTCCCATTGTGTAACAATGGAGTTGTGGCTTATGCCAAGGAACGTCCGTCCCATCAGTGATCCAGACATATTCTAAGGCAGTATCACCTGATCATGGAGATGGTTGATCTCCAAGGAGATCGAGGTTAGGAGAGTAGACTCAGAGGACAACACAGCGGATCCACTCACAAAGGCCTTTTCCCAGAGAGAGACTTTTATGGGATGGTTGAGTATGAGATACTACAACCACTGCTATCAGATTGCCCTAGTGCAAGTGGGAGATTGTTAGTTATATGTATGCCCTAGAGGCCATTACTATATATAAGATGTATATTGTAGTGGATGCTTGGACATATATAGGGAGGACTTTCTTGCTCGACATGATAGTATGCTATCTGGTTGATCTTTACCTTAACGTGTACACTGATTGTCTCTCTGTTACATGTTGGTAAAGCCCTTAGGATATATACTTGACTACCTGGACTATGATGCGGATCATACTAGTGGGGACATGGTAGTCCATAAGTACATCCTTTAAGGTCCCTAGTCGTGGGTGTATCGAGACGGGGCATCGATATACCAGAGTAGACTAGCGTATACCTTCTCGACCCATACAGATGGGCGATGGATGATCCCATATCCATTGGTGTTTGACATCAGAGATGATATACGGGTGCTCAGTGGAGACTGGGTACACTGGACGGACTCGCCGAGAACTCCCAGATGATATTATACCTTACGTCAGATGGCAGTTCTCTGGTGACACCGGTACAGGTTAGTCTGTTGACCCGAGATCGTCATAGAGTTTTGTGTGGTTCCCACTGTGCTTTGATTTCCACCTTACCACGTCCAAGAGGGCGTGCAAAACGGTGGTTTTTGGGTACAGTCCCGAATCACATGGAGGCAATGAGCGATAGGAGGGGATTCGTCTCTCCCGGTATAGGGAGTTGATGTTGCGCTGTGTTCGATTGGCTATAACCGGAAATCCCTGGCCAGGGTTGCTGAGATTTACTGGTAAGTGTTACCTGTAGTTTCTCGAACTGTTATAGACCTCATATCGACACGACTTATCGAGCTATTGGGGTCTGACGTTTACCACCCCTAGGCGAGATATGCGACATATCAGACGACGAGACCGGACTGTACAGTAAGTGTTACTGGTTGGACTCACAGGAGTGTGAGCGGGCTTGCTCATCGATCTTCTGATCGCTCAATACCCGGGTGGCCGTTACGTTTAGCAGACCGCTTGCGGCTTATGGGTGTTTGATATGATCATCATCTGCTGCCGGCGTATTGACGAGTCTTTAGAGTCCTACACAGAGGTTTCCTGGCTCAAGCGAAACGAAATAGGAGCGCATATGAGAGATGAGCGGGACGGAGAATAATGCGTGTATGTGATACCGTATTCTATTCTCGCGATGAATGTATCGAATGGTTGTATGCGATATAACCTAGTTATCGAATCGAGGATTGATTCGATAAGCCGATACATTGGATACTAGTCGGTTATATGCGACATGACCGGATCATTGAATCAAGTGTTGATTTAATGATTTAATGTATAATTATATATATTTGATATATTACTTTGCATTAACTAGTATTGGTTCATTTTAAGTGGATTTTCTCACTTGAAGTTCACAAGTTGTATATGTGATATACTTTTGTGCACTTGTTTGTATCATGTTTGATGATACATGCTCACTTGGGTTTGTGTAAAGAATTAAACCATGGTTATTTAAATGGTTTGGGTTTTGATTTTCTTATCTATTCATTTATTTATTTATTCATTTTGAATAAATTGAAAGATAAATAAATGGTGGCTTGATTTGTTTTTAGTTGAAGCTTCATGAAGCTTTGACTAAATGACCTTTTTGTTCTCATCCTTAACCCTAACCATTTAAACTAACCCTAGTCTATTCTCTACACTTAACTAAGGTTAGAATATGATAAGAATCAATTCTTTTTCAATTATTCTTCAACACTTATCATATTCTTTCTTCATCTTCTTCTTCATGAGCAAGAAAGAAAAGCTTGCCTCATCAATGGCAAGTGATGAAATCATGTGAGAAATCCAATTCCAAAGTGAACCCACTTCCTATTTCTTCATCCTCTACCTCTTGCCAAGTAGTATAGGGTGTTTCCTTCACAAGTTTCATGACTTGGTGAAGTGGGAGCTTGATCTTGTGTTGCCTCGACGTAGATCATCTTCGGCATCGTAGTCGATGACCTAGCCCGCCCATTTTTCCGATGAAGCCGACGCTAGAGCCCGGGACTCGATTTGGACAGCGAGGAGACTTCATTGTGGAGCCATGGAGGTGGAGAACCAGATCTACAAAGGTTGTAGCCTCTTTCTTTTTGTTAAGTTGTTAACTAGTTTCCTTTTTCGCCTAAAATTCTAGTCAACGATCCGTATTAGGTTTTCTCGGCACTTGTAAAATTTGAAATTGGCATGGTTGATGCCATGTGAGACCTCTTGAGAGTGCCTAGGAACCCTACACGGACTACCTACCGGTGATGTCTGGCGCGGCGGATATCCGGAGGATACCGACCGTTGTCGTGAGATTTGATGATATGGGCCGATCCGGACTGACTGAGCCCGAGTTATTGAGACATTGAGCTATTGAGATATTGAGATTTTGTGTCGATGCTTGACACGGACTTTCTGTCGATTTCACTGATGATATTTCAGTTTCATTATACGAGATTCATTGATGATTTTCTTATATCAGATTATTCAGAATTCGTGGTGGATTTCCTCATTCCTGATGCATTCATATATAAGATATATGACTTGTTACTGTTGTGACACGGACACGAGCACTGAGTATTGCACTTATGCATAGGTTCTTACCCTGTCACTACTAGATGTCTAGTGTTATGTTAAGTATATTATTATGACCTAGAAGATCGTTGTGCATACGATTTCTAGTCGCAGATGTCTTCAACTCACGAGTTGGCAACTCACCCCCGTTGTGCCAAATTTTCCTGCAGGTTTAGATATACAGGTTTCTTTGGCGGCTTGCTGGCACACTATTTCATTCAGGGTGATTGCATGGTAGGTTGGTTCACTTGTATCGTGACTACTGTTGTACCTTTATTTATTACAGTTGTATCTAGTAAGCTCCATCAACCAGACTTGTATTATTTGATAGATTTAGAAGACCAGTTGTTTTTCTTTCGACCTTAGAGTCGCGCTTGTATTATTATGGTTTTTTGGTGGATTTTGGTTTTCCTCTGAGTTTTGTTCATCGCCCTTCGGCGTTGTATATTATTTTGCTTGCGTGGTTGTGTCCGCCAATTGGTGAAGAGTTAGCTCCCTCTTGGGGATGCCTTTTATTATTGCTTATGTATATTATTTTTGTTTGTACCCGTTTGGGGCCAGTTTTTACAAAGGAGACTCTGCCGAAATTTTTGAGAAAATTTGATGTTGCTCTTAAACTTGTTTTCCTACACTTTTTCTTTTAAATAGTTTTGATTTCTGGGCTTCGGCTTGCTTAGATTACGTTACGCCTCTAGACGTTTCGTAATTTAAGTGTCGGTCACGTTCCGTACCTTCGGGTCGTGACAAAGTTGGTATCAGAGCGTTAGGTTTTACCTTCTAAGTGTAGAATGACCCTTGGTTGATGGAGTAAGTGACTAAAGTAGAGTGACGTACCATGTGTATGTTCCGCGGCATACTTACGATACGCTACTCCGCTTAAGGAGCCTTAGAATGTACATTTATTTGCATCATATTTCTATTCGTTCCTTTGTTCTATCTTCGTCGATGCTGGATGGTGGTTTCTGTTACCACGGTCGCTCGGGCAGAGAGAGCTGCGGCTAGAGTTGCGGTCAGCATGACCGTTTAGATGTCGTTTACTATGTTTTCTCATGGACGCGAGCGTTTGATATCTGCATCGGGTGATCGGACCACTGCTAGAGACCGGTTAGAATGTGATGACCGTTAATGTATCATTTATTCTTGAGGATCGAGGCACTGTTTAGCATGCGGAAGAAGGGTATTCACATGCGTCTAGACGAAGTTAAAAGGTTCGAACGATTGTCAGAAACCCATTTTTCCAAGTTTAAGGTATTCGGAAGCACATGCAGGTGATTCTATGGACCCTCTAGAAGAATGAAACCCTAACTCGACATAATGACCATGAGAACGCCTTTGAACCTTAGGGTTTGCGGCAGTTCCGCGGTGCTATTTGTGAGGCTTGGGTTTGCCCTTCTACGGCTGGTCCGCAGGTGCTATGGCATGTACTGGATATTTTTAAACTGTACTCGAGTGTTGAGCTCTCGGGGAATTTTGAGACTTTGATGAATCGATCGAAAAGTTTAACGTAGTCCGGATATCATGTGATGGGATGCATTACTTGGGAGACTCTAGATATGAGTATAACCGTTTGTAGCGCCGTTCATACATCTGCGAAGAGACGAGAGCCAAAGAACCCCAGGCGCCAGACCTTGAACGGGATGCAAGGAGATATCTTGCTCTGCTAGCTTTGGGTGCACCGACACCCTTCGATATTGGAGAAGGAGAACATCGACGTCAGTGTTACGATTTGTGATTTGATGATTTGAATATCATATTTCCGTTGTTTGGATTTTGGTATCTTGAGGATTTTGTTTTATGATTGGTCTTCCTATGTACTCATTCTTTGCACTCGATTCGTGTTCCATGTATCAATTGTATTGATGTTCGTTTTGTGCATACCAATTGCACTTGATTTTGATTTTATACATTCTGAGATACTGATTTGATTTCATGTATATGGGTTGCACATGATTTTGGACTTCTTCTTTCAGTATAGTTTTCATGCACTTTTCGTACTTTTATTTGGTTTTGTGCACACTGATGCATGTGGTTGTAAGTTTATCTATCACAGTATACTTGATTTTGATTCGGTGTATGTCGTATACCGCTGATTTCGATGTTCGATATATTTTTTCGTGCACCATGTGCACTTGATTGAGATTTTTGCGCACACTTGGCGCACTTGATGCGATTTTATGCACGGCGCACTTGATGCGATTTTGTGCACAACAGATGCACTAAATCGGGATTTGTGCAGATTAGATGCACCTGATATTGTTGTCGTGCATGCCTACTGCACTTGACAAGATGTTTTTGGTGCACACCCGTTGCACTCCATTTTGTTTCTGTGCATATTCATGGCATTTGTATTTGGTTTCGATTTCCGTGCGCACCGGACGCACGTGGCATTTTTATACTGTATTTGAGATTGATTTCATTTTGAGCAGTATGTTTTTATGATATTTTCACCATAACTCCGATGATTGCGTTATGTTTGACGGAGTTTTGATTTTTGAGTTATGTACTTGTTTTTCATGCGCATGCATTGCGCTAAGATGTGTTTTACGCATTGATGATTTCGGAGCCCCGACGATTTGAGTGTTTTGCTAAATGTTTTAGTATTTGGAAAAGTTTTAATTTTAAATTCGGGGACCGAATTTCTTTAAGGGGGAAGATTGTAACGTTTCAAAAATAAATAAATAAATAAATAAATAAAAAATCCTTTAGGTGAATTTTCGGATAATCGGTAAAATAAACCGTATTTTCCGTAAAACTCAACTATAATTATTTTTCAATATAGACTTAAATACGCCTATTATAACTATGTAATTGCTAGTATTTGGTATTTATTTAGTCACTTATAAATTATTAGTTTACTTAAATATTTTTCCTTAATTAATTATTTCTAATATTAATATAAGCTTTTAATTATACATTAAATTAGTGCAAATTATAAATTAGAATGGGTTAATTTTACAAAAGTGAGCCATGCCATATTAGAATTTATTTTGAAGCATGCTCTTCTCTTCTTGAATTGTCTTCAAAATTCTAGGGAATTCTAGGTTTTATTTAGAAAAGAAAATAAATAAAATAAATAATTAATGAAAAGACAATAAAAGAGGCATTAATTGAAGAGATTTCTACACAATTCTACACTCATTTCTCTCTCTCTCTCCAGTTTCCCTCACATGGCCGAAACTCCCCTTGGCTGCCCACAAATTTTCTCCACTCAATTTCCACTCAAAACTCTTCAAAAAATCATCAAAAATCAATACAAATTAGCACAAAATCATCCTTTGACCTTCATCCAATATTGTTTGTCCAAACAAGCTTGGATCTTGGAGCAAAATTAGTATTTTGGAGATCAAGTTGCATGTTTGATCTCATGTTTATTGAGGTATAATTCTAACCCTAGTGTTAATTGTAGGTTAATTACTTTAATTTAGTAAATTTCGGTGTTTAATTATGAATCTAATTGCTAAATTAAACTTTCAAGAAAGGGTTTTGAAAGCAAATTAGGGATCTTATCATGTAATCATGGTTACAAAGTGTATATTTTCATCTTAAGGTAATGAAAAATCTAAACTAGTTGCTAGTTTGCAAATTGATACTTTTAAATTGTCTAAATCATATATTTTTGCAAACTAGATTTTTATAAATCATATAAATAGGTGAGATAAAATTCAAGTGAGGGTTTTTATCATTAGATTATGGTCTTAATGTGTGGTTTAACATGTTAGATAATGCTAAACCTAATGTAGAAGCTAATTTGTAAATTGTTACAATTAATTTGTCCAAATTGCATAATTTTGCAAACTAGGTTTTAGAAATTATGAATATAATTGAGATTAAAATCTAGATAGGGTTTTCATCATATCATTAACATTATAATTTGTAGTTTAGCATCTTAGATAATGCAAAACCTAGTTTAGTTGTTGTTTTGTGCATTGTTACTTTGAAATTGTTAAAATTATGAAAGTTTGCAAACTAGATTTTTAGGATTTAATTATATTGGTGATATAAAATTTAAGTAATGGTTTGTATGACCTAGTTATGATATTTAGTGAATATTGTGGCCACTAGTTTTGTTTAAACATCAAGTTTTGTACTAAAACGGTTATTCGAGGCTTTCTAGGTTTTCGGAAATAAATCGATTTGATTTATTTTGAGGTTTTGATGAGTTACAACTTATTTTATATTATAATTAGTGAGTTATGAAACCAAGATTTGTACGTTTTGGTTTTATCTCGATCAATTGGCGTTTGTACGCCGATGTCGAGGGTTACTTGGTTCTTTTGCATGAGCGGGTCATAGGTTTTAACCTATGCGCGTTTCGTGTGCCGTTTTGGTTTTTATCCGCGATTTCGGTTTACGATATTATATATGTTGCATATAGGTACCTCTCACGTGGATTTCGGATGATGAAAAAGAGGATGGCGGCATCGACTTCGGCAGACTAGGACCAGGTGAGTAGATGTATATCTACGGGGGAAGTCGGGTGGATGGCGTATAGCACCCCCGCAACTTCGTAGGATATGACGTGTTCTTGATTTAGATATATATATATATGCTATTGTGAGATACGAATACTGAGCAAGAAAGGTTCTAGGATGACCACGGATCGGAATTTGTGTATTTTGGATGACAGTGCTTTTAGTCTAGTTCTTAGTCACGAGACCCTAGAGTATAGGTTCACACACACACACACACACACACACACACACACTTGTTTCTTGTGTGTATATGTATGTATATATATATATAGGTATGCGAGTAAGTATCTGTGTGTGTGTATACATATACACGAGTGATAAGGATATTACGTGATACTTGGGAATGAGTCGATATGATCGGGCATGATGCCGTGAGATATGTAATATATGGCCGAGTTATGATATGAGATATGTTATGATATTATAGCGGATCGTTGGACGATGATACCATGTGATTGATGATATATATATATATGATAATTGACATATGATCGAGTTATGATATGAGATATGTTATGATATTATAGCGGATCGTTGGATGATGATACCTTGTGATTGATGATATATATATGATAGTTGACATATGATCGAGATATGATATGGGATATGTTATGATATTTATAATAGATTGCTTGTGCAATGTATACTCATATATGATAATATGTGCTGATGACATCGGATTGCACGAGACTTTAGGTCAGTAACCAGATCATGATATTGTTTGACGATGATACCATATGAATGATGATGTATATATGATAGTTGACCCGTACTCCGATTTTGGGATGCCGTATGATGGATTTTACCGTACGAGGTATAGATGTGATGATTGATCCGCACTCTTGACTTGAGGAAGTCGTACTTTTTACGTGACGCTATTGAGGCTGGATCGCCGACTGCTAGAGATATCGACTCGGACTTTAGGTGTATTTTTCTTACCTTTCGACCAGATCTTTAGTTTAGTCCCTTACTTGGTTAGGTAGATGTTAATTTAAGCTCGAGTCATACATATTTTCAAAACTAACGAATCATGCGCATTTTTAAAGACAGCATGAGGGATACTACGGATTTTTCAAAGGTCGTATTTTTTCTCAAAAAACACCGTAGCCCCTATTTTTCTAAAAACCACGATTCATGTTTTTTTTTTCAAACACCACAACGGTATGACTCGTATTGTAGAAATGTATATTCTTCGGTATTGCGGTTATTACTCTTTCTCTGTTATATTCATGTTATTCTCATTTCACTGCATGTTTATACATATGTTTCTTTCACTGTTATGATTTCATCTGTTAGGACACCAGCACCATTACCAATGATGCGCATGTTCCACGTACACATATTTGCCGGCTCGCACACATCATCATCGGTAATTGCCAGGTCACGTACACTTTAGAACATTTTATCTCATTAATATAATCAGCTAAATGCTAGTTACCACATAATAATTGTGTGGTTGCTCTCATATGTTAACTTAGAGATTGCATTCTTTAAATAAATACTTTATGCATTCATATATTCATTCATGTACTATTCTGGGGCTTTATGTCGATATTCACTGTTTACTTAATTTTGATTCTTGGATTTTGGATTTTCATGAGATTTCTGGATTTGGGGGAAAACCGCAAGATTTTATAAACTCATTCTCATATTTAAAAATGCAAGTTGCGGTTTTCTCGTGATGTATGGGTCGTCCACCATGAGTTTTTATGTTTTCTGTTGGATTTCGAGACCCGATTCGAGGAGTGGAGGAACCGTCTCGGGTACATGGTGGGCCCGGTAGGTACCCCAGGGCGAGACTGTTTTTGTGGGGATGACGATGAGCCTGGCAGGGGCACGGACTACCTACCGGTGATGTCTGGCGCGGCGGAGATCCCGAGGATACCGACCGTTGTCGTGAGATTTGATGATATGGGCCGATCCGGACTGACGGAGCCTGAGTTATTGAGACATTGAGATATTGAGATATTGAGATTTTATGTCGATGCTTGACACGGACTTTCTGTCGATTTCACTGATGATATTTCAGTTTCATTATATGAGATTCATTGATGATTTTCTTATATCAGATTATTCAGAATTCGTGGTGGATTTCCGCATTCATAATGCATTCATACATCAGATATATGACTTGTTACTGTTGTAACACGGACACGAGCACTGAGTATTGCACTTATGCATAGGTTCTTACCCCGTCACTACTAGATGTCTGGTGTTATGTTAAGTATATTATTATGACCTAGGAGATCATCGTGCATGCGATTTCTACTCGTAGATATCTTATGTTTACCCCAGTCAGAGCAAAGCTCTGTTCGAATTCCGAGGTGGGAGATGAAGCAACGCTTTATCTTCCCCCAATCAGAAGCAAAGGTTCGCTTTGAAAATTTAAACTTCAATAAATGAAGCAGCGCTTCAGATCCTTTGCGCTGCGCGCAACGCGCCACGTGTCTGTTGCAGATGCATTAGCGCGGCGTCCAAAAAGGCGCGCCCAATCAGAGCAAAGCTCTGATAAAGGAAGCGCTGCGCTGCACGACGCGTGTCAGCGCAGATGCGCTTGCACAGTCGCGCTGCGCTTTGCGCTGTGCGACACGTGGCAGCGCAGATGCGCTAGCGCTTTGCGCTGCATGACATGTGGCAGCGCAGATGCGCTAGCGCAGATGCACCGTTCCATAAAAAAAGGGGGGCTAAGTGCCAAAGGCAATTTATCCTTGCAAAATTACATGCACTTAATAATAACAAATTAAAATCATACGATGCACAAGCACAACAGAGAACTAAAATAAAAGAACCCTTAACATGCAATGAAATACTTGATTAAAAAGAAAAATACTTATTCATTATTATTGTTATTACATTTAAAAAAGATCACCGAATACGGGATCAGAAAGACAACGGTTCACAAAAAGAAGAAGAAGATTCCCCGGCTCCCTTTCTGTCTTCTCCACCACGTCGAAGCGGCGATCCTCCCGAGGGGTATCCATCCAACGGTCGACGCCGCACTCCTGGGAAAAAGTGGCGATGACAACCCGATGAGCCCGTATCTGGCTCAGCAAATGGAAAGAGCAGTCCCTCAGGACTTTGGTGATCAAGTGCGCTTCGAGAAAGCCCTCGATCTTGTCATCGGCGGCATCCAGCATTGCCGGGGACATCTCTGCTGGAGGAGGGGGAATGTCGGCGAGCACCGAGGCAAGGATCATCCGAAGGCAAATGGAATTCAGAGGGAGAGGAGACCCCACACGAGTCAAAAGCTCGTGCATTGCAGCGTCACACTGCTCGTCCGAGAGAGAAGGGTCCGCCAGGCGCGCAGCAAAACGGGGAACGATGTCCCGAATCGGCACCTCCCATGGTTGTCGGCGGGTATGAGGGAGGTTGTGTAACCCTTCGAAAATCGTTTAGGCATTTTTTCGGTAATCGGCTAATTTTTCGGCTTTTTCCGTAAAAAGTCAAAATAGGTATTTTTCATTGTAGACCTAATTATACAAAATTTAGATAAGATATTACTATAATTTTGTCACTAAAATGTCACTTATAATTATCTAGTTAAATAAAAAAAAAATCGTAATTAATTATTTTTTTTTATTTTAAGCCTTTTTAAATACATTAAATTAGTGATAAATACAAATTTAATTAGGTAAATTTCATAATTATGAGTCTTTATAAGCTAAAATATGGTGTTAATAAAATTATATCATGACTTGCAAACTTTTGGTTTTAGGGTGGGAAATTTAATGGAAAAATGGTGTAAAATGAGGTTTTTTTTATAAATTGTTGATATGAAAGCATTAAATGAGAACATGGGGTGTTTATTGACCTAGAAACTTCTCCAAATTTCCCCACACCCTCCTCCTCTTCCTGCTGGTCGAATTTCAGCAGCTCCCCCTTCATTTCTCACTTCATTTCTTGCTTCATTTCTTTGCTAAAATTCAATGAAAATTCACAAATTTCCATCTCCATTCAAAGCTAAACCCTAATCCACTCTCTCCTCACCCAAATTAGTTCAAAAACTTGATGAAAGGAGGCTTTCTTGGTGACTTGATCATGCTAGGGTTCCACTTGTGAGGTAAATCCTAAACTAGTTTGTTAAGTTGTAGTTTATGTGTGCTAAAATTCAATTTTGAAGTATTAGTTTAGTAGTAAATGTTTGTTTAGGAAAATCAAGAGAAGGATTTGATTTTAAATTAGGGTTTGTAGCATGGTGGTTGGATTTAAGTTAGGGTTTGGTTATCTAATTGATTGGAGTGGTTAATAGTGTAGTGTTATGCTCGCTAAATCGACAAAATTGCGAGATTTGTATCGAATCGGTAAGCAAATTGCTTACTAGATCTTTACAAAAATTAGAATGCGATCAAATTGTGTTATGTTAGCGATATAATTAGTTTCGTATAGGACTATTAGGGTGCGCGAACGCGGGGTTTCTTCTAGTCGGGTTTTAGTTTTGTCGATTTCCCCGAAATGACGATTCTAGTTAAAGATTAGCGAATTTCGTGCGTTTTCCCGCGCACCGAGTGCATGCTATGTTTAATTCGAGAGCGTCGATAATTGTATATTGTGACTTGCATCGTTTTAGGTTTTGTAATCTTATACTTGGTGTTGTGCAAATATAGGATCGGTCGGGGAAACATCGGACACGGCGCGTAAAGGCAAAGCGGTGGTCGGATCGGGTTAGCGGGGATTTCAGGTGAGTAGATGTATTCATCTATGGGGGAATCGTCTGAATGGCGCGAGGCGCCCCCTAGTTAGGATTACCCTACTTTTTGCAAGATTTATATTGTTAGCTAGCTTATCCATTCATGTGACACACACGCCTTTGGTAATTGCCATGCCACGTGCACTATAGAACCTGTTTAACTTAGTATCGCCACTTGCATTCATACATGATATATGAAATTGCATAGCATGCATATACCTCGCATTATCATCATATCTACATAGATTTCTATCCAAAATTCACATCATATACATTGATATCATAGACATTTATCATATATAACATGGAACATTATGATTTTCTTGAGGATTTCAGTATTGCTGCGATTTCTGGATTTTTGGGGAAAACCGCAAGAATTTAACAAAAGCTTATATTTATCATTTTTAAAACAAAGTTGCGGTTTTCTCGTGATGTATGTGTCGTCCACCATGAGTTTTCATGTTTTCTGTTGGATTTCGAGACCCGATTCGAGGAGTGGATGAACCGTCTCGGGTACATGGTGGGCCCGGTATGGTACCCCGGGGCAAGAAGATCGAGTTGTAGACGATGAGCCTGGCAGGGGAAGACTACCTACCGATGATGTCTGGCGCGGCGGATATCCGGAGGATACCGACCGTTGTCGTGAGATTTATGATATGGGCCGATCCGGACTGACGGAGCCCGATATTGAGACAGATATGATTCCTATTTGGTGTCGATGCTTGACACGGGTTTTCAGATGATTTCTTGATGGTACTTAGCTATTATACAGATATTCATTTTCTAAAGTTAAGAATTCAATACCCTTAGCATTCAAAACACTTAAAGACTTAATAATGACATTGCATACCTGTGCATGCATACTAGAGATATTATATCACATATGGACATGCATGTTGTGGTGCATTGCGTGCATTCTTACGATTGCCTTATTAGATGTTATATTTACTCACGAGCTGGCAACTCACCCCCGTTGTGCTACAGTGTCTTGCAGGTCGGACCCGTCACCCTTGTAGCGGCGGGCTATCCTATCATCAGCTTCTTTTGCTCAGACTCGCGACATCGCCCGTAGGTGGGTTGCGAGCATATTTTATTTCTTTTGCTCTATCATTGTATCTAGTATTCTCCATCTACCACTTTATATTGTATATGCGACCTAGTGTTGAGACTGAGAGATTTGTATATTGTGGTTTCTTTTGGGTCGAGCTCACTTGAGCCGGCGTTGTGTTTTCTGATATTTTGCGTTTCTTTTATGCTCTTTTCTTGATATTACTTATATATTGCATGTGGTTGTGATCCGCCTTGGGCGAAGAGCTAGCTCCCGCTTGGTGATGCCATTTATGATTACAGGTTATATATATCTTGTTGTACCCATTTTGGGGGATAGAAAATACAGGGGAGACTCTGCCGAAATTTTCGGGAATTTTTGATGTTTTTAAAAAGGGGTTCTATGCAACTTAATCGATTTAAAAACCGTTTTCATTAAAGGTTTTTCCTTCACTCTCTTTTGATTTTGGTTTAGATTTTTTTGGGCTTTGACTGACTTAGGTTACGTTA
Organism: Agapanthus africanus; assembly: GCA_030015575.1. Classification (NCBI taxonomy): domain Eukaryota; kingdom Viridiplantae; phylum Streptophyta; class Magnoliopsida; order Asparagales; family Amaryllidaceae; genus Agapanthus; species Agapanthus africanus. The sequence goes on along the minus strand of JASDDO010000006.1, from coordinate 2,955,656 downwards.
CGCCTTTAGACGTCTCGTAATCTAAGTGCCAGTCACGTTCCGTACTTTCGAGTCATGACAAAGTTGGTATCAGAGCGTAGGTTTTACCTTTCTGAGTGTAGGACGACCTTGGTAGATGGAGTAGGTGACTTAAGCAGAGTGGCGTAGCGTGGGTATGATCCGCGGCATACTTACGATACGGTACTCCGCCTAAGTGACCTTAGGACATAATTGCTTGTATTTCCTTTCTTGATTCCTTGCATTCCTTGATTCAATTGCAATGTCCTTATCAGTCCTGTTTCTTATTCCAGCTTCGATGCCGCCAAAGACTACGAGAGCTCAGCGGGCTGCCGCTAGGGATGAGATTCGGGCGGGCCCGTCTGAGGCGAGGATCGAGCGGGATGATACGCCTACCCTTCAGGGTCATACTGATCCGCCTTATCCAGAACGTATTGCCAGATTAGAGGCCGGCATGCAAGAGTTGCGACAAATGATGGGATCTTTAGTTGAGTCCAGCCGGGCACAGAGATCCGAGGACGTTCCTTCCACCGCACAGACCACGATCGTACCTGCTGCACAGATGGTCACTCCTGCTGCTACTACGGAGACTATCCCTGTTTCACTATAGGAGTTCATGAGATTGAGACCTCCAGCTTTTACCGGTACAGATGCCACAGAAGACCCACAGGCATTTCTTGATAGGATGGCTCGGATTTGCCGTTCATTGAGGTGTTCTGATGATAGATTGGTGGAGTTTGCGAGTTTTCGTCTGGAGGGTCTTGCCCAGACATGGTACGACTCAGTAGAGAGAGGCCGAGCTGCAGGTCTACCTTCTATGACCTGGGATGAGTTTACAGCTGCATTTCTTGCCCGTTTTCTTCCGGAGAGTGTCCGAGATGCTCGAGCCCGTAGTTTTGAGTCTTTACGCAAGACTCCTGGGATGACAGTGTCGGAGTATGATATACAGTTTACCCAGTTGTCTCGATATGCTCCGTACCTAGTCGACACAGAAGAGAAGAGAATAAAGAGGTTCGTAAGAGGGCTTGATACACAGCTATTCCTTGCCATCGGCACCCAGCACTTTGATACATACGCAGCCGCGATGGATGCAGCCTTACTTTTGGAGGAGCGTATTTCTGAGACTCCGGTCGTTTCTGGGCCGAAGAGGATCCGTACTGATACGCCAGCTCAGCGGCAGATGGGCAGACACCGTGATAGATTATTTCCGGGAGATGGTGGAGGCAGAGGATTGAGACGAGGTCAGTTATTTGGTTCATATCCACAGACCCAGCAGTCGTCTCCAGGATGTTTTCGGTGTGGGAGTCAGTACCACCGTGTCAGAGACTGTACCATGGGACGCCAGGGCGCGGCGACAGTCCCGCATGTGACTTTACCACCCTCACCACCTTCTCAGAGAGCTTTACTTCCTACTCCTGATGATGCTCCATGCCAGTCAGATACTTCTAGAGGTCGTGGGCGTGGCGGTCCAGTTCTGAGAGGACGAGGCGACAGAGGCAGAGGCCGAGGTAGAGGCAGAGGACAGCCAGCTATTAGTGGTGGACAGGCCCGAGTGTTCGCGTTGACTCCTCAGGATGCACAGGCATCCAATGCCGTCGTGACAGGTACTCTGCCAGTATGTTCTTTTGATGCACGGGTATTATTTGATCCAGGCTCCACACATTCCTATGTATCCACGTACTTTGCACCGAGGTTGGGCCGAGAGTCTTCTCCGTTAGATCAGCCGCTTGTCGTTATTACCCCGGTAGGCGAGTCTTTTGTTGCCCGTTTTGTGTACCGATCGTGTTCCGTTCGTATCGGGGAGAGAGATTCTTCAGTTGATTTGATTCTCCTCGATATGCTAGACTTTGACGTTCTTCTTGGTATGGACTGGCTAGCCACCTGTTATGCATCCGTGGACTGCCGTGAAAAAGCAGTCAGATTCAGTTTTCCTGGTGAGCCGGTTCTTATTATTCAGGGAGATCGTAGCGCTACCCTTCCCAGCTTGATTTCTTCTCTTCGCGCTGGTCAGCTCTTAAGAAAAGGGTGTCAGGGATTCTTAGCCTATATTTGTGATACTAGCTCCACAGAGGTTCCGTTGGACCAGGTCCCTATTGTGAGAGAGTTCCCTGATGTATTCCCTGACGAGCTGTCTGGTCTGCCACCAGAGCGCGAGATTGAGTTCTGTATTGACTTGATCCCCGGCACGGGGCCTATCTCTATACCGCCTTATCGGATGGCCCCGACGGAGCTGAGAGAGCTAAAGGATCAATTACAGGACTTGCTGGACAAAGGGCTTATCAGACCGAGTGTGTCACCTTGGGGTGCTCCCGTCCTATTTGTTAAGAAGAAGGACGGAAGTATGCGTTTATGCATTGATTATCGTCAGTTGAACCGGGTTACTGTGCGGAACAGGTATCCCCTACCCCGCATTGATGACTTATTTGATCAGCTCCAGGGTGCAGGGTTTTTCTCGAAGGTTGATTTACGGTCAGGTTATCACCAGTTGCGGGTTCGGAAGGAGGATATTCTGAAGACCGCCTTCCGTACTCGATATGGTCATAATGAGTTCTTGGTGATGTCGTTCGGGCTCACCAATGCCCCGGCAGCATTTATGGATTTGATGAACCGTGTATTCAGGCCGTATCTCGATCAGTTCATTATTGTGTTCATTGACGACATCTTGGTTTATTCTCGGAGCCGGGAGGAGCATGAGCAGCACTTACGTATCACCTTGCAGACTTTGAGGGAGCATCAGCTGTTCGCCAAATTCTCCAAGTGCGCATTCTGGCTAGACAATGTCGACTTCTTGGGTCATGTGGTGACGAGAGACGGTATTTGTGTGGACCCGAAGAAGATCGAGGCAGTTCAGCGTTGGCCTAGACCAGTATCAGTTACAGAGGTTCGCAGCTTTCTAGGTCTGGCCGGCTATTATCGACGTTTTGTCCAGGATTTCTCCCGCATTGCTGCACCGTTGACCGGGTTGACCCGGAAGGGGGTTCCTTTTGATTGGACCCAGGCATGTGAGGATAGTTTTCAGCAGTTGAAGACTCGTCTGACTACTGCACCAGTATTAGCATTGCCTTCAGGATCAGGTGGGTTCGTGGTATATTGTGATTCTTCTCGAGTGGGGCTGGGATGTGTATTGATGCAGCACGACAGAGTTATCGCGTATGCTTCTCGGCAGCTGAGGAAACACGAACAGAACTACCCCACCCATGATTTAGAGATGGCTGCAGTGGTATTTGCACTTAAGATCTGGAGACATTACCTATACGGTGAGTCGTGCCAGATATTCACTGACCACAAGAGTTTGAAGTATATTTTCCAGCAGCGAGATCTGAACCTGAGACAGCGCCGATGGATGGAGTTGGTGAAGGATTATGACTGCGAGATTTTATACCATCCGGGCAAGGCGAATGTGGTGGAAGATGCTTTGAGTAGGAGGCCCGGAGGTAGCTTATCTTGCATGAGCGCAGTACTGATGCAGTCGACGGCGGATTGGCAGGTGTTATGTGACAGCAGAGTGCAGTTCGAGTTTACTCCTACAGGGGGACAGCTGGCCCATTTCAGAGCACGCCCACAGTTACTTGACCGTATCCATGAGGCACAGTCCGGCGATGCCCGTATATTAGAGATTATTGAGCAGATTCGGCAGGGCAGAGTTTCTGAGTTCGTGATTGATGATCAGGAGATACTTCGATTTGGGACTCGACTGTGTGTGCCAGATTCAGAGGGACTGAGGCGTGATATTCTCGAGGAGGCACATAGATCAGTATACAGTGTTCACCCAGGTTCCACCAAGATGTACCGTGATTTGAGAGAGGTTTACTGGTGGGACGGGATGAAGAAGGATATTGCAGACTTTGTGTCGAGATGCCTGACTTGTCAGCAGGTCAAGGCCGAGCACCAGAGGCCAGCCGGCGAGTTACAGCCTATGCCCATCCCTGAGTGGAAGTGGGAGCAGGTCTCCATGGATTTCATTGTGGGTCTACCCAGGACCAGTCGAGGGTACGACTCTATTTGGGTGATTATGGATCGACTGACGAAAGCGGCTCACTTTCTGCCAGTGAAGACCACTTTTGGATTTTCTCAGTACGCCCAGGTTTATATTGATGAAATAGTGCGACTGCATGGTGTTCCGACTTGCATCGTGTCCGACAGGGGCACCCAGTTTACCAGCCGATTGTGGCAGAAACTACAGGAAGCTTTGGGCACCCGATTGAGTTTTAGCACAGCCTTTCATCCGCAGACTGACGGTCAGTCGGAGCGTACTATTCAGACTCTCGAGGACATGCTCAGAGCTTGTGTTTTAGATTTCGGTGGTAGCTGGGATCGTCATTTGCTTTTGATCGAGTTTTCCTACAATAATAGCTTCCAGGAGACGATTCGATGGCACCTTTTGAGGCTTTATATGGGAGGAGATGTCGATCGCCTGTATGTTGGACATAGCTTAGGGAGAGCAGTATTTTGGAGCCACAGATCGTACAGGAGACGACCGAGAAGATACAGCTGATTCGGGACAGGATGAGAGCGGCACAGAGCAGGCAGAAATCTTATGCTGACAGGCGCCGTCGCCGACTCGAGTTCGCTGTTGGCGATCATGTTTTCCTGAAGGTCTCTCCGATGAAAGGTGTGATGAGATTTGGGCAGAAAGGGAAACTGAGTCCTAGATATGTTGGTCCTTTCGAGATCCTAGAGCGTGTTGGTCCGGTCGCTTATCGGTTAGCTCTTCCGCCCAGCTTCCCCGATGTTCACCCCGTATTCCATGTCTCGATGCTCCGCAAGTACCTTCATGATCCTTCCCAGGAGATTCAGCATCAGACGATCCAGCTAGAGCGTGATCTTACATTCACCGAACAGCCGGTGGTCATTCTGGATCGGCAGGTGAAGAAATTGAGGTCGAAGGTTATACCGTCCGTCAAGGTCCTTTGGCGTGGCCCGAACAGCGAGGAGGTCACCTGGGAGACCGAGGTCGAGATGAGGAAGAGATATCCCCATCTTTTTGAAGGTACGCGTAGTTATATTCTAAATTCGGGGACCGAATTTCTTTAAGGGGGGAAGATTGTAACCCTTCGAAAATCGTTTAAGCAGTTTTTCGGTAATCGGCTAATTTTTCGGCTTTTTCCGTAAAAAGTCAAAATAGGTATTTTTCATTGTAGACCTAATTATACAAAATTTAGATAAGATATTACTATAATTTTGTCACTAAAATGTCACTTATAATTATCTAGTTAAATAAAAAAAAATTCGTCATTAATTTTTTTTTTTTATTTTAAGCCTTTTTAAATACATTAAATTAGTGATAAATACAAATTTAATTAGGTAAATTTCATAATTAGGAGTCTTTATAAGCTAAAATATGGTGTTAATAAAATTATATCATGACTTGCAAACTTTTGGTTTTAGGGTGGGAAATTTAATGGAAAAATGGTGTAAAATGAGGTTTTTTTTGTAAATTGTTGATATGAAAGCATTAAATGAGAACATGGGGTGTTTATTGACCTAGAAACTTCTCCAAATTTCCCCACACCCTCCTCCTCTTCCTGCTGGTCGAATTTCAGCAGCTCCCCCTTCATTTCTCACTTCATTTCTTGCTTCATTTCTTTGCTAAAATTCAATGAAAATTCACAAATTTCCATCTCCATTCAAAGCTAAACCCTAATCCACTCTCTCCTCACCCAAATTAGTTCAAAAACTTGATGAAAGGAGGCTTTCTTGGTGACTTGATCATGCTAGGGTTCCACTTGTGAGGTAAATCCTAAACTAGTTTGTTAAGTTGTAGTTTATGTGTGCTAAAATTCAATTTTGAAGTATTAGTTTAGTAGTAAATGTTTGTTTAGGAAAATCAAGAGAAGGATTTGATTTTAAATTAGGGTTTGTAGCATGGTGGTTGGATTTAAGTTAGGGTTTGGTTATCTAATTGATTGGAGTGGTTAATAGTGTAGTGTTATGCTCGCTAAATCGACAAAATTGCGAGGTTTGTATCGAATCGGTAAGCAAATTGCTTACTAGATCTTTACAAAAATTAGAATGCGATCAAATTGTGTTATGTTAGCGATATAATTAGTTTCGTATAGGACTATTAGGGTGCGCGAACGCGGGGTTTCGTCTAGTCGGGTTTTAGTTTTGTCGATTTCCCCGAAATGACGATTCTAGTTAAAGATTAGCGAATTTCGTGCGTTTTCCCGCACACCGAGTGCATGCTATGTTTAATTCGAGAGCGTCGATAATTGTATATTGTGACTTGCATCGTTTTAGGTTTTGTAATCTTATGCTTGGTGTTGTGCAAATATAGGATCGTTCGGGGAAACATCGGACACGGCGCGTAAAGGCAAGGCGGTGGTCGGATCGGGTTAGCGGGGATTTCAGGTGAGTAGATGTATTCATCTATGGGGGAATCGTCTGAATGGCGCGAGGCGCCCCTAGTTAGGATTACCCTACTTTTTGCAAGATTTATATTGTTAGCTAGCTTATCCATTCATGTGACACACACGCCTTTGGTAATTGCCATGCCACGTGCACTATAGAACCTGTTTAACTTAGTATCGCCACTTGCATTCATACATGATATATGAAATTGCATAGCATGCATATACCTCGCATTATCATCATATCTACATAGATTTCTATCCAAAATTCACATCATATACATTGATATCATAGACATTTATCATATATAACATGAGAACATTATGATTTTCTTGAGGATTTCAGTATTGCTGCGATTTCTGGATTTTTGGGGAAAACCGCAAGAATTTAACAAAAGCTTATATTTATCATTTTTTTTAAAAAGTTGCGGTTTTCTCGTGATGTATGTGTCGTCCACCATGAGTTTTCATGTTTTCTGTTGGATTTCGAGACCCGATTCGAGGAGTGGATGAACCGTCTCGGGTACATAGTGGGCCCGGTATGGTACCCCGGGGCAAGAAGATCGAGTTGTAGACGATGAGCCTGGCAGGGGAAGACTACCTACCGGTGATGTCTGGCGCGGCGGATATCCGGAGGATACCGACCGTTGTCGTGAGATTTATGATATGGGCCGATCTGGACTGACAGAGCCCGATATTGAAACTGATATGATTCCTATTTGGTGTCGATGCTTGACACGGGTTTTCAGATGATTTCTTGATGGTACTTAGCTATTATACAGATATTCATTTTCTAAAGTTAAGAATTCAATACCCTTAGCATTCAAAACACTTAAAGACTTAATAATGACATTGCATACCTGTGCATGCATACTAGAGATATTATATCACATATGGACATGCATGTTGTGGTGCATTGCGTGCATTCTTACGATTGCCTTATTAGATGTTATATTTACTCACGAGCTGGCAACTCACCCCCGTTGTGCCACAGTGTCTTGCAGGTCGGACCCGTCACCCTTGTAGCGGCGGGCTATCCTATCATCAGCTTCTTTTGCTCAGACTCGCGACATCGCCCGTAGGTGGGTTGCGAGCATATTTTATTTCTTTTGCTCTATCATTGTATCTAGTATTCTCCATCTACCACTTTATATTGTATATGCGACCTAGTGATGAGACTGAGAGATTTGTATATTGTGGTTTCTTTTGGGTCGAGCTCACTTGAGCCGGCGTTGTGTTTTCTGATATTTTGCGTTTCTTTTATGCTCTTTTCTTGATATTACTTATATATTGCATGTGGTTGTGATCCGCCTTGGGCGAAGAGCTAGCTCCCGCTTGGGGATGCCATTTATGATTACAGGTTATATATATCTTGTTGTACCCATTTTGGGGGATAGAAAATACAGGGGAGACTCTGCCGAAATTTTCGGGAATTTTTGATGTTTTTAAAAAGGGGTTCTATGCAACTTAATCGATTTAAAAACCGTTTTCATTAAAGGTTTTTCCTTCACTCTCTTTTGATTTTGGTTTAGATTTTTCTGGGCTTTGGCTGACTTAGGTTACGTTACGCCTTTAGACGTCTCGTAATCTAAGTGCCAGTCACGTTCCGTACTTTCGGGTCGTGACAGGTTGCAAGCCATGATCGAAGAAGTTCTCTGAAAATGAGAGAAGAAAAGGCTCAGCCTCAAATTATATATATAGACCCAAGCACAGAAAATTCTGTGCACAATGAAATCGTTTCCAAGGCCCGGGAAATCAGAATTTTGGAAATACAAGTTTGACTTGAAAAAAGGAGATGAAGAGATATCTCAGGCGAAGCGACGCTTCCGATTTGCCCAAAATATAAGTCTCAATAAATGAAGCAACGCTTCAAATCCTCTGCGCTGAGCGCAGGGCGCCACGTGTCTGGCGCAGACGCATCAGCGCAGCACCCAAGGCAGCGCACCCAATCAGAGCAAACCTCTGTGTTAAACAAAGCAACGCTTCAATTGCGCAAACACTGCACTGCGCGACACGTGTCAGCGCAGTTGCGCTAGCACAGTTGCGCTGCGCTGTGCGCTGCGCGACATGTGTCACGCGCTAGGGCATCTGCGCCAAACAGAATTAAAATTCTAAAGAAATCTTTTCAGTTCTTGTTAAAACAAGAAGATTTTCTTCTGTAAAACAGAAGCCCTTGGATCAAAGATCCAACGGTGGGGAAAATTCCCCAAATCACTCAGAGAAAGATCTCTTTAACAAATTTAACTAATTTATGGGCACTATAAAAAGGACCCTAGGCCTCAATTCAAAGCATGAACATTTTCTTGAAAAAATAGTCAAGAGCTTCAAACAGAGAGAGAACTCTGAGAAAATTTCAAAGAAAAAGGTAAAAACCTTCACGAGAGAGAAGAAATCTCTTTTAATAAATCATTGATCTAAAAACCAGATCAATGAACTTCACATAATAAACAGTGCTTTGCACTTCTTTTGAACCACTGGTTCTTTAAAACAAGAAAACAACAAAATTAAAAAAAATAGTGCTTTGCACTTTTATGAACCTCTGGTTCTTGAAATAAAAAGAAAAACTTATTTTTCTTTGATCTAAATTAGATCAAGAAATCAAATAGTGCTTTGCACTTCTGTTCTTTAATCTAAAAGATTCTTGGTGCTTTGCACTTCCAAACTGCGCTGTTACGCTCTTGGGAAAGTGCCACATGTCAGCAGCGCAAGCGCAGCGCACTGCGCTTGCATGACACGTATCGTCATCACAAGCGCTTGCGCTCTCTGATTGGCACAAAGCGCCTGAAAATGCAATGCATTTTCTGAAGGGCCAGGCCCAATTAAAAGACCAAACAGGCCTAATTAAATTGATGCTCTGCATCATTTATAAATGGGCAAAGCCCAAACAAAATAATAAAAATGCCATGCAGATGCCTTGCAGAACCCAAAATAAATTGATGCTCTGCATCTTTCATGGGCAGAGCCCAAACAAAAAAATAGAAAATAATGCAATGCATTATTTAAAAATGGGCCAAGCCCTAACACAGGTCTAACAGACCAAAAACAAATAAAAGGCGTTGAATACTTTTCAACTGGACTTAGCCCAATCATGGACGTAAGTCCTCAAATTAAATTGACTGAGCGAGATTGCTCCCTTAAATCAATTTATATCCGGTTCGAGGGTACATCTCCGAGCTCCTCTGACACCTCTCGTTGTAATCCTTCAACGACGTCAGAGAGGCGACGGGTCCCAACAACCACACATGAATATGGACTGCGGGGTCCTTAAACTCGTGGACCGAAACGTCCTTAAACTAATATTGGACCGAAACGTCCTTAAACTAATGTCGGACCACCACGTCCCTAAACTGGAACATGGACCACCACATCTCTAAACTGGAATATTGGACCGAAACTTCCTTAAACTAATATTGGACCGAAACGTCCTTAAACTAATATTGGACCGAAACGTCCTTAAACTAATGTCGGACCACCACGTCCCTAAACTGGAACATGGACCACCACATCTCTAAACTGGAATATTGGACCAAAACGTCCTTAAACTAATATTGGACCGAAACGTCCTTAAACTAATATTGGACCGAAATGTCCTTAAACTAATGTCGGACCACCACGTCCCTAAACTGGAACATGGACCACCACGTCTCTAAACTGGAATATTGGACCGAAACGTCCTTAAACTAATATTGGACCGAAACGTCCTTAAACTAATGTCGGACCACCATGTCCCTAAACTGGAACATGGACCACCACGTCTCTAAACTGGAATATTGGACCGAAACGTTCTTAAACTAATATTGGACCGAAACGTCCTTAAACTAATGTCGGACCACCACGTCCCTAAACTGGAACATGGACCACCACGTCTCTAAACTGGAATATTGGACCGAAACGTCCTTAAACTAATATTGGACCGAAACGTCCTTAAACTAATATCGGACCACCACGTCCCTAAACTCGAATATGGACCATCACGTCCCTAAACTGAAATGTGGACCACCACGTCCCTAAACTGGAGCATGGACCGCAACGTCTCTAAACTGGAGCATGGACCACAACGTCTCTAAACTACCTATGGACCACTACGTCCCTAAACTGGAACAATAGAGCCTCCAAACGCTCTTTTGCCAGATCTAAACGATCCCGTTTAAGTTGATCTTAGCCCCCAAACACGGCTAACGTATCCTTAAACATTCAAACGGACTATAAAACTCCAAATCAATCTTGGTTCAAGGGTACATCTCTGAACTCCTCTGACATCTGTCGTTGTAATCCTTCAACGACGTTAGAGAGGTGACGAGTCCCGATGGCCAGATATTAAATGGATTATCACGTTAAGTTGATCTTAGTCTCAAACAGGACTATCGTATCCTTAACGAACGTTTAAGTTGATCTTAGCCGCAACGCGACTAATGCATCCTTAAACTAAAAACACCAAACCCAAATCTAAGTAAATACGGATTTGGACTAATCCACGTCCTACGGGCGACGGCATTATTCAGTCTCCGTATACAATCCACGGGCAACCACAAACAAAACAAACACACACGACACGAAGTGAAATTCTGGAGAAGGAGAAAGTTGTTACCGCGACGCGGTAGCGTAATTAACTGCAGGGGCTTGCGCCTGCAGAGGAGAGCGTCCCAACAATCCAAAACCCCTCAAGCGAGGGGAAATCTGACGAAGTCTGCTACATCGGCCGCATTCGTCTAAACCTCCGATACACGGTGCCATAAATCAACTTGGCATCTTCGGAGAGGTGGACGGATAAAACCAAATAGCATCTGCCCCGAATCTCAGCGTCAGGACATCGCAGTCCTGTGCGCCGTCTTTCGGAGGGGAACATCTTCTACTCACGAGTTGGCAACTCACCTCGTTTTGCCAAATTTTCCTGCAGGTTTAGATGTACAGGTTTCCTTGGCGGCTTGCTGGCACACCATTTCATTCAGGGTGATTGCATGGTAGGTTGGTTCACTTGTATCGTGACCGCCGTTGTACCTTTATTTATTACAGTTGTATATAGTAAGCTCCATCAACAAGACTTGTATTATTTGATAGATAGAAGACCAGTTATTTTTCTTTCGACCTTAGAGTCGCACTTGTATTATTATGGTTTTCTGGTGGATTTTGGTTTTCCTCTGAGTTTTGTTCCTCGCTCTTCGGCGTTGTATATTATTTTTCTTGTGTGGCTGTGTCCGCCAATTGGCGAAGAGTTAGCTCCCGTTTGGGGATGCCTTTTATTATTGCTTATGTATATTATTTTTTTTGTACCCGTTTGGGGCCAGTTTTTACAAAGGAGACTCTGCCGAAATTTTTGAGAAAATTTGATGTTCCTTTTAAACTTGATTACCTACACTTCTTCTTTTAAATGGTTTAGATTTCTGGGCTTCGGCTTGCTTAGATTACGTTACGCCTCTAGACGTTTCGTAATTTAAGTGCCGGTTACGTTCCGTACCTTCGGGTCGTGACAAGTGTACCCAGTCTCCACTGAGCACCCATATACTATCTCTGATGTCAAACACCAATGGATATGGGATCATCCATCGCCCATCTACATGGGTCAAGAAGCTATACACTAGTCTACTCTGGTATATCGATGTCCTGTCTCGATACAACCACGACTAGGAACATTTGAAGGATGTACTTAGCGACTACCCTGTCCCCACTAGTATGATCTGCATCATAATCCTAGTAGTCAAGTACTCATCCTAAGGGCTTTATCAACATATAACATAGAGACAATCAGTGTACATGTTAAGATAAAGTGCAAACTATCATGTTGAGCAAGAAAGTCCTCCATATATATGTCCAAACATCCACTACAATATACATCGTATGTACAGTAATGGCCTCTAGGGCATACATATAACTAAGAGAATCTATGTACACCAACAAAGTATGGAATTTGGTTGCTTTATCTGAAGGGTTAAATCCCCATCAGAAACAAGTATATCTTGAGAAGATTACTTGGTGTACATGGAAAAGTTGAGACTTTCAAAACTAAGACTTGTTGCAAAAGGTTCTCGTCATTAACCAAGTGTGGATAATGATGAAACCTTTTATCCAATGGCTATGCTTAAGTCCATCCGGATCCTACTTGCCACTGCTACATACCATAACTACGATATCTGGCGGTTGGGTGTCATGACTGCTTTTCTAGATAGCGATTTAGAAGAGAGAGTCTATAAGTACATAACCAGAGGGCTTCGTAGACAGTGGGAGCAGCGGAAACGTGCGCAAGTTGCTTTACAGGTTAAAGCAGGCATCGCGGAGTTGGAACATCTATTTTAATGTGGTAGTCAAAGAGTTTGACTTCATCAAAATAGTAGATGAACCTTGTATATACAAAAAAGTAGTAGAGAGTAAGGTGGTCTTCCTCGTATTGTACGTAGATGCCATACTCTTGATATGAAAGGAGTTTCCTATGCTACACTCGGTCAATCTCCTCTTATCACATTGATTCTCCATATAGGATCAAGGTGATACCTCCTAAATCCTGAGTTTTGGATCTATGAGATAGATCTAAATGGATGTTAGGATTCTCACTAGATATAGTGAGATGGTATCAATCGATCCTAGGGAAAATCACTGGATAGCTTTCAGGGTGGTAAGGTCGACTGAACGTCAGTCACAGTCATTGTCTTTACCCTCAGTGGAGGGATGGTATGTTGGAAGAGTTCTAGGCTAGATACCGTGGCAAACTAGACGATAAAGGCTGGATACATCGCTACCAACGATGCTACCAAAGAGGCAGTCTGGGTGTATATTAGTTCATATGATGAACTTCGTTCCTACCATTGTGTGACAATGGAGTTGTGGCTTATGCCTAGGAACCCCCGTCCCATCAGTGATTCAGACATATTCTAAGCCAGTATCACCTGATCATGGAGATGGTTGATCTCCAGGGACATCGAGGTTAGGAGAGTAGACTCAGAGGATAACACGGAGTATCCACTCACAAAAGCCTTTTCCCAGAGAGAGACTTTTATGGGATGGTTGAGTATAAGATACTACAACCACTGCTATATGATAGCCCCAGTGCAAGTGGGAGATTGTTAGTTATATGTATGTCCTAAAGGCCATTATTGTACATATGATGTATATTATAGTGGATGCTTGGACATACATAGGGAGGACTTTCTTGCTCGACATGATAGTATGCTATCTGGTTACTCTTTATCTTAACATGTACACTGATTGTCTCTCTGGTACATGTTGGTAAAGCCCTTAGGATGTGTGCTTAACTACCTGGATTATGATGTGGATCATACTAGTAGGATAAAGGTAGTCTGTGAGTACATCCTTTAATGTCCCTAGTCGTGGGTGTATCGAGACGGGGCATCGATATACCAGAGTAGACTAGCGTATAGCTTCTCGACCCATGTAGATGGGCGATGGATGATCCCATATCCATTGGTGTTTAACATCAGAGATGGTATACGGGTGCTCAGTGGAGACTGGGTACACTGGACGGAATCGCCGAGAACTCCTAGATGGTATTATACCTCACGTCAGATGCTAGTTCTCTAGTGACACTGGTACAGGTTAGTCTGTCGACCCGAGATCGTCATAGAGTCTTGTGTGATTCCTACTGTGCTTTGATTTCCACCTTACCACGTTCATGAGAACGTGCAAAACGGTGGTTTTTGGGTACAGTCCCGAGTCACATGGAGGCAATGAGCAATAGGAGGGGATTCGTCTCTCCCGGTATTGGGGGTTGATGTTGCGCTGTGCTCGATTGGCTATAACATGAAGTCCCTGTCCAGGGCTGTTTCTAAGATTTACTGGTAAGTGTTATCAGTAGTTTCTCGACCTGTTATGAGCCTCACATCCGCATGACTTATCGAGTTATTGGGGTTTGACGTTTACCACCCCCAGACGAGATATGCAACATATCAGACGAAGAGACCGGACTGTACGGTAGTGTTACTGATTGGATTCGCAGGAGTATGAGCAGGCTTGCTTGTTGAACTTCTGATCACTCAATACCCGGATGGCCGTTACGTTTAGCAAACCGCTTGCGGCTTGTGAGTGTTTGATATGATCATCACCTACTGCCGGCGTATTGACGAGTCTTTAGAGTCCTACACAGAGATTTCCTGGTTCATGCGAAACGGAGTAAGAGCACATATGTGATATGTGAGGGATCGAGATTAATGCGCGTATATGATACTGCATTCTATTCTCGCGATGTGTGACATCGGTCGGTTATATGAGATATAGCCGGGTTATCGGATCAAGTGTTGATTCGATAAGTTGTTGCATTTGATATTAGTCGGTTATATGAGATATCGCCGGATTATTAAATCAAGTGTTGATTTAATAATTTAATGTATGACTGTATATTTGATATACTAGATTACATTAACTAATATTAGCTCACTTATGATTTCTTTTCTCACTTGTGTGCATTAGTGTATATATGATATATATTAATGTACAACTTTTGTGTCATACTAGATGCCACATGCTACATGGGTGTATGAGAGTTACACCATACTAATTATAATATAAGGTTTTACTTACCTAAAGCAAACCAAATTAGTGGAAATTAGTCACATGGTTCAAGCTTGTAGAAGCTTGTGGAACCATTGACTAAGTCCACTCATTTGTTTTACTTATAGATATTTATTAACTTAACTATTATAGTTAGCCATGGTAAACTCTCTACATGAGTTAGTGGATGACACTAACTTACCCATGGTTCACATTCTCACCAAATGAGTTCATTCTCTCATCTCTTCACTTGAGCTTCTTCTTCCTCATGAGAAAAGCTTACTGGCTTTTCTCAAGGTGAGAAAATATTGTGAGAAAAATAAATCTAAAGAGAGTCCACTTCCTACTTCATCATTCTCTACTACTTTCCATTTATTTTAGGTTGTTTGCTTCACTAATTTCACAATTAGTGAAAAGGTAGCATGAGCTTGAATCTTCTCGACGTAGATCATCTTCGGGCTCGAAGACTTCGAGCAAGCTTGTTCATTTCTCCGGGGAACCCATACTAGAGTTCGGGAGATCGATACTCACAGCGAAGGGACTACTACGTGGAGATTTAGAAGTGAATGACCGGTCTACAAAGGTTGTATTCCTTATTCACTTAGTGTAATGGTTGATTACATGTTATATTGTCTATTTACATATATGTGATATATGTTAATTGTATTATTTTATTTTGTTACAAAATTGTATATATGAGATATGTATAATTGTAACATGTTAGGTTATAAATGCAACTAGGGTTTATGAGAGTTAAACCATTCTAGGGTTAATATTAGGGTTTATGTTTTATTTTAGATTAATCAAAATTGTGGAAATTTGCTAAGATATTTTCTTAGTTGACTTGGTCCACTCTTTTATCAAGTCTAAGATATTTATTAACCTAACTCTAAGCCTAGCCTATGGTTTATTCTTTACAAGGGTTAAGCATGATATTCTTAACTCATGGTTGCATTTCTAACCTCACACAATAATTCATTTCATCACTTCATCTTCTTCTTCCTCAAAAGCTTTCTAGCCTTTTCATTTGTGATGAATGTTTGTAAGAAAAAGAAAACTAAAGAGAGCAAAATTCCTACTTCATCATCCTCTTCGATACTAGCCTTCTCTAATCCCTAATTAGTGTGTTAGCTTCACTAATCCCTAATTAGTGAAGAGATAGCTTGGGTTTGTGACTCCTCAAGGTAGATCATCTTGGATTGTGAAGACTTCAAGCTTGCATGGATCATTCACCTCATGGAGCCTCTCTAGAGTCCGGGAGCTTGATGATCGCAGCGAAGGGACCGCTACTCGGAGCTTATGAAGCGAAGGAACGGACTACAAAGGTTGTAATCCCTGATCTCTTAGTTGTAAAGTGTTTACATTTCGATTCCGTATGATTCTTTAGTTAAGAACCTAGGGTTTGGGTTAGATAGAACGGCAAAAATTTGAACTTGGCTGTAACGTTTTGGAAATCGTTATGCGAATTTGGGGTTTTCGTAAAAGGGTATAAATATAAATTAATTGTTTAATGTTTGAGTTTCATTTTTGGCCATTTCCTTTCCTTCTTATTGTGGCCGAAATTGTGAGGAGTGGGCTTGTTTTGTTTTGGGGTGAGTCACTTGTTTCATAAATGCTATAGCATGGTTTCTTTTATGAGTCATTGCTTTCATTTATTGCTTTTGTAATGCTTAGGATATTATGAAAGATATTTGTGTTGATTTTTGGGCTATGGTCACCACCTGATTCTTATGGTCACCCTCCTCATTTTTCACAGTGAACACTAAATGTGGCCGGCCCCCACTTGTTTTTTATGTGATGGTATTTTTTTATGTTAATTAATACATTACACATACATCTTCAACACATTTCACAGTGAGCATTTTTTGGGGCTTCATCAAGTTTGGCCGAGCACTTCATTGGTGTGCTTGATATTTTTTTTGCAAGGATTCTTTGCTCACAAATTCTCATCTCTTCTCCATGGCAACTTCTTTTACCTTCGCCCAAATACTTGGATGCCTTGAGACAAAGTATTCTACTCTCTCTCTCTACTTTTTTCTTGGACATGCCGGCTAGCAAACTTCATGTCCGAGTAGCTTCAGTTTGAAGCGGGAGCCCGTATAAAGATTCGTTGACGTGGTGCCACTTCGACGAGGAGACCGGAGATCGGAAATGCCGCGAGGAGTGTGGAATGATAGCTAAAGACTGAAGGACACAGATCGATTGGTATAATTTCTTATACCACTTTACAGTTTACTAGTATAGGATTATTGGTACGATTGGGAGTTTTAGGCTGGGTGGTTTTCATGGATAGCGACCCTAGTGAGGGTTTTAGCTATGTTTACCGGTATTGGGATTCTTGGTTTTTGAGACTTGATATGGTATTTGGTCGTTGGATGTTTGTACGTCAACGAAAAGGGTTGCTTGTTTGTTTTGCATGTGTAGGCTATAGGTTCTAACCTATGAGTGCACCGCGTGCCGTATTGGATTTCGGAACTTGATATTAATAGCTTTGTGAATTCATATTGATTGTAGATACCTTCGCGTGGAGTCCGAGACGACGAAGCACATCGACTACGGCTAAGCGAGGAGTTTAGCAGGTGAGTAGATTTATATCTACGAGGGAAGTCGGGTGGATGGCGTATAGCACCCCCGCAAACATTGATATGGAATATCGTTTGATTATTTTATCATGATAAATGATATACGACGGACATGATTGTAGGATTTACAAACGATAATATGATAGAAGTTGATGCTAATGAACACATTGATATATGAGAATATGGAATGATAAGTGAATCATGATGGCTACAAATTGAAAGAGAACAAGTGTGACGTTTATATAATGTGATGCGAGATATTAATGTGATGAACGAATATACGATGTGATATGATGACTTAGTGTGATATGCCATTTTATGGATTCGAGTCGATATGAGATTGTTGATACCTTTGTAGGTCCCCTGATACGAGTTTGACATGGATGTGACCTGAGAGATAGGTATATTTATATGGATAATGTTTTGCATTTTGAGTGATATGCCGTACGAGACTTAGATCTGTATCCCGATATTGTATAGGTTGATAGAATCCCTATTTGTTTAATGCTGTCGTACGATAGTTTACCGTACGCGATGAGTTTTACTTGTTGATTTATCCATACTCCTGTTTAGAGGATGCCGTACGATGGTTTGTACCGTACGTGATGTTATGAGGTTGGATGCCGATTGATGGATTCACCGACTCAGATATATTGTAGACACGTATTCCTTATAGCATTTAGTTGACGATGTATTTTATGCTATGTTCATGTTATTCTCATTACATTACATATATCTGTGCTAGTACACCTACACCATTATCGATGATGCGTATGTTGCACATACACAGATTGTCGGCTCACGCACTTCATCATCGATAATTGCTATGTCACTACACAGTAGAATTGCTACATCATGCCATGATATATTTGCTATGTTCATATTACTGTTCCACGTTGCATAAGATATACGGACAGGCTTGCATCCTGTTAAATGCTGCATACATATTGACATGTACTTCATGCATACATACTGACATGTACACTCATATGATGCTGCACTTGATTTTGGAGGATTTGGAACCACATGATATATTTTAAAACTAATTCATTTAAAAGAGCGGTTTTCCCTTAATATACTCATATTGCGGTTTTATGTTGCATATATCTGTTTTCATGGATTTACGCATTGAGATATGGATTTCATGTGATTTATGGATTTGAGAACCGTGGGGATGTTTCACGAAACTATTTATTGTTTGAAAACCCGGTTTCTCTTGATATGATATTTCAGTGCGTCCACAATGAGATTTCTCGGTTCTGAGATTTGTAATATATACCCGATGCGAGGAGTTGGAGTGGGCCGTGTGTGGGTATATGGTGGGGCCCGGTACAGTTCCCTTCGGCAAGAAGTTCGCAGATGATAGCAATGAGCCTGGAAGGTGGGCAAGTACCTACCGGTGATAGTATTTGGACTCGGCGGTTATCGTGGGGATACTGACCGGAGTGATGTAGGGACATGACATCAGGGCCAGTCGTGGTGACGGCGCCTGAGTTATGAGGATTTACGTGTCGATGCTGGACACGGGTTTCATGATGTTTCGAGTGTCGGTGTTAGACACTCAGGTTTCCATGATTTTTACGTATCGTCGATGGACATACGTGGTTGATATCCTTATACATGCATACATATATATATATATATATATACACATACAGGTATATGTTTTCATGATGTTTCGGGTGTCGATGTTTGACACTCAAGTTATATGAGACTTACAGGATATGAGGGCCGATCTGAGGATGCGGTGCCTGAGGATTTTGGGATTTGATGTGTCAGTGAGGGACACATGTTGATTTATATCCTCATATTTACCTGCATATGTTTTCATGATATTTACATGCATGATGTTGTTGTGTCATTGGTTGACACGTAGATGAGATACACATGCATACTGGCATTGATTATATTGGTTGGATGAGATCCACTTGCTGATAGGCATTGATTATGTTGTTGGCACATATGCAGATACGGTCACCCTAGATATCATAGTATTACCTTTATGATATAGTTGACCTAGGAATCGTTGTTTATTTCGATTTCTACCTGATGATGTTTTCTACTCACGAGTTGGCAACTCACCCCCGTTGTGCCTAAGTTCTTGCAGGTTGTCCGCTTGGATCAGTAGCGGCATCGTTGGCACATATCTGTTTTTCGGGTGATTTGCTTGGTAGGTGGTACATGTTGGATCGTGCCCCTCTTGTATTATTATTCCTGTTGTATCTAATCAACTCTATCAAATCAGAAACTAGTAATTGTATATGTTGATGACTTAGAAGACTTGTAGTTGCGAGACTTGAGCGATGGGTTTTATGTTCGCTTTTGGGGTTGATGTCTTGCTTTACTTTATTTCCTTGTGTGGATCTTCACCGTTTGGCGTCGTATTTTTATATTTATGCTTGTGGTGGTTGTTTCCGCTGTTGGGCGTGATTTACTCCCGTTTGGGGATGTTTTATTATATTCTGTGTTGTACCCGTTTTCGGGGTTAGTTTTTACAAAGGAGGTGATGCCCAAATTTTTAAAAGATCAAAACATGATTTACTATACCTTTATTTCAAAGCTTTACCTCATTATTTCTTAAAAAGATTTAGATTTCTAGGTTTCAGCTTACTTGAATTACATTACGCCTGTAGACGTCGCGTGATTTAAGTGCTGGTCACGGGCTAATATTTTGGGTCGTGACATTGGCATGGACGATGTCTCCCGAAACCTTGCTGCGCTGCTATACAACCCAATAATGGTATCAGAGCCTAGATAGAGAATTAGATGGATAAGTGTAGAATTACAAAATCGAAACAACTCCGTAACACCCGAATCAAAACCCTAGTTTCTGTCGAAATTTTCTGGGTGTCAAAAATTTTTTTAAACAGTTGCAGAATGTTGTATGTGATACAATATGAACACAGTAAAAATTTCACCACCACCCCCCCCGGCGAATTTTGGCCGGCCACAGGCAAGGAAATTCCGGCCTCCTTGGTTTTTGTGGGAGGTTTGGGGTTGAAATTTTTACAGTGATCAAGGCTCTGGGTTTTGGTATTTCAAGTGTTGTTTGTTTTTGCTAAATTTGCATGTGATGTTATCTTTTTACAGAGGCAATTCGGAGTGTTTCGTATTCGTAATTCTAGTTTGTTTTCGGGTTATTTAGACGGTGTTAAAAAGTTCGAACGGATATCAATAACTCACTTTTTCCCTTGCTGGAAATTTTTCCAAGTGTTGAATTTTTCCTTAGTTTAAAACTTTCAGAAAATCATGCAAGCGATTCTGTGAACCCTCTAGAAGAACGAAACCTTAACTCGATTATGTGACCGTCAGAACCGCCACTAAACCCTAGGGTTTGTAGTAGTTCAGCGATGCCACATGTGAGGCTTTGGTTGACCCTTTTACGGCTGGTTCATAGAAGCTGTGGCATGTTCTGGGACCTTTTGAACTCCGCTCAAGTGTTGAGCTATTTGGGAAATTTTGGGTGTTTGTTTATTCGATCAGAAAATTTAACATTGTCTAGTTACTTGGAATGTGATACAATATGTGGAATTCATATAGTTAAGCATAAAATCCATAATATGTGATATTTCGGGTTTATGATGTCTAAGGTGATTGTAGATTCCAAATGTTGTAGTTTTTCACTTTCTTTTCTGCGACCGTAAGTGTAATATGTGGTGTATCGCCAGTTTCGTTGCTATATATCAACAACAATTAGGATACGCATATTTACTTACGTTGATGACATGCGATGCTATGTGTTGATGTGATATATTATATTGGATCGTCGTGATTTGAATAGCCGGGGGTTTTATGTGAGATGAGAGTTTTTCATTTTCATTCATGTAAAATTCATTATATGTAATATTTTTTTTATTGGGGCACTTCCGGGTTAAGGATAATATCACTATTGTATATTATTTACTTTTCCGCATTAGGATAGACCCAAGGTGGGGAGCACAAGTAACCGGGTTCTAGGATTCAGTGGGAGGCCATCTCGAGGAGTCGAGACCGGGTCTCCTAACCCTAGAATTGGGAGGGTTGCTTGCCGCTCTCGTAGAGGTCTAGGGATGTGGGTTTGGCTATTCATCGCGATATGTTTTTATACAGGCTCAAAATAAACACGGACCTCCTAGTATATCCAATATTTCATATGTTATCTTTGCTGCTGATATTCTGTGATGTGATCATATTATATGCGTGAGACGAATGCTTTATTATTGTATATATGATATATAATAAACGTTGCTTATGTTTTTCACCCGCGCTAGTGCCGCCCCGGTATGCCGTTAGTTAAGTAACCTAACGGTGCATAACGGGACACTGTGGCGAATGCGGATGGCATAAGCGTACATTGTATTTTCGTTTCTTTTGTGATGCTTAGGAAGCATAAATGATGGGATTTCATTAATGAGATTAATGAAAGAAAAAGAAACCTAAAAGATATTGTAGAATCAAATTTTCAAAAAGGGTAACTCTAGTTTTTGCTTTGCATAGCGGCGTTCCTTGTAGAATATCCAGCACCTTATTCGATAAGGAAAGAGCCGAGATCCCTTCACCGGGAATGACCTCTTTAGCGATACTGGCAGATGCTACAACTCACTCGGGTTTTGTTTTTGATTGCTTCTATAGTTCTTGCTTTGCATAGTGGTATTTGTGTAATATCCTGCACCTTATTTGATAAGGAAAGAGCCGAGATCCCTTCACCGGGAGTGACCTCTTTAGCGAAACTAGTAAAAGCCTCAAAAACACTCCTTTTCAAAATCACTTATTTCTACAACGATATCAAGTTCATTGCGCTCATGGTTTTCATAAAAACCTGCGTAGCCCTTGTAGGGTTCCTAGGCACCCTAGTGAGGTCTCACAAGGTATCAACCATGCCAATTTCAAAAATTATGGTACCGAGAAACCCTAGTGTACGGATCGTTGGCTAGATTTCTAGGCGAAAAGATAACTAGTTAACAATTAACTAAGAGATACGGAAATACAACCTTTGTAGATCCGGTTCTCCACCTCCATAGCTCCGCAATGAAGTCTCCTCGCTGTCCATAACAAGTCCCGGGCTCTAGCGTCGGCTTCATCGGAAAATGGACGGGCTAGGTCATCGATGTCCATGCCGAAGATGATCTACGTCGAGGCATCGCTAAATCAAGCTCCGACTTCACCAAGTCAAGAAACTTGTGAAGAAAACACACTCTACTACTTGGCAAGAGGTAGAGGATGAAGAAATAGGAAGTGGGTAGGCTTTAGAATTGGATTTCTCACTCATTTCCATCAATCACCATTGATGGAGCTTGCTTTCTTCTTGAAGAAGAAGATGAAGAAGAAGATAAATGTTATGATAAGAATAATTAAAATAGAAAAGAAAATCCATTCTTATCATAAGCAAACCATGGTTAGGTGTAGAGATTAAACCAAGGTTAGTTGGAATGGTTAGGGTTAAGGATGAGATAAGAATGGTTGACTAAAGTCAATGCTTCATGAAGATTCAAAGAATAAAAACAAAACTAGCAACCATTCTTCTCATTATCATTTCCATAATAAATAAATAAATAAATAGATATGAAAATGTAAACCCTAATCATTTAAATAACCATGGTTCAATCTTTACACAAAATCAAGCAAACATGTATCATCAAACATGATACAATCAAGTGCATAAAATCATATCGCATATGGAATGCGCACACCCGAGTGAGAAAATCCATTCAAAGTGAACCGATACTAGTTAATGCAAAGTAATATATCAAATATATAATTATGCATTAAATCACTAAATCAACACTTGATTCAATGATCCGGTCATGTCGCACATAACCGACTGGTATCATCAGTAACAACTTATCGAATCAACACTTGATCCGATAACCCGGCTATATCGCATATAACCGATCAATGTCACATCGCGAGAATGAAATGCGGTATCACATATACGCATCATTCTCGATCCCGCACATATCTTATATGCGCTCCTATTTCGTTTCGCTTGAGCCAGGAAACCTCTGTGTAGGACTCTAAAGACTCGTCAATACGCCGGCAGCGGATGATGATCATATCAAACATCCATAAGCCGCAAGCGGTCTGCTAAACGTAACGGCCACCCGGGTATTGAGCGATCAGAAGATCGACGAGCAAGCCCGCTCACACTCCAGTGAATCCAACCAGTAACACTACCGTACAGTCCGGTCTGATCGTCTGATATGTCGCATATCTCGCCTAGGGGTGGTAAACGTCAGACCCCAATAGCTCGATAAGTCGTGTCGATATGAGGTCTATAACAATTCGAGAAACTACTGGTAACACTTACCAGTAAATCTCAGCAACCCTGGCCAGGGATTTCCTGTTATAGCCAATCGAACACAGCGCAACATCAACCCCCTATACCGGGAGAGACGAATCCCCTCCTATCGCTCATTGCCTCCATGTGACTTGGGACTGTACCCAAAAACCACCGTTTTGCACGCCCTCTTGGACGTGGTAAGATGGAAATCAAAGTACAGTGGGAACCACACAAGACTCTATGACGATCTCGGGTCAACAGACTACTCTGTACCAGTGTCACCAGAGAACTGCCATCTGACGTGAGGTATAATACCATCTGGGAGTTCTCGGCGAGTCCGTCCAGTGTACCCAGTCTTTACTGAGCACCCGTATATCATCTCTGATGTCAAACACCGATGGATATGGGATCATCCATCGCCCATCTGTATGGGTCGAGAAGGTATACGCTAGTCTACACTGGTATATCGATGCCCCGTCTCGATACACCTACGACTAGGGACTTTGAAGGATGTACTTACAGACTACCATGTCCCCACTAGTATGATCCGCATCATAGTCCAGGTAGTCAAGTACACATCCTAAGGGCTTTACCAACATGTAATAGAGAGACAATCAGTATACACGTTAAGGTAAAGAGCAACCAGATAGCATACTATCATGTCGAGCAAGAAAGTCCTCCCTATATATGTCCCAGCATCCACTACAATATACATCCTATGTATAGTAATGGCCTCTAGGGCATACATATAACTAACAATCTCCCACTTGCACTAGGGCCATCTGTAGCAGTGGTTGCAGTATCTCATACTCAACCATCCCATAAAAGTCTCTCTCTGGGAATAGGCCTTTGTGAGTAGATCCGCTGTGTTGTCCTCTGAGTCTACTCTCCTAACCTCGATCTCCCTGGAGATCAACCATCTCCATGATCAGGTGACACTGCCTTAGAATATGTCTGGATCACTGATGGGACGGACGTTCCTTGGCATAAGCCACAACTCCATTGTCACACAATGGGAGGAACATAGTTCATCTCATGAACCAATATACACCCAAACAGCCTCTTTGGTAGCATCTTAAGTAGCGATGTATCCAGCCTTTATCGTCTAGTATGCCACGGTATCTAGCTTGGAACTCTTCCAACATACCGTCCCTTTACTGAGGGTAAAGACAATGCCTGT
Source organism: Agapanthus africanus (assembly GCA_030015575.1). Taxonomy (NCBI): domain Eukaryota; kingdom Viridiplantae; phylum Streptophyta; class Magnoliopsida; order Asparagales; family Amaryllidaceae; genus Agapanthus; species Agapanthus africanus. The sequence goes on along the minus strand of JASDDO010000006.1, from coordinate 2,930,792 downwards.
GACTGACACTCAGTCGTCTTTATCACCCTGGAACCCTTCCAGTGATTCTCCCCAGGATCGATTGATACCATCTCACTACTTCTAGTGAGATTCCTAACATCCAATTAGATCTATCTCATAGATCCAAAATCCAGGATTTAGTAGGTATCACTTTGATCCTATATGGAAAATCATTGTGATAAGCGGAGATTGATCGAGCGTAGCATAGGAAACTTCTTCCCTATCAAGAGTATGTCATCCACGTACTCTACGAGGATCGTCACCATACTCCCTACTACCTTTTTGTATATACAAGGTTCATCTACCATTTTGATGATGTCAACTTCTTTGACAAATCCATCAAAACAGATGTTCCAACTCCGCGATGCCTGCTTTATCCTATAAAGCATCTTGCACACGTTTCCGCTGCTCCCACTGTCTACGAAGCCCTCTGGCTGTGTACTTATAGACGCTATCTTCCAAAATATCATTTAGAAAAGCTGTCATGACACCCAACCACCAGATATCGTAGTCATGGTATGTAGCCGTGGCAAGTAGGATCTGGATGGACTTAAGCATAGCTACTTAGAAAAGGTTTCATCATCATCCATACCTGGTCAATGGTGTAGACCTTTAACAAGTCTAGCTTTGAAAGTCTCAACTCTTCCATGTACACCAAGTAATCTTCTCAAGATATACTTGCTCCTGATGGGGATTTAACCCTTCAGATATAGCAACCAAAGTCCATACTTTGTTGGTGTATATGGATTCCATCTCAGATCACTAAGCATCCAGCCATTCTTACAGAGTCTTACTCCTGATGGCCAGCTCGAAACTAGTTGGGTCATCATCTCATGATGCAATCCTCGCTCCCACTGTCATAGAGAAACAGAAGTATCTCTCAGGTGGGTGAGGAACCCTACTAGATCGGCGGAGAGCTGAGGTTCGTTGGTAACTATTGAATCCTTTGGTTCTTTCAAATCATCAGCTGCAGTTTGTATAGCTGGAACCTTTCCAGTTCTACATTACAGACCTTGCCTCGAGCTTGTCCGGATTTTGCTTTCAGACATAGGCCGGACAACTCCAAATCTTAACTAACTTAAGACATGGGTTCTTCCCATTCCATATCACATATGAAGCGGTAGGCAACTGATTTGATTCGAACCGTATTCAATAGGTATGCATCTTCTCAAGTGCATAACACCCAAAAGGAAATAGGTAGCTCAGTATTACTCATCATAGAGCACACCATATCAGATAGGGTGTATCTGCTCCGCCCCGATATACCATCGTGCTATGGTGTATACGGAGGAGTAATGCTGAGAGAGAATCTCATTCTCCTTTAGAATAGTCCAGGAATTCCATGCTCAAGTATTCTCCTCCTTGATCACATCAAAGGACATAATACTTATACCCGTATTTTGGTTCTCTACTTCTAACTTATATTCTGTGAATATCTCAAAAGGTTCGGACTTGTGTTTCAACAAGAACATAGGTCTGAATCTCGAAAGATCATCAGAGAATGTAATGAAGTATAAAGAACCAGTCCTGGCATATGTAGACTGGGGACCTACATACATCAACATGTATCATCCCAAGAGTTCACTAACTCTTTCTCTGTTTCCAGTAAACGGAGCTATGGTCATCTTATCTTTGTGACATGACTGGCAAGTTTCACAAGATGTAAATTCAAACTAATTTAAATATGCATCTACATGTAACTTCAGCTAGTCGGGTCACATTGATATGACCTAGTCTACAATGCCTCAAGAAGGATTCATTCATTTCTGAACTCTTCCTCTTGTGTGTGTTCCGTATACTAAAGAACTATAGTTTGATTTAGAACATCAATGCTTTTAGATAACGTGCCTGAACCGATCAACTTTTGATATAGGAAATGTTCAAAACATTATCCAACAATACAAAATTTTATCATTTCTTTACTAATAAAGAGACTGATATGATTTTGTATATCAGGTTCGGTATCTAATAACATTTGTTCAGAATCAATGTATTGGTAATACAGGGTGACAGTGACCGACAGACTTGGCTGCAACACTTGCCCCGTTTTCTGCCTCATGAAACTTATCACCCGTTCTCAGTTCTCTACCTTTCTGTAGCCCTATGTAACATATTACATATCTGGGATCCTGATCTGGTATCACATACCCAGGACGTAAAGGATACTGAGAAACAGTTCTGTATAATGAACACACCCGAAGATGATGCATCAGCATGCACTCTCTTCGTTTGGGCGGCATGGGAATTCTGGTAATCCTCAATTTCCTGCTCTGTCTTATAACAATTATAAGTTGGAACGGGACCAACGTTTCCCAGCTCAGTATAACAAGCGGGTTCGGTCAATATTCCGTATTATTATCTTGATTAAGGCGTGATATGGTCGCTACCTGGAGAGAGAGAGAAGAAAACACTCAGCGTGCGCTCTGTCAAGAATAGATTGGTTATTATTTTATCTAATCAGGATGGCTCCCACTGCTTTTTATCAAATCTTCCTTCAAACCCTAAAAGGAAAGACTAGCCGGGATTAATTACACACTACAAGTTCGCCAATCTTTCAGCCAGGCCAGTGTCGGTACTTTGAGGGAGGTCCCCCGTGCTTTCGCACGAACCTAATTAATGTAAACCTCGTTTTCCCAAAGGCGTAACCCCGTTGACACCTTTCTAGACACCTACTTGATCGGCTAATTGTAATGTATAAAACTCTCCCAGGAGTAACTCTTACTCGCAGCGGGTATCGGGATCCAACTATCTCATAGAAGGTATGCAATCTCATTGCAAATTTCAACACTTGAAATTCCCGATAATATTTTGCCCCTAACCTCCTATGACCTTGACAAAGGCCAACAAACCATAGGATGCTAGTCAAGTTCAACCCGTCATTTCCTGATTGAATTAAACCCACCCGCACGGCCCTTGACAAAGGCCAACAAGGTCGCACGACTACCCTAACCCAATCTGCATCATATGCATAAGCAGATAAGCACCAGTTAGCTACCGCACACTGCGCCTTAACAAAGGCCAACAAACGCAGCACGAATACTAACTACTACTTATCTGAAATGACGGAGGGCTACGATAGGTTTTTCTGAAAACCTATTGCGTAATGAACTTGATATCGTTGTAGAATCAAATGAATTTTGAAATGGAGTGTTTTTGAGGCTTTTCTAGTTTTGCTAAAGGAGTCACTCCCGGTGAAGGGATCGTCGGTCCTTTCCTCGTCGAATGAGGTGCGGGATATATCATATATATCACTGTGCAAAGCAAAACTCTTAAAAGCAATCAAAAGACAAACCGAGTGTGTAGCATCTGCCAGTTATTGCTCAAGGAGTCACTCCCGGTGAAGGGATCTCGGTCCTTTCCTTATCGAATAAGGTGCAGGATATATCATATATACCGCTGTGCAAAGCAAGAACTGTAGCTACCTGTTTTATTTTGATATTCGATTCTACAACATCTTAGGTTTCTTTTACTTTAATTAATCACATTAATGAAGTCCCATCAATTAAGTTACCTAAACATCACAGATAAATACGACGTACACTTATGCCATCCGCATTCGCCTCGATGTCCCCTCGTGCACCGTTAGGTTAGGTAACTAACGGCAGAGCGGGGCAGGGCTAGCGCGGGTGTAAAACATAAGTAACGCCTATATAATATATCATATATACTATATACTGTATCTATCAAAGAACATCACATGATCACATCACAGATATCGCAGCAGAAGAAACATATGAAATATTGGATATACTAGGACGTCCGTGTTTTGAATACGAGCCAGTATAAAACACGGATTCCACGGTCGTGATGAATAGCCAAACCCACACCCCTAGACCCCTACGAGAGCGGCAAGCAATCCTACCAATTCTAGAGTTAGGAGACCCGGACTCGACTCATCGAGTTGGTCTCCCACTGGACTCCAGAACCCGGTTACTTGTGCCCTCCTCCTTGGGTCTATCCTAGTGCGGAAAAGTAAATAATATACAAACGGTGACAACTTCCGCAACCTGGAAGTGCCCCAATAAAAGAATATTACATACAAGTTTTTACATGAATGAAAATGAAAAACACTCATCTTACATAAAAACCCCCGGCTATTCAAACACGACGATCCAATATAACATATCCAGCAACACATAACATCACATGTCATCAATGTAAGTAAATATGCGCATCCCAATTGTCGTTGACATATAGCAACGAAACCGGCGATATCACATATTACACTTACGGTCACAGAAAAGAAAGTGTAAAACTACAACAGTTGGAATCCGCAACCTCCTCAGACATCGCATGCCTGACCAAATGAATTACTTAGACATCGCATGCCTAACAATTATAAACCCCGCATTTTAGTCTCATTATCGAAAAAACTTTTCAATATCAAGTCGGGTAATTCAACAAGATTCCCGACATCCTGATCGAATACTCGTCGCAAACTTCAGTAGGCGGCCGCACCCCCGATACCGTCGACGAAGTGCACCAAGGCGGAACACCGCTACCGCGAGCACCCGAACGGATGCTTTCGGCGACGGGGTTCTCCTACAGTCACTTGGTCGGGGCTATGGAGTGAGGCTGTCTATTAAGTTTACCCGGCGAGTATCCGCGTACGCTACGTGATTGCGACGGACTTTTGATCACATCAAAATTCCGTGGCAACCGATCAAGTGAGACTAAACTGCTATGTTTATAATATTCATTCCGTTATCTCATAACTTATTGTGAATTCCAATTGTTGTATCCTATTCCGGATAAATAGAAAATGTCAAACTTTCCGATCGAACAATCGAACACCCAAGTTTTCTCGAAACAGATCAACTCTTGAAATAAGTCTAACAACATTCAGTTCGTGCCTCAGTACCAACGGTCCAGCCGTAGAAGGGTCAAGCCAACGCCTCACATGTGGCACGCCGTACTGCCTCAAACCCGAAGGTTCAAAGGGCAGTTCAAGACGGTCACATAATCGAGTTAAGGTTTGTTGTCTTCTAGAGGGTCCATGGAGTTACTTGCACTACTTAGAACGTCTTTAGACTACGGAAAAATCCAACACTTGGAAATTTCCCGACAGGGGAAAAATTGGGTATTTATATCTGGTCGAACTTTTTAACATATTCTAAAATTTATCCGGAAAGCCACATAGACAAAATCTGATACTCCGATCGAACATTCGAATCCCCAAAACAACCCAGAAAATTCAACTCTTGAATTAATATTAAAAATTCCCAGAAAATCCAGAATAATTAATTAGGAGTTACTGTGTAAGATTCACTGAACAATGTTTCCGTACGGCCGCGGATCCGCCGCATGAGCCTTGCTCATGCCGCGGAACCGCGGTGGAAAAGTGGAATTAGGTCCACGAAATTTACAGTAATTCCTAGAAAACCCTGCTTGATTTTCTGCATATTTTTAATGTTGAAAAACTCACTGTTTTCAAAAATGTACAGAGAGCATGGAAATTTTGGACTTTCGGGTTCGATCGGACTTCAAATTCCGTCTAGACTTCGCTTAAGGCTCTAGCTAGTCTCTGATACCACTGTAGGGTTCCTAGGCACCCTAGTGAGGTCTCACAAGGCATCAACCATGCCAATTTCAAAAATTATGGTGCCGAGAAACCCTAGTGTACGGATCGTTGGCTAGATTTCTAGGCGAAAAGATAACTAGTTAACAATTAACTAAGAGATACGGAAATACAACCTTTGTAGATCCGGTTCTCCACCTCCATAGCTCCGCAATGAAGTCTCCTCGCTGTCCATAACAAGTCCCGGGCTCTAGCGTCGGCTTCATCGGAGAATGGACGGGCTAGGTCATCGATGTCCATGCCGAAGATGATCTACGTCGAGGCATCGCTAAATCAAGCTCCGACTTCACCAAGTCAAGAAACTTGTGAAGAAAACACACTCTACTACTTGGCAAGAGGTAGAGGATGAAGAAATAGGAAGTGGGTAGACTTTAGAATTGGATTTCTCATTCATTTCCATCAATCACCATTGATGGAGCTTGCTTTCTTCTTGAAGAAGAAGATGAAGAAGAAGATAAATGTTATGATAAGAATAATTAAAATAGAAAAGAAAATCCATTCTTATCATAAGCAAACCATGGTTAGGTGTAGAGATTAAACCAAGGTTAGTTGGAATGGTTAGGGTTAAGGATGAGATAAGAATGGTTGACTAAAGTCAATGCTTCATGAAGATTCAAAGAATAAAAACAAAACTAGCAACCATTCTTCTCATTATCATTTCCATAATAAATAAATAAATAAATAGATATGAAAATGTAAACCCTAATCATTTAAATAACCATGGTTCAATCTTTACACAAAATCAAGCAAACATGTATCATCAAACATGATACAATCAAGTGCACAAAATCATATCGCATATGGAATGCGCACACCCGAGTGAGAAAATCCATTCAAAGTGAACCGATACTAGTTAATGCAAAGTAATATATCAAATATATAATTATGCATTAAATCACTAAATCAACACTTGATTCAATGATCCGGTCATGTCGCACATAACCGACTGGTATCATCAGTAACAACTTATCGAATCAACACTTGATCCGATAACCCGGCTATATCGCATATAACCGATCAATGTCACATCGCGAGAATGAAATACGGTATCACATATACGCATCATTCTCGGTCCCGCACATATCTCATATGCGCTCCTATTTCGTTTCGCTTGAGCCAGGAAACTTCTGTGTAGGACTCTAAAGACTCGTCAATACGCCGGCAGCGGATGATGATCATATCAAACATCCACAAGCCGCAAGCGGTCTGCTAAACGTAACGGCCACCCGGGTATTGAGCGATCAGAAGATCGACGAGCAAGCCCGCTCACACTCCAGTGAATCCAACCAGTAACACTACCGTACAGTCCGGTCTGATCGTCTGATATGTCGCATATCTCGCCTAGGGGTGGTAAACGTCAGACCCCAATAGCTCGATAAGTCGTGTCGATATGAGGTCTATAACAATTCGAGAAACTACTGGTAACACTTACCAGTAAATCTCAGCAACCCTGGCCAGGGATTTCCTGTTATAGCCAATCGAACACAGCGCAACATCAACCCCCTATACCGGGAGAGACGAATCCCCTCCTATCGCTCATTGCCTCCATGTGACTCGGGACTGTACCCAAAAACCACCGTTTTGCACGCCCTCTTGGACGTGGTAAGATGGAAATTAAAGCACAGTGGGAACCACACAAGACTCTATGACGATCTCGGGTCAACAGACTACTCTGTACCAGTGTCACCAGAGAACTGCCATCTGACGTGAGGTATAATACCATCTGGGAGTTCTCGGCGAGTCCGTCCAGTGTACCCAGTCTTTACTGAGCACCCGTATATCATCTCTGATGTCAAACACCGATGGATATGGGATCATCCATCGCCCATCTGTATGGGTCGAGAAGGTATACGCTAGTCTACACTGGTATATCGATGCCCCGTCTCGATACACCCACGACTAGGGACTTTGAAGGATGTACTTACGGACTACCATGTCCCCACTAGTATGATCCGCATCATAGTCCAGGTAGTCAAGTACACATCCTAAGGGCTTTACCAACATGTAATAGAGAGACAATCAGTATACACGTTAAGGTAAAGAGCAACCAGATAGCATACTATCATGTCGAGCAAGAAAGTCCTCCCTATATATGTCCCAGCATCCACTACAATATACATCCTATGTATAGTAATGGCCTCTAGGGCATACATATAACTAACAGCCCTCCGTCATTTCAGATAAGTATTATTTAGTATTCGTTCTACGGTAGTTTGGCCTCCGTCAAGGCGTAGTGTATGGTAGCTGATTAGAACTTATCTATAGCGTGAGATGCGATTGGATTAGGGTATTCGTGCGGCGTAGTTTGGCCTCCGTCAAGGATCGTGCGGGTGGGTCTAATTCAATCAAGAAATGAACGGGTTGAACTTGACTAGTGCCCTATGGGTAGTTTGGCCTCCGTCAAGGTCATAGGACGCTAGGGGTAAAAGTATTATCGGGAATTTTAAGTGTTGAAATTTGCAATGAGATTGCATACCTTCTTTGAGATAGTTGGATCCTGATACCCACTGCGAGTAAGAGTTATTCCTGGGAAAGTTTTACACATGACAATTAGCCGATCAAGTAGGTGTCTAGAAAGGTGTTAACGGGGTTATGCCTCTGGGAAAACGAGGTTTATTTTAATTAGGTCCATGCGAAAGCACGGGGAACATCCCTCAAAGTACCAACACTGACCTGGCTGAAAGATTGGCGAACTTATAAAGTGTAATTAATCCCGGCTAGTCTTACCTTTTTAGGTTTTAAGGAAGATTTGATAAAAACAGTGGGAGCCATCCTGATTAGATAAGATAATAACCAATCTAATCTTACAAGAGCATAGGCTAAAGTGTTTTCTTCTCTCTCTCTCCAGATAGCGACCATGTCATGCTTTAATCAAGATAATAATATGGATGTATTGACCGAACCCGCTTATTATACTGAGCAGGGGAACGTTGGTTCCGTTCTTTCTTATAACTGTTATAAGTCTGAGCAGGAAATAGGGGAATATCCGGATTCCTACGCCGCCCAAACGTAGAACAAGTATGTTGATGCATCTTCTTCGGGTGTGTTAGTTATCGAGAACTGTTTCTCAGTTCACTCTACGTCCTGAGTATTAGATACCGGATCAGGATCCCACATATGTAATATGTTGTATGGGCTACGGAAAGGTAGAGAACTGGGAGAGAGTGATCATTTCATAAGAGTAGGGAATGGTGCAAATGTTGCAGCCAAAGCTGTTGGCGAATATCACCTTGTGTTACCAAATGGTAATACATTGATTCTGAATGAATGCTATTACATTCCGACCCTGATATACAATCTTATATCGGTTTCTTTATTAAGTAAGGAAGGATATAATTTTGTAGTACATGATAATGTTATGAACATCTTCCTGAATCAAAAGTTGATTGGATCAGGCTCGTTAAATAATGGCATATACGTTCTCAATCAAACTACAGTACTTAATGTGCAAAACACACACAAGATGAAGAGTTCAGAAATGAACGAATTCTTCTTGTGGCATTGTAGACTAGGTCATATCAATGCGACACAACTAGCTAACTTACATAAAGATGGATATTTGAATCCGTTCGAATTATCATCTTAGGAAACTTGCCATTCATGTCTCAAAGGCAAAATGACCAAAACTCTGTTTAGTGGACACGGAGAAACAGTTACGGAACTCTTGGGACTGATACATAGTGATGTATGCGGTCCCATGTCTACACATGTCAGGAATGGTTCCTCATACTTCATTACATTCACTGACGATCTCTCAAGATACGGACATGTGTTCTTGTTGAAACACAAGTCTGAAGCTTTTGAGAAATTCAGAGAATATAAGCACGAAGTCGAGAACCAAACGGGTAAAAGTATTAAGATCCTTCGATCTAATCAAGGAGGAGAATACTTGAGCAATGAGTTCCTGGACCATCTAAAAGAGAATGGGATTCTCTCTCAGCTTACTCCTCCATATACACCACAGCACAACGGTGTATCGGAGCGGAGGAATCGCACCCTATTAGATATGGCGCGCTCTATGATGAGCACCGCTGAGTTGCCTAATTCCTTTTGGGGTTATGCGCTTGAAACAACGGCATATCTATTGAATAGAGTTCCCACCAAATCAGTGCCTACCACTCCATATAAGATATGGAATGGGAAGAGGCCATGTCTTAATTTTATTCAGATATGGGGTTGTCCGGCCTATGTGAAAACATAAAATCCGGACAAGCTCGAGGCAAGGTCTGTTCTGTGCAAGTTTATTGGATATCACAAACATTCGCGAGGGTATATCTTCTACCACTCCGAGGAACAAAAGGTGTTTGTTTCTTGACATGCCACCTTTTTAGAAAAGGGTTTTCTTATGAAAGAAATTAATGGCAATGAGGTAGAACTGGAAGAAGTTCCAGCTACACAAACTGCAACAGAAGATTTGGTGGAACCAGAGGATTCAGTAGTTCCCAACGAACCTCAGCCGCTCCGCCGATCTAGTAGGGTTCCTCATCCACCTGAGAGATACTACGGCTTTCTCATCGATGGTGGGAGCGAGGATTGCATCATGGAAGATGATGAACCGACTAATTTCGAGCAGGCCATCACGAGTGGTGACTCTGTGAAATGGCTGGATGCAATGCGATCTGAGATGGAATCCATGTACACCAACAAAATATGGACTTTAGAAATTGCTCCTGAAGGGGTAAAACCCATTAGGAGCAAATAGATCTTTAAGAAGAAACTTGGTGTAGACGGAAAAGTTGAGACTTTCAAAGCTAGACTTGTTGCAAAGGGTTTTCATCAACGACCAGGTGTGGATTATGACGAAACCTTTTCTCCAGTAGCTATGCTTAAGTCCATCTGGATCCTACTTGCCATTGCTGCATACCATGACCACAAAATCTGGCAAATGGATGTTAAGACCGCCTTTCTAAATGGTGATTTGGAAGAGTGCGTGTACATGACTCAGCCAGAGGGCTTCGTAGACAGTGGGAGCAGCGGAAAGGTGTGCAAGCTGCTTAAATCCATCTACGGGTTAAAGCAGGCATCACCGAGTTGGAACATCTGTTTTGATGTGGTAGTCAAAGAGTTTGACTTTATCAAAAACGTAGATGAGCCTTGTATATATAAGAAGGTAGCAGAGAGTAAGGTTGTCTTCCTCGTATTGTACGTGAATGACATACTCTTGATAGGAAATGATGTTCCTATGCTGCACTCGGTCAAGCTCTTCTTATCACATAGATTCTCAATGAAAGATTTAGGTGATGCCTCCTGCATATTGGGGATTAAGATCTATAGAGATAGATCTAAACGGATACTGGGATTGTCCCAGTCCAGGTACATTAACACCATACTAAAGAGGTTTAGTATGGAAGAATCCAAGCGTGGGAATTTACCCACGATCTCTGGACTCACTCTCTCCAAAGAGATGTCTCCTAAGACTGATTTGGAGAGAGCTCGCATGTAAGGGATACCCTATGCTTCGGCAGTAGGCTCTATCATGTACGCGATGCTATGTACCAGACCCGATGTAGCATACTCACTAAGTGTAGTGAGTAGGTATCAAGCAGATCCAGGAGAGAGTTACTGGACAACTGTAAAGAACATTCTCAAGTACTTGAGAAGGACTAAAGAGATGTTCTTGGTGTATGGTAATGGAGAACTCCAGGTAGAGTCCTTTACCGATTCAAGCTTCCAAACTTATAAGGACGACTCTAAGTCGCACTCGGGATTTGTCTTTATCCTCAATGGAGGGGCGGTTTGTTGGAAGAGTTCCAAACAGGAAACCGTGGCAGACTCGACGATGGAGGCTGAATACATCGCTGCCAACGATGCTGCTAAAGAGGTTGTCTGGATGAAGAAGTTCATAACCGAACTTGGAGTGGTTTCGTCCATTGAGCATCCAATACCTTTGTAAAATCAAGAAAATATGCCGCGGAGATAGTTGATCAACTATCTACGAAGGTATTTCCTTCGTGTCAACTCTCAAATTGTATCTGGGGTATGGCCTTCGTGAGTGGATCCGCAGTGTTGTCCTTCGTGTCAACTCTCCTGACCTCAATCTCACGGCGATCAACTATCTCCCGGATCAGGTGATACCGCCTCAGAATATGTCTGGATCTCTGATGGGACCTGGGTTCCTTGGCCAAGGCCATACCCTAGATACAATTTGAGAGACTCTTCGGGATGTTGGGTATGAGATACTACAACAGCTAGCCTTAGTGCAAGTGGGAGATTGTTAGTTATGTATATGCCCTAGAGGCCATTATTGTACATATGATATATATTGTAGTGGATGCTTGGATATATATAGAGAGGACTTTCTTGCTCGATATGATAGTATGCTATCTGGTTTCACTTTGTCTAAACATGTTGACTTGTATTGGGTTATTGTCTTACTCTCACATGTTGATAAAGCCCTTAGGATATGTACTTGATAGCTAGGACTTTGATGCAGATCATACTAGTGGGGCCAGGGTAGTCCACGAGTACATCCTATAATTGTTCCTAGTCGAGGGTGTATCGAGACAGGGCATCGATACTCCAGAGTAGACTAGCGTATACGCATCTTGACCCATATGATGGGCGATGGATGATCCCACATCCATTGATGTTTGACATCAAAGATGGTGTACGGGTGCTCAGTGGAGACTGGGTACACTGAACAGACTCGCCGAGAACTCCTAGTTGGTATTATACCTATTGTCAGATAGCAGTTCTCTGGTGACACTGGTACAAGTTAGTCTGTAGACCCGAGATCGTCATAGAGTCTTGTGTGATTCCCACTGTGCTTTGATTTCCACCTTACCACATTCATGAGAACGTACAAAACGGTGGCTTTTGGGTACAGTCCCGAATCATATGGAGGCAATGAGCGATAGGAGGGGTTTCGTCTCTCCTGGTATCGGGGGTTGATGTTGCGCTGTGTTCGATTGGTTATAACTGGAAGTCCCTGGCTAGGGCTGATATAGAGATCTACTGGTAAGTGTTATCAGTAGTTTCTCGACCCGTTATGAGCCTCACATCGACACGACTTATCGGTTACTGGGGTCTGACGTTTACCACCCCTAGACTGGATATGCGACATATCAGACGAAGAGACCGGACTGTACGGGAGTGTTACTGATTGGATTCACAGGAGTGTGTGCAGGCTTGCTTGTTGATCTTCTGATCGCTCAATACCCAGGCGGCTGTTACGTTTAGCTGACCGCTTGCAGCTTGTGGGTATTTGATATGATCATCACCTACTGCCGGCATATTGACGAGTCTTTAGAGTCTTACACAGAGGTTTCCTGGCTCAGGCAAAACGGAATAGGAGCACGTATGTGATATGTGCGAGACCGAGAATAATACGTTTATGTGATACCGTATTCTATTCTCGCGATATGGGATATCGGCCGGGTATATGTGATATAGCCGGGTTATCGGATCAAGTGTTGATTCGATAAAATGATACATTTTATATTAGTCAGTTATATGTAATATAACCGGATTATCGGATCAAGTGTTCATTCGATAATTTAATGTATAATTATATATTTGATATATTACATTACATTAACTAATATAAGCTCACTTAAATGATTCTTTTTCTCACTTGTTGATACATTGATATATATATGTGATATATGTTAATTGTATTATTTTCAATCGTTCACTGCGTTCACTTGCTTCGGGTTAACTCGATCGTTCACTTGCTTCGGATTACAAAATTGTATATATGAGATATGTATAATCGTAACATGTTAGGTTATAAATGCAACTAGGGTTTATGAGAGTTAAACCATGCTAGGGTTAAGATTAGGGTTTATGTTTTATTTTAGATTAATCAAAATTGTGGAAATTTGCTAAGATATTTTCTTAGTTGGCTTGGTCCACTCTTTTGTCAAGTCTAAGATATTTATTAACCTAACCCTAATTCTAGCCCATGGTTTATTCTCTACAAGGGTTAAGCATGACATTCTTGACTCATGGCTGCATTTCTAATCTCACACAATAATTCATTTTATCACTTCATCTTCTTCTTCCTCAAAAGCTTTCTAGCTTTTTTATTTGTGATGAATGTTTGTGAGAAAAAGAAAACTAAAGAGAGCAAAATCCCTACTTCATCATCCTCTTCTATACTAGCCATATAGATTAGTGTGTTAGCTTTACTAATCTCTAATTAGTGAAGAGATAGCTTTGGTTTGTGACTCCTCAAGGTAGATCATCTTGGATTGTGAAGACTTCAAGCTTGCATGGATCATTCACCTCATGGAGCTTTTCTAAAGTCCGGGAGCTTGATGATCGCAGCGAAGGGACCACTACTCAGAGCTTATGAAGCGAAGGAACGGACTACAAAGGTTGTAATCCCTGATCTCTTAGTTGTAAAGTGTTTACATTTCGATTCCGTATGATTCTTTAGTTAAGAACCTAGGGTTTGGGTTAGATAGAACGGCAAAAATTTGAACTTGGCATGGACGATACCTCCCGAAACCTTGCTGCTGTGCTATACAACCCAACACCATGTACTCATATCACCAGAGAACTACTATCTGACAAAAGGTATAATACCATTTAGGAGTTCTCGGTGTGTCTGTTCAGTGAAACTCATTCCCCAATGAGTACCTGTATACAATTCTCAGTGTCAAACACCAATAGCATTCGGACCAGCTATCACCCTCCAATCAGGTCAGTAAACGTATACACTGGTTTAATCTGGAATACCGATGCCCAGTCTCGATACTCCTACGACTAGGAACATTTAAAGATATTCTTATGGACTATCCAAGCCTCACATCCCATCACAATCCTGGCAGTCAGGTAAAGATCCTATGGGTTTTATCATCATGTATTAGCGATACGTAATAGCAAGTAAAATATATACACATGAATGATAAAGACAAACCAGATAGTATACTATCATCTCGAGAAAGACTGTTCTATCTATATATGTCCATGTACAACTCAATAATTGCCTTCAAGGCAGCTTATATCCAACAATCTCCCACTTACACTTAAGTCCAATTATTGCAGTAGAAATATGAGGGGATGACAACCATCTAAAAAGCCGTTATAGCAACCACCATAGCAAACAAATAATCTCAAGAGCTTATCATCTGTTGTCTTGTCAATAGTGATTATGCTTCCAAGATTACATTTGATGCACTTATTCTGATACCATCTTAAGTGACGATAGTTTCCAAAAAGTTTGTCATGTGGCTTTTCTTTTCTTTTCCAAGCAATATCTTATGAAAATGTTTGGTCTCAATTACCTAATAAGTTGGTCGAGACTTCAAAACATTGGCAAGCATTTCCGATGCCACTTTGCTAGTAGCTCGGGGATGTCCATCAGTAGAAATTCCTCCAACACATAAATAAGTTGGATAAAATCTTTTTTTAGCCCATTCAATCATGTTCAAAAAATCAGATATGTCAGTTTATAAGTTAGTTATCTCAGGTAATTGGTAGATATGTCAGAAAACAAGTTATTATATCATATAAATATATAAATGCATAAAATGTTGAAAACAACCAACATATATGATGAAAATTACTTATTAGTCACAGGTGATGCATGCGATCTCCATTGACATCTATGTGTTCCCGGAGAACAAGAAACCATTATCCTCTTGCCCTCAATTTTAATGAAGTTGAAATTGAAATGTTTTACGATAGCATAGTAGCTAAGAGCAATCCTAAGTTCGTATGCACCTTTGAAGATTTGCCCTTCACCCATGATTGCATCCTGCCAAGTTACCGGGATTATTTTGCATCAACAACTCGTCTTGCTTTATTGCTGGTTTACTTGATTCTAAACCATAACCTTTGTCATACGTAATTTGTCGAATAAATGAAGATGATGCGATTTGACTGTCATCAACAAAAAAAAAATCTTTAAATTTCTTTCATTACTTATGAACCCTAACTCTAACTATGGATACGACATGAATCTTATCAGATATCTCAGGATACCATTTAAATATTGCATAAGCCTATCAGATATGTTAGGATACCATTTAGATACTGCACGAAGCCTATCAGATATCTCATGTAATCAATTTGGTACTACGTGAAACCTATCAGATGTCTCATGTATCCAGTTAGATACTGTATGATACTAGTTACATATTTCATGCAGATGTGTTATCTAAAATTTTTATGGTATATAACATATTATCAAACTCATAAAACAGATAAGGAGAACACCAAACCTGCTTCTAATGATAAGAGAATTATCAACAAAAGCTTGCATATTTATCACTTTCTCGTTCAAAGATTGGTGAATGGAAACCATTCTCTTGAAATTGTCTTCAGTTACAACTCGAACCATACTATTTTCGTATTTCTGCATTTTATATGAAATCCTCATATTTTGAAATGGTAGATCCATTTGATATGAGAGAGTCTTTTGCAATTCAGACCAAGTAGTGGCATCTGAAATCGATAATACCACACCTTTGTTATTATTTCCACTCATAAAATATAGCATGAGCTATGATTCAGCCATGGTAAATGTGTTTTAGATTGTTGAGAAGTAATGAAGAAGGAGAGTAAATGATAGCTAATGAGACTAAATAAATGCAAAGCAAATTAGAGTAAATGAAAGATAAAAAAGGATATCAATTGAAATTAGATAAATTTAAGGGAAACGACTTTTTTTGGAGGTAACCACCAACTTTTTAAAAGGAAAGAAAAGATAGGGTAGATCATTAATTACAACCAATTTGATAAAAACTGGCTGGATATGGCATGTAACCAGTTGGATATATCAAGCAAATGCATAGATATCTCATGTAACACCTTAGATATCATAGTTTCGACTGTAAATCTACTCAAAGTACAAATCACAACTGTATATTAAGTATTTCTCACATGGATCTCAAAAGGGCATAATGGGTTTATACAAAGCAAAATATATATGGGGGACTTTTGGACGCCCAGAGCATTGACTAGGGTTTTTTGGCATGAATCTTGAGGGCAGGGGTTTTTCTAATTTGGTGAAAGTTTGCTTGGGGGGCTTTTGATAATTTACCCAATATATAATTCCTTCGGGCATGCATCACGGAAGAATAATGGGTTAAAAGGAGTGCATTATTTCGAAAAGGGCCGGATACCCTAACCCTAACCCTAACCGATCCCCAATTTGACATTTCCAAAAAACCCCCTTTGTTTCATCTTCTTCGCCTTGTAGTTGTAGCTAGCTAGCAGGTTGTTCATTCCACCGCTGTAACCGATAGTAAGTCTCTCTCCCTCTCTCTCTCTCTCCCCTTCCTATTCTTCTCTACTTTTTCTTGACGATGCATCCAATGCCTAATTGCCAACCCCCTCCCCCACAACCACCACCACACACACGATTAAACAATTTGTTTAATTTTTTGGGTATTTCGTGAGGTCCAATGTCCTTACCTACTGAACACGCTAATCACGGAATTTTGCTCAGATATCTAATTTACCACTGAATTGCCCCCACTCAACCCTTTGAATCCTAGGGATTTTCTCCCCCAAGACGGCGAGAGAATTTACGATATGAATCATGAATGGTTTGCTCGTTACCTTCGATATGAATCATGAATGGTTTACTCGTTACCTTCTTACTAACACCCCCCCCCCCCACAAAAAAAAAAACCCAAAAAAATAAAAATAAAAATAAAATAAAAATTGCATCTTAGTTGCTTAAATGTTTCTATAATTCTTGCGCGCTTATGCTTGAGTAAGTTGGGAATAATATATATATATATATAATTTTCATGGTCTTATACACTTGAAGCTGCTGGGATTAACCCCTCCTCACTAAGTGTATCCTTGAATGCAGGTCATTATAGCCACACACTATCGTAGAGCTAGCTATGGAATATGCTGAAAAAGTTAACAAGGGAATTGAAACAGCAAAGACGTTGGTCGAGAAGCTCGGCAAGGCATTTAATGAGCTAGGATCTCGGAGAGATGGATCGCTGCCAAACAAGACTCGGTGGGCGGATGTCAAAGAACATTTCGACAACCTTGATAAATCGTTACATGAAAAACTTGATGAGGTAAAAGAGAAGGAGATATTATACGAGGAAAAACAATCCGAGGCTCGTAAAGTGATTGCAGAAAGAGAGGCATCCATCGCGGAAAACGAACTTGCTTCATGGAACCGTCTCCAAGAGCTAAAAGATGCAGCATCCTCTGTTATAGGCGAGGCACGCAAGAATTGCAAGGCACAAACTCCACCTTCTCCATTCCCAGTTGATGTTAAAAGAAACAGATATGACAACAAGGTAAGCACCCCTGCACCAGAGGAGAACCTTCCTGCTAATAAATCGGTTGGGGATATGGCTGAAACCGTTGCTGTTGAAGCTCGGCTTCAGCCTCAGCTGAAGCAGCTTTGCAAAAAGATGGATGCAAAAGGGATTGTGAAATTTCTCTCGGAGAATCGTAAACTCCTTGCTGCTTTCCTTTCCACCATTAGGGGTCAACTTTCTACTGCGTTGGAAAGTGCAGGAGATCCAGCGAGTTTAGTGTTGGACTCGTTGGAGGGTTTTTATCCTCCAGATGCAGCCAACTCTAACGCACTTCAGGTCCTTCGGAGAACCTGTCTTGTCATAATGGAAGCTGCAGCCCCTCGCTTGGGGGGCATGGCTGTCCCCTGTAGCGATGAAACTAAGCAGCGTGCCCGTGCAGTTGCTGATGATTGGAAGGCCAAATTGGCTGGCATAGACATTGAGGCTAGTAGAGGGTGCTCATTAGAAGCAGGGGCATTCCTTCAACTTCTTGTGACTTTTAATATGGCACAAGATTTTCATGAAGATGAGCTCTGCAAGCTTGTCCTTGCTGTCTCTCGACGCAGGCAAGCGCCTGAGCTTTGCCGCTCTCTTGGATTAACACACAGAATGCCAGGTATTATAGGAATTTAAAGGATAAAATATTAAAGCTGAGAAGCAGCAAACTGAGACATATGGTGTGTTTTATATTTACTTGGCCTGTTAAGACTAGTGCTTGTTTTTTTCCACAGGTGTTGCTGAGACTTTGGTTAAAAGTGGCCGGCAGCTTGATGCAGTGCATTTTGCTTGTTCCTTTGAGCTTACAGAAAGCTTTCCCCCTGTTCCTATGTTGAAGGAATACTATAATAATGTCAAAGAAACCATTGGGGATAATGCAGCCTTTTTGGATGAGGTGGGTATTTTTTTAGTCTTATTAATTGTTCCTATACTTTTTTTTGGATGAAAAGTTTAGCCGCTAGCTCACCTCATAGATGTATTAATAAAAAAGAAGTCTAAGCACATCAAATGCCTGGGAAAGACTGCAGGACTCGAGCATTCCTATTCCTGTGATATAAATAACCAATCTAGTTTAGCAATCACAGGGTCGTTTAGCAAATTAGACCAAGTATGGTTGCTTCTTACCGAAGGAAGATCAATTACTTGCAGCCCTTCCCTCACCTCTAGACTTTTTCAAATCTTTCGAGTTTTCTTCACGACCGCTTCTATCACTCAATTTAAAGTTACATTAAAAATCACCCACAATGAATCAATGATCGGCCAATTTTTTTCTAATATATCGCGATCCTTCCAACATAATCTTTTATCCTCCCCATAATATGGCGCGCACAAAGAATTGGGCATCCAAAAACAGTTTGTTTTAAGACCCTTCAACAGTTTTGCAATAAAGAAAGTTCCAATCCAGCTACTTGGAAATCTAAGGATGCATTCTTCCATCGAAATAACACACCTCTGAGAACTCAATGGCATTCAATCCAAGCGATTTAACAATTCTTTCTCCTCCAAGACAACCTCAAATCAACTGGTTTCTGAGTAACTAGCTTGGTTTCTTGTATACAGATCATATCTATCCAATAAAGTTTAACCCTGACACCTACTGTTTTCTTATGCCTTCCACCTAATCCCTTTACATTCCATGAACCTGTCTTCAGATTCTACGATAAAGCTATCCCCCGATGACAAAACAGCTATCATCTCTAAAGCTTTGTTGATTCTCTTCTCAGCTGTAGCTAACTCCAAGAGTTCTGTATTATTTCCACAATCACCACTTCTATCAAAATCCACTCTGATCCACATCTCTAGAAAGTAGCTCATTCTGAAGATCATTAAGAACAATAAATGAAGAGCCTACAGAAGGATGCTTACTCTTATTATTTGCAGAATGAGTCCTGAAACTGCAGGGAGTAACAGAGCCTCTAATACTGCACCTTTTTCTTCAAATTAAAATGAACCACCTTTTGCTTAAATTTCTCGATGTCAGAAAGAGCCGAGTACTGAGAGTGCAATTGTGCTTGTCCAACTTAGCTAATTAATTATTATCAGTCTCTTTTCAATGGACCTAACAACCTCCAAAAACCCTGCAATTGTTTTTCTTGCCACAGACTCCTCAATCGTCACAAGTTTTCCATTCATCGTATTCTTTAATACATTCTTCTCGAATTTAGAAGCTTCCCTACTACACAATTTTCAGCTTGATTCTCATTCATATATTTTTAGTTATTAGCACATCCCGTGCATGTTTAGGCAAATTTTCCCTCTCTTCCTCATCCGGCATGATATCCGTCTTAATATTGGGATTGGAATCAGTTAGAATTCCTTCTCCCTTCTTCTTTACTGCAAAATTTACTTGTTTTACCATGCTTTACTTTTGCATTGACTTACTCTTATCATCTGCCACTTTAAGCTAATTCTTACTCATTTTTATGTGGCGTGATATTCTGTCTCAGGGTTAGGATTGGAATTGGTAAGGATCCCCCCCCCCGCGCCCCCCTCTTATGCTGTAAATTTACTTGTTTGCCTATTTTCCTGCTTTTCCTTTCATTCATACCTCTAATAACTTGCTCCCATTAGCTGTCACTGCTGAACTACTTTCTTTGTCATTTTTCAATTTCCATTTCTCCTTTTACCCACATCCCATTCCTACTGATTTTGGACTATTCATAGAAGCTTTTTTGACTGGTCCACAGTCTAAAACCTCTCCTATTTGTGAAGGTTATTCCACCAAAATTGTAGATACTATATGAACATTTTGCCATCTTTTTTATTTGGAATGGGAGCATGCAAGACCAATGGCACACCCGATATATCCCGCACTCAACACACATGGCTTCTCTGATATACAATTTGTTTGTTTTTTAAAGAGATCATTTTGAGGGCCCCAAATCCTAACATCTCCTCCATTGCAGGCCCATGCTAGCAACTAAAAGGATAATCAACAAGCTTTAGTGACATGATAATTTACCTTCTCTCTTTTGTCTTTGAAACCCCCATGACCGAAAGTCCAAACATCAAAGCACCCATTGCACCTCCTGAAGGATATTTCACCGAAGGCTCGAAGTTGCTTGGCCTCGACATTCAGCAAAAAATGTCTCATTACTTATCCTTTTAGCCGTCCACTACCAATCCGATGAAATTTATAGCTCAACCCTACTGATATATCATCACAACGGGTTCTCTGTAGTTACCTTAGTATAACCATATCACCTTAAATTGGTTCCTTGAACAGCAGACAAGTCATTGTCTGAAAGGTCAGGCAGCCATCTCTCTGGGACGTATTAATTCAGGTCAAAAAGCTATTGTGTCCCATATTACGGCAATGAAAACAACCTTTAGTCACCGTACATGCAAATACAAAATGGCAATGAGTTTCACAATTCCAACACTCCTCTTTTCTACCTCGTCTCCAACCATCGGTCCATGCTTCCCTCTTGTGAATCATAGCTTGTTTCTTTCATCACCTTTTCACCCTATCAAGCACGAATACTTGTGAATGCCTCACGAATCGGAGTCGGAAACTCTCTGATTCTTTTGGATTCACGAACCTGAAATTTTTTATTTAATGAAATAAGAAAACCACCCGGATACTCTCCGAGTCAATCCGGTTCACTAACCCAGTTTGCGAATAGGGACCGGTCATCTAATTTGTTGGTTGGCATAGTTCGCGTAAGATTGAGATTCGAAATCCACCAACCTAAATACTTAATTAATTCATCCAATTGACTGTTCTTAAAACAAAACGTCAACAAATCTAGGGTTTTTTCCTTTCATCACCGCCTTGCCTCCTCTCTAACCTCACTTGGCTTGTCGAAGTCACCGCCTCGCCAACGATGACATCTCGTTGAAGCCTCCGGATCGGTGCCTCTACCTCTCTCAAATCAGCCCTAACATCTCCAATTGACATCTCTTCTCTTGAAAATTGTGGCTCTTGAGTACTTCTCCTATCTTTCATACAAAAAGAGAACAATAACTCTCTCTGAATAATAACTCTCTCTGAACTCTATTATTCTCTAATACCCTTCATAAAGAAATCATAATTACATCTCTGATCTCTCCAACTTTGTTTGTGCCACAAATATTTATAAATGTTCTCCCTCAATGTGTTTAGTCTATTATTTGTTATTGAAATCATAGTTTTTTTGTTGATGTGCATATTACATTTCTTCACTAGTGATTTATAGAAAACTAATGGCATGTTTATATTTGTTTTAACTATTTAATTTATATTGTTGATTTGGAAGTGCATTGAATATCTAACATAATGCCCTTTTTTATATTATTATATATCTATATGTATACTTGGGATAAAGACTCAGTGTTGTATATATCTATATGTATCTTTAATATATATTTATATTTATTTAAAAAATCGATATAAAAACTCATCTCTTTTCCTTGTTTTCTGGAAATTATGAATCTGTATCGTACCCCGTATTCGTATCCGAACCTGTGCTACATAGGTTACTCCAAAGTCCACCCATCTTTTATGCTTTCATCAGTGTAAGAGTCATTCTCTTTTATCATATGTTTGAAAAGTATCTTTTCGCCATTCAAATTTGACTCTTTCTCCTATTCCATCTGGAAAAGAGACATTTTGCCTCGCAAACTTAGTCCTACCGGCAACTCCTTTAGGCACATGAGATCCTGTCCTCATAGTACCGTTAGTTCGAGGATTGTGATTGTGAATTTCAAATTATCTGTCGTATTTTTCCATTAGTCATATAAACATCCATTCTTCCTCAATTAAGCATTCCCTCAAACACATTCCTTGAAAATTGTGTAGCCCTACAATCATTCAAAAGGACTCGTCTCTTAATCACTTAATCGAACACCTTATAGGAAATATTTATGTCCCCGCTATTAACCACTCTTATATGGAGGATGATTTCTGACACTTGCAAGACCTCAAATAGTCATCCCCTCATCCGGTTCCTATTCTATGAATCCCCAAGCCTTCAAGCATGCTACTCTAAGAAAGCCTATGTTCAAAAAAATGGTTTAAATGGCCGTTTAAACGTAAACGGTGACAAAACGAACAATAAAGTCATTAAACGGTCAATTATGTGGTAAAACGTTTAAACGGTGATTATACTGTTCAAACCGTGATTAAACGCTGTTTATCCAATTTTAACGGTGTTTATCCAATTTTAAACTGTGATTATACGGTTTGATATTTTGTTGATTTTATTTGTAGCCCATAGGTCTTTTGTGTTTGCTTATGTTTACGTGACAAAGTAGTGACATAAGACATTTATATGTTATTTTGGTGTTATGCTTTTAGGTTTTAGCATGTATACTAGTGTTTGCTTATGTTTACGAGGTTTCATGTTGCATTGTGGTGTAATTTGTCTTTTGGTATGAGCTATTTTTTGTTGCATAGCAAAAGTTATATATCGTGTTTCAAAAAATTCCATTGATAAGAATACATATCTGGTGGGATTCGAATCCACAATTTTCCGATTTTGTTCGCACGCCTTGCCATTTAGGCTACGGGGATATTTCAAATTTTCAATATCTATAATCATATATATTTGCCATAATTTTATATATTATAATTATACTAAAATAATATAAAATATATATGGCCGTATAATCTGTATAAAACGTTTAATCACCGAATAATCAAATTAAACGCTAAACACCTCCCGAACGAATAGTGAATGAATACGTGTTTTACAACATTGAAGAAAACTACTTAAAAGCTAAAGCTAAGCAACACCAGGTCAAACTTCCAATGAGTATAGATAGAGCTCCTAGAACCTTCGCCAATTGTCGGTAAGACAATGTTCTCTTAAGAAGTTTGTAGCTCATGCCTCCGACTTTCAATGTGACATATTGTCAAACACCTTGTGTGCATGAAGATGAGCTACTATTTTTGAACTTCAATAAGCTTCTTACCTTCTCTCTAAATAGAACCTAAGTTAAAAGATGCTTCATGTTATTGCCTTTCTGCAAGATGTCGTTGGTCGCCAACGATGGCGAGGGGAAGCGAGAGGCGGTGGTGGAACGATGGGTTTTGGGTAATGATAATGGGAAGGTAAGAGTGCATGGCTTGGTTAGAGTCAACGATGGAGGTAGCGAGGTTAGGCTAAAGTTAGGACAACAAGGGTTAGGGAGAGGGTCGAAAACAACTATTGGAATGATTCATAATTATTTTTTACTTGAGTTAAGTTTTCATTTTATACACTTAATAACGTTCTTATTAAGATTTAAGTACTGGAATTTTTTTTTACTAAAGACCACGAAAGATACAAAGAAAAGATATTGACGACTTTGGTGGTGAGGTGACAAAAGTTGTTGCACTTATCGTTCAAAACTATAAAAAAATAAATAACGCAGTCTGGGAACACGAAAACAATTCCTAAAGTTAAATTAGACAACTATTTCTTATAACACGGTTTGCTTGAAGAGAACTTAACAACGTTTCTAGTTTTAGAATTGAAAAGTCATCAAATTATAAATAGAGCTTAAGGAACAAAAAAAAACTATATAACGTGGATTTGTTGTCAAGGAGACGTATCCGTATCGGGTTTGTGTTGGATTCATACTTATATCGAATTCTTTTGGATTCATGAGCAAGGACGACTTACACGTCCTGAGAATTTATATTGTACTCTAGATGTATGGAACATATATTAATGGATAAGACATGAACGCTGTGTTGGGATCAAAAATTACACCTCACTACAAAAGGTCAAAAAGTCAGTCAACCTAAAGCCCGAGCCAGAGCCGAAGCAAGTGGGTCCAAACCCAAGTCAAGTAGGCTCAAGCCTGGTCTAAGATGGGTCCAAGCTCAAGCATGAGGGATAGCCCCATGCCAAGGAAAGAAAAGAGAAAAGAATGCAATAAATTAGTTTATTATGTAATTTTTAGAAATAGATGTAAGAAAAATGGGCAAAAACTAAATTTATATAAAACCCATAGCTTATGTGCAAAAAAAATGAGCATATTGGCATGGGAAGGGCAAATGGCCAATTTTGTAATGCCCAAAGGGCTGTGTAAAGTTGTAAGTCTATATAAGATAAACATATGAAGAAATCAATAACAATTTTCATTCTCCCAATCTTTTTAGGTTTTTGAGCCTCTACAAAAGAGGCAAGTCCTCTTCTTCCTCCTTCCTCAAAAGAGAGCTCCAAAACGAAGGATAGTTTCTTTTGGGTCTCTCTCATCTCTTTCATTTCTCTTTCTCGATACAACCCATCAAAAGTGAACCCATCTTTTTTGAAAAGCTCCATCTAAAGAACCCAGGATCCAAGATCAAAACCAAGCAAAGGAATAATTTTTCTTCATCAAATTTGAAGAACAAGAGCGAAGTACCTCGGGTGAAACCCCATGACTTTCCCCGATCAAACATATTTGAACACATGAACTCGGACTTTCACCATGCCGGCACCGGATCTTCCACGAGATTCATGGGAACATGGGTCGCAACCCATGTTTCCCCGTTAAAACATGAACACGGGACACATCCGTGTTCAGTTTCGAGATTCTCCTCAAAGGGTTCTTTTTGCTCCGGAACCCCCACAAAGGGGTTCTTGCTTTCGGGACACTTCTCAATAGGGGTCCCGCCATCTTCGGGATCCTTCCGGGCCCCCTTTTTCGAGACCCGCCAGGGCCCCCTCTTTCGGGATCCCTCACAAGGGAACCCATCTTTGGGACCCCTTCCTCCGGGACCCCCCCTAAAAGGGTCCTTTGGCTCTAGAGACTCCCCCGAAGTGGTCCTTCACATTTGGGACCCTCCCTCAAAGGGGGTTCCCACCTTTAGGAAGGCCTTCCAAACTCGGGAGGCAACCAAAACTCTCTTTCCCCTCCCGAGAGGTTTCCGACACATTCAAATCATCTCCAATAAAAATTTTGTTTCGGGGCGCTCCCCCGAGCACCCATTTGCTGACCTGGCAGCGGGACCTTGTGTGATGGCTCCCGATATGTTCTAAGAGCCCTAAAATCGTTTTCAAACACAAAGCGCTTATCAACAGAATGAGTTCGCACGACCGGCATGACCCGTTAATCCGAGATTCTTTCGTGTCAAAACGAGGAATATTTAACGGCAGGTTTGTCCGCGGTTGTCGGAGATTAGAATCGCTACAATTAATAAACCCCTGCTCACCATGGGAGTAAGGAGAATCTATACACGTCTGAAGCACGAGTGCATCCATCTGAACAGGGTGACGAAAAACACTCTACTCGCTGCATGTATCAACTCTGTCAAATTATTTGTATTCTTAGTTTAGATTTAATATAATAATAATTTTTATTGTTACGTGTAATTTAACTACAAAAACTATGTATCCAAACGAACTATATTCTTGATTTTAGAAAAGTGTATGTGAATCCAATTCATCTCTCGTATTCGTATCCAAGTTCGTGTGATCTAGGAAATAACTATAAACAAATATGATATGGCCGATAAAGGATCATATCATCCTGTGATTTTGAAAAATGGAAAATCTATCATTGAATAATGATCTATGAAGCACGAATTCATGAAAGCCCCTAACATTCCTATCAAATTCATGAATCGGAGTGGATTTTCTCCGATTCACTCGGAATTGCGTATTGTAGTCATGAGTTCTGATTTTCGGAATTTAATAAATGATAAAAAAATGGATACTTCATGATTCAACCTTATTCGGTAATCGGATTTGCGCATCGTGTTCGATCTTTTAAATTGGTTTATAAGTACGGTTTGGGTTGATCATTAAAATTAGTTTTTAATATAGTTTGGATCAATCGTTTAAATTAGATCTCACTTAAAAAATTAGGGGTCCTTTCTCCACAAAAATTAAGGCTTTACTTTAAGATATTGAGGTGTTGTGGCTGATAATCGATCGATTTTTACTTATATGCACACACGAGGATGCGGAGCATACAGTGGCACAACAGGAAATTTCTTATATTGGCCGCTTGAAAAAACAACCGTTCGTTAGTTTTTTTTGATGATCGGCACCGATCATGTTAATCTCCAAGCTCGAAACTATAAGTTCACCAATTTTCATATCGTTTGGATAATTAGCATCATAGATTGTTATTTTGTCGGAAAACCGTTAATTCAGTAATCATCCGATGCAAGGGTGAATGGCCTCTATACACATAATTAATATTGATCTACATGTATAGGTTATCCATCATTCACGGGTTTTGGAGACCTTTAAACAATATCAAGTAATCGAATTTTCTTGTTTTCAAAGGCTGTTAATTTTTAATCCAATTGATGGATGCGTTAGAGGTCGCCAAATCCTGTGAATTTTAATACATAACCTATATAAGACATTTGGATGATGATAGCTCTGATCGGTGTCAGATTGGGTGTTTGAGGAGTTGCACTTTAAATTGAGGCCATATATATATATATATATATATATATATATATATATTGTAAGTCGACGTCGCGCACCCCGCGAGTCCGTGGGGAGGCGGAATATACAAAATACGATTTTTTCTTCTTCAGAAGAGTGGCTTCGCAAAATCGACCAAAACAACTCAGGATCTTTATTAAACCATAACTAGTTACGACAAACTACAAGAAGGTTTCTAACTACTCGGTGAGAGTTTGTACCTCCTTGATCAAGTCCTTCGGGTCTTCTACTTCTTGGTTTCTTAGTTTCTTGGTTCAAGCTTGAATCTTCTCCTCTTCTTGGCTTCTAGAAAGCTTAAATGGAACTCGATCGTCAGTCTTCTCTATGTCGAAGATGATCCACCCGAGAGCCTATGGTTCAAGTTTCAACCTCAAGTGTGAGGTAACTAAGATGTCTAGTTTGCTAGACTAGACAATTTAGAAGACGTAGAGAAAGATGAATGGGGTATTTTATCTCAAGAACCCTAGGATTCACAACTCATATGAGGGTTAGGGTTTGAGGAAGGAGGAGAGAAAAATTGGAGAGAGAATGATCGAGTGCAAATGAGCTAGGGTTGCGGAGGCAAATGAGAATGGCCAAGTCTTTTGCAATAACCAAGCATGGATTATTTTCAATAGAAAATAAGCAACCATACTTGAATGGTAAAATCAAATGAATAAACAAATGACTTAGCCATGCTTACATTCATACCACAAATATCTCCAATTTCCACCTCATTAATCTATTTGCATAAATAGATAAATCTAATAATGAGGTGTCTCCTTCTAGAAGCATGTCTTGTGAAATTACAAGAATGCCCTTACCGTATATACATACCCGTATTTGTATTCCGAAAAATACGAATATAATGAGATAATAATACTCCAATAATATAATACTAGAATCAGGCTTAAACCAAAGTATTATCCGTCCGAACATCCGTGTAACCAGTACACGTATATGATCGGAACCCTGCCGTAAAACCATACAGCCTCTACATTGTTTCGCCTGAACCAGGAAAACCTTCTGTGTGGGACTTTAAAGACTCGACAGTACGCTGGCAGTGGGTTAAACCACAAGTCCATCAGCGGCACTAGCTGTACATAACGGCTACCCAGGTACATGTTGGAAAGAAGGCCGACGAGCGAACTCATCTGAGCCCCTACCGAGCCTGTCCGTGACAATCTTCGTGCAGTCCGGTCTGTTCGTCTGAGAGTATCGCATGCCAGATCTAGGGGGTGAACGTCAGACCCCTAATAACTAGACAAGTCGTGTCGGTGTGGCTCAAGACCATTCGAGAATCTATTGGTCTAACTACCAGTAATTCTCAATCCGCCCTGGCCAGCGACTTATGGTGTTGACCAACCGATCACAACGCGACATCGACTCCCTATACCGGGATAGATGAATTCCCAACAGTCGCTCACTGCCTCCATATAGCTCGGGACTGTATCCAACTAAAACCTGCTTGCACGACTCAGTAGAGCCGTGGTAGCATAGTAATCAAAGCACAATAGAAACTCACACGAGACAAATGACGGCCTCAGGTCGACAGACTATCTGCACTTATGTCACAAGAGAACTGCTATCTGATGTTAGGTATAATACCATCTAACCAGTTCTCGGCAAGTCCGTCCGGTGTACTCATCCCGAGTGAGCACCTGTATACAATCTTAGGTGCACCTCACTAATGGCCGCGGGACCAATCCATCGCCCCTCGTCAGGGTCTAGATATGTATACACTAGTCTACTCTGGAGTATCGATGCCCAGTCTTGATACTCCCATGACTAGGGACACTTTAAGGATATACTTATCGTCTACCCAGCTCCCACAAGTATGATTGTCATCACAATGCTAGTAGTCAGGCAAAGATTCTACAGGCTTTATCAATATGTATACAACATATGAAATACTAAGTAAAACACATCACATGCTAAGATAAAAACAAACCAAATAGCGTACTATCATATCGAGCAAAATTGTACTATACATACATATCCTAGCATCCTATACAATAAAGGCCTCTAGGCCATACATATCCAACAATCTCCCACTTGCACTAAGACCTGAAATTGGCGCAATAAGTACCCACTGTCTGTACTAGAGCCAGGTGTTGGCATACCATATGACCAACATCTCGAATAGTCTTTCGAACTTGACTTGAGGGATGGCCTTGGTGAATGGATATGCTGTGTTGTCTTGTGTATCTACTCTCCGTATCTCGATCTCCTGGCGATCCACGATCTTCTTGATTAGGTGATACCGCCTCAAGATATGTCTGGATTTCTGATGGGACCGTGGTTCTTTTACCAAAGCCATGGCTCCGTTGTTATCGCGATACAAAAGTATTGAATTATCAATGGATGGAACCACCTGAAATTCAGAAACAAACGTCCTCATCCAGACTGCCTCTTTTGCTGCATCACAAGCAGCGATGTACTCAGTCTCCATCGTCGAGTCTGTTACGGTGTCCTGTTTGGAACTCTTCTGACAGACCGCCCCTCCGTTGAGGATAAAATATAACCCGAGACAGATTTAGAGTCACAATTTGGAAGCTAGAGTCGGTAAAACCCTCGATCTGGAGGTCCCTATTACCGTACGTCAGGAATATCTCCTTAGTCCTCAGGTATTTAAGAATGTTCTTTACTGCTATCTGATGTTTCTCACCTGAGTTTGACTGATACCTGCTTACGACGCTAAGTGCGTAAGCTACATCTGGTCTGGGACATAACATCGCATACATTATTGACCTTGCCGCCGAAGTGTAGGGTACTATACTCATGCGAGCCTTCTTCTCATCAGTTTTGGGAGACATCTCTTTGGAGAGGATGATTCCGTGACAAGCGGGTAAATTACCGTGCTTAGAATCTTCCATACTAAATCTCTTTAGTACGGTGTCAATGTACCTCGACTGTGAAAGTCCTAATATTTTTTTAGATCTGTCACGATAGATCTTAATCTTCAAAATGTACGAGGCATCACCCAGGTCTTTCATATAGAATTTCTGTAATAAGAACAGCTTGGCCGATTGTAGCATAGGAATATCCCTTCCTATCAGGAAAATGTCATCAACGTATAAAACGAGGAATACCACAGTTCTTCCTACAATATTTTTATAAATACAAGATTCATCGACATTTTTGATAAAGTCAAATTCCCTGACCGTCTCATCAAAGCAGATGTTCCAACTCCGCGATGCCTGCTTTAATCCATAAATAGATTTAAGCAACTTGCACACCTTTTCGCTGCTCCCACTGTCTACGAAACCATCTGGTTGATCCATGAAAACACTCTTCTAAACTTCCATTTTGAAAGCGGTTTTAGCATCTATCTGCCAAATGTCATAGTCATGGAAGACAGCAATGGCAAGTAGGATCCGAATGGATTTAAGCATATCTACTGGTGAAAAAGTTTCGTCATAGTCCAATCTTGGTTTTTGACGCAAACCTTTAGCAACAAGTCTAGCTTTGTAGGTTTCTACCTGACCATCTACACCGATCTTTTTGAAGATCCATTTGCATCCTACGGGTTTTATCCCAGTAGGAGCAAAATCCAAAGTCCAAACTTGGTTTGTGTACATGGATTCCATCTCGGATCGCATAGCATCCAGCCACTTCACCGAGTCTTTACTCGTGATAGCTTGCTGAAAACTAGTCGGCTCATCATCGTCGATGATGCAATTCTCTCGATCCCCGTCTACGAGAAAACCGTAGTATCTCTCGGGCGGATGAGACTGCCTACTAGATCTACGGAGTGGCATGGGTACGTCTCGTTATATTGAAATCTCAGGTTCTACTAAGTTTTCAGTAATAGTTTGTGGTTCTGGAATTTCTTCCAGCTCTATTGCGCTCACTTTTCTCTTTTTCAAGAAATTGAGTTTCCATGAAGTTGGCATGATGAGAAACAAAGACCTTTTGTTTCTCAGCGTGATAGAAATAATATCCCTAGAATTCCTGGGGTATCCCACAAACTTACACAATATTGAACGTGCCTCGAGTTTGTCTGGATGAACCTTTTTGACAAAAGCAGGACAACCCCATATCTTTAGATACTTAAGACAGGGTTTTTTCCCACTCCACATTTCATATGGAGTGGTAGGCACAGACTTAGTTGGAACCTTGTTCAATAGGTATGCAGCAGTTTCTAGTGCATAACCCCAGAAGGAGGACGGGAACTCAGCATTACTCATCGTGGAACGCACCATATCAAGTAAGGTGCGATTCCGTCTTTCTGATACACCGTTGTGTTGTGGTGTGTATGGAGGAGTAAGCTGAGAGAATTCTATTTTCTTTTAGATATCTCAGGAACTCGGCACTTAAGTATTCACCATCCCGATCGGATCGGAGCATCTTGATACTTTTGCCGGTTTGCTTTTCCGCTTCATTCTTATACTTTTGGAATTTCTTAAAGACCTCGAATTTATGTTTCATTAAGAATACATGTCCATATCTTGAGAAATCATCTGTGAAAGTAATGAAATAGAAATAGCCACTTCTTGCATATGTAGACATTGGCCCACACACGTCGCTGTGTATGAGTCCCAAGAGCTCAATGGCTCTTTCTCCGTGTCCAGTGAACGGAGTTTTTGTCATCTTTCCTCTGATACAAGATTGACAAGTTGCATATGATTGATACTCAAACCAATCTATGTATCCTTCTTTATGTAACTTAGTTAGTCGTGTTTCATTGATATGACCGAGTCTACAATATCATAAGAAAGCTTGGTTTGATTCTGAAGCCTTTCTTTTTAGTGTGAATTGGACGTTGAAAACTTAATATTGATTAAGAATGTATATTCCATTACTAAGTGTACCCGACCCGACCCAACCATTTCATGATTTAGGTGAATATTGATAACATTGCTTACAAGTGCAAAATTATATCCTTCATTTGATAATAAAGATACTGATATAATATTACACACCATACTGGGTACACAAAAGCAGTTATGAAATAACAAAATATGTACACTCGCCAATCCTAGGTGATATTCTCCTACTGCAACAGCGTCCACACTGGCTCCGTTGCCAACCCTGGGGTCATATCACCTTTTCTTAAAACTCTACGGATTCTCAGCGCTTGCAAAGAATTACAGATGTGAGATCCAGATCCGGTATCCAATACCCATAAAGTAGAGTTTACAGAGAAGCAGTTTTCAATCACGAACACAACTGAAGCCGAAACCACAATTTGCTTCATGTCCTGATTTCTGGCCTTTAGGGCCTTGCAGTCCTTCTAATGTCCTTTTTTTCCGACAATAGAAACATTCTTCCTTTGTGGCTGCCCTTCTGTCTTTTCCTTCCCTTTTCCTGTACCTTCTGCACACCTCCCCTCAGTTTGGTAGGGGCCTTCTTCTTTCCCTTGGCCTTAGCCTTGGATTTAGCAGAAGATCCCATAATAAACAGAGTGGGTGTTTTATTGGTTTTGTTCAAGGTGGCTTCTGCCATCCTCAACATGTTGAGGAGCTCAGAAAGTGAAACTACCATATTCAGCATATTGAAATTCAATATGAACTGGGCATAGGTGGAGGGAAGGGACTGTAGAATCAAGTCGATGTACAACTCATTTTCCAACGTAGTTCATAGGTCCGCGAGCTCTTCTATGAGAGAAATCATCTTTAGGACATGATCCCCAACAGATGATCCGATAACCAAGCTCGCTTGAAACAATTTTTTCGAGATCTCATATCTTGCGATACGAGTTTGCTCTCCATATAATTCTTTGGTACGGTGGAAGAAGGAAGTAAGGTCCATCTTCTCGTGCCACCTCTGACGTTCAATATCCATGGAGCCCAGCATAATGCACTTGGCTTTCGTGCAATCAAGATCCCAGGTCTTACGGACCTCAATGTCCACGACCGAGAATTCTGGACCGGGAATAGGGGAGCTTTCGCCGTGAGGACGTATGGGATCTTATCATATGTAAGGGCCATATGGACATTCTTCAGCCAGTCTTTATAGTTTGGCCCATCGAGTTTATTTTTATCTAGTGTTAGCTTAAGTCCCGTCATGATCGCTGCAATTTAGGAGAGAGAAAAGAAACACTCAGCATATGCTCTTGCAAGTTTAGATTGGTTATTAGTTTATTTAAACAGAATGGCTCCCATTGTTTCCTCGAATTCTTCTTCATATCCTAAAAGAAGAATTAGTCGAGATTAATCGCACGCCACAATACTTGCTTAACCTTTCGAACATGCTAGTGTCAGTACTTCGAGAGGTTTTCCGACGCTTTCGCAAAGTTCCTTAATTATATAACATCTTTTCCCTGAAGGCATAGCCCCGCTAACACCGTTCTAGACACCTACTTGGTTTATAGCATTGATTGTTAAGTGAAAAATTCTCCCGAAGAGTAGCGGATACTCACAGTAGGATCAGGACCCAACTATCATTGTGTGATGATTTTGAACGAAGCCTACCAAAAACACCACACTGCAGAAGGTATGCAACACTAGCAAGTTTCCTTTATGTTTGAAACTCCCGATGTGATTTTTGCCCCGAGCGCTTATAATCTTGACGAAGATCAAAACATCATAAGTCGCAAGTCAAATTCAATCCGTCATTATACAGATTAATCTAGACCCATTCATACAAGCCCCTGACGAAGGCCAAAACAGTTGTACGCCTGTCCTAGACTAATACATCTATCTATACTACAGATAAGCACCCACTAGCTACCAAACACTATGCCTTGGCGAAGGTCAAAACACATAGCATGAATACTAGTAAATACCTATTTGAAATGACGGAGGGCTACGACTGGTTTTTGGCGAAAACCGTTAACGTAATGAACTTGATATAGTCGAAGGAACCTGATAGCTTTGAAAAGGAGTGGTTTAAACTCCACTTTTAAAAAATGCTTTTTGAAGAAAACCGAGTGGTTTTGTAATTGTTCCAACGATATCAGACTTTAGGTTTATTTCTTTGCATTAATCAAAATTAATGCGGTCCCATCAATTAACCTTATCATTGCAGAAAAGAAACGAAAATAGAACGCACGCTTATGCCATCCACATTCGCCACGGGGCCTATTATACACCGTTGGGTTACTTAACTAACGGCAGAGCGGGGGCTGGACTAGCAAGGGTGCAAAACATAAGCAACGTTTTATATATATATATATAACCATTCGCCTCACGCGATAATAAGCATCACAGAATCACAGATGAATATATTGGATATAATAGGATTTCCGTGTTTCGTTTTAGCTTATGACGAAACACGGATTCCACGATCGTGATGAATAGACAAACCCCACCCTAGACCCCTACGGGTGCGGCAAACTACCCGCCAAATTCCCGAAGTGAAACAACCTCTCTCAATAAAATGAGTAGGCCACTCGGCACTTCAAGTACCTAGTAGTTTGTGCACCCCACCTTGGGTCTATTCCAGGTGCAAGAAACAGTAAATGAAATAATACAACGGTGGCCACAACCTCATCCCGGATGTGTCCCGCAAAAATAATATTACATTAATTTACAAATTTACGTGAATGAAAGAAAAGAAAACACTTTTCTCGCGGCTATTCATTCACGACGATCTAATACTCCATATACACAAACCATCACCAAATCACAGATATGTGCAACCCCCGCTAATCGACAGATAGCGATTAACAGACGTTTAGCAACACATATATACAAACATAGAAACCCCATATTAGCCAAACAACTTAGAATTTCGATCGAAAATATTTTCCGTGTCTACCCCCCATATACAAGCCAGTACACAAATAATTCTGGATAGAAACAAAATATGGAAGAAATCATATTTCTAGAAATAAGACCCACAGGAAAAAATTGAAGCGAATCGGCCTCAACTCAACCACAGTTCCGCGGTGGTCTTGGGCGATTGCAATCTCGAATTTTTTCTGTGTTCTTATAAGTGCATGCACGTATTTTTAAGTCCACTGAAATAATTTTGAACAGTTTTGAAAAACGACAGCAAGCATAACTTTGAAAATGTGATTTCGGGATTTTTCCGACGGCCGAAGTTCTAACTACTTGCTAACTAGCTAGTTAAGATTTAAGCGTCTCTGATACCAGTGTAAGTCGATGTCGCGCACTCCGCGAGTCCATAGGGAGGCAGAATACACAAAAATCAATTTTTTTTTATTTCAAAAGAATGGCTTCGCAATATCGACCAAGACAACCCAGGATCTTTATTAAACCATAACTTGCTACGATAAACTACAAGAAGGTTTCTAATTACTCGGTGAGAGTTTATACCTCCTTGATCAAGTACTTCGGGTCTTCTACTTCCTTCTTGGCTTCTTGGTTCAAGCTTGAATCTTCTTCTCCTCTTCTTGGCTCCTAGAAAGCTTTAATGGAACTCGATTGTCAGTCTCCTCTTTGTCGAAGATGATCCACCCGAGAGCCTATGGTTTAAGCTTCAAGCTCAAGTGTGAGATAACTAAGATATCTAGTTTGCTAGACTAGACAACTTAGAAGATGTAGAGAAAGATGAATAGCGTATTTTATCTCAAGAACCCTAGAATTCACAACTCATGTGAGGGTTAGGGTTTGAAGAAGTTGTAGAGAAATATTGGAGAGAATGAACAAGTGCAAATGAGCTAAAGTTGTGGAGGCAAATGAGAATGGCTAAGTCTTTGCAATAATCAAGCATGGATTATTTTCAATAGAAAATAAGCAACCATGCTTGAATAGTAAAGTCAAATGAATAAATAAATGACTTAGCCATGCTTACATCCATACCACAAATATCTCTAGTTTCCACCTTATTAATCTATTTGCATAAATAGATAAATCTAATAATGAGGTGTCTCCTTCTAGAAGCATATCTTGTGAAATTACAAGAATGCACTCACCGTATATATACCCGTATTCGTATTCTGAAAAATACGAATACAATGAGATAATAATACTCCAATAATATAATACTAGAATCCTGCTTAAACCAAAGTCTACTAGTATTATCCGTCCGAACAACAGCTGTGTAGCCAGTATACATATATGATCGAAACCGTGCTGTAAAACCATACGGCCTTTATAGCGTTTCGCCTGAACCAGGAAAACTCTCTGTGTGGGACTCTAAAGACTCGACAGTACGCTGGCAGTGGGTTTAACCACAAGTCCGTCAGCGGCACTAGCTGTACGTAACGGCTACCCAGGTACATGTCGAAAAGAAAGCCAACAAGCGAACTCATCCGAACCCCTACTAACCATGTCCATGACAATCTCCTTGGAGTCCGGTCTGTTCGTCTGAGAGTATCGTATGCCGGGTCTAAGGGGGTGGAAAATGTCAGACCCCTAATAACCAGACAAGTCGTGTCGGTGTGGCTCAAGACCATCCGAGAATCTACTGGTCCAACTACCGGTAATTTTCAATCCGTCCTAGCTAGGGACTTATGGTGTTGACCAACCGATCACGGTGCGATATCGACTTCCTATACCGAGAGACGAATCCTCAACAGCCGTTCACTGTCTCCGTGTGGTTCGGGACTGTACCCAACTAAAACCTGTTTGCACGACTCAGTAGAGCTGTGGTAGGATAGTAATCAAAGCACGGTGGGAATTCACACGAGACAAATAACGATATCAGATCGACGGACTATCTACACTCATGTCACCAGATAACTGCTATCTGACGCTAGGTATAATACCATCTAGCCAGTTCTCTGCGAGTCCGTCCATTGTATTCACTCCCAGTGAGCACATGTATACAATCTTTGGCGCACCTCACCAATGGCTGAGAGACCAATCCATCACCCCTCGTCGGGACCTAGATATGTATACACTAGTCTACTCCAGAATATCGATGTCCAGTCTCTATACTCTCACGACTAGGGACACTTTAAGGATGTGCCTATCGACTACCTAGCTCTCACAAGTATGATTGACATCACAACGCTGGTAGTCAGGCAAAGATTCTACGGACTTTATCAACACGTATACAAGATATGAAATATTAAGTAAAACACATCACATGTTACGATAAAGACAAACCAAATAACGTACTATCATATCGAGCAAGATTGTCCTGTACATACATATCCCTAGCATCCTATACAATGAAGGCCTCTAGGGCATACATATCCAACATATCCACAACACATACACACACATATATATAAGTGCTCCATTACAAACCGGTACACGTTTTTTTAAAAATGGGTACTCCCGATCTATGACATATTTTAATGATCCAATCCGTTCAAGATGATCACCCTATCCTCGAATGTATGTGTATGAAAAATCAAAGGATTTGAAGACCTCTAGCCTATGCATCGAGAGGTGCAAAAATGAACGTCTTTTGATAATACAAAATAATCTTCATCCGGTGTATAGGCTAGAGGTCGTCAAATTCTTTGATTTTTCATACACATACATTTGAGGGTTGGGTGATCAACTTGAACGGATCGGATCGTTAAAATATGTCGTAGATCGGGAGTTTCCGTTTTTAAAAAACGCAGACTGGTTTGCAATAGAGCGCTCCTCTCTCTCTCTCTATATATATATATAAGAGATCGATATAAAAAAACGTGTCCGCGTCCTAGTGTTTGGAAAGTTGCGAATCCGTATCGTGTTGTATCTTGCATCCATATCCGTATATGCGCTACATAGATGATGGGTCTTCTTGTGATTTTGACGGACTACAA
Source organism: Agapanthus africanus (assembly GCA_030015575.1). Lineage (NCBI taxonomy): Eukaryota > Viridiplantae > Streptophyta > Magnoliopsida > Asparagales > Amaryllidaceae > Agapanthus > Agapanthus africanus. The sequence goes on along the minus strand of JASDDO010000006.1, from coordinate 2,893,049 downwards.
AAAGGTTTTTCCGGTATACCCTCCAACATTATTTGCTTTTTTGATATGGATATTTTCCACACCACCAAAAATTTTAAAGAAATTTCAAATACCCTTGATCTGTTTAAGTTACTGTAAGTTTATAGTAAAAATAAATTTCTTTATATGCATATAAATAGTTTCTTAATTTTAGTTGAATCCACTCCACAGTCTTGCCTTCCCGCTTCTTCCAACTATATCTCTTCTCAGCTTTGGATGTGGTGGGTACGTTATTGGTTTTATTAAATTGTTATTTGACATTGGAATAAAAATTTTGTCAGATGACTATATAGAACTTGGAGAACCAAACAAGTTTGCCATTCATGATGTGGCCGGTAAAGATATATTCCAACAGGGACATACCTCGTCTCGTGATTTGTGATTTTGAAAATGGAACAAAATTATTAATTGGGCGATTACCTGGGTTGAATGGATTATAGAATTTCGTGAACTCATGGAATTGGAATTTTCTTATACGTAACATGGAATAATTCCCCCTTTTAAATCCATTTGCTTCTGCATATTTTTTGAACGGGGACTTGACATTTTAAATTCTTCCATTGGATTTTTATTCAGAAGGATATTAACAAGGAACTGGGTGCGCTGAAAGTGGTCATCAAGTGCATTGAAGATTACAGGCTTCATGAAGACTACCCTGTAGAACCTCTCAAGAACCGAGTAGCCGAGCTGGAAAAGGCAAAAACCAACAAGAAAAGACTGACACAGCAAGCAGCAAAGTCCCAACCCAAGAAACCTCGTACAAGTGGTGCATTTGCTTCCCGAAAGCCTGCCCAGGTTCCTGCTCAGCCACCAGCTTCTTCAAATTATGCCGAGTATGGCGTGCCAACAGTCTATCAAATGCCTAGCCATGCCCCATATGCACAACCACCTAGTGCAGTCCCCAGGCCCTATGCTTATCAAGATACCGTCTTGTTAGATTATGATTATGGGACCGCCGCAAATTATGGGGCCTATGGGTATGATCCTTTGACAGCAAACAGCTACGGGAGTTTTATGGGCACCAGAGCTCAACCTGCTGCTGCCCCCGACTATGAGGCCTATATGAGCCCTAACTATGAGGGCCAGATATGAGTGGAAGGGCAACCACCACCTCCACAGACTTGCATGCAATGAGTTTCTTTAGGAGTTAGCTAGCTGGCTAGTGGAAATTTGTAACTTTTAGTGTACGTTGTGGCTATAGATTTATATTTAGTTTTCTGACTGGTACCGGTCACATGCATGCATGTTCCTAAATTTGAGACTTAAGATTTTCATAACATGGTCTTAGAATATATATCTAGTTTTTAACATGTCTAAACTAGGCGTTTTCACTCCTGGTTTTTGATTCTCGAGCCATACGCTAAAGTAGGGGTGAAAGTCGGGTTGGGTATGTCATGAACCCGACTTGAGCCGAGCCGATTTTTCCGGGTTTTTCAGACATTTGATACCCGTCCGAATCCAATCGGACGGGTTGAGAATTAGATGAAAAAATTTCGGGTTAGGTATGGGTTTAGTGTTAAACCCATCTGTTGGAGCCTTAAGTCCGGTCCGAACCAAACCCGTTTTATATATCGGATTTGACTCTGTATATTTCACTTCAAATACTAATATTATACATGCATGTTGCAATTCAAATATTATACATGCATGTTGCATTTCAAATATTATACATGCATGATGTATATTTTTAAGTTTCATATATAATTATATAGTTTTATTAAATTATAAATTGTGTATATATATATTTTTAAGTTTATTGCAATTTATTGCATGCATGATGTATATTTTTAAGTTTCATATATAATTATATAGTTTTATTAAATTATAAATTGTGTATATATATATTTTTTTCCAGAATTCAACCTAAGTATTATAATTTCAATTTCTTTAATTATTTATAATGGGTAAAGCCTGAACAACCGCAAAATCCAACCCGTATGCCTAAAACCAAAACCCGTACCAAACCCGAATTTGCGGGTTCGGGTTTAACAAATTGTAAACCCGTCGGGTTCAACAAATTATAAACCCGTCGGGTTCGGATGGATCTAGGTTTAGGTTTTAATTTTCGGGTCGGGTATTAAATTTGTTAAAAACCCGTTCAACCCGGCCCGCTTTAACCCCTATGTTAAAAGTATGTTGAAAGCAGGAAATTTATTTATTTTGGAAATGGTGACTCGGCGTGTCACTGCTTTCATTAGCATAACCCTGTACTAAGGCTTCTATGAGCAATATCCATATGTAAATATGCAACTTCAACAGATCATACAAGATGCTGATATAAGTTGGGAAACAATCGAGCCAGATACCTTTTCACCTTCGTCTCTGGTTTCGAATGCTCTCATTTCTAAATTACTCATTTCTAAGCTACCCTTTAATGATTTAATGATTGGGTCTTCTAATGAAGTTTAATTAGCGCTGAAACTGTGGAGCATTCTTCAGGGACATCTGAAGCAGACACAACAATAGCAGATATCTGAAAGTGTAAGTATTTTCACTTCAGACGTCTGGCCAAATCAAATTCAGACGTCTAGTATCTACACGAGAAACACCAGAGCGGAGGCAGACGTCTGCAGTTCATCGGGGCAGACGTCTGCATGAACCACAAAATCCAATCTGCATGAACCACAAAATCCAATTCAAGACGGAAGCAGACGTCTGCCAAAGTGAACTGCAGACGTCTGGCGGCGGCGAATTCTGAAGATAACTTATTTTGGAAAGTTTATTTATTCCTAATATTATTGGGATTAGGGTTTGTTTATATAAGAGACCTCTCATATGTTTTATTAGTAGTCAATCACAGCCAATTTGAGAGAGATCATTATATGAGAGGGTGACGGTTAGAGCTAGAGAATTTTGAGAGAAAATTCCTTGGGTTTTGCTCGTGTAATTGATTCGAAAATTATAGTGGAGACTTTACAGATTCTGCTCTGACGGGGACTAGCCATACGGTAGGTGAACCCCGTTAACAAATCTATTGTCTCTTTGTGTTTAATTTCCTATTTTTATTCTCGCATATTTATTTTGTTTTTTCCTTGTTTAATAGCGTAATTGTGTTTGCGTGATTTGGATGTTGTTGCGAGTATTGTTCCACGTTTTGATCTCATCCCGTCGATCCCCAACAAGTGGTATCGGAGCTTCGTGATTGACGCTTGATCCCAACAACTGGTATCAGAGATGGAGTTGCGTTTATTTGATCCCAACAACTGGTATCAGAGCTTCGTTAAAGAACCTAAGATTCTTCAAATCTACAATTTCGGTCAACGGTGGGTAATGAAAACTAGGTCATGTTCCCCACGTTCTTAGATCGTCGTTTTGAAAGCGTTGGTTCAGTTAAAGGGAGAAATCAAGTTCATTGCAACAGAGACGAAAGATGGCGGAGGATAAAGTAAGAATTAAAAAGTTCAATGGTCAGAATTTTGGTTGGTGACTCATGCAGATGGAGAACTGCTTATATCAAAAGGACATGTTTCTTCCGTTGCTTGGAGAAAAGCTCGAAAAGATGACCGACGAATGGAATCTTTAGGATAGGAAATCCCTGGCTACAATTCGGTTGTCGTTGACTCCGCAAGTGACCTTTAATATCTCGAAAGAGAAAACAACTAAGGCGTTAATGACGACATTAGCGAACTTGTATGAGCAGTCTTCTACATAAAAAAAAATCTTCCTGATGAAGAAGCTTTTCAATATGAAGATGGCTGAAAGCGGCTCGGCACCTGAATGAGTTCAACAGCGTGACGAGCCAACTCGAATCGGTAGAAACCGTCTTTGAAGATGAGATTCGAGCACTTCTATTTCTCAGTTAATTGCCAGAGAGTTGAGAGAACCTAGTGATGGCGGGAGACTCCCACGTTTAATGATGCAGTGAGCTGCATATTAAACGATGAGATGCGGAGAATAGCCGGGAGTAGGAATTTGGGAACTTCCGCACTTTTGGTGAAGAATCACGGTAGAACGATGGAAAGGGGAAAGGGAAGAAAGGCAAGTCTAAAACCCGAGAAAAATCACAAGGAAAAATCCAAGACGCGTGTTGGAATTGTGGAAAGAAGGGTTACAGGAAAAGTGACCGTAAAGTTCCAAAGAAAGACTTGAATAAGAAGAAAGATGGAAAGGAAGCTAATGTGGTATCTACACAAGAACATAGGAAATAAGGTCTTTGTTTATCGTTGAGCGAGAATACAAAGACGGATACTTGGTTCCTTGATTCGGATGCATCCTTTCATTGTATTTCGGAACAACATCACTTCAACGAATATGTTCAGGGGGGTCTTGGGCATGTGACGGTAGAATACGGTCAGCCGTGTAAGATCGTTGGAAAGGGGACGATCATCTTGCAACCGTCAGGAGACGGTCAACTAAAATTGAAGAATGCTCATCATATTAAAGATTTGAAGAAGTGCCTGATTTCCACCGGTCAGATTGACAACGAAGGTTTTATTACGACGTTTGGGAATTCGCAGTGGAAAATTACCAAAGGGTCGTAAGTGGTTGCTAGGGGCAAGTTGAGCGGGTCATTGTATTCTTTCAGTGGGAGTAGCGGAGATTCGGTTGCATTGGCAATAGGTTTGGAGTTAAATGCGGAGACTTCGGCATAGACGATTGGGGTACCTTAGTGAGAAGAACATGAAAATTTTGCGATCATGCAAGAGATCTGCCTGAATCATATAAACAAGGATTTGTTGGTAATACATTATTTTTACTGAATATACTTTTTACATGTTTCTTACTACATCTTAGTACATCTTGTCTTGTTTCCTAAATCCGTATTCAACTTGAAACATGCAGTTGTGTTGCATGAAATTTGCAGTCTTGTTTTGAGGGGAAAAAATTAAAAGGTATAATAATGTAAAAATGAAAAATGAAAAGAAAAATGGAATAGAAAGTAATTTAGCTTAGAAATCCCGCCTAGTTATTAGCCTGCACGCTGCATGAAAATACTTATGACTGTGATAATTATTTTTGTTATACACAGATGATTACCTTTTATTTGTTTTCGCGCATTGTGTGCTTAGTTGAACTATGAATTGATGGTTTTTATTAATGAAATTTGAATTGCTTTGTGTAAACTGCTTTGGGAGCTGAAATTTACAAAATTATTCATTGTAATATCAATGTTGACATTTACTGACTGTTGTTAACAACTTCAGTGCTTCACTCGCTGCACACTTGATAGTTAGGATGCAGCATTGTGATAGTTGTAAAGTGCTCGTATATACTAGCCATTAGATCTTTTTGGTTCACTGATATCTACCATTTGAGTTCTTGTTTCGACCTATACTAAACCTTGTCCATATCAAGTTTCCAAAGGAGTAGCGGTGCATGTAGTTTAACTAAAACATAGAAGGCGTACTGAGGATACGAAATACAGGTCTGAGGTGATCAAAAGACGTTTTCGCCTCAAATTGACTGAGCTGCTACAGGGGGATTATTATAGATTCCTACATTATTTACCTTGAAACTCAACAAGTATAGAGGATGTGATGAAATGAAGGCCCCCAATTGATAGGATGAAAGGCTGCACCAATCAAAAAGCCCCTTATTTTACTCCCGGTAGTATGCTGACAGGAGATGACCCTTAGCATTTAAAGTTGAACTCATAGACTACATGTATGGCATTAATTTGCAGCTGAAGTGTATCTCATGCTTTTATCTTTTGGTACATGGACATAGGGCATCAAAGTCGGTCGATATAATAATTCTTATAAGTTTTCATACCGTACAATAAAAATATGTCAGTTTCAGCCATGATATAATAATTCTCACAAGTTTCTACACCGTACAATAAAAACATGTAAGTTTCGAATTTAGTGAAAATAAATGTTGCTGGTATAAAGATAGCATGAAGAAGAGACAAATTTAATTATTCAAAGCCATTTTCATTTATTTACAAAATTCTGAGAAAGAGAAAGAAGGAAAACAAAAGACAACAAAATCCCTTCTCTCAAATCTCAATCTCTCTCTAGGACTCTCCTCTTCAGACTATTCCTGCAGGTATTCATCATCAGTTTGCATCTCCCAGTGACCTCGCTTCTCCTCCTGTTCTCACGCAGGGATGCCCTACAAAATTGGAGATTCAAGCAACCAACTTTAATCTAAGATCAAAAAAGGGAAATCAAGAGAGAGGGACTTACTGAGGACCTGCTCTGCAGAGAATCTTCTATCGACGTCCTTGCAGATCATCCTTGATGATGCTTATAAATGGGAATTCCTCAGATCACGACACATGACAGATGACGTGTCATCCACGTAAGCCCGCAAGACTCCTGAGGGCTGCGGAGGTAGAATCGGTGTGGAGCAATGGAGACTTTTCTCGGTGTCTCGTTTCCGAGCTTACACCCCCACTTCAAGCCCCCGAGCCATCCAGCAGCCGAATTTACACCCCCCTTTGCTCGTCTTTGAGCTGTAGCAAGGCTGAGCTTCCTCGGCCTCCCGGCTCGTCTCCGAGCCTTCCATCGAGCTGGGCTTTCTCGGCTTCTCCGATCAACCGAAAGCACAGAGCCCTAACGCCCCGCAACGATTCCGTATATCTCGCCAAAGCGAGATATCCGCCCCCCAACGTTCCGCGTTCCACGCTGACACGTCCCTCCATTAACGAGCGTATCCCGTCATTAATGGACGGATCCCGTCATTAATGCGGACGTAATGCAAGGGCGTAACGAACGGCGAGGATCTCGTGCCGGCTCGCTTCATGCGACCACTATATAAACCCCTCTTTCAGACGACTCAGGTATCATGAACTCATTCCAATACGCCGCTACGTTGCTCTAATTCCACGGTACTAACTTGATCATCGGAGGGTCCTACGGGGGTTTCCTATCCCGGGACTTTCCTTGCAGGTTGCTCGGCCTCAACAACATCCAACAACCCATTGAGATCCACACAATAACTCTCATACCCAATCTCAACCGTTCAAAACCGCTCGGGGCCAGATCGACGGAGGAAAACATCTGAAGGAGATCAAAATCTCCATCAGTTGGCGCCGTCTGTAGAAAATTCGAAAGCTATCCCACCCATAAAGTTGGTCTTCCGGTCTCGACCCGATGGCGAGCGACAATCGCGACGATCCTAATATGAACCGCCCTACCCTCCATAGCAGGGGAAGGAGCGATTCCACTCTCCCTCCTAATGTCATCAGCGCCTTATCCGCTCAGATCGACAAACTCACATTGATGGTGAATGCACTTGTCCGCGTTCAAGCGGCGGGTCCTACCCACCAGACCGCAGTTCCCCTTCCCGGGATAACGACATCCGCAGAATAACGGATGGCCACGCTCAGACCGTCGATCTCACTCACGCTCATCTCAGTGTCACGGAACGCCGACGTGTCAACTCCGGCAACTATGGTCTGCATGCAGCAAATAATTCCATGACCCGCCGGACGCCGGACAACTCTACACCCCGATCTCAGGGAAGACTAGGCCATCGCCCCGACACCCGCTGCGCGCACACGCCCCCTGAGGAGATATCGGTCAGTTCGCCTGCTTCTAGACACGACCGACGCCCCCACTCCTGCCGAGGCCGCGCAAACAGCGAACGTCGGGACTACTCGACAAAGACCTCATCCGAGGATTTAAGAAATCTGATAGAAGGGAATCGAAACCGCACCATCGCGCAGACCCGGAGCGGGGGTAGCCACCACTCCGATTGTGCTGAATTCTCGGGGTACCACCACTGGATCGAAGCTCTCGAAAAGAAAATTGAAGGCATACGACGAGATGGCCATATGTCCGGCGAACGAGCCAAGTATTCCGCCGATTCACTCACAAAGCATTTACAGAAGAGCTGCTGGCCGAGCGAGTCTCTTCCAGGAACAAGCCGCCCAAAGTGGCCCTCTTCGACGGGAAATCCGACCCGAAAGACCACTTGGACACATTTACGGCGGGCATGAGCTTTCAAGACCACTCAGACGCGGCTCAATGGCCAGCTTTTCCCACCACCCTAATTCGAACTGGTCGGGACTGGTTCCGAGAGCTTGCGCTGCGCTCCATCTCGACCTTTGACGTGCTGGCTACCCAATTCCTCGGTCATTTCGTCGGAAACCGAAGTTAGAAGAAGATGGTCGACTGCTTGTTCACTGTCAAGAGCAGAGACAAGGAATCCTTCAAAGGGTATGTCACTCGCTTCTACAATGCCCTCCTGGAGGTTCCCGAGCACCGCGATGAAATAGTTATCACCGTGCTGAGATTGGGTCTTAGGCACAAAGAGTGGCTCCGCTTTTTTGCATCAGCCCAATCTAAGACCATGGCCAAAGTGAAAGCTTGGACCGAGCGAGACATCCAATTCGAATCAGAGATGAACTCAAACCTGCCCAGAGGCGACCAAGAAGACCGAAAGAAAAGGGACAGGGAAGAGAAAAAGAAAGTCGATCGTACGAAACCTTATTCCCCGAGGTTTCAGGAGTACACCCCTCTGAACATTTCCCAGACCGAGCTGTTGGAGGAAGCTAAGGGCGGGAAGTTCTTTAAGCTCCGTCCGGCTACCCAAAGAAAAGGCAAGCGTCTCCGCGGCCCGTACTGCGCCTATCAAATATCGCAGGGTCACCCGACTGAGAGCTGCAAGCAGCTCCGTGACTACATCGAGGAGCTGATCCGCTCGGGCCTCCTGGAGAAATACCTACAGGACAAGCGGCAAGCAGAACAAGAGCAAAAGGACCAGACCCCTCCCGGAGAATTAACGATCGGGCAAATTATGGTCGTTTTTGCAGATCCAAACCGGGAAAGTGGAAGAAACCACCGCCTCCTGCTAGCTGAGGGTGTAAGCGATCCACCACACAAAAGGTGCAGGAAAGACAAACCGATCATCTTCACCGATGAAGACCTTCACGGCGTATCACTTCCTCACAATGACCCTCTCATCATAACGTCCCGGGTCCACTGTTATGAGGTCCAGAGGATATTGGTCAATTCAGAGAGTTCGACGGATATCCTTTTCCACGATTGTTTCAAGCATATACGGTTAGGTCCATCCGACCTTCAGCCGACCTCCCATGTTCTCTCTGAGTTCACCAACCATTTCGTCCCGACCGAGGGGTCGGTTACCCTCCTCCTCAATATTGGGGAAGCGGGCAATACACGGACCATACTGGTGAACTTTCTCGTTGCTAAGGTCCTTTCATCCTATAACATTCTCCTGGGACGCCCTACTTTAAACGCTCTCCGGGCTACTTATCACCTTGCGCTCAAATTCCCTTTGGATCATGAGGGATAGGCCGAGTCTATGGGGATCAGCAAACCGCCAGGATTTGCCTCGCCTTAACGTTCCCCGCCAAAGAGCATGGCGGCAATTTTGAAGTCGCGCATGATTTTCAGGGGTCTTTAGACACACACGGCGACCAAAAGGAAGTTCGAGGTGCCCCGGTGGAAGCATTGACGAAAGTCCCCCTCGTAGAAGGAGTCGATGGCCGGACAGTTCGGATCGACTCTTTTGACAGGGGACCACCGTGAAGGCCTGATCCGGTTCCTCCGAGACAACTCGGGCGTATTCGTTTGGTCGCCAGCGGACATGCCTGGGATCAGCCTTGAAGTGATTTCCTATAAGCTCGGGGTCGACCCGAAGGCCCGGTCAGTCCGATAAAAAAAGAGAAGTTTTGCACCGGTTAAACAAAAGGCGATTGAAGACGGGGTGGATCGATTGCTCGCAGCCAACTTCATCAGAAAGCTGGACTACTTAGATTAGCTGGCGAACGTGGTCATGGTCAAAAAGGCAAATGGGAAATGGCGCATGTCCATCGATTTCACGGATTTGAACAAGGCCTGCCGTAAAGACAACTATCCACTTTCTCGGATAGAACAGCTAGTGGACAGTCCGGCCAGCTACAAATTACTGAGCTTCATGGACGTTTTCTCGGGTTACAATCAGATCCGGATGAACCCGGCCGATGAAGAACTAACCCCTTCACCACTGGGGTATACTGCGACAAAATGATGCCCTTCGGACTCAAGAACGCTGGGGCCGCGTATCAGCGCTTGGTCAACAAGCTGTTCAAACCGCAGATTGGAAGAAATATGGAAGTCTACGTCGACGACATGCTCGTAAAATCCGCCTCATCAGCCGGGCACCCTAAAAACCTCGGCGAGACATTCGACGTCTTGCGCAATTACAAAATGAAACTGAATCCAGCTAAGTATGCGTTCGAAGTCACCAGTTGGAAGTTCCCCGGGTTCATGGTTACCCACCGAGAAATCGAAACAAACCCAGAAAAAATCAGCGCCATCCTCAACATGGTAACACCCAAGAGCCATGTCGATATCATGTGACTCACGGGGAGGATGGTTGCCCTGAGTCGCTTTATGTCCAGATCCGGAAAGAAGTGCCTCCCGTTCTTCAAGCCCCTAAAGAAAATTCCTAAGTTCGAATGGTCTGAGGAGTGCCAGAATGCCTTCGAACAACTCAAGGCGCACATAGCGACCCTCCCCCCGCTACTCACCCGACCGGTCGAGGGCGATGAGCTATTATTATTCTAGCTGTCTCCAACCAAGCTGCAGGCTCAGTAAGAGAATTCGAAGGCATACAAAGACCGGTCTACTATGTGAGCCATGTTTTCAAGAACGCGTAAACAAGATACCCGGCCATAGAAAAAATAGTCCTGGCACTTGTCGTCGCCTTCAGAAAACTTCGACACTATTTCCAAGCGCACACAATTCTCGTCCTCACTGAGTGACCTTTAGGGTCTATTCTCGCCTCCCCTGAATCATCAGGTCGTTTGGAGAAATGAGGTCGGAATTGTCTCAATTTGACATCAAATACCGTCCCAGACAAGCCATCAAAGCACAGGTCTTAGCAGATTTTGTTGTCGAATGCACCATCCCCACTAAAGAAGAAACAACAGCGTAAGGCCCCGAACCGCGTCCCTCAGTCGAGGAAGTGCCCGGCCCCGTCCCGAACTAGGTACTCTACGTGGACGGATCCTCTACAGAGGAAGAGAGCAGCACTGGCCTGATCATCTGCGGCCCGGATATGGCGGAGATGGAGCACTCTTTAAAGCTCGGTTTTAGGGCGTCAAACAACGCCGCGGAATACAAGCCTTTATTGGCAAGTCTACGAATCGCCCCCGGGGTAAAGCTGCAGATCATCAGGGTACGCAGCGACTCCGTGCTAGTCGTCGGTCAAGTAACTGGGCATTTCGAGGCCCGAGAGCCACTTGTGATAAAATACCTGGCCGAGTTGAAAAGGCTTCGGAAGAATTTCGAAGAAGTTCAAGTGGAGCAGATTCCCAGAAACTTGAACACCCGGGCCGACGCTCTGAGCAAGCTCGCTTCCTCTTATTCGGCTAGCCAGAAATATCCTCTTCAAAGTCTTATCACGGCCCAGCGTAGAAGATGGGGAGGTAACGTTCCAAATCTACACAACTCAGAAAGAAGGCCAAGATTGGAGAAAACCCCTCGTGGAATTCCTGAAGGACGGTGTACTTCCTGAAGATCGAGGAGAGGCTCGCCGGCTTCGGGCAAAAACATGCCATTTCGTCTGGAGCAATGGAAAACTGTACAAGAAGTCATTTACTCAGCCTCTGCTCCGGTGCGTCGACCCCTACGAGGCAGACTACGTTCTACGAGAGATACACGAAGGGGTCAGGAGAGCGCATCAAGGTGCCCGCACCCTGGTCCAGAAGACGCTGCTCCAAGGATACTATTGGCCGATAATACACCAGGATGCCGAGAAGCTGATTAGAAGATGCAAGAACTGCTAACTCTTTGGCAACATACCTCGTCTCCCCACCACCGAACTAACTCCACTCAATTCCTCTTGGCCGTTTGCACAATGGGGGATGGATATGGCGGGCCAACTCCCCACCGGTACGGGCGGACACAGATACATTCTTGTCTCTGTGGACTGCTTCACGAAATGGACAGAGGTGTTGGATATAGTGCCCTCAAAGTCAATTATTGGATCGCAGGCACGTGATTGCAATGATTGAGGGAGGACCTTTGCCGGTAAGACAGTCTTACTCGAGATGATAGTATGCTATCTGATTTATCTGTATCATTGTGTACATGCTTTAGGTGATCTTACAGATCACTATTACACGTTGATAGAGCCCTTAGGATTCTTGCTTGACTACCATTAGTATGATGGCGATCATATACGTGAGAGTTGGGTAGTCTATAAGCACATCCTGAAAGTGGTCCCTAGTCGTGGGAGTTTCGAGACTGGGCATCGAAACTCCATTAGTAGACTAGTGTATACAGTCGAGACCCCGACGATGGGCGGTGGCCGGTCTCACAAGACATTGGTGTCAGTTGGATCACCTAAGATGTATACATGTGCTCATTGGGTTATGAGTACATCGGACAGGACTCGCCGGGAACATGCTAGTTGGTATTATACCTGACGTCAGATAGCAGTTCCTTGGTGACATGTGTACAGGTTAGTTCATCGACCTGAGATCATCATTTTTCTCGTGTGAGTTCCCACCGTGCTTTGATTACTATCCTACCACGGCTCAAAGGAGTCGTGCAAACAGGTTTTAGTTGGGTACAGTCCCGAGCCACATGGAGGCAGTGAGCGGATCGGCAGGGGTTTCGTATCTCCCGGTATTGGGGGTGAGATCGCGCTGTGTCTAGGAGAGCCATTACACGAAGTCCTTGGCCAAGGCAGGAGATTTACTGGTAGATATTCCAGTAGTATCTCAGGGTGTTCTGGGCTACACTCCGACACGACTTGTACCGCTTTTGGGGGTCTGACTTTTACCAACCCCCTAGGCCCGACATGTGATACTCATAGACGAACGGACCGGACTGTACGAATATTGTCACTGACAGGCTCAGTAGGGTGTCAGGATGAGTTCGCTCATCGACCTTCCTTTTTGTCAATACCTGGTAGCCCGTTACGTACAGCTAGTACCACTGACGTGCTAGTGGTTAAATCCACAGCCAGTGTACTGACGAGTCTTTAGAGTCCCCACAGACAGTTTCTAAAGTTTCGGGGGAAACGTTGTAGAGGCCGTATGGTATTATGGCATGGTTCGATCATATACGTGCAGTCGTGCACGGATCATGATCGGGCGGATCATACTAGTGGGCTTTGGTTTAAGCCGGATCCTAGTATTAGATTTGTTGGATTACTTTCGTCTCATTGCATTCGCATTCAGTCGGAATGCGGATGCAAGTATGTATATACAGGTAAGGGGTATCCTTGTGATCCGTCATGAGTTTACTTTAGATGTTGCCATATCTTTTTATTGTTGTTGTAACGTTTTAAAAATAATTAAATAATTAATTAAATGAATAAAATTGTGTAAGTGAATTTTATGATTTTCGGTAAAATAAAATGTATTTTTCGTAAAATCAAACCGCAATTGTTTTTCATTATAAATTCAAAAATACCTATTTAATTATGTAATTACTAGTAAATAGTGTTTATTTAGCCACTTATAAATTTTTAGTTTAATAAAATATTTTTCCTAAATTAATTATTTTAAATATTAACATAAACTTTATTTTTACACTAAATTAGTGTAAATTACAAATTTAAATGGTTTTAATTTGTAAAAATGAACCATTGCATATTAGAAATTAGTGTGTATCATGCAAAATTTATTTGCAAATTTTCCCATTTTTCTAGAGTTTTCTAGGTTATTTTAGTAAAGAAATGAAAAGAAAACAAATAAAGCATGAAAAGACTTAAAGTAAGTGATGTTTTGAGTGAAGTTTCTACACAATTCCTCATTGTTTTCTTTCTCTCTTTCCTTCCCCAAGTTTGGCCGGCCTCCCTATCATGGCAGCCCCCCCATTTCCCACTTCATTTTTGTTGCAAAATCCATCAAAAATTCATTAAAAATCCAAATAAAAGTGCACAAAATCCTATTTATTCTCTACCCTCTATTTCTTGCTCTTTTTTGCATGGATTTTGGAGATGGAAAGCATGCATTTTGGAGGTTTATTTTCATGTTTGGGTTTCTTGTTTGAAGGTATAAATCTTATACTTTTGATTTATTTTTATTAGATGTTTCATTAAGCTTAACTAGATTTAATATATCAATTCTATTTACTACTTTTAAAAAAATTCAAGTTAGGGTTTGTAAAATTAAGTTGTGGTTTTATTAATTCATTAGGTTTATAATAATTAGATTAGCGCTTTAACAAATGGAAAATCATGCATAGTTGATATATTGCAAGATGTGATCCAAATTTCTTAAATTAAACCATTTTTAATAAACTAGATTTCTATTTATAGTATATATAGGTGGAATAAAATTCCAATTAATGTTTATAACACTAGAGTGTGGTTTTAAAGAGGATATTAACATGTTAGTGGAATGCAAAACCTAATCTAGTTATTAGTTTCAATTGTTAGTTAATAAAGTGTGATAAATATGCAAATTATGCTAGTTTTTGCAAACTAGATTTTGGAAATTCTTAAGTAAATGGGATTAAAAATATAATTATGGTTTCATTATGTCATTACCATCATGAATTGTAGTTTAGTACATTACTTAATGCAAAATCATGTTTTGTAGTGGAATGGTGAATTTTTCTTGAAAGGTGTTGAAAATTGCTAATGGTTGCAAACTTGAAATTTCAAACTAATGCAAAATTGTGCAATAAAAATATAGTAAGGGGTTGTATAGTCTAGTTATACTATTTAATGAGTTTTATGACCATTGGTTTCATTTAAATGTCAAGTTTTCATGAAAAACGGTAAATTGGCATTTTCGGGTTTTTCGGAAACGGACGATTTGATCGATTTTAGTGTTTCGATGAATTTGATCATGTTTTGCAATATAAGTAATGTGTTTTAAACCTATGAGTTATCTGTTGATACTTATCTCGATCCATCGGAGTTTGTACGCCGATATCGAGTGGTATTTGGTTCTTTTGCTTGGACGGGACATAGGTTTTAGCCTATGATTGTTCTTTGTATCGTTTGACTATTGTACGTGATTCTAGTTACGATGCTCTTTATATGTTTGCGTCTAGGTACCCCCACGTGGACTGCGGGCGATGAAGAGGAGGATGGCGACACCGTCTTCGGCTGACATGGACCAGGTGAGTAGATGCATATCTACGGGGGAAAGTCGGGTGGATGGCGTTTAGCACCCCCGCAACGTAGAATAGGTGTAGTACTTATTGACATTAGGAGACCAGACGCGACCCTAGTAGGACCCTAGTATTGACCCTAGGCTGGACTAGACAGATTTAGGAAGACCATATCGGAGAATGAATACCTTGGAAGAGGTTCGTAGGTTTCAGATAGAACATACCGACGCTCACACTGCAACTCGACATGGGGTACGTGTATGGGTATATATATAGAACTAGGTATAGGTATATACACATATATATACAACACGTATAGGTGATTCATTGAGGTGATATGATATCTGAGGTATGATGAAACAGTATAACTGGGCTTGATGCCGTGATTCTTGACTATACAGTCGAAATAAAGTGTTAGCGGATCATTAGAGAATGAGATAGTGAACATGAATATATAAGTTATAAGGAGTGGTGGTGATATTGATGTACATGGGACGCTAGAACCCGGACTATAACTCGTGACTGATTGTGATATGGGATATGTATGACTTGATTACGACATCACATAGGTGCGACCTGATGTCGATACTATAGAGGTGTGACTTGAGGACGATATGATATCCGTATGACTTAATCACAACATGATACATAGGACATGACATTCCTGAGGATGACATTATACGAATGATGAGACACCTAGGAGATACTTGACCGTACCCCGATATTAGGATGCCGTACGATGGATGTTACCGTACGAGGCTTAGATTTGATGATTGATCCGCACTCTTGATTCGAGGAAGCCGTACTACGTACGTGACGCTATTGAGGCGGGATCGCCGACTATTAGAGATATTGATTCAGACCTTAGGTAGACTTTAGTTTCTTATTGACTAGTTCTTAGGAGGTTAGATGGACACTAGGTTAGGGTTGAGTCATATAGTGGTAGCAGTATTAGTATATTAAATGAGTGGATAACGCACATTCGTCTTTACTTTCACACTGTAATCATAATGTTGCATGTTCATACATATGTTGCTATAACAGTATAAACCTTACCTGTTAGGACACCATCACCATTACCGATGATGCGCATATTCCACGCACACTTATTTGCCGGCTCACACACATCATCATCGGTAATTGCTATGTCACGTACACTTTAGATCATATTATATTTTGTTGATAGAATCAGTTAACAACTAAACCGATATAACATTGTGATTACTCTCTGATGTTAGTGTAGACATGATATTCATAACTTAGACATTCCTGCGTTCATATTTTCATGTTATCGCACAGTATTATGAGCATATGCCGACATTTATCATATACTACTCATGATTTTGAGATTTCTGGATTTTTGGGGGGAAAACCGCAAAAAGATATAACAACTTCTCTCTCTCCTCTTCTCTTTTTAAAATAAGATGCGGTTTTCTCGTGATGTATGTGTCGTCCACCATGAGTTTTTCATGTTTTCTGTTGGATTTCGAGACCCGATTCGAGGAGTGGATGAACCGTCTCGGGTACATGGTGGGCCCGGTATGGTACCCCGGGGCAAGAAGATCGAGTTGTAGACGATGAGCCTGGCAGGGGAAGGCTACCTACCGGTGATGTCTGGCGCGGCGGATATCCGGAGGATACCGACCGTTGTCGTGAGATTTGATGATATGGGCCGATCCGGACTGACGGAGCCCGACATATTGAGACTTGAGATTACATGTGTTGTGTCGATGCTTGACACGGATTTCTATGGATTTCATTGTTGAGATTTCAGATGCTTATACACACTTTACTATGATAATAGCTAAAGAGTTCTTATACATGTATATCTGGATTTCAGGATTTGTTACTTTACATTCATGGTGCATGCATTTCATTTCATATGACATAGTATTATATTAAGCACTGACACGAACACGGATTATCTGCACTTACACGTAGTATTACCCTGCTATTACTAGATGTTTAGGATATAGTAGTGTATTATTATGACCTAGGATAGCGTCGTGCATTCGATTTCTTTTCGTAGATGTCTTCTACTCACGAGTTGGCAACTCACCCCCGTTGTGCCAAATTCTTTTCAGGTGCGATGTACAGGTTTCCCTTGGCAGTTGCTGGCACATCATTTTCATTTCGGGTGATTTGCACGGTAGGTTGGTTCATTTGTATCTGAACCGCCGTTGTATTTTTTTTATTATTTCATTTGTATCTAGAAAGCTCCATCAACCATATTTGTATTACTTGATAAGTTTATTGGACCAGTTGTTTATTTCGACCTTAGAGTCGCGCATGTGTTATTCTGATCTGGTGGTTTTTGTTTTCTTTTGAGATTTGAGCCTCGCCCTTTGGCGTTGTATATTATTGTGATTGTTGTGGTTGTCTCCGCCTGTTGGCGTTGAGCTAGCACCCGTTTGGGGATGCTTTTTATTGTTTATTCATATTATACTTGTTGTACCCGTTTGGGGGCCAGTTTTACAGAGGAGACTCTGCCGCAATTTTTGGTAAAAATTGCTGATGTTTTTATACTTGTTTTCTTTTCTTTTCTTCTTTTTCTTCTTTTATGGTTTAGATTTCTGGGCTTCGGCTTACTTAGGTCACGTGGCGCCTCTAGACGCTTCGTAATCTAAGTGCCGGTCACGTTCCGTACTTTCGGGTCGTGACAAAGTTGGTATCAGAGCGCTAGGTTTAACCCTGTATAAGTCTAGGTGACCCTTGGTTGATGGAGTAGGCGAGTTAGGTAGAGTAACGTACCGTGGGTATGGTCCGCGGCATACTTACGATACGCTACTCTGCTTAAGGAGCCTTAGGATGTACATTTGCTTGCACCGTATTTCATTCGTTCCTTGATCTATCTTCGTCAATGTCGGAGGGTGGTTCTGTTACCACGAGCGCACGGACAGAGGAAGCTGCGGCTCGAATGCGATAACCATTAGAGTATTGGTTATTCTTGAGGATTGAAGCATTGCTTAGCGTGCGGTCGAAGGGTATTCACATGCCGTCCGGATGAAGTTAAAAGGTTCGAACGATTATCAGAAAACCATTTTCCTAAGTTTAAAGTATTCGGAAGAACATGCAGGTATTTCGATGGACCCTCTAGAAGAATGAAACCCTAACTCGACATAATGACCACGAGAACGCCCTTGAACCTTAGGGTTTACGGCAGTTCCGCTGTGCCATTAGTGAGGCTTGGGTTTGCCCTTCTACAGCTGGATCATCGATGCTGGGGTATGTACCGGATATTTTTTAAACTGTACTTGAGTGTTGAGCTCTCGGGTAATTATGGGATTTTGATGGATCGATCGAGAAGTTTAATGTAGTCCGGATATCAAGTGAAGGGATCGACTATGTGGGAGACTCTAGACATGAATATTGCCGTTGGTAGCGCAGTCAGCACACTTATGAAGAGACAAGTGTGAAGCAGCAGACATCAGAGGAAAGAGGCGCACATTGACGATAGTGATTATGATGTGACTCGGTGATTTGAGTTTCATATTTCTGTTATTGGATTTTGGTATTTTGAGGATTTTTTTTCTACGATTGGTATTTCTTATGTGTACCTTCATTACATTCTATCTGTGTTTCATATATCAGTTGTATTAATGTTGCTTAGTATACACCCAGTACACTTGATTTGGTTTTATACATTTTGAGATTTTTGATTTGATTTCATGCATATGGGTTACAGATAATTTTGATATATGCTTCGACCTAGTTTTCATACATTTTTGTGCTGTGATTTCGATTTTGATATTCGATGTATGTTTTCGTGCACCATGTGCACCTGATTAGGATTCTTGCACAGACTTGGCGCACTTAATGCGATTTTGTGCACACCAGATGCACTAAATCGGGGTTTTGTGCAGATTAGATGCACCTGATGTTGAGTCGTGCACACCCGTTGCACTTGACAGATGTTTTTGGTGCACACCTGTTGCACTTAGTTTTGTTTTGTGGGTATTCATGGTATCTGTATTTGGTTTCGATTTCAGTGCGCACCGGACGCACATGATATTTTATTGATGTGATTGGGATTGATTTCAGTTTGAGCAGTATATTTTCATAATGATTATTATTTGATTTAGTAACCAGGCGGGACGTGTATGTTAAATAAAAGATATATATATATATAGTTATTTTTTTTTAAAAATAAACGTCCGCTACTTATGCCGTGACACGTGCATCACACGGCAATTTTCAAAAAGAGGTTGCATATTCCCTTATCCGGATATTTGAACGGTTTTACTGTGATGCACACTATATATAAGTTATAGATTGAGATATATTAGGATGGTTTTCATATTGGGTTTTGATATTTTATTCTCACCATAACTCCGATGATTGCATTATGCTTGACGGAGTTGATTTTTGTTATGTATTGATATTTTCGGAGCCCCGACGATTTGAGTGTTTGCTAAATGTTTTAGTGTTTGGAGGGGGAGTTTTAATTTAAATTCGGGGACCGAATTTCCTAAAGGGGGGAAGATTGTAACGTTTTAAAAATAATTAAATAATTAATTAAATGAATAAAATTGTGTAAGTGAATTTTATGATTTTCGGTAAAATAAAATGTATTTTTCGTAAAATCAAACCGCAATTGTTTTTCATTATAAATTCAAAAATACCTATTTAATTATGTAATTACTAGTAAATAGTGTTTATTTAGCCACTTATAAATTTTTAGTTTAATAAAATATTTTTCCTAAATTAATTATTTTAAATATTAACATAAACTTTATTTTTACACTAAATTAGTGTAAATTACAAATTTAAATGGTTTTAATTTATAAAAATGAACCATTGCATATTAGAAATTAGTGTGTATCATGCAAAATTTATTTGCAAATTTTCCCATTTTTCTAGAGTTTTCTAGGTTATTTTAGTAAAGAAATGAAAAGAAAACAAATAAAGCATGAAAAGACTTAAAGTAAGTGATGTTTTGAGTGAAGTTTCTACACAATTCCTCATTGTTTTCTTTCTCTCTTTCCTTCCCCAAGTTTGGCCGGCCTCCCTATCATGGCAGCCCCCCCATTTCCCACTTCATTTTTGTTGCAAAATCCATCAAAAATTCATTAAAAATCCAAATAAAAGTGCACAAAATCCTATTTATTCTCTACCCTCTATTCCTTGCTCTTCTTTGCATGGATTTTGGAGATGGAAAGCATGCATTTTGGAGGTTTATTTTCATGTTTGGGTTTCTTGTTTGAAGGTATAAATCTTATACTTTTGATTTATTTTTATTAGATGTTTCATTAAGCTTAACTAGATTTAATATATCAATTCTATTTACTACTTTTAAAAAAATTCAAGTTAGGGTTTGTAAAATTAAGTTGTGGTTTTATTAATTCATTAGGTTTATAATAATTAGATTAGCACTTTAACAAATGGAAAATCATGCATAGTTGATATATTGCAAGGTGTGATCCAAATTTCTTAAATTAAACCATTTTTAATAAACTAGATTTCTATTTATAGTATATATAGGTGGAATAAAATTCCAATTAATGTTTATAACACTAGAGTGTGGTTTTAAAGAGGATATTAACATGTTAGTGGAATGCAAAACCTAATCTAGTTATTAGTTTCAATTGTTAGTTAATAAAGTGTGATAAATATGCAAATTATGCTAGTTTTTGCAAACTAGATTTTGGAAATTCTTAAGTAAATGGGATTAAAAATATAATTATGGTTTCATTATGTCATTACCATCATGAATTGTAGTTTAGTACATTACTTAATGCAAAATCATGTTTTGTAGTGGAATGGTGAATTTTTCTTGAAAGGTGTTGAAAATTGCTAATGGTTGCAAACTTGAAATTTCAAACTAATGCAAAATTGTGCAATAAAAATATAGTAAGGGGTTGTATAGTCTAGTTATGCTATTTAATGAGTTTTATGACCATTGGTTTCATTTAAATGTCAAGTTTTCATGAAAAACGGTAAATTGGCATTTTCGGGTTTTTCGGAAACGGACGATTTGATCGATTTTAGTGTTTCGATGAATTTGATCATGTTTTGCAATATAAGTAATGTGTTTTAAACCTATGAGTTATCTGTTGATACTTATCTCGATCCATCGGAGTTTGTACGCCGATATCGAGTGGTATTTGGTTCTTTTGCTTGGACGGGACATAGGTTTTAGCCTATGATTGTTCTTTGTATCGTTTGACTATTGTACGTGATTCTAGTTACGATGCTCTTTATATGTTTGCGTCTAGGTACCCCCACGTGGACTGCGGGCGATGAAGAGGAGGATGGCGACACCGTCTTCGGCTGACATGGACCAGGTGAGTAGATGCATATCTACGGGGGAAAGTCGGGTGGATGGCGTTTAGCACCCCCGCAACGTAGAATAGGTGTAGTACTTATTGACATTAGGAGACCAGACGCGACCCTAGTAGGACCCTAGTATTGACCCTAGGCTGGACTAGACAGATTTAGGAAGACCATATCGGAGAATGAATACCTTGGAAGAGGTTCGTAGGTTTCAGATAGAACATACCGACGCTCACACTGCAACTCGACATGGGGTACGTGTATGGGTATATATATAGAACTAGGTATAGGTATATACACATATATATACAACACGTATAGGTGATTCATTGAGGTGATATGATATCTGAGGTATGATGAAACAATATAACTGGGCTTGATGCCGTGATTCTTGACTATACAGTCGAAATAAAGTGTTAGCGGATCATTAGAGAATGAGATAGTGAACATGAATATATAAGTTATAAGGAGTGGTGGTGATATTGATGTACATGGGACGCTAGAACCCGGACTATAACTCGTGACTGATTGTGATATGGGATATGTATGACTTGATTACGACATCACATAGGTGCGACCTGATGTCGATACTATAGAGGTGTGACTTGAGGACGATATGATATCCGTATGACTTAATCACAACATGATACATAGGACATGACATTCCTGAGGATGACATTATACGAATGATGAGACACCTAGGAGATACTTGACCGTATCCCGATATTGGGATGCCGTACGATGGATGTTACCGTACGAGGCTTAGATTTGATGATTGATCCGCACTCTTGATTCGAGGAAGCCGTACTACGTACGTGACGCTATTGAGGTGGGATCGCCGACTATTAGAGATATTGATTCAGACCTTAGGTAGACTTTAGTTTCTTATTGACTAGTTCTTAGGAGGTTAGATGGACACTAGGTTAGGGTTGAGTCATATAGTGGTAGTAGTATTAGTATATTAAATGAGTGGATAACGCACATTCGTCTTTACTTTCACACTGTAATCATAATGTTGCATGTTCATACATATGTTGCTATAACAGTATAAACCTTACCTGTTAGGACCCCAGCACCATTACCGATGATGCGCATATTCCACGCACACTTATTTGCCGGCTCACACACATCATCATCGGTAATTGCTATGTCACGTACACTTTAGATCATATTATATTTTGTTGATAGAATCAGTTAACAACTAAACCGATATAACATTGTGATTACTCTCTGATGTTAGTGTAGACATGATATTCATAACTTAGACATTCCTGCGTTCATATTTTCATGTTATCGCACAGTATTATGAGCATATGCCGACATTTATCATATACTACTCATGATTTTGAGATTTCTGGATTTTTGGGGGGAAAACCGCAAAAAGATATAACAACTTCTCTCTCTCCTCTTCTCTTTTTAAAATAAGATGCGGTTTTCTCGTGATGTATGTGTCGTCCACCATGAGTTTTTCATGTTTTCTGTTGGATTTCGAGACCCGATTCGAGGAGTGGATAAACCGTCTCGGGTACATGGTGGGCCCGGTATGGTACCCCGGGGCAAGAAGATCGAGTTGTAGACGATGAGCCTGGCAGGGGAAGGCTACCTACCGGTGATGTCTGGCGCGGCGGATATCCGGAGGATACCGACCGTTGTCGTGAGATTTGATGATATGGGCCGATCCGGACTGACGGAGCCCGACATATTGAGACTTGAGATTACATGTGTTGTGTCGATGCTTGACACGGATTTCTATGGATTTCATTGTTGAGATTTCAGATGCTTATACACACTTTACTATGATAATAGCTAAAGAGTTCTTATACATGTATATCTGGATTTCAGGATTTGTTACTTTACATTCATGGTGCATGCATTTCATTTCATATGACATAGTATTATATTAAGCACTGACACGAACACGGATTATCTGCACTTACACGTAGTATTACCCTGCTATTACTAGATGTTTAGGATATAGTAGTGTATTATTATGACCTAGGATAGCGTCGTGCATTCGATTTCTTTTCGTAGATGTCTTCTACTCACGAGTTGGCAACTCACCCCCGTTGTGCCAAATTCTTTTCAGGTGCGATGTACAGGTTTCCCTTGGCAGTTGCTGGCACATCATTTTCATTTCGGGTGATTTGCACGGTAGGTTGGTTCATTTGTATCTGAACCGCCGTTGTATTTTTTTTATTATTTCATTTGTATCTAGAAAGCTCCATCACCAGTTGTTTATTTCGACCTTAGAGTCGCTCATGTGTTATTCTGATCTGGTGGTTTTTGTTTTCTTTTGAGATTTGAGCCTCGCCCTTTGGCGTTGTATATTATTGTGATTGTTGTGGTTGTCTCCGCCTGTTGGCGTTGAGCTAGCACCCGTTTGGGGATGCTTTTTATTGTTTATTCATATTATACTTGTTGTACCCGTTTGGGGGCCAGTTTTACAGAGGAGACTCTGCCGCAACTTTTGGTAAAAATTGCTGATGTTTTTATACTTGTTTTCTTTTCTTTTCTTCTTTTTCTTCTTTTATGGTTTAGATTTCTGGGCTTCGGCTTACTTAGGTCACGTGGCGCCTCTAGACGCTTCGTAATCTAAGTGCCGGTCACGTTCCGTACTTTCGGGTCGTGACAGTTGTAAACATTTGGATTAATGTTTACAAGTGGAAATTGTGAGTAAAAATGATCATGAGGAGCATTTAATGTGACATGGACATGGGTAGTGACTCATGGTCTTTTTATTTGTGCTATTGTTACATTAATATTTGTTTATTGTGTTGAATTGATGGATGGAGAGAGAGAGGGCAGCCATATAGGCTTGGGTTTGCTCTTGGATTTCTATGCTAGCTCTCATTTTATCATCTCAACACAATAACACAAAAGGGCTCCTCTCTTTTCTTTCTTCTTCTTGCTCACAACATCCACCATGGTATCATCTTCTACCTCCACTATAACCATCTCATGTGTTGAGAATCCTAGAGTGTCAAGAGACAAAGTTATCACACACATTCTCTACTTCACCTTGGACACATCGGCTCGCAAACTTCGTGTCCGAGTTGCTTCGGTTCGAAGCGGGAGCCCATAAAAGGATTCATAGATGTGGTGCCCTTTCCGACGAGGAGACCGGAGACCGAGCGAGATCGGAGATGCCGTAAGGAGCTAAAGACGGTGGCTAAAGACCGAAGGACACGGATCGATCGGTATAGCCACTCTCACTTCTTAGTAGTTAGCTAGTTTGACGTTAATGGTTCGATCCGGGTGAAAGACTACGATAGCACCGGTTTCGTAAATAGTTTTTGTTTCCGCATTTGGCCTCGGATTGACGGCCGGGGTGCTATCGTAGACTTACATGGTATCAGAGCCACTCCATTAACCTTTACTAGCTTGTTCTAACATGTTTAAAGCATCGATCGATCAAAATTTCCGAAACCGCATTTCAATTTTCTGAGTTTCTGTCGAAATTTTTTTGAGGTTGAAAAATTATTTTGGGTATGTCAGAAAATCAGGCAGGCTTTTTTAAGAAATCTGTAGAAATTTGGTAGCGTGAGTCCACAGTAACGCCGCGGAACCGCGGCAATACCCACGTTTTGGCCGCGTTTCTGCCGCAGTTATGTGGCTTCAGTGCACCATTTTTCTTGTGCTGGTCTTTTGTGTGGAATTGCGGTTTCTGGATTATTTTGTTAGGGCCCAGATTTTGTTTGAGTACTGGATTTGTACTTGGGGCCCATTTCGGGAAATTTTGTCGATCGAAATTTTAAATAAATTAGTTCGCAGTACTTACATTACTATCTGTGACCGTGAATGTCATTTGATCGGTAAATCTTGTCTAATTGCTATAGCTCTTTTAGACGGATTTGTGAACGTGACATTCACGTTGATGTTCTATGTTGTTGCGGATTTTTCGTGGTTCATAGCTTGGTGCAATGTTAGTATAGTTTAGTTTTATTTGTACTTTTGATATTGCGGGACGAACGTCCGACATGTGGACTGTCGTCACTGCCTGTTTGTATATTATTCTTTTGGGGCACGACCGGGTTGAGGTCGATGTACCCATTGTACATATTTTATTTTCTATACTAGAATTACCCCGCGGTGGGGTGCACGGATAGCCGGGTTCTAGAGGGCAACGAGCCCGCATCTCATGGCTTTGAGACGGAGAGGGCTTTACTCTAGAATTGGCGGCCTATTCGCCGCACTCGTAGGGGGTATAGGTTGACCCAAGGAGGGGTACTCAAGTTACCGGATTCCGTGAAGTGCTGGGTGGTCCATTCACTTTGTTGAAGGGGGCTGCCCCGCTTCAGGTTTTGGCGGGTAACTTGCCGCACCCGTAGGAGTTTAGGTTTTCATTGCACATGCTATCCACACGACCAGGGGAACGTCGGGTTTCAGTTGCGGCTCAAAGGAAACCCGGGGCTCCCAGATTATCTGTATTGTTCTGTGATGCTTATTACATTTCTATGATGTTGCATTTATCACGCCCTGATCGATTATTATATATTGATATATATACTAGTAGATGTTGTATATATTTTACACCCGTGCTAGTCCAGTCCCCGCTCTATCGTTAGTTAAGTAACCTAACAGGTGATGACGGGACCCAGTGGCGAATGCGGATGGCATATACGTACATCGTATTTTCGTTCTTTATTGGTGTGATCAATTGATGGGACTGCATTGATTCGGATCAATGCAAGCTAAAAAAACCTGTTTGATGTTGTTGGAACAATTTTCAAAAAGCTGTTATTGCGAGGACGTTCACTTTTGTTTTGCACAGTGGTATTCGGTTATGAATATCCAGCACCTCATTCTAAGAAGCAAGGGTCGAGATCCTTTCATCGAGAGTGACCCCTTGGACAGAAGTTTATGTCAGGGTAATAACTTCACTATAGTCGATTACCTTTTGCTTTGCATCGCGGTATTAATTTGGAATATCCTGCACCTCATTCTACGGGGAAAGAGCCGAGATCCCTTCACCGGGAGTGACCTCTTTAGCAAAGCTTTTCGCCACTATATTTATAAAAAGCTATCCGGTTCCTTCAACGATATCAAGTTCATTACGTTAAAGGTTTTTCGCCAAAAACCATTCGTATCCCTCCGTCATTTCAGATGGGTAGTACTTAGTATTCATGCTATGTTTGTTGGCCTTAGTCAAGGCATAGTGTATGGTAGCTGCTTGTTACCTTTCTGTTGCATAGATAGATGCGTTGGTTTGGGACAGTCGTACAGCCTTGTTGGCCCTAGTCAAGGGCTTGTATGGGTGGGTTCAAATTAACCTGGACAATGACGGGTAGAACTTGATATGTGACTTATGATTTGTTGGCCTTAGTCAAGGTCATAAGAGCATGGGTTAAAAATCACATCGGGAGTTTCTAAAAAACTGAAACTTGCCAGGCATGCGCATACCTTCTGGAGTGTGATAACGTGAGTGGATTCCATCACGTTATCATGCGATGATAGTTGGATCCCGATTCCCACTGATGAGTTAGTTTACTCCTCGGGTGATCCCGGCTAATTCTTCTTTCAGGTTTGGAGGAGAATTTAAGGTTACAGTGGGAGGTTTCCTGATTAGATAAAGTGATAACCATTCTGATCTAGGTTAGAGTACACGCAGAGTGTTTCTTTTCTCTCTCTCTTTGGCAGCGACCATGGCCCGACCCTAGACTATGACTCAGTGACCAAGTTAACCGAACCTTCTTAAAACACTGGCTTTTGGATTGTCAGAGTTGCATACCTCATTGCCACTCCTACTTTTACCCTTTTTCTCCGGAACATTTCGTATCACTACGAACATCCACTTCCATTGGATAAAACCATCGTATGGTTATATACGAACTCGAAGGAACTTGTTCCAGATTCGAGGATGGTTTCCGGTTCTAGAGAAAATGAATAGGATTATTCAGTTGTCTTTTCCTTTTACCTTCTCTCAGGTTGCGAGTGTTCCTTGGATTAGGACGGTATACCTATTATGCTAATTGGATAGTCTTCTTCCAAACCATAGGTAGGTACCGAAAGGTAGGGAATGAAGAAAGCTGATTAGCCTAAGTGTGGTGTACAGAAGGTATTAAGTAAAGACAAATAAAGGGATTAGAAAGAGGGCAAAGTAAATTGCGACTGCTATTCACGACCAAACCAAGTATTTCATCGCCACTCCTACTTCACCTTTGTATTTCTCCAGAACACTCCGTATCACTACGAAGATCCACAGCTATTTGGATAATCCATCGTATGGTTATATACGAACTCGAAGGAACTTGTTCCAGTTCGGGGATGGATTCTGGTTCAGGAGAAATAGGAATAAGGTTTGTTCAGTTGTCTTTTATCTTTACTTTCTCTCGCGTTGCGAGTGCTCCTAGGATTAGGAGAGTACACCCATTATGCTTAATGGATAGTCTTCTTCCAAACCATAGGCTGGTGCCGAACGGTAGGGAATGAAGAAAACCATTTGGCGTAAAGGTGGTGTACAGAAGGTAATGACTAAAGACATATAAAGGGATTTGGAGAGATGGCAAAGAAATATACGGTTACAGTTGTGAATCTGATAATGGAAGAGGCATTACTAGGAATACCCGGATACCCCTTCGAAACATTTTCATGTTTCAGTTTCACTGTGTATTGTTAAAAGAAAACTGATTTCCCAATTAGATCGTTGCTCCAGGGTATGTATTCACCAGGTATGATTCTCACATTTGTATGGTTCTACAGATAATGAGTGGGAGTAAATTATTGGGAATTAGGTGATCATCCTCATTATATCGGGATTCGTTGTAATTGGTGATATTTGAGGAAATCGCCTGGGTTATTGCCGGACGGCAAATATTTGGTTTTGAATATCCGTTGTTGTGCATGTAAGTCCATGCTACCTCTCCCGGTACTTTCGGGCATGCGGAATTTGATAAAAAACGATTTTTATAGAGGTGGTAACATGGACCTAAAACCCGGATCTTTGTTAAACATCTAACTAACAACCTAACTAGGAGTCGTTAACTACTCGGTTAGGGGGTTTATACCTTACTTGTCTTGAACTCCTTCGTCTTCAAACTCCGATGGTGGTCCGGATCGGCTTCTTCCCGTCGTCTCCTTGCGCCGAAGATAGATCCACCTGAAAGCTCCAACCTTTGGCTCCTTCTTCGAACTTTGAAGAAACTAGTTCACTCGGTTTGCTAAACCTTGTGAACTAGAGTGAGTAGAGAAGAGTTTGTATGGGATTTTATCTATGGTTCTTGGTTCTCAACTCATGAGACAAGTGAACCATAGAGTCAAGAGAGGGAGCAAGAGGAAGAGGGTGAGAGCAAGAGTATGAGAGCTCAAGAACAAGAGAGAGAAAGGTCAAGTGAGAAATGAGCATCTCTTTTGTCTTTCACCCTCTCATAATCCAAAACCATCATCACAAAAATAATAATCAAGTATTGTGTAAAATGGTTCAAGTCAAAATGGCTAAATCATTTCATGCACTCATTTCTCACAAAAGAAACAAGCAAGTAAAAAGTCTTTGCCATGAAATGATAGCCATAGTCATCATGATGGTCAACTAGTCAATCCTAGTCAACCGGTCAACAAAGTCAACAAGTCAACAAAAGTCAACAAGTCAACAAAGTCAACAAGTCAACAAAAGTCAACAATACTTAATTAATATAATTGTTAATCACATATCATATTCTCATTAGGGTTGACCAAAAAGTCAACAGTCAACGGTCAACAACCCTAATGAGAATCCTCTGCCTCTGTCTCTCCGTCAACTGTGCATACACACCCGCATCCGCGTTCCGAGGAACACGAATATAAACTGGATAAATCCAATCCCAATACGTACACTACGATCTGGCTTAAACCAAAGCCCG
Source organism: Agapanthus africanus (assembly GCA_030015575.1). Classification (NCBI taxonomy): domain Eukaryota; kingdom Viridiplantae; phylum Streptophyta; class Magnoliopsida; order Asparagales; family Amaryllidaceae; genus Agapanthus; species Agapanthus africanus. The sequence goes on along the minus strand of JASDDO010000006.1, from coordinate 2,863,951 downwards.
CTAGTGTAAACTGTCCGGACACTGTACGTGCACAAGTGCACGGATGTGACCGAACCCTGTCGTAAAACCATGCGACCTGTCGCAAAACCATGCGACCTCTACTCTTTTGCCTAAAGGCGAAAAGCTTTCTGTGTGGGACTCTAAAGACTCGATACTATGCTGGCAGTGGGTTTAACCACAGACCGCAAGCGGCACTAGCTGTGCGTAACGGTCCCCAGGTAATGCCGACAAGAAGACTGACGAGGCGAAACCCATCTGAACTCCTACTGAGCCTGAATGTGACATTCTCCGTACAGTCCGGTCTGTTCGTCTGATACATCGCATGGCGGGCCTAGGGGGCGGTAAACGTCAGTCCCCCAATAGCGGTACAAGTCGTGTCGGAGTGAAGCCCAAAACACCCTGAGATAACACTGGAAGCCTACCAGTATATCTCGTTTGCCCTGGCCAGGGACTACTCGTGTAATGGCTCTCCTAGACACAGCGCGATGTCAACCCCCAATACCGGGAGAGACGAATCCTGTCTAACCGTCACTGCCTCCAAGTGCTTCGGGACTGTACCCAACTACCACCTGTTTGCACGACTCCTTTGAGCCGTAGTAGGGTAGTAATCAAAGTACAGTGGGAACACACTCGAGGCGAAGTGCAGTGTTAAGTCAGCAGACTAAGCTGTACTCATGTCATCTGGGAACTGATAACTGACGATAGGCATAATACCAACTAGTCAGTTCCCGACGAGTCCTGTCCAGTGTACTCGTAACCCAACGAGCACCCGCATACTATCTCAAGTACGACGTACCGACGGCTGTGGGACATACCGTCTCCCACACTGGGATGAGAAGCGCATGCGCTAGTCTACTCCGGAGTATCGATGCCCTGTCTCGATAGTCCTGCGACCAGGGACCTGCATAAGGATGTGCTTATAGATTACCCAGCCCCACTAGTGTGACTGCCATCACAACGCTGGTAATCAAGCAAAGATCCTAAGGGCTCCACTAATGTGTATAGGCGATATACTAAAATAAACACATGTACACATTGAAGTAGAAACAAACCAAGTAGCATACTACTATTCTGAGCAAGATTGTATATACAAGGTGAATATCCCAAGCTTCCATTAAGTAATATACAAACTAGTATGATACAGTAATGGCCTCTAGGGCATATACACTAACAATCTCCCACTTGCACTAAGGCCATGTACTGGCGTATCGAAGACCTATCATCTCGATCAGCTGCTCGAACCGAGTCTGGGGCAAGGCCTTGGTGAATGGATCTGCAGTGTTATCTTCTGAAGCGACTCTACGAACCTCGATCTCCTGGTGATCCACGATCTCCCTGATCAGGTGATACCGCCTTAAGATGTGTCTGGATCTCTGATGGGACCTGGGTTCATTCGCTAAAGCTATAGCCCCGTTGTTGTCGCAAAACAGAGGTATTGGATCAACAATGGACGGAACCACCTGAAGCTCTTTCAAGAACTTCCTCATCCAGACAGCTTCTTTTGCGGCATCAGATGCAGCGATGTATTCCGCTTCCATCGTCGAGTCTGCAACGGTTTCCTGTTTGGAACTCTTCCAACACACCGCCCCTCCATTGAGGGTAAAGACAAAACCCGACATGGACTTGGAATCATCCTTGTCACTCTGGAAGCTGGAGTCAGCAAAGGCCTCGATCTGGAGGTCTTTTCCGCCATACACCAAGAACATCTCCTTAGTCCTTCTCAGGTACTTGAGAATGTTCTTTACTGCTATCCAGTGTTTCTCCCCAGGGTTAGACTGATACCGGCTTACCACACTCAGTGCATAAGCAACATCCGGTCTGGTACACAACATCGCATACATTATAGAGCCTACCGCAGAAGCGTAGGGTATAATAGACATGCGATCCCTCTCCAAATCAGTCTTGGGAGACATCTCTTTAGAGAGGGTGATCCCGTGAAAAGCCGGTAGGTTACCGCGCTTGGAATCTTCCATACTGAACCTCTTCAGTATGGTGTCGATGTACCTGGACTGTGAAAGTCCTAATATCCTCTTGGATCTATCACGATGGATCCGGATCCCCAGGATGTAAGAGGCATCACCCAGGTCTTTCATGGAGAACCTGTGCGACAAGAACCCCTTGACAGATTGTAGCATAAGAATGTCATTTCCTATTAAGAGAATGTCATCCACGTATAAAACGAGGAATACTACAATTCTCGCTACAAATCTACTATAGATGCATGGTTCATCTGGATTTTTGATAAAGCCAAATTCTTTGACCGTCTCATCAAAGCAGATGTTCCAACTCCGCGATGCCTGCTTTAGTCCATAGATGGACTTAAGCAACTTGCACACCTTTCCGCTGCTCCCACTCTGAATGAAACCCTCTGGCTGGTCCATATAGACACACTCCTCTAAATTTCCATTTAGAAAAGCTGTCTTTACGTCCATCTGCCAAATCTCATAATCGTGGAAGGCAGCAATGACAAGAAGGATCCGAATGGATTTCAGCATAGCCACTGGAGAAAAGGTTTCATCATAGTCCAAGCCAGGTCTTTGACGGAAACCCTTTGCTACAAGTCTAGCTTTATAGGTCTTAACCTGTCCATCTACACCAATCTTCCTTTTGAAGATCCACTTGCATCCTACGGGTTTTACCCCTTCTGGAGCAATGTCCAACGTCCATACTTTGTTGGTGTACATGGACTCCATTTCGGTCCGCATTGCATCCAGCCATTTCACTGAGTCAACGCTCTGAACGGCCTGCTGGAAGCTAGTAGGCTCATCATAATCTATGATGCAATCCTCTCTATCCCCGTCTATGAGAAAACCGTAGTATCTCTCGGGCGGATGAGACTGCCTACTACTCCTGTGGAGCGGCGTAGGAATGTCCTGTTCTGTTGAACCCTCTGGTTCCACTAAGCTTTCAGTAATAGTCTGTGGTTCTGGAATTTCTTCCAGTTCTACTGCGCTCCCACTAATTTCCTTTTCTAAAAACTGGTGTTCTAGAAAGTGGGCATGACGAGAAACAAGGACTTTTTGTTCCTTTTCGCAGTAGAAGAAATATCCCTTGGAATTCTTTGGATATCCCACAAACTTACACAGTACTGAGCGTGCCTCGAGCTTGTCCGCATGCTGCTTTTTGACAAAAGCTGGACTTCCCCATGTCTTAATGTGATTAAGATGGGGTCTCTTCCCACACCACATCTCATATGGTGTAGTAGGCACAGTCTTAGTAGGAACTCGGTTCAAAAGGTATGCAGCTGATTCTAGCGCATACCCCTAAAATGATCGCGGTAACTCAGCGTTACTCATCATGGACCGTACCATATCCAATAGGGTTCGGTTCCGTCTCTCCGATACACCGTTATGTTGCGGAGTGTATGGAGGAGTAAGCTGAGAGAGAATTCCGTTCTCTTTTAAATAGTCCAGGAACTCGGCACTCAAGTATTCTCCACCTCGATCCGATCTTAGAATCTTGATACTTTTGCCGGTCTGTTTTTCTACTTCACTCTTATATTCCTGGAACTTTCCAAAGGCTTCGGACTTATGTTTCATTAAGAAGACATAACCGTACCTTGAGAAGTCATCCGTAAAAGTGATGAAGTAAGAATAACCACTTCGCGCATGCGTAGACATTGGACCGCACACGTCGCTGTGTACGAGTCCCAAGAGCTCGCTCGCTCTTACTCCGTGTCCAGTGAACGGAGTTTTTGTCATCTTTCCTTTGAGACAGGGTTGACAAGTGGCATACGATTGATATTCGAACGAATCCAAATATCCTTCAGAATGTAACTTAGTCAACCTTCTCTCATTGATGTGACCCAGTCTACAATGCCATAAGAAAGTCTGATTTATTTCCGGGGACTTTCTTTTGTGTGTATTCTGGACGTTGAAAATCTGTGGTTGGTTTAATACGTATATACCATTACTCAATGTACCTGACCCAATCAAAACTTGATTAAGGTGAATGTTTACAACATTACTTACAAACGCAAATTCATAACCTTCTTTAGAAACTAAAGATATAGAAATGATATTACAAGTTGCGTTGGGTACAAAAAAGCAATTACGCAAAACCAAAACATGTCCATCTGACATTCCCAGGTGATTGTCCCCCACGGCTTTAGCATCCATGCTAGCTCCGTTCGCAACTCTGAGGGTCATGTCACCTGCCTTCAAAACCCTACGGTTTCTCAACGCCTGCAAAGAATTACAGATATGAGATCCTGATCCGGTATCCAATACCCAGGAAGTAGAGTTTATTGAAAGACAGTTTTCAATAACATACACACCTGAAGCTGAAGCTGCAACCTGCTTCAATTCCTGTGTCCTGGCTTTCCAAGCCCTGCAATCATTCTTCCAGTGTCCTTTCTTATGACAATAGAAGCATTCTTCCTTATCCACAAGCTTCCCCGCTTTCTTTGTTGCTTTAGCTTTTCCCTTCGTATCCACTTTACTAACACCGCCTCTTGGTTTGGCGGGGGCTTTCTTCTTCTTTCCCTTGGCTTTCGCCTTGGACCTAGAAGAAGATGATCCTCCTACAAACAAAGTGGATGTTTCCCTACCTTTCTGTAGGGTGCCCTCTGTTGAGCCACGGCAGCGCCCCGGCCGTCTTACTCGAGGCCAAATTGCGGAATCAAAAATTTTCCTTACTCGGAAACCGGCGCTACCGCGGACAATGAAAACCCGGATCGTAACCATTAACCTAATGCTAGCAAACAAGAGATAGGGTGAGAAGTAAACCGAGTGATCCGAGTCCTCCGGTCTTCTCGTCATCGTCCCGATCTCCCGCGGAAAGTGTAGTCTCCATATCGTCGCCTCCTCGCCGGAAAGGGCACCACATCGCCTGCGTCTTTTACGGGCTCCCGCCTCAATACCGAGGCAACTCGAGCATGAAGCCGGCAACTCGACATGCTCAAGATGCGCTGTAGAATATGTAGTAGATCAAGCTAGTCTCATTTGGGGTTTGTTGCCTTTGAAGATGATGGAGGAATCAAGACTAGAAAAATGGTGCTTGCAATTTTCTAGCATGAAAATGAGATCAAGAAGAATGAAACTCTCAAGAAGGAAGAACCCTCATCTTTTTCTTTCTCTTAACCATTTTTCATCAAGTGAAGAATAAGGTGGAGGAAAATGTATGTATATGAAACAAGAGGGAGGTGAGTGTAGGAGAGCAAGAAGGGTGACCACATCCTAAACCATCATCACAACCTCACATCAACTCTAATCAAAGATCAAATCCTTTCTCATCACTTCTAATCAACCAAAAGCAAGTGATGAGAATGGTATCTAAAGATTCTATCATAATAAATACATTTGCAAGAAAACCCTCCACAAAGTGTTATTTGCAAAACTGCAAATAACCCCCTCCATCAGAAAAGTCCGGCCGGGAAAGAACAAAGGAAAACCGGCCGGAACGGAATGCAAACTGGCAACTCCAGAAAACTGGTCCCGTAATAAATTACAGGAAAACCCCTATACTGTGCATACACACCCGCATCTGTATTCCGACCGGATACAAATGCAATGAGACAAAATCTACACTGTACTAAAATAGGATCCGGCTTAAACCAAAGCCGGCTAGTAATATCCGTTCGGTCCTGATCCGTGCAATACCGCACGTATCAGATCGAACCCTGCCATATAACTATACGGCCACTAGTACAAACTGTCCGATCCTGATCCGTGCAATACCGCACGTATCTGATCAGACCCTGCCATATCTCCATACGGCCTCTACAGCGTTTCGCCCGAAAGCTTGAGTAACTGTATGTGTGGTGGACTCTAAAGACTCGTCAATACTATGGCTGTGGATTTAACCACTAGCACGTCAGAGGTATCAGCCAATACGTGACGGGCCACCAGCTATTGACCAAAAGGGACGCCGATGAGCGAACTCATCCTGACACCCTACTGAGCCTGTCAGTGACAATATCCGTACAGTCCGGTCCGTTCGTCTATGAGCATCGCATGTCGGGCCTAGGGGGTTGGTAAAAGTCAGACCCCCAAAAGCGGTACAAGTCGTGTCGGAGTGTAGCCCAGAACGCCCTGAGATACTACTGGAATACCTACCAGTAAATCTCCTGCCTCGGCCGAGGGCTTTGCGTAATGGCTTTCCTAGACACAGCGTGACCTCACCCCCAATACCGGGAGAGACGAACCCCTGAAGATCCGCTCACTGCCTCCATGTGGCTCGGGACTGTACCCAACTAAAACCTGTTTGCACGACTCCTTTGAGCCGTGGTAGGGTAGTAATCAAAGCACAGTGGGAACTCACACGAGACAAATGACGATACTCAGGTCGATGAACTAACCTGTACACATGTCACCAGGGAACTGCTATCTGACGTCAGGTATAAGCCCAACTAGCAGGTTCCCGGCGAGTCCTGTCCGGTGTACTCATAACCCAATGAGCACCTGTATACATCTTAGGTGAACCAACTGACACCAGTGGCTTGTGAGACCGACCACCGCCCCTCGTCGGGGTCTCGACTGTATACACTAGTCTACTAATGGAGTATCGATGCCCTGTCTCGAAACTCCTACGACTAGGGACCTTTTAAGGATGTGCTTATAGACTACCAGCTCCCACGTATATGATCGCCATCATACTGCTGGTAGTCAAGCAAGAATCCTAGGGGCTCTATCAACGTGTAATAGCGACATGTCAGGTCACCTAAAGCAGTACACGATGATAAAGGTAAACCAGATAGCATACTATCATCTCGAGTAAGACTGTCCTACCGGGATAGGTCCTCCCTCAATCATTGCAATCACGTGCCTGTGATCCAATAATTGACTCTGAGGGCACTATCTCCAACACCCTCTGCGCTCCTCAGCATGTTGAGGAGCTCTGAAAGTTCAACCTCCTTTTCTTGTAGGTTGAAGTTCAGTATGAACTAGGCGTAAGTGGAAGGAAGGGACTGGAGAACTAAGTCCGTATAGAGCTCACTCTCCAATGTGGTCCCTAGGTCCGCGAGCTCCTCAATGTAGCCGATCATCTTTAGCACGTGCTCTGCTACTGATGATCCGACGGCCATTCTTGCCGAAAATAACTTTTTCGACGCTTCGTATCTTGCGATACGAGATTGCTCTCTATACAGTTCTTTTGTATGAAGAAATATGGATTCCAAGTCCATATTCTCGTGCCTCCTCTGATGTTCATTGTCCATAGAGGCAAGTACGAGGCATTTGGCCTTCGCACTATCAATCTCCCAAGTCTTACGGATTTCCTTATCCGCGACGCTGGAAGTGGGATCAGGGACAGGGGGAGCTTTGGTGGTAAGAAGATACCCCAGCTTGTCGTAAGTGATTGCTATCTTGACATTCCTGAGCCAATCTTTGTAGTTTGGCCCTGTCAGTTTGTTTTTATCTAGGAGTAACTTAAGTCCAGTCATGTCGATTGGTCGCTGCAATTAGGAGAGAGAAGAAGAAACACTCAGCATGATGCTCTTGCAAGTTTAGAATGGTTTTTAGTTTGTCTAAACAGGATGGCTCCCACTGTTTCTCGAATCCCTCCTCAAACCATAAAGGAAGAATTAGTCAGGATCAATCCCACCGTACAATACTTGCTTAACCGTTCGGCCAGGCTAGTGTCGGTACTTCGAGGGAGGTTTTCCAACGCTTTCGCGAAGTTCCTTAATTTAAGAACCTCTTTTCCCTGGGGGCGTAGCCCCGCTAACACTTTTCTAGGCACCTACTAGGTTTATAGCATTGATCGATTAGTGAGAAATTTCCCGAGGAGTAGCATATACTCACAGTAGGATCGGGATCCAAATATCATTGCGTGACGAAACTGAAGGAATCCTACCAGAATCATCACACTCCAAATGGTATGCATATCTAGCAAGTTTCAGTACTCATGAAACTCCCGATGTGGATTTTTGCCCCATGCTCTTATGACCTTGACTTTGGCCAAAATATCATAAGTCACATGTCAAGTTCTACCCGTCATTCTCCAGGTTAATTTGGATCCATCCGTACCTACCCTTGACTTTGGCCAAAATGGCAGTACGACTGTCCCAAACTAACGCATCTATCTATGCTACACATGAATACCCAATAGCTACCAATCACTATGCCTTGACTTTGGCCAACATACACAGCTTGAATACTATTGACTATTCATGTGAAACGACGGAGGGCTACGAATGGTTTTGGCAAAACCGTGAACGTAGTGAACTTGATATAATCGATGGAACGAGATAGCTTTTAAAAGGAGTGGCTCAAGCTCCGCATTTAAAAGTTTGTTTTGAAAAGAACCGAGTGGTTTTTCGAAAGTGTTCCAACGATTTTAACTTGGTTTATTTTCTTGCATTAGTTCTTTTAATGCGTGATATTCTTGCATTAGTTCTTTTAATGCGTCCCATCATTTATTCCTACCATTGCAGAAAACAACCAAAATATGACGTACGCTTATGCCATTCGCATTCGCCACGGGGCCCCGTCATTACCCGTTAGGTTACTTAACTAACGACAGAGCGGGGGCTGGGCTAGCGCGGCTGTAAAACATAAGCAACGCCTAAATAATATCATATATAGATATATTGCAATGATAGCCATTTCAGATCACAGATGAATACATTGGATATACTAGGAATCCGCAATTCGTACGAGCCTGTAACGAAAAGCAGATTACACGGTCGCGGTGAATAGCCAAAACCCCACCCAAGACCCCTACGGGTGCGGCAAACTACCCGCCAAGTACCCGAAGCGAAGCAACCTCCCTCAACGCCGTGAGTAGGCCACTCGGCACTTCGGCATACCCGGTAGTTTGTGCACCCCCTCCATGGGTCTATCCTAGGAGCAAAAACAGTAAAAAGAAATTATACAATGACGGCTACAACCCCGACCCGGTTGTGCGGCCATACAAATAATCATTACATCAATTTACAAATTTACATGAATTGAAAGAAAAGAAAACTCTCGTCTCACAACCCCCGGCTATTCACCCGCGACAATCCAACATATTCATATACACATTCCAGCAACATTACAGATCACAGATTTGTATAACCCCCACTAATCGACATATAGCGATTAGCAGACGTTCAATACAAATATCACATTACAGAAAAACCCGTCAGCTTAAGTCTTTTAGAAGTTCGATCAAAAATACGGATTTTCAGGACCCTAAAAATAAAATTTTCGTTCTGGAAAATCTGGGTTGAAAATACATGTACAAAAATTCCCAAAATGCCCTTACAACCAAACTGCAGCAAAGAAAAACCAGAGAGGGGCCAAGGAGGCCGCGGAACCGCAGCAATAGCAAGCTATTGCCGCGTTTCCGCTGTCGTTTAGGGGGATCTCTGGGTGATTTTTCTGCAGTGGCTTTTAAAAACCCTGAGTCGATTTTTGATGCATAAATTATCACTTTTACAGAACATAAAAAATCGACAGCAACTTTGAAAACGGGGTACATTTCAGGACTTTTTCTTTGATCGATCTTCTAGGTACTTTGCTAACATGTTAGATAGAGTTTAACTAGGCTCTGATACCACTGTAAGTCCATGCTACCTCTCCCGGTACTTTCGGGCATGCGGAATTTGATAAAAAACGATTTTTATAGAGGTGGTAACATGGACCTAAAACCCGGATCTTTATTAAACATCTAACTAACAACCTAACTAGGAGTCGTTAACTACTCGGTTAGGGGGTTTATACCTTACTTGTCTTGAACTCCTTCGTCTTCAAACTCCGATGGTGGTCCGGATCGGCTTCTTCCTGTCGTCTCCTTGCGCCGAAGATAGATCCACCTGAAAGCTCCAACCTTTGGCTCCTTCTTCGAACTTTGAAGAAACTAGTTCACTCGGTTTGCTAAACCTTATGAACTAGAGTGAGTAGAGAAGAGTTTGTATGGGATTTTATATATGGTTCTTGGTTCTCAACTCATGAGACAAGTGAACCATAGAGTCAAGAGAGGGAGCAAGAGGAAGAGGGTGAGAGCAAGAGTATGAGAGCTCAAGAACAAGAGAGAGAAAGGTCAAGTGAGAAATGAGCCTCTCTTTTGTCTTTCACCCTCTCATAATCCAAAACCATCATCACAAAAATAATAATCAAGTATTGTGTAAAATGGTTCAAGTCAAAATGGCTAAATCATTTCATGCACTCATTTCTCACAAAAGAAACAAGCAAGTAAAAAGTCTTTGCCATGAAATGATAGCCATAGTCATCATGATGGTCAACTAGTCAATCCTAGTCAACCGGTCAACAAAGTCAACAAGTCAACAAAAGTCAACAAGTCAACAAAGTCAACAAGTCAACAAAAGTCAACAATACTTAATTAATATAATTGTTAATCACATATCATATTCTCATTAGGGTTGACCAAAAAGTCAATAGTCAACAGTTAACGGTCAACAACCCTAATGAGAATCCTCTGCCTCTGTCTCTCCGTCAACTGTGCATACACACCCGCATCCGCGTTCCGAGGAACACGAATACAAACTGGATAAATCCAATCCCAATACGTACACTACGATCTGGCTTAAACCAAAGCCCGCTAGTGTAAACTGTCCGGACACTGTACGTGCACAAGTGCACGGATGTGACCGAACCCTGTCGCAAAACCATGCGACCTGTCGCAAAACCATGCGACCTCTACTCTTTTGCCTAAAGGCGAAAAGCTTTCTGTGTGGGACTCTAAAGACTCGACACTACGTTGGCAGTGGGTTTAACCACAGACCGCAAGCGGCACTAGCTGTGCGTAACGGTCCCCAGGTAATGCCGACAAGAAGACTGACGAGGCGAAACCCATCTGAACTCCTACTGAGCCTGAATGTGACATTCTCCGTACAGTCCGGTCTGTTCGTCTGATACATCGCATGGCGGGCCTAGGGGGCGGTAAACGTCAGTCCCCCAATAGCGGTACAAGTCGTGTCGGAGTGAAGCCCAAAACACCCTGAGATAACACTGGAAGCCTACCAGTATATCTCGTTTGCCCTGGCCAGGGACTACTCGTGTAATGGCTCTCCTAGACACAGCGCGATGTCAACCCCCAATACCGGGAGAGACGAATCCTGTCTAACCGTCACTGCCTCCAAGTGCTTCGGGACTGTACCCAACTACCACCTGTTTGCACGACTCCTTTGAGCCGTGGTAGGGTAGTAATCAAAGTACAGTGGGAACACACTCGAGGCGAAGTGACAGTGTTAAGTCAGCGGACTAAGCTGTACTCATGTCACCTGGGAACTGATAACTGACGATAGGCATAATACCAACTAGTCAGTTCCCGACGAGTCCTGTCCAGTGTACTCGTAACCCAACGAGCACCCGCATACTATCTCAAGTACGACGTACCGACAGCTGTGGGACAGACCGTCTCCCACACTGGGATGAGAAGCGCATGCGCTAGTCTACTCCGGAGTATCGATGCCCTGTCTCGATAGTCCTGCGACCAGGGACCTGCATAAGGATGTGCTTATAGATTACCCAGCCCCACTAGTGTGACTGCCATCACAACGCTGGTAATCAAGCAAAGATCCTAAGGGCTCCACTAATGTGTATAGGCGATATACTAAAATAAACACATGTACACATTGAAGTAGAAACAAACCAAGTAGCATACTACTATTCTGAGCAAGATTGTATATACAAGATGAATATCCCAAGCTTCCATTAAGTAATATACAAACTAGTATGATACAGTAATGGCCTCTAGGGCATATACACTAACAGTGCACCAATTTCAAATTGATATATCTGTACGTTTATTTTTATAAAGTGAGATATAACTTTTTGAAATTATGTCCATGACATTTATCTATATCAGTTGATGGTTAGGTAAGGAGCATTCAACATCGGTGTAATTCTTCATAATCATAGTACAGTTTTCAACCTACGACGCACAGGGTTTGAGTTATTCAACTCAGGAGACTTATATAAAGTATTGTATAATGTCCAGTGTCCATTAGGACAGAGGGGTTGGTCCTCGTACTATATTCTGTTTACTTGTGACTTCTTTAGTTTTTAGACAAGTGTTTCGTAGAAATGCAAGGTCTAAGTTTTGAGAAGTTATAGTTATAAGAATAAAGTAGAGAACCAGGTGTTGCAAATATCTGGATTCTTCAAGATGATCGAAGATGTAGATACTTGTGTTTGATATTCTATTGATAGTAATGGTTTTGAGAAACTTGTTTCTCTTTCAGGTTACTCAGTTTTGGATGCACTCCTAAGTTGAGTAATGCTGATCGGCCTCTCTCCATTTAGTTGACATGCACTGGAGACAGCTGCATGATTTGAATCTGGTTCCAATTAAATCAGTGCCTCTGTTTCTATATTAGATATAGAATGGCTCATATCTTAACGATGTTAAGGTATATGGAGTTGTCCGGCTTATGCTTAAAACCAGACTCTGGATAACTCAAGGCACGTTTCTGTAATGGCTGTTTGTGGGTTGACCCGGGCTATGACGAGGGTTGATTTTCTACCATCTGGAAGATCAATAGTGATATTGTTCTTGACTCGACACAGTTTTAATAAAAATGGATTTTTTCGGAAAACAGTAGTGGGAGTATGGTAGAACTGGAAGTGATTCCAGAACCATAAACGATTACTGAAAATTTAATAAGAACCTGAAGATTCAATCTGGATTGACATTTCATTAGCCACTCCGCAGATATGGTGGGTAACCTCAGGCACCCGAGAGGTACTCCGGTAGCCTCAAGGACGGTGACAGGGAGGTTCTTGTTTACCCAGACTTGACACTACTGTTGTTCCAGGCTATGAGACCCGGCAGGAGGATGGGTATAGCGTCGTTCTAAACTAGCTTTAGAAATGCACGTGTATATGACTCTGCCAGAGGGTTGTCGTAGTCAGTGGGAGCAGCGGAAGCATAGTGGACAAGTCGCTTGTGTCTATTTATAGACTAAAGCAGATATAGCGGAGATAGATCATCTATTTCTGATATGACAATCATAGGTTTGACTTCATCAGAATAGAGGATGGATCTGTTAAGAAGGTAGTAGGGTGTGATGTCCTGGTATATGGATGACATACACATAGTAGGAAGTGAAATTCCTATACTACGATCGGTTATACTTTGGTTGTCACACAGTAGTTTCTCCACATAGGATATGAATATTATATCAGACATTCTGGTTACTAGACCTATGGTTTTAGATCTAGATTTGGGTAGTTTCCCAATTTGGGTACTTAGACAGCATTCTAGTGGTGTTTTAGAATGGACGACTCCTGACACGGTAGTATACCTGCAGGTGATGGAGTCACCCTCTCCGAAGGTGTTTTACAGACTAAAGGGGAGAGGGATGTGCATGATTGGCATATCACTTGCTTAGGCAATTGAGTCAATCATGAGATGTCAAGTACCACACCAGGTGTTGTTTTTGCACAAGCTGCAATAAGTTGATATTAATCCAATCCTGGAGAAACATTCGGAAGCAGTTTTAGAACATAAGTGGATGTTCTAGGGATATGATAACGACAGCCTCCTTCGGGAGACGGTTATCATTCCAGGCTTCCAAGGTGACCTGGATGACAGAGTGACTGTCAGAGTTATAGTTTTCCCTCTGACGAGGGGCAGTAGTTTGGACAGATGGTCTAAGGGGATACTGAGGGAGGTATGGTACAGGATACTTATTAAGTTCAGTTGGTGATACAGTCTAAGAAGTTTGGATTTAGAGTTCATTTATGAACTAGGTCCCATCAGATATCCAGACATATTCTAAGACAGGTATTGCTCATTTCGGGAGATGGCTTTCTCCGCGGACTTGAGATAAAGAGAGACATAGAAAGAAATATCTGGGCGGATCCACTCAATGAGGCTATTCCTCGAACGCAATAGTTTCACAAACGGACTTTGTGAGACTGATCAGTAGAGGAGTTGGGTGTTCGGTATCACACGGGCTGTGAGTATGCGACATCGCAATAATTAGCCTTGAGTGCAAGTGGGAGATTGTTGGATAAAGTGCCCTCAAAGTCAATTATTGGATCGCAGGCACGTGATTGCAATGATTGAGGGAGGACCTATGCCGGTAGGACAGTCTTACTCGAGATGATAGTATGTTATCTGGTTTATCTGTATCATCGTGTACATGCTTTAGGTGACCTTACAGATCACTATTACACGTTGATAGAGTCCTTAGGATTCTTGCTTGACTACCAACAGTATGATGGCGATCATATACGTGAGAGTTGGGTAGTCTATAAGCACATCCTTAAAGTGGTCCCTGGTCGTGGGAGTTTCGAGACTGGGCATCGACACTCCATTAGTAGACTAGTGTATACATTCGAGACCCCGACGAGGGGTGGTGGCCGGTCTCACAAGCCATTAGTGTCAGTTGGATCACCTAAGATGTATACATGTGCTCATTGGGTTATGAGTACACCGGACAGGACTCGCCGAGAACATGCTAGTTGGTATTATACCTGACGTCAGATAGCAGTTCCTTGGTGACATGTGTACAGGTTAGTTCATCGACCTGAGATCGTCATTTGTCTCGTGTGAGTTCCCACTGTGCTTTGATTACTACCCAACCACGGCTCAAAGGAGTCGTGCAAACAGGTTTTAGTTGGGTACAGTCCCGAGCCACATGGAGGCAGTGAGCGGATCGGCAGGGGTTTCGTATCTCCCGGTATTGGGGGTGAGATCGCGCTGTGTCTAGGAGAGCCATTACACGAAGTCCTTGGCCAAGGCAGGAGATTTACTGGTAGATATTCCAGTAGTATCTCAGGGTGTTCTGGGCTACACACCAACACGACTTGTACCGCTTTTGGGGGTCTGAGTTTTACCAACCCCCTAGGCCCGACATGCGATACTCATAGACGAACGGACCGGACTGTACGTATATTGTCACTAACAGGCTCAGTAGGGTGTCAGTATGAGTTCACTCATCGATCTCCCTTTTGGTCAATACCTGGTAGCTCGTTACGTACAGCTAGTACCACTGACGTGCTAGTGGTTAAATCTACAGCCAGTGTATTGACGAGTCTTTAGAGTCCCCATAGACAGTTTCTCAAGTTTCGGGCGAAACGTTGTAGAGACCGTATGGTATTATGGCAGGGTTCGATCATATACGTGCAGTCGTGCACGGATCATGATCGGGCGGATCATACTAGTGGGCTTTGGTTTAAGCCGGATCCTAGTATTAGATTTGTTGGATTACTTTCGTCTCATTGCATTCGCATTCAGTCGGAATGCGGATGCAGGTATGTATATACAGGTAAGGGGTATACTTGTGATCCGTCACGAGTTTACTTTAGATGTTGCCATATCTTTTTATTGTTGTAAACATTTGGATTAATGTTTACAAGTGGAAATTGTGAGTGGAAATGATCATGAGGAGCATTTAATGTGACATGGACATGGGTAGTGACTCATGGTCTTTTTATTTGTGCTAATGTCCTATTAATATTTGTTTATTGTGTTGAATTGATGGATGGAGAGAGAGAGAGAGGGCAGCCATATAGGCTTGGGTTTGCTCTTGGATTTCTATGCTAGCTCTCATTTTATCATCTCAACACAATAACACAAAAGGGCTCCTCTCTTTTCTTTCTTCTTCTTGCTCACAACATCCACCATGGTATCATCTTCTACTTCCACTCTAACCATCTCATGTGTTGAGAATCCTAGAATGTCAAGAGACAAAGTTATTACACACATTCTCTACTTCACCTTGGACACATCGGCTAGCAAACTTCGTGTCCGAGTTTCTTCGGTTCGAAGCGGGAGCCCGTAAAAGGATTCATAGATGTGGTGCCCTTTCCGATGAGGAGACCGGAGACCGAGCGAGATCGGAGATGCCGTAAGGAACTAAAGACGGTGGCTAAAGACCGAAGGACACAGATCGATCGGTATAGCCACTCTCACTTCTTAGTAGTTAGCTAGTTTGACGTTAATTGCTCGATCCGGGTGAAAGACTATGATAGCGCCGGTTTCCTAAAAAGTTTTTGTTTCCGCATTTGGCCTCGGATTGACGTCCGGGGCGCTACCGTAGACTTACAAGAGGCCGTGCCCATCAGGAAACCGGATGCCGCCTCTACGATAAAGTTCCTGTAGAACAATAAAATCGCCCGATTTGGAATCCCGCGGTGCATAGTTACTGACCATGGGACCAACTTCGAAAACGATAAAGTCAAAGAGTTCTGCAGCGACTACCACATACTGATGAAATTTGCCGCGGTCACACATCTACAATGCAACGGGTAGCCCGAGATAGCGAACCGAGGCGTCATCCACGGTCTCAAAGCCCGCTTGGAAGGAAGGCAAGGCGGCTAGGTCGAGGAATTGCCACGGGTGCTATGGGCGTTTCGGACATCGAAAAAAACCCACATGAGAAACCCTATTCAGCCGTCTTTACGTCCATCTGTCGGATCTCATAATCTTGGAAGGCAGTGATGGCAAGGAGGATCCGAATGGATTTGAGCATAGACACTGGAGAAAAGGGTTTCATAATGATCCAAACCAGGTCTTTGACGAAAACCTTTTGCAACAAGTCTAGCCTTATAGGTTTCAACCTGTCCATCTACTCCAATCTTTTTTCTGAAGATCCATTTGCAACTTACGAGTTTTACCCCTTCTGGAGCAATATTCAAAGTGCATACTTTGTTGGTGTACATAGACTCCATCTTGGTCCGCATTGCATCCAACTATTTTATCGAGTCGCCGCTCTGAATGGCTTACTGGAAGCTAGTTGGCTCATCATTGTCAATGATACAATCCTCTCTATCCACGTATATGAGAAAACTGTAGTATCTCTCGGGCGGATGAGACTGCCTACTAGTCCTACGGATTGGCGTAAGGATGTCCTGTTCTCTTGAAACCACTGGTTCTACCATACTTTCAGTAATAGTTTGTGATTCTGGAATTTCTTCCAGTTCTATTGCGCTCCCACTAGTTTCTTTTTCAAAAAATTGATTTTCTAAAAATTAGGTATGACGAGGAACAAAAAACCATTTGTTCCTCTGTGTAATAGAAAAAATACCCCCTGGAGTTCTTTGGGTATGCCACAAACTTACACAGTACTGAGCGTGCCTCGAACTTGTCCGCATACTGCTTTTTGACAAAAGGTGGACATCCCTATATCTTAAGATACTGAAGATAGGATTTCTTCCCACTCCACATCTGATATGGCGTAGTAGGCACAGTCTTGGTAGGAACCTTATTCAAAAGATATACAATTGATTCTAGTGCATAACCTCAGAAGGATCGCGGCAACTCAGTGTTACTCATCATGGAACGAACCATATCTAATAAGGTTCTGTTCCGCCTTTCCGATACACCGTTGTGGTGTGTATGGAAGAGTAAGTTGAGAGAGAATTCCATTCTCTTTTAAGTAATCCAGGAACTCGGCAATTTAAGTATTCACCACATCGATCGGATCTTAGTGTCTTGATACTTTTGCATGTTTGTTTTTCCACTTCATTTTTATATTCTTGGAATTTCACAAAGGCCTTGGATTTATGCTTCATCAAGAAGACATGTCCTAACCTAGAGAAATCATCTGTAAAAGTAATGAAATAGGAATAACCACTTCGTACATCTGTAGATATTGGACCACGCACATCGCTGTGTATGAGTCCTGAGAGCTCGCTCGCTCTTACTCCGTGTTCAGTGAACAGAGTTTTTGTCATCTTTCCTATGAGACAAGATTGACAAGTTGCATAAGACTGATATTTGAACGGATCCAAATATCGCTCTCTATGTAACTTCGTCAACCGTGTTTCATTGATGTGACCCACTCTACAATGCCATAAGAAAACCTTATTTAATTCTGGAGACTTTCTTTTAAGTGTGTTCTGGACGTTGAAAACCTGAGCTTGATTTAACACGTATATACTGTTCTCTAGTGTACCTAACCCAATCAAACTTTGATTTAGGTGGATGTAGACCACATCGCTTACAAAATAGACTAGGTACACATAAACAGTTACGTAAAATCAATATCTGCCCACTTGTCAATTCTAGGTGATATTTCCCTACGGATTCAGCGTCCACGCTCATTCCGTTAGCAAGCCTGAGAGTCATATCACTTGCCCTGATAACTCTACGGTTTCTCAAAGTCTGTAATAAATTACAGATATGAGATCCTGATCTGGTATCTAGTATCCAGGAAGTAGAGTTAATTGACATACTGTTTTCTATCAAAAACACACCCGAAGCCGAATCCATAACATGTTTCGGATCCTGAATTCTGGCTTTCCAAGCCCTGTATTCCTTCTGCCAATGCCCCTTTCCTGTGACAATAAGAACATCCCTCCTTCTCTACTGTTAGCCCAATCTTTTTCCCTTACCATTCCTTCTACATTACTGACACCGCCTATCAGCTTTGTGGAGATCTTCTTCTTCTCTCCCTTGTCTTTCGCCTTGGATCCAGAAGAGGAAGATTCCCCAATAAGCAGAGCGGGTGACTCCCTGGTTTCCTTCAGGGTAGTCTCAATTGGAAGTATAACTTTCCTCCTCTGGGCGTAAGTAGAAGGTAGGGAATATAGAATCAAGTCAGTACATGACTCGTTCTCCAACGTGGTCTCCAGGTCCGTGAGCTGTTTTAATACAGCTGATCATTGTGTAGGGACATGGTCCCCTACAGATGACCCGACAGCCAACCTCGCTTGAAGCAATTCCTTCGATGTCTCATATCTCGCGATACGAGATTGCTCTCCATATAAAACTTTGTTATGGAGGAAGATAGAATCTAAGTCCATCTTCTCGTGCCACCTCTGGTATACACCATCTACTGAGGCCAACACGAGGCACTTGGTATTTGCACAGCCTTTTTTCCTTATTTTACGGATATCAACATCCGCGACGGTGGAAACTGGACCTGGGACGGCGGGCGCTTATGTAGTAATGAGGTGGTCCAGCTTGTCATAGGTAATGGACATCTGGACAAATCTTTGCCAGTCAATATAGTATAACTTAGTCATTTTATTATCTATCTGTAACCTAATCTGGTCACCAGGTCGCTGCAATTAGGAGAGAGAGAAGGAAACACTCAGTATGATGCTCTTGCAAGTTTAGATTAGTTTTTAATTTATCTAAAAAGGATGACTCCCACTGTTTCTCGAATCCTTTCTCAAACCATAAAAGAAGAATTAGTCAGGATTAATCTCACCGTACAATACTTGCTTAACCGTTCGGCGAGGCTAGTGTCGGTACTTCGAGAGAGATTTTACGACGCTTTCGCGAAGTTCCTTAATTAAATAACCTCTTATCCCTTAAGGTGTAGCCCCACTAATACTGTTCTAGACACCTACTTGGTTTATAGCATTGATCGTTAAGTGAAAAATCTCCTGGGAGTAGCGGATACTCACAGTAGGATCGGGATCCAAATATCATTGTGTGATAATCCTTAAGGAATCCTACCAGCATTATCACACTCTAAATAGTATGCAGCACTAACAAGTTTCAGTTTCTTTAGAAACTCTCGATGTGGATTTTTTCCCCATACTCTTATGACCTTGACGAAGGCCAACATATCAAAAGTCACATGTCAAGTTCTATCCGTCATTGTCCAGGTTAATTTGAACCCACCCATACATACCCTTGACGAAGGCCAAAATAGTAGTACGACTGTCCCAAACCAACTCATCTATCAATACTAAGGATGAATATCCATCAGCTACCAAACACTATGTCTTGACGAAAGCCAACATACATAGCTTGAATATTATTGAATATTCAACTGAAATGGCGGAGGGATACGAATGGTTTTGGCGAAACCGTGAACGTAGTAAACTTGATATAATTGAAGGAACCTGATAGCTTTTAAAAGGAGTGGTTTAAGCTCCGCATTTAAAAGTCTCCTGTTTTGAAAAAACCGAGTGGTTTTGAAATTTGTTCTAAAGATTCAACTTTGGTCAAATTTTTTTGGTCACTTACAGAATTTACTTATTGATATTTACAATTATTTTAAGTATTTTAAAAAAACCCTAAACTCTTCATGGTATCTTGGTTCCCTTTTTGTAACCCTAACCCTATTCTCTAATCTCCATTTCCTTTTATAACTTCCTAACCCAAACCCTAACCATACCTCCTTTTCCTTTCATTATTTTCCCTTTTACCCAAAATAAAACCAAAACTATATATATATATATGTATCCCCCGGCCCAACAGATTTATTAGGAACTAAATAAATTGTTTTCCCCTAAACTTTTCCCCGGCCCACTCCCATTTCCTTCCTTTGCAAAATGAAAATCAAAGCCCTAAACAAATAATTAAATTAATATTAATTTTCCCCAAACTCCAGCCCAAGAAAACAAATGAATTAATCCCAAGCGGCCCAGCCCATTCCTCTCCCCGAGCCGGCCCAACCCCCTCAAACCCGACCCGCTTCTTCCCCGTACCTTTTCCCGCCTCTTTCCTTCCCTTCCCACGTCGTGCACGTTCCCACGCCCTCGCCCTCGTCATGACCACGTCCCCTCTTCTCGGCCCCGACCTCGCGCGCGCGCTCGCGGAGCTCCCTCTCGATCTCGTCTCTCCCTCTCTCTAACTCTCTCCTCCCCCCTCACTCTCGATCTCTTTCTTCCCTCCTCCTTTCCTCTCTCCCAACTCCCCTGCACACCCTCCTCGCCACGAGCCTCCCCTGCACGCCTTCTCGTCGCCGGCGAACACCCCTCTAGGCCCCACGACGACGACGAAGACGACCAACTCCCTCACTCCTCCCTCCAAAACCCGAGCACCACCACTGTTTCCTCCCTCTTCCCGACACCACCGAGCTCACTGCCAGCCTCCCCTTGCTGGCACCACGGCGACCCCTCCGTCGTGGCTAAGCCCCTGCTCGACACCCACCACCGTCGAGCCCCCTTCCCTCCTTCTCCTCCTCTCTTCCTCCACCTACCTCCCCGACTCCCTTCCCTGCACACCGAAGAGAACCCAACGGCTGCAACTCCTGTCACTCACCCGAGCACCGTGCCGGCCACTTCCATTTCCTGCACCCCAATCTTCCATTGCCGGAGCCTTCGCCGCTTGAAACCCTCACCGGCGCACCCTATCGCCGCTACACTCATCTCCGACGAACCCACCTCAACAGCCCTGAGCTCACCCAATTCCCTGCAACCCAAGCACCCTAGCACCTAGCCCATCAACCCGCCGGGCACCTCGCCGTCTCCTCCTCTCTCGACCACCCTCACTGCCTCATCGCACTGCCCATCGTAACACGCCATCATCATAGCCAAATTGAGGCCCGTCATTCCATCGAACATTTATGGTGGTCGCAAACACGTTGTTCCTAGTTGCCGTCATCGCTGGTTAAGCCGTGTCTTCGGTCGGTCTAATCATTGTCGTCGTCGACGCAACACCAGCGTACGTCCGTAGCACCCACCGAGTCATCAAGTCCAAGAACCAAGCTCCACCGAGGCCAACTTTTATCGTGCTCGAGTTGTGATCGCGTCGTTGCCGTTGCCGTAGCTGTGGTTCACCACTGTGCCGTCCGCTGCTGTCACATCACCGATCGTCGTCTTCAGGCAAGTTTAATACTTGCTTCATGCTACTTTTTATATTACAATTCAATTACCAAAAATTCCCGCATATGCTTTTCGTGTAAATTGTTATAAGTTAAGTGTTTGATGTAAACCATGACATACAAACCCAGTTAAATTGACGGCAATAAAGGACATTGAGTGGCCCGAGTTATAATGAAGATCCCGTAAGACCTTGGTTACAAAACGATACTGTTTGCTCACATAAAATGATGTCCTAAATTCTGTTGTAAAACCTGAATACCTCCGTACATGATAAACCGTAAAATTTATATTAATTTATGTACAAACCGGATTTTAGCATTCGATGGCTTGTATCGAAGCTAACTATTTAAACTACAGTATCCTATAGTTGGTCTCTTAATTCTCACTAATTATGATAGAGATAATTGCGGAGGATTACGATTCTGGACTGCAGTCCAGAATGGAGATCCCGATTAACCCCTGTTTCTAGACCCCTGTACATTCCTGTTCAAATATGAGAATGCGCGTAACCCTATATCGTTACGTGGAGAATTGAATTATCTTTATTACTCCACTGGTCTTACTGGATCCCTCAACTGTTTGATATTTTTAACTCATTTTATAATGTTGATACGTTGTGCTGAATTCTGCAGAGGCAGATTTTACACATCGAGGATAACCTGTCCATAACTCCCTATCGCCATAATATATTACTGATCCGCCAATTGCGGTGGAAACCTAACTGATATCCCTAATTATTGTTCAATTATAGCATCACCTAAATGCGATCCCAACTGGGATTAAAATGCGTTACAAAACGGACTTCCGATTCTGAAACCGGATTTCCAGCAGTGAACGCTTAAAATGAAATGGCCATATCTAGTGATCCCGAAACCCGATTAACATGAAACCAATTTTGATGAATAGATAATTAAACACACTGCTTACCCCCTTTTCATTGTATCACTAAATTTTTCATGTATGACTTATGATAAATTATGCAAGTGGTAGGACACCGACTGATGATATCTTAATCATGCCTTAAATACTGTTTTCTCATCACATTATATGGATGCCATTGCATTGGTAACCTAGTGATCATATGCATTACCCAGTGTTAGGTTTTAGTGTTTGATTGTGGCAAGTACGTTAGTGTTCAAGCATGAATGGATAAGTGACAGTGACACATACTTGTACACAATCAGTGGACCCTATTGATTTATTGCATTGTCGACGTTTGTGGGACGTGTATAAGTGTGACTATAATTGGTATGGGACAATTATGGAAGCACTTGTATGGGTGTCATAGGTAAGGCACCAAATACTGCCCATTTATCTTGGGTATCAGTTGAGACATGTTTGATGAAGACCCTGTCTTCAGTTCTCGCGTAGACTCGTCATGGACTGACTGGTATTTGAGTTCATGGTTGGTGTTTGATGTAGAACACGGGGTGTGGGGTAGTTTGAGTGTGAGTTCAACAGAATCTCGGGAGTCCCATGCCGGCATATATGGAGATATATAGAGATATATGGGGATATTACTGATTATTATCGTGCGTGTTTCAGGCCCGTGTTCCCTTGCCCTTGGGTCCTACCTTTGGGTGGGGGATACTCACGAGTGGTTGACTCTCACACTTGGACTGACGATAGGCTTAGTGACCTATGCAGTGAGACTTAGAGACTGATAGGGTTAGTGGCATTGACATGCATTGTTTACTGATTTAATATACCTGCTATACTGTTTACCGCGTTACTGTTTACCTGCTCTATTAGCTACCTGCATTGGCTACTTCTTGTTCACGTCTTTACTCTTTTGATTACTGTTACATATTCATTATTATTGCACGAGTTACCATTGCATCCATATATATATTGCTATCGTGTCGCTCTGACGACCTGAGTATGCATGCTCAGAGTGAGAAGTGGATCTAGCTTGGACCAGGACCTGACGTACCTCGAGGACATCGCGGACATCTTAATCAGCTACCCAGAGCTATACTCTCTTGATCTCCATCTGGTTAGTCCTTTTGTATTTGTTTTGATTCAGTAACTGCATTTCTCATTACCTGTGCATTGATTACTGATTACCACGTAAAGCTAGAAGCTGAAGTGTGACTACGGCAGGATATTTCCTTGACCGTAGGAGCATGGCTGGCCTTGTCAAGCCCTCGTATTCCGTATTTTGGGAAGCGGGGCGTGACATGGTTTTGTTGGTATTAGAGCCAGGTTTTGCTTCATTTGGGATTGCAGTTTCCGTGTAGTGCTTGGCAATCTAAGACATCCTTCGGTCTAGATTATAAAGTTGTTATTCTTAATCTTGATTCACATGGTGTATTCGGCTATATATATTGATCCATTTGCTAGAGTTTTGGGTGACTTAGTAGAGTTACGTGGTTGTAATTCTTAACTGCAGCATAGTAACAATACGGTACTCTATTGGGTAACTTGGAGTTCTACATTTGATTTCCGCTCGATTGAGTTTCATCCCACCCGATATCCTTGTTTCATTGTCTATTCTATGTCTTGTTCTTATTTTTACTCTTTGTACCTTATGTCGTCCTCAAATTGTTGTTTCAGGACCATGTTTTCCAACGACCCTTCTTCTATCTCTACTTCCCAGAATCAGACCGTCGAGATTTTGAATGTACTGCAAGGTCTGAAGGAAGCCCAGGAGCTAACGAACGACCTATTAGCTGAAGGATTAAGAAGGCAGATGACTCAGGCGCCAGCGGAAGCCTCCAATCGTAAGGGAATCTCCGTTAAACAAGGAAAAGAGGTGAAGATGAAGCGCACACTTGTTCCCCAGCCACGGAAGCAGCGGAAGGCTCAACGTTGTGGATACTGCAAGAAGCCGGGACACCTTCAGAGAGATTGTCGCAGCGCCAAAGGGCAATGCCTGATTTGCGGATCCAGCGAACACCTTGTCAAGGGTTGCCCTAAAAGGAAGGAGTTACAAGGAGGATTCTTGTCCACACTCTCCACTCCTGCTAAGTGATGGTTATTTCGTAGTTCGAGCTTCGAGGATAGTCCGGACCCAGCACAGGTGTTTCCCCCAATTAGAACGAAACTCTATTTCTAAGACTGAAAAGTAAAACACCGCTTCATGAAAGAGGCTAAACACCAAAGGCAATTTATCCTTGCAAGAATCACATGCAAATTAAATCATACGATGCACAAGCACAACAGAGAACTAAAATAAAAAGAACCCTTAACAAATAATGAAGTACTTGATTAAAAAGAAAGATACTTGTTCATTATTATTATTATTACATTTAAAAAAGATCACCAAATATGGGATCGGAAAGACAAGGGTTCACAAAATTAAGAAGAAGATTCTCCAGTTCCCTTTCTGTCTTCTCCACCACGTTGAAGCGTCGGTCCTCCCGAGAAGTAGACACCCAACGATCATCGCCACATTCGTCAGAAAAGGTGGTGATGACAACCCGGCGAGCCCGTATCTGGCTCAGCAAGTGGAAAGAACAGTCCCTCAGGGCTTTAGTGATCAAGTGCGCTTCAAAGAAGCACTCGATCTTATCCTCGGCGGCGTCAAGCATTGCCGAGGACATCTCTACTGGAGGAGGAGGAAGATCGGCGAGCACCGAGGCAAGGATCATCCGGAGCCAAATAGAATGCGGAGGAAGAGGAGACCCCACACGAGTCAAAATCTCGTACATTGAAACATCGCACTGCTCATCCGTAAAAGAAGGGTCCACCAAGCGCGCAGCAAAACGGGGAACGACGTCCCGGATCGACACTTCCCACGGTTGTCGGCGGGCATGAGGGCGGTTGCAAGCCATGATCGAAGAAGTTCTCTGAAGATGAGAAAAAGAAAAGGCTCAGCCTTGGGTTATATATAGACCCAAGCACAGAAAATTCTGTGCACAATGGAATTATTTCCAAGACCCGGGAAATCAAAATTTTGGGGAAATACAAGTTTGACTTGAAAAGAGGAGATGAAAAGATATCTCAGGTGAAGCAATGTTCCGATTCTCCCAATCAGAGCAAACCTCTACCTTGAAAATCTAAATTTTAATAAATGAAGCAACGCTTCAGATCCCCTGCGCTGTGCGCAGGATGCCACGTGTCAGGCGCAGATATGTCAGCGCAGCACCCGAAGCAGCGAGCCCAATCAGAGCAAAGCTCTATTAAAAGACAACAGGAAGCAACACTTCAGTTGCACAAGCGCTGCGCTGCGCGACACGTGTCCGTGCAGTTGCGCAAGCACAGCCGCGCAAGCGCTGCGCTGCGCGACACGTGTCTGCGCAGCTGCGCAAGCGCAGCGCTGCGCGACACGTGTCTGCGCAGCTGCGCAAGCACAGCTGCGCAAGCGCTGCGCTGAGCGACACGTGTCACGCGCTGGGGCGTTGCGCAAAACAGAATTGAGATTTTAAAGAAATCTTTTCTGTTCTTGTTAAAACAAGAAAATTTTCTTCTGTAAAACAGAAGCCTTTGGATCAAAGATCCAACGGTGGGAAAAATTCTCCAAATCACTCAGAGAAAGATCTCTTTAACAAATTTAACTAATTTATGGGCACTATAAAAAGGACCCCAAACCTCAACTCAAAGGCATCAACATTTGGTGAGAAATCAAAAATTTTAAACAGAGAGAACTCTGAAGAAATCTCAAGAGGAGAAAAAGGTAAAAACCTTTAAAAGAGAAGAATTTCTTCTAATAGATCATTGATCTAAAGAACAAGATCAATGATCTTCAATAAAAACAAATAAAAATAGTGCTTTGCACTTTTCTATGAACCTCTGGTTCTTTGAGATAAGAAAAACAAGAGAAACTTGTTTTCTTTGATCTAAATTAGATCAAGAAAGCAAACAGTGCTTTGCACTTCTGTTATGAACCTTTGGTTCTTGAATCTAAAAGATTCTCAATTTTATAGTGCCTTGCACTTGCAAACTGCGCTGTTGCGCTCTTGGGAGAGCGCCACGTGTCAGCATCTGAACCATTTGCGCTACGCGCTTTTGAAATAGAGCTTTGCTCTTTGAAATTGGCGCAACTCACCAGAGCGCGCCACTTGTCAGCAGCGCAAGCGCAGCGCACTTGCGCAGCGCACTGCGCTTGCATGACACGTGTCGTCACCACAAGCGCTTGCGCTCTCTGATTGGCGCAAAGCGCCTAAGAATGCAATGCATTTCTTTTGCTAAAGGGCTAAGCCCAAGTCAAAAAGACCTAACAGGCCAAAATAAATTGCAAAGCAATAAAAAGGGGATAGCCCAAGTAAAATTGATGCTCTGCATCATTTATAAATGGGCAGAGCCCAAAACAAATTGATGCTCTGCATCCTTTATGGGTAGAGCCCAAATAAAAATAAAAAGAAATGCAATGCAAAAGCAAATGAAATGTTGAACATTTTCAACTGGACTTAGCCCAATTTTGGCCGTAAGTCCTCAAATTAAATTGACTGAGCAAGACTGCTCTCCTAAATCAATTTACATCCGGTTCAAGGGTACATCTCCGAACTCCTCTGACACCTATCGTTGTAATCCTTCAACGACGTCAGAGAGGCGACGGGTCCCGACGACCACATACGTATATGGACCGCGGGGTCCTTAAACTCGTGGACCGAAACGTCCTTAAACTAAATTGGACCGAAACGTCCTTAAACTAATAATGGACCACCACGTCCCTAAGCTGGAACATGGACCACCACGTCCCTAAACTGGAGCGATAGAGCCTCCAAATGCTCTTTTGCCGGATCTAAACGGTCCCGTTTAAGTTGATCTTAGCCCCAAACTCGGCTAACGTATCCTTAAACATTCAAATGGACTATAAAACTCCAAATCAACTTTGGTTCAAGGGTATATCTCTGAACTCCTCTGACACCTATCGTTGTAATTCTTCAACGACGTCAGAGAGGTGATGAGTCCTGACAGCCATATAATAAATGGATCACCACGTTAAGTTGATCTTAGTCTCAAACTGGAGTAACGTATTCTTAACGAACGTTTAAGTTGATCTTAGCCTCAATACGGCTAACGTATCCTTAAATTAAAAACACCAAACCCAAATCTAAGTAAATACGGATTTGGACTAATCCACGTCCTACGGGCGACGGCATTACTCAGTCTCCGTATACAATCCACGGGCAACCACAAACAAAATAAACACACACGACACGAAGTGAAATTCTGGAGAAGGAGAAAGTGGCTACCGCGATGCGGTAGCGTAATTAACTGCAGGGAAGAGTGTCCCCACAATCAAAAACCTCTCTAGCGAGGGGGAATCTGACGAAGTCTGCTACATCGGCCGCATCCGTCTAAACCTCCGATACACGGTGTCATAAATCAACTTGGCATCTTCGGAGAGGTAGACGGATAAAACCATATAGCATCTGCCCCGAATCTCAGGCAAGACATCCCCACGTCGTCTCCGCCGCCATTCGGAGGGGAACAGATTCTGGCACGTCCGGTGGGACCTTTTCCTCTTTCCACTCCACACTTCGTGTGTCGTCTTCGCGAACGAATTGCGGTTTGTTAACTGTTGCCTTTGGATTTTCAAGTTACTAAGATTTGGTCTTTTGTCTGGCGCAGAACTCAAGCATCCATGGCCTTTAACTGCACCAGCTGCTCGAAGTGCCACTGCAACGGACGCTCCACCTCACCTAGAGGTGTAGCATATGGGCCCCAAGCGGCTTCCTTCCTCGCTCTGCCGGTAGAACAGGTGGCCCAGGCCACCACCGGCCTGTTTTTCGGGACCATGATCCCGCCTTCAAGCTTCTCTATGCCAATACCTACACCGGAAGTGAACAAGAAGTCGGTCTTCGACCGGCTCACTGCTACGACGGCCTCTGTCAACGGGTCGTCCATTACCAAGCCAACAGCCTCTGTCTTTGCTAGGCTGGATCAAAACTCTGAGGGGCCCACCAAGAAGCCTGTGAATCCCAAGGTGGCTGTCCCAAGGAAGGCAATAGCCGCTGCTCCAGAAGTCGTCAAGGCGGCTTCCCCTGTCAAAGAGTCAGTCTTTTCAAGACTGACTATTCCTGCTGCTGCACCTGCTCGAGGATTTGTCTTCGACAGGTTGAATATCATCCCTCAAAGGGCAACCTCAGTCTTTGAGAGGTTAACACCAGCGGCGCCTCATTCAGACAGGGGGCAAAAAGAGGCTGTCTCTATCTCCGAGCCAGTCCCAACGGCTCGTCATGCTCGACGTTGCCATTGGCGACGAGTGAGGAAGGCAGGGGGCAACTCCCCCTCACGGCTAACTCCACCGGCTCCAGAGGTGGAAGTCAACGCTGCTGTTCCAACTGGGTTCAGCTTTTAACTGCTGAGGAGGGTACGTAAGAACTCTCCAACCGCTACATTGAAAAGATCTCCTCCGCTCGCGGAGAGAGTTTCGGAAACACGGCAAGAACAGCCCCTTCAACGGCTGTCCTCAAAAATATACAAGGTTTGGCGGAGGGTTCAAGACTCCGTGATTGACCCAGGTTATTCCCGTCAACAGAAGAAGGCGAAGGTACAAAAAGAAAAGGACCATCCTATTAAACAGCAGAGGACAACAATCACCAGGGTGCCCACTGCAACGGTCCCCTCCACTTCAACGGCCCACAAAAGAAGAAGGCCGGAGAAAACCCCCGCGCCCGCGGCAAATGCCAAAGGTGGTGAGCCTAAACGCCCTAGGTTTGGGGGCATTGTAGTTCATACCGTCTGTATGGCGTCTGGTAAAGAGGACAGCCGCATATCAATAGGTCATAGACCGCACACGCGGTCAGTGACCAAAGCTCAGGAGCAACAGCAAAAGCTCCAGGAGATGAAGAACGCGATGGCCGCACTCACTGGGCCAAAAGAAACCCCTGAAACGTGCTCGGACGAGCGTCAAGAACAAGAAACTGACGCCGAATTCCTTCGTCGCATACTGGAGAAGAAGGATAAAGAAGCTGCAGAACAGGCAGCCAGCATAAAGAAAATGGCCTTCCTGTTCCAGGACATGGTGGTGTTAGTTATATGTATGCCCTAGAGGCCATTACTGTACATTGGATGTATATTGTAGTGGATGCTGGGACATATATAGGTAGGACTTTCTTGCTCGACATGATAGTACGCTATCTGGTTGCTCTTTATCTTAACATGTATACTTTCTGTCTCTCTGTTACATGTTGATAAAGCCCTTAGGATGTGTACTCGACTTCCAGGACTATGATGCGGATCATACTAGTGGGGCCTGGGTAGTCCATGAGTACATCCTTCAATGTTCCTAGTCGTGGGAATATCGAGACGGGGCATCGATATTCTAGAGTAGACTAGCGTATATCTTCTCGACCCATGTGATGGGCGATGGATGATCCCATATCCATTGGTGTTTGACATTGGAGATGGTATACGGGTGCTCAGTGGAGACTGGGTACACTGAACGGACTCGCCGAGAACTCCCAGATGGTATTATACCTCACGTCAGATGGCAGTTCTCTGGTGACACTGGTACAGCTTAGTCTGTTGAGCCGAGATCGTCATAGAGTCTTGTGTGTCTCCCACTGTGCTTTGATTTCCACCCTACCACGGCTCTACTGAGTCGTGCAAACAGGTGGTTTTTGGGTACAGTCCCGATTCACATGGAGGCAATGAGCGATAGGAGGGGATTCGTCTCTCCCGGTATTGGGGGTTGATGTTGTGCTATGCACGACTGGCCATAACAGGAAATCCCTGGCCAGGGTTGCAGTGATATACTGGTAAGAGTTATCAGTAGTTTCACGAATGTTATGGACCCTACGTCGGCATGACTTATCAAGCTATTGGGGTCTGACGTTTACCACCCCTAGGCGAGATATGCGACATATCAGACGAACATGACCGGACTGTATGGTAAGTGTTACTGGTTGGATTCACAGGAGTGTGAGCGGGCTTGCTCGTCGATCTTCTGATCGCTCAATACCCGGGTGGCCATTACGTTTAGCAGACCGCTTGCGGCTTGTGGGTGTTTGATATGATCATCATCTGCTGCCGGCGTATTGACGAGTCTTTAGAGTCCTACACAGAGGTTTCCTGGCTCAAGCGAAACGAAATAGGAGCACATATGGGATATGTGCGGGACCGAGAATAATGCGTGTATGTGATACCATATTTCATTCTCGCGATGTATGTGTCGAATGGTTGTATGAGATATAACCTAGTTATCGAATCAAGGATTGATTCGATAAGCCGATACATTGGATACTAGCCGGTTATATGCGACATGACCGGATCGTTAAATCAAGTGTTGATTTAATGATTTAATGTAGAATTATATATTTGATATATTACTTTGCATCAACTAGTATTGGTTCACTTTAAATGGATTTTCTCACTTGAATTGTGCAAGTTATATATGTGATATACATTTGTGCACATGATTGTATCATGTTTGATGATACATGTTTACTTGGTTAAGTGTAAAGAATTAAACCATGGTTAAGTTTATGATTAGGGTTTTCTTTTTCCTTACTTACTTATTTATTTATTTATTTTTGGAAAAGATGAGAAAAGAATGGTTGCTATTTTTGTTTTTAGTTGAAGTTTCATGAAGCATTGACTTAGTCATCATTCTTGTCTCATGCTTAACCCTAACCATCCAAGTTAACCATGGTCCATTCTCTATAATTAACCAAGGGTTAATATATGATAAGTATTGATTTATTTATCTAATAATTCAAGACTTATCACATCTTCTTCTTCTTCTTCATCTTCTTCTTTCATGAGAAGAAAGCTTGCTACATCAATGGTGATTGATGAAAAAGTGTGAGAAATCCAAATCTAAAGTCTACCCACTTCCTATTTCTTCATCCTCTACCTCTTGCCTAGTAATATAGGGTGTTTCCTTCACAAGTTTTCTTGACTTGGTGAAGTTGGAGCTCGAGTTTGTGATGCCTCGACGTAGATCATCTTCGGCACGTTGTCGACGACCTAGCCCGTCTTTTTCTCCGATGAAACCACCGTGAGAGTCATGGTTCGATTTGGACAGCGGAGAGGACTTCATCACGGAGCCTAGGAGGTGGAGGACCGGATCTACAAAGGTTGTAGCCCCTTCCCTTTAGCTATATTTCCGTTTACTTGCTTGCATCGCCTATATATCTAGTTGACGATCCGTATTAGGGTTTGTAGGCACCCGTAAAATTTGATTTGTGCATGTTTGATCACTTGTGAGACTCCATTAGAGTGCCTAGAAACCCTACAGTGGTATCAGAGCCTAGCTAGAGCCTTAGGCGATGCGTAGACGGAATTAGAAGTCCGATTGAACCGAAACCCCAATCGCATTTTGCTCTCTGGACATTTTTGAAAAACGTGGTTTTTTCCAGATTAAAAATATTCAGAAAACTCAGTAGAAGATTCTAAGAATTACTGTATAAAACGGGGCCCCTGAATCCATTAAAGCGCGGTGGAACCGCGGCATTAGCATGCTAATGCGGCGGTTCCGCGGCCCTTTTGTCTCCTCTTGCAATAAATTTTGCACAGTAATTCCTAGTTTACAGTGCTGGTTTTCCTGGGAATTTTTAATAATTTTTCAAGAGTTGAATTTTCTGGGTTGTATTGGGGACTCGGTGTATCGATCGGATTGTCTAATTTTGTCAGTGTGTTTTTCCGGGTATTTTTAGAATATGTTAAAAAGTTCGACCGGATATAAATACCCACTTTTTCCCCTGCCGGGAAATTTCCAATTGTTGGATTTTTTCGTAGTTTAACGACGTTCTAAGTAGTGCAAGTAACGCGATGGACCCTCTAGAAGACAACAAACCTTAACTCGATTATGTGACCGTCTTGAACTGCCCTTTGAACCTTCGGGTTTGGGGCAGTACGGCGTGCCACATGTGAGGCGTTGGCTTGACCCTTCTACGGCTGGACCGTTGGTACTGAGGCACGAACTGAATGTTGTTAGACTTATTTCATGTGTTGAGCTGTATCGGGAAAACTTGGGTGTTCGATTGTTCGATCGAAAAGTTTAGCGTTTTCTATTTATCCGGAATGTGATACAATAATTGGAATTCACAAGTAGTTATGAGATAACGGAATGAATATTATAAACATAGCAGTTTAGTCTCACTTGATCGGTTGCTATGGAGTTTTGATGTGATCAAAAGTCCGTCGCAATCACGTAGCGTACGCGGATACTCGCCGGGTAAACTTAATAGACAACCTCACTCCATAGCCCCGACTAAGTGACTGTAGGAGAACCCCGTCGCCGAAAGCATCCGTTCGGGTGCTCGCGGTAGCGGTGTTCCGCCTTGGTGCACTTCGTCGACGGTATCGGGGGTGCGACCGTCTACTAAAGTTTGCGACGAGCATTCGATCAAAATGTCGGGAATCCTGTTGAATTGCCCGACTTGATATTGAAAAGTGTTTTCGATTTTGAGACTAAAATGCGGGGTTTATAATTGTTAGGCATGCGATGTCTAAAGAATTCATTTGGTTAGGCATGCGATGTCTAATGAGATTGCGGATTCCAACTGTTGTAGTTTTACACTTTCTTTTCTGTGACCGTAAGTGTAATATGTGATATCGCCGGTTTCGTTGCTATATGTCAACGACAATTGGGATGCACATATTTACTTACGTTGATGCCATGTGATGTTATGTGTTGCTGGATATGTTATATTGGATCGTCGTGTTTGAATAGCCGGGTTTTTTTATGTGAGATGAGTGTTTTTCATTTTTCATTCATGTAAAAACTTGTATGTAATATTCTTTTATTGGGGCACTTCCAGGTTGCGGAAGATGTCATCGTTGATGTATATTATTTAATTTTCTGCACTAGGATAGACCCAAGGAGGGGAGCACAAGTAACCGGGTTCTAGGGTCCAGTGGGAGACCATCTCGAGGAGTCGAGTCCGGGTCTCCTAATCCTAGAATTGGTAGGGTTGCTTGACGCTCTCGTAGGGGTCTAGGGGTGTGGGATAGGCTATTCATCACGACCGTGGAATCCGTGTTTTATACTGGCTCGTATTGAAAACACGGACGTCCTAGTATATCCAATATTTCATATGTTTCTTCTGCTGTGATTTATCTGTGATCATGTGATGTTCTGTGACAGATATTGTATATGGTATATATGATATATTATATAGACGTTGCTTATGTTTTACACCCGCGCTAGCCCTGCCTCGCTCTGGCGTTAGTTACCTAACCTAACGGTGCAGATGGGACATCGAGGCAAATGCGGATGGCATAAGCGTACGTTATATTTATCTGTGATGTTTAGGTAGAATTAATTAATGGGATATTCATTAATGAGATTAATGAAAGAAAATAAACCTAATTGATGTTGTGGAATCGAATTTCAAAATAAAACAGGTAGCTACAGTTCTTGCTTTGCATCGCGGTGTTCATTATAGAACATCCTGCACCTTATTCGATGAGGAAAGGACCGAGATCCCTTCACCGGGAGTGACTCCTTTAGCAATAACTGGCAGATGCTACAACCCTCGGTTTGTCTTTGATCGCTTCTATAGTTTCCGCTTTGCACAGTGATATATGTGATATATCCCGTACCTCATTCGACGAGGAAAGGGCCGACGATCCCTTCACCGGGAGTGACCCCTTTAGCAAAACTAGAAAAGCCTCAAAAACATTCCATTTAAAAACCATTTGATTCCGCAATGAGATCAAGTTCAAAGCGTTAAAGGTTTTCACAAAAACCATTCGCAACCCTCCGTCATTTTAGGAAGTAGAGTACTTAGTATTCATGCTGTGTTTGTTGACCATAGTCAAGGCACAGTGTACGGTAGCTAAGTGATGTCTTCCTACACCGCATATGATGCGATTAGTTAGGACAGTCGCGTGACTTTGTTGACCTTAGTTAAGGGTCATGTGGGTGGGTCTAATTAATCACGAAATGACGGGTAGAACTTGACTAGTACTTATGATTTGTTGACCATAGTTAAGGTCATAGGTGCTAGGGGTAAAAATCTCTATCGGGAGTTTCAAGTGTTGAAACTTGCAATGAGATTGCATACCTTCTATATGATAGTTGGATCCCGATACCCACTGTGAGTAATTGTTACTCCTGGGAGAGTTTTGCACTTTGCAATTAGCCGATCAAGTAGGTGTCTAGAAAGGTGTCAACGGGGTTACGCCTCTGGGAAAACGAGGTTTACTGTAATTAGGTCCGTGCGAAAGCACAGGGAACCTCCCTCAAAGTACCGACACTGGCCTGGCTGAAAGATTGGCGAACTTGTAGAGTGTAATTAATCCCGGCTAGTCTTTCCTTTTAAGGTTTGAAGGAAGATTTGATAAAAACAGTGGGAGCCATCCTGATTAGATAAAATATATAACCAATCTGATCTTGCAAGAGCGCACGCAGAGTGTTTTCTTCTCTCTCTTTCCAGGTAGCGACCGTATCACTCCTTAATCAAGATAATAAAATGGATGTATTGACCGAACCCGCTTGTTATACTGAGCTGGGGAACGTTGGTCCCGCTCCAACTTATAATTGTTATAAGACAGAGCAGGAAATTGGGGAATACCAGAATTCCTATGCCACCCAAACGAAGAAAGTGCATATGATGCATCTCCTTCGGGTGTGTTCATTACAAAGAACTGTTTCTCAGTATCCTCTGCATCCTGGATATATGATACCGGATCAGGATCCCAGATATGTAATCTGTTACATAGGGCTACAAAATGGTAGAAAAACTGAGAACGGGTGATAAGTTTCATGAGGCAGAAAACGGGGCAAGTGTTGCAGCCAAGTCTGTTGGTCACTGTCACCCTGTATTACGAATACATTGATTCTGAACAAATGCTATTAGATACCGAACCTGATATACAAAATCATATCAGTCTCTTTATTAGTAAAGAAAGGATATAATTTTGTATTGATGGATAATATTTTGAACATTTCCTATATCAAAAGTTGATCGGTTCAGGCACGTTATCTAAAAGCATTGACGTTCTAAATCAAACTACAGTTCCTAGTATACAGAACACACACAAGAGGAAATGTTCAGAAATGAACGAATCATTCTTGAGGCATTGTAGACTAGGTCATATCAATGCGACCCGACTGGCTGAAGTTACATTTTATATGCATATTTAAATCGGTTTGAATTTACATCTTGTGAAACTTGCCAGTCATGTCACAAAGATTAGATGACCATAGCCCTGTTTACTGGAAACAGGGAAAGAGTTAGTAAACTCTTGAGATTGATACATGATGATGTATGTAAGGTCTCCTGTCTACACATGCCAGGACTGGTTCTTTATACTTCATTATATTCTCTGATAATCTCTCAAGATTCAGACATATGTTCCTGTTGAAACACAAGTCTGAACCTTTTAAGATATTCACAGAATATAAGTTAGAAGTAGAGAACCAAAATACGGGTATAAGTATTATGTCCTATGATAAGATCAGGGAGGAGAATACTTGTGCATGGCATTCCTGGACCATTCTAAAGGAGAATGAGATTCTCTCTCCGTATTACTCCTCTGAATACACCACAGCACAACGGTGTATCGGGGCGGAGCAATCGCACAATATTAGATATCGTGTGCTCTATGATGAGTATTACTGAGTTACCTATTTCCTTTTTGGGTTGTGCACTTGAGAAGCTGCATACTTATTGAATAGGGTTCGAATCAAATCAGTGCCTACCACTCCATATAAGATATGGTATGGGAAGAGCCTATCTCCTAAGTAAGTTAAGATTTGGGATTGTCCGGCCTATGTCAAAAGCAAAATCCAGACAAGCTCGAGGCTAGGTCTGTAATGTAGAACTGGAAAGGTTCCAGCTATACAAACTACAGCAGATAATTTGGTGGAACCAAAGGATTCAGTAGATTCCAACGAACCTCAGCCTCTCCGCCGATCTAGTAGGGTTCCTCACCCACCTGAGAGATACTTCGGTTTCTCGATGACAGTGGGAGCAAGGATTGCATCATGAGATGATGACCCAACTAGATTCGAGCAGGCCATCGAGAGTAGGGACTCTGTAAGAATGGCTGGATGCTTAGCCATCTGAGATGGAATCCATATACACCAACAAAGTATGGACTTTGGTTGCTATATCTGAAGGGTTAAATCCCCATCAGGAGCGAGTATATCTTGAGAAGATTACTTGGTGTACATGAAAAAATTGAGAATTTCAAAGCTAGACTTGTTAAAGGTTTTCGTCATCAACCAGGCACGGATAATGATGAAACCTTTTCCAGGGACTATGTTTAAATCCATCCAGATCCTACTTTCCACGGCTACATACCATGACTACGATATCTGGTGGTTGGGTGCCATGACTACTTTTCTAAATATTGATTTAGAAGAGAACGTCTATAAGAACACAGCCAGAGGGCCTCGTAGACAGTGGGAGCAGCGGAAACGTGTGCAAGATGCTTTATAGGATAAAGCAGGCATCGCGGAGTTGGAACATCTGTTTTGATGAATTAGTCAAAGAAGTTAACATCATCAAAATGGTAGATGAACCTTGTATAAACAAAAAGGTAGTAGGGAGTATGGTGACGATCCTCGTAGAGTACGTAGATGACATACTCTTGTTAGGGAAGGAGTTTCCTATGCTACGCTCGATCAATCTCCGCTTATCACAATGATTTTCCATATAGGATCAAATTGATACCTACTAAATCCTAAGCTTTGGATCTATGAGATAGATCTAATTGGATATTAGGATACTCACTAGTTGTAGTGAAATGGTATCAATCGATCCTGTGGAGAATCACTGGAAGGGTTCCAGAGTGATAAAGACGACTGAATGTCAGTCACAGGCATTGTCTTTATCCTCAGTAAAGGGACGGTATGTTGGAAGAGTTCCAAGCTAGATACCGTGGAAAACTAGACGATAAAGGCTGGTAGCATCGCTATTAAAGATACTGCCAAAGAGGCAGTTTGGGTGTATATTGGTTCATAGGATGAACTAGGTTCCTACCATTGTGTGACAATGGAACTGTGGCTTTGGCCCTGGAACCCTGGTCCCATCAGTGACCCAGACATATTCTGAGGCAACATCACCTGATCATGGAGATAGTTGATCTCCAGGGTGATCGAGGTTAGGAGAGTAGACTCAGAGGACAACACGGCGGATCCACTCACGAAGGCCTTTTTGCCAAAGAGAGACTTTTAGGGGATGGTTGAGTATTAGATACTACAACTACTGCTACAGATGGCCCTAGTGCAAGTGGGAGATTGTTAGTTATATGTATGCCCTAGAGGCCATTACTGTACATTGGATGTATATTGTAGTGGATGCTGGGACATATATAGGTAGGACTTTCTTGCTCGACATGATAGTACGCTATCTGGTTGCTCTTTATCTTAACATGTATACTTTCTGTCTCTCTGTTACATGTTGATAAAGCCCTTAGGATGTGAACTCGACTTCCAGGACTATGATGCGGATCATACTAGTGGGGCCTGGGTAGTCCATGAGTACATCCTTCAATGTTCCTAGTCGTGGGAATATCGAGACGGGGCATCGATATTCCAGAGTAGACTAGCGTATATCTTCTCGACCCATGTGATGGGCGATGGATGATCCCATATCCATTGGTGTTTGACATCGGAGATGGTATACGGGTGCTCAGTGGAGACTGGGTACACTGAACGGACTCGCCGAGAACTCCCAGATGGTATTATACCTCACGTCAGATGGCAGTTCTCTGGTGACACTGGTACAGCTTAGTCTGTTGACCCGAGATCGTCATAGAGTCTTGTGTGTCTCCCACTGTGCTTTGATTTCCACCCTACCACGGCTCTACTGAGTCGTGCAAACAGGTGGTTTTTGGGTACAGTCCCGATTCACATGGAGGCAATGAGCGATAGGAGGGGATTCGTCTCTCCCGGTATTGGGGGCTGATGTTGCGCTATGCACGACTGGCCATAACAGGAAATCCCTGGCCAGGGTTGCAGTGATATACTGGTAAGAGTTATCAGTAGTTTCACGAATGTTATGGACCTTACGTCGGCATGACTTATCAAGCTATTGGGGTCTGACGTTTACCACCCCTAGGCGAGATATGCGGCATATCAGACGAACATGACCGGACTGTATGGTAAGTGTTACTGGTTGGATTCACAGGAGTGTGAGCGGGCTTGCTCGTCGATCTTCTGATCGCTCAATACCCGGGTGGTCGTTACGTTTAGCAGACCGCTTGCGGCTTGTGGGTGTTTGATATGATCATCATCTGCTGCCGGCGTATTGACGAGTCTTTAGAGTCCTACACAGAGGTTTCCTGGCTCAAGCGAAACGAAATAGGAGCACATATGGGATATGTGCGGGACCGAGAATAATGCGTGTATGTGATACCGTATTTCATTCTCGCGATGTATGTGTCGAATGGTTGTATGAGATATAACCTAGTTATCGAATCAAGGATTGATTCGATAAGCCGATACATTGGATACTAGTCGGTTATATGCGACATGACCGGATCGTTAAATCAAGTGTTGATTTAATGATTTAATGTAGAATTATATATTTGATATATTACTTTGCATCAACTAGTATTGGTTCACTTTAAATGGATTTTCTCACTTGAATTGTGCAAGTTATATATGTGATATACATTTGTGCACATGATTGTATCATGTTTGATGATACATGTTTACTTGGTTAAGTGTAAAGAATTAAACCATGGTTAAGTTTATGATTAGGGTTTTCTTTTTCCTTACTTATTTATTTATTTATTTATTTTTGGAAAAGATGAGAAAAGAATGGTTGCTATTTTTGTTTTTAGTTGAAGTTTCATGAAGTATTGACTTAGTCATCATTCTTGTCTCATGCTTAACCCTAACCATCCAAGTTAACCATGGTCCATTCTCTATAATTAACCAAGGGTTAATATATGATAAGTATTGATTTATTTATCTAATAATTCAAGACTTATCACATCTTCTTCTTCTTCTTCATCTTCTTCTTTCATGAGAAGAAAGCTTGCTACATCAATGGTGATTGATGAAAAAGTGTGAGAAATCCAAATCTAAAGTCTACCCACTTCCTATTTCTTCATCCTCTACCTCTTGCCTAGTAGTATAGGGTGTTTCCTTCACAAGTTTTCTTGACTTGGTGAAGTTGGAGCTCGAGTTTGTGATGCCTCGACGTAGATCATCTTCGGCACGTTGTCGACGACCTAGCCCGCCTTTTTCTCCGATGAAACCACCGTGAGAGTCATGGTTCGATTTGGACAGCGGAGAGGACTTCATCACGGAGCCTAGGAGGTGGAGGACCGGATCTACAAAGGTTGTAGCCCCTTCCCTTTAGCTATATTTCCGTTTACTTGCTTGCATCGCCTATATATCTAGTTGATGATCCGTATTAGGGTTTGTAGGCACCCGTAAAATTTGATTTGTGCATGTTTGATCACTTGTGAGACTCCATTAGAGTGCCTAGGAACCCTACAGGTGGGCATGATGATTCAACAGGATCCACCTGCTGAAGATCCCTCGATCATCCTTGAAGATGATAGGGGAGAAACGTCGAATCCTCCTCCCGCTCTGTTAACAGCCAAGGAGGAGGCAATCTCCAAAGCCGATCTGGACGAATACATAACTCAGCAGATCCGGGTCCATCAAGCGACGGAAGCAGCGGGACAGGTCGTAAAAACAGGGCAACCGTATCCGGGTTGGTATGGCCAGCTTAAGTACCCGCCAGGTTATACGATACCAAAATTTCATGTGTATAAGGGGACTGGCAATCCTCACCTGCATGTCGCCCAGTTCAGGGCGCTTTGCGGCAGCACTGGCGGTGATGATAAATTGTTGCTCCGCCAGTTCGTTGGTAGCTTGTCAGATACGGCGTTCGAGTGGTATTCCGAGCTCCCGAATGACTCTATCAAAACCTTTGCTGAAATGGAATTGTTGTTTACCCAACGTTTCGCGAGTGCCAGCGAGCTTACCCCGATAACGGCATTGATTAATGCCAGGGTAAAGCCGGGCGAAACATGGGTCCAATATGCTATACGGTGGCGGAATTTGTGGTCAAGATGCGAGCAGCGCATAGAAGAAGCTCCTGCAGTGGGTATGTTTGTGGGAACCCTCGATCCGTAAGCAACCATCTCGCAATTCATGATGTTCTTCAAGCCGACCACCTTCCAGGCACTAATCGACAAGCTGGCGCAGATGGATCAAATAGGCCATAAACCTCCTCTTCCAAGGCCGGACTCCCGAAATGAGAAAGGAAAAGGAAAAGCGATCGTTGTTGCTAATGCTCAGCAACAGCCGAGCAACCCGAAGCAAGTCGATCGTCAAAATAATATGCGCCCGTACGTACCCCTTGAGGAGAGGATGGGACGCTCCTACTCGTTCCCCCGAGATAAAACGAGAAGGTTATTCGAGCTGGCGTTGCGCAACCAACTCATAAATCTGCCGGACCCAAAACGTCCGTCGCAACCAAGTGATGTCAATGAGTCCAACCACTGTCCTTATCATCGAGTACTGGGTCATCCGATCGAGGATTTCTATGTCTTCAAAAATTGGCTTGAAGACCAGTACCGACAGGGCAAGTTTGCATTGTCCGACAAATGGAAGGTGAATCCACCGCAACCCCACACCTCTAAGGGAATGAATACGCCGGGGGCAACATGCTCTGTCGTTGAAGAAGCTCCTTGGGAGGTTGTATTATCAGCCAAGACAAAGAGGATGCCAAATGATCTTCAAACATGCCCAGCGATCAAGTGGAAGAACCCGTTGGAGCCGCAGATCATTGAAGGGATGTTGAAGTCTCGTCCAACTCAAAAGATCAATGGAGGTGGCCCAAGCATTCACAACCAGCCGTCGAAATATTCAAAGAAGAAGAAAAAGAAGTCAAAGAAGCCCATGAAGCCTGGCGACAAGCGCACGGACTTGCAAAAACAAATCGACGCGCTGGAGGAATACAACCAGAAGGCACGGACTCCCATTACATTCCAAGAGTTCCTCAACCACGTCTTCTAAGAGGAAGATGAGGGAGATAGCTCGTCGGATGAATCCGATGAATATGTGGCGAGCTGTCATATGATTTCCCATTCGCTCAGGAATGATGAGGAGACTCCTTGTACTGAAAAGCTGGGGGCAGATCCCGAACCAAAAATTCTAGAGCCATCGGATGAAGTAATCGATGCATTCCTCAATGAAGCTCTCTTAAAAAGCAAAGCTGATCGGGAGCGCGAGGAGGTTATATTCGAAAGGACCAAACGCCAGCGCCTTGACGAAAGAATTGAGATACTCCCGCTGGAGCAAAGTACACCCACTGTGGATAAAATCAAATTCAAGGTGAGGAAAAGGTTTGCTAAAGCCATATCAATGGGTATGAAGCTACCATCCTCTGAGGGAAGCGTTACTGGTGAAATGGAAATGCACCCCTCTTATTGCTTATATCATCAGAAGGTTTCGCATCCCACTGAGGAGTGTAAAGCTTTCGATAGGTGGTGGAAAGGATATGTTGCTCACCGACAACAGGTTAAGCGGGAGAAGCGCAAGACTCGCCGGGAGCAAAATAGTGCGACTGAAGGGCTTAATAGAACTACCGGCAATTGTCGCATGGTCAACGCTGGAGGATCACAAGTACTCACATTCGGGAGCGATTCTGATGAGGAGTTGGAGCTTGGCCCCCTCTTTAAAGAACCCACTTTGGGGAAAGAAGAAGAGCCGAAGATTTGTGAAAATATCCGGCTGCGTAATCGCACGTTGCCCGAAAAGAATCTCGGACCCCCAAACGAAAGAGACAAAGGGAAAGAAAAGGTCCCTAAGGAGATCGCCTTGGATGACCAAATCACGGAAGAGCTAACTGCCAAAGACCCGCCGAAAAAGAATAAGGTGGATTACAACGTCTTAGCGCATCTGAGGAAGCTACCCTCGCAACTCAGCGTTCTTGACGCCCTTTTACTATCAAAGGAGGCGAGAGATTCGTTAATTAAGGCACTACAGGACCCGGAGCAGTTCCAAGATTCCCTGGCCGAAGAAAAGATGAAGGATGAACTGGAAGAAGTGCACACGGCAGATGTCACTTTTGGCGATGAAGACCTTCTCCTTGGGACGTGCGAACACAATCACCCCCTCTATGTCTCAGGATACTGCCATGATATAAAGATAGGCAAAATCCTGATCGATAACGGGTCGTCTGTTAACCTACTCAATGTGCGGGTTTTAAAGGAAATCTGCATGAGCGTTTAACACCTCGCTCGAGACAAGATCACCATCTCCGGGTTCGACTCCCAATCGTCAAAGACTCTTGGATCTGTGATACTGACGCTACGCTTCGGGCTGCTCGTCACTGACATTAAATTCCACGTCATAGATGCCAAGACATGCTACAACGCTCTGCTCGGCCGACCATGGTTACACGAGTACAACATCATCCCTTCTACACAGCATCAGTGTATGAAATATTTTAAGGATGGTCTCAAGTATACCGTGGCG
Source organism: Agapanthus africanus (assembly GCA_030015575.1). Classification (NCBI taxonomy): domain Eukaryota; kingdom Viridiplantae; phylum Streptophyta; class Magnoliopsida; order Asparagales; family Amaryllidaceae; genus Agapanthus; species Agapanthus africanus. Next base: position 2,821,252 of record JASDDO010000006.1, on the reverse strand, counting down.
GGAGAACTGAATCCGTTTTCCGTGAACGAGGTTCGCAAATATGAAGATGCCAAATACTTCTTACCGGATTTCGAAGACACGGAAATGTGTCACAAGTCGGAAAACAAAGCTAACGCCACCATCCCTGTTTTCGGAAGTGATACCGAGGAGGAAAAGGAGATAGTGTATTCGGGTCCGCCCCAACACAACAAGCTAGGACCGTCCGCACCTACGTTGATCTTTGGTAGCGACTCGGAAGATGAAATCCATGCTGTATTCTCTGCTCGACCTTCAATACAAACGTCCACTGATGAAGAACAAAGTCTACAAGTCGCTATGGTGCCGCTTAAATATTATAAATAACTGGATGCGCTTGATACCGACAGTGTAGAGGAGCTGCAGACGTTCTATATCCCTCCCAGGCGAGAAGGCGAGAAGGCAATTCTATTCTACCGCTCTGAAGAAAACAAAGTGGAGAAAGAAATCTGGCACGGGATGGATCCTACGTTGGACAGGCTTCAACCCATTCGTCTACCCAGATATTATGCAGAAGGCTTGAAGAGGCCGTTGAAGCGCCAAGGGATACCCTTCAAACAGACCGTTAGAAAGGCCAAATTCTATGACAGGGTCTGGAACGTCCCCGGAACTCAGCACAAGCTGCCTAGTGGGAGGATGGAGACGATCGGGCTCGGATACATTCGCCCCAAGAAATGAGGGCTGATCCATGACTGTTACGTCGTGCGTGACTTCAATGAAGAAGCAGATGCTCAACAGGAGGACGCTAATCCTGAACCAGTAAAGGTTCCTGATGCAAAAGTGCCCAGTCCGTCGTTTGAAGAACAAATGGACAGGCTTATAAGGGAAGCTGGTCAAAAAGTCCGAGATGATCACAACCGCGAAATGGCCATCTACGAGAAAGCCAAAAGCAACGCCTCCTTCAACAGGTCGTGAAAGACGAAAATGCCGCACCCTGCCAACCTGTTATAAAAAAGGCTCGACGCAGAGGCAGAAACAAATCGAAAGGCCAAAAAGGTGCTCAACAGCAACAAAGCGGGGCTAAGAGGCCACGCAAGCGGGAGTCGAGCGTTATTGATCTATCCCTCATGAAGAAAATGGGTCGAGCGTACTCGTTTCCGCGGGACAAGACGAAGAAGATACTTGATCTTGCTCTAAAACATCAGATGATTATACTGCCGGAGTTTAAACACCCCGAACAAGCAAGCGAGGTCTCACACCCAGGCTATTGCTCTTATCACCGAGTGATAGGGCACCCTTTTAAGGACTGCTTCACCTTCAAGAATTGGGTTGAAGATCAGTATCAGCTTGGCAAGTTCGCTCTGTTCGACAACTGGAAGGTAGCGCCGCCACAGAAGCACGAACCCAAGGCCACGGAAGAAGAACCAGTTCCACATTGGGATTGGAAGCGAATTCGTTCTTGTCACGTGATAACGATATCAAAAGAAGAGCCCGAGAACATGGATGACCTTCCCTGGTGCTTCGAAAACAACAACGACGAGGTAATCTCAGAATTTCCGCCAGCGCCGAAAGAACTGGAGGATGGAATACATACCACTGCAGATAACCTCAAGAAAATCGAGTTGGGGACGGCGAACGATCCACGACCGACGTTCGTCAGTGAGCTGCTATCTGAAGAAAGGGTGGCTGCGTTAAAAGACCTGCTTATACAGCACAAAGATTGCTTCGTATGGAACTACTCCGAGATGCCAGGACTAGATCCAGAAATTGCTGTGCATAAATTGGCGATATCCCCGGACGTCAAGCCGGTCAAACAGGCGCCAAGAAGGATGCGGCTTGAGCTTGAGATGAGTATCAATGCTGAGGTCAAGAAGTTAATCGACTCTGGCTTCATCCAGGAAGTTCAATACCCTGAATGGATCGCTAACATCGTCCCGGTGATGAAGAAAAATGGGACGGTGCGCATATGCGTGGATTTTCTGGATCTCAATAAAGCCTGCCCGAAGGAAGATTTCCCAGTGCCAGTCACCGAACAGATGATAGACAATACGTCCACTCATGAGGTTTTCTCCTTCATGGACGGCTCATCAGGGTATAATCAAATAAAAATGCACCACGAAGACCAGAAGCACACCGCTTTTCGGACTCCTTTGGGAATATTCTGTTATAAAGTAATGCCCTTCGGATTAAAGAACGCCGGTGCCACCTACCAGAGGGCCATGACGAAGATCTTCGATGACCTCATACACGAAATCGTCGAATGCTATATCGACGATCTCGTGGTTAAAAGCAAGTCATACGAGAAACATCTCGAGCACCTAAAAACTGTATTTCAACGCCTTCGGCAATACAACTTGAAGATGAACCCTCTCAAGTGCGCATTCGGAGTTTCCTCAGGCAAATTCCTGGGATTCATTGTCCGACACCGAGGTATCGAGATAGATCCTTCCAAGATCAAGGCGATTATGGAAATGCCTCCGCCAAGGACTCTTAAGCAGCTGCGATATCTCTAAGGGAAGCTCGCATATATACGATGATTTATAGCCAACCTTTCAGGCAAGTGCCGTCCTTACAGCCACCTGATGAAGAAGGGAACTCCATTCGTCTGGGATCAAAAATGTCAGAGCGCACTAGACGAAATCAAGCAGTACCTGCAAAACCCGCCAGTGTTGGCTGCTCCGGTTAAGGAAAAGCCTCTCATTCTTTATACAACCGCCCTCTAAGGTTCTTTAGGCGCATTATGGGCGCAAGAGAATGACCAGGGGAAAGAGAGAGCTCTTTATTACTTAAGTCGAGTTCTACTGGGGGGCAGAAAGCAACTACTCCCCCATTGAAAAACACTGCCTGGCGTTGATCTTCGCGATAACAAAGCGCATGCACTATGCATTGGCACATGAGGTCCGTCTTATTTCGAAGGTCGACCCTCTTAAATATTTGATGTCGAAGGCCATATTGACGGGACGACTCGCTAAATGGGCCCTGCTCTTGATGGAATTCTCGATAATATATCAACCTCTCAAGGCAGTCAAAGGCCAGGCCATCGCCGACTTCCTCGCTGAGCATCTGATAGCCGCCGATTCTCCTCTAAATTGTGATCTTCCAGACGAACATGCGTTTGACGTGATCGACGGTGGTGATACCCGATGGGAGCTTTATTTCGATGGAGCATCTTCCATGAAAAAGCGCAAACAAAGTACCCCTATTATCAAATCGGGGGTAGGCCTCATCTTCGTGACTCCACAAGGAGGGATTATGCGCTTCGCCTTCTCCTTAACAGAGCCGAGGACGAATAATGAAGCCGAATATGAAGCTTTGATAGCAGGCCTCGAGACCGCCATTGACATGGGAATTGAAAACCTCCTCATATACGGAGATTCTCAACCGGTCGTTAGTCAAGTAAACGGCGACTACCAAACGTGCAAACCAGAGTTGGTGAAGTATGGTAAAAAGGTGCAACAACTGTTGACCCAAATTCCCTCCTATACTTTGGAAAGCATACCGCGTGCAGAAAACAGCAAAGCAGACGCGTTGGCCAAACTTGCTAAAGAACTGGCTGACGAGAACCTCGATGACGTTAGAATCATGGTACAAAGCCGTCGGGTGCTTGCTCCAGCAGAAATATCTCTGGAATCATCCGAAGAGAAGGGAGCGACTGAACAGACGACCTTGCAAATAGAAGACCGGGAAAAGGCTGAGGACTGGAGGGAAGTCTTCATAGACTACTTTAAGTCCCATCGAATGCCCGAAGATGCGTCCACAAGACGTCAGCTCATGAAACGAGCTCTGTCTTTCGCCTTCGTCAATGATACTCTATACAAGAGGTCGTTTGATTCTCTGTGGCTGAGATGCCTGGGGCCTGACGAAGCGGAAAGGGTCGTTTAGGAAGTTCATGACGGACTCTGCGGTTCTCACCAAGCGGGCCCGAAGATGAAGTTGAAGATCAAACGGATGGGATACTACTGGCCCACAATGATTCAGGACTGCCTCAAATATGTGAAGCAATGTCACTCATGCCAAATTCATGGGGACTTCATCCACCAGCATCCAAATCCACTCCATCCAATTGTGGCTAGCTGGCCGTTCGAGATGTGGGGAACTGACATAGTCGGCCCCATCGAACCAGCATCGTCCAAGGGACATCGTTTCATCCTAGCGACGACTGACTACTTCTCCAAATGGGCAGAAGCAGTACCATTAAGAGAAGTGAAGACGGAAAGTATCATCCACTTCTTCAAGACGCACGTCATATATCGGTTCGGAACGCCAAGACGGATCATCTCCGATAACGGACCAGCTTACAGAAGCCACAAGATCAGTCGCTTTGCACAGCAGCATAATATAGACTGGAGATATTCTTCAGTTTACAATCCGCGAGCTAATGGTCTAGCTGAAGCCTTCAACAAGACCCTGACGAAAATCATGAAAAAGACGGTGTCCCGAAATAAGAGAGACTGGCACGAGAGACTGCAAGAGGCTCTTTGGGCATATCGAACAACGTTCAAGACGGCCACCAACGCAACACCATATACGTTGGTATTCGGTACAGAAGCAGTACTCCCCCTCGAGATCGAATTACTCTCTCTACGAGTGGCAGTCCACTACGAGCTAACAGATGAAGAAAACGCTCACCTTCGGCCTGAGGAGTTTGATGCCCTTGAAGAAACACGGCTTATAGCGCAACAAAATCTAGAAGCTTATAAAGCGAAGATGACGCGCTCATATGAAAGATTGACCCGACCGAGGACATTCCGCCAAGGCGAACTCGTGCTAGTGGTCAAAAGGCCTATGATCCCCAATCGCGCCAAGCGGGGAAAATTCGAGCCAAACTATGAAGGCCCGTACATCATAGACAAATTCTACCAAGGTGGAGCCTATCTACTCATGGATATGCACGGTGAAAGGCCTTTCAGGCCAATAAACGACCGCTTCCTAAAGAAATACTACGCTTAATGAGTCACAGCCTAGGTCAATGATAGATGACGACGACTATGTCCGCTCGCTATCTTCCTAAGCTCAAACTCTATAAGCAGTAGCCATCCTTTTTCATGACGGACCGAAACGTCCTTAAACTAATAGCAGACCGATACGTCTTTAAACTACTACCGCAGCATCCTTAGGCTGACGAGATGAATTTACATCTTGTGAAACTTGCCAGTCATGTCACATAGATAAGATGACCATAGCTCTGTTTACTGGAAACAGAGAAAGAGTTAGTAAACTCTTGGGACTGATACATGATGATGTATGTAAGGTCCCCTGTCTACATATGCTAGGACCGGTTCTTTATACTTCATTACATTCTCTGATAATCTCTCAAGATTCAGACATATGTTTCTGTTGAGACACAAGTCCGAACCTTTTGAGATATTCACAGAATATAAGTTAGAATTAGAGAACCAATACGGGTATAAGTATCAAGTCCTTTGATGTGATCAAGGAGGAGAATACTTGTGCATAGAATTCCTGAACTATTCTAAAGGAGAATGAGATTCTCTCTCAACATTACTCCTCCGTATACACCATAGCATGATGGTATATCAGGGCGGAGCAATAGCACCCTATGTGATATGGTGTGCTCTATGATGAGTATTACTGAGTTACCTATTTCCTTTTGGGAGTTATGCACTTATGAAGTTGCATACCTATTGAATAAGGTTCCGATCAAATCAGATGCCTACCACTTCATATGTGATATGGAAAGGGAAGAGCCCATATCTTAAGTTAGTTAAGATTTGGGGTTGTCCGGCCTATGTCTAAAAGCAAAATCCGGACAAGCTCGAGGCAAGGTCAGTTATGTAGAACTGGAAGTGTTTCAGCTATACAAACTACAGCAGATGATTTCGTAGAACCAAAGGATTCAGTAGATTCCAACGAATCTCAGCCTCTCTGCCGATCTAGTAGGTTTCCTTATCCTCCTGAGAGATACTTCGGTTTCTCGATGACAGTGGGAGTGAGGATTGCATCATGAGATTATGACCCAACTAGTTTCGAGCAGGCCATCGAGAGTAGGGACTCTGTAAGAATGGCTGGATGCTTAGCGATCTGAGATGGAATCATTATACACCAACAAAGTATGGACTTTAGTTGCTTTATCTGAAGGGTTAAATCCCCATCAGGAGCAAGTATATCTTGAGAAGATTACTTGGTGTACTTGGAAAAGTTAAGACTTTCAAAGCTAGACTTGTTAAAGGTTTTCGTCATCGACCAGGCGTGGATAATGATGAAACCTTTTCCAGTGGCTATGCTTAAGTCCATCCAGATCCTACTTGCCACGGCTACATACCATGACTACGATATCTGGTGGTTGGGTTTCATGACTGCTTTTCTAAAATGATGTTTCAAAAAAGAGAGTCTATAAGTACACAGCCAGAGGGCTTCGTAAACAGTGGGAGCAGCGGAAACGTGTACAAGATACTTTATAGGATAAAGCAGGCATCGCAGAGTTGGAACATCTGTTTTGATGTAGTAGTCAAATAGTTTGACCTTATCAAAATGGTAGATGAACCTTGTATATACAAAAAGGTAGTAGGAAGTATGGTGGTGATCCTCGTAGAGTACATGGATAACATACTCTTGATAGAGAAGGAGTTTCCTATGCTACGCTCGATCAATCTCCGCTTATCATTATGATTCTCCACATAGGATCAAACTGATACCTATTAAATCCTGAGTTTTGGATCTATGAGATAGATCTAAATGGATGTTAGGATTCTCACTAGTTGTAGTAAGATGGTATCAATTGGTCCTGGGGAGAATCACTGGAAGTGTTCCAGGGTGATAAGGACGACTGAAAGTCAGTCACAGGCATTGTCTTTACCCTCAGTAAAGGGACGGTATGTTGGAAGAGCTCCAAGCTAAATACCGTGGCTTACTAGACAATAAAGGCATGATACATCGCTACTTAAGATGCTACGAAAGAGGCTGTTTGGGTGTATATTGGTTCATGAGATGAACTACGTTCCTACCATTGTGAGACAATGGAGTTGTGGCTTATGCCAAGGAACGCCGGTCCCATCAGTGATCCAGACATATTCTAAGGCAGTGCCACCTGATCATGGAGATGGTTGATCTCCAAGGGATCAAGGTCAGGAGAGTAGACTCAGAGAACAACACGGCGGATCCACTCACAAAGGCCTTTTCCCAGAGAGAGACTTTCATGGGATGGTTGAGTATGAGATACTACAACCACTGCTATCAGATGGCCCTAGTGCAAGTGGGAGATTGTTAGTTATATGTATGCCCTAGAGGCCATTACTATACATAGGATGTATATTGTAGTGGATGCTTGGACATATATAGGAAGGACTTTCTTGCTCGACATGATAGTATGCTATCTGGTTGCTCTTTACCTTAACGTGTACACTGATTGTCTCTCTGTTACATGTTGGTAAAGCCCTTAGGATGTGTACTTGACTACCTGGACTATGATGCGGATCATACTAGTGGGGACATGGTAGTCCATAAGTACATCCTTCAAGGTCCCTAGTCGTGGGTGTATCGAGACGGGGCATCGATATACCAGTGTAGACTAGCGTATACCTTCTCGACCCATAAAGATGGGCGATGGATGATCCCATATCCATTAGTGTTTTACATCAGAGATGATATACGGGTGCTCAGTAGAGACTGGGTACACTGGACGGACTCGCCGAGAACTCCCAGATGGTATTATACCTTACGTCAGATGGCAGTTCTCTGGTGACACTGGTACAGAGTAGTCTGTTGACCCGAGATCGTCATAGAGTCTTGTGTGGTTCCTACTGTGCTTTGATTTCCACCTTACAATGTCCAAGAGGGCGTGCAAAATGGTGGTTTTTGGGTACAGTCCCGAATCACATGGAGGCAATGAGCGATAGGAGGGGATTCGTCTCTCCCGGTATAGGGAGTTGATGTTGCGCTGTGTTAGATTGGCTATAACAGGAAATCCCTGGCCAGGGTTGCTGAGATTTACTGGTAAGTGTTACCAGTAGTTTCTCGAACTGTTATAGACCTCATATCGACACGACTTATCGAGCTATTGGGGTCTGACGTTTGCCACCCTTAGGCGAGATATGCGACATATCAGACGACGAGACCGGACTGTACGGTAAGTGTTACTGGTTGGATTCACAGGAGTGTGAGCGGGCTTGCTCGTCGATCTTCTGATCGATCAATACCCGGGTGGCCGTTACGTTTAGCAGACCGCTTGCGGTTTGTGGGTGTTTGATATGATCATCACCTGCTGCCGGCGTATTGACGAGTCTTTAGAGTCCTACACAGAGGTTTCCTGGCTCAAGCGAAACGAAATAGGAGCGCATATGAGATATGTGCGGGACCGAGAATTATACCAGTATGTGATACTGTATTCTATTCTCGCGATTTGTATCATTGGTCGGTTTTATGTGATATAGCCGGGTTACCGAATCAAGTGTTGATTCGATACATTGATACACTTGATATTAGTCGGTTATATGCGATATGACCGGATCGTTAAATCAAGTGTTGATTTAATGATTTAATGTATAATTATATATTTGATATATTACTTTACATTAACTAGTATTTGTTCACTTTAAATGGATTTTCTCACTTGAAATACACAAGTTGTATATGTGATATACTTTTGTGCACTTGTTTGTATCATGTTTGATGATACATGCTAACTTGGGTTTGTGTAACGACTTAAACCATGTTTAGTGAATGGTTAGGGTTTCATTTCATTTATTTATTTATCTATTCATTTTGGTTAAAAGATAAAAGAAAACAAAATGGTTGCTTTCATACATGAAGCTTCTTGATGCTTCATGCATCTTTTACTAAAGTGACCATTTTGTCTTCATCTCCTAAAGCTAACCATTTTACTAAACCTTAGTTAGTTCTCTACACTAAACCATGGTTGAAAATATGATAAGTATCTTTTTGTTTTCTATTTTATATACACTTATCATATTCTTTCTTCTTCTTCTTCTTCTTGAAAAAAGAAGAAAGCTTGCTACCAACAATGGCAACTTGAGAAAAAGAGTGAGAAATCCAATTCTAAAGTGAACCCACTTCCTATTTCTTCATCCTCTACCACTTGCCAAGTAGTATAGGGTGTTTTCTTCACAAGTTTCATGACTTGGTGAAGTTGGAGCTTGATCTTGTGTTGCCTCGACTTAGATCATCTTCGGCATCGAAGTCGACGACCTAGCCCGCCCATTTCTCCGATGAAGCCGACGCTAGAGCCCGGGATCCGATCATCGCAGCGAGGGGACTTCATCGCGGAGCTATGGAGGTGGAGGACCGGATCTACAAAGGTTGTATTTCCGTTCATTTAGTTAAGTTGTTAACTTGTTGCTTGTTTCGCCTATTTTCTAGTTAACGATCCGTATTAGGGTTTCTCGGCACCGGAAAAATTTGAAATTGGCATGGTTGATGCCTTGTGAGACCTCGTTTGCGTGCCTAGGAACCCTACAGTGGTATCAGAGCCTAGCTAGAGCCTTAGGCGAAGTGTAGACGAAGTTAGAAACCCGATCGAACCCCGAAACCCCATACGACACCCCTCTCTGTATAATTTTTAAAACAGTGGATTTTTCCAAATTAAAAATTCTCAAAAAAATCAGCAGGCAAATACATGAGTTACTGTGAAGCACGTGACTGTGATACGTCTAAACTGCCGCGGAACCGCGGCAATGACATGGTATTAGCGGCGGTTCCGCGGCCGTATGTAATGATCAGGGAATTCTTTTTGCACAGTAACCTCAGTTGTTGTTTGCTGATTCTTCTGGGAAGTTTTATGTTTCACTCAAGAGTTGATTTTTCTGGGGTGTATTGGGGACTCGATAATTCGATCGGATTATTTAACTTTGTTTATTTAGCTTTTCCGGATAATTTTTGAATATGTTAAAAAGTTCGACCGGATATAAATACCCACTTTTCCCCTGTTGGGAAATTTCCAGGTGTTGGATCTTTCCGTGGTTTAAAAACGTTCTAAGTAGTTCAAGTAACGTGATGGTCCCTCCAGAAGACAACAAACCTTAACTCGATTATGTGACCGTCTTGAACTGCCCTTTGAACCTTAGGGTTTGGGGCAGTACGGCGTGCCACATGTGAGGCGTTGGCTTGACCCTTCTACGGCTGGACCGTTGGTACTGAGGCACGAAGTGAATGTTTTTAAACTTATTTCATGTGTTGAGCTGTTTCGGGAAAACTTGGGTGTTCGAATGTTCGATCGGAAAGTTTAACATTTTCTATTTATCCGGAATGTGATACAATAATTGGAATTCACAAGTTGTTATGAGATAACTGAATGAATGTTATAAACATAGCAGTTTAGTCTCACTTGATCGGTTGCCACGGAATTTTGATGTGATCAAAAGTCCGTCGCAATCACGTAGCGTACGCGGATACTCGCCGGGTAAACTTAATAGACAGCCTCACTCCATAGCCCCGACCAAGTGACTGTAGGAGAACCCCGTCGCCGAAAGCATCCATTCGGTTGCTCGCGGCAGCGGTGTTCCGCCTTGGCGCACTTCGTCGGCGGCATCGGGGGTGCAGCCGTCTACTGAAGTTTGCGACGAGCATCCGATCAAAATGTCAGGAATCTTGTTGAATTGTCCGACATGATATTGAAAAGTGTTTTCGATAATGAGACTGAAATGCGGGGTTTATAATTGTTAGGCATGCGATGTCTAAGGAATTCATTTGATTAGGCATGCGATGTCTATGCAGGTTGCGGATTCCAACTGTTGTGGTTTTACACTTTCTTTTCTGTGACCGTAAGTGTGATATGTGATATCGCCAGTTTCGTTACTATATGTCAAGGACAATTAGGATGGGCATATTTACTTACGTTGATGACATGTGATGTTATGTGTTGCTGGATATGTCATATTGGATCGTCGTGTTTGAATAGCCGGGTTTTTTTTAAGTGAGATGAGTGTTTTTCATTTTTATTCATGTAAAAACTTGTATGTAATATTCTTTTATTGGGGCACTTCCAGGTTGCGGAAGATGTCATATTTTGTATATTATTTACTTTTCCGCACTAGGTTAGACCCAAGGAGGGGAGCACAAGAAACCGGGTTCTGGAGTCCAGTGGGAGACCAACTCGAGGAGTCGAGTCCGGGTCTCCTAACTCTAGAATTGGTAGGTGTAACCCTTCGAAAATCGTTTAGGCAGTTTTTCGGTAATCGGCTAATTTTTCGGCTTTTTCCGTAAAAAGTCAAAATAGATATTTTTCATTATAGACCTAATTATACAAAATTTAGATAAGATATTACTATAATTTTGTCACTAAAATGTCACTTATAATTTTCTAGTTAAATAAATTTTTTTTCGTAATTAATTATTATTTTTTATTATATTAAGCTTTTTTAAAATACATTAAATTAGTGATAAATACAAATTTAATTAGGTAAATTTCATAATGAGGAATATTTATAAGCTAAAATATGGTGTTAATAAAATTGTATCATGACTTGCAAGATTTTGGTTTTAGGGTTGGAAATTTAATGAAAAAATGATGTAAAATGAGGGTTTTTTTGTAAAATGTTAATGTGAAAGCATTAAATGAGAACATGGGGTGTTTTTAGACCTAGAAACTTCTTCAAAACCCCCCCATCACCTCCTCTTGCTGCTGGCCGACCCCAACTGCAGGAAATCCCCTCTCTTCTCACTTCATTTTGCTTCATTTTTCATCTCAAAATTCATAAAAAATCCACAAATTCATTCCCCCATTCAAAGAAAAACCCTAATCCACTCTCTCCTCAACCAAATTTAGTTCAAAACTAGAAGAAAGGAGGCTTCTTTGGTGGCTTGAGCATGCTAGGGTTCCACTTGTGAGGTGAAATTCTAAACTAGTTTGTTAATTTGTAGTTTTAATGTGCTAAAATTGAAATTGGAAGTATTAATTTAGTTGTAATTGTTTGTTCATGAAAATCAAGAGAGGGATTGATTTCAAATTAGGGTTTAAAACATGGTTGTTAGAGTTAAGTTAGGGTTTGGTTATCTAATTGATTGGAGTGGTTAATAGTGTAGTGTTATGCTCGCTAAATCGACAAAATTTCGATGTTTGTATCGAATCGGTATTAAATTTGCTTACTAGATTTTTTACAAAAAGTAGAATGCGATCAAATTGCGTTATTTTAGCGATATAATTAGCTTCGTATAGGACTATTAGAGTGCGCGAACACCGGGTTTCGTCTAGTCGGATTGTAGTTTTGTCGATTTCCCCGAAATGACGATTCTAGTTAAAGGTTAGCGATTTTCGTGCGTTTTCCCGCGCATCGAGTGCATGCTATGTTTAATTCGAGAGCGTCGATATTTGTATAATGTGACTTGCATCGTTTTAGGTTACGTAATCTTATGCTTGGTGTTGTGCAAATATAGGATCGGTCGGGGAAACATCGGACACGGCGCGTAAAGGCAAGGCGGTGGTCGAATCGGATTAGCGGGGATTTCAAGTGAGTAGATGTATTCATCTATGGGGTAATCGTCTGAATGGCGCGAGGCACCCCCCTAGTTAGGATTACCCTACTTTTTGCAAGATTTATATTGTTAGCTAGCTTATCCATTCATGTACACTGCATACCCTTATAGCGAACAGTATATTAGATTGCATGGACATTCATCTATACTTATGCGATATCACTTCGTAGGACACGGACACCATTACCATTGGCATCTGTTGCACGCGCACTATTCATGTGACACACACGCCTTTGGTAATTGCCATGCCACGTGCACTATAGAACCTGTTTATCATAATATCGCCACTTGCATTCATACTTGATATATGAAATTGCATAGCATACGTATACCTCGCATCATCATCATATTTATATAGATTTCTAGCAAAATTCACATCGTATGCATTGATATCATAGACATTTATCATATATAACATGTGGACATTATAATTTTCTGGAGGATTTCAGTATTGCTGCGATTTCTGGATTTTTGGGGAAAACCGCAAGAATTTAACAAAACCTTATATTTATCATTTTCAAAACAAAGTTGCGGTTTTATCGTGATGTATGTGTCGTCCACCATGAGTTTTCATGTTTTCTGTTGGATTTCGAGACCCGATTCGAGGAGTGGATGAACCGTTTCGGGTACATGGTGGGCCCGGTATGGTACCCCGGGGCAAGAAGATCGAGTTGTAGACGATGGGCCTGGCAGGGGAAGACTACCTACCGGTGATGTCTGGCGCGGCGGATATCCGGAGGATACCGACCGTTGTCGTGAGATTTATGATATGGGCCGATCCGGACTGACGGAGCCCGATATTGAGACAGATATGATTCCTATTTGGTGTCGATGCTTGACACGGGTTTTCAGATGATTTCTTGATGGTACTTAGCTATTATACAGATATTCATTTTTTTAAAGTTAAGAATTCAATACCCTTAGCATTTAAAACGCTTAAAGACTTAATAATGACATTGCATACCTGTGCATGCATACTAGAGATATTATATCACATATGGACATGCATGTTGTGGTGCATTGCGTGCATTCTTACGATTGCCTTATTAGATGTTATATTTACTCACGAGCTGGCAACTCACCCCCGTTGTGCCACAGTGTCTTGCAGGTCGGACTCATCAGTCTTGTAGCGGCGGCTATCTTAGCATCAGCTCCTTTTGCTCAGACTCGCGACATCGCCCGTAGGTGGGTTGCGAGCACACTTTATTTCTTTTGCTTTATCATTGTATCTAGTATTCTCCATCTACCACTTTATATTGTATATGCGACCTAGTGATGAGACTGAGAGATTTGTATATTTGTGGTTTCTTTTGGTCGAGCTCACTTGAGCAGGCATTGTGTTTTCTGATATTTTGCGTTTCTTTTATGCTCTTTTCTTGATATTGTTATTATATTGCATGTGGTTGTGATCCGTCTTGGGCGAAGAGCTAGCTCCCACTTGGGGATGCCATTTTATGTTTACAGGTTATATATATCTTGTTGTACCCATTTTGGGGGATAGAAAATACAGGGGAGACTCTGCCGAAATTTTCGGAGATTTTTTGATGTTTTTAAAAAAAAGGGGATTCTATGCAACTTAATTGATTTAAAAACCATTTTCATTAAAGATTTTCCTTCACTCTCTTTTGATTTTGGTTTAGATTCTTCTGGGCTTTGGCTGACTTAGGTTACGGTACGCCTTTAGACGTCTCGTAATCTAAGTGCCAGTCGCGTTCCGTACTTTCGGGTCGTGACAAAGTTGGTGTCAGAGCGTAGGTTTTACCTTTCTGAGTGTAGGACGACCTTGGTAGATGGAGTAGGTGACTTAAGCCGAGTGACGTAGCGTGGGTATGATCCGCGGCATACTTACGATACGGTACTCCGCCTAAGTGACCTTAGGATATAATTGCTTGTATTTCCTTTCTTGATTCCTTGCATTCCTTGATTCAATTGCAATGCTCTTACCAGTCCTGTTTCTTATTCCAGCTTCGATGCCGCCAAAGACTACGAGAGCTCAGCGGGCTGCCGCTAGGGATGAGATTCGGGCGGGCCCGTCTGAGGCGAGGATCGAGCGAGATGATACGCCTATCCCTCAGGGTCATACTGATCCGCCTTATCCAGACCGTATTGCCAGATTAGAGGCCGGCATGCAAGAGTTGCGACAGATAATGGGATCTTTAGTTGAGTCCAGTCGGGCACAGAGATCCGAGGACGTTCCTTCCACCGCACAGACCACGATCGTACCTGCTGCACAGATGGTCACTCCTGCTGCTACTACGGAGACTATCCCTGTTTCACTACAGGAGTTCATGAGATTGAGACCTCCAGCTTTTACCGGTACAGATGCGACAGAGGACCCACAGGCTTTTCTTGATAGGATGGCTCGGATTTGCCATTCGTTGAGGTGTTCTGATGATAGATTGGTGGAGTTTGCGAGTTTTCGTCTGGAGGGTCTTGCCCAGACATGGTACGACTCAGTAGAGAGAGGCCGAGCTGCAGGTCTACCTTCTATGACCTGGGATGAGTTTACAGCTGCGTTTCTTGCCCGTTTTCTTCCGGAGAGTGTCCGAGATGCTCGAGCCCGTAGTTTTGAGTCTTTACGCAAGACTCCTGGGATGACGGTGTCGGAGTATGATATACAGTTTACCCAGTTGTCTCGATATGCTCCGTACCTAGTAGACACAGAAGAGAAGAGAATAAAGAGGTTCGTGCGAGGGCTTGATACACAGCTATTCCTTGCCATCGGCACCCAGCACTTTGACACATACGCAGCCGCGATGGATGCAGCCTTACTTTTGGAGGAGCGTATTTCTGAGACTCCGGTCGTTTCTGGGCCGAAGAGGATCCGTACTGATACGCCAGCTCAGTGGCAGATGGGTAGACACCGTGATAGATTATTTCCGGGAGATGGTGGAGGCAGAGGATTGAGACGAGGTCAGTTATTTGGTTCATATCCACAGACCCAGCATTCGTCTCCAGGATGTTTTCGGTGTGGGAGTCAGTACCACCGTGTCAGAGACTGTACCATGGGACGTCAGGGCGTGGCGATAGTTCCGCATGTGACCTTACCACCCTCACCACCTCCTCAGAGAGCTTTACTTCCTACTCCTGATGATGCTCCATGCCAGTCAGATGCTTATAGAGGTCGTGGGCGTGGCGGTCCAGTTCCGAGAGGACGAGGCGACAGAGGCAGAGGCCGAGGCCGAGGTAGAGGCAGAGGACAGCCAGCTATTAGTGGCGGACAGGCCCGAGTGTTCGCGTTGACTCCTCAGGATGCACAGGCATCCAATGCCGTCGTGACAGGTACTCTGCCAGTATGTTCTTTTGATGCACGGGTATTATTTGATCTAGGCTCCACACATTCCTATGTATCCACGTATTTTGCACCGAGGTTGGGCCGAGAGTCTTCTCTGTTAGATCAGCCGCTTGTCGTTATTACACCGGTAGGCGAGTCATTTGTTGCCCGTTTTGTGTACCGATCGTGTTCCGTTCGTATCAGGGAGAGAGATTCTTCAGTTGATTTGATTCTCCTCGATATGCTAGACTTTGACGTTCTTCTTGGTATGGACTGGCTAGCCACCTGTTATGCATCCATGGACTGCCGTGAGAAAGCAGTCAAATTCAGTTTTCTTAGTGAGCCGGTTCTTATTATTTAGGGAGATCGTAGCGCTACCCTTCCCAGCTTGATTTCTTCTCTTCGCGCTGGTGAGCTCTTAAGGAAAGGATGTCAGGGATTCTTAGCTTATGTTTGTGATACTAGCTCCACAGAGGTTCCGTTGGACCAGGTCCCTGTTGTGAGAGAGTTTCCTGATGTATTTCCTGAAGAGCTGCCTGGTCTGCCACCAGAGCGCGAGATTGAGTTCTGTATTGACTTGATCCCCGGCACGGGGCCTATTTCTATACCGCCTTATCGGATGGCCCCGGCGGAGCTGAGAGAGCTAAAGGATCAGTTACAGGACTTGCTGGACAAAGGGCTTATCCGATCGAGTGTGTCACCTTGGGGTGCTCCCGTCTTGTTTGTTAAGAAGAAGGACGGAAGTATGCGTTTATGCATTGATTATCGTCAGCTGAACCGGGTTACTGTGCGGAACAGGTATCCCCTACCCCGCATTGATGACTTATTTGATCAGCTCCAGGGTGCAGGGTTCTTCTCGAAGGTTGATTTACGGCCAGGTTATCACCAGTTGCGAGTTCGGAAGGAGGATATTCCGAAGACCGCTTTCCGTACTCGTTATGGTCATTATGAGTTCTTGGTGATGTCGTTCGGGCTCACCAATGCCCCGGCAACATTTATGGATTTGATGAACCGTGTATTCAGGCCGTATCTCGATCAGTTCATTATTGTGTTCATTGACGACATCTTGGTTTATTCTCGGAGCCGGGAGGAGCATGAGCAGCACTTACGTATCACCTTGCAGACTTTGAGGGAGCATCAGCTGTTCGCCAAATTCTCCAAGTGCGCATTCTGGTTAGACAGTGTCGACTTCTTGGGTCATGTGGTGACGAGAGATGGTATTTGTGTGGACCCGAAGAAGATCGAGGCGGTTCAGCGTTGGCCTAGACCAGTATCAGTTACAGAGGTTCGCAGTTTTCTAGGTCTGGCCGGCTATTATCGACGTTTTGTCCAGGATTTCTCCCGCATTGCTGCACCTTTGACTGGGTTGACCCGGAAGGGGGTTCCTTTTGATTGGACCCAGGCATGTGAGGATAGTTTCCAGCAATTGAAGACTCGTCTGACTACTGCACCAGTATTAGCATTGCCTTCAGGATCAGGAGGGTTCGTGGTATATTGTGATGCTTCTCGAGTGGGGCTGGGCCGTGTATTGATGCAGCACGACAGAGTTATCGCGTATGCTTCTCGGCAGCTAAGGAAACACGAACAGAACTACCCCACCCATGATTTAGAGATGGCTGCAGTGGTATTTGCACTTAAGATCTGGAGACATTACCTATACGGTGAGTCGTGCCAGATATTTACTGACCACAAGAGTTTGAAGTATATCTTCCAGCAGCGAGACCTGAACCTGAGACAGCGCCGTTGGATGGAGTTGGTGAAGGATTATGACTGCGAGATTTTATACCATCTGGGCAAGGCGAATGTGGTGGCAGATGCTTTGAGTAGGAGGCCCAGAGGTAGCTTATCTTGTTTGAGCGCAGTACAGATGCAGTCGACGGCGGATTGGCAGGTGTTATGTGACAGCAGAGTGCAGTTCGAGTTTACTCCTACAGGGGGACAGCTGGCCTATTTCAGAGTACGCCCACAGTTACTTGACCGTATCTGCGAGGCACAGTCCGGCGATGCCCGCATTTTAGAGATTATTGAGCAGATTCGGCAGGGCAGAGTTTCCGAGTTCGTGATTGATGATCAGGGGATACTTCGATTTGGGACTCGACTGTGCGTGCCAGATTCAGAGGGACTAAGGCGTGATATTCTCAAGGAGGCACATAGATCAGTATACAGTGTGCATCCAGGTTCCACCAAGATGTACCGTGATTTGAGAGAGGTTTACTGGTAGGACGGGATGAAGAAGGATATTACAGACTTTGTATCGAGATGCCTGACTTGTCAGCAAGTCAAGGTCGAGCACCAGAAGCCAGCCGGTGAGTTACAGCCTTTGCCCATCCCTGAGTGGAAGTGGGAGCAGGTATCCATGGATTTCATTGTGGGTCTACCCAGGACCAGTCGAGGGTATGACTCTATTTGGGTGATTGTGGATCGACTGACGAAGGCGGCTCACTTTCTGCCAGTGAAGACCACTTTTGGATTTTCTCAGTACGCCCGGGTTTATATTGATGAGATAGTGCGACTGCATGGCGTTCCGACTTGCATCGTGTCCGACCGGGGCACCCAGTTTACCAGCCGATTGTGGTAAAAACTTCAGGAAGCATTGGGCACCCGATTGAGTTTTAGCACAGCCTTTCATCCGCAGACTGACGGTCAGTCAGAGCGTACTATCCAGACTCTTGAGGACATGCTCAGAGCTTGCGTTTTAGATTTCGGTGGTAGCTGGGATCGTCATTTGCCTTTGATCGAGTTTTCCTACAATAATAGCTTCCAGGAGACGATTCAGATGGCACCTTTTGAGGCTTTATATGGGAGGAGATGTCGATCGCCTGTATGTTGGACAGAGCTTAGGGAGAGCAGTATTTTGGGGCCGCAGATTGTACAGGAGACGACCGAGAAGATATAGCTGATTCGGGACAGGATGAGAGCAGCACAGAGTAGGCAGAAATCATATGCTGACAGGCGCCGTCGCCGACTGGAGTTCGCTGTTGGCGATCATGTTTTCCTGAAGGTCTCTCCGAAGAAGGGTGTGATGAGATTTGGGCGGAAAGGGAAACTGAGTCCTAGATATGTTGGTCCTTTCGAGATCCTAGAGCGTGTTGGTCCAGTCGCTTATCGGTTAGCTCTTCCGCCCAGCTTCCCCGATGTTCACCCCGTATTCCATGTCTCGATGCTCCGCAAGTACCTTCATGATCCTTCCCAGGCGATTCAGCACCAGACGATCCAGCTAGAGCGTGATATTTCTTTCACCGAGCAGCCGGTGGTCATTCTGGATCGGCAGGTGAAGAAATTGAGGTCGAAGGTTATACCGTCCGTCAAGGTCCTTTGGCGTGGCCCGAACAGCGAGGAGGTCACCTGGGAGACCGAGGTCGAGATGAGGAAGAGATATCCCCATCCTTTTGAAGGTACGCGTAGTTAAATTGTAAATTCGGAGACCGAATTTCTTTAAGGGGGGAAGATTGTAACCCTTCGAAAATCGTTTAGGCAGTTTTTCGGTAATCGGCTAATTTTTCGGCTTTTTCCGTAAAAAGTCAAAATAGATATTTTTCATTATAGACCTAATTATACAAAATGTAGATAAGATATTACTATAATTTTGTCACTAAAATGTCACTTATAATTTTCTAGTTAAATAAATTTTTTTCCGTAATTAATTATTTTTTTATTATTTTAAGCTTTTTTAAAATACATTAAATTAGTGATAAATACAAATTTAATTAGGTAAATTTCATAATTAGGAATCTTTATAAGCTAAAATATGGGGTTAATAAAATTGTATCATGACTTGCAAGATTTTGGTTTTAGGGTTGGAAATTTAATGAAAAAATGATGTAAAATGAGGTTTTTTTTGTAAAATGTTGATGTGAAAGCATTAAATGAGAACATGGGGTGTTTTTAGACCTAGAAACTTCTTTAAAAACCCCCCCATCACCTCCTCTTGCTGCTGGCTGACCCCAACTGCAGGAAATCCCCTCTCTTCTCACTTCATTTTGCTTCATTTTTCATCTCAAAATTCATAAAAAAATCCACAAATTCATTCCCCCATTCAAAGCAAAACCCTAATCCACTCTCTCCTCAACCAAATTTAGTTCAAAACTAGAAGAAAGGAGGCTTCTTTGGTGGCTTGAGCATGCTAGGGTTCCACTTGTGAGGTGAAGTTCTAAACTAGTTTGTTAATTTGTAGTTTTAATGTGCTAAAATTGAAATTGGAAGTATTAATTTAGTTGTAATTGTTTGTTCATGAAAATCAAGAGAGGGATTGATTTCAAATTAGGGTTTAAAACATGGTTGTTAGAGTTAAGTTAGGGTTTGGTTATCTAATTGATTGGAGTGGTTAATAGTGTAGTGTTATGCTAGCTAAATCGACAAAATTTCGATGTTTGTATCGAATCGGTATTAAATTTGCTTACTAGATTTTTTACAAAAAGTAGAATGCGATCAAATTGCGTTATTTTAGCGATATAATTAGCTTCGTATAGGACTATTAGAGTGCGCGAACGCCGGGTTTCGTCTAGTCGGATTGTAGTTTTGTCGATTTCCCCGAAATGACGATTCTAGTTAAAGGTTAGCGATTTTCGTGCGTTTCCCCGCGCACCGAGTGCATGCTATGTTTAATTCGAGAGCGTCGATATTTGTATAATGTGACTTGCATCGTTTTAGGTTACGTAATCTTATGCTTGGTGTTGTGCAAATATAGGATCGGTCGGGGAAACATCGGACACGGCGCGTAAAGGCAAGGCGGTGGTCGGATCGGATTAGCGGGGATTTCAGGTGAGTAGATGTATTCATCTATGGGGGAAATCGTCTGAATGGCGCGAGGCGCCCCCCTAGTTAGGATTACCCTACTTTTTGCAAGATTTATATTGTTAGCTAGCTTATCCATTCATGTACACTGCATACCCTTATAGCGAACAGTATATTAGATTGCATGGACATTCATCTATACTTATGCGATATCACTTCGTAGGACACGAACACCATTACCATTGGCATCTGTTGCATGCGCACTATTCATGTGACACACACGCCTTTGGTAATTGCCATGCCACGTGCACTATAGAACCTGTTTATCATAATATCGCCACTTGCATTCATACTTGATATATGAAATTGCATAGCATACGTATACCTCGCATCATCATCATATTTATATAGATTTCTAGCAAAATTCACATCGTATGCATTGATATCATAGACATTTATCATATATAACATGTGGACATTATGATTTTCTGGAGGATTTCAGTATTGTTGCGATTTCTGGATTTTTGGGGAAAACCGTAAGAATTTAACAAAACCTTATATTTATCATTTTCAAAACAAAGTTGCGGTTTTCTCGTGATGTATGTGTCGTCCACCATGAGTTTTCATGTTTTCTGTTGGATTTCGAGACCCGATTCGAGGAGTGGATGAACCGTTTCGGGTACATGGTGGGCCCGGTATGGTACCCCGGGACAAGAAGATCGAGTTGTAGACGATGAGCCTGGCAGGGGAAGACTACCTACCGGTGATGTCTGGCGCGGCGGATATCCGGAGGATACCGACCGTTGTCGTGAGATTTATGATATGGGCCGATCCGGACTGACGGAGCCCGATATTGAGACAGATATGATTCCTATTTGGTGTCGATGCTTGACACGGGTTTTCAGATGATTTCTTGATGGTACTTAGCTATTATACAGATATTCATTTTTTTAAAGTTAAGAATTCAATACCCTTAGCATTTAAAACGCTTAAAGACTTAATAATGACATTGCATACCTGTGCATGCATACTAGAGATATTATATCACATATGGACATGCATGTTGTGGTGCATTGCGTGCATTCTTACGATTGCCTTATTAGATGTTATATTTACTCACGAGCTGGCAACTCACCCCCGTTGTGCCACAGTGTCTTGCAGGCGGACTCATCAGTCTTGTAGCGGCGGCTATCTTAGCATCAGCTCCTTTTGCTCAGACTCGCGACATCGCCCGTAGGTGGGTTGCGGGCACACTTTATTTCTTTTGCTTTATCATTGTATCTAGTATTCTCCATCTACCACTTTATATTGTATATGCGACCTAGTGATGAGACTGAGAGATTTGTATATTTGTGGTTTCTTTTGGTCGAGCTCACTTGAGCCGGCATTGTGTTTTCTGATATTTTGCGTTTCTTTTATGCTCTTTTCTTGATATTGTTATTATATTGCATGTGGTTGTGATCCGCCTTGGGCGAAGAGCTAGCTCCCACTTGGGGATGCCATTTTATGTTTACAGGTTATATATATCTTGTTGTACCCAATTTGGGGGATAGAAAATACAGGGGAGACTCTGCCGAAATTTTCGGAGATTTTTTGATGTTTTTAAAAAAAAGGGGATTCTATGCAACTTAATTGATTTAAAAACCATTTTCATTAAAGGTTTTCCTTCACTATCTTTTGATTTTGGTTTAGATTCTTCTGGGCTTTGGCTGACTTAGGTTACGGTACGCCTTTAGACGTCTCGTAATCTAAGTGCCAGTCGCGTTCCGTACTTTCGGGTCGTGACAATAGGGTTTCTTGCCGCTCTAGTAGGGGTGTAGGGGTGTGGGTTTAGCTATTCATCGCGACCGTGGAATCCGTGTTTTATACTGGCTTGTATTGAAAACACGGACGTCCTAGTATATCCAATGTTTCATATATTTCTTCTGCTGCGATATCTGTGATGCGATCATGTGATGTTCTGTGATAAATACTGTATATAGTATATATGATATATTATATAGGCGTTACTTATGTTTTACACCCGCGCTAGCCCTGCCGTGCTCTGCCGTTAGTTACCTAACCTAACGGTGCACGAGGGGACATCGAGGCGAATGCGGATGGAATAAGTGTACGTCGTATTTATCTGTGATGTTTAGGTAATTTAAATGATGGGACTTCATTAATGAGATTAATGAAATAAAAGAAACCTAAAGATGTTGTAGAATCGAATTTCAAAAATAAAACAAGTAGCTACAGTTCTTGCTTTGCACAGCGGTATATATGATATATCCTGCAGCTTATTCGATAAGGAAAGGACCGAGATCCCTTTACAGGGAGTGACTCCTTTAGCAATAACTGGCAGATGCTACAACCCTCGGTTTGTCTATTTGATTGCTTCTATAGTTTCTGCTTTGCACAGTGATATATATGATATATCCCGCACCTCATTCGACGAGGAAAGGACCGACGATCCCTTCACCGGGAGTGACTCCTTTAGCAAAACTAGAAAAGCCTAAAAAACACTCCATTTTAAAATCATTTGATTCTACAACGATATCAAGTTCATTACGCAATAGGTTTTCAGAAAAACCTGTCGTAGCCCTCCGTCATTTCAGATAAGTTGTATATAGTATTCGTGCTGCATTTGTTGGCTTTCGTCAAGGTGCAGTGTGCGGTAGCTATATGCTGCTTATCTGCTGCATACGATGCGATTGGATTAGGGTAGTCGTGCGGCTTTGTTGGCTTTCGTCAAGGGTCGTGCGGGTGGGTTTAATTCAATCAAGAAATGTACGGGTTGAACTTGACTAGCGGGCTATGGTTTGTTGGCTTTCGTCAAGGTCATAGCACGTTAGGGCAAAATTATCGGGAATTTCAAGTGTTGAAATTTGCAATGAGATTGCATACCTTCTATGAGATAGTTGGATCCCGATACCCACTGCGAGTAAGAGTTACTCCTGGGAGAGTTTTACACATTACAATTAGCCAATCAAGTAGGTGTCTAGAAAGGTGTCAACGGGGTTACGCCTCTGGGAAAATGAGGTTTACATTAATTAGGTTCGTGTGAAAGCACGGGGGACCTCTTTCAAAGTACCGACACTGGCCTGGCTGAAAGATTGGCGAACTTGTAGCGTGTAATTAATCCCGGCTAGTCTTTTCTTTTAGGGTTTGAAGGAAGATTTGATAAAAACAGTGGGAGCCATCCTGATTAGATAAAAATAATAACCAATCTATTCTTGCAAGAGCGCACGCTGAGTGTTTTCTTCTCTCTCTCTCTAGGTAGCGACCATATCACGCCTTAATCAAGATAATAATACGGAATATTGACCGAACCCACTTGTTATACTGAGCTGGGGAACGTTGGTCCCGCTCAAACTTATAATTGTTATAAGACAGAGCAGGAAATTGGGGATTACCAGAATTCCAGTGCCGCCCAAACGAAGAAAGTGCATACTGATGCATCATCTTCGGGTGTGTTCATTACAAAGAACTGTTTCTCTGTATCTTCTACGTCCTGGGTATTTGATATCGGATCAGGATCCCAGATATGTAATCTGTTACATAGGGCTATAGAAAGGTAGAGAACTGAGAACGGGTGATAAGTTTCATGAGGCAGAAAACGGGGCAAGTGTTGCAGCCAAATCTGTTGGTCACTGTCACCCTGTATTACCAATACATTGATTCTGAACGAATGTTATTAGATACCGAACCTGATATAAAAAATCATATCTGTCTCTTTATTAGTAAAGAAACGATAAAATTTTGTATTGTTGGATAATGTTTTGAACATTTCCTATATCAAAAGTTGATCGGATCAGGCACGTTATCTAAAAGCATTGATGTTCTAAATCAAACTACTGTTCTTAGTATACAGAACACACACAAGAGGAAGAGTTCAGAACTGAACGAATCCTTCTTGAGGTATTGTAAACTAGTTCATATCAATACGACCAGACTAGCTGAAGTTACATAAAGATGCATATTTAAATCCTCTTTGAATTTACATCTTGTGAAACTTGCCAGTCATGGCACAGAGATAAGATGACCATAGCTCTATTTACTGGAAACAGAGAAAGAGTTAGTAAACTCTTGGGACTGATACATGATGATGTATGTAAGGTCCCCTGTCTACATATGCTAGGACCGGTTCTTTATACTTCATTACATTCTCTGATAATCTCTCAAGATTCAGACATATGTTCCTGTTGAGACACAAGTCCGAACCTTTTGAGATATTCACAGAATATAAGTTAGAAGTAGAGAACCAATACGGGTATAAGTATTAAGTCCTTTGATGTGATCAAGGAGGAGAATACTTGTGCATAGAATTCCTGAACTATTCTAAAGGAGAATGAGATTCTCTCTCAATATTACTCCTCTGTATACACCATAGCATGATGGTATATCGGGGCGGAGCAATAGCACCCTATGTGATATGGTGTGCTCTATGATGAGTATTACTGAGTTACCTATTTCCTTTTGGGAGTTATGCACTTATGAAGTTGCATACCTATTGAATAAGGTTCCGATCAAATCAGATGCCTACCACTTCATATGTGATATGGAAAGGGAAGAGCCCATATCTTAAGTTAGTTAAGATTTTGGGTTGTCCGGCCTATGTCTAAAAGCAAAATCCGGACAAGCTCGAGGCAAGGTCAGTTATGTAGAACTGGAAGTGTTTCAGCTATACAAATTACAGCAGATGATTTGGTAGAACCAAAGGATTCAGTAGATTCCAACGAACCTCAGCCACTCCGCCGATCTAGTAGGTTTCCTCATCCGCCTGAGAGATACTTCGGTTTCTCGATGACAGTGGGAGCGAGGATTGCATCATGAGATGGTGACCCAACTAGTTTCGAGCAGGCCATCGAGAGTAGGGACTCTGTAAGAATGGCTGGATGCTTAGCGATCTGAGATGGAATCCTTATACACCAACAAAGTATGGACTTTAGTTGCTTTATCTGAAGGGTTAAATCCCCATCAGGAGCAAGTATATCTTGAGAAGATTACTTGGTGTACTTGGAAAAGTTGAGACTTTCAAAGCTAGACTTGTTAAAGGTTTTCATCATCGATCAGGCGTGGATAATGATGAAACCTTTTCCAGTGTCTATGCTTAAGTCCATCCAGATCCTACTTGCCACAGCTACATACCATGACTACGATATCTGGTGGTTGGATGTCATGACTGCTTTTCTAAAATGATGTTTCAGAAAAGAGAGTCTATAAGTATACAGCCAGAGGGCTTCGTAAACAGTGGGAGCAGCGGAAACGTGTACAAGATACTTTATAGGATAAAGCAGGCATCGCGGAGTTGGAACATCTGTTTTGATGTAGTAGTCAAATAGTTTGACTTCATCAAAATGGTAGATGAACCTTGTATATACAAAAAGGTAGTAGGGAGTATGATGGTGATCCTCGTAGAGTACGTGGATAACATACTTTTGATAGGGAAGGAGTTTCCTATGCTACGCTCGATCAATCTCCGCTTATCACTATGATTCTCCACATAGGATCAAACTGATACCTATTAAATCCTGAGTTTTGGATCTATGAGATAGATCTAAATGGATGTTAGGATTCTCACTAGTTGTAGTAAGATGGTATCAATTGGTCCTGGGGAGAATCACTGGAAGTGTTCCAGGTTGATAAGGACGACTGAAAGTCGGTCACAGGCATTGTCTTTGTAGGGTTCCTAGGCACTCTCAAGAGGTCTCACAAGGCATCAACCATGCCAATTTCAAAAAATATGGTGCCGAGAAACCCTAGTGTACGGATCGTTTGCTAGAAAACTAGGCGAAAAAGCTAATTAGTTAACAATTAACTAAGAGAATCGGAAATACAACCTTTGTAGATCCGGTGCTCCACCTCCATAGCTCCGCGATGAGGTCGTCTCCGCTGTCCAAATCAAATCCGGGCTCTAGCGTCGGCTTCATCGGAGAATGGGCAAGCTAGGTCGTCGATGTCCATGCCGAAGATGATCTACGTCGAAGCATCGCAAGATCAAGCTCTCACTTCACCAAGTCATAAAACTTGTGAAGAAATTACACTCTACTACTTGGCAAGAGGTAGAGGATGAAGAAATAGGAAGTGGGTAGACTTTAGATTTGGATTTCTCACTCTTTTTCATCACTTGCCATTGATGGAGGCAAACTTTCTTCACTTGAAGAAAATGAAGAAGAAGAAGGAAATTGTTATGATAAGTTAATTAGAAAATAGAAAATAAAAGAATACTTATCATCAACAACCATGGTCAAGTGTAGAGATTAAACTAGGGTTAATGGAGTGGTTAGGGTTAAGCATGAGACAAAATGGTCACTTTGGTCAAAGTCTTCATGAAGCTTCAACAAGCTTCCAAATAAAGCCACCATTTTGCATTATGTTTATCATTTTCCAAAATGAATAAACAAATAAATAAATAGATATGAAAATGAAAACCCTAACCATTACATAACCATGGTTTAAACTTTACACAAAACACAAGTTAGCATGCATCATCAAACATGATACATACAAGTGTACAAAAGTATATCACATATAGAATGTGCACAAACCAAGTGAGAAAATCCGTTTAAAGTGAACCAATACTAGTTAGTGCAAAGTAATATATCAAATATATAATTATGCATTAAATCATTAAATCAACACTTGATTCAATGATCCGGTCATGTCGCACACAACCGACTAGTATTCAATGTATCGGTTTATCGAATCAACGCTTGAATCGATAACTAGGTTATATCGCATACAACCATTCGATACATTCATCGCGAGAATGGAATACGGTATCATATACACGCATTATTCTCGGTCCCGCACATATCTCATATGTGCTCCTATTTCGTTTCGCTTGAGCCAGGAAACCTCTGTGTAGGACTCTAAAGACTCGTCAATACGCCGGCAGCAGATGATGATCATATCAAACACCCACAAGCCGCAAGCGGTCTGCTAAACGTAACGGCCACCCGGGTATTGAGCGATCTGAAGATCGACGAGCAAGCCCGCTCACACTCCAATGAATCCGACCAGTAACACTACCGTACAGTCCGGTCTGATCGTCTGATATGTCGCATATCTCGCCTAGGGGTGGTAAACGTCAGACCCCAATAGCTCGATAAGTCGTGTCGATATGAGGCTCATAACGGGTCGAGAAACTACTGGTAACACTTACCAGCAATTCTCTGAGCAGCCCTGGCCAGGGACTTCCTGTTATAGCCAATCGAACACAGCGCAACATCAACCCCCTATACCGGGAGAGACGAATCCCCTCCTATCGCTCATTGCCTCCATGTGACTCGGGACTGTACCCAAAAACCACCGTTTTGCACGCCCTCTTGGACGTGGTAAGATGGAAATCAAAGCACAGTGGGAACCACACAAGACTCTATGACGATCTCGGGTCAACAGACTACTCTGTACCAGTGTCACCAGAGAACTGCCATCTGACGTGAGGTATAATACCATCTGGGAGTTCTCGGCGAGTCCGTCCAGTGTACCCAGTCTCTACTGAGCACCCGTATATCATCTCTGATGTCAAACACCGATGGATATGGGATCATCCATCGCCCATCTGTATGGGTCGAGAAGGTATACGCTAGTCTACTCTGGTATATCGATGCCCCGTCTCGATACACCCACGACTAGGGACTTTGAAGGATGTACTTATGGACTACCATGTCCCCACTAGTATGATCCGCATCATAGTCTAGGTAGTCAAGCACACATCCTAAGGGCTTTACCAACATGTAACAGAGAGACAATCAGTATACACGTTAAGGTAAAGTTCAACCAGATAGCATACTATCATGTCGAGCAAGAAAGTCCTCCCTATATATGTCCCAGCATCCACTACAATATACATCCTATGTACAGTAATGGCCTCTAGGGCATACATATAACTAACAATCTCCCACTTGCACTAGGGCCATCTGATAGCAGTGGTTGCAGTATCTCATACTCAACCATCCCATAAAAGTCTCTCTCTGGGAACAGGCCTTTGTGAGTGGATCCGCTGTGTTGTCCTCTTAGTCTACTCTCCAAACCTCGATCACCCTGGAGATCAACTATCTCCATGATCAGGTGATACTGCCTTAGAATATGTCTGGATCACTGATGGGACCTGCGTTCCTTGGCATAAGCCACAACTCCATTGTCACACAATGGGAGGAACATAGTTCATCTCATGAACCAATATACACCCAAACAGCCTCTTTGGTAGCATCTTAAGTAGCGATGTATCTAGCCTTTATCGTCTAGTATGTCACGGTATCTAGCTTGGAACTCTTCCAACATACCGTCCCTTTACTGAGGGTAAAGACAATGCCTGTGACTGACATTCAGTCGTCTTTATCACCCTGGAACCCTTCCAGTGATTCTCCTCAGGATCGATTGACACCACCTCACTACATCCAGTGAGTTTCCTAACATCCATTTAGATCTATCTCATAGATCCAAAATCCAGGATTTAGTAGGTATCACTTTAATCCTATATGGAGAATCTTTGTGATAAGCGGAGATTGATCGAGTGTAGCATAAGAAACTCCTTTCTTATCAAGAGTATGTCATCCACGTACTCTACGAGGATCGTCACCATACTCCCTACTACCTTTTTGTATATACAAGGTTCATCTACCATTTTGATGATGTCAAACTCTTTGACCGCTTCATCAAAACAGATGTTCCAACTCCGCGATGCCTGCTTTATCCTATAAAGCATCTTGCTCACGTTTCCGCTGCTCCCACTGTCTACGAAGCCCTCTGGCTGTGTACTTATAGACGCTCTTTTCTAAATCATCATTTAGAAAAGCAGTTAAGACACCCAACCACCAGATATCGCAGTCATGGTATGTAGCCGTGGCAAGTAGGATCTGGATGGACTTAAGCATAGTTACTTGAAAAGGTTTCGTCATGATCCATACCTGGTCAATGATGCAAACCTTTAACAAGTCTAGCTTTGAAAGTCTCAACTTTTCCATGTACACCAAGTAATCTTCTCAAGATATACTTGCTCCTGATGGGGATTTAACCCTTCAGATATAGCAACCAAAGTCCATACTTTGTTGGTGTATAAGGATTCCATCTCAGATCACTAAGCATCCAGCCATTCTTACAGAGTCTTACCCCTGATGGCCAGCTCGAAGCTAGTTGGGTCATCATCTCATGATGCAATCCTCGCTCCCACTGTCATAGAGAAACCTATGTATCTCTCAGGTGGGTGAGAAAACCCTACTAGATCGGCGGAGAGGCTGAGGTTCGTTGGTCTCTACTGAATCCTTTGGTTTTATCAAATCATCTGCTGCAGTTTGTATAGCTGGAACCTTTCCAGTTCTCTACATTACAGACCTTGCCTCGAGCTTGTCCGAATTTTGTTTTTAGACATAGGCCGGACAACTCCAAATCTTAACTAGCTTAAGACATGGGCTCTTCCCTTTCCATATCACATATGAAGTGGTAGGCAACTGATTTGATTGGAACCCTATTCAATAGGTATGCAACTTCGTAAGTGCATAACTCCTAAAAGGAAAAAGGTAACTCAGTATTGCTCATCATAGAGCACACCATATCAAATAGGGTGTATCTGCTCCGCCCCGATATACCATCGTGCTATGGTGTATACGGAGGAGTAATGCTGAGAGAGAATCTCATTCTCCTTTAGAATAGTCCTGGAATTCCGTGCTCAAGTATTCTCCTCCTTGATCTCATCAAAGGACATAATACTTATACCCGTATTGGTTCTCTACTTCTAACTTATATTCTGTGAATATCTCAAAAGGCTCGGACTCATGTTTCAACAGGAACATATGTCTGAATCTTGAGAGATTATCAGAGAATGTAATGAAGTACGAAGAACCGGTCCTGGCATTTGTAGACAGGGGACCTACATACATCATCATGTATCAGTCCCAAGAGTTCATTAACTCTTTCTCTGTTTCCTGTAAACGGAGCTGTGGTCATCTTATCTTTGTGACATGACTGGCGAGTTTCACAAGATGTAAATTCAAACTGATTTAAATATGCATCTATATGTAACTCCAGCTAGTCGGGTCGCATTGATATGACCTAGTCTACAATGCCACAAGAAGGATCCGTTCATTTCTGAACTCTTCCTCTTGTGTGTGATCCGTATACTAAGAACTGTAGTTTGATTTAGAACATCAATGCTTTTAGATAACGTGCCCGAACCGATCAACTTTTGATATAGGAAATGTTCAAAACATTATCCAATAATACAAAATTATATCCTTTCTTTAATAACAAAGAGAGTGATATGATTTGGTATATCAGGTTCGGTATCTAATAACATTCGTTCAGAATCAATGTATTGGTAATACAGGGTGACAGTGACCGACAGACTTGGTTGCAACACTTGCCCCGTTTTCTGCCTCATGAAACTTATCACCCGTTCTCAGTTCTCTACCTAACTGTAGCCCTATGTAACAGATTACATATCTGGGATCCTGATCTGGTATCACATACCCAGGACGTAAAGAATACTGAGAAACAGTTCTGTATAATGAACACACCCGAAGATGATGCATCAGCATGCACTCTCTTCGTTTGGGCGGCACGGGAATTCTGGTATTCCCCAATTTCCTGCTCGGTCTTATAACAATTATAAGTTGGGGCGGGACCAACGTTCCCCAGCTCAGTATAACAAGCGGGTTCGGTCAATATTCCGTATTATTATCTTGATTAAGGCGTGATATGGTCGCTACCTGGAGAGAGAGAGAAGAAAACACTCAGCGTGCGCTCTGTCAAGAATAGATTGGTTTTTATTTTATCTAATCAGGATGGCTCCCACTGCTTTTTATCAAATCTTCCTTCAAACTCTAAAAGGAAAGACTAGCCGGGATTAATTACACACTACAAGTTCGCCAATCTTTCAGCCAGGCCAGTGTCGGTACTTTGAGGGAGGTCCCCCGTGCTTTCGCACGAACCTAATTAATGTAAACCTCGTTTTCCCAGAGGCGTAACCTCGTTAACACCTTTCTAGACACCTACTTGATCGGCTAATTATAATATGTAAAACTCTCCCAGGAGTAACTCTTACTCGCAGCGGGTATCGGGATCCAACTATCTCATAGAAGGTATGCAATCTCATTGCAAATTTCAACACTTGAAATTCCCGATAATATTTTGCCCCTAGCTCGCTATGACCTTGACGGAGGCCAAACAACCCATAGTCTGCTAGTCAAGTTCAACCCGTCATTTCCTGATTGAATTAAACCCACCCGCACGACCCTTGACGGAGGCCAAACAACGCCGTACGAATACCCTAATCCAATCGCATCATATGCTAGCAGATAAGCACTAGTTAGCTACCATACACTACGCCTTGACGGAGGCCAAACAACCGCAGCACGAATACTAACTAGTACGTATCTGAAATGACGGAGGGCTACGACAGGTTTTTCTGAAAACCTATTGCGTAATGAACTTGATATCGTCGTAGAATCAAATGATTTTAAAATGGAGTGTTTTTGAGGCTTTTCTAGTTTTGCTAAAGGAGTCACTCCCGGTGAAGGGATCGTCGGTCCTTTCCTCGTCGAATGAGGTGCGGGATATATCATATATATCGCTGTGCAAAGCAAAACACTTAAAAGCAATCAAAAGACAAACCGAGTGTGTAGCATCTGCCAGTTATTGCTAAAGGAGTCACTCCCGGTGAAGGGATCTCGGTCCTTTCCTCATCGAATAAGGTGCAGGATATATCACATATACCTCTGTGCAAAGCAAGAACTGTAGCTACCTGTTTTATTTTGAAATTCGATTCTACAACATCTTAGGTTTCTTTTATTTCATTAATCACATTAATGAAGTCCCATCATTTAAGTACCTAAACATCACAGATAAATACGACGTACACTTATGCCATCCGCATTCGCCTCGATGTCCCATCGTGCACCGTTAGGTTAGGTAACTAACGGCAGAGCGGGGCAGGGCTATCGCGGGTGTAAAACATAAGTAACGTCTATATAATATATCATATATCATATATACTGTATCTATCACAGAACATCACATGATCACATCACAGATATCGCAGCAGAAGAAACATATGAAATATTGGATATACTAGGACGTCCGTGTTTTCAATACGAGCCAGTATAAAACACGGATTCCACGGTCGTGATGAATAGCCAAACCCACACCCCTAGACCCCTACGAGAGCGGCAAGCAACCCTACCAATTCTGGAGTTAGGAGACCCGGACTCGACTTCTCGAGTTGGTCTCCCACTGGACCCCAGAACCCGGTTACTTGTGCTCTCCTCCTTGGGTCTATCCTAGTGCGGGAAAGTAAATAATATACAAACGGTGACAACTTCCGCAACCTGGAAGCGCCCCAAATAAAAGAATATTACATACAAGTTTTTACATGAATGAAAATGAAAAACACTCATCTCACATAAAAACCCCCGGCTATTCAAACACGACGATCCAATATAACATATCCAGCAACACACAACATCACATGTCATCAACGTAAGTAAATATGCGCATCCTAATTGTCGTTGACATATAGCAACGAAACCGGCGATATCACATATTACACTTACGGTCACAGAAAAGAAAGTGTAAAACTACAACAGTTGGAATCCGCAACCACCTCAGACATCGCATGCCTGACCAAATGAATTCTTTAGACATCGCATGCCTAACAATTATAAACCCCGCATTTTAGTCTCTTTATCGAAAACACTTTTCAATACCAAGTCGGGCAATTCAACAAGATTCCCGACATCCTGATCGAATACTCGTCTCAAACTTTAGTAGACGGCCGCACCCCCGACGCCGTCGACGAAGTGCACCAAGGCGGAACACCGCCACCGCGAGCACCCGAACGGATGCTTTCGGCGACGGGGTTCTCCTACAGTCACTTGGTCGGGGCTATGGAGTGAGGCTGTCTATTAAGTTTACCCGGCGAGTATCCGCGTACGCTACGTGATTGCGACGGACTTTTGATCACATCAAAATTCCGTGGCAACCGATCAAGTGAGACTAAAGTGCTATGTTTATAACATTTATTCAGTTATCTTATAACTTCTTGTGAATTCCAATTATTGTATCACATTCCAGATAAACAGAAAATGTTAAACTTCCCGATCGAACAATCGAACACCCAAGTTTTCCCGATACAGATCAACACATGAAACAAGTCTAACAACATTCCGTTCGTGCCTCAGTACCAACGGTCCAGCCGTAGAAGGGTCAAGCCAACGCCTCACATGTGGCACGCCGTACTGCCCCAAACCCGAAGGTTCAAAGGGCAGTTCAAGACGGTCACATAATCGAGTTAAGGTTTGTTGTCTTCTAGAGGGTCCATCGCGTTACTTGCACTACTTAGAACGTCGTTAAACTACGGAAAAATCCACACTTGGAAATTTCCCGACAGGGGAAAAATTGGGTATTTATATCCGGTCGAACTTTTTAACATATTCTAAAATTTATCCGGAAAGCCACATAGACAAAATTCGATAATCCGATCGAACATTCGAATCCCCAAAACAACCCTGAAAATTAAAACTCTGGAAAATTATCAAAAATACCCAGGAAAAACAGCACTGCATATTATCAATTACTGTGCAAATTTGGATCCCAGAAAAGACAAAACGGCCGCGGATCCGCCGCACGAGCCAAGCTCGTTCCGCGGAACCGCGGCGCATTGAAGGAATTGGGTTCACGAATTTTACAGTATCTCTTAGAATTGCCTGCTGATTTTTCTGCATATTTTTAATGTTGAAAAATCCCAGATTTTAAAAATTGGACAGAGAGCATGTTTGTTTTGGACTTTCGGGTTCGATCGGACTTCAAATGTCGTCTAGACTTCGCCTAAGGCTCTAGCTAGGCTCTGATACCACTGTAGGGTTCCTAGGCACTCTCAAGAGGTCTCACAAGGTATCAACCATGCCAATTTCAAAAAATATGGTGCCGAGAAACCCTAGTGTACGGATCGTTTGCTAGAAAACTAGGCGAAAAAGCTAACTAGTTAACAATTAACTAAGAGAATCGGAAATACAACCTTTGTAGATCCGGTGCTCCACCTCCATAGCTCCGCGATGAGGTCGTCTCCGCTGTCCAAATCAAATCCGGGCTCTAGCGTCGGCTTCATCGGAGAATGGGCAAGCTAGGTCGTCGATGTCCATGCCGAAGATGATCTACGTCGAAGCATCGCAAGATCAAGCTCTCACTTCACCAAGTCATAAAACTTGTGAAGAAAACACACTCTACTACTTGGCAAGAGGTAGAGGATGAAGAAATAGGAAGTGGGTAGACTTTAGATTTGGATTTCTCACTCTTTTTCATCACTTTCGATTGATGGAGGCAAGCTTTCTTCACTTGAAGAAAATGAAGAAGAAGAAGGAAATTGTTATGATAAGTTAATTAGAAAATAGAAAATAAAAGAATACTTATCATCAACAACCATGGTCAAGTGTAGAGATTAAACTAGGGTTAATGGAGTGGTTAGGGTTAAGCATGAGACAAAATGGTCACTTTGGTCAAAGTCTTCATGAAGCTTCAACAAGCTTCCAAATAAAGCCACCATTTTGCATTATGTTTATCATTTTCCAAAATGAATAAACAAATAAATAAATAGATATGAAAATGAAAACCCTAACCATTACATAACCATGGTTTAAACTTTACACAAAACACAAGTTAGCATGCATCATCAAACATGATACATACAAGTGTACAAAAGTATATCACATATAGAATGTGCACAAACCAAGTGAGAAAATCCGTTTAAAGTGAACCAATACTAGTTAGTGCAAAGTAATATATCAAATATATAATTATGCATTAAATCATTAAATCAACACTTGATTCAATGATCCGGTCATGTCGCACACAACCGACTAGTATTCAATGTATCGGTTTATCGAATCAACGCTTGAATCGATAACTAGGTTATATCGCATACAACCATTCGATACATTCATCGCGAGAATGGAATACGGTATCACATACACGCATTATTCTCGGTCCCGCACATATCTCATATGCGCTCCTATTTCGTTTCGCTTGAGCCAGGAAACCTCTGTGTAGGACTCTAAAGACTCGTCAATACGCCGGCAGCAGATGATGATCATATCAAACACCCACAAGCCGCAAGCGGTCTGCTAAACGTAACGGCCACCCGGGTATTGAGCGATCTGAAGATCGACGAGCAAGCCCGCTCACACTCCAGTGAATCCGACCAGTAACACTACCGTACAGTCCGGTCTGATCGTCTGATATGTCGCATATCTCGCCTAGGGGTGGTAAACGTCAGACCCCAATAGCTCGATAAGTCGTGTCGATATGAGGCTCATAACGGGTCGAGAAACTACTGGTAACACTTACCAGCAATTCTCTGAGCAGCCCTGGCCAGGGACTTCCTGTTATAGCCAATCGAACACAGCGCAACATCAACCCCCTATACCGGGAGAGACGAATCCCCTCCTATCGCTCATTGCCTCCATGTGACTCGGGACTGTACCCAAAAACCACCGTTTTGCACGCCCTCTTGGACGTGGTAAGATGGAAATCAAAGCACAGTGGGAACCACACAAGACTCTATGACGATCTCGGGTCAACAGACTACTCTGTACCAGTGTCACCAGAGAACTGCCATCTGACGTGAGGTATAATACCATCTGGGAGTTCTCGGCGAGTCCGTCCAGTGTACCCAGTCTCTACTGAGCACCCGTATATCATCTCTGATGTCAAACACCGATGGATATGGGATCATCCATCGCCCATCTGTATGGGTCGAGAAGGTATACGCTAGTCTACTCTGGTATATCGATGCCCCGTCTCGATACACCCACGACTAGGGACTTTGAAGGATGTACTTATGGACTACCATGTCCCCACTAGTATGATCCGCATCATAGTCCAGGTAGTCAAGCACACATCCTAAGGGCTTTACCAACATGTAACAGAGAGAAAATCAGTATACACGTTAAGGTAAAGTTCAACCAGATAGCATACTATCATGTCGAGCAAGAAAGTCCTCCCTATATATGTCCCAGCATCCACTACAATATACATCCTATGTACAGTAATGGCCTCTAGGGCATACATATAACTAACAGTCTTTACCCTCAGTAAAGGGACGGTATGTTGGAAGAGCTCCAAGCTAAATACCGTGGCTTACTAGACAATAAAGGCATGATACATCGCTACTTAAGATGCTACCAAAGAGGCTGTTTGGGTGTATATTGGTTCATGAGATGAACTACGTTCCTACCATTGTGAGACAATGGAGTTGTGGCTTATGCCAAGGAACGCCGGTCCCATCAGTGATCCAGACATATTCTAAGGCTGTGTCACCTAATCATGGAGATGGTTGATCTCCAAGGGATCAAGGTCAGGAGAGTAGACTCAGAGGACAACACGGCGGATCCACTCACAAAGGCCTTTTCCCAGAGAGAGACTTTCATGGGATGGTTGAGTATGAGATACTACAACCACTGCTATCAGATGGCCCTAGTGCAAGTGGGAGATTGTTAGTTATATGTATGCCCTAGAGGCCATTACTATACATAGGATGTATATTGTAGTGGATGCTTGGACATATATAGGAAGGACTTTCTTGCTCGACATGATAGTATGCTATCTGGTTGCTCTTTACCTTAACGTGTACACTGATTGTCTCTCTGTTACATGTTGGTAAAGCCCTTAGGATGTGTACTTGACTACCTGGACTATGATGCGGATCATACTAGTGGGGACATAGTAGTCCATAAGTACATCCTTCAAGGTCCCTAGTCGTGGGTGTATCGAGACGGGGCATCGATATACCAGTGTAGACTAGCGTATACCTTCTCGACCCATACAGATGGGCGATGGATGATCCCATATCCATTGGTGTTTGACATCAGAGATGATATACGGGTGCTCAGTAGAGACTGGGTACACTGGACGGATTCGCCGAGAACTCCTAGATGGTATTATACCTTACGTCAGATGGCAGTTCTCTGGTGACACTGGTACAGAGTAGTCTGTTGACCCGAGATCGTCATAGAGTCTTGTGTGGTTCCCACTGTGCTTTGATTTCCACCTTACCATGTCCAAGAGGGCGTGCAAAATGGCGGTTTTTGGGTACAGTCCCGAATCACATGGAGGCAATGAGCGATAGGAGGGGATTCGTCTCTCCCGGTACAGGGAGTTGATGTTGCGCTGTGTTCGATTGGCTATAACCGAAAATCCCTGGCCAGGGTTGCTGAGATTTACTGGTAAGTGTTACCAGTAGTTTCTTGAACTGTTATAGACCTCATATCGACACGACTTATCGAGCTATTGGGGTCTGACGTTTACCACCCTTAGGCGAGATATGCGACATATCAGACGACGAGACCGAACTGTACGGTAAGTGTTACTGGTTGGATTCACAGGAGTGTGAGCGGGCTTGCTCGTCGATCTTCTGATCGCTCAATACCCGGGTGGCCGTTACGTTTAGCAGACCGCTTGCGGCTTGTGGGTGTTTGATATGATCATCACCTGCTGCCGGCGTATTGACGAGTCTTTAGAGTCCTACACAGAGGTTTCTTGGCTCAAGCGAAACGAAATAGGAGCGCATATGAGATATGTGCGGGACCGAGAATTATACCAGTATGTGATACTGTATTCTATTCTCGCGATTTGTATCATTGGTCGGTTATATGTGATATAGCCGGGTTACCGAATCAAGTGTTGATTCGATACATTGATACACTTGATATTAGTCGGTTATATGCGATATGACCGGATCGTTAAATCAAGTGTTGATTTAATGATTTAATGTATAATTATATATTTGATATATTACTTTGCATTAACTAGTATTTGTTCACTTTAAATGGATTTTCTCACTTGAAATACACAAGTTGTATATGTGATATACTTTTGTGCACTTGTTTGTATCATGTTTGATGATACATGCTAACTTGGGTTTGTGTAAAGACTTAAACCATGTTTAGTGAATGGTTAGGGTTTCATTTCACTTATTTATTTATCTATTCATTTTGGTTAAAAGATAAAAGAAAACAAAATGGTTGCTTTCATACATGAAGCTTCTTGATGCTTCATGCATCTTTGACTAAAGTGACCATTTTGTCTTCATCTCCTAAACCTAACCATTCTACTAAAGCTTAGTTAGTTCTCTACACTAAACCATGGTTGAAAATATGATAAGTATCTTTTTATTTTCTATTTTATATACACTTATCATATTCTTTCTTCTTCTTCTCTTCTTGAAAAAAGAAGAAAGCTTGCTACCAACAATGGCAACTTGAGAAAAAGAGTGAGAAATCCAATTCTAAAGTGAACCCACTTCCTAGTTCTTCATCCTCTACCACTTGCCAATTAGTATAGGGTGTTTTCTTCACAAGTTTCATGACTTGGTGAAGTTGGAGCTTGATCTTGTGTTGCCTCGATGTAGATTATCTTCGGCATCGAAGTCGACGACCTAGCCCGCCCATTTCTCCGATGAAGCCGACGCTAGAGCCCGGGATCCGATCATCGCAGCGAGGGGACTTCATCGCGGAGCTATGGAGGTGGAGGACCAGATCTACAAAGGTTGTATTTCCATTCATTTAGTTAAGTTGTTAACTAGTTGCTTGTTTCGCTTGTTTTCTAGTTAACGATCCATATTAGGGTTTCTCGGCACCGGAAAATTTGAAATTGGCATGGTTGATGCCTTGTGAGACCTCGTTAGCATGCCTAGGAACCCTTTGGGAATATTCTGTTATAAAGTAATGACCTTCGGATTAAAGAACGCCGGTGCCACCTACCAGAGGGCCATGACGAAGATCTTCGATGACCTTATACACGAAATCGTCGAATGCTATATCGACGATCTCGTGGTTAAAAGCAAGTCATACGAGAAACATCTCGAGCACCTAAAAACTGTATTTCAACGCCTTCGGCAATACAACTTGAAGATGAACCCTCTCAAGTGCGCATTCGGAGTTTCCTCAGGCAAATTCCTGGGATTCATCGTCCGACACCGAGGTATCGAGATAGATCCGTCCAAGATCAAGGCGATTATGGAAATGCCTCCGCCAAGGACTCTTAAGCAGCTGCGATCTCTCCAAGGGAAGCTCGCATATATACGACGATTTATAGCCAACCTTTCAGGCAAGTGCCGTCCTTACAGCCACCTGATGAAGAAGGGAACTCCATTCGTCTGGGATCAAAAATGTCAGAGCGCACTAGACGAAATCAAGCAGTACCTGCAAAACCAGCCAGTGTTGGCTGCTCCGGTTAAGGGAAAGCCTCTCATTCTTTATACAACCGCACTCGAAGGTTCTTTAGGCGCATTATGGGCACAAGAGAATGACCAGGGGAAAGAGAGAGCTCTTTATTACTTAAGTCGAGTTCTACTGGGGGCAGAAAGCAACTACTCCCCCATTGAAAAACACTGCCTGGCGTTGATTTTCGCGATAACAAAGCGCAGGCACTATGCATTGGCACATGAGGTCCGTCTCATTTCGAAGGTCGACCCTCTTAAATATTTGATGTCGAAGGCCATATTGACGGGACGCTCGCTAAATGGGCCCTGCTCTTGATGGAATTCTCGATAACATATCAAACTCTCAAGGCAGTCAAAGGCCAGGCCATCGCCGACTTCCTCGCTGAGCATCCGATAGCTGCCGATTCTCCTCTAAATTGTGATCTTCCAGACGAACATGCGTTTGACGCGATCGACGGTGGTGATACCCGATGGGAGCTTTATTTCGATGGAGCATCTTCCATGAAAAAGCGCAAACAAAGTACCCCTATAATCAAATCGGGGGTAGGCCTCATCTTCGTGACTCCACAAGGAGGGATTATGCGCTTCTCCTTCTCCTTAACAGAGCCGAGGACGAATAATGAAGCCGAATATGAAGCTTTGATAGCAGGCCTCGAGATCGCCATTGACATGGGAATTGAAAACCTCCTCATATACGGAGATTCTCAACCGGTCGTTAGTCAAGTAAACGACGACTACCAAACGTGCAAACCAGAGTTGGTGAAGTATGGTAAAAAGGTGCAACAACTGTTGACCCAAATTCCCTCCTATACTTTGGAAAGCATACTGCGTGCAGAAAACAGCAAAGCAGACGCGTTGGCCAAACTTGCTAAAGAACTGGCTGACGAGAACCTCGATGACGTTAGAATCGTGGTTCAAAGCCGTCGGGTGCTTGCTCCAGCAGAAATATCTCCGGAATCATCCGAAGAGAAGGGAGCGACTGAACAGACGAGCTTGCAAATAGAAGACCGGGAAAAGGCTGAGGACTGGAGAGAAGTCTTCATAGACTACTTTAAGTCCCATCGAATGCCCGAAGATGCGTCCACAAGACGTCAGCTCATGAAACGAGCTCTGTCTTTCGCCTTCGTCAATGATACTCTATACAAGAGGTCGTTTGATTCTCTGTGGCTGAGATGCCTGGGGCCTGACGAAGCGGAAAGGGTCGTTCAGGAAGTTCATGACGGACTCTGCGGTTCTCACCAAGCGGGCCCGAAGATGAAGTTGAAGATCAAACGGATGGGATACTACTGGCCCACAATGATTCAGGACTGCCTCAAATATGCGAAGCAATGTCACTCATGCCAAATTCATGGGGACTTCATCCACCAGCATCCAAATCCACTCCATCCAATTGTGGCTAGCTGGCCGTTCGAGATGTGGGGAATTGACCTAGTCGGCCCCATCGAACCAGCATCGTCCAAGGGACATCGTTTCATCCTAGCGACGACTGACTACTTCTCCAAATGGGCAGAAGCAGTACCATTAACAGAAGTGAAGACGGAAAGTATCCTCCACTTTTTCAAGACGCACGTCATATATCAGTTCGGAACGCCAAGACGGATCATCTCCGATAACGGACCAGCTTACAGAAGCCACAAGATCAGTCGCTTTGCACAGCAACATAATATAGACTGGAGATATTCTTCATCTTACAATCGGCGAGCTAATGGTCTAGCTGAAGCCTTCAATAAGACCCTGACGAAAATCATGAAAAAGACGGTGTCCCGAAATAAGAGAGACTGGCACGAGAGACTGCAAGAGGCTCTTTGGGCATATCGAACAACGTTCAAGACGGCCACCAGCGCAACACCATATGCGTTGGTATTCGGTACAGAAGCAGTACTCCCCCTCGAGATAGAATTACTCTCTCTACGAGTGGCAGTCCACTACGAGCTAACAGATGAAAAAACACTCACCTTCGGCCTGAGGAGTTTGATGCCCTTGAAGAAACACGGCTCATAGCGCAACAAAATCTAGAAGCTTATAAAGCGAAGATGACGCGCTCATATGAAAGATTGACCCGACCGAGGACATTCCGCCAAGGTGAACTCGTGCTAGTGGTCAAAAGGCCTATGATCCCCAATCGCGCCAAGTGGGGAAAATTCGAGCCAAACTATGAAGGCCCGTACATCATAGACAAAGTCTACCAAGGTGGAGCCTATCTACTCATGGATATGTACGGTGAAAGGCCTTTCAGGCCAATAAACGGCCGCTTCCTAAAGAAATACTACGCTTAATGAGTCACAGCCTAGGTCAATGATAGATGACGACGACTATGTCCGCTCGCTATCTTCCTAAGCTCAAACTCTATAAGCAGTAGCCAACCTTCTTCATGACGGACCGAAACATCCTTAAACTAATAGCAGACCGATACGTCTTCAAACTACTACCGCAGCATCCTTAGGCTGACGAGATGAATAAAAAAAAAGGAAAAAAAAGAGAAAATGAAAAAAAAATGATGATAAAAACGGTATGTCCATAAGCAAAATGGGCACGGATGAAAACCCGAAAGGGCTCGGTGAGTAAAAACAGCAGGGCTACCGGCGAGTGTTCGTGAAAACCCGAAAGGGCGCGACCTCGTAAAAAAAACGAGAAAATAAAAAGAATAAAAAAACGGTATGTCCATAAGCAAAATGGGCACGGATGAAAACCCGAAAGGGCTCCGTGAGTAAAAAACAGTAGGGCTACTAGCGAGTGTTTGTGAAAACCTGAAAGGGCGCAACCTCGTTAAAGGACACTTACAAGGTCCTCTCGACCTTGTAAGGAGAAACCACCCGCGTGAGATCCTTACGACTCACAAGGGAGCAACACACTTAAGGATCCCCACGATCCCTAAGGAGAAAATACACTTGCGAGATCCTCACGACTCGTAAGGAGAACTCTCTTATGGGACCCTCACGGCTCATAAGACTTGAAAGTCTTAAGTTACAGAAACCTAAACCTGTGCTTAAGCGAACCCCCACAACCTTCGATATTGCCCTACAAGTGGCTCAATACTGACCCTTGTATACAATCCACGGGCGCGAATAAACATTCCCTTAACCAAATTTCATCCGTGACTGGGGATATGTTCGCATGGTGAACAACCCTTGTAAATCCTCTCGATTTATGAGGAGAAAACCCTCCTGTAGGATCCTTACGACTTACAGAGGAAACAAACATTTAGGAATCCTCACGATTCCTAAGGAGAAAATACACCTATAAGATCCTCATGACTTGTAGGGAGAAATAACTTCGTGAGACCCTTACGGCTCATGAAGTCAAAAGCCTTAGTCGACAGGACCCTAACCCTGGTCGCTAAGCCACCTTTGTTTGACATCGACAGAGGCAGATGATGATTTGCTCCTGATAATATCCCAGTTGTAGCGGTGCTGATGCCGAAATCGGTTTACAGCGGAAAGCCAGTAGGCCGCACGTGCATCCAAAATAGCCGAAATGATTGGGCAACTCACGATAAAAAGCAGCGAGTAAAAATAAAAAAAATAGCCGAAATGATTGGGCAACTCGCAATAAAAAGCAGCGAGTAAAAATTAAAAAAATATAGCCGAAATGATTGGGCAACTCGCAATAAAAAGCAGCGAGTAAAAATAAAATAAACAGCTGAAATGATTGGGCACCGCGAAAAATAGCCGAAATGATTGGGCAATCGCGACCTTCGCGATATAAGAGTTGAAATGATAGAGCATCGCGGAAATAAAACAAAAAAAATGATGATGATAAAACTTTGGCACTACAGTTAAGATCACATCGATCCCTGTATACAATCCAAGGGTGCAAACGAAGAGGGAACCATACTTTCCCAACAGGCTCCGCTAGAAAACGAAGCCAAATCTCGACGGTTCGTCTCAACTCCGAAGAAACCAGTGTCTTCGGCAAAATCCTTTGACTCAAGAAAACAAGCATCCTTGACGAAGAAAATCCTGATTCGCGTCGACTCGCAGAGCAACCAGTGCCTCCGTGGGAAATTCTCGACCCGTTTCAACACCAGGGAAACAAATAATTCTTGG
This sequence comes from Agapanthus africanus, assembly GCA_030015575.1. Taxonomy (NCBI): domain Eukaryota; kingdom Viridiplantae; phylum Streptophyta; class Magnoliopsida; order Asparagales; family Amaryllidaceae; genus Agapanthus; species Agapanthus africanus. The sequence goes on along the minus strand of JASDDO010000006.1, from coordinate 2,777,601 downwards.
CGCTAGGGAAACAAATAATCCTTAGCAAATACCTCAACTCAAGGAAACAAACAATCCTTGATGAGAGCCTCCTGATCCGCGTCGACTCGCAGAGCAACCAGTGCCTCCGTGGGAAATTCTCGACTCGTTTCAACCTCAGGGAAACAAATAATCCTTGGCGCTAGGGAAACAAATAATCCTTAGCAAATACCTCGACTCAGGGAAATAAACAATCCTTGACAAGAGCCTCCTGATCCGCGTCGACTTGCAGAGCAACCAGTGCCTCCGTGGGAAATTCTCGACCCGTTTCAATGCTAGGGAAACAAATAATCCTTAGCAAATACCTCAACTCAGGGAAACAAACAATCCTTGACGAGAGCCTCCTGAGCCGCGTCGACTCGCAGAGCAACCAGTGCCTCCGTGGGAAATTCTCGACTCGTTTCAACACCACGGAAACAAATAATCCTTGGCGCTAGGGAAACAAATAATCCTTAGCAAATACCTCAACTCAGGGAAACAAACAATCCTTGACAAGAGCCACCTGATCCGCGTCGACTCGCAGAGCAACCAGCGCCTCCGTGGGAAATTCTCGACCCGTTTTAACACCAGGGAAACAAATAATCCTTAGCAAATACCTCAACTCAGGGAAACAAATAATCCTTGACGAGAGCCTCCTGAGCCGCGTCGACTCGCAGAGCAACCAGTGCCTCCGTGGGAAATTCTCGACTCGTTTCAACACCAGGGAAACAAATAATCCTTGGCGCTAGGGAAACAAATAATCCTTAGCAAATACCTCAACTCAGGGAAACAAACAATCCTTGACAAGAGCCACCTGATCCGCGTCGACTCGCAGAGCAACCAGCGCCTCCGTGGGAAATTCTCGACCCGTTTCAACACCAGGGAAACAAATAATCCTTGGCGCTAGGGAAACAAATAATCCTTAGCAAATACCTCGACTCAGGGAAACAAACAATCCTTGACAAGAGCCTCCTGATCCGCGTCGACTCGCAGAGCAAACAGTGCCTCCGTGGGAAATTCTCGACCCGTTTCAACGCTAGGGAAACAAATAATCTTTAGCAAATACCTCAACTCAGGGAAATAAATAATCCTTGACGAGAGCCTCCTGAGCCGCGTCGACTCGCAGAGCAACCAGCGCCTCCGTGGGAAATTCTTGACCAGTTTCAACACCAGGGAAACAAATAATCCTTGGTGCTAGGGAAACAAATAATCCTTAGCAAATACCTCAACTCAAGGAAACAAAAAATCCTTGATGAGAGCCTCCTGATTTGCGTCGACTCGCAGAGCAACCAGTGCCTCCGTGGGGAATTCTCGACTCGTTTCAACACCAGGGAAACAAATAATCCTTGGCGCTAGGGAAACAACGCTAGGGAAACAAATAATCCTTAGCAAATACCTCGACTCAGGGAAACAAACAATCCTTGACGAGAGCCTCCTGATCCGCGTCGACTCACAGAGCAACCAGCGCCTCCGTGGGAAATTCTCGACCCGTTTCAACACCAGGGAAACAAATAATCCTTGGCGCTAGGGAAACAAATAATCCTTAGCAAATACCTCGACTCAGGGAAACAAACAATCCTTGACGAGAGCCACCTGATCCGCGTCGACTCGCAGAGCAACCAGTGCCTCCGTGTGAAATTCTCGACCCGTTTCAACACCAGGGAAACAAATAATCCTTGGCGCTAGGGAAACAAATAATCCTTAGCAAATACCTCGACTCAGGGAAAAAAAACAATCCTTGACAAGAGCCTCCTGATCCGCGTCGACTCGCAGAGCAACCAGTGCCTCCGTGGGAAATTTTCGACCCGTTTCAACGCTAGGGAAACAAATAATCCTCAGCAAATACCTCAACTCAGGGAAACAAACAATCCTTGATGAGAGCCTCCTGATCCGCGTCGACTCGCAGAGCAACCAGTGCCTCCGTGGGAAATTCTCGACTCGTTTCAACACCAGGGAAACAAATAATCCTTGGCGCTAGGGAAACAAATAATCCTTAGCAAATACCTCAACTCAGGGAAACAAACAATCCTTGATGAGAGCCTCCTGATCCGCGTCGACTCGCAGAGCAACCAGTGCCTCCTTGGGAAATTCTCAACTCGTTTCAACATCAAGGAAACAAATAATCCTTGGCGCTAGGGAAACAAATAATCCCTGGCAAATACCTCAACTCAGGGAAACAAACAATCCTTGACGAGAGCCTCCTGATTCGCGTCGGCTCGCAGAGAAACCAGTGTCTCCGCGGGAAATTCCCGATTCGTCTCAACTTACAAGATGAAGCCTCAGGAAGCAGGGACTAAAAAACTTGCTTCCTGAACAATGGGACCCTGCAAGTCGATCTAAAATGATCTCTTGCATACTATTCACGGGTCTCACTTTCCAAAGTCTAGTTTCGACAAGGAGGGAAACGACCGCTTACGGGTCCTCTCGACTCGTAGGAGGGAAAAATTCTCTTATAGGATCCTTACGACTTATAATAGAAAACACATTTAGGAATCCTCACGATTCCTAAGGAGAAAACCCACCTACGAGATCCCCTCGATCCGTAGGGAGAAAAATCTCTATGAGACCCTCACGGCTAATAGAGTTGAAAAGTCTTGGGCGGCAGATCTGAACCTGTGGCCTAAGCCATCGCTATCTCGTGAAGAAATCAAGGGGCTTACTCTATTATCTGCTAATTGTGACAACATGCTGATAATAAGAAAAAAAAAAGAAAGCGACAGAAGGAGCATCCGATTTACATTTGATCAGGCGTTCGAGACACACTCATTCACGCATAAGCAAAAGATTCAGAATGAAAAATAGAGACAAGCTGGGATAAATTTTTTTCATTAATATTGCCAAAAGTTCTTACAATCATAAACGCAATAAATGAAAAATATTATTACAATGGAATAACCTCAGACCCAGGGCACGGATTGAGGAATTCAAAAGTAAGGCCATTCAGAGTTCTTCTGGCCTTTCTGATTATTCTTGTGCGCAGCCTCTCGCGCTCCTGTGTGTCAAGATCCTCGGCAAGCCCTCCCAGCCTTCGATAAGCAGCGACTATCATCGTCTGCTGGAAAATTTGATGTAGGATGTCGATGAGGCTGTCCCGCCGTTTCTTCGAGATCAGCCCCGTCAGGTATACTGAATGCACCTTGTCTTTGGCATCATCCAGCGCATTGAGCGGTAGGGCCTCATGAAACCCCGGAAGTGCTCTCCATATTGCTCCCAGTACGACCTTCAGGAGAGCTGAACGACGAGGAAGCTGCCAACCACCGCTTGCGTTGAGGCGACCCATGACCTCCGCACACTGGGCGTCCGTAAACTCCTGGTTTTGATGACGGCTCTGTACGCGGATATCATCGTAGGTGATGAACTCATGCAAACTGTATAGACGCACCGCCATTATGCCTGGAGGAAACATCACAGGAAGATTAGTGATAAAAAAATACACAGAGAGTTAAACTTCTTAAGAGCAAAACTCTATTAATTAAGATTGATTTAATTCAAGACTAATTCTTACTTAAATAGTTGCTGTTTAGGAAAATATAACTCGGAGAGTTCTTGAAGGCGAGAGCAAAGCTCTGAAGTTTCTGAAATGAAAATTTTAAAGATGATAATCGTCTGTGCAGGACCAAAGGTCCTATTTATAGGTATCAAGTGCCCTTTCAACTTCCAAAGGTTGCCATAACGGTTGGAATTTTGCCACCGTTGCGCTCGCATTTGGAACCATGCAAGTGCAACGGTGGGGGGGTATTTGTTTCCCCCAATTAGAACGAAACTCTATTTCTAAGACTGAAAAGTAAAACACCGCTTCATGAAAGAGGCTAAACACCAAAGGCAATTTATCCTTGCAAGAATCACATGCAATTTAAATCATACGATGCACAAGCACAACAGAGAACTAAAATAAAAAGAACCCTTAACAGATAATGAAGTACTTGATTAAAAAGAAAGATACTTGTTCATTATTATTATTATTACATTTAAAAAAGATCACCAAATATGGGATCGGAAAGAGAAGGGTTCGCAAAAATAAGAAGAAGATTCTCCAGTTCCCTTTCTGTCTTCTCCACCACGTTGAAGCGTCGGTCCTCCCGAGAAGTAGACGCCCAACGATCATCGCCACATTCGTCAGAAAAGGTGGCGATGACAACCCGGCGAGCCCGTATCTGGCTCAACAAGTGGAAAGAACAGTCCCTCAGGGCTTTGGTGATCAAGTGCGCTTCAAAGAAGCACTCGATCTTATCCTCGGCGGCGTCAAGCATTGCCGAGGACATCTCTACTGGAGGAGGAGGAAGATCGGCGAGCACCGAGGCAAGGATCATCCGGAGCCAAATGGAATGCGGAGGAAGAGGAGACCCCACACGAGTCAAAAGCTCGTACATTGCAGCATCGCACTGCTCCTCCGTAAAAGAAGGGTCCACCAAGCGCGCAGCAAAAAGGGGAACAACGTCCCGGATCGGCACTTCCCACGGTTGTCGGCGGGCATGAGGACGGTTGCAAGCCATGATCGAAGAAGTTCTCTGAAGATGAGAAAAAGAAAAGGCTCGGCCTTGGGTTATATATAGACCCAAGCACAGAAAATTCTGTGCACAATGGAATTATTTCCAAGACCCGGGAAATCAAAATTTTGGGGAAATACAAGTTTGACTTGAAAAGAGGAGATGAAAAGATATCTCAGGTGAAGCAACGCTTCCGATTCCCCCAATCAGAGCAAAGCTCTACCTTGAAAATCTAAATTTTAATAAATGAAGTAACGCTTTAGATTCCCTGCGCTGTGCGCAGGATGCCACGTGTCAGGAACAGATATGTCAGCGCAGCACCCGAAGCAGCGCGCCCAATCAGAGCAAAGCTCTATTAAAAGACAACAGGAATCAACGCTTCAGTTGCGCAAGTGCTGCGCTGCGCGACACGTGTCCGCGCAGTTGCGCAAGCGCAGCTGCGCAAGTGATGCATGTCTGTGCAGTTGCGCAAGCATTGCGCTGCGCGACACGTGTCTGCGCAGTTACGCAAGCACAACTGCGCAAGCGCTGCGCTGCGCGACACGTGTCACGCGCTGGGGCGTTTGCACAAAACAGTATTGAGATTTTAAAGAAATCTTTTCTGTTCTTATTAAAACAAGAAGATTTTCTTCTGTAAAACAGAGGCCTTTGGATCAAAGATCCAACGGTGGGGAAGTTCCCCAAATCACTCAGAGAAACATCTCTTTAATAAATTTAACTAATTTATGGGCACTATAAAAAGGACCCCAAAGCTCAACTCAAAGGCATCAACATTTGATGAGAAATCAAAAATTTTAAACAGAGAGAACTCTAAAGAAATCTCAAGAGGAAAAAAAGGTAAAAACCTTTAAAAGAGAAGAATTTCTTCTAATAGATCATTGATCTAAAGAACAAGATCAATGATCTTCAATAAAAACAAATAAAAATAGTACTTTGCACTTTTCTATGAACCTATGGTTCTTTGAGATAAGAAAAACAAGAGAAACTTGTTTTCTTTGATCTAAATTAGATCAAGAAAGCAAACAGTGCTTTGCACTTCTGTTATGAACCTTTGGTTCTTGAATCTAAAAGATTCTCAATTTTATAGTGCCTTGCACTTGCAAACTGCGCTGTTGCGCTCTTGGGAGAGCGCCACGTGTCAGCATCTGAACCATTTGCTCTACGCGCTTTTGAAATAGAGCTTTGCTTTTTGAAATTGGCGTAACTCACCAGAGCGCGCCACGTGTCAGCAGCGCAAGCGCAGCGCACTGCGCTTGCATGACACGTGTCGTCACCACAAGCGCTTGCGCTCTCTGATTGGCGCAAAGCGCCTAAGAATGCAATGCATTTCTTTTGCTAAAGGGCCAGGCCCAAGTCAAAAAGACCTAACAGGCCAAAATAAATTGCGAAGCAATAAAAAAGGGATAGCCCAAGTAAAATTGATGCTTTGCATCATTTATAAATGGGCAGAGCCCAAAACAAATTGATGCTCTGCATCCTTTATGGGTAGAGCCCAAATAAAAATAAAAAGAAATGCAATGCAAAAGCAAATGAAATGTTGAACATTTTCAACTGGACTTAGCCCAATTTTGGCCGTAAGTCCTCAAATTAAATTGACTGAGCAAGACTGCTCTCCTAAATCAATTTACATCCGGTTCAAGGGTACATCTCCGAACTCCTCTGACACCTATCGTTGTAATCCTTCAACGACGTCAGAGAGGCGACGGGTCCCGGCGACCACATACGTATATGGACTGCGGGGTCCTTAAACTCGTGGACCGAAACGTCCTTAAACTAATATTGGACCGAAACGTCCTTAAACTAATAATGGACCACCACGTCCTTAAACTGGAGCGATAGAGCCTCCAAATGCTCTTTTGCCGGATCTAAACGGTCCCGTTTAAGTTGATCTTAGCCCTAAACACGGCTAACGTATCCTTAACATTCAAATGGACTATAAAACTCCAAATCAACTTTGGTTCAAGGGTACATCTCTGAACTCCTCTTACACCTATCGTCGTAATTCTTCAACGACGTCAGAGAGGTGACGAGTCTGACGGCCATATAATAAATGGATCACCATGTTAAGTTGATCTTAGTCTTAAACAGGACTAACGTATCCTTAACGAACATTTAAGTTGATCTTAGCCTCAATACGGCTAACGTATCCTTAAACTAAAAACACCAAACCCAAATCTAAGTAAATACGGATTTGGACTAATCCACGTCCTACGGGCGACGGCATTACTCAGTCTCCGTATACAATCCACGGGCAACCACAAACAAAACAAACACACACGACACGAAGTGAAATTCTGGAGAAGGAGAAAGTGGCTACCGTGATGCGGTAGCGTAATTAACTGCAGGGGCTTGCGCCTGCATGGAAGAGTGTCCCCACAATCAAAAACCTCTCTAGCGAGGGGGAATCTGACGAAGTCTGCTACATCGGCCGCATCCGTTTAAACCTCCGATACACGGTGTCATAAATCAACTTGGCATTTTCGGAGAGGTAGACGGATAAAACCATATAGCATCTGCCCCGAATCTCAGGCAAGACGTCCTCACGTCGTCTCCGCCGTCATTCGGAGGGGAACAGCAGGACTCAACTCGCGTGACGAGAATGCAGTGGTCTAGAAATCAGAGAAGAATTATCGCCTTTCCACTTTCAATAAAAAATGTTGTCACTCTTTTGTAAATATTTTTCTTTTCGTTTGAGATTTTGTATCCGCTGAACCTTTAGTTGAGTGCAATAAAATTCTGAGTTGTGATGTATGTATCGTCCCCTTCCCGCTCACTTTACTTATATCATTCATTGAATCAACATTCTAAACTTTGATTCTTTCAGTCCTTGCCTACAGCATATCTTCCGTGTGCTACCGTATCCTTGGTTATCTTCTTAATGTGTCCCACTGTCTAATCATGACTCTTTTTTTTCAGGCCATGGCTCACCCTGGAGCAGCGCCGCATCTAGATAAAGACACACAGTCATGCGTTTCCTTAGACCGCATGGTGGTGAGTTCGGATGACGAGATCAACGGCCCCCAGGTTATTTTCGGAAACAGCAATTTCGAGGACGAGGGAGCGCAGCCCTAGAAGTTGACATGATCGGTGATTCCGACGAGGAGGAAGAAGACCTCGAAGAAGACCCAATAGAGGAAGATTCCGAGGAAGACCAGATAGAAGAAAATCCAGGGGAGGAAGACCTTGAGGAGAATCCAGTAGGAGTAAATCCCATGGAAGAAGATCCAGAAGAGGAGAATCACGTGGAAGCATACCATGATGAAGAAGCTCCAGTCGAGACAGAAGGACCAGAAGGACAAGACCCCGCGGCAGAAGAACCTCCAGTGGCGATCCCTGCGAGGCGATATGGAAATGGACGCCCCTATCTGAGCACGCGAGCCTACCGTAACCTACTGAACTTCCACAACCGTGACTGACGTGATTTAGTTTTTGTCTCCTCTGGCCAAATAAATCTATGTATAGCTTAGGGCCACCCTTTATCTTTCGTGAGTGCCTTGTTGGAAATTATCTGGAATGAAATAAAATTCTGAGTTCGCTAATCTTTTAATTTTTTTTTGGTTCACATAATGCTTGGACTGTTTCCCCTATACATTTCTTTTCCTCCTGAGATTCATTACTGTCCTTCACTCCTGCACCTTGTACTGTTTTGACCCTCGCTTAGATTAGAAAGTACCGCACCCCGATCTTCTGAATGGGCCATACCCTATTGTAACCCTATCCTGACTAGCCCTTATACATCAGTAGTGCTTCCTTTTATTACATTCAGTGACGTCGTTATTCGAAAATTTAGCTTTCACTATTTTGTATTTATCAAAAAATTGCGTGTTATTGACTACTTCCATTTTACCCGTTTTAAATGGTTTACTATCCTTCACATTTTCATTAGCGCAAACATATATCGCGCATATTTTTGTTCCATGTTTCTTATTTTCACTATGTGAGTTTCCTAAGTTATTTTAAAATTATTTGATCGATACATTATTCTAAAATATTTTAACCTATCGACAAATCCTTCGCTATTTTATTAATGTTACTTTATTTTCCCAGGTATTGTGCTTATAGTTTGCTATTATAAATGGTAGTGCCTGATGCTATTATTTTAGCTGCGCTATTTTGATATACGTATGTATGCATATATTTAGGATTTCGATTTTATCTAGCATGCCTCGAATGTTATTATTTGTTATTGCTATTTTTATTCCCTTGTACATATAGTTTGCCCTTATAGTTGATTCTGCCTTGTACTGACTTGGACCTTCGATCATTTTCTTTTTAACTGTTTTTAAGTAAACTACTATATGTTAGTGTTCGAGATTGTAGCTTTTCGCATGGTATTTTATATAGCTTATCGTTGTTTTAAATTTCGAGGATGAAATTTTTGTAAGGGTGGTATGATATAATACCCGGTTCTTTTATACGCCAATATCTGTATTTTTTGGTCACTTACAGAATTTACTTATTGATATTTACAATTATTTTAAGTATTTTAAAAAAACCCTAAACTCTTCATGGTATCTTGGTTCCCTTTTTGTAACCCTAACTCTATTCTCTAATCTCCATTTCCTTTTATAACTTCCAAACCCAAACCCTAACCATACCTCCTTTTCCTTTCATTATTTTCCCTTTTACCCAAAACAAAACCAAAACTATATATATATATGTATCCCCCGGCCCAACAGATTTATTAGGAACTAAATAAATTATTTTCCCCTAAACTTTTCCCCGGCCCACTCCCATTTCCTTCCTCTGCCAAATGAAAATCAAAACCCTAAACAAATAATTAAATTAATCTTAATTTGCCCTAAACCCCAGCCAAAGAAAACAAATGAATTAATCCCAAGCGGCCTAGCCCATTCCTCTCCCTCAGCCGGCCCAACCCCCTCAAACCCGACCAACTTCTTCCCCATAACTTTTCCCGCCTCTTTCCTTCCCTTCCCACGTCGCGCACGTTCCCATGCCCTGGCCTTCGTCGCGATCACGTCCCCTCTTCTCGGCCCCGACCTCGCGCGCGCTCGCTCGCGGAGCTCCCTCTCGATCTCGTCTCTCCCTCTTTCTAACCCTCTCCTCCCCCCTCACTCTCGATCTCTTTCTTCCCTCCTCCTCTCCTCTCTCCCAACTCCCCTGCACTCCCTCCTCGCCACGAGCCTCCCCTGCACGCCTTCTCGCCGCCGGTGAACACCCCTCTGGGCCCCACGACGACGACGAAGACGACCAACTCCTTCGCTCCTCCCTCCAAAACCCGAGCACCACCACTGTTTTCTCCCATTTCCCGACACCACCGAGCTCACTGCCGGCCTCCCCTTGCTGGAACCACGGTGACCCCTCCGTCGTGGCTAAGCCCCTGCGCGACACCCACCACCGTCGAGCCCCCTTCCTTCCTTTTCCTCCTCTCTTCCTCCACCTACCTCCCCGACTCCCTTCCTTGCACACCGACAAGAACCCAACGGCCGCAACTCCCGTCACTCACCCGAGCACCGCGCCGGCCACTTCCATCGCCTGCACCCCGAGCTTCCATTGCCGGAGCCTTCGCCGCCTGAAACCCTCACCGGCGCACCCTATCGCCGCTGCACTCATCTCCGACGAACCCACCTCAACAGCCCCGAGCTCACCCAATTCCCTGCAACCCGAGCACCCTAGCACCTAGCCTATCAACCCGCCGTGCACCTCGCCGTCTCCTCCTCTCTCGACCATCCTCACTGCCTCATCGCACTGCCCATCATAACACGCCATCATTGTAGCCAAATCGAGGCCCGTCATTCCATTGAACATTTATGGTGGTCGCAAACACGTTGTTCCTAGTTGCCATCATCGCTGGTTAAGCCGTGTCTTCGGTCGGTCTAATCATTGTCCTCGTCGACGCAGCAGCCGTCGCAACACCAGAGTACGTCCGTAGCACCCACTGAGTCATCAAGTCCAAGAACCAAGCTCCACCGAGGCCAACTCCTATCGTGCTCGAGTTGTGATCGCGTCGTTGCCGTTGCCGTAGCTGTGGTTCACCACTGTGCCGTCCGCTGCTGTCACATCACCGATCGTCGTCTTCAGGCAAGTTTAATACTTGCTTCATTCTACTTTTTATATTACAATTCAATTACCAAAAATTCCCGCATATGCTTTTCGTGTAAATTGTTACAAGTTAAGTGTTTGATGTAAACCATGACATACAAACCCAGTTAAATTGACGGCTATAAAGGACATTGAGTGGCCCGAGTTATAATGAAGATCCCGTAAGACCTTGGTTACAAAACGATGCTGTTTGCTCACATAAAATGATGTCCCAAATTCTGTCGTAAAACCTGAAAACCTCCGTACCTGATAAACCGTAAAATTTATATTAATTTATGTACAAACCGGATTTTAGCGTTCAATGGCTTGTATCGAAGCTAAATGTTTAACGTACAGTATCCTGTAGTTGGTCTCTGAATTCTAACTAACTATGATAGAGATAATTGCGGAGGATTACGATTCTGGACTGCAGTCCAGAATGGAGATCCCGATTAACCCCTGTTTCTAGACCCCTGTACATTCCTGTTCAAATATGAGAATGCACGGAACCCTATGTAATTACGTGGAGAATTGAATTAGCTTTATTACTCCACTGGTCTTACTGGATCCCTCAACCGTTTGATATTTTTAACTCATTTTATAATGTTGATACGTTGTGCTGAATTCTGCAGAGGCAGATTTTACACATCGAGCATAACCTGTCCATAACTCCCTATCGCCATAATATATTACTGATCTGCCAATTGAGGTAGAAACCTAACTGATAGTCCTAATTATTGTTCAACTATATTGTCGCCTAAATACGATCCCAACTGGGATTAAAATGCGTTACGAAACGGACTTCCGATTCTGAAACCGGATTTCCAGCAGTGAACGCTTAAAATGAAATGGCCATATCTAGTGATCCCGAAACCCGATTAATGTGAAACCAATTTTGATGGATAGATAATTAAACACACTGCTTACCCCCTTTTCATTGTATTGCTAAATTTTGCATGTATGATTTATGATAAATTATGCAAGTGGTAGGACACCGACTGATGATATCTTAATCATGCCTTAAATACTGTTTTCTCATCACATTATACGGATGTCATTGCATTGGTAACCTAGTGATCATATGCATTACCAAGTGTTAGGTTTTAGTGTTTGATTGTGGTAAGTACGTTAGTGTTTAAGCATGAATGGATAAGTGACAGTGACACGTACTTGTACACAATCAATGGACCCTATTGATTTATTGCATTGTCGACGTCTGTGAGACGTGTATAAGTGTGACTATAATTGGTATGGGACAATTATAGAAGAACTTGTATGGGTGTTACAGGTAAGGCACCAAACACTGTCCATTTATCTTGGGTATCAGTCAAGACATGCTTGATGAAGACCCTGTCTTCAGTTCTCACGTAGACTCGTCATTGACTGACTGGTATTTGAGTTCATGGTTGGCGTTTGATGTAGACCACGGGGTGTGGGGTAATTTGAGTATGAGTTCAACAGAATCTCGGGAGTCCCATGTCGGCACATATGGAGATATATGGAGATATATGGGGATATTACTGATTATTATCGTGCGTGTTTCGGGCCCGTGTTCCCTTACCCTTGGGTCCTACCTTTGGGTGGGGGATACTCACGAGTGGTTGACTCTCACACTTGGACTGACGATAGGCTTAGTGACCTGTGCAGTGAGACTTAGAGACTGATAGGGTTAGTGACATTGACATGCATTGTTTACTGATTAACATACCTGCTATACTGTTTACCGCGTTACTGTTTACCTGCTCTATTAGCTACCTGCATTGGCAACTTCTTGTTCACGTCTTTAATCTTTTGATTACTGTTACATATTCATTATTATTGCATGAGTTACCATTGTATCCATATATATATATATATATTGCTATCGTGTCTCTCTGACGACCTGAGTATGCATGCTCAGAGTGAGAAGTGGATCTAGCTTGGACCAGGACTTGACGTACCTCGAGGACATCGCGGACATCTTGATCAGCTACCCAGAGCTATACTCTCTTGATCTCCATCTGGTTAGTCCTTTTGTATTTGTTTTGATTCAGTGACTGCATTTCTCATTACCTGTGCATTGATTACTGATTACCACGTAAAGCTAGAAGCCGAAGTATGACTACGGCAGGATATTTCCTTGACCGTAGGAGCATGGCTGGCCTTGTCAAGCTCTCGTATTCCGTATTTTGGGAAGCGGGGCATGACAAATAATGCAGTCCCATCATTTACACATATCATCAAAGAAAAAGACGAAAATACCACGTCCACTTATGCTATTCGCATTCGCCACTGGGCCCCGTTTAACACCGTTAGGTTACTTAACTAATGCCAGAGCGGGGGCTGGACTAGCGCGGATGCAAAACATAAGCAATGTCTACTATATAGCAAATATATAATAATCATTCGTCTGACGCAATAATAGACATTCCAGATTACAGATGAACATATTGGATATACTAGGAATTTTACGTTTTGTTTAAGCCTGTAACGAAAGACGGATTCCACGGTCGTGATGAACAGCCAAACCCTACCCCAGACCCCTACGGGTGTGGCAAACTACCCGCCAAATACCCGAAGCGAAGTAACCTCCCTCAGTAAAATGAGTAGGCTACTCAGCACTTCAAAGTACCCGATAGTTTGTGCACCCCATATTGGGTCTATCCTAGGAGCAGAAAACAGTAAAAAAAATTAATACAACGGTGGCTGCAAGCTCAACCCGGATGTGCCCCCTAAAAGAATATTACATCACTTTACAATTTACATCGAATGAAAGAATGAAAAACCCTCATCTCACATCCCCGGCTATTCATCCACGACGATCCAATAAGTTCATATACACAAACCAACAAAGCAACACTGATATGTGCAACCCCGACTAATCGACGTATAGCAATTAGTCAAAGTTTCCAAACACATATATCACAACTTAAAACTTTAAACGACGTTAAAATAATGACTTCGAAACACTCCGTATTGCCACAATAAAAAGATAACAGTATATCCAAAATTGGCAAAAATAAACAACACCTGAGACCTTAGACCCAAGCAACTAGAATACAGACTAAAATTCAAGGCATTTCATCATAACAAAAAAGGTGGCACCCGTTTTTATGAGCTTTTGGCCGGTCCAAAACAGGTGAAAATGCCTCGTTTTTGGTGTGTGTTCATCTCACAAAAAGTAGAGCACTCTGCAATTGTTTAAAAAAATTTTAGAGGCTTAGAAAAATTTAACAGAAACTTGGAACTTTGTCTCGATGTTTCAGAGTTATTTCGGTTTCGTAGTTTTACGCTTCGTCTAAACTGTTAGCTATGGTTTAGTAGGCTCTGATACCACTGTAAGTCGATGTCGCGCACCCCGCGTGTCCGCGGGGAGGCGGAATATGCAAAAAACGATTTTTCAAAGCTCGCAACACTGACTTGAACTCCAGGATCGATGCTAAACCTTAGCTAAACAAACTACTGTGTGAGGTTAACTACTCGGATAGAAGTTATACCTTATGATACCAAGTCCTTCGGGTCTTCTTCGCTGTCCTCCACCTCGTCGTCAACTCCAAGGATCGGAACGGATCGGGCAACCTCGACGGCCTCCTCGAGTCAAAGAAGATCCACCCGAGAGTCTATAGTCCGAGCTCCTGCCTAAAATTCAAGATAACTACGGCTTCTAGTTCGCTAAACTAGAAGTCCTAGGTTGTGTAGAGTGAGAATATGGAGTAATTTGTCTCTTGGAACCCTCGAATTCTCAACACATGAGAGCTTTAGGGTTTAGAGGAAGAAGAAGGAGCACTTAAGGAAATTGAGAATGGTGAAGCAACTAAAAAAATGAGCTTGGCTATTCTTGTGATAAACAAACTGTTAGTCGACGTTACTCACCCCACTTGATGCGGGGAGGCGGAATAGGTAAAAACGATCCTTTTCAAACAAGGTAACATCGACTATGCATAAGGATCTTTGCTAAACCCTAACTAACAATCCAACTAGGAGTTGTAACTACCATGTAAGATGATTATACCTCAAGATACTAGTCCTTCTTGTTCTTGTTGTCCTCCTCCTCGTCGGCCTCCTTAAGTCGAAGAAGATCAACCCGAGAGTGCCTACTTTGAGCTTTAACCTCTAAGATGAGGCAACTAAGCAACTTAGAGTGCTAATCTAAGTGACCTAGAGAATCTAGAGAGTGATTAAGGATTTGTTAGTCTCACTAACCTTAGCATTCTCAACTCAAGAGACAATTAGGGTTAAGATGAAGAAGAGAGAGCTTGAGGAGAGATAAAGTGTTTGTGATAATGATATGAACCATTTCTCATTTGTGAATATTATGAAGCATGAAAATATCTCACTAAAATATCTAGCAAAATATCAACCATGCTTCATTAAATTCATAAGATGAATCATCTCCATGAGTCATGGTTCATTTAATGAAAACTACACCTCATTTAAGTTTAAATCAAAAGATAAAAACTTTAATGAGTCATCTTCTTCTAGAAACTTTCCCGACAAATTACGAGAATGCCCCTTAACCGTATTTTCATACCCGCATCCGTGTTTACGAAAAACATGAATACTGAGACTAAACAAATCCAATAATCTAATACTAGGATCTGGCTTAAACCAAAGCCCACTAGTAAAATCCGTCCGAACATCGTACGTGCACAAGTACACGTATATGTTCGAACCCTGTCATAAAACCATATGACCTCTATATCGTTTCGCCCGAAGCAGGGAAACCCTCTGTGTGGGACTCTAAAGACTCGACACCACACTGGCAGTGGGTTTAACCACAGCCCACAAGCGGTACTGGCTGTACGTAACGGTCCCCAGGTAGATGTCGATAAGAAGGCCGATGAACAAACCCATCCAAACTCTTACTGAGCCTGAATATGACAATCTATCTGTACAGTCTGGTCTGTTCGTCTGAGAGTGTCGCATATCGATCCTAGGGGGCGGCAAGCGTCAGACCCTTAATAGTGCAATAAATCGTGTCGGAGTACAGTCCAAAACACATTGAGAAACTACTGGAGCACCTACCAGTAAATCTTGCTTGCCCTGGCCAGGGACTTTGTGTAATGGCGTTCCGAACACAGCACGACATCAACCCTCAATACAGGGAGAGACGAATCCTATCTAACCGCCACTGCCTCCAATTGCTTCGGGACTGCACCCAACTATTACCTGTTTGCACGACTCAACAGAGCCGTGGTAGGATAGTAATCTAAGAACAGTGGGAACACACTTGAGGTGAAGTAGCAGTGTCAAGTCAACGGACTAATCTGTACTCATGTCACCTGGGAACTGCTACTCGACGATAGGTATATTACCAACCAGCAGTTCCCTACGAGTCCGTCCAGTGTAACTCATAACCCAATGAGCACCTGCATACTATCTCCAGTACGACGTACTGATGGCTGTGGGACATACCATCTCCACTCCTGGGAGCAGAAGCGTATACACTAGTCTACTCTGGAGTATCGATGCCCTGTCTCGATAATCCTACGACTAGGGACCTGTGTAAGGATGTGCTTGCAGACTACCCAGCCCCCACAAGTGTGATTGCCATCACAACGCTGGTAGTCAAGTAAAGATCCTAAGGGTTCTATCAATATGTATTAGTGATACGTTAAAAGAAACATATACACATATTAAGACAGATACAAACCAAGTAGCATACTACTTTATCGAGCAAGACTGTTATAAATCCGTGTATATATCCCAAACTTCCAAAATGTAATAAACAAACTAGTACTATACAATAATGGCCTCTAGGTCATATCACACTAATAATCTCCCATTTGCACTAAGGCCATGTGATGGCATATCGCAGACCTATCATCTCGAATATCCTCTCGAACTACATCTGAGGGATGGCCTTTGTGAGTGGATCTGCAGTGTTGTCCTCTGTAGCAACTCTCCGAACCTCGATCTCCCGGCGATCCACGATCTCCTTGATCAGGTGATACCGCCTTAAGATGTGTCTGGACTTCTGATGGGATCTGGGTTCCTTTGCTAAAGCTATAGCCCCGTTGTTGTCACAATACAAAGGTATTGGATCAACAATAGACGGAACCACCCGAAGTTCTGTTAAGAACTTCCTCATCCAGACTGCTTCTTTTGCGGTATCTGAAGCAGCGATATACCCCGCTTCCATCGTCGAGTCAGCAACGATGTCCTGCTTGGAACTCTTCCAACTGACCGCCCCTCCATTGAGGGTAAAGACATAACCTGATATGGATTTGGAGTCACCCCTGTCACTCTGGAAGCTGGAGTCAGCAAAGGCCTCGATCTGGAGGTCTTTTCCACCGTACACCAAGAACATCTCCTTAGTCCTTCTCAGATACTTGAGAATGTTCTTTACTGCTATCCAGTGTTTCTTCCCAGGGTTTGACTGATACCTGCTTACCACGCTTAGTGCGTAAGCAACATCTGGTCTCGTACACAACATCGCATATATTATAGAGTCTACCGCAGAAGCGTAGGGTATAATAGACATGCGATCCCTTTCCAAATCAGTATTTGGAGACATCTCTTTGGAGAGGGTAATTCCGTGACAAGCCGCTAAATTACCGTGCTTAGAATCTTCCATACTGAATCTTTTCAGTATGGTGTCGATGTACCTGGACTGTGAAAGTCCCAACATTCTCTTAGATCTATCACGATAGATCTGGATCCCCAGAATGTAAGAGGCATCACCCAGGTTTTTCATGGAGAACCTGTGTGACAAGAACCCTTTGACAGATTGTAGCATAAGAATGTCATTTCCTATCAAGAGAATGTCATCCATGTACAATACGAGGAATACAACATTTCGTGTTACAATATTACTATAAATACATGGTTCATCTGGATTTTTGATAAAGTCAAATTCTTTGACCGTTTCATCAAAACAGATATTCCAACTCCGCGATACCTGCTTTAGTCCATAGATGGACTTGAGCAACTTGCACACCTTCCCGCTGCTCCCACTCTGAATGAAACCCTCTGGCTGGTCCATATAGACGCACTCTTCCAAATGTCAATTTAGAAAAGTGGTCTTTACGTCCATCTGCCAAATCTTATAATCATGGAAGGCAGCAATGGCAAGAAGGATCCGAATGGATTTGAGTATAGCCACTGGAGAAAAGGTTTCGTCATAGTCCAAATCAAGTCTTTGACGAAATCCTTTTGCAACAAGTCCAGCCTTATAGGTTTCAACCTGTCCATCTACACCAATCTTCTTTCTGAAGATCCATTTGCAGCCTACGGGTTTTACCCCTTCTGGAGCAATGTCCAAAGTCCATACTTTGTTGGTGTACATGGACTCCATCTCGGTTCGCATTGCATCCGGCCATTTTACCGAGTCAGTAGTGCTCTGAATGGCTTGCTGGAAGTTAGTCGGCTCATCATTATCAATGATGCAATCCTCTCTATCCCCGTCTACGAGAAAAATGTAGTATCTCTCAGGAGGATGAGAAAGCCTACTACTCCTGCGGAGTGGCGTGGGAATGTCCTATTCTTTTGGAACTTCTGGTTCCACCAAGCTTTCAGTAATAGTTTGTGGTTCTGGAATTTCTTCCAGTTCTATTTCGCTCCCACTTGTTTCTTTTTCTAAAAATTGATGTTCCAAAAAGTAGGAATGACGAGAAACAAAAACCTTTTGTTCCTCTTCGTAATAGAAAAGATACCCCCTGGAGTTCTTTGGGTATCCCACAAACTTACACAGTACTGACCGTGTCTCGAGTTTGTCCGCATGCTGCTTTTTAACAAAAGCTGGACATCCCCATATTTTCAGATATTGAAGATAGGGTTTCTTCCCATTCCACATCTGATATGGTGTGGTAGGTACAGTCTTGGTAGGAACCTTGTTCAAAAGATATACAGCTGATTTTAGTGCATAGCCCCAGAATGATCGCGGTAACTTAGCGTTACACATCATGGAATGTACAATATCCAATAGGGTTTGGTTCCGTCTCTCCGATACACCGTTGTGTTGTGGTGTGTATAGAGGAGTAAGCTGAGAGAGAATTCCATTCTCTTTTAGGCAATCCAGGAACTCGACACTCAAGTATTCACCACCTCGATCAGATCTTATGTCTTGATACTTTTGCCGGTTTGTTTTTCTACTTCATTCTTATATTCCCAGAATTTCTCAAAGGCTTCTGATTTATGCTTCATTAAGAAGATATGTCCATACCTAGAGAAATCATCCGTAAAAGTAATGAAGTAAGAATAACCACTTCTTTCATGTGCAGACATTGGACTACATACATCGCTGTGTATGAGTCCCAAGAGCTCGCTCGCTCTTACTCCGTGTCCAGTGAACGGAATCTTTGTCATCTTTCCTTTGAGACATGATTGACAAGTTGCATAAGATTGATATTCGAACGGATCCAAAAATCCTTCTTTATGTAACTTGGTCAACCTTGTTTCATTGATGTGACCTAGTCTACAATGCCATAAGAAAGCATGATTTATATCTGGAGTCTTTCTTTTATGTGTGTTCTGGACATTGAAAATTTGTAGTTGGTTTAATACGTATATACCGTTGTTTAGAGTACCTGACCCAATCAGACCATGATTAAGGTGGATGTTTACGACATCACTTACAAATGTAAAATCACAACCTTTTTTTGATAACAAAGATACTGAAATGATATTACAAGTCAAATTAGGTACACAAAAACAGTTGCGCAAAACCAAAATATGTCCACTCGTCAATCCAAGGTGATATTTCCCTACGGACACAGCATCCACGTTCGGTCCGTTGGCAACCCTGAGGGTCATATCATCGATCTTCAGAACCCTACGGCTTCTCAGCGTCTGTAATGAATTACAGATATGAGATCCTAATCCGGTATCCAATACCCACGAAGTAGAGTTGGTTGACAGATAATTTTCAATTACAAACACACCTGAAGCCGAAGCCACAACCTGCTTCGGGTCCTTGTTCTTGGCCTTCCAAGCCCTGCAATTTTTCTTCCAATGGATGTTCAGACCATAATATTACATTTTTCATTCCCCTATTCTTATCCGTTTTATAAGTAAACAGGTACTCTTGATGCACGTTTGTTGCATGTTACAGGATACAGGTCTCTGGAGCAAATACAGTGAAAAAGACACAAAACAACAGAAAAGGGACTTTTGACCAACTATTAGACGAATCCTAGTCGAGCCCAGTTCACATAGGTACAAGGCAACGAATGTCAATGTGAAACGGTTAAAAAGCCCAATACAAGTCTTCACTGAAGATCTGGAGAAGAGTGAGAAGCCAACAGAGAAAATACATATAAAAATACAGAGCCCCAGAACTCCTGAAGAAAGCCCAAAAGACTGGCGGCCCAAGACCACCAAAGGGCCGCGGATCCGCGGCCCAAGCCAGCATTTGCCGTTGATCCGCGGCCGTCTAATGCCCGGGTCGGTGGAGATTTCTTCTGTTGCCGCGACGTTGTGGGTGTTGGGATTTCCAGTGGGCAAATCAGTAATTGCGCATGTGCGAGACTCTGAAACCCTAATTCTCCTGTTTACTTATAAATTGTAATCTAGATCTGTAAAAATGGATGCCTCTTTTCAATCAATAAAAATTCAGAATTTCTGGGAGTGATTATTCAGATCTGTTCTTTATCGCTTGGAGGGAGCCGTCAAATTAGTAAGTACTTTTTTATTCTTTTAATGTTTTATCATCCCCTAATAAGCGAGTAGTCTCCTCGCTTGTTAGGGTTAGCCTTAGGGAAATGGTTGAGAGATGAAATCTCTCACCCCTTTCAATGCCATATTAAACTAAAGAATTAGCACTCCATGCATGCGCGCACAACCGCTCCCTGCGGCACCCTACCCCTAGAGGTAACGGTGAACCGCAGTATAAAGGGCCGGTTGCGCGCGTTTTCCGTGGGGGTTAGGGTAATTAACGATAAAGGAAGGATACGAACCTAGAGGAAGAAACATCTTCCCAAAAGATTCGTATCCACTTTATCGATAATTACCGTAACATCTAACAGATCTAAAAATATGGCAATGAAAGCGGTGAGGAAAACATTTAATCTCCAAAACTTTCCCGAAGCCTAACCCTAGCAAGACTTTTAATTAGATAAATTAGATCCGTTTTTATAGATTTTCATAAACCAACCAAAACGACAAATCGAATCAACTCGTTAAAACACACTAAAGAAATTTACCCGTCTCTGTGGATCGACCCGCACTCACCGGCTAGCTGCGAAGCGACGCCGTTTCTTGATTGCGGTAAATACATATTTTTGACATTAATCAAATGGCGCCGTTGCCGGGGACGGCGTAATATTTCTTTTTGTGAATTTTCGGGTTGATATAAATTTTAAAAATTATAAAAATCTGAAAATACAAAAAAATAAAAAAAAATTTATCAACTTTGATCTGTTTGAAGGGTATATTTTTGAATCTTGCAGGAATAGCGTCGAATCGCGGATCTGGAATTTTACAGAGGCCAAAACATAAATTGGTATATAAGAACAGAGAGGACTTGCAAGTCAAGAGCAGTGAAAATTTTTCCAGAGGCTGAACCCATCCCCTTGCCGCGCTTCCGCCGCAATAACTCCCCCAGGCCGCGGTTCCGCGCTTGCATTGCCACGTCAGCCCTAAAAATTTGTGTGGTTTGTTTTCTCTCCCTCTCCTCTGTAACCTCCATATCTCCACTGTAAAAATTTTCTGCAGGAATTCTTTGCGTAAAAAGTCTTTCTCCCCCTTCTAAATAACAGATTTCTGCAGGTTTCTTTGCGCCGCGCTAAAATTGATTGCAAGTGATTTTATTTGTTTTGCATAATTTAATCGGACTCTAAGGGCCTAATTGACCAAACTCAGATTGGGTGGGGATTTCATCACCCTTCCCACGACCCCAGAAAACACCTAAAGCATTTTGCATCGACCACCTTTAATTAAAAAAAGATTAGACTCAGACCTAAGGACAGCGAGCTCAATAGGAAAAGGACTAGGGTAGGCATCGGCCGTTTATCCTAACCGACATTGCGGTGTCTAGGCTAGTGGTTATTAATTAGGCCTACTGTAGTGGTGGTTCCTTCCCACTTACCTGGCCGTACTTGTCTGTGAAGAGGCGGTTTGAGGTCTATTTCTAGCTCTAGTTAGGAGCTGTCTAGCAGACCTAGGCGACCCTAGATCTAGGCCTGATTGTGCATGTGTGGTTGACACATTGGTGTCACGAGTCCCTTTCCTAAAACCTCTTTGCAAAACCTTCACATAAATAAAAGAAAAAGAAAAAGAAAAATCTTTTAAAAACTTGCAACTTGCCGCTAAAGAAAACTTGCAAACTCACTTCCACCACTTCTTCTCACTGACGTTATCTTACCCCCACATTCTGTTTTTCTCTTTTTTCTGACTGCACTACCCTTTAGTGTATGTCATTTTGGACTAGGGATACTAACGCCCGATTAGTCCGTGTTTCGTTGGTACCGACCAACGAACCCTTCGGCGAACCCTTCGTCGAAATTCCCTCCATTTCCTTACCTCCACCTTTAAATTCTTCTTTCGAAGGTATGTCGGGATTCAACCCCAACGATACCTTACCGACGGGAATGATTCCACCTCCACCAGGTGCGAATAACCCGAATCTTCCGCCTGTTGTAGCGCCCGCACGAGTCGCGCTCCAGGATCTCTTCTACCCCGTCCGCACTTCTCTACCTACATGTCTTTCACCCCCACCGGCAAATGGGGATAATTTTGAAATAAAACCACATTTCATCAATATGCTGCCTAAGTTTCATGGTTTGGAATCCGAAGATGCATATATTTTCATTAATAAATTCCAAAACGTTTGCGCCATGATGAAGACAACCCAATTAAGTGATGACGCAATAAGGCTAAGGGTCATTCCTTTTACCTTATGTGACCTAGCTGAGAAGTGGCTATACAGCACCGCATCACATTCCATTAGAAATTGGGACGAGTTTGTGAGAGCTTTTCTGAAAAAGTTCTATCCTCACCACAAAACTGCTAGAATCCGAAACGAGATTATACAATTTTCACAGCTTCCTTCCGAACCATTTTGGAAGTGCTTCGAGAGATTTAAAGACCTACTCGTTCAATGTCCTCATCATGGGATAGAAAATTGGCAACTTTGCCAAACATTATACGAGGGATTGAACGCAGCAACGAAGCAGTTGCTAGAAACAATATGTCAAGGTCATTTTCTTTCCAAGTCTAGTGACAAAGCTTGGCAGTTTCTTGAGGACCTTAGTGAGCAAACAATTCAGTGGGAGAGTACCAAGACCACATCATCTTCTTCAGTTGGTCAATCTAGGGCGGGCATACATCAAGTAGATATGTCGATTGCTATGAAGGCCGAGATGGCCTCACTTATGAAAAAGCTAGAAGCCATTGAGACAAAAATCTCATCGTCTTCTCCTGCCCCTACTCTACCCACACGAACTGTTTGTGCTTGTTGTTCGAACCTGTCGCACCTAACCGAAGAGTGTCCTTATAATGCACCCATTCAAGGACAGGATCAAGTCAATGCTGCATTTCAGCAACGACAAAGAAATGATCCGTACTCTTCGACATACAATCAGGGGTGGAGGAGTCACCCAAATCAACAGTTCCAAGGGAATAATAATTTTCAAAGACCTCCTCCACAACAACAACAAGCACCCTTACAAACTCAAAACCAGCAACCCTTCCAACAACAACCTTATACAAATCAAACGAACAATTTGGTTCAACCAAATGATGATAAGGTTAGCTCGCTCGAGAAAAGTCTAGAAGCATTTCTCAAGCAAACTACAGAATCCGCAGCAAGATTTGAAAGTTATGTTCAATCTTTAATGAATAACAATGCCTCACACGATCAAAGTACCAAATCTATTGAGGCACAAATTGCACAATTAACTGCTGCGTTGAGCGAGAGAGAAAAGGGAAAGCTTCCATCTCAACCATTGCCCAATCCCGGTCACGCACAAAACGCATATCACAATCACAATGTAAATGCGGTGACCACGTTGAGATCCGGAAGAGAGTTGCAAAATAATGTGGAAACTAGTGATGACATCCCCGCCGGTGGTTCTTCTTCTTCTTCCCCTTCTTCATTTTCTTCACTTCCTTCTTCACCTTTTTCTTTAGAGCCTATTCTCCACCCTTCATATGGCTCTACTTCTTCTAGCTCTAACGGACCCATTTCTCACAACACGAACACATCTACACCGGGATCCGTTCCTAATCCACAGTCTGCTCCACAAACATTTGACTCAACTAATTTTCAAAATGCACCATTTCCAAACAGGTTGAGTCCTAATAAACCAAATACACAAGTGGAGAAGATTGTGGAGATATTTAAGCAGGTTAGCATAAATATACCTCTCTTGGATGCTATCCAACAAGTCCCTTCATACGCGAAAATCTTAAAGGGATTATGCACTTCAAAGAGAAAAGCATCTCAAATACCCAAGAAAGTGCTAGTGGCTAGTGCAGTGAGCAATGCTATTAACCACCATCAAACCTTACCCCAAAAACGAAAGGACCCCGGCTGTCCTACGATTTCCATTACAATTGGGGATAAGAAAATTAATCGAGCACTTTTAGATCTTGGGTCTAGTGTTAACCTGATTCCTTACTCCGTGTACGAACAATTAGGGGTTGGAGAGTTGAAACCCACTCGTTGCACTCTCCAAATGGCTGATCGATCAATCACCTATCCAAGGGGTCAACTAGAGGATGTGTTGATCAAAGTCGGGGAATTCATATTCCCCGTTGATTTTATCGTCATGGATACACAACCTGTTGCTAACCCAAGAAACCAAATTCCGGTGATTCTTGGTCGACCATTTTTGGCCACTTCCAATGCCGTAATAAATTGTCGCAATGGCTCCATGACTCTATCCTTCGGAAAGAGGTCTAGCGAGTTCAATATTTATAAGATAGGAAGTCTGCCCCCCGTACCTAAAAGTAGTACACGAGAAGTTTGCTCTATTCACGAAATCACGCAGGAGGACTGCGAGCTTGAAAGATTTCTGTTTGATGAAAACAGTTTTGACGCCACTAGTGCGTCCCTCCTTGAGCCTACTACCGTTGACACAACCGATGTTGATTATGAATGTTTCACTTTTTTGGATGATGACGACTCACAGCCCGAATATGAGTCGTTTGAATTTTTGGATGAGTCAGTCGAACCATCCGAATCGGTTGTTTGCAGTGATTTCGAACCTGTGTTAGAGTCCTTTGAGTTCAAGGTAGATTCCGCAATGATTCTTTCGCCTCAGAAATTCGAACTCACGCCCTTGCCGTCTCACCCTAGATATGCCTACATAGGTGAGAATGAGACCTTTCCCATTATCATATCGGCCTCTCTAGCCCTCGAGCAAGAGAACGCCCTCTTAATGGTCTTACAAGAGAGGCGGCAAGTTTTCGGTTGGACTATGGCGGACATCGAGGAGATAAGGTCCCTCATAAGTGAATATCATACACAATTGATGGATGATGCCATGTCAATAGAGGACCCACAGGAATATCTTGGGGGTATTGTGGTGAGTCAACCTCCTCCCTTACAAATTGAAATACCCCCATTTCTTTTAATAAGGTACGAGAATGCCAACACTCCACTGATTGCTGACCATTTACATTCTCGTTTCGATGCATCACCATCACCTGTATATTTACCTCCACACCTCCCATACCACTACTTCTATCTTCCCCAATTCTTTGCGGACCACCACAACTTATTTTTCCACCACCCAATATTCTTTACTGATAAATTTTTCAACTGGTTGGTGTTGACGTTTGGTCTAGGCAAAGTTTGGCAGTAATGTCTAACATGGTTTAAATGAAGTTTGGGGGAGGGCCTTTTTGTATATATTCTTTGTTTTTCTTAACAATAAAAAAAACGGGGGGGTTGTAAATAAATAAACAGGGAAGTGCCGGTATTTTGACCCTCTTAGTTTAGCATGACAGTGAGGACACTGTCAAGTTCAAGTTTGGGGGTATGCTCGGTACGTCTTCTTCCTTCGCATTCATTTGTACATATTTTTGCATTTGCATATTTATTTGAAAACCCATAAAAATTTGAAAAATTTCAAAAATTATAAAAATAATTGTATTCAATTTTGGCTAATTGACTTGAGTTTGACTAATAGGTTAACTGGTTAGGAACAACTAGATCTTAGACTTAGTGAATTAAAAACCCTAAAAATAACATTTCTTAAAGTTTAACGGTAGAAAGTATATGCCTTGTAGTTTATTTAGAAATAGGCAAATTTTGGGTTCACTTCTTGGGCTAAGTCGAAACAAGGGAAGAGTATTGATGTTCTAATTAAAGTATAAGTTTGAAAGATAGTTCCTAGCTTAAGTCTAGATTCTGAAAATGTATACCCTACAAAATTGCACAATCACGCACCTTGAAACTTGGAATAGTAGAAGAGACCTTGAAATACTCTTGTCTAAAGTCCTTAGTACGAAGAAAATAAAAGACAAAGTGTGAATAAAGAATAAAAAAAAAAACGGACACTGGTTTTTGTGATTACTTAAGGCTGCTAAAATAGAAAAATATTTAGCGAGGGTGCTTCATCACCTAGTGACTTAGACCAACTGGTTTGGGAGTCACTGCTAAAGCCTTGGGTGTTGCAAGGACTAGGAAGTACGCTTTAAAGTGCAAACGCATTTTGTAATCGGACGTTGGTACCTCAAGAAGTATTAACGGTCGCATGAAGGATGTGTAAGCAAATTTCATTTAAATTCACCAATTAATAAGTACTTTGGACAATGGACAAGGGTATGATTGCTTGAATTGAATTTCCAAGTGTAGGGGTGATCTATACACACACGTGGGGGTATGTGATTGGAATTTAGATAAGAGAGAGGAATGAAAGATAGAACTTGTATCTTTAGTAGAGTTGATAGAAATTCCTAAGTGGAGATGAAACCCTAGAAAGAAGACTTAAGAGATGCCGAAAGCTAAGTAAGTCTACATAACATATATAATCTTAAGTTAAATGATGAGGAAGTGTGAAGAATATGGGTGGATAATTTGCGGGTCGATGATAATAGAATTCCTAGTTAGAAAACCTAATTGAAAAACAAAAGTTAATAGGCCGAATTGATAGGATTTTGTGGGTAGTATCCGCTGAAAACCCTCAGGAGACAACACTCCTCCTACTAGGGACACCTAGAGGTTTAACGGCTTGTTGCACGTGCTCAGTGCAATCGCGTTTCCCTGCGAAAGTGCGGTTAGGAGTTTAGTAAATAAAATAATAAGTTTGCTCGAGGACGAGCAAAAGGTAAGTTTGGGGGTATTTGTTCAGACCATAATATTACATTTTTCATTCCCCTATTCTTATCTGTTTTATAAGTAAACAGGTACTCTTGATGCACGTTTGTTGCATCTTACAGGATACAGGTCTCTGGAGCAAATACAGTGAAAAAAACACAAAACAACAGAAAAGGGACTTTTGACCAACTATTAGACGAATCCTAGTCGAGCCCAGTTCACATAGGTGCAAGGCAACGAATGTCAATGTGAAACGGTTAAAAAGCCCAATACAAGTCTTCACTGAAGATCTGGAGAAGAGTGAGAAGCCAACAGAGAAAATACATATAAAAATACAGAGCCCCAGAACTCCTGAAGAAAGCCCAAAAGACTGGCGGCCCAAGACCACCAAAGGGCCGCGGATTCGCGGCCCAAGCCAGCATTTGCCGCGGATCCGCGGCCGTCTAATGCCCGGGTCGGTGGAGATTTCTTCTGTTGCCGCAACGTTGTGGGTGTTGGGATTTCCAGTGGGCAAATCAGTAATTGCGCATGTGCGAGACTCTGAAACCCTAATTCTCCTGTTTACTTATAAATTGTAATCTAGATCTGTAAAAATGTATGCCTCTTTTCAATCAATAAAAATTCAGAATTTCTGGGAGTGATTATTCAGATCTGTTCTTTATCGCTTGGAGGGAGCCGTCAAATTAGTAAGTACTTTTTTATTCTTTTAATGTTTTATCATCCCCTAATGAGCGAGTAGTCTCCTCGCTTGTTAGGGTTAGCCTTAGGGAAAGGGTTGAGAGATGAAATCTCTCACCCCTTTCAATGCCATATTAAACTAAAGAATTAGCACTCCATGCATGCGCGCACAACCGCTCCCTGCGGCACCCTACCCCTAGAGGTAACGGTGAACCGCAGTATAAAGGGCCGGTTGCGCGCGTTTTCCGTGGGGGTTAGGGTAATTAACGATAAAGGAAGGATACGAACCTAGAGGAAGAAACATCTTCCCAAAAGATTCGTATCCACTTTATCGATAATTACCGTAACATCTAACAGATCTAAAAATATGGCAATGAAAGCGGTGAGGAAAACATTTAATCTCCAAAACTTTCCCGAAGCCTAACCCTAGCAAGACTTTTAATTAGATAAATTAGATCCGTTTTTATAGATTTTCATAAACCAACCAAAACGACAAATCGAATCAACTCGTTAAAACACACTAAAGAAATTTACCCGTCTCTGTGGATCGACCCGCACTCACCGGCTAGCTGCGAAGCGACGCCGTTTCTTGATTGCGGTAAATACATATTTTTGACATTAATCAATGGACTCTCCTATGATAGTAGAAACATTCCTCTTTTCCTACTATCGGCCCTGCCACTTTTGCCTTGCCCCTTGTTTCCACCTTACTAACACCGCCTCTCGGCTTGGTGGGGGCCTTCTTCTTCTTTCCTTTGGCTTTTGCCTTGGACCTAGAAGAAGAAGCCCCACCAACAAATAGGGTGGGTGTATCCCTGCCTTTCTGCAGGATGCCCTCAGCACTCCTCAACATGTTGAGGAGTTCCGAAAGTTCAATTTCTTTACCTTGAATATTAAAATTCAAGATAAACTGGGCGTAGGTGGAAGGGAGGGACTGCAGAATCAAGTCTGTATACAGCTCATTCTCTAACGTGGTCCCAAGGTCCACGAGCTCCTCAATGTAGCCAATCATCTTAAGGACGCGTTCCCCTATAGATGATCCGACGGCCAGCCTCGACTGAAATAGCTTCTTTGAGGTCTCGAATCTAGCGATACGAGATTGCTCTACATACAGTTCCTTGGTGTGGAGAAATATGGATTCAAGATCCATATTCTCGTGCCTCCTCTGATGTTCATTGTCCATAGAGGCAAGCACGAGGCATTTGGCCTTCGCGCAGTCAATCTCCCAGGTCTTACGGATTTCCTTATCCGCGACACTGGATTCTAGACCTGGGACGGCGGGGGCTTTTGTAGAAAGGACATAACCCAACTTGTCATAAGTGATTGCCATCTTGACATTCCTGAACCAATCTTTGTAGTTTGGTCCTGTCAAAATATTTTTATCTAACAGTAACTTAAGCCCCTTCATGTTTGGTTGCTGCAATTAGGAGAGAGAGAAGAAACACTTTAGCATGATACTCTTGCAAGTTTATATTGGTTTTTAGTTTATTTAAACAGGATGGCTCCCACTGTTTCTCAAATCCTTCCTCAAACCAAAAGAAGAATTAGTTAGGATTAATCTCACCGTACAATACTTGCTTAACCGTTCAGCCAGGTCAGTGTCGGTACTTCGAGGGAGGTTTTACGACGCTTTCACGAAGTTCCTTAATTAAATAACCTCTTTTCCCTGGGGGCTTAGCCCTGCTAACACCTTTCTATACACCTACTTGGTTTATAGCATTGATCGTTAAGTGAAAGAATCTCCCGAGGAGTAGCATATACTCACAGTATGATCGGGATCTAAATATCATCGTGTGATAAAGTTGAAGGAATCCTACCAAAATTATCACACTCCAAATAGTATGCAACACTAGCAAGTTTCAGTTTCTTTAAAAACCCCCGATGTGGATTTTTGCTCCATACTCTTATGACCTTGACGAAGGCCAACATATCATAAGTCACATGTCTAGTTTTAACCGTCATTATCCAGGTTAATTTGAACCCACTCGTACATACCCTTGACGAAGGCCAAAATGGCAGTACGACTGTCCCAAACCAACGCATCTATCTATGCTACAGATGAATATTTAGCAGCTACCAATCACTATGCCTTGGCGAAGGTCAAAATATATAGCTTGAATACTACTGAATATCCAACCGAAATGATGGAGGGCTACGAATGGTTTTGGCAAAACCGTGAACGTAGTGAACTTGATATAATTGAAGGAATCTGATAGCTTTTAAAAGGAGTGGTTTAAGCTCCGCATTTTAAAAGTTTTACTGTTTTGAAAAAACCGAGTGGTTCTCAAATTGTTCCAACGATTCAGCTTTGGTTTGTTTGCTTTGCATTAATGTAATGCAGTTCCATCAATTAACCTACCATTGCAGAAAACAATGAAAATACAACGTCCGCTTATGCCATCCGCATTCGCCACCGGGCCCCGTCATCACCCGTTAGGTTACTTAACTAACGACAGAGCGGGGGCTGGACTAGCGCGGATGCAAAACATAAGCAACGCCTACTAGATATCATATATAGATATATACATTCGTCAGACGCAATAATAGGCATTCCAGATCCCAGATGAACATATTGGATATTCTAGGAATACCGCATTTCGTTTAAGCCTTGAACGAAAGACGGATTCCACGGTCATGATGAATAGTCAACCCCACCCCAAACCCCTACGGGTGCGGCAAACTACTCGCCAAATACCCAAAGTGAAGCAGTCTTCCTCAACAACGTGAGTAGGCCACTTGGCACTTCAAAGTACCCGGTAGTTTGTGCACCCCATCTTGGGTCTATCCTAGGAGCAATAAGCAGTAAATGAAATAATACAGCAGTGGCTACAACCTCAACCCGGATGTACCCCGCAAAAATAATATTACAACAATTTACACTTCAATGAAAGAAACTCTCGTCTCACATCCCCTGCTATTCATTCATGACAATCCAACATGTCCATATACACAAACCAATATAACCATCACAGAAATGTGCAACCCCCAACTGAGCGACATATAGCAATTAGCGGAAGTTTACAAACACATTAATCACAACATAGATATAATCCGATTAGCCAAAGTTCTTAGAATTTCGATCAATTACCAAATTTGAATCTACTCCAAGTACTACACTGTACACAAAAATTTCTGAGCAGAAACAAAATATCCCAGAAAACACAACACAACACAGTAGACCACCAGAGGAAATTTGGACCAACTCGGAGTCGACTCGGCCATGGATCAGTGGTAGATGCTTTGTTCGGCCGCGGATCCACGGTCGTCTCACCGATTTAGATGCCCAAATTTCTTCAGTGATCTACAAAAACCCTGCACGTATTTTTCAGGTCTCTGAAAATATTTTTAGACCAGAATATAAAATCGACAGAAAGTGCATCATAAAATCGTGTTTTCGGGTTTTTTCCATGATCGAAGTTATAAAGACTTTGCTAACATATTAGTTATGGTTTAGCTAGGCTCTGATACCACTGTTAGTCGACGTTACTCACCCCACTTGATGCGGGGAGGTGGAATAGATAAAAACGATCCTTTTCAAACAAGGTAACATCGACTATGCATAAGGATCTTTGCTAAACCCTAACTAACAATCAAACTAGGAGTTGTAACTACTATGTAAGATGATTATACCTCAAGATACTAGTCCTTCTTGTTCTTGTTGTACTCCTCCTCATCGGCCTCCTCAAGTCGAAGAAGATTCACCCGAGAGTGCCTACTTTGAGCTTTAACCTCTAAGATGAGGCAACTAAGCAACTTAGGGTGCTAATCTAAGTGACTTAGAGAATATAGAGAGTGATTAAGGATTTGTTAGTCTCACTAACCTTAGAATTCTCAACTCATGAGACAATTAGGGTTAAGATGAAGAAGAGAGAGCTTGAGGAGAGAGAAAGTGTTTGCGATAATGATATGAACCATTTCTCATTTGTGAATATTATGAAGAATGAAAATATCTCACTAAAATATCTAGCAAAATATCAACCATGCTTCATTAAATTCATAAGATGAATCATCTCCATGAGTCATGGTTCATTTAATGAAAACTACACTTCATTTCCTCCACCTCATTTAAGTTTAAATCAAAAAATAAAAACCTTAATGAGTCATCTTCTTCTAGAAGCTTTCCCGACAAATTACGAGAATACCCCTTAATCGTATTTTCATACCCGCATCCGTGTTTACGAAAAACATGAATAGCGAGACTAAACAAATCCAATAATCTAATACTATGATCTGGCTTAAACCAAAGCCCACTAGTAAAATCCGTTCGAACATCGTACGTGCACAAGTACACGTAAATGTTCGAACCCTGTCATAAAACCATACGACCTCTATATCGTTTCGCTCGAAGCAGGGAAACCCTCTGTGTGGGACTGTAAAGACTCGACACCACGCTGGCAGTGGGTTTAACCAAAACCCGCAAGCGGTACTTGTAAGTCCATGTCACGCACCCCACGAACTTGCAGGGAGGCGGAATATATGAAAAACGATTATCAAAGCTTCGTAACACGGACTTGAGCGCATGAATCGTATCTAAACCGTTACTAGCAAACTACGAGAGCTTTAACTACTCGGATTCGAAGTTATACCTCACGTTACATGTCCTTCAGTTCTTCATCGCTGTCCTCCACTCCTCGTAGGCTCCTTGGAACATCGGTACCTCAACGGCCTCCTCGAGTCAAAGACGATCCACCCGAGAGCTCCTACGCCAAGCTTGATCTTTAACTTGAGATAACTAGGTTGGTCAAAGTGCTAATCTAAGCTACCTAGGGGATATAGAGTGAGGTTATGGATGTATTAGTCTAGCTAACCCTTGATCTCAACACATGAGAGGTTAGGGTTAGGGTTTCAAGAATGAGAGAGCTTGAGGAGAGAGTAGGTGATGATAAGAATGAAATATGATATTGTTTCTCACTTGATATATGAAGCATAATGAATAAATGAATAAATGAATAAAATAAGATTATTCATCATGCTACATAAATGCATTATGAGTGATTCACTATGTGAGTCATTAAGCATTTAATAATGCATTAATGACATGATGAATCACACATAATGAGTCACAATATCATTTAATGCTAATGCCACCTTACCCCCCAAGTCACCATACTTCTAGAAGCTTCCCGACAAATTACGAGAACGCCCCTACAATCCGTGAAAACACGGAAAAACTTTAGACTGTATAAATCCAATAACCCGATACTAGAATCTGGCTTAAACCAAAGCCGGCTAGTAAAAGCTGTCCGAACGTCGTACGTGCGTTTAAACACGTATGCGTCCGAACCCTTGTTGTAAAACCATACGACCTCTATATCGTTTCGCCTGGAGCAGGGAAACTCTCTGTGTGGGACTCTAAAGACTCGACACTACGCTGGCAGTGGGTTTAACCACAGACCGCAAGCGGCACTAGCTGTACATAACGGTCCCCAGGTAGATGTCGATAAGAAGGCCGATGAGGAAACCCATCCGAACTCCTACTGAGCCTGATGTGACAATCTCCGTACAGTCCAGTCTGTTCGTCTAAGACTATCGCATATCAAGCCTAGAGGGCGGCAAGCGTCAGTCCCCTAATAGCGGTATAAGTCGTGTCGGAGCGTAGCCCATTACACCCTGAGAAACTACTGGAACCTACCAGTAAATCTCGCTTGCCCTGGCCTGGGACTTTCTGTAATGGCTTTCTGACACAGCGCGATATCAACTCCCAATACCGGGAGAGACGAATCCTGTCTAACCGCCACTGCCTCCAAGTGCTCGGGACTGCACCCAACTGCTACCTGTTTGCACGACTCCTTTGAGCCGTGGTAGGGTAGCAATCTAAGAATAGTGGGACACACTCGAGGCGAAGTAGCAGTGTCAAGTCTGCGGACTATGCTGTACTCATGTCATCTGGGAACTGTTAACTGACGACGGGTATAATACCAACCAACAGTTTCCCTGCGAGTCCTGTCCGGTGTACCCGTAACCTAACGAGCACCTGTATACTATCTCCAGTACGACGTACTGATGGCTGTGGGACAGACCATCTCCCCAACTGGAATGAGAAGCGTACACACTTAGTCTACTCTGGAATATCGATGCCCTGTCTCGATAATCCAACGACCAGAGACCTGTATAGGATGTTGCTTTCAGACTACCCAGCCCCCACTAGTGCGACTTCCATCACAACGCTGGTAATCAAGCAAAGATCCTATGGGCTCTACTAATATGTATAAGTGATACGTTACAAGAAACATATGCACATATTAAAGTAGACACAAACCAAGTAGCATACTACCATTTTTAGCAAGACTGTTATATACAACTGTGAATATCCCAAGCTTCCATTAAGTAATATACAACCTAGTATGATACAATAATGGACCCTAAGGCATATACACTAACAATCTCCCACTTGCACTAGGGCCATGAGCTGGCATATCGTAGACCTATCATCTCGAATAGCCTCTCGAACTGCGTCTGAGGATTGACCTTTGTGAATGGATCAGCAATGTTATTCTCCGTCTCTAGTCTCTTCACCTCGATCTCTCGGCGATCTACGATCTCCCTGATCAGGTGATACCGCCTTAAGATGTGTCTGGACTTCTGATGGGACATGGGTTCCTTCGCTAAAGCTATAGCGCCGTTGTTGTCACAATACAGAGGTATTGGATCAACACTGGTAGGAATCACCTGAAGTTCTGTGAGGAACTTCTTCATCCAGACAGCTTCTTTTGCGGTATCACAAGCAGTTATGTACTCCGCTTCCATTGTTGAGTCAGCAACGGTCTCCTGCTTGGAACTCTTCCAACAGACCGCCCCTCTATTGAGGGTAAAAACATAACCCGACATGGATTTGGAGTCATCCTTGTCACTCTGGAAGCCGGAGTCGGCAAAGGCCTCCATCTGGAGGGCTTTTCCGCCATACACCAAGAACATATCCTTAGTCCTCCTCAGGTACTTGAGAATGTTCTTTACTGCTATCCAGTGATTCTCCCTTGGGTTTGCCTGATACCGGCTTACAACGCTCAATGCGTATGCTACATCTGGTCTGGTACATAACATCGCATACATTATAGAGCCTACCGCTGAAGCGTAGGGTATAATTGACATGCGATCCCTTTCCAAATCTGTCTTGGGAGACATCTCTTTGGAGAGGGTGATTCTGTGACAAGCCGGTAGGTTACCGCGCTTAGAATCTTCCATACCGAATCTCTTCACTATGGTGTCTATGTACCTGGACTGCGAAAGTCCCAACATCCTCTTTGGTCTATCACGATAGATCCGGATCCCCAGATTGTAGGTGGCATCACCCAGGTCTTTCATGGAGAATTTCTGTAATAAGAATCTTTTGACTGACTGTAACATAGGAATATCATTTCCTATTAGGAGAATGTCAGCCACGTACAAGACGAGAAATACTACAGCTCTCCCTACAATCTTACTGTATATGCATGGTTCATCTGGATTTTTGATAAAGTCAAATTCTTTGACAGCATCATCAAAACAGACGTTCCAACTCCGCGATGCCTGTTTTAGTCCATAAATGGAATTAAGCAGCTTGCATACTTTACTGCTGCTCCCACTCTGAATGAATCCCTCTGGCTGATCCATATAGACGCTCTCTTCCAAATTTCCATTTAGAAAGGCCGTCTTTACGTCCATTTGCCAGATCTCATAGTCGTGGAAGGCAGCAATAGCAAGAAGGACCTGAATGGATTTGAGCATAGCCATTGGAGAAAAGGTTTCGTCATAGTCCAAACCAGGTCTTTGACGGAAACCTTTTGCAACAAGTCTAGCTTTATAGGTTTCAACCTGTCCATCTACACCAATCTTCTTTCTGAAAATCCATTTGCATCCTATGGGTTTTACCCCATCTGGAGCAATGTCTAAAGTTTATACTTTGTTAGTGTACATGGACTCCATTTCGGTACGCATTGCATCCAGCCATTTTACTGAGTCACCGCTCTTAATGGCTTGCTGGAAGCTAGTTGGCTCATCTTAGTCAATAGTGCAATCCTCTCTATCCCCGTCTATGAGAAAACCGTAGTATCTCTCGGGCGGATAAGACTGCCTACTACTCCCGCGGATAGGCCCTGGTATGTCCCTTTCTTCTGAAACCTCTGGTTCTACCATACTTTCAGTTGTAGTTTGTGGTTCTGGAATTTCTTCCAGTTCCATTTCGCTCCCATTTGTTTCCTTTTCTAAAAACTGATGTTCTAGAAAATGGGCATTACGAGAAACAAAAACCTTTTGTTCCTCTGCGTAATAGAAAAAATACCCCCTGGAGTTCTTTGGGTATCCCACAAACTTACACAGTACTGAGCGTGCCTCGAGCTTGTCCACATGCTGCTTTTTAACAAAAGCTGGACATCTCCAGGCCTTCAGGTACTGAAGACATGGTTTCTTCCCACTCCAGATCTGATATGGTGTGGTAGGCACAGTTTTGGTTGGAACCGTGTTCAAAATATATGCAACTGATTCTAGCGCATAACCCCAGAATGATCGCGGTAACTCAGCCTTACTCATCATGGAACGAACCATATCCAATAGGGTTCGATTCCTCCTTTCTGATACACCGTTGTGTTGTGGTGTGTATGGAGGAGTAAGCTGAGAGAGAATTCCTTTCTCTTTTAAGTAACCCAGGAACTCGGCACTTAAGTATTCACCACCTCGATCAGATCTCAGTGTCTTGATACTTTTGCCGGTTTGGTTTTCCATTTCATTCTTGTATTCCTGGAATTTTTCAAAGGCCTCGGATTTATGCTTCATCAAGAAGACATGTCCATACCTAGAGAAATCATCCGTAAAAGTAATGAAGTAGGAATAACCACCTCACGCATGTGTAGACATTGGACCGCACACGTCACTGTGTACGAGTCCCAAGAGCTCACTTGCTCTTACTCCGTGTCCAGTAAACGGAGTCTTTGTCATCTTTCCTATGAAACAAGATTCACAAGTAGCATAAGATTGATATTCGAACGGATTCAAATATCCTTCTCTATGTAACTTAGTCAACCTTCTCTCATTGATGTGACCTAGTCTACAATGCCATAAGAAAGCCTGATTTAATTCCGGAGACTTTCTTTTAAGTGTGTTCTGGACATTGAAAACCTGAGCTTGACTCAATACGTATATGCCGTTATCTAATGTACCGGACCCAATCAAAACTTGATTTAGGTGGATGTGAACTACATCTCCTATGAATGTAAAATTATATCCCTCTCTCGAAAGTGAGGATACTGATATGATATTACAAGTCATACTAGGTACATACAGACAGTTACATAGAATCAATATTTGCCCACTTGTCAAACCTAGGCGATATTCTCCCACGGATTCAGCGTCTACGCTCATTCCGTTTGCAACTCTGAGAGACCAATCACCTACCTTTATAACTCTACGGTTTCTCAAAGCATGTAATGAATTACAGATATGAGATCCTGCTCCGGTATCTAGTACCCAGGAAGTAGAGTTAATTGATAAACAGTTCTCAATTACAAATACACTTGAGGCTGAATCCACAACATGCTTCATATCCTGGCTACTGGCTTCAAAAGCCCTGCAATCTTTCTGCCAATGCCCAATCCCATAACAATAGGATCATTCCTCTTTTACTACATTCAGTCCCGAAACAGTTGCCCTTCTCTTTCCTTCTACTTCCCTGGTTTCCTTCAGGGTAGAAGGCAGAGACTGTGGAATCAAGTCAGTATCTGACCCGTTTCCCAACGTGGTCTCTAGGTCCTGGAGCTCATTAATATAGCTAGTCATTGTAAGGACGTTTTCCCTTACAGATGACCCGACGACCAACCTTGCTTGAATTAATTCGGTCGAGGTTTCATATCTTGCGATATGAGATTGCTCTCCATATAAATATTTTTTACGGAGAAAGATGGAAACTGAGTCCATCTTCTCGTGCTGCTTCTGGTATACACCATCAACTGAAGCTAACACGAGACACTTGGCTTTCGTTTTATCCTTTTCCCTTGTCTGACGGATATCCATATTCGCGACGGTGGAAACTGGACCTGGGACGGCGGGATCTTGAGTAGTAATAGGGTGGTCCAGCTTGTCATAGGCAATGGACATCTGGACAGACCTTTGCCAGTCATATAAATCAGATTCAGTCAATTTGTTATCTAGATGTAACCTAGTCGTGGTCACAAGGTCGCTGCAATTAAGAGAAAGAGAAGAAAACACTTTAGCATGATGCTCTTGCAAGTTTAGATTGGTTTTTAATTTATCTAAACAGGATGGCTCCCACTGTTTCTCGAATCCCTCCTCAAACCATAAAAGAAGAATTAGCCAGGACTATTCTCACCGTACAATTCTTGCTTAACCGTTCAGCCAGATCAGTGTCGATACTTCGAGGGAGGTTTTCCAACGCTTTTACGAAGTTCCTTAATTAAATAACCTCTTTTCTCTGGGGGCGTAGCCCCGCTGACACCTTTCTAGGCACCTACTTGGTTTATAGCATTGATCATTAAGTGACGAATCTCCTGATAAGTAGCATGTACTCACAGTAGGATCGGGATCCAAAATATCATCGTATGATAATGTTGAAGGAATCCTACCAACATTCATCAAACTCCAAAATGGTATGCTCTCTCTGCAAATTTCAGTTTCTTTAGAAATTCCCGATATAAATTTTTGCCCCATGCTCTTATGACACCTTGACGAAGGCCAACATATCATAAGTCACATGTCAAGTTCTACCCGTCATTATCCAGGTTAATTTGAACCCACCCGTACATACCCTTGACGAAGGCCAAAATAGTAGTATGACTGTCCCGAACCAACACATCTATCTATGCTACAGATAAATATTCAGCAGCTACTAATCACTATGCCTTGGCGAAGGTCAAAATATATAGCTTGAATACTACTGAATATTCAACTGAAATGACAGAGGGCTACGACTGGTTTTGGCAAACCGTGAACGTAGTGAACTTGATATAATCGAAGGAACCTGATACTTTTTAAAAGGAGTGGTTAAAGCTCCGCAATTAAAAATTCTGCTCTTTTAAAATAACCGAGTGGTTTCTATTAAATTTGTTCCAACGATTAAACTTTGGTTTATTTTCTTTGCATTATAATAATGCGTCCCATCATTTATCTTATCATTGCAGAAGACAACGAAAATACGACGTCCTCTTATGCCATCCGCATTCTCCACGGGGTCCCGTCATCACCCGTTAGGTTACTTAACTAACGACAGAGCGGGGGCTGGGCTAGCACGGGTGTAAAACATAAGTGATGTCTAATAGCTATCATATATAGATATTGTACATTCATCAGACGCAATAATAGGCATTCCAGATCACTGATGAACTTTATTGGATATACTAGCAATCCGCATTTGCTTTGAGCCTGCAATAAAAGACGGATTACACAGTTGTGATGAATAGCCATTACCCCACCCTAGACCCCTACGGGTATGGAAAACTACCCGCCAAGTGCCCGAAGTGAAGCGGTCTCCCTCAACAACGTGAGTAGGCCACTAAACACTTCAAAGTACCCGGTAATTTGTGCACCCCACCTTGGGTCTATCCTAGGAGCAAAAATAGTAAAAAGAAATAATATAACGGTGGCTACAACCGCAACCTGGATGTGCCCCGCAAAAGAATATTACATCATATTACATTTATATCGAATGAATGAATATAATAACCCATCTCAAACCCCGGCTAATCATCACAACAGTCCAATACAGTTCATATACACAAATAGTAAACATTACAGAAATGTGCAACCCCCTGCCAACCGATATACTAGCAGTTAGGGGAGGTTTACGAACACATTAAACAATACAGATAAAAACCCAATTAGCAAATATCTTAGAATATCGATCGACAACCATTTTCCGTGTCTACCCCAATTGCAAGCCAGCACAGAAGTAACCTGAGAAAACAGAATATACAGGAAAACAAAACTCCAAAAACTATGAATTACTGTGCAAATCCGAGTCAACTCGGGGTTGACTCGGCGGCGGATCTGCGGCCAAAAGCACCATCTTGCCGCGGATCCGTGGCCGTCTTGCCGAGTTAGAGGCTCGTATTTTCCCAGTATTCTTATATTTCCCTGCTGTGAATTTTAAGGCATATCATATAATTTTTTAGACATGTTTAAAATTAACAGAAACTTAGGGGTTTCCGGGGTTTCGTTTTCGTGTTTTCTGTCAATCAAACTTCTAATTAGTTGCTAACAAGCTAGTAATGGTTTAGTTGGCTCTGATACCACTGTAAGTCCATGTCACGCACCCCACGAACTTGCAGGGAGGCGGAATATATGAAAAACGATTATCAAAGCTTCGTAACACGGACTTGAGCGCATGAATCGTATCTAAACCGTTACTAGCAAACTATGAGAGCTTTAACTACTCGGATTCGAAGTTATACCTCACGTTACATATCCTTCGGGTCTTCATCGCTGTCCTCCACTCCTCGCAGGCTCCTTGGAACATCAACACCTCAACGGCCTCCTCGAGTCAAAGACGATCCACCCAAGAGCTCCTAAGCCAAGCTTGATCTCTAACTTGAGATAACTAGGTTGCTAAAAATGCTAATCTAACCTACCTAGGGGATATAGAGTGAGGTTATGGATATATTAGTCTAGCCAACCCTTGATCTCAACACATGAGAGGTTAGGGTTAGGGTTTTAAGAATGAGAGAGCTTGAGGAGAGAGAAGGTGATAATAAGAATGAAATATGATATTGTTTCTCACTTAATATATGAAGCATAATGAATAAATGAATAAATGAATAAAATGAGACTATTCATCATGCTACCTAAATGCATTATGAGTGATTCACTATGTGAGTCATTAAGCATTTAATAATGCATTAATGACATGATGAATCACACATAATGAGTCACAATATCATTTAATGCTAATGCCACCTTACCCCCCAAGTCACCATGCTTCTAGAAGCTTCCCGACAAATTACGAGAACGCCCCTACAATCCATGAAAACACGGAAAAACTTTAGACTGTATAAATCCAATAACCCGATACTAGAATCTGGTTTAAACCAAAGCCGGCTAGTAAAAGCTGTCCGAACGTCGTACGTGCGTTTAAACACGTATGTGTCCGAACCCTTGTTGTAAAACCATACGACCTCTATATCGTTTCGCCTGGAGCAGGGAAACTCTCTGTGTGGGACTCTAAAGACTCGACACTACACTGGCAGTGGGTTTAACCACAGACCGCAAGCGGCACTAGCTGTACGTAACGGTCCCCAAGTAGATGTCGATAAGAAGGCCGATGAGGAAACCCATCCGAACTCCTACTGAGCCTGATGTGACAATCTCCGTACAGTCCGGTCTGTTCGTCTAAGACTATCGCATATCAAGCCTAGGGGGCGGCAAGCGTCAGTCCCCTAATAGCAGTATAAGTCGTGTCGGAGCGTAGCCCATTACACCCTGAGAAACTACTGGAACCTACCAGTAAATCTCTCTTGTCCTGGCCAGGGACTTTGCGTAATGGCTCTCTGACACAGCGCGATATCAACTCCCAATACCGGGAGAGACGAATCCTGTCTAACCGCCACTGCCTCCAAGTGCTCGGGACTGCACCCAACTGCTACCTGTTTGCACGACTTCTTTGAGCCGTGGTAGGGTAGCAATCTAAGAACAGTGGGACACACTCGAGGCGAAGTAGCAGTGTCAAGTCTGTGGACTATGCAGTACTAATGTCACCCGGGAACTGTTAACTGACGACGGGTATAATACCAACCAACAGTTCCCGTGCGAGTCCTGTTCGGTGTACCCGTAACCTAACGAGCACCTGTATACTATCTCAAGACGACGTACTGATGGTTGTGGGACAGACCATCTCCCCAACTGGGATAAGAAGCGTACACACTTAGTCTACTCCGGAATATCGATACCCTGTCTCGATAATCCAACGACCAGGGACCTGTATAGGATGTTGCTTACAGACTACCCAGCCCCTACTAGTGTGACTGCCATCACAACGCTAGTAATCAAGCAAAGATCCTATGGGCTCTACTAATATGTATAAGTGATACGTTACAAGAAACATATGCACATATTAAAGTAGACACAAACCAAGTAGCATACTACCATTTTTAGCAAGACTGTTATATACAACTGTAAATATCCCAAGCTTCCATTAAATAATATACAACCTAGTATGATACAATAATGGCCCCTAGGGTATATACACTAACAGTACTAGTTGTACGTAACGGTCCCCAGGTAGATGTCGATAAGAAGGCCGATGAGCAAACCCATTCGAACTCCTACTGAGCCTGAATGTGACAATCTATCTGTACAGTCTGGTCTGTTCGTTTGAGAGTGTCGCATATCGATCCTAGGGGGGCGGCAAGCGTCAGACCCCTACTAGTGCAATAAGTCGTGTCGGAGTATAGTCCAAAACACACCGAGAAACTACTGGAGCACCTACCAGTAAATCTCGCTTGCCTTGGCCAGGGACTTTGTGTAATGGCGTTCCGAACACAGCGCGACATCACCCCCCAATACAGGGAGAGACGAATCCTATCTAACCGCCACTGCATTTAAGTGCTTCGTGACTCCATCTAACTACTACCTGTTTGCACGACTCAACAGAGCCGTGGTAGGGTAGTAATCTAAGAACAGTGGGAACACACTTGAGGTGAAGTAGCAGTGTCAAGTCAACGGACTAATCTGTACTCATGTCACCTGGGAACTGCTACTTGAAGATAAGTATATTACCAACCAGCAGTTCCCCACGAGTCCGTCCAGTGTAACTCATAACCAAATGAGCACCTGTCACGACCCAAATATGGCACATGACCGGCACTTAAATCACGTGACGTCTCAAGACATCGACGCGGTTTAAGTAAGCCGAAACCCAGAATCTAAACCTTTTTTTTTGAAAATATTGGAGGTGAGGTTTAAATAATCAGCCGATAATATCCGTTTAAAATACCATCTAAATTTAACTAAGTATGTTGAAAAGCCTTTATGACGTTTTGAAGACTTGCCATTACCTCTTTTGTATTTTTATAAAAACCCGATACAACAAAATAAAATAGCATCCCAACGGAAGCTAGCTTTCACATCTAAAAAACGGAGTAGCCAAACAAATTTATAACAGATGTCGACTCTAAAGAGTGTGACATCACCACCCATAAACTCTAAGTCTCAATTCTAAGTCCATAGTGTATCATTTCTAAGTTGATGGAGTTTCCACTAGATACAAGAATAAATGTATAATCAAGAGTGAGTATGATACAATAATAACTCACTCACCAATCAATCCCCGAAAAGAATGTATGCCCAAGCCGCTGACAATCCAAGCGGTAAAACTTGTAAGAAACTGTGGCACAACGGGAATGAGTTGCCAACTCAGTGAATAAAAGTGCATCTAAAGGTAGAAATCAAAATGCATGACGATACCTAGATTATAAGTATAGTGCTATCATAATCTGTATCGATATACTATATGATATGCAAACTACAACACTAGCTATCATGCAATCACATGTATAATATCTCAATATCATATGAATCAAAATCATGAATCTATTATCCCAATTGGAATTCCCTTTTTGTCTATGAATGTCTGTACAAATATATGCAGGTACTGTCTCCCGGATCAGTCCTGGTGGAATCCAATAAATACATATCTAACTGTGTACCTCATGATAATGATCACATCAATATACATATAGATGTCCAACATCGACATCGAAATCCGAAATCTCCCGTGTCCAGCATCGACACGTAAATACAGATACCGTCGACACCATCTCAACAGATGATCGCCACCCGATATCCTGGCTACGATCAGTATCCCGTGGATATCTGTCGTACCAAGTCGAACCCCGGTCAGTATCCCCTAGATATCTGCCGTGTTCATTTTATCTCCGGAATCGAGTCACCTCGTTAGGCTCCCCGCCTATAATGCGGCTATCCTGCCCCTCGGTCTCGACCGGGTCCACCATGTATCCAACTGTTTTCCCACCGACTCAGTCTGGATAAAACAGTAAATCTGTAACCGTATACCCACAGACTTGGTCCGGATATTAAAATCAGAAAACACAAACCTCATGGTGGACATTTATTCCTCATATAAAAATATCAAGTGAGGAATAAGAAACTTGCATAGATTGTATTGATGATATACTGTATGTGTATATATATAAAAGTGTCCCATACCACCGATATATATATCATCAGAAGTAAAATACTCAGAAATCTCAAGAATTCAAATACATCATCCATAGTACTACCACGTGAATAGGAAAAGACTACGTAATCATATCACATAACATAATGAATTCAATTCTAATGTGTCATGGCACTACTAATAATGTGTAGTGTAGCATACGCGTCTGTGCTCGTTCAACATGGAAATCATTA
This sequence comes from Agapanthus africanus, assembly GCA_030015575.1. Classification (NCBI taxonomy): domain Eukaryota; kingdom Viridiplantae; phylum Streptophyta; class Magnoliopsida; order Asparagales; family Amaryllidaceae; genus Agapanthus; species Agapanthus africanus. The sequence goes on along the minus strand of JASDDO010000006.1, from coordinate 2,733,867 downwards.
GTATTTGTGCAAGTGTTCTACAGTATAACAGTCTACATATTAACACATATATAACAGAATGATTCTACAGTGACAAGGCAATACCAATGAGGTGTAGAGTAACATATAGTTAAGTGCTTGTGCAGCATAGTACTCATTGGTATTTGTGCAGTGTTCTACCAGAGTGTGCGTAACGCGGAAACATATAATATAGAATACATAATAAAACCATATAAAAAGTCTAAACGTACTTATTGTAATTACTTGTTATGAGCTATACCATTATCTTAAGAAATGATCGAAACGTTAAGTTTAAAATAAGGAAGCTTCCTAAGGTTTAAAAGAGATATTTGTTTTAGAAATTGGCACGCATCCTGGTAGTGTATTTAAAAGACAACGAACCGGGGTTTTTAAAATAATATAGCTCATACCAGTATTATATCCTAAAACAGAACATAATCTATCTCTACGAGTCAAAGAATAAATTGGCCGTTATTCGGCATACAAAGTTCATCATTTACGGTACGTATAAATCTTTGTATTATAACTCATCATATCGCTATATCCACATCATCTTAAGTACTGCATAATCCCTCATACAAACTCATCAAATCACACCCATATCATACGGATCAAATATCACGTATATCTCATTTAAAACTACATGTGAAACTTTATGCATATGGAGGGTATATAAAATGAAATACCAAGTCAATGCTTTGACGAACCGCTAATGTTAAACAGATATTAAATAATAGTTATAAGGTTGCGGGGGTGCTATACGCCATCCACCCGACTTCCCCAGTAGATGTAAATCTACTTACCAACTTAGAAGCTCGCTGAATCCACACTGCTACCTCGCCAACTCTGTCTTGGAATCCTCGAATCGTACCTATATTCGTATTTAAATTGCATAGAAGTAAATATCATATCGAAAACCAAAACAATAAGCCAAACGCCCGTAGGTTAGAACCTACAGCACACTTAGCCCAAAAACGTCAATATAATTCTGTCGTTAACGTATAAACGTCAACGGTTCAGCTGCAATCTCAAAATACGAAAACTCCGTATCGTAAATATCTGAAATTTGATAACCCATTTCTAAAACGTTTCTAGATTTTATTGTATAAATATTTAAACAACACAAACAATACAAAAACTTGTAAAATACCAACTTAAATCTACAGAAGGAAAATCAACACCAAAAGCCAAGGGATGGCCAGCGTCGCCTGAATTTTAAGGTGAGTCGCCGGATTTTGTGGTGAGTTTGGGGCTCTGGTTTCAAGTGGTATTTTCTAGTAGTCTCAGTATACTTTTGATCTTGCTGGATTTTCTAGTGATTATACCTAGTGGCTCCAGATTCACTTACAGGGAGCAATATATTACAAACACTAAACATGCTACATGTCGTATAATATACTTTTACTTCAAAACTGATATTAGCTCCCAGATTTATCCTACTGAAAAATTAACTTATTTAAACAATACCAAACACCCTAATATAGATATATGGAACTACCCTAAAATTCCCAACACTCAATTCCCTTATCAATCCGGCGAGGTCGGAATTTCCTTATTGGTCGCCGGCCAATTTCCGATGGGATGGGTCCGTCTTCATATGTGTTATTCTTGGTCTAGTCTATAAGATTATGACACTGTTTGATTATGTTGATTTTCATCTAAACTATAGCAGATTCAAACAGAGGTTAAACTTGTCAAAAAAACGATATCCGATTTCTAAAATAAAACAGTACTGAACTAAGAACTGTAGGGTTAGACTTATACCTATTTGAATGATTCACAAGGGAACACCAGCTCCAGAATCCTATGATGGAATCCTCTAAGGGTTCTAGGGTAATGTGTTGGATGAAAGGTACATTTGATGAAGGAAGCCACTGCTCTCTCTCCAAGGTATGAACACTTAGAGAATTTTATTGGTTTGGAACTGAAAGGGTATGGTTTCAGTTGAAATAGCTACTGAATTCCTATAATTAAAATGTGTAAATAGGGTGAGGAGTTTGTAGAGAAAGCATGAGGTGGTGTGATGAGAAAGGAGGTGGTGTCTTTTGATGAAGCATCAGCGATTCATGCAAGGAAGAGGTGGCAAGTTATGAAAGAGGAGGTGGAAAGCCAATAAGGAGGAGGTGTTTGGTTATGAGTAAGAGTCAAATGAGGTGTTTTGTGTGATGATTTGCATAGAATGTTATATTCCAACCATGATAAATCATAACAATAATTAAAAACCTTCATAACATAAATCAATTTCATATAACATAAAAGATATAAATGATAAATCTATCACTTAATTATCATTAGTTCAATGACAAATAAGATGCCACGATAAAATAATTAAAATTTCATTTTCTTGATATCTCCCACTTATTCATAATTATCAACATAATTACATTTTTCGGATATGATTCTGATATCTCATTTCATAGGCGATATCATTTTTGTAAACTTATCAATTTTATTATTTTTATAATAAAATTTTATAATTAAATATTCTAAATTTTCCAAAATGTTACAGTCTCTCCCCCTTAAAGAAATTTGGTCCCCGAATTTAAATTAAATCTCTTTCTTAAAACATTTTTCCCAATCAAATCAACTCATTCCAAAACAATTTCCCGGGGTCCATTTTTAAAACATGAAATTTGCTCGATATCACCAAACTCCAAAGTCCCATATGAGCTAAATTGCATCACAACGCAACCGTGTGCGTGAAAACTCAAAAGATATATTCTTTCATAACTGTAACTCTAGCGGTTGCTATGAGAATTACTCCAGTTATGACAAAATTTTTGCCAAATACGAAAACCGTTGTGTATCCTAAGTACACACAATCGATGCCATGATCATAGTGCAATATCAGTGCACCCGACCAAGCGAAAAACTCTTTTATATAACAAAAAATTAAAACTGTAACATACCCTATCAATTGCAAAACATGAAAACAAAATCAACCCCAATGGGTTTGCACGTAAGTCTCAAACCACACTTCACGGTGCGCATTAAAACAAAACAGCGATAAGTGCAACAGGCGTGCACGAAACGATATCCACTGCACCCATTTTGCATGGAATTAAAAGTATACAAAATAATACCAAGTGTATCGGTTGCATAAAAATCAAATCTAAGTGCATCAGGGTGCACTATTATATCTCAAGTGCATCGGAGTGCACAAAACAAAAATCAAGTGCATTAGAGTGCACAAAATCAAAACGTGCAACTGGTGTGCACGAAATCAACTCAAGCATACCTAGAATATATGTATAAATTCCTAACCATGTGCATCTGATGTGCACAGAAAATCAGTATAGTGCATCCGGTGTACACAATACTCCAATCGAGTGCAGTCACCTCGCACTAAAATCTCAACAAGTGCACCTGGTGTGCACAAAACATAATTAAATCCTCAATTCCTCAAAATAAATATATCAAATCGCGGACGTCGAGTTGTCCTTTCTCCAAAGTTTAAAAATGAATGTTTTAGACTATAAAAACGTAAATCGAATTCAAAGGACATCGAAGCTTACTTTCTTCAATGTCGGAAGGTGTTTATACCACCGGAATTGGCATAGCAAGGACTACTACTTGCAGTCTGCCACGTTTTAACGTTGTTTGTCTCTGAATTCTGGTTCTTCTTGCAGATCTCTAATACCATAGCTTATTTATGCAATCGTCCAGTGAGAAGTAACGACACCATTCATCCTATTGCGGATACATCCCATCACATCTTCTTGGCCAGTAGTCTCATCTCTTATAACGCAATAGGTTGATAACAGAATCTCTTGTCCTCTACTTGTGTGCTAACAACGAATCCCAGTCCAATCTTACTTATTATAATTTCCTGGAAGAGAATCCATCCCGCCTTCTGCTAACCTCATTTATCCAGCCTGCCCAGAACTAGTACTCATTTCTTGACCTGCTTTCCCTTTCGTAACCATTGTCATTCCTTTTTGATCTCCTCCTAAAGTGTAGTTGCATGCGTCATCAATCTTCAACATCTACTGTGTCGAACAACTGCCCTTTAATCTTCGCACCATTCTACTGTTCCATAAATTTACTGTATCAATCACTTAAGGAGCGTATCTGCATAGTCACGCGAATTGCAAATCATACTTGGTTATGACCCACTCGGAGTCTTTCAAACTCGGAAACACGAATCCGCCTCTTCTGATACTCTGTAGAAAAATATGGCTAATCTCACCTTTAAAGACTCGTCCCAATTTGTCGGAGGAAAACTTTCTGTACGATCTCTTTCTTGAACTACTTGCATCTGGTCTAACAACTCCATCAAAAGAAGTACATCAATTTCGCCGATCTCGTATCGAAGCGTCATAATGGAATAAAATTCCTATCCATTCCACACCTGAATGGCTATGAATCCTGCGGATCCATCTATACTTGTAACATCGTCAACTCTTTAACTTTACGAACTTTAGAAGCAACTTCTCTATAATCTCAATAAGGATTGGTACCGCTGCCTAGATAGTACACAACACCATGGTCTTCAGAGAGGGAAAACATTACGTCTCACATCCGACAGATTTCTAGCAATAACTTCGCCATCTTGTGCGGATCCCGAGAAAACTCGCTCTATTATTAGAACTCGATCAATTACGAATAAACGACGTGTATCTATATCATCGGAAATTCACCTCGGTCAGTCCTTGTCACAGACAAGTCTGCTCTGACCGCATCTCTAACAGCAGCCCTCTCGACCCTCATAACCATGGTGATCGAAACAATCAATCATGCACTGACGAAGATAGATCAACGGAAAGAATAGAAGGAAGATCTCAAGATATAAATCCTAAGGTAACTTAGGTGAAGTATCATATCGTAAAATATGCCGCGGAACATATGTACGGTACGTCACTCTACTTAGTACCTACTCCATCAACAATGGTCATCCTATAAAACGAAAGTTCGGGTATAAGACCCCCAAAGTCAAGTCTAAGTCCTATAAGGTCAAGCCTAGGTAACAAAATGTATTCCCAGACTCCATACAGTCAACCTAGACTCGAACAAAGGTTAAACCAAACGCTCTGATACCAACTTTTTCACGACCCAAATGTGGCACGTGACCGGCACTTAAATCACGTGTCGTCTCAAGACATCGACGTGGTTTAAGTAAGCCGAAACCCGGAATCTAAACCTTTTTTTTTGAAAATATTGGAGGTGAGGTTTAAATAATCAGCTGATAATATCCGTTTAAAATAACATCTAAATTTAACTAAGTATGTTGAAAAGCCTTTATGATGTTTTGAAGACTTGCCATCACCTCCTTTGTATTTTTATAAAAACCCGATACAACAAAATAAAATAGCATCCCAACGGAAGCTAGCTTTCACGTCTAAAAGACGGAATAGCCAAACAAATTTATAACAGATGTCGACTCTAAAGAGTGTGACATCACCACCTATAAACTCTAAGTCTCAATTCTAAGTCCATAGTGTATCATTTCTAAATTGATGGAGTTTACATTAGATACAAGAATAAATTTATAATCAAGAGTGAGTATGATATAATAATAACTCACTCACCGATCAATCCCCGAAAAGAATGTATGCCCAAGCCGCTGACAATCCAAGTGGTAAAACCTGCAAGAAACTGTGGCACAACGGGGATGAGTTGCCAACTCAGTGAATAAAAGTGCATCTAAAAGTAGAAATCGAAATGCATGACGATACCTAGGTCATAAGTATAGTACTATCATAATCTGTATCGATATACTATATGATATGCAAAGTACAACACTAGATATCATGCAATCACATGTATAATATCTCAATTTCATATGAATCAAAATCATGAATCTATTATCCCAATTGGAATTCCCTTTTTGTCTATGAATGTTTGTATAAATATATGCAGGTACTGTCTCCCGGATCAGTCCTGGTGGAATCCAATAAATACATATCTAACTGTGTACCTCATGATAATGATCACATCAATATACATATAGATGTCCAACATGGACATCGAAATCCGAAATCTCCCGTGTCCAGCATCGACACGTAAATACAGATACCGTCGACACCATCTCAACAGATGATCGCCACCCGATATCCTGGCTACGATCAGTATCCCCTGGATATCTGTCGTACCAAGTCGAACCCCGGTCAGTATCCCCTGGATATATACCGTGTTCATTTTATCTCCGGAATCGAGTCACCTCGTTAGGCTCCCTGCCTATAATATGGCTATCATGCCCCTCGGTCTCGACCGGGTCTACCATGTATCCAACTGTTTTCCCACCGACTCAGTCTGGATAAAACTGTAAATCCGTAACCGTATACCCACAGACTCGGTCCGGATATTAAAATCAGAAAACACAAACCTCATGGTGGACGCTTATTCATCATATAAAAATATCAAGTGAGGAATAAGAAACTTGCATAGATTGTATTGATGATATACTGTATGTGTATATATATAAAAGTGTCCCATACCACCGATATATATATATCATCAGAAGTCAAATACTCAGAAATCTCAAGAATTCAAATACATCATCCATAGTACTACCACATGAATAGGAAAAGACTACGTAATCATATCACATAACATAATGAATTCAATTTTAATGTGTCATGACACTACTAATGATGTGTAGTGTAGCATACGCGTCTGTGCTCGTGCAACATGGAAATCATTAGTATTTGTGCAAGTGTTCTACGGTGTAACAATCTACATATTAACACATATATAACAGAACGATTCTACAGTGACATGGCAATACCAATGAGGTGTAGTGTAACATATAGTTAAGTGCTTATGCAGCATAGTACTCATGGTATTTGTGCAGTGTTCTACCAGAGTATGCGTAACGCGGAAACATATAATATAGAATACATAATACAACCCTATAAGGAATCTAAACGTACTTATTGTAATTACTTGTTATGAGCTATACAATTATCTTTAGAAATGATCGGAACGTTAGGTTTAAAATAAGGAAGCTGCCTAAGTTTTAAAAGAGATATTTGTTCTAGAAATTGGCACGCATTCTGGTGGTTTATTTAAAAGACAACGAACCGGGGTTTTTAAAATAATATAGCTCATACCAGTATTATATCCTAAAACAGAACATAATCTATCTCTACGAGTCAAAGAATAAATTGCCCGTTATTCGGCATACAAAGTTCATCATTTACGATACGTATAAATCCTTGTATTATAACTCATCATATCGCTATATCCACATCATCTTAAGTACGGCATAATCCCTCGTACAAACTCATCAAATCACACCCATATCATACGGATCAAATATCACGTATATCTCATTTAAAACTACATGTGAAACTTTACGCAAATGGTGGGTATATAAAATGAAATACCAAGTCAATGCTTTGACGAACCGCTAATGTTAAACAGATATTAAATAATAGTTATAAGGTTGCGGGGGTGCTATACGCCATCCACCCGACTTCCCCAGTAGATATAAATCTACTCACCAACTTAGAAGCTCGTTGAATCCACGCTGCTACCTCGCCAACTCCGTCTCGGAATCCTCGAATCGTACCTATATTCGTATTTAAATCGCATAGAAGTAAATATCATATCGAAAACCAAAACAATAAGCCATACGCCCGTAGGTTAGAACCTACAACACACTTAGCCCAAAAACGTCAATATAATTTTGTCGTTAATGTATAAACGTCAACGGTTCAGCAGCAACCTCAAAATACGAAAACTCCGTATCGTAAATATCTGAAATTTGATAACCCATTTCTAAAACGTTTCCAGATTTTATTGTATAAATATTTAAACAACACAAACAATACAAAAACTTATAAAATACCAACTCAAATCTACAGAAGGAAAATCAACACCAAAAGCCAAGGGATGGCCGGCGTCGCCTGAATTTTAAGGTGAGTCGCCGGATTTTGTGGTGAGTTTGGGGCTCTGGTTTCAAGTGGTATTTCCTAGTAGTCTCAGTAAACTTTTGATCTTGCTGGATTTTATAGTGATTATACCTAGTAGCTCCAGATTCACTTACAGGGAGCAAGATATCACAAACACTAAACATGCTACATGTCGTATAATATACTTTTACTCCAAAACTGATATTAGCCCCCAGATTTATCCTACTGAAAAATTAACTTATTTAAACAATACCAAACACCCTAATATAGATATATGGAACTACCCTAAAATTCCCAACACTCAATTCCCTTATCAATCCGGCGAGGTCAGAATTTCCTTATTGGTCGCCGGCCAATTTCCGAGGGGATGGGTCCGTCTTCCTATGTGTTATTCTAGGTCCAGTCTATAAGATTATGGCACTGTTTGATTATGTTGATTTTCATCTAAACTATAGCAGATTCAAACAGAGGTTAGACTTGTCAAAAAAACGATATCCGATTTCTAAAATAAAAAATTACTGAACTAAGAACTGTAGGGTTAGACTTATACCTATTTGAATGATTCACAAGGGAACACCAGCTCCAGAATCCTATGATGGAATCCTCTAAGGGTTCTATGGTAATGTGTTGGATGAAAGGTACATTTGATGAAGGAAGCCATTGCTCTCTCTCCAAGATATGAACACTTAGAGAATTTTATTGGTTTGGAGCTGAAAGGCTATGGTTTCAGTTGAAATAGCTACTGAATTCCTATAATTAAAATGTGTAAATAGGGTGAGGAGTTTGTAGAGAAAGCATGAGGTGGTGTGATGAGAAATGAGGTGGTGTCTTTTGATGAAGCATGGGTGATTCATGCAAGGAAGAGGTGGTAAGTTATGAAAGAGGAGGTGGAAAGCCAATAAGGAGGAGGTGTTTGGTTATGAATAAGAGTCAAATGAGGTGTTTTGTGTGATGGTTTGCATAGAATGTTATATGCCTACCATGATAAATTATAACAATAATTAAAAACCTTCATAACATAAATCAATTTCATATAACATAAAAGATATAAATGATAAATCTATCACTTAATTATCATTAGTTCAATGACAAATAAGATGTCACGATAAAATAATTAAAATATCATTTTCTTGATATCTCCCACTTATTCATAATTATCAACATAATTACATTTTTCGGATATGATTCCGATATCTCATTTCATAGGCGATATCATTTTTGTAAACTTATCAATTTTATTATTTTTATAATAAAAGTTTATAATTAAATATTCTAAATTTTCCAAAATGTTACAGCACCTGCATACTATCTCCAGTACGACGTACTGATGGCTGTGGGACATACCATGTCCCCTCCTGAGAGCAGAAGCGTATACACTAGTCTACTCTGGAGTATCGATGCGCTGTCTCGATAATCCTATGACTAGGGACCTGTGTAAGGATGCGCTTGCAGACTACCCAGCCCCCACAAGTTTGACTGCCATCACAACGCTGGTAGTTAAGTAAAGATCCTAAGGGCTCTATCAATATGTTTTAGCGATACGTTAAAAGAAACATATACACATATTAAGACAGATACAAACCAAGTAGCATACTACTATATCGAGCAAGACTGTTATAAATCTGTGTATATATCCCAAGCTTTCAAAATATAATATAAAAACTAGTACTATACAATAATGGTCTCTAGGGCATATCACACTAACATAAACACCCTTAGATAAATATCAAGCATGTTAGATATATATCTAGCATGGCTTGATAAAATATCTTTGGTGTGTAATGATCACAACATGAGTCATGGCATGAGTCACCAAGAGCCATGCTCATCTTTTGTCAAGATAACACCTCATTTCCTCCACCTAATTAGTTTAATCCAAAAAGAATTAAACCCTAATTAGGTGTGCCCTTTCTAGAAGCTTTCCCGATAAATTACGAGAATGCTCCTCATCCGCATATACATACTCGAATCCGCATTCCGAAGAACACGAATACAAAGAGACGAAACAAATCCATCAATATAATATTAGGATCCGGCTTAAACCAAAGCCCACTAGTATTATCTGCCCGATCTTCATATACGCACAAGTGCACGTACGTTATCGAAGCCTTGTCGTAAAACCATACGGCCTCTACACCTTTTGCCCGGTGCAGGAAAACCCTCTATGTAGGAATCTAAAGACTCGACACTACGCTGGCAGTGGGTTTAACCACAAGCCGCAAGCGGTACTAGCTGCACGTAACGGCTACCCAGGTATGTGTCATTAAGAAGGCCGATGAGCTAACTCATCCGAACTCCTATTGAGCCTGTATGTGGCAATCTCCGTACAGTCCGGTCTGTTCGTCTAAGAGTATCGCATATCGGGCCTAGGGGGCGGTAATCGTCAGACCCCTAATAGCGCAATAAGTCGTGTCGGAGTATAGCCCAAAACATCCTGAGAAACTACTGGAGTACCTACCAGTAAATTTCGCTTGCCTTGGCCAAGGACTTTGTGTAATGGCCTTCCGAACACAGCACGATATCAACCCCAATACCGGGAGAGACGAATCCTATCTAACCGCCACTGCCTCCAAGCGCTTCAGGACTGCACCCAACTACTACCTGTTTGCATGACTCCTTTGAGCTGTGGTAGGGTAGTAATCAAAGTACAGTGGGAATACACTCGAGGCAAAGTAGCAGTGTCAAGTCGACGGACTAAGTTGTACTCATGTCACCTGGGAACTGCTACCCAATGATAGGTATAATACCCACCAATAGTTCCTGACGAGTCCGGTCCAGTGTACTCATAACCTAATGAGCACCTGCATACTATCTCCAGTACAACGTATAATGGCTGTGGGACAGACCATCTCCTATGCTGGGATGAGAAGCGTATACACTAGTCTACTGTGGAGTATCGATGCCCCGTCTCGATAATCCTACAACTAGGGATCTGTATAGGATGTGCTTATAGATTACCCAGCCCCCACTAGTTTGACTGCCATCACAACGCTGATAATCAAGCAAAGATTCTAAGGGCTCTACCAATATGTATAAACAATATGCTAAAAGAAACACATGCACATATTGAGGTAGAAACAAACCAGGTAGCATACTACCATTTCGAGCATGACTGTTACTATATCCGTATATATCCCGAGCTTCCATTAAGTAATATACAATCCAGTATGATACAATAATAGCCTCTAGGGCATATATCACTAATATGATTCGTCCAGCGCGGTGGTGTAGAGGATCATCGGTCTATTTGAAATGGGGGCAGCAAGCACTTGGGGGTGTAACAGGTACTGCTTGATGCTGTCGAATGCTTCTTGACATTCGGCATCCCAGACAAAAAGGGCTCCCTTCTTCATGAGCATTGAAAAAGGTCTACATCTTCTTGATAGGTTTGAGATGAACCTTCTTATGTATGCGAGCCTGCCTTGGAAGGATCTTAGTCGCGTCAGATTCTTTGGAGGAGGTATCTCCACGATCGCTTTTATCTTCGACGGGTCGATCTCGATCCCTCGGTGCCGGACTATGAAGCCTAAGAATTTCCTCAATGATACGCCGAAGGCGCACTTTAGAGGATTCATCTTCAAATTGTACTTTCTCAGTCTGGTGAATACAGTTCGGAGATCTTGGATGTGATTGGCCTTGGTTTTAGTCTTGACGACCAAATCATCAACATAACATTCGACGACTTTATAGATTAAGTCGTCAAAGATCTTGGTCATTGCCCTTTGATATGTGGCACCTGCGTTTTTCAGTCCAAACGACATCACTTTGTAACAGTATATGCCTATCGGGGTTCAAAATGCTGTTTGTCTCTCGTCCTCAGGCGACATTTTTATCTGATTGTATCCAGAAAAACCATCCATGAAAGTGAACAACTCGTAATTTGAGGTGTCATCGACCATCATTTCCATGATTGGAAGCGGGAAATCATTTTTAGGGCACACTTTATTAAGGTTCCTGAAATCGACACAAATCCGGATCTGCCCATTTTTCTTCTTTACTGGGACGATGCATGCGATCCAGTCTGCGCATTTCTCTTCTCTGATGAAGTCAGTATCGATGAGTTTTTTGGTTTACTCAATGACATTTTCCTCCAACTCCCTTCTCATTCTTCGAGGAGCTTGTTTGAATAGATTGGCATCCAGAGAAATAGCCAGCTTATGCACGACCACTTCGGGGGAGAGGCCAGGCATTTCTTTGTATGTCCACGCGAAGCAGTCGACGAACTCACGCTGCAAGGTGTTTATCTGCTCTTTCATTTCCTCTGAAAAGAGCGAGCTGATGTAGGTCGGCCTCGGATAATCGGGCGTCCCCAAATCAATCTCGGTTACCTCGTCGAACATTGCCTGTTCGCCATCTTCGAGCTCTCGAGGAGCTTCTCCTGGCTCGGCTAGCTCACCGTCATCATTCGACCCTTCACTGACTTCGCTAACGTGGATCATGTTGCATGATTTTGCGTCGGGTTTCACAACCTAGGCTCGTCTATCTGGGACTCGCCCCTCGATGAGCGATTGAACCTGAGGTGGGTGCCATAATTTTTCATAAAATTTTGCTTCGGAGTCTTTCTGGTATAACTGACATCCACACTTTTAAAAATATTCCCGCATCCTGGGCGCATAATATCTGGGATTTAAGACGGCTCTTCTGCCTCTCTCATAAGGAAGGCACGTGGTGGACAGATCGTCCGGGTGTATGATAGGGCTCGATCCATAAACCCTTTTGTCCGTTGTTCCTTCCGGGGACATAGAAGGTTGTCAGCTGGTCCACGGTGGAGACCGACAACATGTCGAGCTCTTTAAATATCTGTTCCAGAACTTTAGGGATGGCCAGGGATCTGTCTATGACTTTAAAGGTCTCTCTTATCTTTGCTTTTTGCATGAGAGTTCGGCCTGTGCAACTATTGCAAGACGGGTCCTCCTCCGACTCTTCGGTATCACTGCTAAGATGAGGGCGAGCTTTGCAGCCTGATGGGCCCTCAATATCAGACTTGTCCATATCGCTCCCGAAATGGGGGCGGTTTTTACGGAAGGATGGACCTCCAGCGTCGGACTCATCAGTGTCGCTGCCGAAACGTGGACGCCCTTGGGGATTTTTACTTTTAAACGTGACGACCGGCTTAGATTGGTTTTTGAGACTCTGGGCCTTCTTATTTTTAGTTGACTGCGGCTCAGCATTCTGGGGTTTCATAAAGTAACGAGAATCTTCATATCGGACTTCATGTACACTAAACGACTGTATATCTCCGTCAATACATCTTTCTTCGCCATTTTTGGTATACTTCATACATTGATGGAGTGTTGACGGAACGATGCCATAATCATGAAGCCACGGTCGTCCCAGGAGAATCTTGTAGGACGTGTTGGCGTTGATCACATATATCTTAGCTTCGTTTTGCTGGTCCCCGAACCTGATTGGCAAAGCTATAGATCCAAGAACTTGCTGGAAGTTTTGATTGAAGCTCTGGATGACAATTCTCTCCCTTGACAGGTGTCAGACGCCCATTGATAAATTCTTTAGAGTCCGCAAGTTCATGATGTTCACTGAGGACCCCGGATCAATCAATATGCGATTAATCCGATCTCTGTCGCTGTATCCTGTCACGTAAAGCGGTCGGTTATGCTCGGCTCTCCCTAATAGCAGGTCTTCATCTTTAAATGCGACCGCAGCCATGTGCAGAGCGTACTGGACCTTTTCCATATCAATCTCCGTGAAGTGCGTCTGGTACCGCTCGAGGTTTTGCAGAGCATAGATAAGGACATCCCTAAGCACTTTGGATAAAATCAGAGCATCATAGATACTTAAGAGGGATGGAAGCTTCCAGAGGTGAGCCAAGACGTTATAGTCTACTAAGGAAGTGCTCGAATCTCCGTGAGTCGGATCCCTGTTGTCTTCTTCATTAGCCACCTGATTTTCCTTTTCTTTTGGGGTGTTGCCTTGTCTTGGCGCTAGAGTCTTACCGCTTCTAAGCTGGATTTAGTTGGCTTTTGTGGCGAGCCTATTGTCCTCTTCTGGAAAGCAGGGCTCCTCCTCAAAGTCGCTGCCAAGATGGATGGCGTAGCAAGTCACGGTGTGGGCCTCATCATCAGAACCATCTTCCAATTCTTCCAAGATTTCTGCGGCCTCTATAGGGAAGAACTCTTTCAGTTGGATAAAGGTTCTTTCCTTTTGTACATAGTCTTTGAAAGAATCGATGTATTTTTGAATGGTCTTTCTTCTCAAACACTCTTCTTTGCGTTGAACCGCATCTTTCTTTTTCTTCTTTCTAAGCTTCTTGGACTTTGAGTCTTCCCGTCTCGGATTGGTGGACGGGACGGTGGGCTTCTTTTGCCCTTCCCACCCGACTCTGAGTTCTTTCTGGAGCATTTTCAACATCTTCTCCGTCTTCTTGGATATATATACATCCCACAGAGCTTGAGACACGTTGTCTTCATTTCTTAGGGCAGACGGTTCAGCGGCATGTCTCCAAAGGGCTTCAGCTTCTGTCTGTACAAAGTTGGAGGTTGCGGCTTGATCGTTTGTCAACACGCCAGGGGACAATGAGATTTCTCCCGCCTTGTACTGCTTCTCGACCTAATCTTTGAATATGTAACAATCCTTGATGATGTGACTCAGCATTCTGTGGTGGCAATACAGAGGGTTGTCAGTCATGCTTGCTTCATGCGGCCTCTTTGGGTTCGACAGTTGTAAACCATTCCTCAAGGCGTCCCTGAATATCTTTCGGACCTTTTCCATTCTAAAGGAGTATACTTTGCTTTTCCTCTCTTCCAAAGTTGGTCTTTCTCCTCCCAGTACTGACTTTTGCGATCGGTCGGTTTTTTGTCCGCCCACCCTTCTCTTGTCTTCATTGTCAGACGTATTGAAGACGTTGGTATTGTTGGAGTTCCCACCTTTACGATGGTCATCTTTTTGACTTTTCCAAGGTTTGTCATTTTGAGAGTCCTGGGTAGACTCTTGCTTCGAATACTCCAACATCTGAATCTTCTTGGTCAGCTCTTAGAATGTTTTGAGGCCTACTGTACATAAGAACGAGACCATCAAATTGCTGAGGTTCCCAATGTGGAGGCTGACAGACTGGTCCTGTTCTAATCGCGGCTCACACTTGACGGTAGGGTTGCGCCATCAGCCAATGAAGTCCGTATTGCTTTCATTCTTCCTCGGCTTGGTCCGCACAAGGTCAGCAATGGAGATTTTTTCACTGACACTCATGAATATTTGCCGAAATAGAGACTCTATTTGGACAAAAGCAGCGACGGAACCGTCTGGTATGCTCGCGTACCAGTCGAAAGCGACACCTGTCAGGCTGTTGACGGACTGACGGAGAAGAAGCACATCATTGCCCCCTGTATTCTTACATGATGCTTTAAAGTGGGCAACGTGCTGATTCGCATTTCCTGTCCCGTCGAATCTCCTGAATTTAGGGATAACATAACCGCTAGGGAACTTGATCAGGTCGTATTGTGCGGGGTACGGCCTCCCACTACCGCCAACATCTTTCTGAGCCTCAGCTTCGGCCACCAATGTTTTAACTTTGTTGGTGACCAAATCCATTATCCGATCATGCGTCAGCGGAACGACGCCATCTGGGCCTAAGGCTTCCCCAGAAGCAGAATACGGTCGGCTTTCGTGTAGCTCGCCCATATTCGGACCTGAAGGGACATGAATCGATTGCTTCGGTTTGTTATCGCCCAACTCATGAGTAGAGACTTATGTTTGATTGGAGGGAGTCTGAGCAACTTGAGCTGTGAGCTGCATCACAACATTCGTTAAGTCATCAATTTGGAGTATAGTTTGGCCATCTCCTTATCTTTGCTTCGAAATTGTTTTCGGAGCTCTTGGAGGAGCTCCTGTTTCGCGGTATGAGGGTGAAAGATCGGCACTTCTTCACCGTCCGAGCTTGATTCCACGTGGACTAAGGGGTCCTTCTATCTATTGGCCTCATCGAGAGGATTTTCATCATTCTGTGGAGGAGGCTGATCTTGGGAAGGGGCAGCCATATTCAAGCCAGATTGGGCTTGGGATGTGGTGGCCCCATCCTTAATTTTACTGCGAAGGTTGTCACTGGGATGCGTACCCGCCATATGGACCATGTAGATAATATGGCCGACCACCTTTATACTCCTAGCGGCTACTTTTGCGGACCGCCGTCGTGGCCCTTCCGCTTCGGGAAGGGAAAATCGACTGAAGACAGTTGTCCTGACAGGGTTATCGAGTGGCGCCGGTGCTTTTATTTAGGCCGTCCCCTGCTGCTTTCGGGCTGCACGGAGTGCCTGGTAAACGCTTGATGAGACGGTATCAGGTTTTCTACGTTGGGGGTTTAGATACGTCCCTTCGCAACACTGTACGAATTGCCATCCTTTTGATCTTCACAGTTATGGAGTTTCTCTTGACCCATCTCAGGGGTTCAAAAGAGTTGCAGATTTTACGGTCGAGACGGTCGTCTTTGCGGGATAGCCGGCTCTTGGAACTTCATAAAATCCAGTTTGGTCGGTGTTTGCGCCCTTTTGTTGGCTCTATACCTGATCCGCTTCTGCCTTAGCTTTTCTGTTTAGAGTGCCTGGCGAGCTTTTGCGTAGGTCGGTAGGTAGAGAGCCTTAAAAAGACATCCGGCTGTGCACTCGTCGAAGGCATTGTCTGGGCTTGCCCGCGATGTTTGGTGACTTTTTTCATTCCGATGACTTTGCCCCCAGCTGGGGCCAAGGAGAGCAGTTTGAATACCGACTTGCGTTTGGATTGGGGCGTCTTCGAAACCACCACATTTGGCCTCCTTCCTTTCGAGGCCGGTTTGTCTGTTACGGGAGCTTGAGGAGCTGGGACGGTGTTATCTGGCATGAACAGAATAGAGCTGAACTGTAGCGGCGGCTCCTCCCTCTATCGCCTGAGACTACCCGGGAGGACCGTCCTGACGTCCATCTTCATTGTGTAGGAGATGGGAGTTGTGTCGAGTGTTGAGCTTTTCTTTGGAGAATCCTTGTTCCATCCGAAAATTGAAATCGAAAGTTGTTAATCTGCGCAAAGGAGTAGAATTTTAGTACAAACAATCAATATATATTAATTGAGCTCACATTAATCCTTGACCCGAAATATAGGAGGAGAGAGAAGGTCCCACCGAACGTGCCAGAATCTGTAGGGTGTTTTTCGCAACCCCATTGAGATGGGAATACGCGTCGCTGGTCAGGCGTGTACAAATTCCCCCTACTCAGGGTAGGCTGGGGTTTATTGATTGTGGGATCCTAATCTCCGGCAGCCGTGGACTAAGCTGCCGTTAATTACCCCTCGCTCTTAGAGCGAAGAAACCTCCGATTGACGGGTCAAAATAGTCATGCGAGCTCAATGTGAAATGTCGGTGTTTGAAAGTAATGCAGAAAGGCATGTTTATTTCATTTTATTTATTCTATTTGCGAAGAAACCTTCGATTGATGGGTCAAAATAGAGTTAAACTCTCTTTTATAAAAAAAACCAACTTTTTTTTATATGGAGTTAAACTCCAAAAGATTTTATTTAGAGTTGAACTACAGAAACAAATTTATTCGGAGTTAAATTCCCAAAAGTTACTGTATGGAGTTAAACTACAAAAAAAGGTATAAAAAAAGAAAGAAAGAGAAAAATAAAATAAAATAAGCAAATAAATAAAATAAAAAAATAGGAAAGAAAACGGGGGAGCCTTCCTCCACTCACGTGAGGGAAGCTCTTTACCCCCTCACGTGAGGGGGAAAAGCTCCCACCCAGTGGGAGCTCCTTCTCCCTCACGTGAGAGGGAGCGGGGGCTCCCACAAAGTGAGAGCCTTCCCTTAATGTGGGGAAAACACCAGTTTGTCTGTTTCAGGAGCTTGAGGAGATGGAATGGTGTTAGCGTCTGTAGGGTGTTTTTCGCCATCCCATTGAGATGGGAATACGCGTCGCTGGTCAGGCATGTACAGATTCTCCCTATCCAGGATATGCTGGGATTTATTGATTGTATGGATCCTAATCTCCGGCAGCCGTGGACTAAGTTGCCGTTAATTACCCCTCGCTCTTAGAGCGAAGAAAACTCCGATTGACGGGTCAAAATAGTCATGCGAGCTCAATGTGAAGTGTCGGTGTTTGAAAATAATGCAGAAGGGCATGTTTATTTCATTTTATTTATTCTATTTGCGAAGAAACCTCCGATTGACGGGTCAAAATAGAGTTAAACTCTCTTTTATTAAAAAAATCAACATTTTTTTATATGGAGTTAAACTCCAAAAGATTTTATTTGGAGTTGAACTCCAGAAACAAATTTATTCGGAGTTAAACTCCCAAAAGTTACTGTATGGAGTTAAACTTCAAAAAAAGGTATAAAAAAAGAAAGAGAGAAAAATAAAATAAAATAAGTAAATAAAAAAAATAGGAAAGAAAAAGGGGGAGCCATCCTCACTCACGCGAGGGGGTAGAGAGCTTTCCACTTAATGGGAGCCTCCCCCTCACATGAGGGGGAAAAGCTCCCACCCAGTGGGAGCTCCCTCTCCCTCACGTTAGAGGGAGCGGGGGTTCCCACTGAGTGAGAGCCTTCCCCTCACGTGAGGGAAACTCTCACTTAGTGGGAGCTCCTTCTACCTCACGTGAGAGGGAGCGGGAGCTCCCACTTTGTGGGGGCCACCCCCTCACGCGAGGGGGAAAAGCTTCCCAAATAGTGGGAGCTCCCTCTCCCTCACGTGAGAGGGAGCATGATGCCAAAAGACCCTTTTTTTCTTATAATGGAGTTAAATTCCAAAAGATATATTTTTTTATGGAGTTGAACTCCTAAAACATTTGTATGGAGTTAAACTCCAAAAGATTTTTTTTATATTTATGAAGTTTATAAACTCCAAAAAAAGCATCTACATGGAGTTAAACTCCAAAAGATTTTTAAAATATAGAGTTGAAATCCCAAAAACTTTTAAAATATGGAGTCAAACTCCAAAAGATTTTATTTTTTTATTATGGAGTTAAACTCCAAAAGGCTTTTCTTTTATGGAGTTAAACTTCTAAAACATTTGTATGGAGTTAAACTCTAAAAGATTTTTTTTTATGGAGTTAAACTCCAAAAAGCATCTGTATGGAGTTAAACTCCAAAGATTTTATTTTTTTTATTATGGAGTTAAACTCCAAAAGATTTTTGTATGGAGTTAAAATCCAAAGATTTCTTTTTTATTATGGAGTTAAACTCCAAAAACAAAACACATTTTTTTAACGGGAAGCTCCCACAGGGAGTGGGAGCTTCCCTCTCACGTGAGGGGGACCAAAGAGGCTCCCACTTTGTGGGAGCTTCCTTTCCCCTCACATGAGGAAGGGATCCCTACCCACGTGGGGAAATTAGAGGGAGCCCACTAGCTTGGAATTAAACTTCAAAAGATTCACCTTTTTTATTATTATGGAGTTAAACTCTAAAAGATTCTCCTCTTTTTTTTAATTATTATGGAGTTAAACTCCAAATGGCAGAAACGAGACTTGGGGGAGATTTCGACAGAATCTTTCTGAAATACAATACGAGAAGACTTGGACCCACGATCGGTCATATTACGCATACCCAGTAGGCCAGAGTTCGGCATCGTTGACGAGACATGTTATGTGTGACCATGACAGTTAGCCAGAGATCTTTAGAGGATGTGCTAGAGCGGGACTGTTTCCGCCATCTTTGATTTTGGTATTTTTGGAGATTTATTTGCAAGATTGAGATTTTGCCCACCATAGTTGCACTTGACTTCGATTTGATGTCATTCGTGATGCTGATTTTGATTTCATACCTATGGTATGCATGTGATTTGACTTATGCTTTCGGCATAGTTTTCATGCACTTTAGTATTTTGATGCGATTTTGCGCACAATGATGCACATGGTTGTGAGATTATATACCACGGTATACCTGATTTGGATTTGGATTGAGATGTGTTGTATATCGTCGATTTCGATTGTGGTACTCGATATTTATTTTCGTACACCTTGTACACTTGAGTTGGATTTTGTGCAGACTTGACGCGCTTGATGCGATTTTGGTGCACACCAGATGCACTAAATCGAGATTCTTCGTGCATATCAGATGCACCTGATATTGCTTTCAGGCACACACCGTTGCTCTTGACAGGTGTTTCGTGAACACCCGTTGCACTTAGATTTTGTTCTGTGTACATGTATGGCACATTCATGGATTTCGATTTCCGTGCGCACCAGACGCACGTGGCATTTTTATATACATTTTGGGATTGATTTCCTTTGAGCAGCATGTTCTATGATATTTACTCTTTGATATAGTGACTGAGCAGGACTAGTCCGAGGACAATACCTGAGTATATTTTTTCATGCATTGATAGTTACCGAAGGTATTTCCAAAAAGGAGCTATAGCCTCAGTATTTACCTACGTGTCCGAGATGACACGAGGCATTTAACAAGGAAACCCTTCTAAATTATTTTCAAAACGGCGGGACGTGTATATTAAACAAAGGATATATATATATATATAGTTATTTTCTTACAATAGACGTCCGCTCCTGTGCCGTGATACGCGCATTGGACAATGATTGGAAAAGAGTTTGGCATGCATTTCTTTTGGATGTTTTAATGACGTTTACATGTGTAGTTTGATGTATATCATGTTGGTTTTCGTATTGGGCTTCGACATTGATGTCTTCGCCATAACTCTGATGATTGCAGGATGCTTGATGGAGTTTTGATTTTTAGTTATATGCTCATTTTTCATGCGCATGCTTTGCGCTATGATATGTTTTATGTATTTATGATTTCGAAGCCCCGATGACTTGATTATTTTACTGAAATGTTTTAGTATTTGAGGGGTTTAAATTTAAATTCGGGGACCGAATTTCTTTAAGGGGGAAGACTGTAACATTTCAGAAAAATAAAATATTATTTTTAGGAATTTTTATAATTAAATAATAAATATTATGAATATTTGATAATGCGGTATAATTAATTTCCAATAAATTGGGAAATATTTGGAAAATTATAAGAATTTCTGAAATGAAGGTGTTTTATTTGATGTAGGCAAATTATGAATTTTATAATTAATTATATATAATTTTATTGTTAATCGCGATTAAATATCACTAATCGTGCATTAAGCTTGTTTTGTGCATGTGACATGCACCAAGTCATTTTTCACATTTGTTACATTTTCCTACATGGTCTTTTCTTTTTATCATGCATGGCTTTGTATTTATTGAGAAAAGAAAAGATAAAGAAAAGATAAGAATAGAAAAGAAAAAGAAAAGAAATGAATATTGAAAGAGGAATGGGCATGAGAGAGAGGGTGAGGGGTCAACTTAGACCATGGCTCATTGTTTCCTCTTCATCTCTTCATCATTTCTTCTTCCTCTCAACTCCCATAGCTGCCCTCCACCTCCTCCTTCCTCAAACACCTCACAACAACACCAAAACCCCATTAAAACTCCATCCCCCTTTCACTAAAAATGTGCACAAGCTCACTACAAACATTTTGGACCAAGAAAGCAAGGATTTGGACACTTGGGGCAACTCAAGAAAATTCTTGAGTTGCCAAATGAGGTATTTTCTTTACCATTAGCATTGTATCGGTTTCACTTTAGCATCCATATTAACTTAGAAGTGATATTGTGTAGTGTAGTGAGTGTTGGGGAAAAAATTTACACCCCGGTTGACCAAGTCAAAATTAAAGTCAACCCCAAGTCAAGTGGGCCCAAGCCCAGATCCAGTGGGCCCATGCCCGGGTCGAGCCCGAACATGAAGCGGCCGGCCTCCCCCCATGCCAAGATAAAATTTTTGTAATAAATAATTTTGTTGTATTTCTTTTCTTTTATTTTATGGATAAATGTAAGAAAAATAGGCATAAAGCCAAATTTTTGTAAAGCCCAGGGCTTATGTGCAAAAAGAAATGGCACATGAGCTATGGGATAGGCAAAATGCCATTTTGTAAAGCACAATGGGCTATGTGTAAAGTGTATAGCCTATAAAGGCAAGGATAATGAAAATATCCTAACAACTTTTTTCTCTCTCCAAAAAAAATTTAGATCTGAGATCTTTCCTCCTTCTTCAAGGTTCCAAAACCTTCTTCTTTCTTTTGAATTAAATCAAGAGTTTTACTCTTCATTTTATAAAACTAAATAGTTTTTCACCACAAAACCCACAAAGGGGAACTTGGATCTGTCATTAGATCTCAAAAAGAAGAGATTTTTAGATCTCACATCTCTTGAGCCATTCAACAGAGGAGGAAGAAGAAGAACCCATTTCCTCAACCAAAACATTTTTAGGAGTTTAACTCCACTCTAAACCCTATTTCTGGGATTAAAAGCCCCTTTTCCTCGCCAGCGCCCAGCGCTCGAGCGCAAAGCGCCCACATGCCGACACGTGGCGCGCGTGCGCTCAAGCGCCCTGCGCTCGAGCGCAAAGCGGCCACGTGCCGACACGTGGCGCGCTTGCGCTCAAGCGCCCTGCGCTCGAGCGCAAAGCGCCCACGTGCCGACACGTGGCGCGCTTGCGCCTAAGCGCACAGCGCTCAAGGCGCCGGCCCCACGCATCCCTTGGATGCCTTTCTACCCTCTCTTTTATATATACATATACATATATATATATATATACACATATGCATACATATGTACACACACATACACCGCGACACTGTCCCTGTTAGAAAAAAATTTCTAACGGGGCGCTGGCCCACACCTCGCAAGGGGGCTGCTAGCCCCCTTGACCCCTAGCCCGCTATCCGGGTAGCGGGTCCCCCGTAAAAACTCTGCGTGGCTCCCGATATATCCAAACCCCGCTCCAAAACAACACATACGTACACTGCATATTGAGTTCGCATGACCAGTTGGAACTGTTAATCGGAGGTTCCCTCGCCCCAAAGGCGAGGGATAATTAACGGCAGCTTAGTCCGCGGCTGTCGGAGATTCGGATCCCCACAATCATTAAACCCCGGCCTACCCTAGGCAGGGGGAATCTGTAGTACGCCTGACCAGCGCGCGCGTATTCCTATCTCAATGGGGTGACGAAAAACACCATACAGATTCTGGCACGCCCTGTGGGACCTTTCTCTCCTCCCATATTTCGGGTTAAACGTTCATGCGAACTCAATCAATATACATATCGATTGTCTATACTGAAATGATGTTTTTTTTTCTGTGCAGCAATCAACTTTCGACGACAATGTCTCCTATGACGAATTCAGCTTCCAATGTGACCCCGATCCCGTACGTGGTCAAGGTCAATGCTCGTATAGTTCTCCCTGCAAGCCTCAGTCGACAGTGGGAGGAACTGCCCCACCAGTTTGGTTCCGTCATCATCTACCCTGCTGGAAGCGCTCATCTGGCAGAAATTCCGGCGAAACAGGCGGCCAAGCCGGTCTCAAGGGGCAAGAGGCCAAATGTCGTGATTGCCAAGGCACCACAATCGAAGCTTAAGACTGTGTCTGAACGACTCTCTGGCGCTCTAGCTGGGGGCAAGACTTCCGGTACAAAGGGCAACATCAAATGTTGCGGACGAGCTCAGGCGATGACTCTAACAAATGCACAATCGAGCGTATCTCCAAAATCCTTCATTGCCCGGTCTACGGCGTCTTCCCAAAGAACCGAAGTCTGCCAGGTGCTTAAAATAGAAAAGTTAAGGCAGAAGCGGCTCAAGTATCGAGCCAACAAGAGGGCCAGGGCTTCGGCCAAGTGGAATCTTATGAAGTTCCAAGTGCAGGGTCGCCCTGCGACGACGGCTGAGTCGGACGTAAGAATCAGCAATTCCTTTGAGCCTCTGAAGTGGGTTCAGAAAAATACCATGACCGCCATAATCAAGAAGACAGCGGTCCGAACAATGCTACAAAGAGACATGTACCAGCCCTAACAGATAAAGTATGACACTTTCTCTTCAAGAGTCTATCAGGCGCTCTGTGCCACACGAAAGCAGTAGGGCAAACCCAGAAAAGAAGCGCCAGCACCATTCAAGAACCTGGTTAGGCCAGCCGCCTTCAATCGACTGCCATCTACCGAAACGAGGGGGTCAAGACAGCGATCTGTGAAATCAGCCGCCGATGATAAAAAGATGGCAGGATATATTATCCATACGGTCTATATGGCGGGCGGGCACCCCAGCGACAACCTTCGCAGCAAGAGCAAGGATGGGGCCACCACATCCCAAGTCCAATCTGGCTTGAATGTGGTTGCCGCTTTCCAAGAACAGCCGCCTCCACTGGATGATGAAAACCCTCTTGATGAGGACGATAGGCAGAAGGACCCTTCGGTCCTGGCAGAGTCAAGCTCAGAGAGCGAGGAAGAGCCGACTTTTCGCCCCAGGACCGCGGAGCAAGAGCTGCTCCAAGAGCTTCGGAAACAGCTCAAGAGCAAAGATAGAGAGATGGCCAAGCTCTATTCGAAAATTGACGACCTAACAAACGTTGTGATGCAGCTTACGGCTCAAATTGCTCGAGCGCCTCCCAATCAAGCACAAGTCGCTACTAATCAGCCGGGTGATGACAATCCGAAGCAGCCAATGCCTGTTCCTTTGGGTCCAAGACTGGTCGAGCCGCACGAAAGCCGGCCACATTCCGCTTCTGGGGACGCATTGGCACTGGATAGCACTATCCCGCTAACACAAGATCGGATAATGGATTTGGTCACCAGCAAAGTTAAAACATTGGTGGCCGAAGCTGAAGCTCAGAAAGAGATTGCAGTAGTGGGAGGCCATATCCTGCACAATACGATCTGATCGAGTTCCCGAGCGGCTACGTCATTCCTAAGTTCGGAAGATTTGACGGAACGGGAAATGCAAATCAGCACGTCGCCCACTTCAAAGCATCGTGCGGAAATACAGGGGGAAATGATGCTCTCCTTCTTCGTCAGTTTGTCAACAGCCTGACCGATGTCGCCTTCGACTGGTACGCGAGTATACCAGACAGGTCCGTCATTACCTTTGCCCAAATGGAGTCTCTGTTTTGGCAAAGGTTCATGAGTGTCAGTGATAAAATATCCATTGCCGACCTTGTGAGGACCAAGCCGGGGAAGAATGAAAGAAACACCGACTTTATCGCCCGATGGAGTAATCTTACAGTCAAGTCCGAACCGCCGCTGGAGCAGGACCAGTCCGTCAGCCTTCTTATTGGGAACCTCAACAATTGGATGGTCCCATTCTTGTGTACAGCGGCCCTCAAGGCATTTCAAGAGCTAACCAAGAAGGTCCAAATGCTGGAACGCTCGAAGCAAGAATCCCTGCCGGACTCTCCGAGAGACAAAACTTGGAAAAGCAAGCGGGATGACAGCCGTAGAAGCGGGAGTTCCAGCAGTACCAATGTCTTCAATGCGTCCGACAATGAAGAAAAGCGAAGGGCGGGCGAATCCAAAACCAACCGGTCTCGAAAGCCATTGCTGGGAGGAGATGGGCCTTCCCTTGAAGAGAGGAAGAACAAGGTTTACTCTTTCAGAAGGGACAAGGTCCGCAAGATATTTAAAGATGCCTTGAACAATGGTCTACAATTGCCAGAATCGAAAAGACCCCAAGAAGTGAAAATTACCGACAATCCTCTGTATTGCCCATACCACCGAGTAGTGAGCCATGCGATCGAGGATTACTATATCTTCAAGGACTAGGTCGAGAAGCAGTATAAGGCTGGAGAGATCGAGCTGTCCAAAAGCGTGTTGGTGAACAATCAAGTTGCAACCGCCAACTTTATTCAGATAGAAGTTGAAACCTTCTGGGAGCAGACAGCCGAACCCGCTGCCCTGAGCAATGAAACGGACCCATCGCGGCCTTCGTGGAGTACGCACATATCTAATAAGATGAAGAAGATGATAAAGCTACTTCGGAAAGAGCCCAGGACAGAATGGGAAGGGCAGGAGAAGCTTACCAGTCCAGCTGCCAATGCGGCTCCATCAGGCTCAAAATCCACGAAGCTCAAGAAGAAGAAAAGTGCAGCTCGGCGCGAAAAGGAGTCTGCAGGGAGATCGACCATTCAAAAATATATCGATTCCCTCGAAGAATATGAACAAAAAGAAAGAAATCTGATTCAATTGAAGGAGTTCTTCCCTGTCCAAGCGGCTGAAATTCTGGAGGAGTTAGAAGAAGACCCCAATGAAGAGATCCCAGTAGTGACCTGCTACGCCATCCATCTTGGCAGCGATTCTGAGGAGGAGCTCTGTTTTCCCGAAGAGGACGAGGAGCTCGCCACAAAGGCCAATCAAATCCAGCTCAGAAGCGGCAGGGCTCTACCGCCAAATCAGGGCAATGCCCCAGAAAGGAAGGAAAAACAGGTGGCCAATGAGGAAGATAGCAGAGAGCCGGCTGATGAAAACTCAAGTCCTTTCCCAGTAGACTATAATGTTTTGGCTCACCTCCAAAAGCTTCCGTCTCTCCTTAGCATCTACGATGCCTTGGTTCTATCTCAAGAGCTTAGAGATGTTCTCATTCATGCTCTACAAAACCCTGAGCGGTATCAGGCTCGCTTTGCGGAAATTAATATGAAAGAAGCTCAGTACACTTTGCAAGCCGCCGCAGTCACGTTTAAGAATGAAGACTTGCTACTGGGAACGGTTGAGCATAATCGGCCGCTTTACGTGACCATGTACAGCGACGGGGATCGGATTAATCGCATATTGATTGATCCGGGGTCCTCAGTGAACATCATGAACTTTCGAACACTGAAGAGTTTGTCAATGGACGTCCGACACCTGTCAAGGGAAAGGATTTTCATTCAAGACTTCAATCAAAACCGCCAGCAAGTTCTGGGGTCTATAGCTTTGCCAATCAAATTCGGGGATCTGCAAACTGAAGCTAAGATATACGTGATCGACGCAGACACGTCTTATAAGATTCTCTTGGGACGGTCGTGGCTCCACGATTACGGCATCGTCCCGTCAACTCTCCATCAATGCATGAAGTATACTAAAAATGGCGAAGAAAGACGCATTGACGGAGACATCCAGCCGTTCGGTGTGCATGAAGTCCGATATGAAGATTCTCGGTACTTTATGAACCACCAAAATGCTAAGCCACAACTGACTGAAGATAGAGCGGCCCCAAGACTCAAAGGAAAATCAAAGCCGGCTGTCACTTTCAAAAGCAAAAACGCCCAAGTGCGCCCGCATTTCGGTAGCGACACTGATGAGTCCGATGCTGGAAGTCCGTCCTTCCGTAAAACTCGCCCTCGTTTCGGCAACGATACGGACGAATCCGTTACTGAAGCCCCATCTAGCAGCAGAGTCCGCCCTCATCTTGGCAGCGACACTAAAGAGTCGGAGGAAGAGGACCTGCCGCACAACAGCGGCGCAGATTGGACCCCCATGCGACAATCGAAACTACGAGATACCTTCAAAATTGCAGAAGGGTCCCTAGCCGTCACAAGGGTACCAGAGCAGATGTGCAAAAAGCTCGATGCGTTGTCAGTCTCCACCGTGGACTAGCTGAAAACTTTCTACGTCCCCGGAAGGAAAAGTGGGCAGAAAGGCATCCCGTTTTATGGGTTAAACCCCGTTGTGCACCCAGACGATTTGTCTGCCGCATGCCTTCCATATGAGAGAGGCATAAGAGCCGTCCTCAATCCTAGATACTATACGCCCGAGATGCGGGAATACTTCAAAAAGTACGGATGCCGGTTATATCAAACGGAGTCCGAAGCAAAGTTTTACGAAGGGCTATGGCATCCACCTCAGGTCCGAGCACTTATCGATGGATGAATTCCAGATAGGCGGGGCATAGGTTTCATCCAGCCTGATTCTAAGGCATGCTACATGACCCATATTGGGGAAGCCAGCGAAGAGCCAAATAATGAAGACGAGCTAGCCGAACCAGAGGAAGCTCCTCAAGAGCTCGAAGATGGCGGACAAGCAACCTTTGACGAGCTAACCGAGATTGGCTTAGGAACGCCCGATAATCCAAGGCCGACCTACATCAGCTCACTCTTGTCGAAGGAAATGAAAGAGCAGATAATTGCCCTGCTGTGTGAGTTCGTCGACTGCTTCGCGTGGACATACAAAGAAATGCCTGGCCTTCCCCCGAAGTAGCCGTGCATAAGCTGGCTATATCTCCTGATGCTAAGCCAGTCAAACAAGCTCCTCGACGAATAAGAAGGGAACTAGAAGAAAAGGTCATCGAGGAAACTAAGAAGCCCATTGATGCCGGCTTCATCAGGCAAGAGAAATATGCGGACTGGATCGCATGCATAGTCCCAGTGAAGAAGAAAAATGGGCAGATCCGAGTTTGTGTCAATTTCAGGGACCTCAACAATGCATGTCCTAAAGACAACTTCCCCCTACCGGTGATGGAAATGATGGTCGATGACACCATAAATTACAAACTGTTCACCTTTATGGATGGCTCGTCGGGATATAATCAAATCAAGATGTCGCCTGAGGATGAGAAACACACAGCATTCCGAACCCCGATCGGAATATACTGCTACAAGGTGATGCCGTTTGGACTGAAGAACGCAGGTGCTACGTACCAAAGGGCAATGACCAATATCTTCGATGACCTAATTCATAAATTCGTCGAATGTTATGTTGATGATCTGGTCGTCAAGACTAAAACCAAGGCCGATCATATCCAAGATCTTAGGACCGTTCTCACCAGACTGAGGGAATACGATCTGAAGATGAATCCTCTGAAATGCGCTTTTGGCGTGTCATCGGGAAAATTCCTGGGCTTCATAGTCCGACATCGAGGGATCCAAGTTGACCCATCGAAGATAAAGGCCATCATGGAGATGCCCCCTCCGAAGAGTCTGACGCAGCTAAGATCTTTTCAAGACAAGCTTGCTTATATATGGAGGTTTATCTCAAATTTATCGGGGAGATGTAGGCCCTTCTCAAAGCTCATGAAGAAAGGAGCTCCTTTTATCTGGGATGCCGAATGTCAAGCAGCGTTCGAAAGCATCAAACAATACTTGTTGCACCCTCCAGTGCTGGCCGCTCCCATTCCAAATAAACCGCTGATTCTCTACACTGCCGCGCTAGATGAGTCACTCGGTGTGCTCCTTTTCCAGAATAACGAGGAAGGAAAAGAAAATGCCCTCTACTACCTCAATCGAACTCTAGTCGGGGCGGAACATAACTATTCCCCAATCGAAAAGCAATGCCTGGCTCTGATATTTGCTATGAAGAAGCTGAGGCACTATCTGCTCGCTCATCGGGTTATGCTGATCTCCAAGGTCGACCCGCTCAAACACTTGATGACCAAAGCAAGCCTAGCCGGCAGAATGGCAAGATGGGCTGTCATGCTACTTGAGTTTGACATAGTATATACTCCTCAGAAAGCAGTAAAAGGGCAAGCTCTTGCAGACTTTCTCACTGCTCATCCTATACCAGAGGGGTCACTACTCAATTGCGAATTACCCGACGAACAAGTGCTGCACCTAGAGAATGATGAGCCATGTTGGGAGCTCTACTTCGATGTGGCCTCATCAATAAGGAGCTCCGGCCGATCAAGCGTCCCGGAGGTAAAAGCGGGGATAGGATTGGTGTTCGTCACGCCATCAATGGGAACCTTACGACGTTCTTTCGCTCTCACCGAGCCTCGGACAAACAATGAGGCCGAGTATGAAGCCCTGATAGCTGGTTTGGAGCTCGCTATAGAAATGGAAATCTTTCGGCTACGGGTTTACAGTGACTCCCAGCTTGTCGTCAACCAAGTAAGCGACGATTATAAGATATACAAACCTGAATTAGCTCAGTACAGAGGCCGAGTGGTGGAACTCATGAAACGGTTCACTCATATTTAACTAACAAGAGTCCCTAGAGCGTTGAACGGAAAGGCTGACGTACTCGCTCGCTTAGCCAAGGAGCTGGCTGATCCTGACATGGACGAAATTCTTATCATAGTCAGGAGCCAGCAAATTCTACCCCTAGTCTCTCTACGAGAAGAGGAAAGCACGGAACAGAAGAGCAGTCCCGCCGAAGAATCTTCGATCATCCAAGACGAGCCCGATTGGAGAGAACCCTTCATAGAGTACCTCCGATACGACAAGCTGCCCGGAGAAAAATCTGCGAGGATTCAGCTAAAGAAAAGAGCTCTCCGATACGTGTTTGTAAATGACACGTTATACCGTAGGTCATATGACCAACTCTGGCTCAGGTGTCTGTCATTGGCCGAAGCCCAAAAGGTCATGAAAGATGTTCACTCGGGCATTTGCGGTACTCACCAATCTGGCCCCAAGATGCGACTTCAAATCAAACGGCTTGGGTATTACTGGCCCACCATGATACGGGATTGCGGAGAGCATGCAAAGAAATGTCAGATCTGCCAAATCCATGGTGATTTCATTCATAAGCATCCCAATCCGTTGCATCCTACGGTGGCGTCGTGGCCCTTCGAAGTCTGGGGCACCGACATTATTGGCCCAATTGATCCTCTGTCATCCAAAGGCCACCGGTTCATACTGGCCGCAACTGATTACTTCTCCAGATGGGTTGAAGCTGTCCCGTTAAAAGAAGTCAAGACAAAAGATATTCTGACATTCTTCCAGCATAATATTCTATACCGCTTCGGTACACCAAGAAGAATCATTTTTGACAACGGGCCTTCTTTCAAGAGCTTCAATGTCTCAAGGTTCGCTACTCAGCACAAGATAGACTGGAGATATTCCTCCATCTATAATCCAAGAGCCAATAGGCTCGCCGAAGCCTTCAATAAGATTCTATGCAAGCTCTTAAGGAAAAATGCTTCAGCCAACAAGAGAGACTGGAATCTCAAGCTTCACGAGGCGTTGTGGGCATATCGTACCACGCACCGTACTCCAACTCAGTCCACTCCATACTCATTGCTCTTCGGAGTGAAGGAGGTCCTCCCCCTCGAAGTTGAAGTTCCAAGCTTAAGAATGGCCGTTCAGCATGAGTTGACGGAGGAGGAAAATGTGCTCCTTCGACTTGAAGAGCTCGATGCCCTCGAAAAAAAGAGGCTCGCGGTGCAGCAAAGTCTGGAGCTATACCGAGCCCAAATGTCACAGGCCTATGACAAGATAACCCGTCTCCACGCTTTCAAGAAAGGTGAATTAGTGTTGGTCCTCAAAAGACCGATCATCCCCAATCGACATGCCAAGGGAAAATTCGAGCCAAACTAGGAAGGACCATACGTCATCGAGAAAGTGTTCGACGGAGGATCCTACCAACTAATAACTGCCAAGGGAGAAAGTCCCATGCCTCATATCAATGGTCGATATCTCAAGAAATACTACGCGTGAATGCTCCAAGTCGCAGGCGAATTGAGCACATCAGCCCTACGGTCTGGTTCATACACCCTGCAAAACCGTATACAATCCACGGACGTAAACGACCCCTATCTCTCCCAAATCCTGCCGGTGATACTAATTTTAAAGTCCTACCAGCGGCAAAAAATAAGAAGAAAAAAAGAAGAAGACGAGAAGAAGAGAAAAAAAAAGAAAAGAAAAATGGTATGTCCACAAGCAAAACTGGCACGGATGAAAACCCGAAAGGGCTCCATGAGTAAAAACAGCAAGACTATCGGCGAGTTTGTGAAAACCCGAAAGGGCACAAACTCGTGAAAAGAGATACACTCGCAAAGTCCTCTCGACCTTGTGAGGAGAAAACCCCTGCGTGAGATCCTTACGACTCACAAAGGAGCAACACACTTAGGAATCCTCACGATTCCTAAGGAGAACATACACCTGTGAGATCCTCTCGACTCGTAGGGAGAAATGCTTTTATGAGCCCTCACGGCACATAAAATTGAAAAGCCTTAGGTGATAGGGATCCAAACCTGTCTCCTAAGCCATTGTTCCCCAACGGCAAATGATGAGTCGCTCCTGGCATTTCGCTTCAATGTTAGCGGTGCTGATGCCGACCAAAAATCCAAATCCTAAGTCCCCCCAAGGCAAATGATGAGTTGCTCCTGGCATTATTCCAGTGCAGCAATGCTGATGCCAAACAAGATCCAAATTCCATGTCCTCAAACGGCGAATGATGAGTCGCTCCTGGTACCATATTCCAGTGTAGAGATGCAGACGCCAACCAAAATCCAATTTCTTTAAATTCTCCAGCCCTACGGCCAGTCCCCAAATTGACTACCGTATACAATCCATAGGCTCAAATAATTCTCGTCATACCCATGCCCCACCACAATCACCAGTTACGCGGCTGGTCTCCACCTTTGGAATTATGCTCCATTGAGAAGACCCACTCATGTGTCCTCACGATACATAAGGAGAACAAACCTTTGTGGGATCCTTACGACTCATAAAGGAAAAACACACTTAGGAGTCCTCACGACTCCTAAGGAGAAAATACACCTGCGGGATCCTTACGACTTGTAGGGAGAAAATGCTTCTATGGGACCCTCACGGCCTATAAAATTGAAAAGCCTTAGGTGATAGGGACCTAAACCTGTCTCCTAAGCCATCGCTCCCCCAACAGGAATAGGCAAATGATGAAATGGTCCTGGCATATATGCTTCAGTGTTAGCAACGCTGATGCCTACCCTAACCCCAAAATTCCAAACTCCAATCCAATAGACCCCGAAGTCTTTAAACTGGGAACATATGACCTCTAAGTCGTTAAACTGGGAATAGATGACCCCTAAGTCGTTAAACTGGGAACGGGGGAAATTCCCTCATGGTAAATGATGATTCGCTCCTGGTACCATATTCCAGTGTAGCGATGCTGATGCCAAACCAAAACCAAAATCCCCAAATCCTGTCATGAAAAATGATGATTCGCTCATGGTACCATATTCCAGCGTAGCGATGCTGATGTCAACCCAAATCATATCAAGTCAAACAACCAATGACCTCCCTGGCAGAACCAAATTCCACATCGGAAACAAGTCAACTTGATCCCTGACGCCGCAAGAAGCGAGGCAAGTCAAATCCAGAACCGACCGTCCAAGTCGTTAAAATGGCAGCACCGACCGTCCACATCGCTAAAAGGGCAGCATTGACCGTCCACGTCGCTAAAAGGGCAGCATCGACCGTCCACATCGCTAAAATGGCAACACCGATCGTCCACGTCGCAAAAAGGGTAGAACCGACCGTCCAAGTCGCAAAAAGGGCAGCACCGACCGTCCACGTCGCTAAAAGGGCAGCATCGACCGTCCACGTCGCTAAAAGGGCAGCATCGACCATCCACGTCGCTAAAATGGCAGCAACGACCGTCCACGTCGCAAAAAGGGCAGAACCGACTGTCCACGTCGCATAAAAGGCAGAACCGACCGTCCACGTCGCATAAAGGGCAGCACCGACCGTCCACATCGCTAAAAGGGCAGCATCGACAGTCCACGTCGCTAAAAGGGCAGCATCGACCGTCCACGTCGCTAAAAGGGCAGCATCGACCGTCCACATTGCAAAAAGGGCAGAATCGACCTTCCACGTCGCTAAAATGGCAGCACAGACCGTCCAAGTCGCCAAAAGGGTAGAATCGACCGTCCACGTCGCTAAAATGGCAGCACCGACAGTCCAACTCGCAAAAAGGGCAGCATCGACCGTCCACATCGCAAAAAGGGCAGCACCGACTGTCCAAATTGCAAAAAGGGCAGCATCGACCGTCCATGTCGCTGAAAGGGCAACACCGACCGTCCAAGTCGCAAAAAGGGCAGTATCGACCGTCCAAGTCGCTAAAATGGCAGCATCGACCGTCCAAGTCGCAAAAAGGGCAGCATTGACTGTCCATGTCGTAAAAAGGGCAGCGCGGGATTCTTACAAAGCGGGAACCAGATCACTCCGGGCCAGGAAAACGTCTATCATGGACATTCCGTCTCGGAGACATGTCAAGCAACGACCGTCCATGTCGTAAAAAGGGCAGTGCCAGCTTCCCAAAAAGCGGGAACCAAATTAGGTCGCCTCCAAGTAAAAGAAGATCCATCAATTTCATGCACACGACCCACATATGTGGTGTGCATTTATTGATGGGGGGCAATTTGTTGGGGTAACAATTTACACCCCGGTTGACCAAGTCAAAATTAAAGTCAACCCCAAGCCAAGTGGGCCTAAGCCCAGATCCAGTGGGCCCATGCCCGGGTCGAGCCCGAACATGAAGCTGTCGGCCTCCCCCCATGCCAAGATAAAAATTTTGTTGTATTTATTTTATTTTATTTTATGGATAAATGTAAGAAAACTAGGCATAAAGCCAAATTTTCGTAAAGCCCAAGGCTTATATGCAAAAGAAATGGCACATGAGCCATGGGATAGGCAAAATGCCATTTTGTGAAGCCCAAGGGGCTATGTGTAAAGTGTATAGCCTATAAAGGCAAGGATAATGAAAATATCCCAACAACTTTTTTCTCTCTCCAAAAAAAATTTAGATCTGAGATCTTTCCTCCTTCCTCAAGGTTCCAAAACCTTCTTCTTTCTTTTGAATTAAATCAAGAGTTTTACTCTTCATTTTATAAAACTAAATAGTTTTTCACCACAAAACCCACAAAGGGGAACTTGGATCTGTCATTAGATCTCAAAAAGAAGAGATTTTTAGATCTCACATCTCTTGAGCCAGCCAACAGAGGAGGAAGAAGAAGAACCCATTTCCTTAACCAAAACATTTTTAGGAGTTTAACTCCACTCTAAACCCAATTTCTGGGACTAAAAGCCCATTTTCCTTGCCAGCGCCCAGCGCTCGAGCGCAAAGCGCCCACGTACCGACACGTGGCGTGCTTGCACTCAAGATCCCAGCGCTCGAGAGCAAAGCGCCCACGTGCCGACACGTGGCGCGCTTGCGCTCAAGCTCCCAGCGCTCGAGCGCAAAGCGCCCACGTGCCGACACGGGGCGCGCTTGCGCTCAAGCGCCCAGCGCTCGAGCGCAAAGCGCCCACGTGCCGACATGTGGCGCGCTTGCGCCTAAGCGCACAGCGCTCAAGGCGCCGGCCCCACGCATCCCTTGGATGCCTTTTCCCCCTCTCTTTTTTATATATATATATACATACACACACACACACACACACACACACACATATATATATATACATATGCATACATATGTACACACACACATACACCACGACACTGTCCCTGTTAGAAAAAAATTTCTAACGGGGCACTGCCCCGCACCCCGTAAGGGGGCTGCTAGCCCCCTTGACCCCCAGCCCGCTATCCGGATAACGGGACCCCCGTAAAAACTCTGCGTGGCTCCCGATATATCCAAACCCCCCTCCAAAACAACACATACGTACACGCATATTGAGTTTGCATGACTAGTTTGACCCGTTAATCGGAGGTTCCCTCGCCACAAAGGCGAGGGGTAATTAACGGCAGCTTAGTCCGCAGCTGCCGGAGATTCGGATCCCCACAATCATTAAGCCCCGGCCTACCCTAGGCAAGGGGAATCTGTAGTACGCCTGACCAGCACGCGCATATTCCTATCTCAATGGGGTGACGAAAAACACCCTACAGTGAGGTTTGAAAATTCCTAGATGAAGGTTGGGATCTAATTGAGTTGAGATGGTGTAATTAAGGTTAGTTGAGGCCATATAACCCCTCTAGTGTTAGTTTCATAGACTGAAACCATAGAATCAAACTCAAGACATGACTTAGAAATCCCCGATACCGTATTTTAAGGAAATTGTGAAGGGAAATTGATATCTGCTATAACCCGGGTGACCTGAAAATTATTTAGCAAACACAGAGAGATGTGCAGGCAATCTGGAGTGTACCCTGAAGAACCGAGACCCTACCCCCTTTTCTTGGCCGCAATTTTAATGTTCCTGGCCGCAATTTACGGCCAGGGTGCGGTAAAATGTATCCATTTTTGGTTTAGGGCTCCTTTGGCTGTAAAATAGACCTTCCATGTATGCAAAATTGGCTAATTCCACCCAGGGTAAAATATGGAGCAAGTTTTCAAAGTTTCTGATTTCGTTTTGCGGATTTTAATGAATTGGAATTTGGTATTTGTGTTTTATGTCGGTCGATTCACGTTTATACGTCGATCGTCGAGAGTTGTTGGTTTTTCGTGCATGCATAGATCAAAGGTTTTAACCTATGTGTGATACGCATGCCGATTTGGTTTTCGTGCGCGATTTCTATTTACGATGTCATGTGATACATATGTAGGTACCCTCGAGTGGGCATGAATGACAAGGACGAGCTTGGCGTCATCGATTTCGGCAAGTAAGGATCAAGATGAGTAGATATATATCTATGAGGGAAGTCGGGTGGATGGAGTATAGCACCTCCGCAGTTTCGTAGCATAGAACGCGAATGTGTTATGATATATATACTTTTGTGTTTTATGATGTGCATACTTAGCAAGAGATGATTACGTGACTTTGGGTTAGTTTAGCGTAGTTGTAGGAAAACGCTTATAGTGTAGTTCTTAGTCGCGAAACCTTGGAGTTAAGATTTGCATACACGCACACACACACTCTTACATTGTATTTTCTTATGCGTATATGGGGATATGTATATATACACACACACATAGGTATAGGACTATGTATGTGTGTGTGTGTATACATGGATAATGAGGATAGTATATGATATTTGGAGATGAATCGATGTGTTTTGGCACGATGCCACAAGATCGGTGATGTGATTTGGTTCGTATTTTGAGATACGACATGATATTATAGCGGATATTTAGGCGATGTGTTTTCAGACACACGCATATATATTATTGATGGTATCAGTATGTACTAGACGTAGATCAATACCCAGCTCATGATATATGATAAGGATACCAGATGAATAATGAGATAAATATGATATTTGACCAGTACCCAGATTTAGGATGCCGTACGATGGATTTACCGTATGAGCTATAATTATGATGATAGATCCGCACTCTTGACTCGAGAATGTCATATGATATATATATTGTATCGTGCATGATTCTATTGAGGCGAGATCACCGACTATTATATATATATATATATATATATATATATATATATATCGACTTAGATTTAGGTGGATTTCCTTACCCTTTCGACTAGTTTGTTAGTTTAGTCCTGTAGTTACTTGTAGATGTTAGACTGGACTCGAGTCATACGTATTTCAAAACTAACGAATTGTGAGTATTTTAAAGACAGGCCAAGGGATTCTACGGATATTTCAAAGGACGCACCTTTTCTTAAAAACACCGTAACCCTATTTTCTAAACACCATGATTCGTAGAATTTCAAATGTCGAAACGGTATGACTCGTGTATATATTAATGTAAATTCCTTATTGTTGCACTTGTTATTCATGTTCCGCATATTCTTGCTATTCGCATCGCATTGCATGTTTAATTATGTTTTTATTGTTATATTGAACCTGTTATTAGGACACCAACACCATTACCAATGATGCGTATGCTCCATGTACACTTGCTTGCCGGCTCATACACATCTTCATCGGTAATTGCTATGTCACGTACACTTTAGAGAACATTACTTCATTGGCATAGCTTGCTAGCTGATAGTTCCTATATGTTATATTTTTCATATGCTAATTTAGATATTGCATTTATTTACCGTGTTATCTCATGCATGTATATTCATGTATTCATTTGCCATGACATTATGGGCCAGTCCGGATTGCCGGAGCCCAATAATATAGAATTCATTGTTTATTTACCCTTGAGATTTGTTGATTTCGGATTTCCATGAGATTATGGATTTGGAGAAACCGCAAGGAATTATAAGCTGATTATCATGTTTAAAGATAAAATTGCGGTTTTCTCATGATATGATATGAGATATGTCCACCATGAGTTTTCTCGGCTCTTGAGCGATATTATACACCCGATTTGAGGAGGAGGAGGAACCGTCTGTGGGTACATGGTGGACCCGGTGTGGTACCTCGGGGCAAGATGGTAGCAGATGATGGCGTTGAGCCTAGCAGGGGAGCACTACCGACCGGTGATTTTATTGTGACCCGACGGATATCCGGAGGATACGGATCGGAGTATAGGCCAGTCCGGATAGCCGTGGCTAGAGGTTTTGAGATTTTATGATATGGGCCAGTTCGGATAGCCGGAGCCCTAGATATTGAGATTCGAGGATACAAGCCAGTCCGGATTGCCGGAGCCTGAGATATTGAGATATTGGGATTTATGTTTTGTGTCGATGCTTGTCACTGATTTCATGTTGATTTCATTGATGATACCTCAATTTATATATACAGAAATCTCACTAAAGAAAGAAAACAGTTTTCACATTCATGATGTATTCTGTTTTCATTATATTGTATTCATACCTCATATTTATGATATGTTGCTACCTGAGGCACAGACACGAGCACTTGGTATTACACTTATATATACATGTTTACCCTTGCCACCTTATCATGCTTCGGACCTTATCATATTGAGGATATATATTATGATCGTATTGATTTAGGATTGAGTCGTACATACGATTTCTGCTCTGTGATGTTTTCTACTCACGAGTTGGCAACTCACCCCCGTTGTGCCACAGTTTCTTGCAGGTTTTGCCATACAGGTTCATTGCGGCTTTGCTGGCACACTGCTCCTTTTCGGATGATTGCCTTGGTAGGTGGGTCCACTCGCATCGTGGACACCCTTGTATTTTATTTACATTGTTGTATCTAGTAACTCCATCAACCAGACTTGTATATTTATTTCATACTTAGAAAACCAGTTGTTTATTCTTCAACCTTAGAGTCGCGCATTGTATTATTATGGTTTTCTTGATGATTTTGAGTTTCCTTTGAGTTTTGAGCCTTGCCCTTGGTGTTGTATATTATATTGCTTACGTGGTCGTGACCTTTAATTGACGAAGAGCTAGCTCCCACTTGGGGATGCCTTTATTCATATTATGCATGTTGTACCCCTTTTGGGTCCAGTATTTACAAAGGAAACTCTGCCGAAATTTTCAGAAAAGACTTAGAGATTTTAAAAATGCATACTTCAGCTTATGTTATTAAAACTACTTGCTTTAAAAACTAAACTCTTCCCTCTTTATTCTTTTAAATGGTTTAGATTTCTGGGATTTTTGGCTTTCTTGAATTAGATGGGGTCCTATAGACTTCATATGATTCAAGTGCCAGTCACGTGCTATTTCGGATCGTGACACGTAGTGATGATACGGGCGTGACATGGTACTGGGTATGAAGCGGGCACGAGTTGTGGAATGTCTGGGTACGCAGGAGACACCGGGCTGGGCATGGCAGTGGTGCAGTCGTGGCACGGCGCCGGTGCGGAGATGGGAAAGAGAGCGGTTCGAAGGGTCGGCAGCGGAGGCTGCGGGGAGTCGACGGCAAGAGGTAGTGGAAGCGGGCGTCGACGGTGATGGTGTGCATGGTGCCGGTGGTGAAGTTACAAGGGAGGCTCGTGGTTGTAATGAAATGATGGCGTGGAGGTTGTGGAGGAGGGAGGTGACACTGGCAACGGTAAGGGGAGCTAGGGGGATGGGAAATGACCGGAAGAGGAAGTGGTGGTTGCAGGCGGCACGAAAGTGCAGAGGGGCGTCTGTCGGTAGGAAAAATGTGGTGGCTTAATGGAAGAAGGGAAGGAGCTAGACGTTTATGGTGCTCGTCGTTGAGGTGGTTGTGGTCGATGGTCGGTGACAGGGTTGTAAAGGTAAGGTGATGGCACGGTGAGGAAGTGGAGGTAGCTGGTGGGCGTTGGGTTGCGAGTGTGTGGCCGGGGGTGGAGCTCAATGGGTGGCTTGGGAGGAGGTGCTGGCGGTGGTATGGGCAACGAAGTGAGGAGGTGTAGTCGCTGTTGGATATACTGTCCTCAAGTCAATTATTATAATCACAGGCACGCGATTATGATGATTGAGAAATGACCTATACGGGTAGAACAATCTTACTCAAAATGATGGTATGCTATCTGGTTTGTCTTTATCATCATGTACATGCATTATGTGGTATTACAGTTCACTATTACATGTTGATAGAGCCTATAGGATTTTTCTTAACTACCAGCATTATGATGGCGATCATATACGTGGGAGCTGGATGGTCTATAAGCACATCCTTAAATGTTCCTAGTCGAGAGAGTATCGAGACTGGGCATTGATACTCCGGAGTAGACTAGTGTATACTTATCGAGAACCCGACGAGGGGTGGTAGCCGGTCTCATAACCCGTTGGTGTTAGTTAGTCATCTAAGATAGTATACAGGTGCTCATTTGGTTATGAGTACACTGGACGGACTCGCCGGGAATATGTTAGTTGGTATTATACTTATTGTCAGATAGCAGTTCCCTGGTGACATGAATACAGGTTAGTCTGTCGGCTTGAGATCGTCATTTGTCTCGTGTGAGTTCCCACTGTGCTTTGATTACTACCCTACCACGGCTCAAAGGAGTCGTGCAAACAGGTTTTAGTTGGGTATAGTACCGAGCCACATGGAGGCAGTGAGCGGATCGTCATGGATTCGTCTCTTCCGGTATTGGGGGTTGATGTCGCATAGTGTACGGGTGGCCATAACCATAAATCCTTGGCCAAGGTAGACGAGAATTACTGATTTGGATCAGTAGTTTCTCAGTTGGTGATGAGCTTCATACCGATACGAAATATCGCGTTATTAGGGGTCTGACTTTATCCACCCCCTTAGACCCGATATGCGATACTCTTAGACGAACAGACTGGACCGTATAGAGATTGTCATGGACAGGCTCAGTAGGGGTTCAGATGAGTTTGCATGTCGGCCTTCCTTTCGCTCAATACCTAGCTAACCGTTATGTATAGCTAGTGCCGCTGACGTGCTTGTAGTTAAACCCACTGCCAACATATTGATGAGTCTTTAGAGTCCCACACAGAGGGTTTCACTGGTTCTGGAGAAACGATGAATTAGACGTATTGGATACGCGCAAGGTTCCAATCGATTGATTGTACTGTATACCCGGACTTTCGATCGGACAGTTGACAATACTAGCCGGCTCGGGTTTGAGCCAGATTATTAAATCAGGTATTGATTTAATAATTTACATATATGTATTTCGATATTATATTATAGTATTATGTTCTTTGTGTTATTCTATCTCTTCGGATATTCGTATTTCGATACGAATACAGGTATGTATATACAGTATAGTGTAATCCGTATTTTTTACGGATAACATTCTAGAAATTGGACACCTCATTTTAGATTTATCCATTTATCATAAATGGATAATGAGGTGGAAAAGGAAAAAGGGGTGTTCTCTGCCGAAAACAGAGACAAACTGGTGTAGATCGTCTTGCCTGAATTGGGGGGCAGATGCTATTTGGTTTTATCCGTCCACCTCTCCGAAGATGCCAAGTTGATTTATGGCACCGTATATCAAAGGTTTGGACGGATGCGGCCGTTGTAGCAGACTTCGTCAGATTCCCCCTCGCTTTAATGAGGGGTTTTTGATTCTGTGGACACTCTTCTTTGCAGGCGTAATCCCGTACAGTTAATTACGTTATCGCATCGCGATAACCACTTTCTCCTGCTCCGAAAGTTCACTTCGTGTCGTGTGTGTGTGTTTTTTTTAGGTTGCCCGTGGATTGTATACGGAGACTAATTTATGTCGTCGCCCGTAGGACGTGGATTAGTCCAAATCCGTATATTTTTAGATTTGTGTTTAAGTTGATTTAAGGATCGTTAATCTGGTTTGAGATTAAGACCAGCTTAAATATATGAGTATCTGAGCTCGATTATTTTAGTTTAAGGACATTGCGGTCCATCATCGCCGTATTTGGGGGCGAGTATTAGTTTAAGGACGTTTCGGTCCTTCATCGTCGTATTTGAATCAAGATATTAGTTGATGTTTCGGTCCTTCATCGCCATATTTGAGGCGACGTGTTAGTTTAAGAACGTTTCGGTCCTTCATCAACGTATTTGGGGGCGAGTATTAGTTTAAGGACTTTCGGTCCTTCATCGCCATATTTGAGGCGAGGTGTTAGTTTAAGAACGTTTCGGTCCTTCATTGCCGTATTTGAGGCGAGGTGTTATTTTACGGACGTTTCGGTCCTACATCCATTTTGCGCGCACGTGTGTTTGTTACGCGGCGAAGTGAACGATGGTGATATGGAATACGCCCAGTTTGGGATGCGATCCGATTTAAGGTGTGCACGTCAATTTGGAAGTGCATCAATGTGGTATGAAAGGAGTTGTTGGTCGTTGGGATCCGCCACCTCTCTTAAGACGTTGAAGAATTACAACGACATATATTAGAGGTGTGAAAAGATGTACCCTTGAAC
Source organism: Agapanthus africanus (assembly GCA_030015575.1). Taxonomy (NCBI): domain Eukaryota; kingdom Viridiplantae; phylum Streptophyta; class Magnoliopsida; order Asparagales; family Amaryllidaceae; genus Agapanthus; species Agapanthus africanus. The sequence continues at coordinate 2,692,002 of JASDDO010000006.1, read as the reverse complement.
CAAATCCCGTATTTGAGGGAGAAGGGTTATGGTGGCTTTAAGAATTTTTTTACGAATATGTTAGTCCAATTTGAGACTAAGATCCACTTAACAACATTTTATGATCTTCCTTATTTAAGACCCAACAACAGAGCATTTGGACTCAGTTGCAAGACTTTGGCAACTTAGCCAATTTAGGATTTAGTCTGCTTAGTCTCCCTTCCTTTTTTGTAAAAGTGCTAAGCACTTGTATGGGCTCTGTTTAATCAGTCCCTTTTTTTATGCAAAAAGTGATGAGCACTTATATGAGTTCTGACGCCTACATATGATCATGTGGAACTTTCAATCATGTGGATTTCCTAATAAGTGTTGAACACTTTACTCCTTTTGCTATTATATGGAGTGCTAAGCACTCTTTATGGCGTCCACGTGGGGAGCGCGTGAGGCGCTAGGCACTGGGCGCTGCCCAATGAGTGTTGAACACTCAGCCATCTTGAGCTGCTTGTGGAGTGCTAAGCACTCTTTTCTTCTCTTTTGCACGCATACGTGGGGAGCAAGTGAAGCGCTGGGTGCTACCCAATGAGTGTTGAACACTCAGCCATTTTATAGCGCCCACGTGAGGAAAACATGCGGCGTTGGACATTGGGCACTGCCCTGTGAGTGCTAAGCACTCTTCTCTTCTGTGGTGCCCACGTGAGGAACACATGTGGCGTTGGGTGTTACCCAGTGCCGAGAGCATTTTTGCCCATTAATGATCAATAAAATCTTTGTTTTGCAGATTTAGGATTAAGCTTTCATTTTTAAGAACCAAGTTCTTTTACGAGAACTAGGATTCTCTTATATGCTTTGCTTTGAGGAATTCATTTCCTAATTCTTTTCTGAATTTTTGATTCTCAAGAATAAGTTATTCTCGATGAGAATTAAATTTTCATCTTGTGGGAGACTTGTCTTGTGGATCTCAGATCCGGAGAAAGAACTAAGTTCTTTTAAAAGGGTTAAACCCTTTAATATGTAAATGTGATGTTTTTATCTCTATTTTTTTATTTACCTAGAGTTTTTAAGGAAGAAGATCTTCTTCCTTAAGAATTTAATTCTCTGTCCCTTTTGAAGTTTTCTCTCTTTTTTAGAATCTTAGGGGGGTTTCCTCTATATCAGACTTGAAGTCTTGAGTCTTTTATATAGTAAAGACAATTTGTTAATTAGCTCTGACGAAATCTCTCATTAAGAGATCCCATTTGATTTGGGGAATTTTACCCACCATTGGATTTTTGATCCAAAGGTTTCTGTTTTACAGAACCTATTTTCTTGTTTCTAACAAGATTGGGGAAATATTTTCCCTATGCAGAGTTTTATTCTGCGAAATGGTGATTTTTAATCACCGTTGGAATTTTAATCCAAGAGTTCTCTTCTTTACAAAGAGCAATCTTTCTTGTTTAGAAAGATTGATGGAATATATCCCAAAATAGAATTTTATTCTATGACCCAATTTGGGGAATAGTTTTCTCCTGACAGAATTTAATTTTACATTTTTGATGATTTATCATCTTAGATCCAACGGTTTTGGTTAACAGAGAGTAGAATTTAATTCTACTTGGGCGCCGGCGCTCACGTATTGTACACGTGAGGCACCATTTGAGAGTTTTAACTCTTATAGATTCTTTTGTGCTTTACACACTAGTGCCCGCGTGAGGAGTACGTACGGCGCTACCATAGGATTTAATCCTATCGGCGCTGGCGCCCTTATGGAGGGTACGTGAGGCGCTGCTTCATTAATTTTGAACAGAGCTTTTGCTCTTTTATTGGGGGAAACAAATGCCCCCTATCGTTGCGCTCATGTGGCTCACACATAAGTGCAGCGGTGACACCTTTTCCACCGTTTGATCTTCTAGAAAGTTGAACCGTCTTCTTATGTTTTATAAATAGGGCCTTTGGCCCTTAAAATGACTGCTATTTCCCTCATCTTCTTGAGGCTTCTTTCTTCCCTGAGAATTTAATTCTCCTTTCAGAGCTCAGATTTTTGTCCAAAGAAACTCCCCCTAGAGTTAAAACTCTGTCAAATTGGTAAGAATCATGACCATGATTTAACTCCTGAAGAAACTCTTAAAAGAATCTCTTCATGTTCTAGGGTTTTTAACCCATTAACAGAGTTTTTCTCTCCTCTTGTAATGATCTCTTAGAGATCTAAAACTTTTACTTGAGTAGACCATAGGTCTTAAAGTTCTTTTAGGGTTTTATCTTGTTACTAACTTTGATTTTTGAAGGCTGTTTGGAATTTAATTTCATGTCCCAAGCGGATTTCTGGGATTTCATCCTATTGTTCTAAAGAGCTTGGCTCTGAGAAAGATTTCTTTTAAAGAAATTCTTTTGGGAATTTTATTTTCTTTCTTATTTTCCTTGCAGATTTGAAATTTATTTGCAGGACACATTTCTCGAAGGAGTTTGACTCCATAGTTCAATAAGATTTTCTCATTAAATGAGAATCCTTTTGGATTCTTTCAATGAGTGACTGCCACATCGTTGATGGGGTGTTACCTTGATTTTGTGGGGTCCCCTGTCCCTTCCTCTTTGAACTGTGGTGTAGTACAATTTTAGGTGTAAAAGAATGTTAAAGCCTTGAACATTGTATCGATAACTAACCTCCCTTTTTTTAGGCACTATGGGTTTCGATTCCTCCTTCCCCTTCGTTCACTCGGAGAGTGCTTTCGCCGACACACCCACAGATAGGGAAGTCTTTGCACTTATTCAGGACTATGACCCAGAGCAAAAGTTTCTTCATCTGTGGGGGTCATAGTACAGTCAAATTATCCGGGGTCAGCACAGTTTTATTTGCGTAGCGCCTTCGGAACCGATCCTGGCGATCCATTATGCTGACCCACCTCAGGTAACTTACGCAGTAGAAGAAGTCAACTGGACCTCAGAAGGTCATCTTCAGCCTTCCATAGCATCAATACCAGCGCAGCCGCCGATGGTCTTAAACATTTTAGGGCGACGCATATGTCAAGGAGAGTCGCGTCCTTGGGGGCAAGTTTATTTGATAGGAATTACTCCCTGTCATTTGGCTGGCTATCTACAGTGGGCTCGATATATCCTGTTGGCCAAGAAATTGCTGCTATTGAAGACCGGGCTGTATCCCGCGATCTATGCGTCCCTCTTTCACTACCATGCTCTTTATGTGTGGTGGGCCAAATATTTTCTGGAACAATGGAACATCCCGACCCAAACCTTTATTTTATCAGATTGGGAGGTTTCAATCTCATTGGAGGAGTTTGCGGATATATCCGAATTACCCGTCAGAGGGGAACATTATGAGGAGATACTTCCCCCCGACGAGTATATTTTCGCCACCAAATCAGTGGTAATGGGCCTTACTCCGGAGAATTCCGTTCAACATCAGTTCCCTAGCTTGATCAAGGTGTTGAACATGTACGAGAGTTTATTCCTGGAGTCTGGTGGGCACCGAGTTAGCTTCGCAGATTTCATCGCACGCTTTCTTCGTCCAGAGGCTCTGTCTAAACAAGCTGCGAAGTTTGCCAAACTCGACGACCTGTTCGGATTTGGTTCGGACAACCTGCCGACTACGGAGGTGTATTTAAATAAATTCTTTATTCTGGATACTCCAGTCGTCCCCTTCACAGAGATTGCCGCCCCAGACGTTGATGAGGAGATGTTCTTTATAGGGTTTATCGGCTTGTGGCTTAGTTGGTTAGCTCTTTCGACGCACCCCCGCTACATGAGACCATCTGTCTTTTATCCGGCCCATCGCATCGTCATGAGGACGCGCATGGCTATTGGGGTCGCGTGATTAGCTCATTTATATCATGGCCTAACTTAGCAGCCCACACTACTCAGCCGGAGGTAAAGCCCGTAAATTTCCCTTTGCACTACTTCACCTCATGGATCGAGATGCACGTGCTGAGTGCTTTTAGTGTTCATAAACGACCCCGATTCTATGAAGGCTGTTAGTTTTTATGCCCTAGAGGCCATTACTGTATCATCCTAGTTTGTATATTACTTAATGGAAGCTTGGGATATTCACGGTTGTATTGACAGTCTTGCTAAAAATGGTAGTATGCTACTTGGTTTGTTTCTACTTTAATATGTGCATATGTTTCTTTTAACATATCGCTTATACATATTAGTAGTACCCTCAGGATCTTTGCTTGATTACCAGCGTTGTGATGGCAGTCACACTAGTGGGGGCTGGGTAGTCTATAAGCAACATCCTATACTGGTCCCTGGTCATAGGATTATCGAAACAGGGCATCGATACTCCGGAGTAGACTGGTGTATATGCTTCTCATCCCAGCTGGGGAGATGGTCTGTCCCATAGCCATCAGTACGTCGTACTGAAGATAGTATGCAGGCGCTCGTTAGGTTACGGGTACACCGGATAGGACTTGCCGGGAACTGCAGGTTGGTACTATACCCATCGTCAGATAGCAGTTCCCGGGTGACATGAGTACAGCTTAGTCCGTCGACTTGAAACTGCTACTTCGCCTCGGGTGTGTTCCCACCGTACTTAGATTACTACCTTACCACGGCTCAAAGGAGTCGTGAAAACAGGTAGTAGTTGGGTGCAATCCCGAAACACTTGGAGGCAGTGGCGGTTAGACAGGATTCGTCTCTCCCGTATTGGGGGTTGATATCGCACTGTGTATGGAGAGCCATTACGCAAAGTCCCTGGCAAGGGCAAGCGAGATTTACTGGTAGGTTCCAGTAGTTTCTCAAGGTGTAATGGGCTTCACCCCGACACGATTTATACCGCTATTAGGGGTCTGACGTTTACCGCCCCTAGGCCCGATATGCGATAGTCCTAAACGAACAGACCGGACTGTACGGAGATTGTCACATACAGGCTCAGTAGGAGTTTGGATGGGTTTCCTCATCGTCCTTCTTATCGACATCTACCTGGGGACCATTACGTATAGCTAGTACCGCTTACGGCCTGTGGTTAAACCCACTGCCAGCATAGTGTCGAGTCTTTAGAGTCCCACACAGAGAGTTTCCTTGCACCGGGCAAAAGGTGTAGAGGCCGTATAGTATTATGACAGGGCCGCAATCACTTACGTACATTTTTGCACGTACCATGATCAGGAAGATAATACTAGCGGGCTTTGGTTTAAGCCGGATTCTAGTATTAAACAGATGGATTTATTCAGTCAAAGATTATCCGTGTTTTTCGGAAATACGGATGGGAGGGGCAGTTTCGTAATTTCTCGGGAAGCTTCCAGAAGAAGGTGACTCATTTGTGTTTATTTCCTTTTAGGATTTAAACTAAATGAGGTGGAGGATGAGGTGTATGTTTACATTAAATGCTTAATGACTCTTGAGGTGATTCACCCTTAGAATTAAATGAAGCATGCTAGATATTATCTTGATATTATCAAGAGAGATATTATTATGCTTCATATTATTCTAGCATGAGGATTATTCATTTCATTATCACAAAACACTTCTCTCTCCTCAAGTTTTCATCTTCTTCCTCAAACCCTAATAGCTTTTATGAGTTGAGAATCCTAGGGTTTAAAGTGACTAAGTAATCCATCTAAATAATCTACACCTTCTAGGACTTCTAGATTAGCAAACTAGAAGCCGTAGTTATCTCAGATTCGAGATAGGAGCTCGGACTATAGATTCTCGGGTGGATCGTCTTTGACTCGAGGAGGCCGTTGAGGTGCCCATGTTCTATAGAGCCTACGAGGTGCGGAGGACAGCGATGAAGACCCAAAGGACAAGTAACGTGAGGTATAACTTCGAATCCGAGTAGTTAAACATCTCATAGTTTGTTAGTAATGGTTTAGACACGATCCGTGTGCTCAAGTCCATGTTACGAAGCTTTGATAATTGTTTTTCATATATTCTGCTTCCCCGCGAACTCGTGGGGTGCATGATATGGACTTACAGTGGTATCAGAGCCTACTAAACCATAGCTAACAGTTTAAACACTAAGTTAAACTACGAAACCAAAACGACACGAAAACAACGAACCCAAGATACAAGTTTCTGTCGATTTTCAATCTTTCTTTGAAAATTATTTAAACAACTGCAGAGTGATCTTTGTACTGTTAATATCACTCATACCAAAAACGAGGCAGTTCCACCCCAAAATGGCCGGCCACATAGCTAGGGATTCCGGCGAGCTCGACCTCCTGTGGGGGAAATGCCTTGATTTTTTCTGTGTGTCTTTGTCACTTAGATCTTGGGTTTCAGGTGTTGTTTATTTTTGCCAATTTTGATTTTACTGTAAACTCTTTACTGTGGCAAATACCGGGTTTTTCGAAGTCGCAGTTTTATGTTGTTTGTTTTTTCAAGTTGTATTTGATGTGTTCGTAAACCTCCGCTAATTACTAGTATGTCGGTTAGTTGGGGGTTGCACATTTCTGTAATGGATATATTGGTTTGTGTATATGAAATTCATTGGATCGTCGTGGATGAATAGCTGGGGATGTGAGATGAGATTTTTTACCTTTCATTCGATGTAAATTGTAATATGTTGTAATATTCTTTTGCGGGGCACATTCGGGTTGAGGTTGTAGCCACCTTTGTATTATTTCATTTACTGATTATTGCTTCTAGGATAGACCCAAAATGAGGTGCACAAACTACCGGGTACTTTGAAGTGTTAAATGGCCTACTCACGTTGTTGAGGGAGACTGTTTCACTTCTGGTACTAGGGGGTAGTTTGCCGCACCCGTAGGGGTCTACGGTGGGGTTTGGCTATTCATCACGACCGTGTAATCCGTCTTTTTTGCAGGCTCAAACGAAACGCAGATTCCAAGTATATCCAATATGTTCATCTGTGATCTGGAATGCCTATTATTGCGTCTGACGAATGTACAATATCTATATATGATATTTAGTAGGCGTTGCTTATGTTTTGCATCCGCGCTAGCCCAGCCCCCGCTCTGTCGTTAGTTAAGTAACCTAACGGGTGAATGACGGGACCCAGTGGCGAATGCGGATGGCATAAGCGGACGTTATATTTTCGTTTTTTTCTGCAATGATAGGATAAATGATGTGACGCATTATATTAATGCAAAGAAAACAAACCAATGCTGAATCGTTGGAACAAATTTAAAAGAAACCACTCGGTTATTTTAAAAGAGCAGAATTTTTAATTACGGAGCTTTAACCACTCCTTTTAAAAATCTATAAGGTTCATTCGGTTATATCAAGTTCACTATGTTCACGGTTTCGCCAAAACCATTCGTAGCCCTCTGTCATTTCATATGAATGGTCAGTAGTATTCAAGCTTTTGTTTGGCCCTTAGTCAAGACATAGTTATTGGTTGGTACTGGGGTGTTCACATGTAGCATAGATATATACGTTGGTTTGGAACAGTCGTATTACTTTGTTGGCCCTTAGTCAAGAGTATATACGGGTGGGTTCAAATCAACCTGGATAATGACGGGTAGAACTTGACATGTGACTTATGATTTGTTGGCCCTTAGTCAAGGTCATAAGAGCATGGGGCAAAAATCCACATCGGGAGTTTCTAAAGAAACTGAAACTTGCTGGTAATGCATACCATTTGGAGTTTGATTATGTTGGTAGGATTCCATCAGCATTATCACACGATGATATTTGGATCCCGATCCTACTGTGAGTATATGCTACTCATCAGGAGATTCGTCACTTAACGATCAATGATATAAACCAAGTAGGTGTCTATAGCAGTGTCAGCGGGGCTACGCCCCCATGGAAAAGAGGTTATTTAATTAAAGAACTTCGCGAAAGCGTCGTAAAACCTCCCTCGAAGTACCGACACTAGTCTGGACGAACGGTTAAGCAAGTATTGTACGGTGAGATCAATCCTGACTAATTCTTCTTTTATAGTTTGAGGAAGGATTCGAGAAACAGTGGGAGCCATCCTGTTTAGATAAACTTAAAACCAATCTAAACTTGTAAGAGCATCATGCTAAAGTGTTTTCTTCTCTCTCTCTTAACTGCAGCGACCCTGTGACCATGACTAGGTTACATATAGATAACAAGTTGACTGAATCTGGCTTTTATGACTGGCAAAGGTCTGTCCAGATGTCCATTGCTTATGAAAAGCTGGACCACCCTATTACTACTCAAGCCCCCGCTGTCCCAGGTCCAGTTTCCACCGTCGCGGATATAAATATCCGTCAGACAAAGGAAAAGGACAGTGCGAATGCCAAGTGCCTCATGTTGGTTTCAGTAGATGGTGTATACCAGAAGCAGCACGAGAAGATGGACCCAGTTTCCATCTTCCACCATAACAAAGATTTATATGGAGAGCAATCTCGTATCGCAAGATATGAGATCTCGAACGAATTGCTTCAAGCAAGGTTGGCTGTCGGGTCATCTGTAGGGGACGACATCCTTACGATGACTAGCCATATTAACGAGCTCACTGACCTGGAGACCACGTTGGGAAACAGGTCATATGCTGACTTATTTCCACAGTCCCTACCCTTTACTTACACCCTGAAGGAAATCAGGGAGACACCCGCTCTGCTTAATGGGGGACCTTCTTCTTCTGCATCCAAGGCGAAAGCAAAGGGTGAAAAGAAGAAGACCTCCACAAAGCCGATATACGGTGTCAGTGAAGTAAAAGGAAAGGGAAGAGCAAAAGTTTCGGGACTTGGTGTAGAGAAGGAGGGATGTTCCTATTGTTATGGGAAGGGGCATTGGCAGAAGGATTGCAGGGCTTTGGAAGCCAGTAGCCGGGATTGGAAGCATGTTGTGGCTTTGGTCTCAGGTGTGTTTGTAATTGAGAACTGTTTGTCAATTAACTCTACTTCCTGGGTACTAGATACTGGATCAGGATCTCATATTTCTAATTCGTTATATGCTTTGAGAAACCGTAGAGTTATCAGGGTAGGTGATATGTCTCTCAGAGTTACAAACGGAATGAGCATGGACGTTGAATCCGTGGGGGAATATCGCCTAGGACTGACAAGTGGGCAGATATTGATTCTACGTAACTGTTTGTATGTACCTAGTTTGACTTGTAATATCATATTAGTATCCTCACTTTCTAGAGAGGGATATGATTTTACATTCGTAAGCGATGTAGTAAACATCCACCTAAATCAAGTTCTGATTGGGTCTGGTACATTAGATAACGGTATATACGTATTAAATCAAGCTCAGGTTTTCAATGTCCAGAACACACTTTAAAGAAAGTCTCCAGAAATAAATCAGGATTTCTTATGGCATTGTAAACTAGGTCACATCAATGAAACACGGTTGACTAAGTTACATAGAGAAGGATATTTGAATCTGTTCGAATATCAATTTTATGCTACTTGTGAATCTTGTCTCATAGGAAAGATGACAAAGACTCCGTTTACTGGACACGGAGTAAGAGCGAGCGAGCTCTTGGGACTCGTACACAGTGACGTGTGCGGTCCAATGTCTACACATGCAAGAGGTGGTTATTCTTACTTCATTACTTTTACGGATGATTTCTCTAGGTATGGACATATCTTCTTGATGAAGCATAAATCCGAGGCCTTTGAGAAATTCCGGGAATACAAGAATGAAGTAGAAAAATAGACAGGCAAAAGTATCAAGACATTGAGATCTGATTGTGGTGGTGAATACTTAAGTGCCGCGTTCCTGGGATACATAAAAGAGAATGGAATTCTCCCTCAACTTACTCCTCCATACACACCACAACACAATAGTGTATCAGAAAGGCGGAATCGAATCCTATTGGATATGGTTCGTTACATGATGAGTAAGGCTGAGTTACCACGATCTTTCTGGGGTTATGCACTAGAATCAGCTGCATATCTTTTGAACCAGGTTCCAACCAAGACTGTGCCTACCACACTATATCAGATGTGGAGTGTGAAGAAATCCTGTCTTAAATACTTTAGGACATGGGGATGTCCAGCTTTTGTTAAAAAGCAGCATGCGGACAAGCTCGAGGCACGCTCAGTACAGTGTAAGTTTGTGGGATATCCAAAGAACTCCAAGGGGTATTATTTATATTACGCAGAGGAACAAAAGGTTTTTGTTTCTTATCATGCCCACTTCTTGGAAGCTGAATTTTTAGAAAATCAGAAGAGTGGGAGCGCAATAGAACTGGAAGAAATTCCAGAACCACAAGCTGTTACTGAAAGTATGGTAGAACCAGAAGTTTCAGAAGAAAGGGACATCCCAGCGCCTATCCACAGAAGTAGTAGGCAGTCTCATCCGCCCGAGAGATACTACGGTTTTCTCATAGACGGGGATAGAGAAGATGGCAACATTGACAATGATGACCCTACTAGCTTCCAGCAAGCCATTCAGAGCGGCGACTCGGTAAGATGGCTGAATGCAATGCGGACCAAAATGGAGTCCATGTACACTAACAAAGTATGGATTTTGGACATTGCTCTAGATGGGGTAAAACCCGTATGATGCAAATGGATCTTCAGAAAGAAGGTTGGAGTAGATGGACAGGTTGAAACCTATAAGGATAGACTTATTGCAAAGGGCTTTCGTCAAAGACATGGTTTGGACTATGACGAAACCTTTTCTCCAGTGGCTATGCTCAAATCCATTTGGGTCCTTCTTGCCATTGTTGCCTTCCACGATTATAAGATCTGGCAGATGGACGTAAAGACGGCTTTTCTAAATGGTAATTTGGAAGAATGCGTCTATATGGATCAGCCAGAGGGATTCATTCAGAGTGGGAGCAGCGGTAAAGTGTGCAAATTGCTTAAGTCTATTTATGGGCTAAAGCAGGCATCGCAGAGTTGGAACATCTGTTTTGATGATACTGTCAAAAATTCGACTTTATCTAGAATCCAGATGAACCATGCATATACAGTAAGATTGTAGGGAGAGCTGTAGTATTCCACGTCTTGTACGTGGATGACTGTCACGACCCAAATATGGCATGTGACCGGCACTTAAATCACATGACATCTAAAGACATCGACGTAATCCAAGTAAGCCGAAACCCGGAATCTAAAACCTTTTTGAAAATATTGGAGGTGAGGTTTAAATAATCATCCGATAAAATCAATTTAAATAACATCTAAATTTAACTAAGTATGTGGAAAAGCCTTTATGACGTTTTGAAACTTGACATCACCTTCTTTACATTTATAAAAACCCGATACAACATAATAAAATAGCATCCCAACGGAAGCTAGTCTCCACGTCCAAACGATGGAGCAATCAACAATCTAAATCAGAAATCGACTCCAAAGAGTGCAACATCACCACACATAAACTCTAAATCTTGCTTCTAAGTCCATAATATACCACTTCTAAGTTGATGGAGTTTTCACTAGATACAAGAATATATGAATAATCAAGAGTGAGTATGATACAATAATAACCTACTTACCAATCAATCCCTGAAAAGAATGTGTGCCCAAGCCGCTGATAATCCAAGCGGTAAAACCTGGAAGAAACTGTGGCACAACGGGGATGAGTTGCCAACTCAGTGAATAAAAGTACACCTACAAGTAGAAATCGAAATGCATGACGATACCTAGGTCATAAGTATAGTCCTATCATAATCTGTACCAATATACTATATGATCTGCATATGTGCAATACTAACTATCATGCAATCCTAATGTATAATATCTCAATGTCATATGAGTCAAAATCATGAATCTATAGTTCGTATATTTTTGTATATGAATGTCTGTACAAATATATGCAGGTACTGTCCCCTGGATCAGTCCTGGTGGAATCCAACAAATAATAACTAACTGTGTCCCTTATGATAATGATCATATCAATATACATATAGATGTCCAGCATCGACATTGAAATCCGAAATCTCTCGTGTCCATCATCGACACGTAAATGCAGCTACCGTCGACACCATCTCAACAGATGATCGCCACCCGATATCCTGGCTACAATCAGTATCCCCTGGATATCTGCCGTGCCCTATCGAACCCCGGTCAGTATCCCCTGGATATCTACCGTGCTCATTCGAACCCCGGTCAGTATCCCCTGGATATCTGCCGTGTTCATTTCTATCTCCGGAATCGAGTATCCTCGTTAGGCTCCCCGCCTATAATGCGGCTATCCTTCCTCTCGGTCTTGAACCGGGTCCACCATGTGTCCGACTGTATAGCTCCCCCTCTCAGTCCAGATAACAACAAGTCCGAAGCCGTATAGCTCCCCCACTCGGTCGGAATCAGAATCAGAAAACACAAAACTCATGGTGGACGTTTAACTCATCATATCAAAATATCAAGTAAGGAATAAGAATACTTGCATAGATTATATTGATGATATATTATATATATACATATATAACAGTGTCCCATACCACCGATATATATCATCAGGAGTAAAATACCCAGAAAATCCAAGGAAATCAAATACAACATCTACAGTACTAATATTCGCAATCTACAACAGAAATGAGAAAAGACTACGTAATTGTATCACATAAACATAGATTTCAATTCTACTGTGTCATGGCATTACTAATGATGTGTAGTGTAGCATGCGCGTCTGTGCTTGTGCAACATGGCAATCATTAGTATTTGTGCAAGTGTTCTACGGTGTAACAACCTATATATTAACACGTGTATATATACGCATTATCTAACATAACGGTTCTACAGTGACATGGCAGTACCAATGAGGTGTAGTGTAACATATATTTACGTGCTTGTGCAGCATGGAAATCATTGGTATTTGTGCAGTGTTCTATCAGAGTGTGCATATCGCAGAAACACATAATATTGATAATATAATGCAAACCTATAAATTAATTTAAGCATAACTATTGTAATCACTTGCTATGAGCTATACCATTATCTTTAGAAATGAAACGAAACGTTAAGTTTGAAATAAGGAAGCCGTCCTATATTTAAAATAGATATTCGTTTTGGAAATCGGCACCACATCCTAGTATTTTATAAAAAAGCAACGAATCGTAGTTTTTAAAAGAATATAGCTCACACAAGCATTACATCCTAAAACGGAATATAACCTAACTCTACGAGTCAAAGGATAAATTGGTCATCATTCGGCGTACAATTTCATCATTTCCAATACGTATCAACCCTTGTATTATATCTCATCATATAGCTATATCCATATCATCTCAATTACGGCATGATCCCTCGTACAAATCCATATCGTACTGACCAAATATCACGTATATCTCATTTAAAACTACATATGAAACTTTATGCAAATGAAGGGCATATAAGATGCAATACTATATCAATACTTTGAAGAAAATCTAAACTTAACTAGATATCATAATAATAGTTATAAGGTTGTGGAGGTGCTATACGCCATCCACCCGACTTCCCCCGTAGATGTAAATCTACTCACCAACTTAAAAGCTCGCTGAATCAATGCTGCTACATCACCAAATCCGTCTCGGAATCCTTGAATCGTACCTATATTCGTTTTTAAATCGTATTGATGTAAATATCATATCGAAAACCAAAGTAACAGGTTAAGCGCTCGTAGGTTAGAACCTACAGTACACTTAACTCAAAAACGACCCCCAAACTCTGTCGTTAACGTATAAACGCCAACGGTTCAGCTGCAACATCAAAATACGAAAACTCCGTATCGTAAATATCTGAAATTTGATAAACCATTTCTAAAACGCTCCCAGATTTTACTGTGTAATTAATTAGACAACACAAACAATACAGAGACTTATAAAATACTAACTCAAAACTACAGAAGGAGAATCAACACCAAAAGCTAAGGAATGGCCGGTGTCGCCGGAATTTTAAGGTGGGTCGCCGGATTTTTGTGGTGAGTTTGGGCTCTGGTTTTTTAGTGTAGTCATCTAGTTTGCTCATTATACTTTTGATCTTGCTAGTTTTTCTAGTGACTATACTTATTAGTTCCAGATTCTCTTTCAGTCGTTAAATTATCACAAAAACCTAGTTTAAGATACTGCACAACTAAATATGCTACGTACCGTATACAGAATTTCACCCCAATCTGATATTAGCTTACAGATTTAACCTACTGAACATTTAACTTATTTAAACAATACCAAACATACCTAAACACCTACAGAGAGATACCCCAAAAACCCAAAACACCCAATTCCTCTACAAATCCGGCGAGATCGTATTTTCCTTGATGGTCGCCGGCCAAAATCCGAGCACTGGGGTTCGTTTTCTTATGGTTAATTCTAGGTCTAGATTATAAGGTCCAGGTACTGTTTGATCAATCTATTTATCAATTAAACTAGAGCAGATTCAAACAGAGACTCAACTTATCAAAATACGATATTCAATTTCAAACAAAAACTGAATTGAACAGAACTGAATAATTTGAAAGGAGAGGAAGATATACCTATGGATATTTGTGTATAGTAGAACACCAGCTCTTAATTTGTATGTTGAACCATCTAGGATTGGTAATAGATCAAGCTTGATGATGTGCACTAGTTGATGAAGGGACTTAGATATTTTCACTTGGATTTACGAATACTTAGGAGTTTCTTGGTTTTGGGCTGAAGAATGAATTGTTTTCAGTTGAGATAGCTACTGAAATTCTAAGTGTTATGTGTAAATGAAATGAGGAGCTTTGTAGAGAAAGCATGAGGTGTGGATGGAGAGGTGGAGGTGGTATGAGAGAAAGAAGGTGGTGTCACTTGATGAAGCATGAGGGATTCATGCAAGGAGGAGGTGTTGGATTTGAAGAATGAGGTGTAAAGCTATGAAGGAGAAGGTGTAAGGTTATAAGTAAGGGTGAAAATGAGGTGTTTGTGTGAAGGTTGACATATAATGATATATGCCATCAATGATAAAAATATAACAATAAGTAAAAACCTTCATATCATAAATCCAAATTCATAAAACATAAAAGATATGAAATGATAAATCTATCACTTAACTATCATTGGCTAAATGACAATTACAATATCATGATAATATAATTAAAATATCATTTTCTTGATATCACCCATTTTATTCATATTTATCAAAATAATTACATTTTTCGGATATGATTCCGATACCAATTTATAAGCGATATAATTTTTGTAAAAATATCATTTTCATTATTTATAATAAAAATTATAATTAAATATTCTTAATTTTTCCAAAATGTTACAATGACATTCTCGTAATAGGAAATGATATTCCTATGCTACAGTCAGTCAAAGGATTCTTGTCACAGAAGTTCTCCATGAAGGACCTGGGTGATGTCACCTACATTCCGGGGATCCAGATCTATCGTGATAGATCAAAGAGAATGTTGGGACTTTCGCAGTCCAGGTACATAGACACCATATTGAAAAGATTCAGTATGGAAGATTCTAAGCGCGGTAACCTACTGGCCTGTCACGGAATCATCCTCTCCAAAGAGATGTCTCCCGAGACTGATTTAGAAAGGGCTCACATGTCGATTATACCCTACGCTTCTGCGGTAGGCTCTATAATGTATGCGATGTTATGTACCAGACCAGATGTAGCATACGCATTGAGCGTTGTAAGCCGGTATCAAACAAACCCAGGGGAGAAGCACTGGATAGCAGTAAAGAACATTCTCAAGTACGTGAGGAGGACTAAGGAGATGTTCTTGGTGTATGGCGGAAAGGACCTCCAGATCGAGGCCTTTGCCGACTCCAGCTTCCAGAGTGACAAGGATGACTCCAAATCCATGTCGGGTTATATCTTTACCCTCGATGGAGGGGCGGTCTGTTGGAAGAGTTCCAAGAAGGACACCGTTGTTGACTCGACGATGGAAGCGGAGTACATAGCTGCTTGCGATGCCGCAAAAGAAGCTGTCTGGATGAAGAAGTTCCTCACAGAACTTCAGGTGGTTCCTACCAGTGTTGATCCAATATCTCTGTATTGCGACAACAACGGCGCTATAACTTTAGCGAAGGAACCCATGTCCCATCAGAAGTCCAGACACATCTTAAGGCGGTATCACCTGATCAGGGAGATCGTAGATCATCGAGAGATCGAGGTGAAGAGAGTAGATACGGAGAATAACACTGCTGATCCATTCACAAAGGCCATTCCTCAGATGCAGTTCGAGAGGCTATTCGAGATGATAGGTCTGCGATATGCCAGTACATGGCCCTAGTGCAAGTAGGAGATTGTTAGTGTTTATGCCCTAGAGGCCATTACTGTATCATACTAGTTTGTATATTACTTAATGGAAGCTAGGGATATTCACAGTTGTATTGACAGTCTTGCTAAAAATGGTAGTATGCTACTTTGTTTGTTTCTACTTTAATATGTGCATATGTTTCTTTTAACACATCGCTTATACATATTAGTAGAGCCCTTAAGATCTTTGCTTGATTACCAGCGTTGTGATGGCAGTCACACTAGTGGGGGCTGGGTAGTCTATATGCAACATCCTATATAGGTCCCTGGTCGTAGGATTATCGAGACGGGGCATGGATACTTCGGAGTAGACTGGCGAATACGCTTCTCATCCCAGCTGGGGAGATGGTCTGTCCCACAGCCATCAGTACGTCGTATTGGAGATAGTATGCAGGTGCTCGTTAGGTTATGGGTACACCGGACAGGACTTGCCGGGAACTGCAGGTTGGTACTATACCCATCGTCAGATAGCAGTTCCCGGATGACATGAGTACAGCTTAGTCCGTCGACTTGACACTGCTACTTCACCTCGAGTGTGTTCCCACTGTACTTA
The DNA here is from genome assembly GCA_030015575.1 of Agapanthus africanus. Classification (NCBI taxonomy): domain Eukaryota; kingdom Viridiplantae; phylum Streptophyta; class Magnoliopsida; order Asparagales; family Amaryllidaceae; genus Agapanthus; species Agapanthus africanus. The sequence continues at coordinate 2,675,430 of JASDDO010000006.1, read as the reverse complement.
GATTACTATCCTACCATGGCTCAAAGGAGTCATGCAAACAGGTAGTAGTTGGGTGCAGTCCCGAAACATTTGGAGGCAGTGGCGGTTAGACATGATTCGTCTCTTCCGGTATTGGGGGTTGATATCGCACTGTGTATGGAGAGCCATTACGCAAAGTCCCTGGCCAGGGCAAGCGAGATTTACTGGTAGGTTCCAGTAGTTTCTCAAGGTGTAATGGGCTTCACTCCGACACGACTTATACCGCTATTAGGGGTCTGACATTTACCGCCCCCTAGGCCCGATATGCGATAGTCCTAGACGAACAGACCGGACTGTACGGAGATTGTCACATACAGGCTCAGTAGGAGTTCGGATGGGTTTCCTCATCGTCCTTCTTATCGACATCTACCTGGGGACCGTTACGTACAGCTAGTACCGCTTACGGCCTGTGTTTAAACCCACTGACAGCGTAGTGTCGAGTTTTTAGAGTCCCACACAGAGAGTTTCCCTGCACCGGGAAAAGGTGTAGAGGCCGTATGGTTTTACGGCAGGGCCGCGATCACTTACATACATTTATGCACATACTATGATCGGGCAGATAATACTAGCGGGCTTTGGTTTAAGCCAGATTCTAGTATTATACAGATGGATTTATTCAGTCAAAGATTATCCTTGTTTTTCGGAAATACGGATGGGAGGGGCAGTCTCGTAATTTCTTGGGAAGCTTCTAGAAGAAAGTGACTCATTTGTGTTTATTTCCTTTTAGGATTTAAACTAAATGAGGTGGAGGATGAGGTGTATGTTTACATTAAATGCTTAATGACTCATGAGGTGATTCACCCTTAGAATTAAATGAAGCATGCTAGATATTATCTTGATATTATCAAGAGAGATATTATTATGCTTCATATTATTCTAGCATGAGGATTATTCATTTCATTATCACAAAACACTTCTCTCTCCTCAAGTTTTCATCTTCTTCCTCAAACCCTAATAGCTTTCATGAGTTGAGAATCCTAGGGTTTAAAGTGACTAAGTAATCCATCTAAATACTCTACACCCTCTAAGACTTCTAGATTAGCAAACTATAAGTCGTAGTTATCTCAAATTCGAGATAGGAGCTCGGACTATAGACTCTCGGGTGGATCGTCTTTGACTTAAGGAGGCCGTTGAGGTGCCCATGTTCCATAGAGCCTACGAGGTGTGGAGGACAGCGATGAAGACCCGAAGGACAAGTAACGTGAGGTATAACTTCGAATCCGAGTAGTTAAACATCTCGTAGTTTGTTAGTAATGGTTTAGACACAATCCGTGTGCTCAAGTCCGTGTTACGAAGCTTTGATAATTGTTTTTCATATATTCCGCCTCCCCGCGAACACGTGGGCTGCGTGACATGGACTTACAAAGGCTACAACTTTCCTTGGGTCATATACCTAGTCGACGCTTCTGCTCCAGACCCAACACAGCGGGAGGCTCAGCGATTGCTCCTTCGACTACGCATGGTTGGGGACAATATGACTTTTGTCGATAAAGTCTTGACCATCGGCAAATAATCTTCCAAGGTGATCCAACCGTTGCATGATATTTTCAAGGTCGGGGCTTCTATGTTGAGGGCTCGAGAGGTTGTGCACCTGTATTCTATCAGGCCAGGTTTTCTAGTACTTAGACAGAACGCTTCAGTGCTGTTTATGAGGTATAACCCGCATCGCTTTGCCCAGCAATCGGGTTACAACCAAGGCGTTCCTTTCGAGGCATTCTTGATCGATCCGGTTGCTATGGAAGAGGGCGTTCGCAGCACGGTGCATCATTTCATGCGATTAAATATGGGGTCCCATTTCCTCATAACGAGCCGAGCTATATTCCAAAGGCTTCAAATGCTTACGTTGCTTGGTACCAGCATGCGACGGGTGTTTTCATCAGGGAGGAGAGGCGGCTACTGCTTGACCATAAGGATGCTGTTCTAGCCGGTAATCCAGCGGTCCTACTGAAGCGACGGGCAGCCGTGCTTCCTTCATTGAGAGAGACGGTTATAGCCCACGTGCTTTTCCTAGTAAGCCTCAACCAGATGTTCCTACGACAACGGTAACCATAGTGTCTCCGGAGTCGGGCATTGGTTTGGAGATCGGGACCCGCCGTCCGTAAATGCCTGTTAAGCGAAAGCTTTTATCATCGGCTGTTGGTGTTATTTCGCAGAAGAAGAAGAAATCCTAATTTTCTGCTGATGTCGTATTCGGCCAGGAGCCTCATGCCCCTTATAGCGAGGGCTTGTGCGAATATGGTACCAACGACGGTCTGTTCGATGCGCCTGTGACCGATACCGACCTATAGGCTGCCATTGAAGCTTCCAAATGACCGGCCCATGAAGAAGCGGCGTTAACCTCTATTGCGGAGTCTGATATACTTCATTTATACTCTTCTATATATATTCACTCCCTTTTTTTGAATTTATTGCGCTTTATTAACGCTCTCTTCCTTAACAGGAATTTCTGCTGAAGAGGCTCTCTCGACTTCCTTCAAGACATTTGAAGAGGAGGAGAGGCTCCACGCCTTCTTGGGCTTTGGTATGATTTGTTTCACTACAACTTTACACTTTTAGTTCCTTTTATTCATGATCTGATTCTTTTTCTTTATCCTATCACAGGAACCACCAAAACCCAGGTTGTTCCAAGTGTAATGCCAATCCTGTATGGTGATGCAGAAAAGCCTTCAGAGCCACCAACTACGGTTGAGGCCCTCCTAAGGCCACCGTAGGAGGCGCTACTGAAGCAGCCGGTGATGGATGCCACAGCGGATCCGGAGGCCGAGCTCAATTTGGACGCTGACGTCCCCCTGTCAGAAGTTTTAAGGAGATCGGTTCATACAGTCCAGGCTGAAAGGAAGTGTAGAAAGCACGCTGCGAGGGAACGTCAGGCTATCTTGGCCGCGGATGCAGATTCGAGTAATGCTCAACCCTCTGGCACTCCTCTGGTGGACGTTCCTTCTGCCATGTCTACTGCCCATAGACAGGCTGCGCGTGCTTCTCGGGAAGAGGTTGAACGACTATTTCAAGGTAGAACAATGCACGGTTCTTAGTAACAGCCTTTTTCTTGCATCATAACAAACACCTTTTTTTAAAGGGCCAAATTTAGGTGACGGCGTGGCAGGTGAAGTGCCGGCGACCAAAGAGCCTTAAGTGGCCAACCTTCCTCTGGAATTTGGGATCGATCTGACTGCCGCTTCTTCTCCCTGTGGATCCTTGATATTGGTGGGTGATGCAAGTATTACGACGGCCCTTATCGAGTCAGAGGATGAAAGTGTGAATGCTGAATCTACTTTCCCAATGGAAACCGAGGAAGCCGTCACAACCGGTGACGCTTCGGGCACTGTCTCGGTTTCTGCCCTGTCAGATACTCCTTGGGTTATTATCTTTGAGTTTTTAATCCCGCTAGGCATCTCTAATGATATCTCTTTTATTCCGAGCATAGGTGCGGTAAACCCTGATACTGTACTGACTGAAGAATTACCGCCGGTCATTGCCCTGACTGTCACGACTCCTTCCTTCTCTTATGCGTCTCCCCGAATTTCGGAAGGTAAAGATTTCTCATTTATTTGCTTCACTGTAGATATCATTTTCTTGCATTAACCATATATTTTCTCAATCCTGCAGGAGTGCTCTTTGATCACATACACCAGGTGTTAAGCCCGCATTTTGCCTTCCAATTGGAATTCATTCCTCCCTCCGGTATTGGTTAGTATATTCTTCGCTTGGTGTTTCTCTTTTTCATGAGTAAGCTTTCTGTTGCTAAGCTTTCCTTATATGGACCACAGTATCACAGCTCGATGGAGGGAGCGAATGAATAACCAAGCCTCCTGTGCTCTTTGTCTTGCCACTTTCAACAGCTGGTACGGTAGATCTCTTCCATCAGCCTTCTTCTTTATCTTTCAAGTTGAAATCCGACCCTTATTCGTGCGTGATTTATTTTGCAGCAACTACACCGGCTTCGGTTCCTTTTGAGTCTCGCATTCCTATGCCTATGGAGCCTTTTGTTAAGCGTCAATCTTTCAGGGGCGCGGTGACTAGCAGGCGGTTGTTAAGCGAATTTATCGAAGATCTTGATTCCAAGGCTCTCACCTCTGCTGCGGATTTCGCTGACGAAGTTAATATTATGTTGGCGACGCTTGTGAATTTCCACAACGAAGATTTCGTCGGCTTTTGGGTCGATTATTGTAAGAGGATCGAGACTTGTCTGCATGAGATCGATCTCAAGCATCTCGCTCCTGAAGTATTGACCTTGAAGTCTCAGCGGGTCGCGTGGATCGATCAAAGTGTCGATTTCATTCAATATTTTGAACAAAAGTTGACCCTGAAGCGAAAGGAGTATGAGACGGCTTCTGGCGAATCCACCCAATTGCGTGATCGAAGCTAATGCCGCCCAGCTACGAGCAATTTTTGAAAACCTCCAACAATTTATTTCTGATGGGCTGGTGCTGAGGCAGAAGCTTGATTTTACCGAACGGGGCATGCAAGATTGCAAAGTTGCCAGGCAGGAAATCGCTGAGAAGCTTTCATCATGCTTGCAACAACGGGCTCAGATTGAAGCGGAGCTGGCCATAGCAGTAGCATGCGAGGAAGAGCTACGGGGAGCGCGTGAGCGGGTTGCCAATTAGTTGAAAGCCCCGGCTTCTTAACAATTGTAAGTGTATTCCCCCTTTTGTATTAATTTTATCTCTTAAACACTTTGATTCGTGAATAATAATATACACTATTTTTTCATGCGCTTATCTGTGTTTTTGATGTCTTAATGTGGCTCTAATTAGTTTACTTACTCGTTTCGGAGTCTGTAGTTTATTTACCCATTTCGGAGTTTGTTTAGTTTATGGACTCATTTCGGAGTCTGTAATTTATTCACTCGTTTCAAAGTCTCTAGTTTATGAACTCATTTCGGAGTTTATAGTTTATTCACTCGTTTCGGAGTCTCTAGTTTATGGACTCATTTCGGAGTGTGTAGTTTATTCACTCGTTTCGGAGTCTCTAGTTTATGGACTCATTTCGGAGTTTATCTAGTTTAGCTCCCTTGGGTTTACAGGCAAACTTATCCTAACTTTATATATAGATAACCCCTGCTCTTTGCGACAGAGGTTCATTAGGTTTTGGGGTACCAGGCTTTTAGTCCGCAGTACCGTCATGTTGGCTGATGTATTCCTTGATATGCAGTCTTTAAGCTGTTATTCGAGTAGCCCCGTGACTGTCGTGTTTCTGATCCCTTCGGGGGCTGGACAAGACGTCTTCAAGTAATCTCCTTAGGTCGTATTACCGTCGAGAGAGTAAGCATTAGGAATTTTCCATGTCGCTTTTTACTTGAGGTTAGGCTCAATTTGGAGCCCCGATGAGTCATAACCACTCCACGCTGGTGTGGGATGATCTCCGATAGTCTTTTAGGTTTTATATGAGTTGCCTTCAAGACCCTGAAGCTGGGAATATGCCGTTGCTTCATTTTTGTTTGACGATATCGTGCCGTTTCTTTGCTGAAGTATGGTAGACATCTGTAGGATCTCTATACTGTATATATTGCAGTTGAAGTCCAGAGCCAAGAATATGCCTCTGTTCCAGTTTGATTTGGCTCGTTGGAGCTTTTTTGGCATCATGTCTGCACCGTGATAGAATGAGAAAGTATGCCGGAGTAGTCTTTAGGTTGTATACGTACCGTCAAGAATTGGAGCTAGGATTTTGCCATTGCTCCTTTTTGATTTGGCTATTTGGAGCCTTTGTTGACATTGCGTCTGCTGTAACGAGAAGAAAGTCGAGCTGGAGCTAGGATTTTGCCGTCACTCCTTTTTGATTTGGCTATTTAGAGACTTTGTAGACATTGCTTCTGTTGTAACGAAAAGAATGTCGAGATGAACTTTAGGCCGTATATGTTGCTATTAAGGTCTGGCTCTCCCTTGACAGAGCCTGGTGGGAAAATATGGTATCCTTTCTTTTTATTTATGTCCATGAATTGTATACAGGGATCGGTGTGGACCTACCTGTAGGGTAGAGGAAATTTCATTTAAATATATATATTTTTATATTTCCGCGATACTCTATCTTTTCATCTTTTTATATCGTGAAAGTCACGACCGCCCAATCATTTCAGCTTTTTATCCGCGGTGCCCAATCATTTTAGCTGTTTTTATATTTTTTTACTCACTGTTTTTTATTTCGAGTTGCCCCATCATTTCAGTTATTTTTATATGCATATTTTTGCTCGCTGATTTTATTGCGAGTTTCCCTATCATTTCATCTATTTCATATGCATATTTTTTTTGCTACTCCCTGTTGTTTTCTTTATTGCGAGTTTGGAATCTAATACCAACCTTAGTATCAGCATCGCTACGACTGGAATATTTTCAGGAGCGAATCATCATTTGCCGTGAAAGGACTTGGAGTTTGACACCTGTTTGGGCATCAGTATCGCTGTAATTGGGAGCGAATCATCATGTTCCTTAAGAGGACTTGAAGTTTGATATCTTTTTAGGCATCAACATCGCTACCACTAGAATATTGCCTGGAGCGAATCATCATGTGTCTTGAGAGGACTTGAAGTTTGATATCTTTTTAGGCATCAGCATCGCTACCACTAGAATATTGCCAGGAGCGAATCATCATGTGTCTTTGTCGATTTGAACAAAGGTGGCTTAGTGAAAAGAGTTAGAATCCTGTTGACTAAGACTTTTTGACTTCATGAGTCGTAAGGATCTCATAAAGGTTTTTTCTCCCTACAAGTCGTGAGGATTTCGTAGGTATATTTTCTCCTTAGGGATTGTGGGGATTCCTAAGTGTGTGTTCTCTTATGAGTCGTAAGAATCTTATAAGAGTATTTTCTCCTTATAAATCGAGAGGACTTACAAGCGTTATTCACCATATGAAGACATTTCTCATCATTAGTGGAACTTGGTGGGAAAATGTTATTTCGTGCCCGTGGATTGTATACAAGGGTCAATATTGGACCGCCGGTAGGGAAACTTGGGGAATGTGATGGCTTAAGAACAAGTTCAGATCTCTGTAGCTTAACACTTTTGAATCCTATGAGCCGTGAGGGTCTCATGGGGAAATTCTCCTTACGAGTCATGAGGATCTCCTAAGTGTATTTATTTTAATGGGATTGCGCCCTTTTGGGTTTTCATAAGCTCACTGGTAGTCCTGCTGTTTTTACTCATGGCGTCCTCTCGGATTTTCATTCGTACCCATTTTGCTTGTGGACGTACCGTTTTTTTAAACTCTTGAAAGTAGTTTTGTCGCAGGTAACCTATCTATTTGCCGGTGGGACTTAGAAAGTGTCTTCATCGCTGCAGTAGCTGTGTAGCTGGTAGGACTTGAGTTGCAACTTCTGCCGTAGAGATTTCGATTGCGATATAGATCTCAAGGGTGGATATCGTCGTATTTAGGGTGATGCACCATGTTTGAGGCGACGCGCTCGTTTAAAGACATTCCGGTCCATTATCGCCATGTTTGAGGCGATGCGCTGGTTTAGGGACATTCCAGTCCATTATCGCCATGTTTGAGGCGAAGTTTCTAGTTTAAAGACATCTCGGTCCATTATTAGTTTATGGACATCTCGGTGCATCGTTAGTTTAGGGACATCTTGGTCCATGGCCAGTTTAAGGACGTAGTGGTCCATTTTTACCATTTTCGAGGCAATGGATCTTCTGGATACTACTTTCAGGGTTCTGACTCAGGAAGATAGCGAGCGGACACAAGCGTCGTCAACTATCATTGACCTAAATCATAACCCGTTAGGCGTAGTATTTTTTGAGGAATCGGCCGTTTATTGGCCGGAAAGGTCTTTCGCCATGCATATCCATGAGTAAGTAGGCTCCACCATGGTGGACCTTATCTATGATGTACGTGCCTTCATAGTTCGGCTTGAATTTCCCCCGTTTTGCGCGAGTGGGGATCATGGGTCTTTTGATGACTAGCACGAGTTCGTCTTGGCGGAATGTTCTCGGCCAGGTCAGTCTTTCATATGACCGTGTCATTCTTGCCTTATAAGCCTTCAGGTTTTGCTGTACTATAAGGCGAGTTTCATCGAGGGCATTGAGCTCCGCAAGCCGGAGATGAGCATTTTCTTCATCTGTCAGCTCGTATCGAACTGCTACTCGTAGAGAAGGGAGCTCTATTTCCAAAGGAAGCACCGCTTCCGTGCCGAATACCAACGCGTATGGTGTTGTATTCGTAGCCATTTTGAACGTTGTGTGGTATGCCCAAAGAGCTTCTTGCAGCCTTTCGTGCCAGTCTTTTTTGTTTATGGACACCGTTTTCTTTATAATCTTTGTCAAGGTCTTGTTGAAAGCTTTAGCTAGACCGTTAGCTCGAGAATTATAGACGGAATAGTTTCTCTAGTCTATCTTATACTGTTGTGCGAAGCGGCTGATCTTATGGCTCCTGTAGGCCGGTCCATTATCCGAGATAATTCGTCGCGGAGTGCCGAACCGGTAGATGACGTGAGTCTTGAAGAAATGGAGGATATTCTCCATCTTCACCTCCCTTAGTAGTACTGCTTCTGCCCACTTAGAAAAGTAGTCGGTCGTTGCCAGTATGAACCGATGTCCTATGGAGGACGCTGGTTCTACGGGGCCAATTATGTTGGTTTCCCACATTTCGAACGGCCAGCTGGCACGAGTGAATCTGGCACGAGTGACACTGCTTCGCATATTCGAGGTAGTCCTGAATTATTGTGGGCCAATAATAACCCATTCTTTTGATCTTCAGTTTCATCTTTGGCCAGGCTTGATAAGAACAACAGAGTCCATCGTGAGTTTTTTGGACGACTTTCTTTGCTTCTTCGGATCCCAGGCATCTTAGCCATAGACTGTCGAACGATCTCTTATATAGAGTATCATTGACGAAGGCGAAGGACATAGCTCGTTTCATGAGTTGATGTCGAGACCACACATTTTCTGGCGTTCGTCAAGATTTGAAGTAGTCTATGAAGACTTCCCTCCAGTCCTTGACCTTTTCTTCGTCCTCTATTTGGAGGACTGCTTGTTTGGTCGTTTCCTTTCCTTCAGATAGCTCTGTCAAGTCTTCCGAGGATATATCTGTTGGCGCGAGGATCCCACGACTTTGCACGATGATCTTTATGTCATGGAGGTCTTCGTCGGCTAATTCCTTAGCTAATTTGGCCAACGCATCCGTCTTGCTGTTTTCTGCACACGGTATACTCTCCACGATGTAGGAGGGAATTTGTGTCAGTAGTTGTTGCACTTTCGCCATATTTTATCAGCTCCGGTTGCATGTCTGATAGTGGCCATTTACTTAGCCAACGATCAGCTGAGAGTCTCCAAATATGATGAGGTCTATGATTCCCATGTCGACAGCGATCTCGAGACCTGCTATCAAAGCTTCATATTCTGCTTCATTATTAGTCCTCGGCTCTTTTAAGGAAAGGGCATAACGCATTATCCCCTTATAGAGTCACAAAGATAAGGCCCACCCCGACTTTGACTATGGGGGTGTTTTTCTTTCGTCTCTTCATGGAAGATACTCTATCGAAGTAGAGTTCCCATCAGGAATCATTTTCTTCATTCTCTCCTTCGATTATGTCGAACGCATGTTCATCTGACAACTTGCAATTTAAGGGGGAGTCGGCTGGTATCGGATGTTCGGTGAGAAAGTCGGTAATAGCCTGGCCCTTCACTGCTTTGAGAGGCCGATATGTTATCGAGAATTCCATCAGGAGGAGGGCCCATCTATCAAGTCTTCCTGTCAGTATGGCTCATGACATCAGATATTTGAGAGAATCCAGCTTTGATATGAGATGGACCTCATGCGCCAAGGCATAATGACTGAGCTTCGTTATCGCGAAGATCAGTGCCAGGCAATGCTTTTCGATGGGGGAGTAGTTGTTTTCAGCCCCCAGAAGAACTTGACTCAGATAGTACAGAGCTTTCTCCTTTCCCTGATCATTCTCCTGCGCCCATAATGCGCTTAGAGAACCTTCGAGGGCCGTTGTGTACAGGATGATGGGCTTTCCTTTAACCGGAGTGGTCAATACTGGTGGATTTTTCAAGTACTTCTTGATCTCGTCTAGTGCATTTTGGAATTTTTGATCTCAGACAAACGGGGTCCCCTTCTTCATGAGATGACTGTAGGGACGGCATTTTCCGGAGAGGTTGTCTATGAACCACCGGATATATACGAGTTTTCCTTAAAGGGATTGCAACTGCTAGCGTGAGCATCCCTATAGTTGCTTTGATCTTTGAAGGGTCGATTTCGATACCCCGGTGCTGTATGATGAACCCTAGGAACATACCTGAGGAGATTCCAAACGCGCATTTTAGAGGACTCATCTTCATATCATACTTTCGAAGACATTGGAACGCTATGTCAAGATGTTCCTCATGAGATTTGCTCTTCACCACAAGGTCATCGATATAGCATTCGACAATCTCATGAATGAGGTCATCGAAGATCTTTGTCATGGACCTTTGGTAGGTAGCGCCAGCGTTCTTCAGACCGAAGGGCATCACCTTGTAGCAAAATATGCCCAATGGGGTCCGGAAGGCGGTATGCCTTTGATCTTCAGGATGCATTTTTATTTGGTTGTATCCAGAAGATCCATCCATGAAAGAGAAGACTTCATTAGTAGACGTATTGTCGATCATTAGCTCTATAACAGGTACTGGGAAGTCATCCTTCAGACAAGCTTTGTTACGGTCCCAGAAGTCCACGCAGACATGCACTGTTCCATTTTTCTTCATCACCGGAACGATATTAGCAATCCAGTCAGGATATTTAACTTCTTGGATGAAGACGGAGTCGATTAATTTCTTTACTTCAGCTTTAATGCTCATCTCGAGTTCAAGTCGCATCCTTCTCGGTGCCTGTTTAACTGGCTTAATGTCCGGCGATATGGCCAGTTTATGTCTGCTACTTTTAGGTCAAAACCCGGCATCTCGGAATAGTTCCAAACGAAGCAGTCTTTATATCGCATGAACACACCTTTTAACATGGCCACATGCGTTTTGGATAGCAGTTCACTGATGAACGTTGGCCTCGAATCGTTTTACGTCCCTAAGTCAATTTTCCTTAGGCTGCCCGCCGTGGTGTGTATCCCGTCTTCCAGCTCTTTTCGGGCTGGTGGAAACTCTGAGATCGCCTCGTCCTTGTCTTCATTTGCGAAACACTTGAAGAGGTCATCCACATTCTCGTGTCCTCCTTCTTTTGAGAATGTTATCACGTGGCAGGTACCAGTTCACTTCCACTCTTGATACTGAGCTGGTCCTATTCTCGCAGTATAGGTCCTCTTTAGCTCATACTTTTGCGGCGGGGTTACCCTCTAGCTGTCAGATAAAGCGAACCTTCCTTGTTGATACCGGGCTTCTACCTAGTCTTTGAAAGTGAATCAGTCTTAAAGGGGATGTCTTACTGCTTGGTGGTAGGAGCAATAATCCAGGTGATGGACCTCGTTTATTTGTTCGGGGTGCCGAGATTTCGAGAGCGTCGCCATTTGATGTTTCATGACAAGGTTGAATATTTTCCTTGTCTTGTCTTAGGGGAAAGAGTATTCCCGACCCATCTTTTTCATAAAAGACGGATTCCAGCTGATTTTTCCTCAACTGTACGTCTTCTTGGATTCGCTTCGCTATTTTCGAGTGTTATTCTCGTTCTTCACATTGTTTTTGCCTTTATTTCGGGCTTTCTTCTTGTCGCGAGAACCTACAGCGGGCTGGGGATGAAGGGCATTATAGTCTACTTTCTCCACAGATTGCTGATTGAGACGTTGCGTCTTGTCCTTTTCGTAAATGGCCATTTCGCGGCTGTGGTCACCCTGAACCTTTTGACCGGCTTCTTGTATTAGCTTGTCGACTTGTTCTTCGAACGATGAATTTGACATTGTCAGAGCAGGATTTTGCTCCGTTTCAGCATTACCATTATCTGGAAAAGCTTTCCCTTCTTCACCGGAGCTATTTATGACGCAACAGCCATGGAATCGCTCCCGTTTCATGGACCGAACGTATCCGAGCCCAGTTGTTTCCATCTTCTCGTTGGGAATTTTCGTTGGGTCCCAAGGATATCCCAAATCTTTTTGTAGAATTGGGCTTGTCGAACAGTCTGTTCGAGGGGTACACCCTGGCATCTTAATAGCCTTTTCAATCCCTCCGCGTAGTATCTTGGTAGACAGATTGGTTGAAGCTTATCAAATGCAAAATCAGCATCATGCCAGACTTCTTTTTCTACCCTGGTCTCCGTAGATTGGTAGAAGAGGATCGCCTTTTCACCTCTTTTTCTGGGAGGTACGTAGAAAGTCTGTAGTTCCTGTACGTTGTATGTATCGAGCGCATCAAGTTCCTTGTAATGCCGAGGTGGAGCCATTGTGATTTGCAGACTCTGATATGCACTTGCGAGGGCTTGCACCGACATGCGGATGGAGAACACCGTATTGGCCTCATCCTCAGAGTCACTGCCAAAGACCAAAATAGGAGTAGATGGTCTAGGCCTGTTGTCTTGAAGTTGCCCCGAGTAGACTATTTCTTCATCTTCCTCAGTGTCGCTCCCAAAGATTGGGATGGTGGCAACGGACTTCCGTTTATCTTTCAGCTTATGACACCTCTCCGTATCTTCGAAGTCTTGTAGGAAGTACTTTATGTCTTCATATTTTCAGACCTTGTTTACGGAGAACGGATTTAGTTCCCCCATGACGGTGTACTCGAGGCTGTCTTTGAAATACTTCATATACTGATGTTGTGTAGAAGAGATGACGTTGTACTTGCGTAACCAAGGCATGCTGAGCAGAGCATTGTAGCAAGTCTTGGTATCAATGACATGAAATTTGATGTCAGTGACAAATAGCCCGAAGCTTAACGTCAATATTACGGACCCAAGCATCCATGATGACTGTGAGTCGAACCAGAAGATGATAATTTTATCCCGAGTTAGGTGCTGAACGTTCATGCAAATCTCTTTCAGCACTTTCACGTTGAGGAGGTTGACTGAGGATCCGTTGTTGACTAGGATCTTCCCTATCTTGATGTCGTGGCAGTACTCGGTGACATATAACGGGTGATTATGTTCACACGTTCCAAGGATGAGATCTTCATCACTGAATGTGATGTCAGCTATGTGAACCTCTACCAACTCGTCCTTCATCTTTTCTTCAGCTAGGAAAGCTTGGAATTTATCAGGCTCTTGCAATACCTTGATCAGAGAATCTTGTGCCTCTTTGGAAAGAAGGAGAGCATCCAATATGCTCAGTTGTGAGGGAATTTTCTTCAGATGTGCTAGGACATTGTAATCTACCTTGTTTTTCTTAGACGGGTCCCTTGCTGCAAGCTCTTTGATAACTCCCTCATTGAGGGCAATTTCCTCAGGGATTTTCTCTTTCCCTTTGTCTTTTTTGCTCGAACCTTTGTTTGTAGGTCCAAGGTTCTTTTCAGACAGCATGCGACTACGCAGCTGAATATTCTCGTAGTTCTTCTCCCCCTCTTCTTTTTCGGAGGTGGAGTCCTTGAAGAGAGGGCTGAAGGTTGTTTTTTTCCTCAAAATCACTCCCGAAGGTAAGAACTTGGAGTTTTTCCTTATCCGAACAAGTATCAACCATATGAAAGTTGCCAGTCATTTTCTCACGCGCATTCATCACACTATTTTGCTGTCGATGAGTTTCGCGCTTCATCCCCTTGAAATGTTGTTGATGGGCAACGTATCCTTACCACCTCTTCTTGAAGGCACTGCATTCTTCGATGGGATGAGTAACCCTCCGATGATATAGGCAGTAGTTTGGATACGAGTCCTCTCCGTCGAGGCTTATGACCCCGGGCATGTTTCCTTTGAGAGGTGGCTGCTTCATTCCCACCGACAGGGATTTAGCAAACTGCTTCTCTGTCTTGATCCTGCTCTTGTTTGCCGCAAGTGTACTTTGGTCTGGCCGGAGTACTTTATGACTCCTCCTTGCCGTAGCTTCTTTATCCTGCGCTGACGCTTAGCCTTTTCGTATATGACCGTTTCGCGTTCTTTGTTAATTGCTTTTTCGAAATGCGTCATTTAACAGCCTATCGATTGGGTCTTCTGGTAGTTCCGGGGATTTTAGCGCTGCTCCTTTCCCCAGTTCCTTTGCGTTGTTTTCTGACGCCAAGGGAGCTTCTTCACCATTTGACGACGAATGGGAGACCATGTGGCAACTTACTACACAGTCTTCAATTTCTTCTGATGGGTTGTTTTCCTCATCGTTGTCACGATCTTCGTTCTCAAGGATATTCTTGAGGAACACTTCGAGAGTGACCGGTGTCTGCGCTTTCTGTTTTTACTCATCCAACGTGTCGATGTATCTCTGTAGGTCTGTATGCTTGTCGTCATAGTCGGAAGGCTGTAAGGCTTCTTAGTCTTCTTCATTTTCTTCGAAGACTTTGATGGCTTGACTTGGGGGTTTTGCCCTTTGTCAAATACTTTCGGTACGGGGCGCGGTTTCAACATCCCTTTGATGATTTCTGGTTCAAGTGGGCTCTTCCACCTGATTGCCGGACATGCCTGAAGATCTTTCAGCATTCTTATAGTTTTAGCTGAAAGGACAACTTCCTGATTGATCATCTTCGTGTCGTATGCAAAATGTTTCACAACCAAAGGAATTTATACCGCAATCAATTAACGGTGTCTATTGTAGTTTCGTCGGTGAATGCGGATCGTCCACTGAGAAAGAGTAATTTGCTCGTTATTGTTTTAGTTGAGTCAAAAATTAAAAGATAAAAGAAATTGCAATAAAATTGATTCAAGATTTATGAGTTTTCATTTTCAAGAAACTTAAAGAAAGTAAAGATCTAAAATCATGAATCAAGAAATGTTCCCAAATTGTTTGAATTATCAAGATTTGTAAAGAGGCTTGTCGGAATCGATCCAATTGATAGTGATGATGAATACTAATTATTAAAAATTCTTATCTATTGAAAATTTGTTGCTAGATCGATGACGATCAATGAGAAATAGGGATCTATTGAAGAAACTAGGGTTTCTTCATCATCATCCCTTGTCCTTTCATTGATTATCATTCAAATTCTAGCCTCTAGCAAATTAAATCACCGATCGTTGATCTCTAATTTGGAGCGAAAATATTCAACAAAGCGATCTCGCTCAAATTAGGTTTTCGATGATTTAATTTCCTAAAGTTTACAAAGCTCATAAGATTTAAGAATCATTCAAGAATTTAACTATCATCATCTACCTATTTTCTCGATTCTGATACAAGCGGAAATTTCACTCACACATCATGAAAAAAGAACGAATCAAGAATCGATAAATTTTCATAATGCAAGAATGTAAAGAAAGCAAGAATTTCAATTATCACCATTATTAAATCGACGACTAATTACACATATTAAATCGACGACTAATTACACATTCTCTTAATTCGAGGTTACAAGATGTTGCTCTCGATCGCTCCATTTGAGGAGGTAATTAAATCCGCCGAAATTAGCTTCGCATCGATCTTCTTGAGTCGCGGATCGTCATGGATCTCTTGCTCGGATGAAGGTCGGTGTTGCTTCAAAGGATCTCCATTTGCTTGCTTTATTCGCTTCTCGATGAATCTTGATTTGGCTTTTGAATTAGATTTGAGGCTAGGGTTTTGGATCACAAGTTGTGTTTTGAAATTGTTGAACAATCTTTTTAATGAAGCTCTAAGTCCCCTTTTATAGCTTCCCCTCAAGCTTCCCCTAGAAACTAGGTTTAGCTTCCCTTGGAAGCTTTGTTGTTATGAAGCTTGCATAGGAAGCTAGGTAATTATGTAGAAGTTTTTAGATTAAGGTAGTTATCTAGCTTGTATGAGAAGCTTGGTAGTTACGAAACTTGCACAAGAAGCTTGGCTGTTTGAGGGGAAGCTTATGGAGATCTCTAAGAACTAAAGTGTCTTGAAGAAGTTTGGCCATTTAAAAGGAGACTTCTGCAACATGACCAACCGCCGACGAGTCAACGCGGCCGCAGATCCGCGGCGGATCGGCTTGACTCGGCCGCGGATCCGCGGCCGTTTGAGGTGATCTTTGCATGGAATTCTCAGGTTGATTTGGTGCTGATCCTTAGGGCCTTATTTTATGTCTGGAAGCTTTTTATAATTTCTTGTTTACTGCCAGATCACAAGTCTTGGACTTGACGTATTTTATCAGCACTTTTAGCAGTTCCGGCTCTTTTACCTGGAGAATTTCCTGCACACAATCTCGAGACAAGTGTTTGATATACAAAAGATCACGTATGCAATAATAAACACACAATTTCCCTCATAATGCTGGTTATAATGTATAACACATGTTATTTGGTAGTTTTGCAGACAAATTGCTAATATGTGCTATATTTATACCAAACACCTTTAGATGATTACAAATAGTAGGGAAATTGCTGTGTTAAAAATGCAATATTTTCGACTGATCAAATTCCCCCAAACTTAATTTTGGTCGTCTCGAGCAAACTTGTTTTATTTAAGAGAAGGAGAAAATATAAGAAAAAGAAAAACTAACTAGCACACTTTCGTAGGCAATACGATTGCACTGAGCACGTACAACAAGCCTTTAAACTTCTAGGTGTCCCTAGTAGGAGGAGTGTTGTCTCCTGAGGGTTTTCAGCGGATTGCACCCACAAAATCCCATAATAAAAGGAAGACCGTGAAAGTTACATATAAAGATAAGAATTATAAAAGAAAGACTTTGAAAATTAGAGTTTCCAACTATACTAGCTTTTCAGTTGTTATGAGCTCTATCTTAATAGTCATGAAAAGATGTTAGAAATCACATCATCTCTCAATAAAACATCATCCTTATTCTTCATTCCTACCTTTCTTTCAAACATCGATCATATACCCCTACGTGTGTATAAAAGACATCCCTACACTAGGAGAGTTCAATTCAAGCTATCATACTCTTGTCCATCTACCTCAGTACTTTTTAATTGATGAATATTTAGATGGATTTGCTCACACATTTTTCATGCGACCGTTAATACTTCTTGAGGTACTAACCGACCGATTACTCATGTGCTTACTTATTAGGCATATTAGTATTTTTCCTCTTCTTGCACCACCTAAGGCTTAGCAGTAACTCCCAAACCAGTTGGTCTAAGGCACTAGGTGATGAAGCACCCTCGCTATATTTTTTTATTACTGCCTTGGTGATAACAAAACCAGTGTTCATTTTTCTTCACTATTTTATATTTTCTTCATTTATTATTTCCTTCATACTTTGGCTTTTAGACAAGAGCATTTCCAGGTATCCTCTACTATCCCGAGTTTGAAGACGTGTGTAAGTGCGTATAGTAGGGTATCAACGTTCAAATATTTGGCTTTCAGAATAGGAACTATTTTTCAGACTTATTTTTATCCTCAGATTAGTGACGTCCTTCATCTTACTAATCCTTAGGACAATGGCTCATAACTACTTATTAGTAGTTCGTTTAAGAAAACTTCTAATATTCTAGGTTTTCTTAAATTTTTCCAATCTTTTGGATGTAATTTTTCACTATCTAATCTTTTATTATCTTATTAAATATTAAATATTTTTATCTTTTGAATTTTTTTTAAAAAAAGGTTTTGTGCTTATGCACAGTATGATGCAAATGATGCGCAAATAAGCACAAAACTCCCCCAAACTTGTTTTCAACAGTGTCATCACTGTTGTCTTCTGCTAGATCACAAAAACCTGTAAGCCTGAGAGGAAATTTATTAAATGGGGGCAATAAATATGATCGTGAAAATCCTCCCCCAAACTTATTCTTTTCACTCACCTCCATTCTAAAGATGATACAGTATTTTTCAAAACATGGAGGTGAGACGGAGGAATTTTAATCAAGATAAAACGGCTCCTGTAAAAACAGGAGCTCCTTCGTAGGGTCAGTGGAAAAATACGATTTTAATCTATGTCCATTTACTTTGAAAATTGTACCGTTTTCAACATTTTCAACCTCAACTGCCCCGTGCGGGTATACATACCGCATAACAAAAGGTACTTTCCACCGAGATCGTAGCTTACCCGCATGAAGATGGAGTCGTGAATCATAAAGAAGGACTTATTGACCAGGTGTAAAAGTTTTTCTCAAAATATTTTTATTGTGAAATACCTTAGTCCGGTTCTTTACAATTACAGCATTATCGTAAGCTTTATCGCGGAGTTCGCTTAGCTCGTTTAATTGCAGCTTCCGAAAGTTGCAGGCTTGATTTAAGTCAAAGTTAAGTTCTCTAATGGCCCACATTGCTTTGTGCTCAATCTCGACCGGAAGGTGACAAGACATTCCAAACACTAGTCTGTAAGGAGACATACCTAGATCGGTTTTATATGCAGTTTGGAACGCCCAAAGAGCATCGGTCAATTTGGTTGACCAATCTTTTCGATTTTTAGAAACAGTTTTCTCCAAAATTTGTTTGATTTGTCTGTTTGAAAGCTCAGCTTGCCTGCTCGTTTGGGGATGATAGGGTGTGGAAAGTTTGTGGTTGATTGCATATTTCTGCATCAAAGTCTCGAAAGATCGATTGCAGAAATACGTCCCGTTATCGCTAATGATAGCACGTGGGTGTCCAAATCGTGAAAAGATGTTTTCTTTTAAGAACTTAATGACAACCTTTTTGTCATTAGTGCGACAAGGAATAGATTCAACCCACTTCGAGACGTAATCAACCGCAAGCAATATGTACAGATTCCCAAAGGAGTTGGGAAAAGGACCCATAAAGTCAATACCCCAAACGTCAAAAATTTCAACCACTAAGATGGGTTGCTGTAGCATTTCATTTCTCCGGGAAATCCTACCCATGTGTTGACACTGTGCACAGGTTTTGCAATGATCAAATGCATCTTTGAACAAAGTCGGCCAATAGAAACCGCATTGCAAAACCTTTTCCGCCGTCTTTCGAGGACCGAATTGACCCCACATGCCTGATCATGACAAAAAGATAGAACACTCTTGAATTCATCATTAGGGACACATCTGCTAATGATCTAGTCAGGACAATACTTAAACAGATAGGGTTCATCCCAGTAAAAATGTTTTATTTGGGATAGAAATCGATGTTTGTCCTGTTTCGACCATTCGCGGGGGATAAGTCCCGTAGCAAGATAATTCATAATATCCTTAAACCAAGGTTCGTCGGATACATTCAAGAGTTGTTCGTCTGGAAAAGAATCATTGATCGGCAGGGTCACAGGTGAAGAAGAGATGCGTGACAGATGGTCGGCTACAACGTTTTCACATCTTTTCTTATCTTTAATAACAAGATCAAATTCTTGTGATAAAAGGATCCAACGTATTAGCCTACCTTTAGCATCCTTCTTCGCCAAAAGATGTTTCAAGGCAGAGTGGTCAGTGTACACAACAATAGGTGAGCCAATCAAGTAAGGCCTGAATTTTTCTAATGCAAATACAACTGCCAAGAGTACTTTCTCGGTAGTTGTATAGTTAATTTGAGCATCGTTCAGGGTCTTAATTGTATAATAGATCACGTGTGGCATCTTTTCAATGTGCTGTCCTAAGACCGCACCAACTGCAAAATCTGATGCATCACACATAAGCTCCAAAGGGTGGTTCCAATCTGGAGAAGATAGAACGGGGGCTGTAGTGAGAGAGTGTTTGAGTGAGTCAAATGCTACCTCATAATCCGAGTCAAATTGAAAGGTTGTGTCCTTGACCAAGAGAAGAGTTAAAGATCTAGCAATTTTGCTAAAATCCTTAATGAATCTTCTGTAAAAGCCTGCATGGCTAAGAAAAGATCGTATATCCTTGACGCATTTGGGATGAGGAAGGTTTTGAATGACATCTATTTTAGCTTTGTCAACCTCAATGCCTTTCCGTGAAATAACATGTCCAAGCACAATTCCCTCTTGGACCATGAAATGGCATTTTTCCCAATTCAAGGTTAAGTTCTTCTCTTTACAACGAGTAAGAACTGCGTCAAGATGAGATAGGCAGTCAGCAAAAGAATCTTCGAATATCGAGAAATCATCCATGAAAATCTCCAGAAAATTCTCGACCATGTCCGAGAATATCCCCATCATGCACCGCTGAAATGTAGCGGGTGTATTGCATAACCCAAAGGGCATGCGTCTATAAGCAAAAGTACCAAAAGGACAAGTAAATGTGGTTTTGTCTTGATCCTTTTTGGCAATAGGGACCTGGTTATAGCCAGAGTATCCGTCCATGAAGCAGTAATATTCTCGTCCAGCTAAGCGTTCTAACATCTGGTCAATGAAAGGTAGAGGAAAGTGGTCTTTCCTCGTTGCGGCATTGAGTTTTCTATAATCAATACATACACACCACCCAGTTTGAGCGTGTAAGTCTACGGTAGCGACCCGGCCGTCTAACAGACGCCAAATGCGGAATAAAACTTTTTAACTAGCGCTATCGTATACTATAACCCGAATCTGCCATTATTGCTAAACTAACAAACTACAAAGAGGGTAGAAAGGTTATACCGAACGATCCGAGTCCTTCGTTCTTTAACCATCATCCCACGCTCCGTTGCGTCTGTTCCGATCTCGTCGATCTCCGATCTCCTCGTCCAGGTGGCACCACGTCAACGGATCTTTAAACGGGCTCCCGCCTCTGACCCGAGGCAACTCGGTCATCAAGTTTGCTAAAAGAGATGACCAAGAATGATGTAGAGAATGAGTAGAACACTTTGTCTCGTTACGTCCAAAGCCATGGACGAATGGTTAATGAAGTTGCCTTTTTGGATTGGAATGAAATGAGAAATGGATCACATCTAATTTCTATCAACCAAAACTATCTAAATCTTTTTTTCCAAGCAACCATCATCTTTCATCAAGAGGGGCCGGCCACTTAAAGGGAGGGAGGTGAGTGTAGGAGAGGTGAGTGCTGACCATTAGCACTTAATCAAAAGCATGAGTCAAATGAACACCTTGCATAACATTAATTGTATACATTGAATCAAAAACCCTAGTCATCAAAACATTAATTGAACAATAAATGCACTAATGACTCACTAGCCACCTCATCATCCTAGTCATCATCTAGAAACTTCTAGAACCTTCCACACTCATCAAGAAAAGATAAATCCGTCTTTAACCGAATGTTAAAGACGGGTGATAGAAAACTGGAAACTGAAAACTGGCAACTTCCAAAAGCGATCCCGAAACGAATTTCAGGATAACCCCCGTAACAGTATAAACATACCCGCATTTGTATTACGACCGAATACAAATGCAACTGAGACAAAGATATTATATCTACACAGTATAATACTCGGATCCGGCTTAAACCAAAGCCCACCAGTATTATCTGCCCGAAATATGACACGTGCATAAACGCATGTGCATTTTCCGAACCCTGCCATAAAACCATACGGCCTCTACAACGTTTCGCCCGAACTTGGGAAACTGTCTGTGGGGGACTCTAATGACTCGTCAGTACCCTGGCAGTGGGTTTAACCACAAGCCGTCAGCGGTACTAGCTGTGCGTAACGGCTGCCCATGCACTGACCTCAAGGGAGTCCGATGAGCGAACTCATCCGGAAACCCTACTGAGCCTAACAGTGACAATGTATATACAGTCCGGTCCGCTCGTCTATGAGTATCGCATATCTGCCTAGGGGGATGGTAACGTCAGACCCCCAATAGCGGTATAAGTCGTGTCGGAGTGTTGCCCAAAAACACCCTGAGATACTACTGGAGTACCTACCGGTAAATCTCCTGCCTCGGCCGAGGGCTATGTGTAATGGCTCTCCTAGACACAGCACGATCTCACCCCCAATACCGGGAGAGATGAAACCCCTGCCGATCCGCTCACTTGCCTCCATGTGGCTCGGGACTGTACCCAAAAACTACCTGTTTGCACGACTCCTTTGAGCCGTGGTAGGGTAGAAATCAAAGCACAGTAGGAACTCACACGAGAAAAATGACGACCTCAGGTCGATGAACTAACCTGTACACATGTCACCGGGGAACTGCTATCTGACGATAGGTATAAAACCAACTAGCAGGTTCCCGACGAGTCCTGTCCGGTGTACTCATAACCCAATGAGCACCTGTATACATCTTAGGTGATCCAACTGACACCAGTGGCTTGTGAGACCGGCCACCGCCCCTCGTCGGGGTCTCGACTGTATACACTAGTTTACTCCGGAGTATCGATGCCCTGTCTCGAAACTCCCACGACTAGGGACAACTATTAAGGATGTGCTTTTAGACTACCCAACTCTCACGTATATGATCGCCATCATACTGTTGGTAGTCGAGCAAGATCCTAAGGGCTCTATCAAAGTGTAACAGTGATCAGTCACCCGAACCTGTACACGACTGATAAAGGTAAACCAGATAGCATACTATCATCTCGAGTAAGACTGTCCTACCGGTATAGGTCCTCCGCAATCATTGCAATCACGTGCTTGCGATCCAATTATTGACTGTGAGGGCACTATATCCAACAATCTCCCACTTACACTTAAGGCTAATTATTGTGATGTCGACTACTCACAGCCCGTGTGAAACCGAACATCCAACTCCTCTACTAATCAGTTTCACAAAGCCCGTTTGTAAAACTATTGTGTTCGAGAAATAGCCTCAGTTAGTGGATCTGCCCTGATGCTTCTTTCTATATCTCTCTTAATCTCAAGTTTGCGGAGAAAGCCATCTCCCGAATTGAGTAATACCTGGCTTAGAATATGTCTGGATATCTGATGGGACCTAGTTCATAAATGAACTCCAAATCCAAACTTTTTAGACTGTATCGATCACTGAACATTATCAGTATCCTGTACCATGCCTCCCGCAGTATCCTCTTGGACCACCTGTCCATAATACTGCCCCTCGTCAGAGGGAAAACTATAACTCTGACAATCACTCTGTCATCCATGTCACCTTTGAAGCCTGGAATGATAACCGTCTCCCGAAGGAGACTGCCGTCATCAAATCTGTAGAACATGGACTTATGTTCTAAAACTGCTTCCTTATGTTTCTCCAGAATTGGATTAATATAAACTTATCGCATCTAGTGCAAAAACAACATCTGGTGTGGTACTTGACATCTCATGATTGACTCAATTGCCTAAGCAAGTGATCTGCCAATCATGCACATACCTCTCCCCTTTAGTCTGTAAGACACCTTTAGAGAGGGTGACTCCATCACCTGCAGGTACACCACCATGCCAGCAGTCAACTATTCTAAAAACTATCAGAATACTGTCAAAGTACCCAGATTGGGAAACTACCTAAATCTAGATCTAAAATCATAGATCTAGAAACCAGAATGTCGTATATTATATCCATATCCTGTCTGGAGAAACAACTGTGTGACGACCACAGTACAACCGATCGTAGTATAGGAATTTTACTTCCTACTCTATGTATGTCATCCAAATGACATCACACCCTACTACCTTCTTAACAGATCCATCCCCTGTTCTGATGAAGTCAAACCTATGACTATCACATCAAAACTAGATGATCTATCTTTGCTATATCTGCTCAAGTCTATAAATAGACATAAGCTACTTGCCCACTATGCTTCCGCTGCTCCCACTGACCACAACAACCCTCTGGCAGAATAATATATACGTGCACTTCTAAAGCTAGTTTAGAACGACGCAATACTTAACCTCCTGCCGGGTCTCATAGTCTGGAACAACAGTAGTGTCAAGTCTGGGTAAACAAGAACCTCCCTGTCACCGTCCTTGAGGCTTCCGAAGTACCTCTCGGGTGTCTGAAGTTACCCACCATATCCACGGAGTGGCTAATGGAATGTCAAACCTGATTGAATCTTTAGGTCCTATTAAATTTTTCGTAATCGTTTGCGGTTCTGGAATCACTTCCAGTTCTACCATACTCCTACTACTGTTTTCTGAAAAAATCCATTTTACTAAAACTGTGGCGAGTCAAGAACAATATCACTATTGATCTTCCAGATGGTAGAAAATCAACTCTCGTCATAGCCAGGGTCAACCCACAGACTGCCATTACAGAAACATTCCTTGAGTTATCCAGAATCTGGTTTTAAGCATAAGCTGGACAACTCACCGTACCTTAACATCGTTAAGATATGAACCATTCTATATCCAATATAGAAACTTTGGCACTTATTTAATTAGAACCAGATTCAATCATGCAGCTGTCTCCAGTGCATATCAACTTAATGAAAAGAGGCTAATCAGCATTACTCAACTTAGGAATACATCCAATTATGAGTAACCTGAAAGAGAAACTAGTTTCTCAAAACCATTACTATCATCTGAATACCAATCACAAGAATCTACATCTTCGATCTCTTTGAAGAATCCAGATACTTGCGACATCTGGTTCTCTACTTTATTCTTATACCCACAACTTCTCAAAACTTAGACCTTGTATTTCTACGAAACACTTGTCTAAAAATTAGAGAAGTCATAAGTAAACAGAACATAGTACGAGGACCAACCCCTTTGTCCTGATGGACACTGGACAGCATACAATACTCTGTATAAGTCCGCTAAGTTGAATAACTCAAAAACCTGTGCGTCGTAGGTTGAAAACTATACCCAGGCGATTTCCACAAATATCACCAATTACAACGAATTCCAATATAATGACGATAATCACCTAATTCCCAATAACTTACTCCCACTCATCATCTGTAAAACCATACAGATGTGAGAATCATACCTGGTAAATACATACCCTGGAGTAAGTATCTAATCGGGAAAACAGTTTTCCTTTAACAATGCACTGAAACATGAAAATGTTTCGTAGGGGTATCCCGGTATTCCTAGTAATGCCTCTTCCATAATCCAATTCATGACTTTAACCGTATATCTCTTTGCCATCTCTCCAAATCCCTTTATTTGTCTTTAGTCGTTACCTTCTGTACACTTTCGTTAGGCTAAATGGTTTTCTTCCTTCCCTACCGTTCGGCACTAGCCTATGGTTTGGAAGAAGACTATCCAGTAAGTATAATAGGTGTACCCTCCTAAACCAAGGAGTACTCACAGCTTGAGAGAAGGTGATGATAAAAGACAACTGAATAATACCTTATTCATTTAAAGGTGAAATAGGAGTGATGATGAAATACACGGTTTGGTCGTGAATGATAACAGTCGCAATTTACTTTGCCCTCTTTCTAATCCCTTTATTTTGTCTTTACATATTACCTTCTGTAAACCCTACTTAGGATAATTGGTTTTCTTCATTCCCTACCTTTCGGCACCTGCCTATGGTTTGGAATAAGACTATCCAATAAGCGTAATAGGTGTACTTTCCTAAACCAAGGATCCCTCGCAACCTGAGAGAAGGTGATAATAAAAGACAACTGAATAAACCAATTCTATTTCTCCTGAACCTTGATCCATCCTTGAAGAAGTCCCTTCGAGTTCGTATATAACCATACGATGAATCTATCCAATGGAAGTGGATGTCCGTAGTAATACGGGGTGTTCAGAGAAATACAAAGGGTAAAAGAAGGAGTGGCAATGACTTATGCAACTAAGACAATCCAAAATTCAGTATTTTAAGAAGGTTCGGTCAACTTGGTCACTGAGTCATAGTCTAGGGTCGGTCAAAGGTCGCTGCCAAAGAGAGAGAGAGAAAAGAAAACACTCTACGTGCACTCTAACCTAGATCAGAATGGTTATCACATTATCTAATCAGGAAACCTCCCACTGTCCTGTCAAATTCTCCTCCAAACCTTAAAGAAGAATCAATCGGGATCACCCGAAGAGTAAACCAACTCATCAGTAGGAATCAGGATCCAACTCTCATCGCATGATAACGTGACGGGATCCACTCATGTTACACACTCCAGAAGGTATGCGCATACTTGGCAAGTTTCAGTTTCTTTAGAAACTCCCGATATGATTTTTGCCCTATGCTCTTATGACCTTGACTTTGGGCAAAATGCCATAAGTCGCATGCCAAGTTCTTCCCATCATTATCTTTTCAATTTGAACCCACCCGCACATGCCCCTGACTTTGGCCAATCGGCAGAAACGACTGTCCCAAACCAACTCATCTATCTATGCAACAAATGAATACCTAGTAGCTACCAAACACTATGCCTTGACTTTGGCCAAAATACATAGCTTGAATACTACTGAATACCCAAAAGAAATGATGGAGGGCTACGGCTGGTTTTTGGCGAAAAACCTTTAACGTAATGAACTTGATATCGCTGAAGGAACCTGAGAGCTTTTTATAAAAATATAGTAGCGAAAACCTTTTGCTAAAGAGGTCACTCCCGGTGAAGGGATCTCGGCTCTTTCCTCGTGGAATGAGGTGCAGGATATTCCAACTGAATACCGCGATGCAAAGCAACTTGTAATCGACTATAGTGAAGTTATTACCCTGACGCAAACTTCTGCCCAAGGGGTCATTCCCGGTGAAGGGATCTCGGCCCTTACCTCGTCGAATGAGGTGCAGGATATTCCAACCGAATACCGCTATGCAAAACAAAAGGAAACGTCTTTTTAATAACACTTTTTAAAACTGTTCTGTCATGCCCCGCTTCCCAAAATACGGAATACGAGGGGTTGATAAAGCCAGCCATGCTCCTACGGTCAAGGAAATGTCCTGCCGCAGTCACACTTCGGCTTCTAGCTTTACATGGTAATCAGTAAAGAATGCGCAGGTAATGAGAAATGCAGTAACTGAAACAAATCAAATACAAGAAACTGACCTGATAGAGGTAAAAAGAGTATAACTCTAGATAGCTGATCAAGATGTCCGCGATGTACGTCTAGTCCTGGTCCAGTCTAGATCCACTCCTCACTCTTAGCATGCATACTCAGGTCGTCAGAGCGACACAATAGCAATATAATTATATAGATACAAGTGGCAACTCGACCAGTGATAATAGATATATATAACAGTAATCAAGACGGTAAAGATATAAACATGCAGTAATCAATGGAGTGTCCAATAGATCAAGTGAACGGTAAAGCAGTAATATAGTATGCCAGGTATGTCAACACAGTAAGTATGTATATCGATTCTATCATCCCTATCAGTCTCTGAGTCTCACTGTACAGGTCACTAAGCCTATCGTCAGTCCAAGTGTGAGAGTCAACCACTCGCGAGTGTCCTCCACCCAAGGGTAGGACCCAAGGGCAAGGGACCACGGGCCCAACATGTAACTCACGGTAATAATCATGTACCCTGTAAATCTCCATATATCTCCATATATATAAGCCGGCATGGGACTCCCGAGATTCTGTTGAACTCACACTCAAACTACCCCACACCCCGTGGTCTACATCAAACGCTAACCATAACCTCAAATACCAGTCGGTCTGCGACAAGTCTGCACGAGAACTGGAGACAGGATCTCCATCAAGCACGTCCCGACTAATACTCAAAATAAATGGCAGTGTCTGGTGCCTTATCTGTGACACCCATGCAAGAGCTTCCATAAGTGTCCCATACCACTTATAGTCACACGTACACGCGTCCCACAGACGTCGACAATGCAATATAATAATAAGGTTCACTGATTGTGTACAAGTACGTGTCACTTTCACTTATTCACTCATGCACGAACACTAACGTACTTGCCACAATCATCACTAATACCTAACACTGGGTAATGCACATGATCACTAGGTTATCAATGCAGTGACATATGTATGATATGATGAGTAAACAGTATGTAAAGCATGATTAGGATGTCATAAATCAGTAATCTACCACTTGCATAATTTATCATAAATCATATGTGTACAGTTTAGCGAAACTATGAATGGGGATTAAATTGTATGTTTGAGTATCTATCCAGCGAGTTTGGTTTCACGTCAATCGGGTTTCAGGATCACTAGTTGTGGCCATTTCATTTTAAGCGTTCACGGCTGGAAATCCGGTTTCAGAATCGGAAGTCCGTTTCGCAACGCATTTTAACCCCAGTTGAGATCAGAATTCAGCGATGCTACAGTTGAATGGAATCTAGGGTTTTCAGTAAGGTTTTCAACGCAATAGACGGATCCTAAATCGCGTCTGTACGTCAGGAATTATACACTGTTCAATACTAGTATGTCAATTCTAATTCTGTTGGGACTGTTATACGTCCCGATCTTTTAAATTACAGATTAAATAGAAAACGATGGTGAAACAGAATGAAACCACTTGTGTTATCTAGAAAACAGATTCACCTTTAATAAACAGAGGAGTTCCATAACCTACGAGTTAAGAAAACAGGGTGGTACCCATTACGGGACAGTAAGCAATAATCAAAGTCGCTCTGGACTGCAGTCCAGAGTCGCACTCCGATCCAAATATCGTCACATTTAAGTACAGAAATCATTAGAAACTTGCATAAGGTTATAGTTAGTCGAGTCGGCTTCGATTTAAGCCCTCGAACGCATCATTCCAGTATGCACATAATTTATGGTGATTTTAACGGTTTTCAGGTACAAGAAATTTCCAGTTTTACAGGTATACTTGAGGGTAATCGTTTTAGTTGTTAATAGTCGTATTATCCAGTGAAATTTATACATAGTATTCAAAACCACATGGGCCAGCAAATGCCCTCATGTTCCGTCAATTTAAATGAGGGTTTCCATTGAGATCATGCATCGAACGGTTACACCATATAGTTTAACGGAAAAATAGTAAATGTGGAATCTATACGATTGTAGTTTGTAATTAACCTAAAATAGCATGTAGCAAGTAAGGAACTTGCCTGGAGACGATGAATTAATGGCACGGTAGTGAAGACAGTAGTGACACGGCACGGGCATGGAGTAGCAAGCACACGACGAGTCTCGGCTATGCTTGGGCTTGGCTCGAGCTTGGTGACAGCTGTTGCGGCTAGGGCATTGGGTGAGACGAGGCGAGAGAGAGAGAGAGAGAGAAGTGTAGAGAGAGAGAGAGAGAGAGAGAGAGAGAGAGAAAACAGAGAGAGTGAGAGAGAGAAAGAGAGAGAGTTAAGCAAAGAGAGATAGAGAGATTTAGAGGGAGAGAAAGAGACACAGAGAGAGAGGTTTAGAGGGAGAGAGAGACACAGGGAGAGAGAGAGGGGAGACAGAGAGAGAGATGTAGAGAGAGAGGGGGTAATTAGGGGGAGAGAGAGATGATGGAGACGAAGACGACGACGACGACGACGACGATGATGATGATGATGATGCGGTCGACGATAGTGCGGGGGAGTCGACGAGATGCAGTGGGGGCTCGCCGGCGAGAGGCGCAGGGGCTCGAGCTCGGGTGTGTAGGGGGTTGGGTGTGCAGGGGAGTTTGGTTGGTGGGTGCAGTGGAGTGGGAGAGAGGAAGTGGGGTCTCGGATGTGGATGTATGGGGTGATGGTGGTGCTGCTGACGACGAGGAGGGTGCGGCGGAGAGAGAGAGAGGAGTTTCCGGCGGGGATGCAATTGGTTAGGGTGGCCGGTGATGGGTGCAGAGAGGAGGAAAGAGGAGGGAGCTCGGGGTTTCTGGAGAGAGGAGGGAGGAGCGAAGAGAGAGAGAGAGTGTGTGTGGGTGTGTACGAGAGAAGAGAGGTGGTGAAAGGTAGAGGGGACAAGGGGTGCGCGTCGTCGGTAACGCTCGCGAACGTGGACGCGAGGAGCAGCGACGAGGGCGCAACGGGAAGATTCGCACGGGAATTAAGGAGAGACGTTGGGGAAGAAGGGGAGTCGGGGGTGGGCCGGGTCGGATTGAGGAAGCGGGCTGAAAGGGAGTGGGCCGGGGTTTAAAATAAGGTAAAAGAATTATAAATATTGGAAGAGGGCCGGGCTGCTGGGCTCGGGGAAATAAAGAGAAAAATGGTGAGAAAAGAGAGTGGGCCGGACCAGGAAAAATGGTTTAATTGATTTGTTAGGGAAATAAAAGAATGGGCTGTGAATAGAGATTTATATAAAAGAAAAATAAGAAATTTAGAATTAGGGTTTGAGAAAAGAGAGGGGAAAATAAGAGGCGATAAATTTTCTTTAAGAAAGGGAAAGGGCTGGGCTCAATTAATCTTAACTTAAAATGGGAAAAGGAAATGGCTGGGCCGGAGGAAATAAAAGGTAAGGTCTGGGTTTAATGGGGTTTTGAAATAAATAAATAATTATAAATAAATTTTATAGGTAAAAAGAAATACAATTATTGGTATAAAAGGGGCTGGGTATTACATCATACCACCCTTACAAAAATTTCGTCCTCGAAATTTAAGAGAAACGACAAGCTATACAATAATAAGCGAAAAGTTACCACATCGAACACTAATACATAGTGATTTACTTAAAACGGGTGGACAAAATTTTGAAGATATATATATATATATATATATAAGAACAATATACAAAAAGGATAGGTCTAAATAGGTATAAGGCAGGAACAACTATGAGGACAACTACATGTATATGAGAATATAGATAACAATAACGAACAATATTAATCAAAGCGTGTTCGATAAAATCGAAATCCAAATATGTGCACATATAAGTATATCAAAAGTAGCACAGCAGAACTAATAAGTATAAGGCATAATTATAATAAAGCAGTGAAGGACTTGTCGGTGGTTTAAAATATTTTTAGAGTAACGTATCAATCAAATTATTTTAACATAGCTTAGAAAAACCACATGATGAAAATAAGAAGCATGGAACGAAAATATGCGCGATATATGGTTGCGCTACCGAAAATGAGAATAATAGTAGTGTACTTAAAATACATAAAACGGAGTAATCAATAACACGCACTCTTCGATAAATACCAAATAATGAAAACTAAATTTTCGAATAATACTGTCCCTAAATATAGTTAGGGTAACAGAGAAAAACACAAATATGTATAGGGTTAGCTAGGGTAGGGATTTCAATGGAGTGTGGCTCATTCAAAAGGTCGGAGTGCGACGGCTTAGACTGAAGGTCAAAGAGATTGGGGTCGGGTCCGCACAGGAAGTGAGGGTGAGCAACAAAGGACTACGAGGGAAAAAGTATGGGCAGGATAATGGTCGGTACATCATGTGAATCAAAAAAATCCGAAGAGTCGGCTAACTCGGAAATTTTACTATCAATTTCCCTTCTCAGAAGGATCTCAAACGAGGCATAGACGAATGATGAAGGGTGGCCCATTCAAAAGATCAGGGTGCGGTACTTGTTAATCTCAGTTAAGGTTAAAACAATACAAGGAGTAGGGGTGGACAGATCTCAGCAGAAACTAAATGTATATGAGGAATAATCAAGCATCAAGTGAACTAAGAAGATCGAAAGATTGGCGAACTCAGCGATTTATTTCATTCCAGAAGATTCTAAACAAAGCATTCTCAAAAACGAAAGGTGGCCCTAAACTATACACAGATTTATTTGGCCAGAGAAGACAACATTTAAAAAAATCCCGTCAGCCGCGGTTGTGGAGGTTCAGCAGGCTGCGGTAGGCTCGCGCGCTCACGTAGGGGCGTCCATTTCCATAGCGCCTAGCAGGGACCGCCATTGGGAGTTCTTCCACCGCAGGGTCTTGTTCTTCTGGTCCTTCTCCCTCGGCTGGAGCTTCTTCATCGAGGTCTGCTTCCATGTGATTCTCTTCTTCTGGATTCTCTTCCATGGGATTTTCCTCCACTGGATTTTCTTCTATCGGGTCTTCCTCGGGATCTTCCTCTATCGGGTTCTCTTCAGGGTCTCCTTCCTCTTCGTCGGAATCGCCTATCATGTCAAACTCTGGGGCGGCTGCTCTTTCGTCCTCGGAATCGCTGTTTCCGAAAATGACCTGGGGACCGTTGATCTCATCGTCAGAACTCATCATCGTGCGGTCTAAGGAAAACGCATGATTGTGCATCCTCCTCTAGATGCGGCGCTGCTTCGGGGTGGGCCATGGCCTGAAAAGAAAGAGTCATGATCAGACAGTGGAACACATCAGAAAATAGCTAAGGATATGGAGTACAGGAAAATATGCTGTGGGCAGGAACTGAAAAATCACAATAAAAAAAATGCGGTGGTAATGAATAGTATAAATAAGGGGGAAAGCAAGGGAATGATACATACATTACGATTCAAAGTTTTATTGCATTCAACTAAAAGTTCGACGGATACAAGATTTCAAACGAAAAGAAATATTTACAAGAGGATGACAACATTACTACTGAAAGTAGAAAACATGAAAATTCTTCTTTGACTACTAGACCGCTGCATTCTCGTCACGCGAGTTGAATCCTGAGCTGGGTCCGCCTCATCCTCGAGGTTCGAACTACGCAATAATCATCACTTGGCAGAAGTGGAGAGTGTGGATGAGTCTTCTCCTTGTAGCTTCTTCCTTTTTGGGCAACCGTTGATAAGATGTTCGCTGGATCCGCAAATCAGACATTTCCTTTGGGCGCGGCGACAATCCCTCTGAAGGGGTCCTGGCCTCTTACAGTACCCACAACATTGGGTCTTCTGCTGCTTCTGTCGCGGGGAAACAAATGGGCGCTTCATCTTCTTCTCTTTTCCTCATCTAACAGAGATCCCTTTATGATTGGAGACTCCCGGTGGTGCTTGATTCACTTGCCTTCTCAGTCCTTCAGCCAACAAGTCATCTGTTCTCTCCTGGGCTTCCTTCAGACCTTGCAGTACACTCAGAATCTCAACGGTCTGATTCAGGGGAGTGGAGATAGAGGAAGAGTCGTTGGAAGACATGATCCTGAAACAATAATTTTGAGGATGATATAAGGCACAAGTTATACGAATCAAAATATAATATGGATTGGGCAAGGAATCAAGAACATCGGGTGTGATGAAATTCATTACAAGTGGAAATCAACTGTAGGACTCTGGACAGCATACAATACTCTATATAAGTCCGCTGAGTTGAATAACTCAAAAACCTGTGCATCGTAGGTTGAAAACTGTACCCAGGCGATTTCCTCAAATATCACCAATTACAACGAATTCCGATATAATGACGATAATCACCTAATTCCCAATAACTTACTCCCACTCATCATCTGTAAAACCATACAGATGTGAGAATCATACCTGGTAAATACATACCCTGGAGTAAGTATCTAATCGGGAAAACTGTTTTCCTTTAACAATGCACTGAAACATGAAAATGTTTCATAGGGGTATCCCGGTATTCCTAGTAATGCCTCTTCCATAATCCAATTCATGACTTTAACCGTATATTTTTTTGCCATCTCTCCAAATCCCTTTATTTGTCTTTAGTCGTTACCTTCTGTACACCTTCGTTAGGCTAAATGGTTTTCTTCCTTCCCTACCGTTCGGCACCAGCCTATGGTTTGGAAGAAGACTATCCAGTAAGCATAATAGGTGTACCCTCCTAAACCAAGGAGTACTCACAACTTGAGAGAAGGTGATGATAAAAGACAACTGAATAATACCTTATTCATTTAAAGGTGAAATAGGAGTGGCGATGAAGTACGCGGTTTGGTCGTGAATGATAGCAGTCGCAATTTACTTTGCCCTCTTTCTAATCCCTTTATTTTGTCTTTACATATTACCTTCTGTACACCCTACTTAGGCTAATTGGTTTTCTTCATTCCCTACCTTTCGGCACCTGCCTATGGTTTGGAATAAGACTATCCAATAAGCATAATGGTGTACTCTCCTAAACCAAGGAGCCCTCGCAACCTGAGAGAAGGTGATAATAAAAGACAACTGAATAAACCAATTCTATTTCTCCTGAACCTTGATCCATCCTCGAAGAAGTCCCTTCGAGTTCGTATATAACCATACGATGGATCTATCCAATGGAAGTGGATGTCCATAGTAATACGGGGTGTTCAGAGAAATGCAAAGGGTAAAAGAAGGAGTGGCAATGACTTATGAACTAAGACAATCCAAAAGTCAGTATTTTAAGAAGGTTCGGTCAACTTGGTCACTGAGTCATAGTCTAGGCGGTCAAAGGTCGCTGCCAAAGAGAGAGAGAGAAAAGAAAACACTCTGCGTGCACTCTAACCTAGATCAGAATGGTTATCACATTATCTAATCAGGAAACCTCTCACTGTCCAGTCAAATTCTCCTCCAAACCTTAAAGAAGAATCGATCGGGATCACCCGAAGAGTAAACCAACTCATCAGTGGGAATCAGGATCCAACTCTCATCACAATAACGTGACGGAATCCACTCATGTTATCACACTCCAGAAGGTATGCGCATACTTGGCAAGTTTCAGTTTCTTTAGAAACTCCCGATATGATTTTTGCCCCATGCTCTTATGACCTTGACTTTGGCCAAAATGCCATAAGTCGCATGCCAAGTTCTTCCCATCATTATCTTTTCAATTTGAACCCACCCGCACATGCCCCTGACTTTGGCCAATCGGCAGAAACGACTGTCCCAAACCAACTCATCTATCTATGCAACAAATGAATACCTAGTAGCTACCAAACACTATGCCTTGACTTTGGCCAAAATACATAGCTTGAATACTATTGAATACCCAAAAGAAATGACGGAGGGCTACGGCTGGTTTTTGGCGAAAAACCTTTAACGTAATGAACTTGATATCGCTGAAGGAACCTGATAGCTTTTTATAAAAATATAGTGGCGAAAACCTTTTGCTAAAGAGGTCACTCCCGGTGAAGGGATCTCGGCTCTTTCCTCGTGGAATGAGGTGCAGGATATTCGAACTGAATACCGCGATGCAAAGCAACTTGTAATCGACTATAGTGAAGTTATTACCCTGACGCAAACTTCTGCCCAAGGGGTCATTCCCGGTGAAGGGATCTCGGCCCTTGCCTCGTCGAATGAGGTGCAGGATATTCCAACCGAATACCGCTATGTAAAACAAAAGGAAACGTCTTTGTAATAACACTTTTTAAAACTGTTCCAACAACATCCAAACAGGTTTGTTTTCCTTTGCATTGATCAAAATCAACGCAGTCCCATCAATTAATCGCACCAGAAAAGAACGAAAATAAAATGTACGTATATACCATCCGCATTCGTCACTGGGTCCCGTCATTACCCGTTAGGTTACTTAACTAGTGACAGAGTGGGGACTGGACTAGCGCGGGTGCAAAACATATACAACATCTAATAGTATATATACCAATATACAATAATCGCTCCAGGCGTGATAATATGCAACATTACAGAAAAGTAATAAGCACCACAGTACAATACAGATAATCTGGGATCCCCGGGTTTCACAGAGCCGCTACTGAAACCCGACGTTCCCCTGGTCGTGTGGATAGCCTGTGCAATGAAACCTAGACCCCTACGGGTGCGGCAAGTTATCCGCCAAAACCTGAAGCGAGGCAGCCCCCTACAGCATAATGAATGGACCAACCAGCACTTCACAGAATCCGGTAACTTGAGCACCCCTCCTTGGGTCAACCTGTACCCCCTACGAGAGCGGCGAATAGTCTGCCAATTCTAGAGTGAGGCCCCTCTGCCTCTCAAAGCCATGAGATGCGGACCTGTTGCCCTCCAGAACCCGGCTATCCGTACACTCCGTCGTGGGGTAAACCTAGTACAGAAATAAAAATATGTACAACGGGTACATCGACCTCAGCCCGGTCGTGCCCTAAAAGAATATTATACACAGGCAGTGACGGCAGTTCACATGTTGGACGCTCGCCCCGCGATATCAAATGTACAAATAAATCCAAACTGCACTACCATTGCACACTGCTATCCACCAAGACAAATCCGCAACATCACAGCACAACACAGAACATCAACGCGAATGTCACGTTCGCAAACCCGTCTAAAAGAACTATAGCAATCAGACGCGGTTTACAGCTCGAATGGCATTCACGGTCGGAGATATAATGTAAATACTGTAAACTAACGCGTTTAAATTTCGATCGACAAAATTTCCCGAAGTGGGCCCCACGTACATCTGCAGTACAGCAAAAAATTTGGGCCCAAAAGAAATATTCCATAAACAACAATTTTACAAGAAGAACCTACTGTAGAAAAATGGTTTGCTGTAGCTCCAAAACGGCGGCGGAACCGCGGCCAAACTAGGGTTTGGGCGGCGGTTCTGCAGCGCTTTGGAAGCTTCATTTGACCAAATTTCACCAGAATTCTTAAAAAATCCTGCTCGTTTTTCTGTGATGCTCAAAATAATTTTTAGACCCTTTTAAAAATCGACAGAAACCTCAACCCAGAAAATTGCAGTTTTCGAAATCCCGTTCGATCGATATTTTAAACGCGTTAGCACAAGTTAGTAAAGCATAATGGTGAGGCTCTGATACCACTGTAAGTCTACGGTAGCACCCCGGCCGTCTAACAGACGCCAAATGCGGAACAAAACTTTTTAACTGGCGCTATCGTATACTATAACCCGGATCTGCCATTATTGCTGAACTAACAAACTACAAAAAGGGTAGAAAGGTTATACCGAACGATCCGAGTCCTTCGTTCTTTAACCATCATCCCACGCTCCGTTGCGGCTGCTCCGATCTCGTCGATCTCCGATCTCCTCGTCCAGGTGGCACCACGTCAACGGATCTTTAAACGGGCTCCCGCCTCTGACCCGAGGCAACTCGGTCATCAAGTTTGCTAAAAGAGATAACTAAGAATGATGTAGGGAATGAGTAGAACATTTTGTCTTATTACGTCCAAAGACATGGACTAACGGTTAATGAAGTTTCCTTTTTGGATTGGAATGAAATGAGAAATGGATCACATCTAATTTCTATCAACCAAAACTATCTAAATTTTTTTTCCAAGCAACCATCATCTTTCATCAAGAGGGGCCGGCCACTTAAAGGGGGGAGGTGAGTGTAGGAGAGGTGAGTGGTGACCATTAGCACTTAATCAAAAGCATGAGTCAATTGAACACCTTGCATAACATTAATTGCATACATTGAATCAAAAACCCTAGTCATCAAAACATTAATTGAACAATAAATGCACTAATGACTCACTAGCCACCTCATCATCCTAGTCATCATCTAGAAACTTCTAGAACCTTCCACACTCATCAAAAAAAGATAAATCCGTCTTTAACCGAATGTTAAAGATGGGTGATAGAAAACTAAAAACTGGAAACTGGTAACTTCCAAAAGCGATCCCGAAACGAATTTCAGGATAACCCCGTAACAGTATAAACATACCCGCATTTGTATTACGACCGAATACAAATGCAACTGAGACAAAGATATTATATCTACACAGTATAATACTCGGATCCGGCTTAAACCAAAGCCCACCAGTATTATCTGCCCGAAATATGACACGTGCGTAAACGCACGTGCATTTTCCGAACCCTGCCATAAAACCATACGGCCTCTACAACGTTTCGCCCGAACTTAGGAAACTGTCTGTGGAGGACTCTAATGACTCGTCAGTACCCTGGCAGTGGGTTTAACCACAAGCCGTCAGCAGCACTAGCTGTGCGTAATGGCTGCCCATGCACTGACCTCAAGGGAGGCCGATGAGCGAACTCATCCGGAAACCCTACTGAGCCTAACAGTGACAATGTATATACAGTCCGGTCCGCTCGTCTATGAGTATCGTATATCTGTCTAGGGGGCTGGTAACGTCAGACCCCCAATAGCGGTATAAGTCGTATCGGAGTGTAGCCCAAAAACACCCTGAGATACTACTGGAGTACCTACCAGTAAATCTCCTGCCTCGACCGAGGGCTATGTGTAATGGCTCTCCTAGACACAGCATGATCTCACCCCCAATACCGGGAGAGACGAAACCCCTGCCGATCCGCTCACTTGCCTCCATGTGGCTCGGGACTGTACCCAAAAACTACCTGTTTGCACGACTCCTTTGAGCCGTGGTAGGGTAGAAATCAAAGCACAGTGGGAACTCACACGAGACAAATGACGACCTCAGGTCGATGAACTAACTTGTACACATGTCACCAGGGAACTGCTATCTGACGATAGGTATAAAACCAACTAGCAGGTTCCCGACGAGTCCTGTCCGGTGTACTCATAACCCAATGAGCACTTGTATACATCTTAGGTGATCCAACTGACACCAGTGGCTTATAAGACCGGCCACCGCCCCTCGTCGGGGTCTCGACTGTATACACTAGTCTACTCCGGAGTATCGATGCCCTGTCTCGAAACTCCCACGACTTGGGACAACTATTAAGGATGTGCTTATAGACTACCCAACTCTCACGTATATGATCGCCATCATACTGTTGGTAGTCAAGCAAGATCCTAAGGGCTCTATCAAAGTGTAACAGTGATCAGTCACCTGAACCTGTACACGACTGATAAAGGTAAACCAGATAGCATACTATCATCTCGAGTAAGACTGTCCTACCGGTATAGGTCCTCCGCAATCATTGCAATCACGTGCCTGCGATCCAATAATTGACTTTGAGGGCACTATATCCAACAGAGCGCGTGTCTGGATTAACTCATTTGCCTCATTTGTTATGACCGTGATGCCAGATTTCTTAGGGACGACATGAATTGGACTTACCCATTGGCTATCGGAGATTGGGTAAATGATACCACTGTCAAGGCATTTGATAATTTCTTTCTTCACCGCCTCCTTCATGACGGGGTTTAACCATCTCTGTGGTTCTCAGGTTGGCTTGGCTTCATCCATCAAATGTATATGATGTTCAACAATCAAGGGACTAATCCCTTTGATGTCAGCCATAGTCCAACCAAACGCCTGCCTATTAGATCTCAATACCGTTAAAAGCGCATTCTCTTACTCTGAGGCTAGAGAAGCGGATATGATCACGGGTAAAGACTCATTCTCATCTAAATATGCATATTTAAGATGAGAAGGTAAAAGTTTGAGATCTAATGCCGGCGGAGAAATTATAGAAGGTGGGGTCATCGAATGATATTCAGAGTCACAAAGAAGCTCGTAGCCTGCAAAAGATACTGACTCGGAAGGTGATGAGTCAAGAGTGTCAGACTCAGGAGTAGAAAGAGTGTCCTCACTAATATATGAAAGATCAAACATTGATGTGCTAGTGTCGTCGAGATCTTCAAAGCAAAGTTCATCAACTTCGCAGCTTTCGGGAGCAATCTCGTGGACAGAACATACATCAAGTATGTGAGCAGAGGGTTCATACGGCTGACTTCCAATTTTATAGATGTTCAGTTCAATTGTCATTTTTCCAAAAGATAGGTTCATAGAACCGTTTCGACAGTTAATGACAGCATTGGATGTGGCAAGGAATGGTCGACCCAAAAATCACCGGAAATTGATTCCGTGGGTTTGCTACAGGTTGTGTATCGAGAATAATAAAGTCTACAGGGAATATAAATTCCCCGACTTTTATCAACACATCCTCCAGTTCACCCATAGGTTTGGTGATTGAACGGTCTGCCATTTGGAGAGTGCAATGAGCTGGTTTCAACTCTCCAATCCCTAACTGCTTGTAAACAGAATATGGAAGCAGGTTAACACTTACGCCAAGGTCAAGTAAAGCACGGTTAATGTTTTTACCCCCAATAAAAATCGATATCGTAGGACATCCTGGGTCCTTACATTTCTTTGGTAACTGTAGGGTAAAAGCAGTGCTAACATTATTTGTCATGAAGAACTTTTTGGGCACTTAAGTCTTCCTCTTCCTAGTTTACAAGTCTTTGAGTATTTTCGCATAAGCGGGGACTTGTTGAATAGCATCTAGGAAAGGGATGTTGATGTTAACTTGTTTGAACATTTTCATAATCTTCTCCATATGTGGACTCGATTTGTTTCCCCTTAACCGATTCAGATAAGGAGCTTTAGCAATAAGAGCTGGGTCCAACATTGGAGAAGGTGGTGTGTGTGGAACTGATCCCAGAATAGGAGTGGGGATCGTCTTTGGTGGACTAGAAGAGGTATGCTGAGGTGTCGAGCCTTGAGGAAAACGAAGAATAGGCTCGCAAGAAGGTGGCGGGGTAGATAATGTAGGATTAGAAGTAGAAGTAGACGTGGAAGGAAAAGTGTCAGCCGGGGTATTATTGATAGATTTTTCATCATCATCAATCTCTTCCCCAACGTGATTATTCAGCACTCTTCCAGATCTCAACGTTGTGATGGCATTCACATTGTAGTGTTGCGAATGCCCAGAATTCGGTAGGGGTTGAGACGGAAGTTTCTCTTTCTCTCTAGCACTCATTTCGGTTTTTAATTGTGCAATTTGTGCTTCCATCGATTTTATACTCTCAGCTTGGGAGGTGGAGTTTTTCTTTATATCATCGAAAGAAGACTGAATCTCGGCCGAAACTTGCACGAAGAATAGCCCTTAACCGAGTTGACCTATAGAAGCACGGCTTTCCTCTTTCCCGGAAGCCATGTAAACTGTGTGTACGAACATGCCTCCAGACTTGGGGCGTTTGGGTCTGTCACCTTTGGAATTCGCCACGGCGGTGGAATTTTCTCCGGTCTCGTCCTTTTGTAGGAGGTCGAAATTGAAGGAGCCATTATAACAGGCACCTTTGTAGAAGAAGCCCCTCGCCGTCTGACGGATGGATGGTTTTCCTCTTGTCGAGCCTTCAAATTCTTTGGGGACAATAGTAGTTCTTGTTGATCACAGAATCTTAGACTTTCCGCCAGACCCTGAGGATTTGGGAGGAGAGCTGCCGAGGGGACTGCTCCGGTTTTTCCTGCATCGTATTTTCAGCAGGTGGGGGCGATTTCTTCAGCACAGTAGTTAGAGTGTTCTTTCGCACCCTCCTAAGCAGATCAAAGCTATTCCCAGTTGGAAAAGCAGCATCAATTTCCACCATTGGAGCTGGCGGAGTAAGTCCAGAGGGGGATTTGCCCTCAGCTTTTCTCACTTGGCGCCAGCGGCGACATCGAGCGTGTCTTGCATACGGTACCACCTCAGTTTTGGAAGCGGCTTCTTTATGCCCTTGGTTTTGGTGAGGGGCTGCTGCTGGTGCCATCCAGTCGAAGACCGACATCCGTGGCAGAGTTTGGGGTGGAATGAACAATCTTTCGAAGACCGATCTTTTGGTAGGAGAAGCACTTTTGACGACTTCACCTGCCGGAGGAGTTGGGAGGGCTATCCGTTTTGGGGCAGCCCCTTCAGGTATGACGAGCCTCTTTGTGGGCCCGTTTGAGTTTTAGCTCAGCCTGTTGAAAACTAAGACGTCGGATTTGGACGACCCGTTGAGAGGGGTCGTGGTGATTGCAAGTCGATGGAAGACCGACTTCTTGAGGGCTTTCTCTTGCGGCGCTGAAACCCATCGGCGGGAGCATGGTCCCAAAGAACAATCCAGTAGTGGCCAGAGTTACCTGCCCTACCGGCATTGAAAAGAGAGAGACCGCGTTGGGCCTGTAATGTAAGGTTACG
The DNA here is from genome assembly GCA_030015575.1 of Agapanthus africanus. Classification (NCBI taxonomy): domain Eukaryota; kingdom Viridiplantae; phylum Streptophyta; class Magnoliopsida; order Asparagales; family Amaryllidaceae; genus Agapanthus; species Agapanthus africanus. The sequence continues at coordinate 2,634,421 of JASDDO010000006.1, read as the reverse complement.
TAGCAGGACTACAAGGTTTGGGAAGGCATCAACCATGCCATTTTATAAAAATTTGGTGTGCTATGAAACCCTAACCAAGATCTTAACTAAAGAATTAGGGTTAACATTGAATGTAAACAACTTTACATCTAAGTGAGTAGGGATTACAACCTTTGTAGTCCGTTCCTTCACTTCTATAGTTTCTTGTAGTGGTCCCTTCACTGCGATCATCGAACTCCCGGACTCTTGAGTGGCTCCACAAGGTGAATGATGCATGCATTCTTGAAGTCTTTAAAATCCAAGATGATCTACGTCGAGGAAACACGGACTCAAGCTATCACTTCACTAATATGGAATTAGTGAAGCTAACGCCCTAATCTAAATGGCTAGTTTAGAAGAGGATGATGAATTAGGAATTTTTCTCAATTTATAATTTAATTTCTCACTATTTTTGTTTATCTCCTCAAATCAAAAAGAGCTTGAAGGAGATGAAGAAAGAAGAAGATGAATGAATAATGAGATGAGATTAGAAATGCAACCATGGGTGAGTTTATGTCATGCACTAACTCATGTAGAGAATTAACCATGGCTATGTGTAATGGTTAGGTTAATAAATATCTTAGGTAAAACAAAATAGGTGGACTTTGTCAATGGTTATCAACAAGCTTCTCTAAGCTTCCAACCATGAGTCATTTCCACAATTTTGAATACTTATTATAAATAAAAACCTAAACATTATAAATATCATGGTGTAAGTCACATACACCCATGTTGCATGTATAATCTAGCATGTCACAATAATATATATCACATATATATAATTTGTGAACAAAAAAAAAACAATACAATAAACATATATAACATATATGTAAAATGTATCATAAGTGAGAAAAAGAAATACTTGAGTGAGAATATATTAGTTAATGTAATTTAATATATCAAATATATAATTTTACATCAAATTATTAAATCAACACTTGATTTAATAATCCGGCTATATCACATATAGCCGACTAATATATAATGTATCATTTCATCGAATCAACACTTGATCCGATGACCTGGCTATATCACATATAACCGGCCGATATCACATATCGCGAGAATAGAATACGGTATCACATACACGTATTAATCTCGGTCCCGCACATATCATATATGTGCTCCTACTCCGTTTCGTCTGAGCCAGGAAACCTCTGTGTAGGACTCTAAAGACTCGTTAATACGCCGCCAGTATGTAGTGATCATATCAGTCACCCACAAACTGTCAGCGGTCAGCTAAACATAATGGCCACCCGGGTATTGAGCTATCAGAAGATCATCAAGCACTCCTGCTCATACTCCCGTGAATCCAATAAGTAACAATACCGTACAATCAGGTCTGTTCGTCTGATATGTCGCATATCTAGCCTAGGGGCGGTAAACGTCAGACCCCAGTAGCTTGATAAGTCGTGTCGATGTGTGGCTCATAATAATCCGAGAAACTACTGATAACACTTACCAGTATATCTCAGCAACCATGGCCAATGAATTCCAGTCATGGCCAATCGAGCACAGCGCAACATCAACCACCTATACCAGGAGAGACGAAATCCCCTCCTATCGCTCACTGACTCCATGTAACTCGGGACTGTACCCAAAAACCACTGTTTTGCAGGTTCTCTTGAATGTGGTAAGGTGGAAATCAAAGCACAGTGGGAATCACTCGGGTCAACAGACTAACCTGCACCAGTGTCACCAGAGAACTGCTATCTGACATGAGGTATATCACCATCTAGGAGTTCTCGGTGAGTCCTGTTCAGTGTACCCAATCTCTACTGAGCACCCGTATACTATCCTTGATGTCAAACACCAATGGTTGTGGGATCATCTATCGCCCATCATATGGGTCAAGATACGTATACGCTAGTCTACTCTGGAATATCGATGCCCCGTTTCGATACTCCCACGACTAGGAACAATTAAAGGATGTACTTGCCGACTACCCTGTCCCCACTAGTATGATCTCCATCATAATCTTGGTAGTCAAGTACACATCCTAAGGGTTTTACCAACATGTGAGAGAAAGACAGTAGAATAATATAAGTCAACATGTTAAGATAAAGTGCAACCAGATAGCATACGATTATGTCGAGCAAGAAAGTCCTCTCTATATATGTCCAAGCATCCACTATAATATACATCATATGTACAACAATGGTCTCTAGGGCATACATATAACTAACAATCTCCTACTTGCACTAAGGCCAGCTGTTGTAGTATCTCATACCTAACATCCCGAAGAGTCTCTCAAACTATATCTTGGGAATGGCCTTCGTGAATGGATCCGCAGTGTTATCCCTCGAGTCTACTCTTCTGACCTCGATCTCCCGGCGATCAACTATCTCCCGGATCAGGTGATACCGCCTCAGAATATGCCTGGATCTCTGATGGGACCTGGGTTCCTTGGCCAAAGCCACTGCTCCATTGTTATCCCAATACAAAGGTATTGGATGCTCGATGGACGGAACCGCACCAAGTTTTGTTATGAACTTCTTTATCCATACAGGCTCTTTGGCAGCATCGTTGGCAGCAATGTATTCAGCCTCCATCGTTGAGTCTGCCACGGTTTCCTATTTGGAACTCTTCCAACATACCGCCCCTCCATTGAGGGTGAATAAAAAACCTGAGACCGACTTAGAGTCGTCCTTATCACTCTGGAAGCTCGAATCGGTAAAGGACTCCACTTGGAGTTCTCCGTTACCATACACCAAGAACATATCTTTAGTCCTTCTCAAGTACTTAAGAATGTTCTTCACAGCTGTCCAATGATTCTCTCCAGGATCTGCTTGATACCTACTCACTACACCTAGTGAGTATGCTACATCGGGCCTGGTACATAGCATCACATACATGATTGACCCGACCGCCGAAGCATAGGGTATCTCTTGCATGCGAGCCCTCTCTAAATCAGTCCTGGGAGACATCTCTTTGGAGAGGGTGATTCCAGAGATCGTGGGTAAATTTTCACGCTTGGAATCATCCATACTAAACCTCTTTAGTATGGTGTCAATGTACTTGGATTGATACAATCCCAAAATCCGTTTAGATCTATCTCTATAGATCTTAATTCCCAAGATGTAGGAGGCATCACCTAGATCTTTCATTGAGAATCTTTGTGATAAGAAGAGCTTGACCGAATGCAGCATAGGAATGCCATTTCCTATCAAGAGTATGTCATTCACGTACAATACGAGGAAGACCACCTTACTCTCTGCTACCTTCTTGTAGACACAAGGTTCATCTACGTTTTTGACGAAGTCAAATTCTTTGACTACGACATCAAAGAGATGTTCCAACTCCGTGATGCCTGCTTTAATCCATAGATGGATTTAAGCAGCTTGCACACCTTCCCGCTGCTCTCACTATCCATGAAGCCCTCTGACTGAGTCATGTACACGCTCTCTTCTAAATCACCATTTAGAAAGGCGGTCTTAACATCCATTTGCCAGATTTCGTAGTCATGGTATGCAGCGATGGCCAGTAGGATCCAGATGGATTTAAGCATAGCCACAGGAGAAAAGGTTTCGTCATAATCCACACCTAGTCGTTGACGAAAACCTTTTGCTACAAGTCTAGCTTTGAAAGTATCCACTTTCCCATCTACACCAAGTTTTTTCTTGAAGATCCACTTGCTCCCGATGGGTTTTACCCCTTCATGAGCATCTTCCAAAATCCATACTTTGTTAGTGTACATGGATTACATCTCAGACCGCATTGCAACCAGCCATTTCACAGAGTCACCACTCGTGATAGCCTGCTCGAAACTAGTTGGGTCATCATCAACCATGATGCAATTCTCGCTCCCACCATCAATAAGAAAACCGTAGTATCTCTCAGGTGGGTGAGGAACCCTACTACATCGGCGGAGTGGCTGAGATTCATCGGGTACTGCTGAATCCTCTGGTTTCACTAAATCTTCTGTCACGGTTTGTGCAGCTGGATCCTCTTCCAGCTCTACCTCTTTGCCACTAATGTCTCTTTCAATAAATTCCTTTTCCAAAAAGATGGCATTACGAGAAATAAACACCCTTTGGTCCTCGGTTCGGTAGAAGATATACCCTCGCGAATGTTTGGGATATCCAATAAATTTGCCTAAAATGGACCTTGCCTCGAGTTTTTCCGGATGTTGTGTTTTCACATACGCTGGACAACACCATATCTTAACATAATTAAGACATGGTCTCTTCCCCTTCTATATCTCATATGGAGTGGTAGGCACTGATTTGGAAGGAACCATATTCAATAGGTCTGCAGCTGTCATAAGCGCATACCCCCAAAAGGAAATAGGTAACTCAGCGGTGCTCATCATTGAGCGCACCATATCTAATAGGGTGTGATTCCTCCGTTCTGATATACTGTTGTGATGTAGTGTATACGGAGGAGAAGCTGAGAGAGAATCCCATTCTCTTTTACGTAGTTTAAGAATTCATTGCTCAAGTATTCGCCTCCCCGATCAGATTGAAGGATTTTAATACTTTTGCCTGTTTGGTTCTCAACTTCATGCTTATATTCTCTAAATTTTTCAAAAACTTCAAACTTGTGTTTCATCAGGAACACATGTCCGAATCTTGAGAGATCGTCAGTGAATGTAATGAAGTACGAGGAACCATCCCTGGCATGTGTAGACATGGGACCGCATACATCACTATGTATCAGTCCCAAGAGTTCAGTAACTCTTTCTCCGTGTCCACTAAACGGAGTCTTGGTCATTTTGTCTTTGAGACAAGACTGACAAATGTCATAAGATGAAAATTCAAACGAATTCAAATATCCATCCTTATGTAACTTAGCTAGTCATGTCGCATTGATATGACCTAGTCTACAATGCCACAAGAAGGATTGTTCATTTCTAAACTCTTCCTCTTATGTGTGTTTGTTATGCTCAGAACTGTTGTTTGATTTAGAACATAAATTCCATTGCACAACGTGCCTGATCCAATCAGCTTTTGATTCAGTAAGATGTTCATAACATTATCCCGGAATACAAAATTATATCCCTCTTTACTTAATAAAGAAACTAATATAATGTTGCATATCAGGTTCGACATATAATAGCATTCGTTCAGAATCAATGTATTACCACTTGGTAATACAAGGTGATATTCCCCGACGGATTTGGCTGCAACAATTGCACCATTTCCAACTCTTATGTCTTTATCACCTTCTCCCAATTCTCTACCTTTCCTTAGCCCATGTAACAGATTACATATGTGGGATCCTGATCCGGCATCCAATACCCAGGACGTAGAGCAAAGAGAGAAACAGTTCTCTGTAACGAACACACCCGAAGAAAATACATCAACATGTACTTTCTTCAATCGGGTGGCATGGGATTCCTGGCATTCCCCTATTTCCTGTTCAATCTTATAACTCTTATAAGAAAGAACGGAACCAATGCTCCCCATCCCAGTGTAATAAGCAGGTTTGGTCGATACATCAATGTTATTATCTTGATTAAGGCGTGATATGGTCGCTACTTGGAGAGAGAGAAGAAAAGACTTTAGCTTATGCTCTTGCAAGATTAGATTAGTTATTATCTTATCTAATCAGGATGGCTCCCACTGCTTTTTATCAAGTCTTCCTTCAAACCCTAAAAGGTAAGACTAGACGGGATTAATTACAGTCCATAACTTCGCTGACCGTTCAGCCAGGCCAGTGTTGGTACTTTGAGGGAGGTTCCCCTTGCTTTCGCACGGACCTAATTAAAATAAGCCTCGTCTTCCCCGAGGCGTAGCCCCGTTAACACCTTTTTAGACACCTAATGGGTTAGCTAATTATAAAGTGTAAAAATCTCCCAGGAGCAACTCTTGCTCGCAGCGGGATCGGGATCCAATTATCTCATAGAAGGTATTCAATCTCATTGCAAGTTTCAACACTTGAAACTCCCGATATATTTTGCCCCTAGCGTCCTATGACCTTGACGTAGGCCAACAAACCATAGTCCGCTAGTCAAGTCCAATCATGAATCAAACCCACCCGCACGACCCTTGACGCAGGCCAACAAGGTCGTATGACTACCCTAATCCAATCGCATCTCATGCTTTAGCAGATAAGCACTAATCAGCTACCATAGACTACACCTTGACGCAGGCCAACAAACATAGCACGAATACTAAATAGAACTTATCTGAAATGACGGAGGGCTACGACAGGTTTTTATGAAAACCTTTTGCGTAATGAACTTGATATCATTGCGGAATCGAGTTGTAACAACCCTAAATTTCCTGTTCAACTTTCTGTACAAATTTTTCAAAAAATATAGAAAGGGGTATTTTTGCCTGAGCACAAGATATAAATTTAATTTGATTTTTAATAGCAAGAAGGAGCTTGTAGCTTATTGGTAATACCTTGCACTGCTGAATCAAAGCACTAGAGTTCAAATCCCATCCCCCACATTATTTTTAATATTGTTTTATTTTGAATTCTTAGAAGTCCAAGGGTCTAGATGTGCATAACTCATAAAAACCCCACCACACATGTAAAAAACTGGACCAGGGGAAAGACCAAGCGACGACGGACCGACGGCGACCGACCCCGGCTCGACTCGGCCCGGATCGGCCGGCGACTCGGCCGACTCAGCCGACGCCACCGACCGGACTCAGCCAGACCGCCGAGTCGTCAACACAAAAGTCGTGCCTCTTGGCCTCCCCATCACTCCTGCATACATAAATTCCTTGGATCAGTTCCAATGCTCTTTAAAATCCCATTAAACCCTATTTTTAGTACAAATCAATACAATTTTCAAAACACCCCTTCACCTAACCCTAACCCTAGCTTTACCCTATAAATACCACTCCTAAACACCCCCCCTCACTCACAATTCTGTCCAAACTCTCAAGAAATTCCTCTAGAAATTTTAGTGTGCAATTGAAGCTAGCAAAGGGCGAAACTTCGGCGATCTTCCGACAACGACCCTAGGAGCTCCCGGTGACGAAAGGACGCACCGGCGCCTCCTACTGCTTCCTCATCCCTAACCTACAAACCCGTAAGTCCCACCTCCCTCTTCTCTATTCGTTTCTAAAAGCACATATTACTAAAACCCGACGGAATCAGAATTAATTCGATTTTCGATTCGGTTCTTCCTAAAAATTCAACTCTTTCTTAAATACAATCAGACCAAACCCTTACATGTTGACTATTAATCATTAACAAACACGTTGAACAAGTTTCATGACAATATATTTCAATTTGTAACTTTTACTACTCTTTTTCAGTTAAATACCATGTAGTTTATTTTCATCTTTAAAACATTCTTAATCTTGCTATACCTTTAATTAGATCACGAGGTAATGACCTACCTCCTCACAACACTTATATGCAATATAACACAATACCTTTCGAGAATATAGAATACGGAAAAACAAAACTTTACATATAAATACCACTAACTATTAAAACCGTTTCTATAAGATTACGTATTTTATAAATCTTTGCAAAGCGCAGCTACAAACCATTTTGGGGAACCCGGCTGGGATGGTGCGGATTATCGCACATCCCTAGGCTTAGTGGTGCGAGATGCATACCTCCGCATGGAGTATTCGGTCTCGAGAGATTTAAAATACGAATATCTTAAGAAAATGATATTTCTAGAAATATAATATATATATTAAAATTATTTTTATATAAATATATATACGTATCATTAAAACATCTATTTTTGTGATAATATAAATATTCCAATTTTTTCTAAAATCAAAAGAATCACTTTACATTAAAATACCATGAATTCCATACAAGTTCAATATTACAATTAAATACCCTATATTATGAAATTAGGTTATTTTCACTAGAAATATCATAAATATAAAATTTACATCTATAATAACTCTAAAGACGATAATTAAATACTTGGGGATTATTTTGAAATTTATACAAAAGTATTTTTACATAAAACCCCCTCAAGTTCTATAAATAACGCTAAGGACCCTAGTAAATATAGGTTTAAGCGGGACCAGTCTCTTGAGCCTCAGGGAACTGGAGATATGGGTGCTTGCCTGTCTATGGTAGACAACTTAACAACGGTGTTATCAACGCGGTAATCGTCTTTGAAAAAGATACAAATCCTGCTGCCCATGTGCAACGGTTACCGATAACATCAAAACAATCAGGACTTCAATTTCTTTTCTAATTGTTCTGACTCAGACTGAGTCTCATATTAAATAATCTGACTTGAATATGATTCAAGTACAATCTACAATATTACAATTCAATATGAATCCATGAATCCATATATTCAATATATTCAATTTATATTGACTGAACCGAACCATGGATATACTTCCATTTACATGATTCTCCTGTTACATCTATCTACTGATATCATTGTTTCGGCAAGTCATCCATATATGCAAGACAATACAATTTACAACACAACACAAATAATACAATCAATACTCCGCGGGGTTTAAAGGGTAGATTGGTACGGAAGGTGTTAGAAGCGGCACAAGACTGTAAGATTTAAGACACCTAACCTATATTCCGTTGTTGTTGTACCGTGGCACAACGGTTCCTTGTACTTCCATTTACCCAAGTCTCTAGCATATAGACACTCCTCTCGTATACACTGGCATCCTTCTGTATCAAGCTACAAACAACAGCGTTAACCAAATAATACAACTTTAAAAGCTACTTTCTCTCTCTGTCTATTCTATTTCCCCTTACCTTTGGGACTTACCGAGCGATTGTTCGCTGATGACATTCATTCTCTTTCTTCTTTGGAATGTTGTCAGGTGATCTGGACACTCAGGAGATCGAGCCTACCAGTGAGGACTTGGATCAGCTTGCTTACGACCCAGAGTTCTAACTTCATTGTACACATTTTTATTTCAGTACTTTTCATTTCTGTTATGCTACTGTTTAGGCATTGCTTTCATTCAGTTGTATTTAGTTTTCCATGTATTGTAAAAAGAATGTGAATAAATAAAGTTGTTGTTTTATTATATCTTGTCTCTTGTGCATTTATATTTATATTGCTTAGATACGCTTAGCGTATTTACTTCAGAGTAAATACGGAGCGGCCTCGTCGCGTCCCCTTCGCCTTACACTGGAAAGCTTGGCGTGACAGGTTTTGTTGGTGGCCCATGCAGGTCAGAGCTGTATGGAACACTACCATGCAGTTCTATTCTGCGTGAACAACCTGAGCAATATAACACAAGAACCAGCAACTAAAACATTCTTTACAATTCATGTTTCTTGAATCTTATCATTTCATATACTTTGAATCTGTCCTAACCCAAACTTTTCTTCAAGGTTATAGATTCCCCAAACAACACCAGCACCAACTTCAACAACACTCCACCTCCACTACCACTCACACCTGTCGTCCCTGCTCCGATCAAAGAGCAGACGGTTCTGCTTGAGGAAATTCGAAGCCTCCTGGTTGGACTGCAGCAGCAGACTGCTATATTAGTGAACCAATCAGAAGCAGAAGCATCCGGTATAAAGCGCTTTGCCACCCAGATGGCAGGAGGAGCCTACCTTATACAATCTTCTGAACCCAAGAGACAGAAAAGAAGCAATTAACCAGTCGAGTCCAGAGTTCTGCTACTACTGTAGGAGAGAGGGACACTTGTTGAAGGACTATAGGTGTGCAAAAGGCTTAGTTTGTGGCGCATCTGATCATAGAATTGGAAACTGTCCCTATAGACGCAACTCAGCTCACACACCCGCCAACTACCCGCAGCGGCCAGCTATTCAGACTCCCGCACCTCGTCTTGCACTCCTAGCACCACCTCCACCTGGACCACCTCCACCCAGACAGGCATCGATATACCGGTATACACAGAAAAATATGCCGAGACGCCAAGCCTCCACCTTAGCAGCCGTAGAATCCGAGACAGTTGACCAAGGTAACACTAGTAATTCACTTTCACATTCTTAAACCTTGCACCACTTTGTTATTCTTCACACACTATCAGTACTCCAGTCACCAACTTTCCCTGAATCTGTTACACTTTCCTTTTACAAATTTCGAGGACGAAATTTTTATAAGGAGGGTAGAATGTAACAACCATAAATTTCCTGTACAAATTTTTCAAAAAATACAAAAAGGGGTATTTTTGCCTGAGCACAAGAGATAAGTTTGTTTTGCTTTTTAATAGCAAGAAAGAGCTTGTAGCTCATTGGTAATACCTTTCACTGCTGAACCAAAGCACCAGAGTTCAAATCCCATCCTCTACATATTTTTAATATTGTTTTATTTTGAAATTTTAGTAGTGCAAGGGTCTACACATGCATAACTTATAAAAACCCCACTACATATGTAAAACAAACTGGACCAGGGGGAATACCAAGCGACGACGGATCGACGGCGACCGACCCCGGCCCGACTCGTCCCGGATCGGCCGGCAACTCGGCCGACTTGGCCGCCGCCGCCGGCCGGACTAGGCCGGACCGCCGAGTCGTCAACACAAAAGTCGTGCCTCTTGGCCTCCCCATCACTCCTGCATACTTAAATTCCTTGGATCGGTTCCAGAGCTCTTTAAAATCCCATTAAACCCTATTTTTATTACAAATTAATATAATTTTCAATACACCCCTTCACCTAACCCTAACCCTAGCTTTACCCTATAAATACCACCCCTAGACACACCCCCTCACTCATAATTCTGTCCAAACTCTCAAGAAATTCCTTTAGAAATTTTAGTGTGCAATTGAAGCTAGCAAAGGACGAAACTTCGGCGATCTTCCGACGACGACCCTAGGAGCTCCCGGCGACGAAACGACGCACTGGCGCCTCCTACCACTTCCTCTTCCTCATCCCTAACCTACAAATCCATAAGTCCCAACCCTATTCTCTATTCTTTTCTAAAAACTCATATTACTAATACCCGACGGAATCGGAGTTAATCCGATTTTCGATTCGGTTCATCCTAAAAATTCCACTCTTTCTTAAATACAATCATACCAAACCCTTACATGTTGACTATTAATCATTAAAAAACATGTTGAACAAGTTTCATGACAATATATTTCAATTTGTAACTTTTTCAACTCTTTTTCAGTAAAATACCATGTAGTTTATTTTCGTCTTTAAAACATCCTTAATCTTGCTATACCTTTAATTAGATCAAAAAGTAATGACCTATCTCCTCACAATACTCATACGCAATATAGTACAATACCTTTCGGGAACATAGAATACAGAAAAACGAAACTTTACATATAAATACAACTAACTATTAAAACCGTTTCTATAAGATTACGTATTTTATAAATCTTTGCAAAGCGCCGCTACAAACAATTTTGGGGAACCCGACTGGGATGGTGCGTATTATCGCACATCCCTAGGCTTAGTAGTGCGAGATGCATACCTCCGCAAGGAGCATTCGGTCTCGAGAGATTTAAAATACGAATATCTTAAGAAAATGAGATTTCTAGAAATATAATATATATTAAAATTATTTTTATATAAATATATATATGTATCATTAAAATATCTATTTTTGTGATAATATAAATATTCCATTTTTTTCTAAAATCATAAGAATCACTTTACCTTAAAATACCATGAATTCCATACAAGTTCAATATTACAATTAAGTACCATATATTATGAAATTAGGTTATTTTCACTAGAAATATCACAAATATAAAATCTGCATCTATAATAACTCTAAAGGCGATAATTAAATACTTGGGGTGTATTTTGAAATTTATACAAAAGTATTTTACATAAAAACCCCTCAAGTTCTATAAATTACGCTAAGGACCCTAGTAAATATAGGTTTAAGCGGGACCAGTCTCTTGAGCCTCAGGGAGCCGGAGATATGGGTGCTTGCCTATCTAAGGTAGACAACTTAACAACGGTGTTATCAATACGGTAATCGTCTTTAAAAAAGATACAAATCCTGCCGCCCATGTGCAGCGGTTACCGATACATCAAAACAATCAGGACTTCAATTTCTTTTCTAATTGTTCTGACTCAGAATGAGTCTCATATTAAATGATCTGACTTGAATATGATTCAAATACAATCTACAATATTACAATTCAACATGAATCCATGAATTCATATATTCAATTTATGTTTACTGAACAGAACCATGGATATTCTTTTATTTATATGATTCTCCTATTACATCTATCTACTGATATCATGGTTTCGGCAAATCATCCATATATACAAGACAATACAATTTATAACACAACAAAAATAATACAATCAATACTTCGCGGGGTTGAAGGGGTAGATTGGTACGGAAGGTGTTAGAAGTGGCACGAGACTGCAAGATTTAAGACGCCTAACCTATATTCTGTTGCTGTTGTACTGTGGCATAATGGTTCCTTGTACTTCCATTTACCTTAGTCTCTAGCATATAGAGACTCCTTTCATATACACTGGTATCCTTCTGTACCAAGCTACACACAACAGCATTAACCAAATAATACAACTTCAAAAGCTACTTTCTCACTCTGTTTATTCTATTTCCCCTTACTTTTGGGACTTACCGAGCGATTGTTCATTGATGACATTCTTTCTCATTCTTCTTTGAAATGTTGTCAGGTGATCTGAACACTCAGAAGATCGAGCCTACCAGTGAGGACTTGGATCAGCTTGCCTACAACCCAGAGCTCTAGTTTCATTGTACACATTTTTATTTCAGTACTTTTCATTTCTGTTATGCCAATGTTTAGGCATTCCTTTCATTCAGTTGTATTTAGTTTTCCATGTATTGTAAAAAGAATGTGAATAAATAAAGTTGCTGTTTTATTACATCTTGTCTCTTGTGCATTTATATTTATATTGCTTAGATATACTTAGCGTATTTACTTCAGAGTAAATACGTAGCGGCCTCGTCGCGTCCCCTTCACCGTACACCGGGAAGCGGGGCATGACATGAGTGATTTTTGAAAAGGGGTGTTTCTGAGGCTTTTACTACTTTTGCTAAAGAGGTCACTCCCGGTGAAGGGATCTCGGCTCTTTCCTCATCGAATGAGGTGCAGGATATTTCACAAATACCACTATGCAAAGCAAAAACTCTAAAAGCAATCAAAAACTAAACCGATCTGGTTGTAGCATCTGCCAGTTCCACTAAAGAGGTCACTCCTAGTGAAGGGATCTCGACTCTTTCCTTATCAAATAAGGTGTAGGATATTTCACAAATACCACTATGCAAAGCAAGAACTAGAGCTACCCTTTTTGAAAATTTGATTCCACAACATCTTTAGGTTTCTTTCTTTTCATTAATCTCATTAATGAAGTCCCATCATTTATGCTTCTTAAGCATCACAGAAAATGAAACGAAAATAGAACGTACGCTTATGCCATCCGTATTCGCCACAGTGTCCCGTTATGCACCGTTAAGTTACTTAACTAACGGCATACCGGGGCGGGACTAGCGCGGGTGAAAAATATAAGCAACGTTTATTATATATCTTATATATAATATATAGACATTCGTCTCATAATCCACAGTAATCACATCACAGAGCAGCAGAAGATAACATATAAAATATTGGATATACTAGGATTTCCGTGTTTTATATCAAACCTGTAAAAAAACACGGATTCCACGGTCGCGATGAATAGCCAAACCCACATCCCTAGACCCCTACGAGAGCGACAAGTAACCCTCCCAATTCTAGGGTTAGGAGACCCGGTCTCGACTCTTCGAGATGGCCTCCCACTGGACCCTAGAACCCGGTTACTTGTACTCTCCACCTTAGGTCTATCCTAATGCAGAAAAGTAAATAATATACAACAATGGTGACATCATCCTCAATCCGGAAGTTCCCCAATAAAAGAATATTACATACATTGAATTTTACATGAATGAAAATGAAAAACTCTCATCTCACATAAAACCCCGGCTATTCAAACACGACGATCCAATATAACATATCACAGCAACACATAACATCACATGTTATCAACGTAAGTAAATATGCGTATCATAATTGTCTTTGACGTATAGCAACGAAACCGGCGATACCCCGCATATTACACTTACGGTCGCAGAAAAGAAAGTGAAAAAATACAACAATTGGAATCCGCAAATCCTTAGACATCATAAACCCGGAATATCTCATATTCCGAATTTCATGCCTAACAATTATAAACTCCACATTTTAGTCTCGTTATTGAAAACACTTTTCAATAATAAGTAGGGTAATTCAACAAGATTCCCGACATCCTGATCGAATGCTCGCCGGAAACTTTAGTAGACGACCGCACCCCCGATGCCGTCGACAAAGTGCACTTAGGCGGAACACCGTGGCCGCGAGTGCCCGTACGGATGCTTTTGGCAGCGGGGTTCTCCTACAATCACTTGGTCGGGGCTATGCGACGTGGCTATCTAGTAAGGTTACCTGGTGAGTATCCGCGTACACTACGTGATTGCGACGGACTTTTGATCCACATCAAAATCCCGTGGCAACCGATCAATTGAGACTAAATTGCTAAGTTTATAAAATTCAAATTAGTTATCACATAACTAATAATTGTGGATTCCAAATATTGCATCACATTCACAGATAGCTGGGCGAAGTTAGATTATTCGATCGATTCAACGAATTCCCAAAATTTTCCAGAGAGCTCAACACTTGAGCACTGTTAAAGTTAACCAGAAATATACCACAGTACCTACGGACCTACAGCTGAAGGCTCGACCCAAGCCTCTCAAGTGGCGCCGCGGAACCGCCGCTAAAAGCATGTTTTGGCCGCGGTTCCGCGGTCACTTAGACGAGTTAGGGTTTCGTTCTTCAGGTGTGTCCATAGAATTACCTGCATGTTTTTCTGAATATTTTTAACATGGAAAAATCCAACGTTTAGAAAAATTTCCAGAGAGGGGTCCAAATTAGGTTTTCGGGGTTCGATCGGAATTCTGAGTTCGTCTAGACAACACCTAATGCTCTAACTTGGCTCTGATACCATGAAAGTCAGGCAACTACCCCATCCAATGGGGTCGCCGTGGCACTTATAGCTCCTTCAGCAGCTACTTTTTACGCATGCCCCCTCGCGAGGACTACAACCCGCCGGAACACCTTCCGGTCTCGGGACACCCTAGGGGTAAGAGCCTATACTTCGCCACACCGTACACGGTGAGAATCCCCCATAGATCGGCATCCAATGCCTAGTTGCTCTGATACCATTGTAGGGTTACGTAGCATGACTACTAGATTTGGGAAGGCATCAACCATGCCATTTATAAAAATTTGGTGTGCTATGAAACCATAACCAAGATCTTAACTAGAGAATTAGGGTTAACATTGAATGTAAACAATTTTACATCTAAGTGAGTAGGGATTACAACCTTTGTAATCCGTTCTTTCACTTTTATAGCTCCTTGTAGTGGTCCCTTCGCTGCGATCATCGAACTCCCGAACTCTTGAGTGGCTCCACAAGATGAATGATGCATGCTTGCTTGAAGTCTTCAAAATCCAAGATGATCTACGTTGAGAAAACACGGACTCAAGCCATCACTTCACTAATATGGAATTAGTGAAGCTAACACCCTAATCTTAATGGCTAGTTTAGAAGAGGATGATGAAGTAGGAATTTTTCTTACTTTATAATTTAATTTCTCACTATTTTTCTTTATCTCTTCAAATCAAAGAGAGCTTGAAGGAGATGAAGAAAAAAGAAGATGAATGAATAATGAGATGAGGTTAGAAATGCAACCATGGGTGAGTTTATGGCCTGCACTAACTCATGTAGAGAATTAACCATGGCTATGTGTAACGGTTAGGTTAATAAATATCTTAGGTAAAACAAAATAGGTGGACTTTGTCAATGGTTATCAACAAGCTTCTCCAAGCTTCCAACCATGAGTCATTTCCATAATTTTGAATTACTTAATATAAATAAAAACCTAAACATTATAAATAGCATGGTGTAAGTTACATACACCCATGTTGCATGTATAACCTAGCATGTCACAATAATATATATCACATATATATAATTTGTGAATAAAAGAAAACAATATAATAAACATATATCACATATATGTTAAATGTATCATAAGTGAGAAAAAGAAATACTTAAGTGAGCATATATTAGTTAATGCAATTTAATATATGAAATATATAATTTTACATAAAATTATTAAATCAACACTTGATTTAATAATTCGGCTATATCACATATAACTGACGAATATATAATGTATCATTTCATCGAATCAACACTTGATCCGATGACCCGGCTATATCACATATAACCGGCCGATATCACATATCACGAGAATAGAATATGGTATCACATACACGTATTAATCTCGGTCCCGCACATAACACATATGTGCTCCTACCCCGTTTCATCTGAGCCAGTAAACCTTTGTGTAGGACTCTAAAGACTCGTCAATACGCCGGTAGTAGGTGGTGATCATATCAGTCGCTCATAAGCTGTCAGCGGTCAGCTAAACGTAACGGCCACCCTGGTATTGAGCGATCAGAAGATCATCAAGCACTCTTGCTCATACTCCCGTGAATCTAATAAGTAACACTACCATACAGTCCGGTCTGTCCATCTGATATGTCGCATATTTAGCCTAGGGGTGGTAAACGTCAGACCCCAGTAGCTTGATAAGTCGTGTCGATGTGTGGCTCATAACAATCCGACAAACTACTGATAACACTTACCAGTATATCTCAGCAACCATGGCCAATGAATTCCAGTCATGGCCAATCGAGCACAGCGCAACATCAACCCCCTATACCAGGAGAGACGAAATCCCCTCCTATCGCTCACTGACTCCATGTGACTCGGGAATGTACCCAAAAACCACCGTTTTGCAGGTTCTCTTGAATGTGGTAAGGTGGAAATCAAAGAACAGTGGGAATCACACAAGACTCTATGATGATCTCGGGTCAACAGACTAACCTGCACCAGTGTCACCAGAGAACTGCTATCTGACGTGAGGTATATCACCATCTAGGAGTTCTCGGCGAGTTATGTTCAGTGTACCCAGTCTCCACTGAGCACCCGTATACCAATGGATGTGGGATCATCATATGGGTCAAGATACGTATATGCTAGTCTACTTTGAAATATCGATGCCCCGTCTCGATACTCCCACGACTAGGAACAATTAAAGGATGTACTTGCCGACTACCCTGGCCCTATGCACTAGTATGATCTCCATCATAATCCCGGTATTCAAGTACACATCCTCAGGGTTTTACCAACATATGAGAGCAAGATAGTATAATAATATAAGTCAACATGTTAAGATAAAGTGTAACCAAATAGCATACTATCATGTCGAGCAAGAAAGTCCTCTCTATATATGTCCAAGCATCCACTATAATATACATCAAATGTACAACAATGGCCTCTAGGGCATACATATAACTAACATGTAAGTCACTCCTCCAGTTGGGGCGGAGCGGGAATTGCTGTTGCAAGAGCAGTTGGAAGCTATTGATCTTCTCTTCTGCACAGGAGAAGACACAAAATCTTAGTACCTCAAATCCAAAGGCAACCATAGCAAACCACGATTTTGTTTGCGAAACATGACACACGAAGTGTGGAGTGGAAAGAAGAAAAGGTTCCACCGGGCGTGCCAGAATCTGTTCTCCACCGAAAACAGAGACAAACTGGTATAGATCGTCTTGCCTGAATTTGGGGGCAGATGCCATTTGGTTTTATCCATCCACCTCTCTGAAGATACTAAGTTGATTTATGGTACTGTATATCGAAGGTTTGGACGGATGCAGCCATTGTAGCAGACTTCGTTAGATTCTCCCTCGCTTTAATGAGGGTTTTTTGATTGTGGGGACGCTCTTCCCTGTAAGCGCAAGCCCCTGCAGTTAATCACGTTATCGCATCGCGATAACCACTTTCTCCTGCTCCAGAAGTTCACTTCGTGTCGTGTGTGTGTTTTTGTTTGTTTAGGTTGCCCGTGGATTGTATACCGAGACTAATTTATGTCGTCGCCCGTAGGGCGTGGATGAGTCCAAATTCGTATATTTTTAGATTTGGATTTAGGTTTATTTAAGGATCGTTAATCTGGTTTGAGATTAAGATCAGCTTAAATATATGAGCATTTTGGCTCGATTATTTTAGTTTAAAGACATCGCGGTCCATCATCGCCGTATTTGGGAGCAAGTATTAGTTTAAGGACGTTTGGGTCCTTCATCACCGTATTTAAGGCGAGATATTAGTTTAAAGACCTTTCGGTCCTTCATCGCCATATTTGAGGCGAGGTGTTAATTTAAGGACATTTCGGTCCTTCATCGCCGTATTTGGGGATAAGTATTAGTTTAAGGACATTTCGGTCCTTCATCGCCGTATTTAAGGCGAGGTGTTAGTTTAAGGACATTTCGGTCCTTCATCGCCGTATTTGAGGCGTGGTATTAGTTTAAAGACGTTTCGGTCCTTCATCGCCATATTTGAGGCGAGGTGTTAGTTTAAGGACGTTTCGGTCCTACATCCATTTTGCGTGCACGTGTGTTTGTTACGTGGCGAAGTGAACGATGGTGACATAGAATGCGCCCAGTTTGGGATGCGATCCGATTTAAGGTGTGCACGTCAATTTGGAAATGCATCAATGTGGGATGAAAGGAATTGTTGGTTGTTGGGACCTGTCACCTCTCTAAAAACGTTGAAGAATTACAACGACATATATCAGAGGTGTGAAGAGATGTACCCTTGAACCAAATCCTGTATTTGAGGGAGAAGGGTTTGGTGACCTTAAGAATTTTTGTTAAGAATACGTTAGTCCAATTTGAGACTAAGATCCACTTAACAACATTTTAGGATCTTCCTTATTTAAGACCCAACAATAGAGCATTTGGACTCAGTTGCAAGACTTTAGCAACTTAGCCAATTTTGGCTTTAGTCTGATTAGTCTCCCTTCTTTTTTTGAAAAAGTGCTAAGCACTTGTTTGGGCTCTGTTTAATTAGTCCCTTTTTTTTATACAAAATGTGCTGAGCACTTATATGAGTTTTGACGCCTACATATGATCATGTGGAACTTTCAGTCATGGGGATTGCCCAATAAGTGTTGAACACATTACTCCTTTTGTCTTTATATGGAGTGCTAGGCACTTTTTATGGTGTCCATATGGGGAGCGCGTGAGGCGCTGGACGCTGTCCAATGAGCGTTGAACACTCAGCCATCTTGGGCTGCTTGTAGAGTGCTAAGCACTCTTTTCTTCTCTTTTACGGCGCACATGTAGGGAGCACGTGAGGCGCTGGGCGCTACCCAATGAGTGTTAAACACTCACCCATTTTATGACGCCCACATGAGCAACACGTGTGGCGCTGGGCGCTGCCTAGTGAGTGCTAAGCACTCTTCTGTTCTGTGGCACCCATGTGAGGAACACGTGCGGCACTGGGTGCTACCCAGTGCTGAGAGCATTTTTGCCCATTAATGATCAATTGGATTTTTTTTTTCCAAATCTAGGATCAAGCTTTCATTTTTAAGAACCAAGTTCTTTTACGAGAACTAGGTTTCTCTTATATGCCTTGTTTTGAGAAATTTATTTCCTAATTTTAACACCTTAGAATGTGATTAGGGGTTATTATGCTTTAATGTAGGGGTTTTAGTAAAAAGTTTACCAAAACGGTTTTCAAATATTTTATCAGGATTTATGAATATTTTATTAGAATTTATTTTGGACTGCACACACATGTGCATGTTAACTAGGGCTAAATTTGGGGTTAAACCATGTTTATATAACCATGGTGGACTAACCCATTTAATTAGGTTAATATGAATTAATTAAGTGTATTAGTTTTTTTTAAATATAATTTATGTTAGGGGTTGAGTTGTGAATGGGAGAGAGAGAGGGAGGGAATGATGGCATGAGCCAGGTTATGATGAGAGAGTGAGGGAGGTTAACTCTCACCTCTCTTCTCTTCTCTTCTCTTTTCTTTTTTCAAAATAACTATTTTTCCTACACTCCTTCTCACATCTCTCTCCCTCTCATTTCACTCTCTCACACAACTGCAAGACAGCAACAGCAGCAGTAGCAAGCAGCAGCAACAGCAAGCAGCAGCAATAGCAACAGCAAGCAGCAGCACCAGCAATCAGCAGCAACATCAACATCAGTAGCAGCAGTAGCAGCAGAACCCCTCCCTTCTCTTCTTCTTCTTATTCTCCTTCTTCTTGCACCCTTGGATCACTTGAGGTATAAATTTTAAACTTAACTTCTTTCTTTTGCTAAACATGTGATTATTAAGCTAATTTAGTAATTAATATGATTTTAGTGCTAGTTTTGGTGATTTGAGTGGAAATTAGGCCATGTTAGGATTTTATGGCTAAAGTAGCTTAACTAAGTGTTACTAAGGCCATCTAAACCAAGTTTTGCACCAGATTTCACAAAAATACCATATTGTTTCATTTTAGTGTTATATAGCGTTTTAATGTAAATTGTTAGCCATTTTGAGATCTGCTGTTTACCCGAGTGCTTCAGGAAAAATTTGAGTTTACTGGAGCATGCTCACTAGACCTAAATCACACACACAGAGCACGAGACCCCCAGCCCACTTTTTGGCCGCAAATTTATTCTTTCTGGCCGCAATTTGCGGCCAGATTGAAGTGTTTGGTGTTGGGGTTTGGGCTATGGGAGTCTGCTGTATATTTAAGGGTTTGGTATATGCAACTTTTTATTTTTCCACTCGAGTCAAAATCTGGAACCTAAAACCTTTTTTACGATACTTTTTAACTTGTGCGACACGTGCGTTTTGTGTGTTGGGTTTGTTGTTCACTGCGCGACACAGTGAGTCAGGGTGGTTTCTGGCGAGGTTACACACGTTTTGACGTATCGAGTGCACACATGTTTAACTTCTAACGCGAGTTTTCCCTTTGATCGTGATATCGCATTTTTGACAGGATTTATCCTTATGTGTATTGCTTGTGTATTTCTAGGGTCGATCGCGGAGACATTGGACGTGGCGCGGAAGGGAAAGGTGGTGGTTGGACTCGGCTAGCACTAGATCACGGGTGAGTAGATGTAACATCTACGGGGGAAAATCGTTTGGATGGCGTAAGGCGTCCGATAGTTTGGATAATTTAAAAGACTTCTAGTGGTACTAGCATTTATGAGTATAGTGCTTAGTTAAACATCTTGCTGCATTCATGATCCTATATATTTACATACATGTGCGAACTCATTTCATAGGACACTTGCACCATTGCCAGGGTTTTATGCAGCACGAGCACTATTCATGCGGACACACACGCCTTGGTAATTGCTATGCCACAACACTAGATAACTTGTATAACCTGAAATCTAGAACAATTTCACCATATATGATGCTTAAACCTGTGCTAATGCATTTAAATTCCTCAGGATGAACATGTAGGATTGCTAGTCATATGCATGTACCTCATTACATCATTCGTTCATGCCTAGCCTATTAGTCATACATTGTAGTTCGACTTGTTGATACTATAGGCATTCATTATCATTGACATGTGCACTTATGATGATTTTCTTGAGGATTTCAGCACTTGAGATTTATGAGATTTTGGGGAAAAGCCGCAAGGATTTAATAAACCTGATAGTATTTTAAACATTGAAAGTTGCGGTTTTTCTCGTGATATGATACATGTGTCGTCCACCATGAGTTTTCTGTTGGTTTTCGAGACCCGTTTCGAGGAGTTGGATGAACCGTCTCGGATACATGGTGGGCCCGGTAAGGTACCCGGGGCAAGAAAATCGAGTTGTTGACGATGAGCCTGGCAGGGGTAGACTACCTACCGATGATTGTTGGCGCGGAGGATATCCAGAGGATACCGGCCGTGGTCGTGGGATATTGAGATATTGATACTTGAGATGGGTCAGCCGGACGGATGGGGCCTGAGATACTTGTGATACGGATACATGAGATTTGAGATAGTCGTTTGAGGTGTCAATGCTGGACACGGATTTCTGTTGGTTCTATTGATATTATGCTTATATTTCAAAAGAGTTTTCTAAGAAGAAATTAATGATTTTCTTATATCAACATATTCAGATCACGAGTTAAACTTGGTTCATGTTGCATACATACCTGCTAGTACATCATGCCAGATTAGTATTGTAATTGATTCATGTTGCATACATATCTTCTAGTATATCATGACATATCAGTATTGTTGATGTTATGGTACTTGAGTGCATGCTTACGATAGCCTCTATAGATGCTATTTATTACTCACGAGTTGGCAACTCACCCCTATTGTTTCACAGCCTTTTTGTAGGTCTGCTCCGTCAGCACTGTAGCGGCGGACACACTTACTCCTTTTGCTCCTTTTGCCTGGACTTGAGACTTTTGCTCGTAGGTGGGTTGTGATATTATTTTTTTTCCACCTTGTATATTAATTGTATCTAGAGTACTCCATCTACTGTACCTGCTACTTGTATTGATGTATATTGACCTAGAGACAAGACAGTGAGATTTATGGACTTTTATGTTATTTCTCTGGGTCGAGCTTACTTGAGCCGACATGATGCTTACTTGTGCCTTTTATGCTTATTTCACACATTGATGATTTACATTGCATGGGATTTGAGTCCGCTTCGGTGAAGAGCTAGCTCCCGCTTGGGGATGCCTTATTCATGTTATATGTATATTCCTGTTTTGCACCCGTTTTGGGGCCAGTTTTTACAAAGGAGACTTTTTCGAAATTTTCGGGAAATGTGATGTTTCTTTTAAAAGTCTTGATGTGACTTAATTATTTGGAAGTTTCTTTATGTATTTTGGTTTTTCCTTCACTCTACTGCTCTTTTGGTTTTGATTTCTGGGCTTTCGTTTACTTAGATTACGTATGCCTCAAGACGTTTCGTAATTTAAGTGCCAGTCACGTTCCGTACCTTTTTGGGTCGTGACAAAGTTGGTATCAGAGTGATAGGTTTTACCTTTCTGAGTGTAGGATGACCCTTGGTAGATGGAGTAAGTGACTTAAGCAGGGTAACGTACCGTGTGTATGTCCGCGGCATACTTGCAATACGGTACTCCGCCTAAATGACTTTAGGATATACTTGCTTGAAATTCCTTCTTCAATTCTGTGTATCCTATGATTCTATTGCACTATTCTTATTATCCCGTTTCCTGTACTAGCCATTATGCCGCCGAAGGCTACGAGGGCGCAGAGGGCTGCTACCCGAGATGAGATCCGAGCAGGCTCGTCCGAGACGAGGACCGAGAAGGATGGTGTAGCTACCCCTCAGGGACAGACCGATCCGCCTTTCCCAGGCCATATGGATAGGCTAGAGTCTGGTATGGAGGAGTTACGACAGATGATGGGAGGTACGCAGGAGTTACGACAGATGGTGGGATCCTTAGTAGATGCCAGTCATGCACCGAGATCGGAGGACGTACCTACCACAGCACAGACTACGATAGTACCTGCTGCCCAGACAGTTGCTCCTCCTACTACCGTGGCTATTCCAGTATCACTACAAGATTTCATGAGGCTGAGACCCCCAGTCTTCACCGGCACAGATGCAGCGGAGGATCCGCAGACATTCCTCGACAAATTAGCTAGGATTTGTCGTTCGCTCAGATGTTCCAACGATAGATGGGTGGAGGTTACGAGTTTCTGTCTAGAGGGATTTGCGCAGACATGGTGTGAGTCGGTCGAGAGAGGTCGAGCTGCAGGTCTACCTCCTATGACTTGGGCCGAGTTCACAACAATATTTCTAGCCCGTTTCCTTCCAGAGAGAGTTCGTGATGCTAGAGCTCATAGTTTTAAGGATTTGCGCAAGACTCCAGGGATGACAGTGTCTGAGTATGATGTCCAGTTTACGCAGTTGTCCAGATATGCTCCGTACTTGGTTGATACTGAAGAGAAGAGGGTAAAGAGGTTTATGCAGGGACTTGACACCCAGTTATTTCTTGCCATCGGAGCCTAGCACTTCGACACTTATGCAGCTGTTATGGACACGGCCTTACAGATGGAGGCGCGCATTTCAGAGACTTCGGCCGTTTCTAGGCCGAAGAGGATTCGTACCGATATGCCAGCTCAGAGGCATCGTGACAGATTCTTTCCGAGAGATGGTGGCAGCAGAGGAGTTGGATAGAGTCAGCTATTTGGTTCTTATCCGCAGGGCCAGCAGGCGTCGCTAGGATGTTTTGGGTGCGGGAGACCATACCATCGTATCAGAGACTGTATGGTGAGACGACAGGGAATGGCGACAGTTCCACACGTGACTTTACCACCTTCACCACCTCCTCAGAGAGCTCTACTTCCTACCCCCGGTGGTGCTCCACGTCAGTTAGACGCCTGATTTGTAGATGTTTTTGCGTGTGTGCGCTTTTAAAAGATGAATCAAAGAATTAATTACCGTAATCAAGAACGGCGTCACTTGGTAGCTAGCCGGTGAGTACGGGTCGGTCTACAGGGATTTTATGTATTTTCTATTTGTTCTAACGAGTTAATTCCAATTGTGGTGGAATGGATTATCACTAAAAACTAAGGTTGATTTAGATTAGGATTAAAACCTTGCTAGGGTTAGGTTTATATTAAGTTTGGAAATTTAATATTTCTCACTGCTTTCAATGCCCTAATTAAGATCTATTTAGGTGTTATGGTAATAATTAATAAAGGGGATTAGCACGATCGGGAAGAAACGATGTTTCTTCCTCTAAGTCCATGTCCGTCCTTTCTTAATTCTTACCCTAACCTCCATGGAAAACATGCACAACCGGTCTTTTAAACTACGGTATCACCGCTATCTCGTAGGGTAGGGTGCCATAGTGAGCGGTGTGTGATTGTATGCATGGAGTCTGTGATGGGCAAGAAAGGGGTGAGAGATTTTCATCTCTCAAACCTTTCCTATTCCTAACCTTAACAAGTGAGGAACTACTCACTCATTAGGGAATTAATAATAAAATACATTTTTTATGATTGTTTTTAAAAGACTAATTATCTAAACTACGGCAGATAAATAAAATCTAACTAGGGCAGATAAATAAATTTCTAAACTACGGCAGAAAAGAAATTAACTAGGGCAAGGTAAAAGAAAACTACTTACTTTTATTCGATGCACTCTTCAAAACATTACAATGAATTCTGAATTTTGATCAATAAAAAGAGGCATGCTCCAAAAAGAGTTTTAGGGTTTCTATTTATAGATTATAGAAACCCTAGGGTTACATTCGATTCCTATCTGCATTTACAAAATTACCCTAAGAAGCCTAGTCAATACACCGCCACACTGTCAAGTTTTGCACCGACACGTGCTCACCATGGCCGTGGAACCGCGGCCAAAAGCCATGTTTGGCCGCGGATCCGCGGCCGTCTATTGTGGTCTTGGGCTATGTTCTTCTGGGCTTCTTCCTGTTGCATTTTCCTTGACTTTCTTCACTTGGTTCTTCAGAATGTTTTCTAGTTTCTTCCAGATTTCCACAGTGCATAATATCGTGGACTTTTACCCTTTTCTTCGTGTCGAAGTCTTGAACCTTGCGCTACCTTTGTACTTTATGAACTTGTTCATTGATCTTCATTTGTCCCTCAAACTGTAGGCATGATCAAGATTCTTCCATTTGTTGGTCGTAGTCTCACTTTTGTATCGTCTTTTCATCATTTTCACTGTTTTGTTCCGAGAACCTGTAACCTGAAACTATGTAGCAGACATGGATCAAATGCACCTGTTTATTTGTAAAATGAATAAGAATGGGGAATATAATAATGCAAAATTATGATATGAACAAATACCCCCAAACTTATCTTTTGCTCGTCCTCGAGCAAAACTAGTTTTATTCTCAAAAAAGACCTAGCCTCACTTTCGCAGGGAAACGCGATTGCACTGAGCTCGTGCAACAAGCCGTTAAACCTCTAGGTGTCCCTAGTAGGAGGAGTGTTGTCTCCTGAGGTTTTTCAGCGGATACTACCCACAAAATCTTATCAATTCGGCCTATTGACTTTTATTCTCAAATTCGGTTTTCTAACAAGGAATTCTATTATCTTTAACTCAGAAATTATCAACCCGTATTTTTCACGCTTCCTTATCATTTAACTTAAGATTGTATATGTTCTGTAAATTTACTTAGTTTTTAGTATCTTTTGAATTTTCCTTCTAAGGTTTCATCTCAACTTAGGAATTTTTATCATCTCTACTAAAGATATAAATCCTATTTTTCATTCCTATCTCTCATCCAAACCCCAATCATATACCCCTACGTGTGTGTATATATCACCCTTACACTTGGAAATTCAAATCAAGCTATTATACTCTTGTCCATCGTCCAAAGTACTTTTCAATTGGTGAACGTTTAGATGAAATTGCTCACACATCCTTCATGCGACCGTTAATACTTCTTGAGGTACTAACGACCGATTACAAAATGTGTTTGCACATTAAGGCGTAATTGCTAGTCTTGTAACACCTAAGGCGTTAGCAGTGACTCCCAAACCAGTTGGTCTAAGGCACTAGGTAATAAAGCACCCTCGCTAAATATTTTTTCTATTTATGCAGCCTTAAGTAATTACAAAAACCAGTGTTCATTTTTCTATCTCTTTATTCACACTTTTATTTTTATTTTATTTTTCTTCATATTAAGGACTTTAGACAAGAGCATTTCAAGGTCTCTTCTACTATTCCAAGTTTCAAGGTTCATGTTTGTGCAAAATTGTAGGGTATATATTTTCAGAATTTAGACTTAAGCTTAGGGATTATTTTTCAGACTTACACTTTAATAGAAATTTCAATACTCTTCCTTTATTTTGACTTAGCCCAAGAAGTGAACTCAAAATTTGTCTATTTCTAAGTAAACTACAATGATATATATTTTCTACCGTTAAATTTTAAGAAAGGTTATTTTTAGGGTTTTTAATTTACTAAGTCTAAGATCTAGTTATTCCTAACTAGTTAACCTTCTTATCAAATTTAAGTCAATTATGGCCAAAATTGAATTTTTTGATTTTTATAATTTTTTGATTTTTCAGTTTTTTATTTGATCTTTCTTTTTAAATTGTTTTTTATTTTAAATTTTTTTCAATTTTTATGATTTTTTTATATAGATGCAATGCAGAATTTAAACATGCAAAAGAAAAATAAAAAATATATATATACAAAATTTTAAAGAAATATGCAATGCAAAAGATAACTATTTACATCCACCAACTCCCCCAAATTTATCACAAGCAGTGCCTTCACTGCTCGGCCCCACGCCGCGCTCTTGAGCGTGAGCGGGAACGCTCAGCCCTACCCAGCAGGGTTCGAATCCCCTGCTCTACTTCAGTCAACCGCCGATCATGCTCTCTCGATATTCCCCTCAACTCTTCAATGCCCCTAACAGCTCTCCGCATCAAATGTGCATGTTCTAAAGGAGTGAGTTCTCCTTCACTTGCGGTCGAGCTAGAGCTAGGTATTCGGGCGGGCACGTGCTCCACCGGTTCAGTTCTTGACCACACATCCGTCAATCGTGAATAGGACGTAGAAATGCCCTCAATGAGAGGCCTAACAGGTATGCCTCCAAGCATGTAAAATTCGAACTCCTCCACGGAGAGGAAATATCAACATAGTTGTGTAACAAGTATGGGACAAGGGTAATTTGTGGCTCGTTTGCCCACACCAATAGAGTTCAGTAAAACCGTGCACATGTCGAAACGAAGGTTTCTTGTCATGAGTGTGTGAAAAATATGTAGTGAGGGTGTAAAAAATGTGGTGTTGTAGGAGCTTCCAAAAATATTGTTTTCTTCCCATCGGCACACAGTTAAAACATTGGCGAAAAGGGTTCTCGCTTGGATCCCCTTCCGCGGCTCCCTTGAGCAATCATTGCCCATCAAGGGCATGTAATCCTCAAATTGTAAAGGTTGGTCATGAGCGGGTATCCGAGGGATTAATGTCACTTCATGTATGATGTCCCTATCGATGATAATTTCCCTATCACCCCACTGCAATTTTATAAAGCCGAATTGGGTGAGACACCCATCTTCCATACACTCGTAAAAACGAGTGTATAATTCCGGAAGTGCATAAGCGCTAGGGTGATTATATATCAAAAAGTTCCAACCCCTACGTGCTATCTCGTTTGCAAAATAACTCCCATACACATCGTGTGAAAATTTTTGTGAAAGATCACGTTCAAGTTGCATACTGTGTGCCATCAGGTAAGCTACGATCTACAGAAATTAAAAACAGAAAAGGTTTTGAGAGATTGAACCTCCCCTGAAAAAATCAGGGGGTGAAGACACAGTGTGGCGGTGGAAGCGCGGTCGAAAGTGCCCTTCGGCGGCGGTTCGGCGGCGCTCTGAAGAGATCGCTCGGTGAAAACGAGGCGGCGGCGGCTAGGGTTTCTGAGGGAATTCTTTTTTAGGGTTTGTGAACAGAGAGGGTCGGGGTCTGTATATATAGGGGGAAGTGTTGGCTATTTGCAAATAAACCCCTCTAAAAAGAGGAAATTATTTGCAAATAAAAATTTTATTTTATTTTTAAAATCTGGAAGTTTACAAAAATACCCAAAAAAAATTTATTTTCAAAATTTTTATTTTTTTTATGTTATTTTGTATTTATAAAATTACAAATGATGCATACCCCCAAGCTTGTTTGAAACAATGTTTTGGCTAGATGATCGAAAATTTGAGGGTAAATGGAGGAAGATCAGTCAGTATAAATCAGCTCCTGCAAAAACAGGAGCTCCTCCGACGGGTCCGCGGTGAGGAACAGTTTGAGTCGATGTCCGTTTACTTTAAACATTGTACCGTCCTCCGGGTTTTCTAGGTCTACCGCACCGTGCGGATATACGGTGCGTACCAAAAACGGCCCTTTCCATTTATATTTGAGCTTGCCGGGGTGGAAATGTAACCGAGTGTCATATAGCAAAACCTGTTGACCAGGTTTGAAAATCTTGCGCAGAAGGTGTTTGTCATGGAACACCTTCGTTCGGTTTTTAACAATTACCGCATTTTCGTAGGCCTCATCCCGCAGCTCATCTAATTCATTCAATTGCAGCCTTCTATTGCTGCCCGCATCTCCTATTGATAAGTTCAACTTTTTAATAGCCCAAAATACCTTGTGCTCAATTTCAACAGGAAGGTGGCAAGCCTTCCCATAAACAAGCCGGTATGGAGACATACCAAGATCGGTCTTATAAGCAGTACGGAATGCCCATAATGCATCAATCAGTTTTGTTGACCAATCTTTACGGTTTTTGGAAACCGTTTTCTCCAAAATTTGTTTAATCTGCCGATTCAAAATCTCGGCTTGCCCATAAGTTTGGGGGTGATATAGTGTTGACAATTTGTGAGTAATGAAGTATTTGCGCATTAAGGACTCAAAAGTCCTATTATAGAAGTGAGATCCATTATCACTTATAATCGCTCGAGGATGCCCAAACCGAGAAAAGATATTTTCTTTAAAAAATCTAATAACAACCTTGTTGTCATTCGTTCGGCTGGGCACAGCTTCGACCCATTTTGACACATAGTCAACAGCCAACAGAATATACATATTCCCAAAGGAATTGGGAAATGGTCCTATGAAGTCTATTCCCCAAACATCAAAAATATCCACAACCAAAATTGGTTGGAGCGGCATTTCATTTCTTCGCGATATCCGGCCCAAGTGTTGGTACCGGGAGCATGTCTTGCAGTATTCGTATGCATCTTTAAAGAGTCGTGGCCAGTAGAAACCACACTGCAAGATTTTCTCTGCTGTCTTCTTGGGGCCAAAGTGCCCACCACATGCTTGATCGTGGCAAAAATACAGCACACTCTTAAACTCGCTTTCGGGGACACATCGACGAATGATTTGGTCGGAACAGTATTTAAAGAGATACGGTTCATCCCAGAAAAAATGTTTTACTTGGGACAGGAATCGGAGTTCGTCCTGTTTCGACCAATCTTTAGGTATCTGTCCGGTGGCCAAGTAATTTACTATATCAGTGAACCAAGGTTCGTATGACACGGTTAAGAGCTTCTCATCGGGAAAAACATCTTTAATAGGAATGTCAAGTGTGGGCGAAGAAGGAAGTCGTGAAAGGTGGTCGGCAACTACGTTTTCACATCCTCTTTTGTCCCTTATGACAAGGTCAAACTCTTGTAGCAAGAGGATCCAACGTATTAGCCGGGATTTAGCATCCTTCTTCGCAAAATGATGGCGCAGAGCTGAATGGTCCGTATAAACAATTACTGGAGAGCCGATTAAATAGGGCCGGAATTTTTCAAGTGCAAACACAACGGCTAAAAATTCTTTTTCTGTTGTTGTGTAATTCAATTGGGCATCATTTAATGTTCGGCTAGCGTAATAAATTACGTACGGCATCTTATTTATGTGCTGTCCAAGGACAGCACCAATGGCGAAATCAGATGCATCGCACATAATTTCAAATGGATGCGTCCAGTCGGGAGATGAAAGAATGGGCGCAGAAATGAGTGAGTGTTTTAATGACTCGAATGCTTCCATGCAAGTTGAGTCAAAATCAAATATGGTGTCCTTGGCCAATAAAAGAGTCAAGGGTCTAGCTATCTTGCTAAAATCCTTGATGAACCGTCTATAAAAACCGGCATGGCCAAGGAAGGCTCGGATGTCTTTGACGCATTTAGGAGGAGGAAGATTGGAAATGACTTCAATCTTGGCTTTATCAACCTCAATGCCATTTTGGGAGATGACATGTACTAAGACAATGCCTTCTCGTACCATAAAGTGGCATTTCTCCCAATTTAAAGTGAGGTTCTTATCCCTACAGCGGGTAAGAACCGCGTCTAAGTGTAGCAAACACTCATCGAAGGAGTCGCCGAAAATGGAGAAGTCATCTATAAAAATTTCCAAGAATTTCTCCACCATGTCTGAAAAGATCCCCATCATACATCGCTGAAAAGTAGCTGGTGCATTGCATAACCCAAAGGGCATGCGACGGTAAGCGAATGTACCGAAAGGACAAGTAAATATGGTCTTGTCTTGATCCTTTACAGCGATGGGAACTTGATTATAGCCGCAATAGCCATCCAAAAAGAAGTAAAATTCGTGCCCAGCCAATCGTTCTAGCATTTGGTCAATAAAAGGTAACGGAAAGTGGTCCTACCGTGTCGCGGCGTTGAGTTTTTTATAGTCGATGCAAACTCGCCACCCAGTTTGGGTGCGAGTAGGTATTAACTCATTTGCCTTATTGGTTATGACCGTTATGCCCGATTTCTTTGGGACAACATGAATGGGGCTAACCCACTGGCTATCGGAGATAGGGTAAATGATACCACTATCAAGACATTTTACAATCTCCTTCTTGACAGCCTCCTTCATTATGGGGTTGAGGCATCTTTGTGGATCCCTTACTAGCTTGGTATCATCCATCATATGTATATGATGTTCAACTATGAGGGGACTAATCCCCTTGATGTCCGCCATAGTCCAGCCAAAAGCTTGCCGGTTATTTTGTAAGACCATTAAAAGGGATTTCTCTTGCTCGAGGGCTAGAGAGGCCGATATGATAACGGGAAGGGTCTCATTCTCACCTAGGTAAGCATATTTAAGGTGAGACGGCAAAAGCTTGAGTTCGAGTTTTGGAGGTGAAACAATTGAAGGTAACATTGGTGAAACTGTCTCAAACTTGAAGGATTCCATCAATGGTTCAAATCGAGTGTAAGCAACTGAGTCGGATGGTTCAACTAACTCATCCGAAAAATCAAAAGACTCAAACTCGGGTGGTGAGTCTTCAAAATCGTCCAAAAAAGTGAAACACTCGTAATCGTTTTCCGGTGTGAAAGCTGTGTTAGATTCTAGGAGGAACGCACTAGAGGCGTCAAAACTGCTGTGATCGAACAGAAATTTTTCGAGCTCACAGTCCACCTGTGTGATTTCATGGATCGAGCAAACATCAAGTATACTAGCATTAGGCTCGGAGGGCTGATTCCCCAACTTAAAAATGTTGAGTTCAATTGTCATATTTCCAAAAGATAGGTTCATCGAACCATTTCGACAATTGATCACCGCATTAGAAGTCGTAAGGAATGGTCGACCGAGTATCACCGGAATTTGACTCCGTGGGTTAGCTACAGGCTGTGTATCCATAACAATGAAATCAACGGGGAAAATGAAGTCCCCTACTTTGATCAACACATCCTCTAACTCACCCCTAGGATGGGTGATGGATCGGTCGGCCATTTGGAGAGTACAATGAGTGGGTTTAAGCTCTCCAACGCCTAATTGTTCATATACTGAATAGGCTAGCAAATTAACACTAGCACCAAGATCTAAAAGTGCTCTATTGATGTTCTTATCCCTAATTGTTATCGAAATTGTAGGACAGCCGGGGTCCTCATGTTTTTGGGGTAAAGATTGGACAAGAGCATCACTTACAGCACTAGCCACGAAAACTTTCTTAGGTACTTACTTCCTCTTCTTGGTGCATAAGTCCTTTAAGATTTTCGTGTAAGAAGGAACTTGTTGGATTGCATCGAAGGGAGGTATGTTTATGCTAATCTGTTTGAATAACTCCACAATCTTCTCCATTTGTGGAGTTGGTTTATTAGATCTCAACCTATTTGGAAATGAAACATTTTGAAAATTTGTTGAGTCCAATGTCTATGGAGCAGATTGCGGAGTTAGAACGGATCCCAGTGTTGGTGTGTTCATGGAGTGAGATGTGGGTCCGTTCAAATTAGAAGATGTAGAGCCTTGTGAAGAATGAAGAATAGGCTCTAATGAAGAAGATGAAGATGAAGAAGAAGAAGAAGATGAAGAAGAAGCACCAGTAAGGGTGTCATCACTAGTACCCACGTTATTGTGCAACACTCTTCCAGATCTCAACGTGGTCACAGAATTTACATTATGATTTTGTTGTTCATAAGCAACGTGTGCGTTATGTGCGTGACCGGGATTTGGTAATCGTTGATACGGAAGCTTTCCCTTTTCTCGCTCGCTCAACCCAGCATTTAGTTGTGCAATTTGGGCCTCAATTGATTTGATGCTTTGATCATGTGAAGCACTGTTTTGCACCAAAGGTTGAATGGAAGTCTCCAACCTTACTGCGGATTGTATAGATTGTTTTAAAAACGCATCTAGACTTCTTTCTAGCGAGGAAACCTTATCGTTATTTGGTTGAACAAAATTGTTTTGAGGAGAAGAATTGTTGGGCACAAAATTGTTCATTTGGTTTGGGTAAGGTTGGGGTTGGAAACGTTGCTGGTATTGAGTTTGTTGAGGTGCTTGTTGTTGTGGAGGAGGAGGCCTTTGAAAGTTGTTATTGCCTTGGAATTGTTGATTTTGATTCTAAGCAAAATTTGAGTGGCTCCTCCAACCAGGATTATAAGTCGAAGAGTATGGATCATTTCTTTGTCTTTGCTGAAAGGCAGAATTGACTTGATCTTGTTCTTGAATAGGTGGATTGTAAAGACACTCTTCAGTAAGATGGGATGGATCCGAACAATAAGCGCAAACAGTGCATGGGGGTAAAGCAAGGGCAGAAGAAGGTGATGAGAATTTGCTCTCAATTGCTTCTAGCTTTTTTGTAAGTGCGGCCATTTCGGCCTTCATTGCAATCGACATATCTAGTTGGTGTATGCATGCCCTAGACTGACCTGATGAAGAAGATGAGGTGGTCTTAGTGCTTTCCCACTGAAGTGTTTGTTCAGCAAGATCATTGAGAAACTGCCAAGCTTCCTCGCTTGATTTTGTAAGAAAATGACCTTGACAAATGGTTTCCAACAACTGCTTAGTTGTTGGGTTCAATCCTTCGCATAAAGTTTGGCAAAGTTGCCAATTCTCGATACCGTGGTGATGGCATTGAACAAGTAGGTCTTTAAATCTTTCAAAACACTTCCAAAAAGGTTCGGAAGGAAGCTGGGAAAATTGAATAATTTCGTTGCGAATTCTCGCGGTCTTGTGATGTGGGTAAAACTTTTTTAGAAAAGGTTTAACAAACTCTTCCCAATTTTTAATCGAGTGTGATGCTGTGCTATATAACCATTTCTCGGCTAGGTCACATAAGGTGAATAGAATGACACGTAGCCTTATAGCATCATCAGAAAGTTGTGTTGTCTTCATCATTGCGCAAACATTCTGGAATTTGTTTTTGAAAATATAGGCATCTTCGGATTCTAGTCCGTGAAATTTGGGCAACATGTTGATGAAGTGGGGTTTAATCTCAAAGTTACCCCATTTTCCGGTGGAAGTGAAAGATAAGTTGGTAAAGCGGTGCGGATAGGGTAGAAAAGATCCTGGAGCGCGATTCGTTGGGGCGCTTCAACAGGTGGGTATTGTGGGTTATTCGCACCTAGTGGAGGTGGAATCAGTCCCGCGGATAAGGGGTTATTAGGATTGAATCCTGACATCTCCTTAGAAGACGAAGAATATGATGATGAAGGTAAAGAAGTGGATGGAATTTCGACTTCGGAGTCGAAAGCGTCGTCAGTCGGCACTAACGAGACATGGACTAATCGGGCGCTAGTGTCCCTAGTCCAACCAGACATACACTAAAGAGGTAGTGTAGTCAAAAGGTGAAAATAGAAGGTGGGGGTAAGAAAACGTCAATGAGAGGAAGTGGGTGTAAGTGGGGTGCAACGGATTTCTTAGCGACAAGTGGCAAGTTTTTGCAAAATTTTTTCCGTTTTGTGTTTTTTTTATAAGGAGCTTTTTGCAAAAAGATTTTCAATAAAAGGCTTAGACACACGTTCAATCAATCACAAATGCACAATCAAGCCTAGATCTAGGGTCATCTAGGTCAACTAGACTGCTCCTAACTATTCCAAAGGGCAAATTGTGAGGACCTCAAACTGCCTCTTCACCGCCAATTGTGGCCAGGTAAGCACAAGTAGAGAAAGGAGGGATCCGCTCACGAATCACCGTGAGACGGGCCTTTTAAAGTTACATTTCCCCACTTGTCTAGCCTAGGCACCACAAAATCAGATTTAGATAAACGATCGATGCCTACAACTATTCCTTTGTCCTATTGAGCGCGCAGTCCTTATAGGCTGAGTCTAATCTTTTTAATTTAACTCGATAGTCAATGCAATATGCTTTATGTGATTTTTGGGGTCCTAGGAAGGGTAATGAAATCCCCACCCAATCTGGATTGGTGTAAAAGCCCCTTAAAGTCAATTTTAGATATGCAAACCAGTAAACACAATCAAACACTTGCAAAAAAAAATTTTATTTTGCGGCGCAAAGAATCCTGTACAAGATCAAGTTATTGGAGAAGGGGAGAAGTTTTTATGCAAAGAATCCTGCAAGAAAATTTTACAGAGGAGATAATGGGGTTACAGAGAAGAAGAGAAAGCTTACAGAGGGGTTTCCACGTGCTGACGTCATAACAAGACCGCGGTTCCGCCGCCAAAAGTGCTTCCTTGCCGCGGTTCCGCGGTGGGCTCTGCGGTTCAGCTCCCGAAATTTCTTCTTCTCCTCTGTTCTGATTTTCCTCTGTTGGTCAGATCTGTTGTTTTCTGTTTTGCTCTCTGGATTTTTCCAGATCTGAATTCGTTCGTCGATCCTGCACAATTCAAACGAAACATCCTTCAAAAAATAACAAGATGATAAAATTTTTATATTTTTTTAATATTTCAGTTTTTTATGATTTTTATGATTTTATATTAACCCGAAATTGCAAAAAGAAAATAACTACGACATCCCCGGCAACGGCACCATTTGATTTGTAGATGTTTTTACGTGTGTACGCTTTTAAAAGATGAATCAAAGAATTAATTATCGCAATCAAGAACGGCGTCGCTTGGTAGCTAGCCAGTGAGTATGGGTCGGTCCACAGGGATTTTGTGTATTTTCTATTTGTTCTAACGAGTTAATTCCAATTGTGGTGGATTGGATTATCACTAAAAGCTAAGGTTGATTTAGACTAGGATTAAAACCTTACTAGGTTTAGGTTTAGGTTTAGTTTGGAAATTTAATATTTCTCACCGCTTTCAATGCCCTAATTAAGATCTATTCAGGTGTTATGGTAATAATTAATAAAGGGGATTAGCAGGATCGGGAAGAAACGATGTTTCTTCCTCTAGGTCCTTGTCCGTCCTTTCTTAATTCTTACCATAACCTCCATGGAAAACATGCACAACCGGTCTTTTAAACTACGGTATCACCTCTACCTCGTGGGGTAGGGTTCCATAGTGAGCGGTATGTGATTGTATGCATGGAGTCCTATAAAAAATATGCGATGGGCAAGAAAGGGGTGTGAGATTTTCATCTCTCAAAACTTTCCTATTCCTAACCCTAACAAGTGGGGAACTACTCACTCATTAGGGAATTGATAATAAAAGACATTTTTTATGATTGTTTTTAAAAGACTAATTATCTAAACTACGGCAGATAAATAAAATCTAACTAGGGCAGATAAATAAATTTCTAAACTGCTACAGAAAAGAAATTAACTAGGGCAAGCTAAAAAAAACTACTTACTTTTATTCGATGCACTCTTCAAAACATTACAATGAATTCTGAATTTTGATCAATAAAAAGAGGCATGCTCCAAAAAGAGCTTTAGGATTTCTATTTATAGATTATAGAAACCCTAGGGTTACATTCGATCCCTATCTGCATTTACAAAATTACCCTAAGAAGCCTAGTCAACGCACCGCCACACCGTCAATTTTTGCACCGACACGTGCTCACCATGGCCGTGGAACCGCGGCCAAAAGCCATGTTTGGCCGCGGATCCGCGGCCATCTAGTAGGGTCTTGTGTTCTTCTGGGCTGCTTCCTGTTGCATTTTCCTTGGCTTTTCTTCACTTGGTTCTTCAGAATGTCTTCTAGTTTCTTCCAGATTTCCGCAGTGCATAATGTCGTGGACTTTTACCCTTTTCTTCGTGTCGAAGTCTTGAATCTTGCGCTGCTTTTGTACTTTGTGAACTTGTTCATTGATCTTCATTTGTCCCTCAAACTGTAGGCATGATCAAGATTCTTCCATTTGTTGGTCGTAGTCTCACTTTTGTAGCGCATTTTCATCATTTTCACTGTTTTGTTCCGAGAACCTGTAACCTGCAACTATGTAGCAGACATGGATCAAAAGCACCTGTTTATTTGTAAAATGAATAAGAATGGGGAATATAATAATGCAAAATTATGATATGAACAACACTCCCAGAGGCCGTGGACGCGGTGGTCCTGTTCAGAGAGGACGAGGAGGCAGAGGCCAAGGCAGAGGTTAGCCAGCTATTGGTGGGGGACAGGCCCGAGTATTCGCTTTGACTCCGCAGGATGCGCAGGCATCCAATGCCGTTGTGACAGGTACCTTGCCAGTATCTTCTTTCGACGCGCAAGTATTATTCGACCCAGGTTCCACACATTCTTATGTATCTACACACTTTGCACCGATGTTGGGCCGTGAGTCATTGTCGTTAGATCAGCCGCTTATTGTTATTACTCTGGTAGGCGAGTTGTTTGTCGCTCGTTTTGTGTTTCGATTGTGTTCCATTCGTATCGGGAAGAGGGATTCATCGGTTGATTTGATTCTTCTCGATATGTTGGACTTTGATATGCTTCTGGGCATGGACTGGCTAGCCACTTGTTATGCATCTATGGACTGCCGTGAGAAGGTAGTCAGATTTAGCTTTCCGGAGGAGCCAGTCCTTGTTATTCAGGGAGACCGCAGTGTCACCCTTCCCAGCTTGATTTCGTCTCTTTGCGCCGGTCAGCTCTTATGGAAGGGATGTCAGGGATTCTCAGCTTCTGTTTGTGATACGCGAGCTGCAGAGGTTCCGTTGGACCAGGTCCCGATTGTGTGTGAGTTCCCGATGTTTTCCCTGACGAGCTGCCTGGGTTACCGCCTGAGCGCGATGTTGAGTTCTGCATTGACTTGATTCCCGGCTCGGGGCCTATTTCCATACCGCCTTATCGGATGGCCCCGGCGGAGCTTAGAGAGATGAAGAATCAGTTGCAGGATTTATTAGATATAGGGCTTATTCGACCTAGTGTATCTCCGTGGGGTGCTCCTGTCCTGTTCGTCAAGAAGAAAGACGGCAGTTTGCGCTTGTGCATTGATTACCGCCAGTTGAACAGGGTTACCGTACGGAACAGATATCCCTTACCACGTATCGATGATTTGTTCGACCAGCTTCAGGGCGCGGGATACTTTTTGAGGATTGACTTGCGATCGGGTTACCATCAGTTGCGGGTGCGGCAGGAGGATATTCCGAGGACGGCTTTTCGCACACGTTACGGGCACTATGAGTTTTTGGTGATGTCGTTCGGACTCACCAATGCACCAGCCGCGTTTATGGATTTGATGAACCGCATTTTCAGGCCGTATCTAGATCTGTTCATCATCGTGTTTATTGACGACATTTTGGTATATTCCCGGAGCCGAGAGGAGCACGAGCAGCACCTGCGGATCACATTGCAGACTTTGAGGGAGCACCAGCTGTTCGCAAAATTCTCCAAGTCCGCATTTTGGCTTGACAACGTTGATTTCTTGGGTCACGTGATTACGAGAGATGGCATATGTGTGGACCCGAAGAAGATCGAGACCGTTCAGCATTGGCCCAGACTGACATCAGTTACGGAGATCTGCAGTTTCCTAGGCCTGGCTGGCTACTACCGACGATTTGTTCAGGACTTCTCCCGTATGGCTGCACCGTTGATCGGGTTGACCCGGAAGGGAGTTCTTTTTGATTGGACCGAGGCGTCCGAGTATAGCTTCCAGCAGTTGAGGACTCGTCTGACTACTGCACCAGTGTTGTCATTGCCTTCGGGATCGGGCGGATTCGTGGTTTATTGCGACGCTTCTCGAGTGGGACTAGGTTTCATGTTGATGCAGCACGACAGGGTTATCGCGTATGCTTCTCGGCAGCTGAAGACGCATGAACAAAACTATCCTACGCACGATTTAGAGATGGCTGCAGTGGTGTTTGCACTCAAGATCTGGAGACATTAACTATACGGAGAGTCATGCCAGATATTCACGGACCACAAGAGCTTGAAGTGCATATTTCAGCAGCGAGACTTGAATCTAAGACAGCGCCGTTGGATGGAGCTGGTGAAAGACTATGATTGCGAGATCCTTTACCATCCGGGCAAGGCGAACGTAGTGGCTGATGCTTTGAGTAGAAAACCCGGAGGTAGTTTATCTTGTTTGAGCGTCGTACAGAGGCAGTCGTCAACAGATTGGCAGATTTTATGCGATAGCCGAGTTGAGTTCGAGTTCACTCCGACCAGGGGACAGCTTGCGCATATTCGTGCATGTCCGCAGTTGCTTGACCGTATTCGTGAGGCACAGCCCAGTGATGACTGTCTTTCAGAGATCATGGAGCAGATTAGGCAGGGCAGAGATTCCGAGTTCGTGATCGATGATCAGGGGGTACTGCGATTTGGGACTCGATTGTGCGTACCAGATTCTGAGGGACTGCGGCGTGAGATTCTTGAGGAGGTGAATAGATCGATATATAGCGTTCATCCAGATTCCACCAAGATGTACCGCGATCTGAGAGATGTTTATTGGTGGGACGGAATGAGGAGGGACGTTACAGACTTCGTGTCGAGATGCCTGACTTGTCAGCAAGTCAAGGCCGAGCACCAGAGGCCCGCGGAGAGTTGCGGCCTTTGCCCATTCCGGAGTGGAAATGGGAGCAGATTTCTATGGACTTCGTTGTGGGTCTACCCAGGACCAGTCGAGGGTATGACTCCATTTGGGTGATCGTGGATTGATTGACGAAAGCGGCTCACTTCCTGCCAGTGAAGACCACTTTCGGTTTAGCTCAGTATGCCCAGATTTACATCGACGAGATCGTACGGTTGCATGGTGTCCCGACTTGTATCGTGTCAGACCGAGGCACCTAGTTTACCAGCCGACTATGGCAGAGACTTCAGGAGGCGTTGGGTACCCGTTTGAGTTTCAGCACAGCATTTCATCCGCAGACCGACGGCCAGTCAGAGCGGACTATTCAGACTCTCGAGGACATTCTCCGAGCGTGCGTTTTAGACTTCGGTGGTAGCTAGGATCATCATTTACCCTTAGTGGAGTTCTCTTACAACAATAGCTTCCATGATACTATTCAGATGGCACCTTTCGAAGCCTTGTATGGGAAGAGATGTAGATCGCTTGTCTGTTGGACTGAGCTTAGCGAGAGCAGTATTTTGGGGCCGCAGATCGTCCAGGAGACGACCGAGAAAGTACAGTTGATTCGAGATCGGATGAGAGCGGCTCAGAGCAGGCGAAAATCGTATGCGGACAAACGCTGTCGCAGACTAGATTTCGTAGTTGGCGATCACGTTTTTCTGAGGGTCTCTCCGATGAAGGGCGTGATGAGATTTGGGTGAAAAGGAAAGCTTGGTCCCAGATTTGTGGGTCCTTTCGAGATCCTCGAGCGTGTCGGCGCAGTTGCATATCGTTTGGCTCTTCCACCTAGCTTTCCGGATGTTCACCCCGTATTCCACGTGTCGATACTTCGCGGATATCTTCATGACCCTTCTCACATGATTCAGCATCAGACCGTTCAGCTTGAGTGCGATCTTTCGTTCACCGAGCAGCCAGTAGTGATATTGGATCGGCAGGTGAAGAAACTTCGATCAAAGGTCTAGCCATCTGTGAAGGTTCTTTGGCGCAGCCCGAATGGTGAAGAGATCACTTGGAAGGCCGAGGGCGAGATGCGGAAGAAATTCCCTCATCTCTTTGAAGGTACGCGTAGCTATATTTTAAATTCGGGGACGAATTTTCTTTAAGGGGTGAAGTTTGTAACACCTTAGAATGTGATTAGGGGTTATTATGCTTTAATATGGGGTTTTAGTAAAAAGTTTACCAAAACGGTTTTCAAATATTTTATCAGGATTTATGAATATTTTATTAGAATTTATTTTGGACTGCACACATATGTGCATGTTAACTAGGGCTAAGTTTGGAGGTTAAACCATGTTTATATAACCATGGTGGACTAACCCATTTAATTAGGTTAATATGAATTAATTAAGTGTATTAGTTTTTTTTAAAATATAATTTGTGTTAGGGGTTGACTTGTGAATGGGAGAAAGAGAGAGAGGGAATGATGGCATGAGCCATGCTAGGTTATGATGAGAGAGTGAGGGGGGTTGACTCTCACCTCTCTTCTCTTTTCTTTTCTTTTTTCAAAATAACTATTTTTCCTACACTCTTTCTTACATCTCTCTCCCTCTCATTTCACTCTCTCACACAACAGCAAGACATCACCAGCAGCAGTAGCAAGCAGCAGCAGCAACAAGTAGCAGCAGCAACAAGCAATAACAACAGCAAGCAGCAGCAGCAGCAATCAACAGCAATATCAGCAGCAGCAGCAGAACCCCTCGCAACATCAGTAGCAGCAGTAGCAGCAGAACCCCTCCCTTCTCTTCTTCTTCTTCTTCTCCTCCTCCTTCTTCTTGCACCCTAGGATCATTTGAGGTATAAATTTTAAACTTAACTTCTTTCTTTTGCTGAACATGTGATTATTAAGCTAATTTAGTAATTAATGTGATCTTAGTGCTAGTTTTGGTGATTTGAGTGGAGATTAGGCCATGTTGGGATTTTTATGGCTAAAGTAGCTTAACTAAGTGTACTAAGGCCATCTAAACCAAGTTTTGCACCAAATTTCACAAAAATACCATATTGTTTCATTTTAGTGTTATATAGCGTTTTAATGTAAATTATTAGCCATTTTGAGATCTGCTGTTGACTCGAGTGCTTCAGGAAAAATTTGAGTTTACTGGAGTATGCTCACTAGACCTAGATCACACACACAGAGCACGAGACCCCCAGCCCACTTTTTGGCCACAAATTTATTCTTTCTGGCCTCAATTTGCGGCCAGATGGGGGTGTCTGGTGTTGGGGTTTGGGCTGTGGGAGTCTGCTGTATATTTAAGGGTTTTGGTATATGCAACTTTTTATTTTTCCACTCGAGTCAAAATCTGGAACCTAAAACCTTTTTTACGATACTTTTTAACTTGTGCGACACGTGCGTTTTGTGTGTTGAGTTTGTTGTTCACTGCGTGACACAGCGAGTCAGGGTGGTTTCTGGCGAGGTTACACACGTTTTGACGTATCGAGTGCGCACGCATTTAACTTCTAACACGAGTTTTTCCTTTGATCGTGATATCGCTTTTTTGACAGGATTTAGCCTTATATGTATTGCTTGTGTATTTCTAGGGTCGATCACGGAGACATCGGACACGGCGCGGAAGGGAAAAGTGGTGGTTGGACCCGGCTAGCATGAGATCACGGGTGAGTAGATGTAACATCTACGGGGGAAAATCGTTTGGATGGCGCAAGGCGCCCGATAGTTTGGATAATTTAAAAGACTTCTAGTGGTACTAGCATTTATGAGTATAGTGCCTAGTTAAACATCTTGCTACATTCATGATCCTATATATTTACATACATGTGCGAACTCATTTCATGGGACACTTGCACCATTGCCAGGATTTTATGCAGCACGAGCACTATTCATGCGGACACACACGCCTTGGTAATTGCTATGCCACAACACTAGATAACTTGTATAACCTAAAATCTAGAACAATTTCATCATATATGATGCTTAAACCTATGCTAATGCATTTAAATTCCTCAGGATGAACATGTAGGATTGCTAGTCATATGCATGTACCTCATTACATCATTCGTTCATGCCTAACCTATTAGTCATACATTGCAGTTAAACTTGTTGATACTATAAGCATTCATTATCATTGACATGTGCACTTATGATGATTTTCTTGAGGATTTCAGCACTTGAGATTTATGAGATTTTGGGGAAAAGCCGCAAGGATTTAATAAACCTGATAGTATTTTAAACATTGAAAGTTGCGGTTTTTCTCGTGATATGATACATGTGTCATCCACCATGGGTTTTCTTCTGGTTTTCGAGACCCGTTTCGAGGAGTTGGATGAACCGTCTCGGGTACATGGTGGGCCCGGTAAGGTACCCCGAGGCAAGAAGATCAAGTTGTAGACGATGAGCCTGGCAGGGGCAGACTACCTACCGGTGATTGTTGGCGCGGCGGATATCCAGAGGATACCGGCCGTCGTCGTAGAATATTGAGATATTGATACTTGAGATGGGTCAGCCGGATGGCTGAGGCCTGAGATACTTGTGATACGGATACATGAGATTTGAGATAGTCGTTTGAGGTGTCGATGCTGGACACGGATTTCTGTTGGTTCTATTGATATTATGCTGATATTACAAAAGAGTTTTCTAAGAAGAAATTAATGATTTTCTTATATCAACATTTTCAGATCACGAGTTAAACTTGGTTCATGTTTCATACATACTTGCTAGTATATCATGCCAGATTAGTATTATAATTGATTCATGTTGCATACATATATGCTAGTATATCATTCCATATCAGTATTGTTGATGTTATGGCACTTGCGTGCATGCTTACGATAGCCTCTATAGATGTTATTTATTACTCACGAGTTGGTAACTCACCCCGTTGTGCCACTACCTTTTTGCAGGTCCACTCCGTCAGCACTGTAGCGGCGGACGCACTTACTCCTTTTGCTCCTTTTGCCTGGACTTGATACTTTTGCTCGTAGGTGGGTTGTGATATTATTTTGTTTCCACCTTATATATTCATTGTATCTAGAGTACTCCATCTACTGTACCTGCTACTTGTATTGATATATATTGACCTAGAGATGAGACAGTGAGATTTGGGGACTTTTATGTTATTTCTCTGGGTCGAGCTCACTTGAGCCGACATGATGCTTACTTGTGCCTTTTATGCTTATTTCGCACATTGATGATTTACATTGCGTAGGATTTGAGTCCGCTTCGGCGAAGAGCTAGCTCCTGCTTGGGGATGCCTTATTCATGTTATATGTATATTCCTGTTTTGCATCCGTTTTGGGGCCAGTTTTTACAAATGAGATTTTTCCGAAATTTTCGCGAAATTTTCGGGAAATGTGATGTTGCTTTTAAAAGACTTGATGCAACTTAATTATTTGGAAGTTTCATTATGTATTTTGGTTTTCCCTTCACTCTACTGCTCTTTTGGTTTTGATTTCTGGGTTTTGGCTTATTTAGTTTATGTACGCCTCGACACGTTTCGTAATTTAAGTTCCAGTCACGTTTCGTACCTTTTTGGGTCATGACACTAATTCTTTTCCGAATCTTTAATTCTCAAGAACAAGTTCTTCCCGATGAGAATTAAATTATCATCTTGTGGGAGACTTGTCATGTGGAACTCAGATCCCGAGAAAGAATTAAATTCTTTTAAAAGAGTTAAACCCTTTAATAGGTAAATAGGATGTTTTTATCTCTATTTTTTATTTACCTAGAGT
Organism: Agapanthus africanus; assembly: GCA_030015575.1. Lineage (NCBI taxonomy): Eukaryota > Viridiplantae > Streptophyta > Magnoliopsida > Asparagales > Amaryllidaceae > Agapanthus > Agapanthus africanus. The sequence continues at coordinate 2,590,348 of JASDDO010000006.1, read as the reverse complement.
TTTTACGGAAAGAGATTTTCTTTCTTGAGAATTTATTTCTTTGTTCCTTTTGAAGCTCTCTCTTCTTTTTTTTGAAGCTTATAGGGGTTCCTCTATATCAGACTTGAAGTCTTGGGTCCTTTATATAGTAAAGGTAATTTTTTAATTAACTCTGACGAAATCTCTCATTAAGATATCCCAATTGATTTGGGGAATTTTACGCATCATTGGATATTTGATCCAAGGGTTTCTGTTTTACAGAACATATTTTTTTTTCTAACAAGATTGGGGAAATATTTTCCCTATGCAGAGTTTTATTCTGCGAAATGGTGATTTTTAATCACCGTTGGATTTTTAATCCAAGGGTTCTCTGCTTTACAGAGGGCAATTTTTCTTATTTAGAAAGATTGAAGTAATATATCCCAAAATAGAATTTTATTCTATGATCCAATTTGGGTAATGGTTTTTCCCAACAGAATTTAATTCTACATTTTTGATAATTTACCATCTTTGTTGGATCTTTGATCTAACGACTCTGCTTAATAGAGAGTAGAATTTAATTCTACCTGGGCACCGGCGCTCACGTGTTGTGCACGTGAGGCACCACTTGAGAGTTTTAACTCTTATAGATTCTTTTTTACTTTGCACACTGGCGTCCGCGTGAGGAGCACGTGCGGCGCTACCATAAGATTTAATCCTATCAGCGCTGGCGCCCTTGTGGAGGGCACGTGAGGCACTGCTTCATTAATTTTGAACAGAGCTTTTGCTCTTTTATTGGGGGAAACAAGCGGGGTATGGTGAGAACCATGCTTGCATAGTGTTGCAAAAATGAATTAACAATTTATTTGTGTAAACTATTCAATCATGGGTTGAATATTAAATTGGAAAATTGTGTATTATAAAACATGGCTTCATTCTTCACTTGGTCACTTGATGGAAAGATAAAAAATGTTGCAGGGTTCATTTTTGGAGATGGATTTTCCTCCTCACCATTAGCTTCACTCCCTCACTCATTTTCTTGAGTTCCTCCACCTTCATCTTCAACCTTCTCTCTACAATCTCATGTGTTGAGAATCAAAAGAGGAGGTGGGGTAAATAAACACCTTGAACACTTCACTACATCCTAGGCACTCTAGATTAGCAATCTAGAGTTCCTAGTTGCCACTTGATACTTAGTGTGGAGCTAGAGCTATGAGCTATATTCTCCGGGTGGATCATCTTTGATGGAGGAAGACCGGTGATCAAGCTTGATCCAAAGGCCCTCTAGAAGCTAAGGAAGATCGTAGAAGACCGAAGTACACGGATCATTAGGTATAACACCTTCTATCATAGTAAATAACACTCTTTTTGATAGCTAATTTCATGTTTGGTTTCGATTCTAGGACGGTTTTGTTAGCGCCAAGTTTTTAAACGCCGATTTTTGTTCCGCATCGGCCACGGTAGATGGCTAGGGCGCTGGCATAACCCAACATGGTATCAGAGCCACCCAAACATTAGAAACTAGTTGTGACGATGCATTAGTTTCAAAACCGAAAAATCCTGATTTCGAAACCTACTTTCTGTTCTGAAATTTTTTTGATCTCTGAAAATTTTTTAAACAAGTGCAGAAACTTAGTATTGACATGAGAATGACACAGAATGAAAACGATGCATTTTCATCCAAATTTGGCCGGCCCATTGCCTAAAAACCTAGCCTGGCCGGTTTACTGTTCACCAGTAGGCCCCATTTTCATTTTGTGTTTTGGGTTTTGTAAATTGGTATTTTTGGTCCTTTTTAATTTGCTCCAGATTTCACTTAGTGTTATCTTTGCTTGGGGGCAATTTGGGAAGTTTCAAAAGTTGAAATTTTGCATCGTTGATATCTGTGATGTGGCATGCTGAGAAACAAACCCCCTTTGTTCTTTCTTGAGGTAGAAAAGATATCCATACGAATCTTTTGGATATCCCACAAATATACATTGAATTGATCATGTCTCGAGTTTGTCCGGATTCTGCTTTTTGACAAAAACCGGACAACCCCAAATCTTAACTCATTTAAGAGATGGTCTCTTCCCATACCATATCTCATATGGAATGACAGACACGGTCTTGATTGGAACCCTTTTCAACAGATATGATGCAGTCTCTAATGCATGCCCCCAAAAAGAGAGAGGTAACTCAGCATCACTCATCATGGATCGCACCATATCTAATAGGGTACGATTCCGCTATTTTGACACACCGTTGTGCTGTGGTGTGTAAGGGTGAGTGAGCTGAGAGAGAATCCCATTCTCTTTTAGGAAGTTCGAAAAATCTGTACTGAGATACTCTCCACCTCGATCCGATCGAAGTGTCTTGATGCTCACTCCGGTTTTTTTTCTACTCAAGTTTGTACTCCTTGAATTTCTCGAAAGTTTTAGACTTATGCTTTAATAAAAACACATGACCGAATCTTGAAAAATCATCAGTAAAAGTTATGAAGTAAGAAAAACCGCCTCTCGCATGTATAGATTGGCCCGCATACATCACTATGTATGAGGCCTAAGAGCTCTGTAGCTCTTTCTCCGTGTCCAGTAAACAGAGTTTTGGTCATTTTACCTTTGATACAAGACTGATAAGTCACATAAGATTTATATTCAAAAGGATTTAAATATCCATCTTTATGAAGCTTGTTTATTCTTGTTTCATTCATATGACCAAGCTTACAATGCCAAAGAAAAGCTTCACTTATATCTGAAATTTTTCTTTTATTTGTGTGTTGTATATTGAAAACTGTATGTTGATTTAGGACGTATATCCCGTTATTAAGTGTACCATACCCAACCAACTCTTGATTGAGGTTAATGTTCATAACATTATTCTGCAATACAAAATGATAACCTTCATTGTCTAACAAAGAAATGGATATTATATTACAAAGCATACTAGGTAAATAATAACATAGGTTTAAAACCAATATACAACCCGACGGTAACCCCAGGTGATACTCTCCCACTGAAACCGCATGTATATTGGAACCATTTCCAATTCAGAGAGTGTGATCACCAGTCTTCAAAACTCTGCTATTTCTCAGTCCCTGCACAGAATTGCAGATGTGAGAACCCAATCCGGTATCCAATACCCAGGAAGCGGAGTTTATAGAGAAACAATTTTCATTCATAAACACACCTGAAGCGGAAGCATCACCATGCTTCTTTTTCTTGAGATCAAGGTACTCAGTATAGTTTCGCTTTCAGTGTCTCGACTTCTTGCAGTAGAAATATTCTCCTTTTCCCGACTCTTTAGCCTTGGATTTGTCTCCCCCCTTTGCCTTTTTCACTCCTCATCTCGGCTTGATAGGCTTCTTCTTCGCCTTTCCCTTAGCCTTAGCTTTTGGGGAAGAAGAGGAAGATGGCCCAGCAATCAGAGCAGGGGTCTTAGCCGTCTTAAGGGTGCTCGCTGCACTTCTCAACATATTAAGAAGTTCAGGTAGTGACTTCTCCATGTTTTGCATGTTGAAGTTCATTATGAATGGAGCAAAGGCAGGGGGAGACTGTAGAACAATATCAACATACTGTTCGTTCTCCAATGTCCATCTGAGGCCCTCCAGCTCTTCAATAAGAGCTATCATCTTCAAGACATGGTCACCTACTGGTGTGCCAGGAGCTATCCGCATCTGAAACAACTTTTGAGATGCCTCGTATCGGAGGGTACGGGATTGCTCCCCATACAACTGCTTTGTATGGAGAAAGATGGATTGAACGCCCATCTTCTTATGCTGCTGCTGATGTGTATTGTCCATCGATACAAGCATGGGGCATTTGGCGGTGGCACAGTCAATATCCCAAGTCTTGCGGATTTTCCTATCCGCTACAGAAGATTCAGGGCCTGGGATGGGCAGGGCTTTAGCAGTGAGGACGTATGAAACCTTATCATATGTGAGAGAAATGTTAATGTTCCTCAGCCAGTCTTTATAGTTCGGTCAGTCAGCTTATTTTTATCTAGTAAAAGCTTAAGGCCAGTCATTGGTATCTGCCATTAGGAGAGAGAAAAGAATACACTTAGTGAAAGCTCTTGCAAAGATCAGATTAGTTATTATCTTATCTAATTGATGTCTCCCACTGATTTTATCAAATTTTCCTTCAAACCTTAAAAAGAAAATTAGCCAGGATTAATTAAAGTCTATAACTTAGCTAACCGTTCAGCCAAGCCAGTGCCACTACTTTGAGGGGGGTTCCCCGTGCTTTCGCATGGACCTAATTAAAGTAAACATTGTTTTCCCAGAGGCATAACCCCGTTGACACATTTCTATACACCTAATGGGTTAGCTAATTATAAAGTGCAAAACTCTCCTGGGAGTAACTCTTACTCACAGTGGGATCGAGATCCAACTATCACATAGAAGGTACGCAATCTCATTGCAAATTTCAACTCTTGAAACTCCCGATATAGTTTTTACCCCTAGCACTTATAATCTTGGCTATGGTCAACAAATCACAAGCACTGGTCAAGTTCTACCCGTCATTTCATGATTAATTCGACCCATTCATATGACCCTTGGTTATGGTCAACAAAGTCACATGTCTGTCCTAATTAATCGCATCATATGCTGTGTAGGAAGACATCACTTAGCTACCATACACTATGTCTTGGCTATAGTCAACAAACGTAGCACGAATACTAAGTACTCTACTTCCTAAAATGAAAGAGGGCTGCGTATGGTTTTTAAAAAAAACCTTTAATACTTTGAACTTGATATCGTTGTAGAATCAAATAATTTTCAAAAGGAGTGGCTTAAGCTCCGCAATTTTGAAACTTTGCTTTTTCATATAAAGCCGAGTGGGTTTCAAATCCGATTCTACAACATCTTTTAGGTTTCTTTTTCTTTACATTAATCTCATTAATGTAGTCCCATCATTTAATTTCTTAAGCCATCACAGAACAGAAACTAAAATAGAACGTAGGCTTATGCCATCCGCATTCGCCACAGTGTCCTGTTATGCACCGTTAGGTTACTTAACTAACGACATAGCGGGGCAGGATTAGCGCGAATGCAAAACATAAGCAACGTTTATTATATATCATATATATAATATTCTATTCGTCTCAGCATACTAAGTGATCACATCACAGAATATAAACAGCAGAAGCACATATATGAAAATATAGGATATACTAAGAGATCTGTATTTTGTATTTAGCCAACAATAGAAAATACAGATTCCACGGTCGTGATGAATAGCCAATCCCACACCCCTAGACCCCTACGAGAGTGGCAAGTAGCCCTACCAATTCTGGAGTTAGGAGACCCGATCTCGACTCCTCGAGATGGTCTCCCAATAGACCCCAGAACCCGGTCACTTGTGCTCCCCACCTTAGGTCTATCCTAATGCGGAAAAGTAAATAATATATAACAATGGCGACATCATCCTCAACCCGGTAGTGCCTGTAAGTGCACGGCGGCGCCCCGGTCGTCAATCCGACGGCCAAATGCGGAAACGGTAATAAACTTTAATTTTGCGAACTTTGCAAACCGGCACCACCGCGCACTAAACCCCGGATCGGGCCATTAAACTTGTCCTAGCTAACAAACAAGATAGGGAAGAGATATACCGAGTGATCCGAGTCCTCCGGTCTTCTCGTCGTCGTCCCGATCTCCTGCGGAAACTCCGGTCGTCGCCTCCTTTCCGGAAGGGCACCACATCGTCTGTATCTTTTACGGGCTCCCACCTCAATACCGAGGCAACTCGGGCATGAAGCTGGCAAGTCGACATGCCCAAGATTTGCTGTAGAATGTGTAGTGCTTTGTCTCTTTAGGATTATGTTGCCTTGATGGAGGAATGGAATTTTCAAGTGGAACTCTCATTTATCAAGCATGGAATGAGATGATAAATTTTCCTCACCAAAATGAAATCTCTCATTTTTCTCCTCTCCTCAAGTTGTGGCCGGCCATGCTCTAATGAGGAATGGTGGTGGAGTGAGAACATAAAGCAAGAGGGAGGTGAGTGTAGGAGATGAGAAATGGTGACCATAAACAAAACATTATCATAACAAATGAACATCAAACCCATACCCTTTCTAATCTCATTTAATGCAAGTGATGGAGGGAATCAAAGATGCTATCATAATCTCTCATCTCACAAATAAACCCTCCACAAAATGTTATTTGCAAACTTGCAAATAACCCCCTCCATCGGAAAAGTCCGGCCGGGAAAGAACAAAGGAAAACCGGCCGGAACGGAATGCAAACTGGCAACTCCAGAAAACTGGTCCCGTAATAAATTACAGGAAAACCCCGATACTGTGCATACACACCCGCATCTGTATTCCGTCCGGATACAAATGCAAAGAGACAAAATCTACACTGTACTAAACTAGGATCCGGCTTAAACCAAAGCCGGCTAGTAATATTCGTCCGATCCTGATCCGTGCAATACCGCACGTATCTGATCGAACCCTGCCATATATCCATACGGCCACTAGTACAAACCGTCCGATCCTGACCCGTGCAATACCGCACGTATCTGATCGGACCCTGCCATATCTCCATACGGCCTCTACAGCGTTTCGCCCGAAAGCTGAGTAACTGAAAGTGTGTTGGACTCTAAAGACTCGTCAATACTATGGCTGTGGATTTAACCACTAGCACGTCAGAGGTATAAGCCAATACATAACGGGCCACCAGCTATTGACCAAAAGGGACGTCGATGAGCGAGCTCATCCTGACACCCTACTGAGCCTGTCAGTGACAATATCCGTACAGTCCGGTCCGTTCGTCTACGAGTATCGCATGGCGGGCCTAGGGGGTTGGTAAAAGTCAGACCCCCAAAAGCGGTACAAGTCGTGTCGGAGTGTAGCCCAGAACACCCTGAGATACTACTGGAATACCTACCAGTAAATCTCCTGCCTTGGCCAAGGACTTCGTGTAATGGCTCTCCTAGACACAGCGCGACCTCACCCCCAATACCGGAAGAGACGAACCCCTGAAGATCCGCTCACTGCCTCCATGTGGCTCGGGACTGTACCCAACTAAAACCTGTTTGCACGACTCCTTTGAGCCGTGGTAGGGTAGTAATCAAAGCACAGTGGGAACTCACACGAGAAAAATGACGATCCCCAGGTCGATGAACTAACCTGTACACATGTCACCTGGGAACTGCTATCTGACGTCAGGTATAAGAACAACTAGCATGTTCCCGGCGAGTCCTGTCCGGTGTACTCATAACCCAATGAGCACCTGTATACATCTTAGGTGAACCAACTGACACCAGTGGCTTGTGAGACCGGCCACCGCCCCTCGTCGGGGTCTCGACTGTATACACTAGTCTACTCTGGAGAATCGATGCCCTGTCTCGAAACTCCCACGACTAGGGACCTTTTAAGGATGTGCTTATAGACTCCAGCTCTCACTTATATGATCGCCCTCATACTGCTGGCAGTCAAGCAAGAATCCTAGGGGCTCTATCAACGTGCAATAGCGACCTGCCAGGTCACCTAAAGCAATACACGATGATAAAGGTAAACCAGATAGCAAACTATCATCTCGAGTAAGACTGTCGTCCCGGGATAGGTCCTCCCTCAATCATTGCAATCACGTGCCTGTGATCCAATAATTGACTCTGAGGGCACTATCTCCAACAATCTCCCACTTGCACTCAAGGCTAATTATTGCGATGTCGCATACTCACAGCCCGTGTGATACCGAACACCCAACTCCTCTACTAGTCAGTCGCACAAAGCCTGTTTGCGAAACTATTGCGTTCGAGGAATAGCCTCAGCGAGTGGATCCGCTCTGATGTTTCTTTCTATGTCTCTCTAAATCTCAAGTTCGTGGAGAATGCCATCTCCCGAAATGAGCAATACCTGTCTTAGAATGTCTGGATGTCTGATGGGACCTAGCTCATAAATGAACTCCAAATCCAAACTTCTTAGACTGTATCGTCAACTGAACTTAATCAGTATCCTGCGCCATGCCTCCCTCAGTATTGCCTTGGATCACCTGTCCAGAATACTGCCCCTCGTCAGAAGGAAAACTATAACTCTGACAACCTCCTTGTCGTCCATGTCACCTTGGAAGCCTGGAATGATAACTGTCTCCCAAATGAGGCTGTCGTTATCATATCCCTAGAACATCCACTTATGTTCTAAAACTGCTTCCGATTGCTTCTCCAGGATTGGATCAATGTCAACTTATTGCATCTCGTGCAAGAACAACATCTGGTGTGGTACTTGACATCTCATGATTGACTCAATTGCCTAAGCAAGTGATCTGCCAATCATGCACATCCCTATCTACTTTAGTCTATAAGACACCTTTAGAGAGGGTGACTCCATCACCTGCAGGTATACTACCGTGCCAGGAGTCAACCATTCTAAATACTCATAGAATGCTGTCTAAGTACCCTGATTGGGAAACCACCCAAATCTAGATCTAAAACCATAGATCTAGTAACCAGTATGTCTGATATAACGTCCAAGTCCCTTGTGGAGAAACCACTGTGTGACGACCAAAGTATAACCGATCGTAGTAAAGGAGTATCACTTCCTACTACCTTCTCAACAGATCCATCCCCTATTCTGATGACGTCAAACCTATGACTGTCACATCAGAAACAGATGATCTAACTCCGCTATTTCTGCTTTAGTCTATAAATAGACATAAGCCTGATGTCCACCAATGCTTCCGCTGCTCCCACTGACTACGACAACCCTCTGGCAGAGTCATATAGATGTGCACTTCTAAAGCTAGTTTAGAACGACGCTATACTCATCCTCCCACCGGGTCTCGCAGCCTGGAACAACAGCAATGGCAAGTGTGGGTAAACAAGAACTTCCCTGTCACCGTCCTTGAGGCTACCGGAGTACCTCTCGGGTTCCTGAAGTTACCCACCTTATCTGCGGAGTGGCCAATGGAATGTCAAATCAGATCGAATCTTTAGGTTCCTTATCAAATCTTCAGTAATCGTTTGCGGTTCTGGAATCACTTCCAGTTCTACCATACTCCCACTACTGTTTTTGAAAAATTCATTTTTATTAAAACTGTGGCGAGTCTAGAACAATATTTCTATTGATCTCCCAGATGGTAGAAAGCCAACCCTCGTCATAGCCTGGGTCAACCCACAAACAGCCATTACAGAAACGTGCCTTGAGTTATCCAGAGTCTGGTTTTAATCATAAGCCGGAAAACTCCCCGTACCTTAACAATGTTAAGATATGAACTGTACTATATCCAATATAGAACCAGAGGCACTGATTTAATTGAACCAGATTCAAATCATGCAGCTTTCTCCAGTGCATGTTAACTAAATGGAGAGAGGCCCATCAGCGTTACTCAACTTAGGAATGCTTCCAATTATGAGTAACCTGAAAGAGAAGCAAGTTCTCTTTATCATTACTATCAACTGAATACCATACACAAGTATCTACATCTTCGATCACTTTGAAGAATCTCGATACTTGCTACACCTGGTTCTCTACTCTATTCAAATACCTATAACTCCTCAAAACTTAGACCCTGTGTTTCTACGAAACACACGTCTAAGAACTAGAGAAGTTAAAAGTAAACAGAATATAGTATGAGGACCAACCCCTTTGTCCTAATGGACACTGGACAACATACAATACTCTGTATAAGTCCGCCGAGTCTAACAACTCTTTCACTGTGTGTCGTAGGTTGAAAACTGTACTTATGGTTAAGAAGAATTACACCGCTGTTTAATGCTCCTTACCTAACCATCCACTGATATAGGTAAATGTCATCGACATAATATCAAAAGGTATATCTCACTCTATGAAAATAGACGTACAGATATATCAATTTGAAATTGGTGCACAACAGCGGATATTCAAAACCAAATATTTGCCGACCGGCAAACAGCCCAGGTGATCTCCTCAAATATCACCGATTACAACGAATCCCGATATAATGAGGATGATCACCCAAATCCCAATAACTTACTCCCACTCATCATCTGTAAAGCCATACAGATGTGAGAATCAAACCTGGTAAATACATACCCTGGAGCAAGTGTCTAATCAGGAAATCAGTTTTCTTTTAACAGTACACAGTTGAACTGAAACATTGAAGTGTTTTGATGGAGTATCCTGGTATTTCTAGTAATGCCTCTACCATTATCCAGATTCACAACTATAACCGTATAATTCTTTGCCACCTCTCCAAATCCCTTTATATGTCTTTAGTCATTACCTTCTGCACACCCCTTTAGGCCAATTGGTTTTCTTCCTTCCCTACCGTTCGGCACCAGCCTATGGTTTGGAAGAAGACTATCCAATAAGCATAATGGGTGTACTGTCCTAGTCCTAGGAGCACTCGCAATACGAGAGAAGGTGAAGATAAAAGACAACCGAATAAACCTTATTCCTATTTCTCCTGGACCAGAATCCATCCCCGAACTGGAACAAGTTCCTTTCGAGTTCGTATATAACCATACGATGGAGTATCCAATAAACTGTGGATCTTCGTAGTAATACGGAGTGTCCTGGAGAAATACAAAGGTGATTTAGGATTGGCGAAGAAATACTTGGTTTGGTCGTGAATATCAGTCGCAATTTACTTTGCCCTCTTACTAATCCCTTGCTTTGTCTTAATCTTAATACCTTCTGCACACCATCGTTATGCTAATTGGTTTTCTTCATTCCCTACCGGTCGGCACCAGCCTAAGGTTTGGAAGAAGACTATCCAATTTGCATAATAGGTGTACTATCTCCTAAACCAAGGAGTACTCACAACTTGAGAGAAGATAAAAGGGAAAAGACAACTGAATAATCCTATCCGTTTTCTCCAGAACCAGAAACCATCCTCGAATTCCTTCGAGTTCGTATCTAACCATACGATGGCTTTGTCCAATGGAAGTGGACGTTCGCAGTAATACGGGGTGTCCTGGAGAAAAGGGTAAAAGTAGGAGTGGCAATGAGGTCTGCAACTCTGACAATCCATAAGCCAGTGTTAAGAAGGTTCGGTCAACTTGGTCACTGAGTCATAGTCTTAGGGTCGGGTCAATGGTCGCTGCCAAAGAGAGAGAGAAAAGAAACACTCAGCGTGCACTCTTCCCTAGATCAGAATGGTTAACAATTTATCTAATCTGGAAACCTCCCACTGTACCTCAAATTCTCCTCCAAACCTGAAAGAAGAATTAGTCGGGGTCACCCGAAGAGTAAACTAACTCATCAGTGGGAATCGGGATCCAACTATCATCGCATGATAACGTGACGGAATCCGCTCACGGTATCACACTCCAGAAGGTATGCGCATATCTGGCAAGTTTCAGTTCTTTTGAAACTCCCGATGTGATTTTTACCCCATGCTCTTATGACCTTGACTTTGGCCAACATATCATAAGTCACATGTCAAGTTCAACCCGTCATTCTCCAGGTTAATTTGAGCCCACCCGTACATACCCTTGACTTTGGCCAAAATGGTAGTACGACTGCCCCAAACCAACACATCTATCTATGCTGCATATGAATAACCAACAGCTACCAAACACTGTGCCTTGACTTTGGCCAACATACACAGCTTGAATACTATTGACTACCCATATGAAACGACGGAGGGCTACGAATGGTTTCTGGCGAAAACCTTTAACGTAATGAACTTGATATCGTTGAAGGAACGGATAGCTTTTTAGAAAATATAGTGATGAAAACCTTTACTAAAGAGGTCACTCCCGGTGAAGGGATCTCGGCTCTTTCCCCGTAGAATGGGGTGCAGGATATTCCAAATGAATACCGCGATGCAAAGCAAAAGTAATCGGCTATAGTGCAGTTAATGCCCTGACGCAAACTTCTGTCCAAGGGGTCACTCCCGGTGAAGGGATCTCGGCCCTTGCCTCGTCGACTGAGGAGCAGGATATTCCAAATGAATACCACGATGCAAAACAAAAGTGAACGTCCTTGCAATAACAGCTTTTTGAAAAGTGTTCCAACAACATCAGAATAGGTTCGTTTTAACTTGCATTGATCCGAATCAATGCAGTCCCATCAATTGATCACACCACAAAGAACGAAAATATTCTGACGTACGTATATGCCATCCGCATTCGCCACTGGGTCCCGTCATCACCCGTTAGGTTAGCTAACTAACGGCAGAGCGGGGACTGGACTAGCGCGGATGAAAAACATATACAACATCTACTAATATATATACCAATATATTATATTCGCTCAAGGCGTGAATAAAATGCAACATCACAGAAATGTACAGCATCACAGAACAATACAGATATCTGGGATCCCCGGGTTTCACAGAGCCACTACTGAAACCCGACGTTCCCCTGGTCGTGTGGATAGCCTGTGCAATGAAATCCTATACCCCCTACGAGTGCGGCGAATAGCCAGCCAATCCTGGAGTGAAGCCCCTTCCGTCCCAATGCCGTGAGATGCGGCCTTGTTGCCTTCTAGAACCCGGCTATCCGTGCACCCCTCCGCGGGGTAATCCTAGTACAGAAAGTAAAATATACATACAACGGGTACATCGACCGCAACCAGGTCGTGCCCCAAAAGAATAATACAAACAGGCAGTGACGGCAGTCCACATGTCGGACGCTCGCCCCGCAACAACAAATGTACATAATACAACAACACTGTACTAGCATTGCATCCAGGCTATCCCCCATGACCGATCCGCAACATCACAGCAAATACATAGAACATCAACGTGAAAGTCACGTTCGCAAATCCGTCTAACCGGGCTATAGCAGTTAGACTAGATTTACCGATCAAGTGACATTCACGGTCACAGATATAATGTAAATACTGTGAAAAAATGTGTTTAAATATATCCGATCGATCAAAAATTAACAAGTGGTCCCCCAAGCAATACTGTAGCACTCACAGAAAATCTGGGCCCAAAATTAATATTCCAAAACCCCTAAAATTAGCCCAGAAGCCCACTGGAGAAATTGGACACAGTGAGGACACTAATGTGCCGCAGAACCGCGGCCCAAGGGGGATTTGGCCGCGGTTCCGCGCTTCAGTCGTCGACTGACTGTGTCGAATTTTCCCAGTAGTCTTAGAATTTCCAGTACATCAATGTTTTACAACCTGAAAAAAATTTCGAGACCAAAAATTTTCAACAGAAACTGATGCTAACAAAAAAGTAGATTTTGGAATTTTTGTCGGTCGGAAATGCAAAACACATCAAACGAAGCTAGACGAAGTTAATGGCGAGTCTCTGATACCACTGTAAGTGCACGGCGGCGCCCCGGTCGTCAATCCGACGGCCAAATGCGGAAACGGTGATAAACTTTAATTTTGCGAACTTTGCAAACCGGCACCACCGCGCACTAAACCCCGGATCGGGCCATTAAACTTGTCCTAGCTAACTAACAAGATAGGGAAGAGATATACCGAGTGATCCGAGTCCTCCGGTCTTCTCGTCATCGTCCCGATCTCCTGCGGAAACTCCGGTCGTCGCCTCCTTGCCGGAAGGGCACCACATCGTCTGTATCTTTTACGGGCTCCCACCTCAATACCGAGGCAACTCGGGCATGAAGCTGGCAAGTCGACATGCCCAAGATTTGCTGTAGAATGTGTAGTGCTTTGTCTCTTTAGGATTATGTTGCCTTGATGGAGGAATGGAATTTTCAAGTGGAACTCTCATTTATCAAGCATGGAATGAGATGATAAATTTTCCTCACCAAAATGAAATCTCTCATTTTTCTCCTCTCCTCAAGTTGTGGCCGGCCATGCTCTAATGAGGAATGGTGGTGGAGTGAGAACATAAAGCAAGAGGGAGGTGAGTGTAGGAGATGAGAAATGGTGACCATAAACAAAATATTATCATAACAAATGAACATCAAACCCATACCCTTTCTAATCTCATTTAATGCAAGTGATGGAGGGAATCAAAGATGCTATCATAATCTCTCATCTCACAAATAAACCCTCCACAAAATGTTATTTGCAAACTTGCAAATAACCCTCTCCATCGGAAAAGTCCGGCCGGGAAAGAACAAAGGAAAACCGGCCGGAACGGAATGCAAACTGGCAACTCCAGAAAACTGGTCCCGTAATAAATTACAGGAAAACCCCGATACTGTGCATACACACCCGCATCTGTATTCAGTCCGGATACAAATGCAAAGAGACAAAATCTACACTGTACTAAACTAGGATCCGGCTTAAACCAAAGCCGGCTAGTAATATTCGTCCGATCCTGATCCGTGCAATACCGCACGTATCTGATCGAACCCTGCCATATATCCATACGGCCACTAGTACAAACCGTCCGATCCTGACCCGTGCAATACCGCACGTATCTGATCGGACCCTGCCATATCTCCATACGGCCTCTACAGCGTTTCGCCCGAAAGCTGAGTAACTGAAAGTGTGGTGGACTCTAAAGACTCGTCAATACTATGGCTGTGGATTTAACCACTAGCACGTCAGAGGTATAAGCCAATACATAACGGGCCACCAGCTATTGACCAAAAGGGACGTCGATGAGCGAGCTCATCCTGACACCCTACTGAGCCTGTCAGTGACAATATCCGTACAGTCCGGTCCGTTCGTCTACGAGCATCGCATGGCGGGCCTAGGGGGTTGGTAAAAGTCAGACCCCCAAAAGCGGTACAAGTCGTGTCGGAGTGTAGCCCAGAACACCCTGAGATACTACTGGAATACCTACCAGTAAATCTCCTGCCTTGGCCAAGGACTTCGTGTAATGGCTCTCCTAGACACAGCGCGACCTCACCCCCAATACCGGGAGAGACGAACCCCTGAAGATCCGCTCACTGCCTCCATGTGGCTCGGGACTGTACCCAACTAAAACCTGTTTGCACGACTCCTTTGAGCCGTGGTAGGGTAGTAATCAAAGCACAGTGGGAACTCACACGAGACAAATGACGATCCCCAGGTCGATGAACTAACCTGTACACATGTCACCTGGGAACTGCTATCTGACGTCAGGTATAAGACCAACTAGCATGTTCCCGGCGAGTCCTGTCCGGTGTACTCATAACCCAATGAGCACCTGTATATATCTTAGGTGAACCAACTGACACCAGTGGCTTGTGAGACCGGCCACCGCCCCTCTTCGGGGTCTCGACTGTATACACTAGTCTACTCTGGAGAATCGATGCCCTGTCTCGAAACTCCCACGACTAGGGACCTTTTAAGGATGTGCTTATAGACTCCAGCTCTCACTTATATGATCGCCCTCATACTGCTGGCAGTCAAGCAAGAATCCTAGGGGCTCTATCAACGTGCAATAGCGACCTGCCAGGTCACCTAAAGCAGTACACGATGATAAAGGTAAACCAGATAGCAAACTATCATCTCGAGTAAGACTTTCATCCCGGGATAGGTCCTCCCTCAATCATTGCAATCACGTGCCTGTGATCCAATAATTGACTCTGAGGGCACTATCTCCAACAATGTCCCAATAAAAGAATATTATATACAATGAATTTTATATGAATGAAAAGAAAAACTCTCATCTCACATAAAACCACCGGCCATTCAATCAAAACGATCCTATACATCATATCACAGCAACACATAACATCATATGTTATCAACATAAGTAAGTATGCGTATCCTAATTTTCTTTGACGTATAGCACTGGAGATACACCACATACCACACTTACGGTCGCAGAAAAGAAAGTGAAAAACTACAACAATTGGAATCACCACTGCCTTTAGATATCATAAACCCGGAATATCACATATTCTGGATTTCATGCCTAACAATGCAAATCTTACATTTGGGTCTCATCTATGAAAACACATTTTCAAAAGAAATCAGGTAATTCAACAAGATTCCCGATTCCACCCGAGACCGAAATGTTAAATTTACACGCAACTAATTATTTTTCACAAAACTAATTAGTGTAGATTTCAATTATTGTATCATATTCACATATATCTAGATAATGTTAAACGTTTCGATCGAATCAATCAAACACCCACATTTCCCATAGAGCTCAACACTTGAGGAAAGTTAAAAATATACAAAACACGCCACAGTACCTATGGACCAGCCGTAGAAGGGTCAACCCTTGCCTCACCTATAGCGCCGCGGAACTACGGCAAACCCTAGGGTTTAGCCGCGGTTCCATGGTCATAGGATCGAGTTAGGGTTTCATTTTTCTAGAGAGTCCATAGAATTACCTGCATGATTTTTTGAATATATTTAACTTGGAAAATTCTAACTTTTGGAAATTTTCCAGATGGGGTCAGGAGGTGGTGTTTGATGTTCGTTCAAACCGTTAAACGTCGTCTAGGTTACCTAAAATGATGTTAAAATACGACTACGAAACACTCCGTATTAGCCCCTTATCAAAATTAACATCACATGAAATTTTGGGCTAATCAAACAATACCTGAAACCCCAAAATATACAGACCAGAGCACCAAAGAAAAACGAGGCGAAAAGAGCAAGTTTGGACCGGCCAGGCCGGGAATAATGAGCTTTTCACCGGGTCAAAACCGGTGGAATGGCCTAGTTTTTCTCCAATGTTCTAAATGCATCAAATGCAAGCTTCTGCAGTTGTTTAAATAATTTTAGGAGTTCATTTAAAAATCGACAGAGGGCTGGTTTTAGGGTTTCAGTATTCGAAGTTGTTTCGGTTTCGTGATTTATCTAACATCGTCTAAGTTTCTAGCTTGGCTCTGATACCACTGTAGGGTTTGCCTAGCACCATGCCTAGGGTTTGTCTTGCATCAAACAAGCCACAATAAAAATTTTAAGGGTGCTAAGCAAAATCAACCATGAATCGAACTAGAAATTTAGGGTAACAAGAAGCAAGTATCACATACTAGCAAGTGTCTAACACTAAGATGTGAGAAATACAACCTTTGTAGACCTCCCTCCTTGACTCCTTGAATCAACTTGGGTTTGAACCGGTTCGCTTTTGTCCTTCAAAGTCCACGACGATCCACTACGGAGTCCCTTGGCTCAAGCTCCTACCTTCATTTGATCTAAAAAGAAGTGGAGAAAACAACCTACACTAGTGGGCTAGACTAATATAAATTGGTGATGTGGGATGTAATCTCACTTAAAAACCTTTCCTTTTTATTTTCTTCACTCACTTGAAAAAGCAAGAAAGCTTGGAGGAGGAAGAAAAAGGAGATGGCTAAGCTTGAGCTCTTTTTTGATAATCCCCAAGAATAATGAGAAAAGAAAATAAATATATGAGAGTCACACTCACTAGCAACCATGGTTACTAAATATCTAGATATTTTGTTAATGAGTTAAAGAACAAATGAAAATTAAACCATAGTTATAAATTAGGTCAAGTAAAGAAGAGTGTAGAATAATTGCAACCATGATTTAATATCATTCTTCTTTTTCTCAATATCAAATATATATAAATATTTATACCATGTGAGTCTTGCATAGATATCTCCAATGTATCAACAACCATGACACATGTAAGAATGCATGTGTGCATTCATATCAATATATATATATATACATACATACATTCATGCATATATCAAAAAAGAAAAGGTTTTAAATAAATGAGCTAAAAGTCAATAATATTAAATCAACACTTGATTTAATAATCCGGTCATATCACATACGACCCGGCTAATAGAAAATGCCCGATTAAAATACGGTATCATATACACGCATTTAATCGAGCTCCCGCGCATATCCAATATGCACCCCCACATCATTTCGCCTGAGCTAGGAAACACCTCTGTGGGACTCTAAGACTCGTCAATACGCTAGCAGTAGGCAGTGATCATATCACATATCCACAAACCGTCAGCGACACTAGCTGTACGTAACGGCTCCCATGTATTGAGCGATCAGAAGAAAAACAAGCGAACCTATCAAAACTCCTGTCGAGCCAACTGGCGACACTTACCGTACAGTCCGGTCTCTTCGTCAGATATGCTGCATATCGAGTCTAGGGATGGAATTTTCGACCCCAATAACTCAATAATTCATGCCGATGTATGGCGTACAACAGATCGAGAAACTACTGATAACACTTATCAGTAAATCTCAGCAGCCCTGACCAGGGACTTCCTGCTATAGTCAATCAAGTACAATGCAACATCAACCCCCAATACCGGGAGAGACGAAACCTCTCCTATCGCTCATTGCCTCCATGTGTCTCGGGACTGTACCCAAAAGCCACCAGTTTGCACGAATCAGTAGAGCCGTGGTAGGGTGGTAATCAAAGTACAGTAGGAGCACACACAAGACTCTATGACGATCTCGGGTCTACAGACTAACCTGTACAAGTGTCACCTTAGAACTGCTATCCGACGATAAATATAATACTATATAGGAGTTCTTGGCGAGTCCGTTCAGTATACCTAGTCTCCACTGAGCACCTGTATACAATCTTTGATATCAGACACCAATGGATATGGGATCATCCATCGGCCATCATATGGGTCAAGAAACGTATACGCTAGTCTACTCTGGAATATCGATGCCCCGTCTCGATACACCCACGACTAGGAACATTTTATGGATATGCTTATAAACTACAAAAGTCCCACTAGTATGATCCGCATCATAATCAGAGTAGTCAAGCAAATACCCTAAGGGCTTAATCAACATGTACCAAATGAATAATATGCATGATCAAATGAACATGTCAAGATAAAGAAAAACCAGATAGCATACTATCATGTCAAGCAACAATGTCCTCTGAATATATATATATACACATACCGATACATCCACTATCAATGGCCTATAGGGCATACATATATCCAACAGGATTATCCCGCGGTGGAGTGCTCGAATAGCTAGGTTTTAGAAGGCAACGAGCCCGCATCTCATGGCGTTGAGACGGAGAGGGCCTCACTCTAGAATTAGCGGGTTATTCGCTGCACTCGTAGGGTTTATAGGATGACTCACAGAGGGGCGCTCAAGTTACCGGATCTCATGAAGTGCTGGGTGACCCATTCACTTTGTTGATTGGGATTGCCTTACTTCTGGGATTGGCGGGTAACTTTCCGCGCTCGTAGGGGTGCAGGTTTTCATTACACAGGCTATCCACATGACCGGGGAACGTCGGGTTTCATTTGCAGCTCAAAAGAAACCTGGGACTCCTAAATTATCCATTATTCTGTGTTGCTTATCGATCTTCTGTGATGTTGCTTATATCATGCCTAGGACGAATATTATATATATATATATATATATATATATATATATATACACACACACACTAGTAGATGTTGTATATATTTTGCACCCGTGCTAGTCCAGCCCCTGCTCTGCCGTTAGTTAAGTAACCTAACGGTGCATGACGGGGCCTGTTAATATCAGAATTTTGCATTATTATATTCCCCATTCTTAATCATATTGCAAATAAATAGGTGCTTTTGATCCATGTTTGCTAAATAGTTGCAGGTTACAGGTTCTCAGAACAAATACAGTGAAAGTGGTGAAAAGACGCTATAAATGTGAGACTACGACCAATAAATAGATGAATCTGTATGATGACGCCTACCAGTTTAAAGAACAAATGAAGATCAATGAACAGTTCGATTGCATAACGTATGAGGGCAGCACAAGATTTAAGACTTCAAAATGAAGCTAACGGTAAAAGTCCACAACATTCTGCACTGTGGAAATCTGGAAGAAAATAGAAGATATTCTGAGAATCCAAGTGAAGAAACCAGAAGTAAAATGCAACATGAAGCAGCCCTAAAGAAATGAACCCAATAGCCCATCAAACGGCCGCGGAACCGCGGCCAAACAAGGCTTCTGGCCACAGATCTACGGCCGTGCAGAGCACGTGTCGGTGCGTGTCAGTGGGAGTCAGTGCATTGACCCAGTTTTCTTAGGGTAGTCTTGTAATTTCAGATGTGGATCAGATGTAAACCCTAGGGTTTCTCCTATCTATAAATAGGAAAGCCTACAGGCTCTTTTGGGGTGTGCATCTTTTTGGGTGCCTCTTTTAAGAAGCCTCTTTTTATTTTCTAGTTTAAAATTTTCATTCCATTGTAATCGTCAAGAAGTCATCAATAAAGGTATTTTTATTTATGCATTCTTTTTGTTAGCTGAATTTAATTCGTGCAATTTTTTATCTGTTTTTTATTATCTGCAAATTAGATAGTCTTTTAAAATGAAAATTATAAAAATGAATTTTTTTGTCATCTTCCTAATGAGTAATTAAATCCTCACTTGTTAGGGTTAGGAGAGGGAAGGTTTGAGAGAAGGAAATCTCTCTCACTCCTTTCTTTGCCCATATAATTTTTAATTAGGACTCTATTTAATTCAACCACACCCCGCTCACTACGGCACCCTATCCTACGAGATAGCGGTGATTCCCTAGTTAGACCGGTTGTGGTTGATTTACATAGAGCTTAGGGCTAAGAGTTAAGAAAGGACGGATAAAGACCAAAGGGAAGAAACTAAGTTTCTTCCTAGTCGTGCTAATCCCCTTTGTTAACTATTACCCTAACACCTAAATTCTTAACTAAGGCAAAGAAAGCAGTGGGTAGAATCCTTTTTCCGAACTAACCTAATCCTAATCCTAGCAAGCCTTTAAATCAATTTAATCTCATTCTTAGATCGTAAAACAAAACCCGACTTGATCGGATTAACTCGTTAGAACATAAAGAAAAGGAATCTATCTCCCTGTGGACCGACCCGTACTCAACCGGCTAGATACTAAGCGACACCGTCTTGATTGCGGTATTCTTAATTCTTTGATTTCACAAACGCATACGCACAAAACATCGTACCAATCAAATGGCGCCGTTGCCGGGGAGACGGTAGTCTCTTTATTTGTGTAATTTCGGGTTAAAAAAATAAATAAATAAAAAATTTAAAAATTATAAAAATTGAAAAATTTTAAAACAAAAAAATAAAATAAAATAAAATAAAATTCATCTTGTTCTTTTTGAGAGGTATTGTGTGAATTGTGCAGAAAAAGAAGACGGACAGATTCAGATCTGGAAAATCCCAGTGAACAAATCAAGAAACAGAAGATCTGAACAAACAGAGGAGAATCATAACAACAAACAGAAAAATTTTGGAGATCCAAACTAACAGAACCACCGCGGAACCGCGGCGGATATATGCAGTTAACCGCGGAACCGCGGTCAACCAGTGATGTCAGCATCCCAAAATTCTCTGTAAGTATTTTTGTCCTCTCTTCTACCCTCTGAACTCTACTGAAAAATTTTCCTGCAGGGTTCTTTGCGCAAAATTCTTCTCCCTTTCCAATAAATTGTTTTTTTGCAGGATTCTTTGCGCTGTCAAATAAGAAAAAAAATTTTGCAAGTGTTTTAGATTTTTGGTGTGTTAACTGCTTTGCATAATTAATACGGACTCTAAGGGGCTATAACACCAATCAAGATTGGGTGGGGATTTCATTACCCTTCCTAAGACCCCAAAAATCACTAAAAAGCATATGCATCACCCTTGAGTTAATTAAAAAATATTTAGACTCAGCCAACTAAGGACTGTCGTGCTCAATAGGACAAATGAAGGTTGTGGGCATTCAATCGTTTATCTAAACCTGACCTAGGCTAGACAAGTGAGAAAGGTAACTTTAAAAGGCCCGTCTCACGGTGATTCGTGAGCGGAACCCTCCTTTCTTCATTTGTGCTTACCTGGCCACAATTGACGGTGAAGAGACAATTTGAGGGATATCTCACAACTTGCCCTTTGGAACAGTTAGGAGAAGTCTGGTTGACTTAGGAGACCCTAGCTCTAGGCTTGATTGTGCATGTATAAATTGTGATTGTTTGAAATTGTGCCGTAGTTCCGTACAAATTTTTGTAAAACTCTTTCTAAAAAAAACACTTTCAAAAAATTTCAAAACTCCAAAAACAAACAATTTTTTAAAAATAAAATTAAAAAATTTTTTTAAAAAATCATCACATTTTTCTCCTTTCTCACATCATGGGTACCCCACCTCGTAAAACTCTTACCGAACTCTGGTACCCTCAACCAGACATTACTTCCTACGCGTATTGTTTTGGTCGAATTTCGGACGACCCCTCCATACCCAAAATTTCTTTGAAAGATCGAACAGACGCGTTTAGGAGAAATAGTTGGACTCCGCAATCCACTTTGTATCAACCGTTTCAACCTGCACCACCTTCTTACGTTGATACCCCTTTTGAGAGTCCGGTGGTAACTCCGAAATCCATGTCTATTGCTGAACATATTGACCAATCTCGTAGCCGATTTTTCACTCCTTTCAACACTTCCAGTTCTTGGGATCAACAATTCCATTCATCTTTTTATCCAAATGTTGATCCTAATACTGTCCAACCATTCAATTCCTATCCATCTTACCGAACTGTTGCACCTTCCCTAGACATTACTTCTACACAGCCATTTGGGAGTTTCCAGAATCCAAACAACTTTGAATCTTTTACTGAAACCCCGTCACAACCCATGTCTAGTCTGTAACAGTCGTTGGAAGCTTATATGGTAGCGACAAACGAACAGATGAGGGATTTGAATGCGTCCATGGCCACCCTTATACAACCTAGTAACCCGGTAGTTAGTTTCCAACTAGCTCCAAAAATTCCAATGTATGATGAGGCGGTTTGACAGATCGAGAATTTGAGTGGAGAGAATGAGCTATACACCCTTCCAAATCAAACCTACCCATCCCTAATTGAATCTCACAACTCCGGTTTTGAATGTCTATCAAGTGTCCCAAATGATTCACCAGTTGAAGATAAAACGTCTAACGAGTTGTGCGACTTTGTAGTGTTTGATTTACCTGATTGTGAAGGGTCCCTTTCGAGTGAAACCATCACCAATCCTTTTGACCTCTACACCTCTACTCTAGAACCTGAATTGAATAATATCCATGCTTTTGATGAGGTGTCTGAAAAAATTGATTTTCACTTGATTGAGGATATCAACACGGGGAATATTTTGGATGATGAACCCGCAGATTTGACTGAATTTTTCTCTCCAATTCATCATCCCGAGTCATTAAATGTTTTTCCCCAACCCAATATGTGTCTAGATTTTGATGATAAATGCATGGATGAGATAACTTTTGAGGGGAGTTTTGAGGATAGTATTGAGGATGAACCAGTTTTGCTTGATGAGTTGGATTTTCCAATTCATCATGTCCCTTCCACTGACTGTGTACTCCCTCCTGAATCTTTAACCGATACCCTTCCTCAATCACTTCCCTCCATCCTCGTTCCGACCTTGCAAGAAACCGTTACACTTTCATTTTCAATGTCTGGTTTATCAAGTTCGACGTACCCATGTTTTCTCACGAATCTTGAGGGATTTGACCTTATTTCTCAGTGGGTTGATAGATTAGCACAATCGCTTTTTACACATCGGTCATTAAAAATTGTGCTAATTTATACACTCCATCTCCCCCCTCAAGTTCATATTCCACTTCTTTCTCCCACTTTCTCTGGTTCTTCTTCTAATCTTCCTTTAATGATAGCGAGTATTAATGAATCACAATCCTATAATTCAAGTTTGATCATTCCAGAAAGCCAACTTGATTTGGATACTTTTGAAAATGAGGTAGATGGGTTTTTCGAGTCTCCTACCTCCATAATTTTTGACAAATCAAGTATGATAAATTCTGGCACAAAACTTACTGACGGCAAAATATTCAATTATATCGATGAATGTTTTGAAGAACTTTTTGCTGACGAACTCGCATTCCTAAATGACATGGATTTTGTGATTAATCAACCTCCACCTGAAGAAGTCAAACCACCACCATTTCTTTTTCCTTTCCTCCATTCTTCTCCTCCACCGAGACCGTATACTGCTTCTATCTCCATACGGCCTCATGTGTTTCTCATTTCTTTTCTCTACACTCCATTCTTTCACCAACCACACTATTATAACGATAAAATTTTTGAATGGTTGGTGCTAACGTTTGGCCTGTATAAGGCCTTGTATAGCTTGATACTGCGTTTTTCTCCTCCCTAACTCTGAACTTTAATGCTTCAACAGTTGGAACACTGTTTCACTTAAGTTTGGGGGGGACCTTTTTGTATATATATTTTGTTTTCTTTTTCTGTTAATAATCATAAAAAAAGAGATAAAAAAACAAATAAACAGGAAAGTGCCGACAATTTTGACCCTCTTGGTGTGGCATGACAGTGAGGGCACTGTCAAGTTTAAGTTTGGGGGTGTGCTCGGTAAGCTTTCTTCCTTCGGATTCATATGTATATTTTTACATTTGCATACTTATTTTAAAACCCATAAAAATTGAAAAAAAAAATAAAAATTGAAAAATTCAATTTTGGCCATATTTGACTTAAGTGCAACATGATGGTTGAATATTAGGGAAAAACTAGATCCTAAACTTAGTAAATTAAAAACCCTAAAAATAACATTTCTTAAAATTTAATGGTAGAAAATATATGTCCTTGTAGTTTATTTAGAAATAGGCAAATTTTGAGTTCAGTTCTTAGGCTAAGTCAAAATAAGGGAAGAATATTGAAATTTTTATTAAAGTGTAAGTCTGAAAAATAATTCCGAACCTTTAGTCTAAATTCTGAAAATATATACCTTACAACTCGCACATACACGCACCTTGAAACTTGGGATAGTAGAGAATACCTTAAAATGCTGCTCCTGTCTAAAATCCTTAGTATGAAGGAAAATAAAATTAAAGAATAAGTGTGAAATAAGAATATAAAAAAATGAACACTGGTTTTGTAATTACTTAAGGCTGGGTAAAAAAAAAAATTTAGCGAGGGTGCTTTATCACCTAGTGCCTTAGACCAACTGGTTTGGGAGTCACTGCTAAAGCCTTAGGTATTACAAGACGAGGAATTACGCCTAAATGCACGAACATATTTTCTAATTGGTCGTTAGTACCTCAAGAAGTATTAACGGTCGTATGAAGGATGTGTGAGCAATTTCATATAAAATACACCAACTAAAAGTACTTTGGACAATGGACAAGAGTATGATAGCTTGAATTGAATTTCCAAGTGTAGGGGTGATACATACACACACGTAGGGGTATATGATTAGGGTTTCGATGAGAGATAGGAATGAAAGATAGGGCTTATATCTTCAGTGGAGATGATAAAAATTTCTGAGTTGAGATGGAACCTTAGAAGGAAAATTCAAAAGATGCTGAAAGCTGAATAAATTTGCAGAACATATACGATCTTAAATTAAATGAAAAGGAAGCGTGAAAAATATGGTTTGATGATTTCTAGGCTGAGAATAATAGAATTTCTTACTAGAATACTGAATTGAAGAATGAAAGTTGACAGGCCAAATTGATCGGATTTTGTGGGTAGTATCCGCTGAAAACCCTCAGGAGACAACAATCCTCCTACTAGGGACACCTAGAGGTTTAACGGCTTGTTGCACGAGCTCGGTGCAATCGCGATTCCCTGCGAAAGTGAGGTTAGGATTTTCGAGAATAAAATTGGCTCTGCTCGGGACGAGCAAAAGATAAGTGTTCACACCATAATATTGTATTATTATATTCCCCATTCTTATTCGTTTTATAAATAAACAGGTGCTTTTGACGCATGTCTGCTACATATTACAGGTTACAGGTTCTTGGACAGAAAACAGTGAAAACGATAAAAAGACGATGCAAAAGTGGACTTTGACCAACAAACAGAAGACTCTTGATCAAGCCTACATCAAAGATAAAATTCACAAAGTACAAGGCAATGCAAGGTCCAAGATTACAAAGCGAACGGTTAAAAGTCCACCGCAATTGTTCACTGGAGATCTGGAAGAAACATAGAAGCTATTTTAATAAAAGAACCAAATAATAAGGAAGCCCAAAAACAGAAGTGCCAACAAAGGAAGTTTCAAGGCCCAATACTTCCTTTTAAAGAGACAGAGACATAAAATTTTACCAAAGCTTGGAGTCTATTTTGACTAGGTCTTTCTAAGGATATTTTGGTAAATGTAGACATGCGAATCAATTGTAACCTAGGGTTTCCTATTCTCTATAAATATGAACTCTAAATCATTGTAAAGGCTATGCCTCCCTGTGCCTTTTTTTATCAATAAAATTTAGATTTCTTTTGGAGAGCATCGATGCCTCTTTTCATTTCAGAAATTCAGATCTGACAAGTCTTGTGTTGATGTTTGGAGAGAGCCATCTGTAAAGTAAGTAATTAATTTCAATTCTTGCCCTATGTAATTTTTCATTCTCTGCTCTAGTATAAATTTAATTCCTTGCCCTAGTTAGATAGTTAGATCTTTAATTCAATTGCCCTAGATTAATTTAGTTTTTAGATTTAATTAATCCATTCACACCGTTCGGAATTAACTCGTAAGAGCGACTAGGAAATTCACAATATCCCTGTGGACCGACCCGTATTCACCGGCTAGATATATGCGACGCCGTTCTTGATTGCGGTAATAGATAGTTTTTGAGATCAATCAAATAGCGCCGTTGCCGAGGATGGCGTGTTATTTTCTTTTTGCGATTTCGGGTTAATCTAAAATTAAAAAAATCTGAAAAATCTGAAAAATAACAAAAATATATAAAAATATATCATCTGTTATTTTTGGAAAGGGTATTTTTCTTTTGTGAATCTTTGCAGGATTAACGGATCTGGAAAAATCCATAGTTCGAAACAGAAAACGGTACATCAGAACAGAGGGAGATTGCTACAACAGAGCAGTACAAATTTTCTTAGGACCTGATCTCTTCATCCCACCGCTAAACCGCGGCCTAAGCGCGCTCCCGCCGCCCTTCCGCGGCCCCCTTGTAACATCAGCGCGCGAAATTTTGTCGGTTTGTTTCCTCTTTCTCCCCTCTGCAAATCCCCATATATCTTTTTGTCAAATCTTCTGCAGGATTCTACGCGCTAAAAATCTTCTTCCCCCTTCCAATAATTGATTTTCTGCAGGATTCTTTGCGCCACGCTAAAAAAAAATAATTGATTGCAAGTGATTTACTGCTTTGCATATTTTAATCGGACTTTAAGGGGCTTTTAACCAATTTAGATTGGGTGGGGATTTCATTACCCTTCTCAGGACCCCAGAAATCACTTAAAGCATTTGCATTGACCACTCTTAATTAAAAAATACTAGACTCAACCCTAAGGACGTCGCGCTCAATAGGACAGAGGACTAGTTATAGGCATCGGCCGTTTATCCTAACCTGACTTTGCGGTGTCTAGGCAAGTGTGTCAAGGCTAGTGGTTTTTAATTAGGCCCACTACTGTGGTTCCTTCGCACTTACCTGGCACTTACCTGGCCGCAATTGGCGGTGAAGAGGCGGTTTGAGGTCCTATCTCTAGCCCTTTGGAACAGTTAGGAGCTGTCTAGCTGACCTAGGTGACCCTAGATCTAGGCCTGATTGTGCATTTTTGGTTGATCGAAAGTGTGTCTTAGCCTTTATCAAAAAAAAAAAATTTTTTGCAAACAGTTTTAAATAAATAAAAAGAGGAAAAAGGAAACATCTTTTTATAAAAAGACTTGCAACTTTTACCGCTAAGAAATCCTTGCACCACCTACCTTCTTTCTCTTCTCTTTCTTCTGTCATGGGTACCCCACATCATAAATCACTTTCCGAACTATGGTATCCCGAACCTAACTTTGCCTTGTACGTCAATTGTTTCGATCGATTTAAGAAAGATCCTTCCGTGTCTAAAATTTCTTTGAAAGATCAAATAGAAGCGTCTAGGAGAAACAGTTTGACTTTGCAACCTACTTTGTGTCAACCAAGTCAACCTTTACCACCTTCATATGTTGATATCACTTTTTCAAGTCCTGCTGTAACTCCTAAACCGATGTCCATTGCTGAGCATATTGCTCAATCTCGTAGCCGATCTTTCACCCCTCTCCACACATCTAGTTCTAGGGATCAACAAGTCCATTCACCTTTTTATCCACATGTTGACCCTACTTCTGTCCAACCATCCAATTCCTACCAGTCCTACTCGAC
The DNA here is from genome assembly GCA_030015575.1 of Agapanthus africanus. Taxonomy (NCBI): domain Eukaryota; kingdom Viridiplantae; phylum Streptophyta; class Magnoliopsida; order Asparagales; family Amaryllidaceae; genus Agapanthus; species Agapanthus africanus. Next base: position 2,562,579 of record JASDDO010000006.1, on the reverse strand, counting down.
TTTCCCACCTTCACTAGACATTGCTTCTACACAGCCATTTAGGAGTTTCACATATCCAAACAATTTCGAATCTTTTACCGAAACCCCCTTACCACCCAAGTCTAGTTTGGAACAGTCGTTGGAGGCTTATATCGCAGCAACAAACAAAATGGTAAGGAATGCGGATGCGTCCATTACCGCTCTTATGCAACCTAGTGAACCGGTAGCTAGTTTCCCGCTAGCTCCAAATTTTTCAATGTATGAGGAGGCGGTTGGACAGAGTGCGAATTTGAGAGGATTTCTAAATCAAACCTACCCTTACCCAATTGAAGCCCACAACTCCAGTTTTCCATCGAATGTCCTAAATGATGCACAAGTTCAAAATAAAAACGAGTTGTGTGATTTTGTAGTGCTTGATTTGCCAAATTGTGAAGAACCCCTTTCGAGTGAAACCACACTTAATCCCTTCGATCTTTACACCTCCACTCTAGAACCTAAATCGATAAATATCCATGCTTTTGATGAGGTGTCAGAAAAAATTGATTTTCACTTGATTGAGCATATAGACGCCGGGAATATTTCGGATGATGAACATGTCAATTTGATTGAAATTTTATGTCCAATTCATCATCCCGAGTCATTAGATGTTTCTCCCGAACTTCATATGCGTCTTGATTTTGATGATAATAGCATGGATGAGTTAAATATTGAGGAGAATTATGAGGATAGTATTGAGGAGAATATTGAGGAAATTATTGAGGATGAACCAGTTTTAGTTGATGAGTCGGATTTCCCAATTCATAATGTCCCTTCCACTGATTGTGTACACCCTCCTAAGTCTTTAACCGATACCCTTCCTCACTTACTTCCCTCCGTCCTCGTTCCGACCTTGCAAGAGACCGTTACGCTTTCATCTCCAATACCAAGTTCGACGTACCCATGTTTGCTCATGAATCTTGAGGGATTTAATCTCATTTTTCTGCGAGTTGATAGATTAGCACAATCGCTTTCTACACATCGGTCATTACAAATTGTTCTAATTTATACACTCCATCCCCACCCTCAAGTTCGTATTCCCACTTTCTTTGGTTCTTCTAATCTTCCTTTACTGATACCGAATGTTGATGAATCACAATCTGATATTTTGAGTTCGGTAATTTTCAATTGGACCTTCGATGAAAGTTTCGAAGATATTTTCGCCGACGAACTCACATTCTTATACGATACGAATTTTGTGATTAATCAACCTCCACTCGAAGAAGTAGAACCACTACCATTTCTTTTTCCCTTCCGTCATTCTTCTCCTCCACCGAGACCGTATACCATTTCTACCTCCACACGGTCTCGTGTGCTTCTCATTTCTTTTCTTTCCACTCCATTCTTTCACCAACTCTACCATTACCACGATAGAATTTTTGAATGGTTGGTGCTAACCTTTGGCTTGTGTAAGGCCTTGCATAATTTTGGGGGGAACCTTGTTGTATATATATTTTGTTTTTTTTTAAATAAATAAACAGGGGAGTGCCAGCATTTTGACCCTCTTGGTGTAGCATGACAGTGAGGACACTGTCAAGTTAAAGTTTGGGGGTATGCTCGGTACGTTTTCTTCCTTCGCATTCATATGTATATTTTTGCATGTGCATACTTATTTGAAAACCCATAAAAATTGAAAAATTTCAAAAATTATAAAAAAAGTAATGTATTCAATTTTGGCCTTATTTGACTTGAGTTTGACAAAAAGGTTAACTAGCTAGGAACAACTAGATCTTAGACTTAGTAAATTAAAAACCCTAAAAATAACCTTTCATAAAGTTTAACGGTAGAAAGTATATGTCTTTGTAGTTTATTTAGAAATAGGAAAATTTTGAGTTCACTTCTTGGGCTAAGTTGAAACAAAGGAAAAGTATTGATATCTTTATTAGAGTATAAGTTTGAAAAATAATTCCTACCTTAAGTCTAGATTCTGAAAATGTATACCCTACAAATTGCACAAATATGCACCTTGAAACTTGGAATAGTAGAGGAGACCTTGAAACGCTCTTGTCTAAAGTCCTTAGTACGAAGATAATAAAAGAAAAAAATATATAAAAGTGTGAATAAAGAAAAAAATGAACACTGGTTTTTGTGATTACTTAAGGCTGCAAAAATAGAAAAATATTTAGCGAGGGTGCTTCATCACCTAGTGCCTTAGACCAACTGGTTTGGGAGTCACTGCTAAAGCCTTGGGTGTTGAAAGACTAGGAATTACGCTTTAAAGTGCAAACGCATTTTTTAATCGGTCGTTGGTACCTCAAGAAGTATTAACTATCGCATGAAGGATGTGTAAGCAAAATTCATTTAAAAATTCACCAATTAGTAAGTGCTTTGGACAACGGACAAGAGTACGATTGCTTGATTTGAATTTCTAAGTGTAGAGGTGATTTATACACACACGTGGGGATATGTGATTGGGATTTAGATAAGAGAGAGGAATGAAGAATAGAACTTGTATCTTTAATAGAGTTGATAAAAATTCCTAAGTGGAGATGGAACCCTAGAAGGAAAACTTAAGAGATGCCGAAAGCTAAGTAAGTCTATAAAACATATATAATCTTAAGTTAAATGATGAGGAAGTGTGAAGAATATGGATGGATAATTTATGAGTCGACGATAATAGAATTCCCTGTTAGAAAACCTAATTGGAGAATTAAAGTCGAAAAAGCCGAATTGATAGGATTTTGTGGGTAGTATCCGCTGAAAACCCTCAAGAGACAACACTCCTCCTACTAGGGACACCTAGAGGTTTAACGGCTTGTTGCACGTGCTCAGTGCAATCGCGTTTCCCTGCGAAAGTGCGGTTAGGTTTTGTAGAGAATAAAAAATAAGTTTGCTCGAGGACGAGCAAAAGATAAGTTTGGGGGTATTTATTCACACCATAATATTGTATTATTATATTCCCCATTCTTATTCATTTTATAAATAAACATGTGCTTTTGACGCATGTCTGCTACATATTACAGGCTACAGATTCTTGGACAGAAAACAGTGAAAACGATGAAAAGACGATGCAAAAGTGGACTTTGACCAACAAACAGAAGACTCTTGATCAAGCCTACATCAAAGATAAAATTCACAAAGTACAAGGCAATGCAAGGTCCAAGATTACAAAACGAACGGTTAAAAGTCTACCGCAATTGTTCACTGGAGATCTGGAAGAAACATAGAAGCTATTTTAATAAAAGAACCAAATAATAAGGAAGCCCAAAAACAGAAGTGCCAACAAAGGAAGTTTTAAGGTCCAATACTTCCTTTTAAAGAGACAGAGACATAAAATTTTACCAAAACTTGGAGTCTACTTTGACTAGGTCTTCCTAAGGATATTTTGGTAAATGTAGACATGCGAATCAATTGTAACCTAGAGTTTCCTATTCTCTATAAATAGGAACTCTAAATCATTGTAAAGGCTATGCCTCCCTGTGCCTTTTTTTATCAATAAAATTTAGATTTCTTTTGGAGAGCATCGATACCTCTTTTCATTTCAGAAATTCAGATCTGACAAGTCTTGTATTGATGTTTGGAGAGAGCCATCTGTAAAGTAAGTAATTAATTTTAATTCTTGCCCTAGGTAATTTTTCATTCTCTGCCCTAGTATAAATTTAATTCCTTGCCCTAGTTAGATAGTTAGATCTCTAATTCAATTGCCCTAGATTAATTTATTTTTTAGATTTAATTAATCCATTCACACCGTTCGGAATTAACTCGTAAGAGCGACTAGGAAATTCACAATATCCCTGTGGACCGACCCGTATTCACCGGCTAGCTACATGCGACGCCGTTCTTGATTGCGGTAATAGATAGTTTTTGAGATCAATCAATAAGTTTGGGAGTATTTGTTCATATCAGAATTTTGCATTATTATATTCCCCATTCTTAATCATATTGCAAATAAATAGGTGCTTTTGATCCATGTCTGTTAAATAGTTGCAGGTTACAGGTTCTCAGAACAAATACAGTGAAAATGGTGAAAAGACGCTATAAATGTGAGATTACGACCAATAAATAGATGAATCTGTATGATGCCGCCTACCAGTTTAAGGAACAAATGAAGATTAATGAACAGTTCGATTGCACAACGTATGAGGGCAGCACAAGATTCAAGAGTTCAACACGAAGCTAACGGTAAAAGTCCACAACATTCTGCACTGTGGAAATCTGGAAGAAAATAGAAGATATTATGAGAAACCAAGTGAAGAAACCAGAAGTAAAATGCAACATGAACCAGTCCTAAAGAAATGAGCCCAATAGCCCATCAAACGGTCGCGAAACCGCAGCCAAACAAGACTTCTGGCCACGGATCTGCGGCTATGCAGAGCACGTGTCGGTGCGTGTCGATGCGTGTCGGTGGGAGTCGGTGCATTGACCCGGTTTTCTTAGGGTAGTCTTTTAATTTCAGATGTGGATCAGATGTAAGCCCTAGGGTTTCTCCTATCTATAAATAGGAAATCCTACAGTCTCTTTTGGGGGGTGCCTCTTTTTGGGTGTCTCTTTTGAGATGCCTCTTTTTATTTTCTAGTTTAAAATTTTCATTCCATTGTAATCTTCAAGAGGTCATCAATAAAGGTATTTTTATTTTTGCATTCTTTTTGTTATCTGAATTTAATTCGTGCAATTTTTTATCTGTCTTTTTTTATCTGCAAATTAGATAGTCTTTTAAAATGAAAATTATAAAAATGAATTCTTTTGTCATCTTCCTAATGAGTGAGTAATTCCTCACTTGTTAGGGTTAGGAGAGGGAAGGTTTGAGAGAAGGAAATCTCTCTCACTCCTTTCTTTGCCCATATAATTTTTAACTAGGACTCTATTTAATTCAACCACTCACCTCTCACTACGGCACCCTATCCTACGAGATAGCGGTGATTCCCTAGTTTGACCGGTTGTGGTTGATTTACATAGAGGTTAGGGCTAAGAGTTAAGAAAGGACGGACAAGGACCTAAGGGAAGAAACTAAGTTTCTTCCTATTCGTGCTAATCCCCTTGGTTAACTATTACCCTAACACCTAAATTCTTAACTAAGGCAAAGAAAGCAGTGGGTAGAATCCTTTTTCCGAACTAACCTAATCCTAATCCTAGCAAGCCTTTAAATCAATTTAATCTCATTCTTAGATCGTAAAACAAAACCCGACTTGATCGGATTAACTCGTTAGAACATAAAGAAAAGGAATCCATCTCCCTGTGGACCGACCCGTACTCAACTGGCTAGCTACCAAGCGACACCGTCTTAATTGCGGTATTCTTAATTCTTTGATTTCACAAATGCATATGCACAAAACATCGTACCAATCAGGGCCCTGTGGCGAATGCGGATGGCATATACGTATATTATATTTTCGTTCCTTTTTCTAGTGTGATATGGATTAATTGATGGGACTACATTGATTCTGATCAATACAAGGAAAACTAAACCTAAAATGATATTGTTGGAACCAATTTTTAAAAACAGACATTACAGACGTTTCCTTTTGCTTTGCATAGATGTATTCGGTTCAGAATATCCAGCACCTCATTCGGCGAAGCAAGAGCCGAGATACCTTCATCGGGAGTGACCTCTTGGGCAAAATTTACGTCATCGTAATAACTTCACTATAGTCGATTTTTTTTGCTTTGCTTCATGGTATTTTGTTGGGAATATCATGCGCCTCATTCGATGAGGAAAGAGCCGAGATACCTTCACAGGGTGTGACCTCTTTAGCAAAAGTTTACGCCACTATATATTTCTAAAACCACTTGGTTCCTTCAACAATATCAAGTTAAAGGTTTTTCGCCAAAAACTAGTCGTAGCCATCCGTCATTTCCTACGAGTAGTACTTAGTATTCGTGTTGCGTTTGTTGACTGTATCAAGGCGTAGTGTGCGGTAGCTAAGTGGTGCTTGTTTGTAGCATATAGATGCGATTGGTTAAGACAGTCGTGCGGCCTTGTTTATTGTGTCAAGGGCTCGTGCGGGTGGGTTTAATGCAATCAAGATAATGACGGGTTGAACTTGACTAGGATCTTTTGATTTGTTGACTATGTCAAGGTCACTTGGGTCCTAGGGGTAAAAACCACATCGGGAGTTTCAAATATACAGGAAACTTGCCAGGCATGCGCATACCTTCTGGAGTGTGGTGACCTGGGTGGCTTCCATTAATTTATCATGAGATGATAGTTGGATCCCGATTCCAACTGATGAGTAGGTGTTACTACTCGAGTGATTTTCAGATGACCCCAACTAATTCTCCTTGTAGGGTTTGAAGGAGAATTCGAGGAAACAGTGGGAGCCATCCTGATTAGATAAAGTGATTAACCAATCTAATTTATATTAAAGTGCATGCTGAGTGTTTCTTTTCTCTCACTCTTTGGCAGCGACCATGACCCAGCCCTAAACTAAAACTCATGAACCAAGTTAACCGAACCTTCTTGAAACCACTTTGGCTTTGGATTGTCATTAAGTCGCATATAGCCTTGCCGCTCCTACTTTCTCTTTGCTTTTCTCCGGAATATTCCGTATCACTATGAAGATCCATATTGATTGGATATGCCATCGTATAGTTACATACGAACTCGAAGAAACTTGTTTTTGTTCGAGGATGGTTTCCGGTTCAGGAGAAATTGAATAGGATTATTCAGTTGTCTTTTCATTTACCTTCTATCAGGTTGCGAGAGCTCCTGGTATTAGGAGATTACACCTATTGCGCTTATTGGATATTCTTATTCCAAACCATAGGCAGGTGCCGAAAGGTAGGGAAGGAAAAAAACCAATTAGCCTGAGTATGGTGTACAGAAGGTAATAAGTAAAGAAATATAAAGGGATTAGAGTGAGGGCAAAGAAAATTGCAACTACTGTCATTCATGACGAAGCCGCGTATATCATTGCCACTCCTACTTTCCCTTTGCTTTTCTCCAGGACACTCCGTATCACTACGAAGATCCATATTACTTGGATATGCCATCATATAGTTACATACGAACTCGAAGAAACTTGTTTCAGTTCGAGAATGGTTGGAGAAATTGAATAGGTTTATTCGGTTGTCTTTTCTCTTTACCTTCTCTCAGATTGCGAGGGCTCCTAGTATTAGGAGAGTACACCCATTACGCTTATTGGATAATCTTCTTCTAAACCTTAGGCTGATGCCGAAAGGTAGGGAAGGAAGAAAACCAATTAGCCTAAAATGGTGTACATAAGGTAAGAAGTAAAGACATATGAAGAGATTGGAGTGAGGGCAAGGAAATATACGGTTACTGTCATGAATTTGGATAGCGGAAGAGGCATTATGTCACGCCCCGCTTCCCAAAATACGGAATACGAGGGGTTGACAAGGCCAGTCATGCTCATACGGTCAAGGAAATGTCCTACCGTAGTCACACTTCGGCTTCTAGCTTTACGTGGTAATCAGTAAACAATGCGCAGGTAATGAGAAATGCAGTAACTGAAACGAAACAAATACAAAGAACTGACCTGATGGAGGTCAAAAAAGAGTATAACTCTGGATAGCTGATTAAGATGTCCGTGATGTACGTCTAGTCCTGGTCTAGGCTAGATCCACTTCTCACTCTGAGCATGCATACTCAGGTCGTCAGAGCGACACAATAGCAATATATATATAAAGATGCAAGTGGCAACTCGAACAGTGATAATAGGTATATAACAGTAAATCAAGACGGTACAGATATGAACATAGAGTAACCAAAGAAGTGTTTAATAGATCAGGTAAGCTGTAAAGCAGTAAAAGTAATATGCCAAGTATGTCAACACAGTAAGTGATGTATATCGATGCCATTATCCCTATCAGTCTCTAAGTCTCACTGCACAGGTCACTAAGCCTATCGTCAGTCCAAGTGTGAGAGTCAACCACTCGTGAGTGTCCTCCACCCAAGGGTAGGACCCAAGAGCAAGGGACCACGGGCCCAAAATATAACTCACGGTAATAATCATGTACCCTGTAAATCTCCATATATCTCCATATATATAAGCCGGCATGGGACTCCCGAGATTCTGTTGAACTCACACTCAGAATACCCCACACCCCATGGTCTACATCAAACGCTAACCATAACCTCAAATACCAGTCGGTCTGTGACAAGTCTGCGCGAGAACTGGAGACAGGATCTCCATCGAGCACGTCCCGACTAATACCCAAGATAAATGGCAGTGTCTGGTGCCTTATCTATGACACCCATGCAAGAGCTTCCATAAGTGTCCCATACCACTTATAGTCACACTTACACGCGTCCCACAGACGTCGACAATGCAATAGAATAATAGGGTTCACTGATTGTGTACAAGTACGTGTCACTTTCACTTATCCACTCATGCATGAACACTATCGTACTTGCCACAATCACCACTAATACCTAACACTGGGTAATGCACATGATCACTAGGTTATCAATGCAATGACATATGTATGATATGATGAGGAAACAGTATGTAGAGCATGATTAAGATGTCGTAAATCAGTATTCTACCACTTGCATAATTTATCATAAATCATACGTGTAAAGTTTAGCGAAATGATGAACGGGGAATAAATAGTATGTTTGATTATCTATCCAGCGAGTTTAGTTTCATGTCAATCGGGTTTCAGGATCACAAGTTATGGCCATTTCATTTTAAGCGTTCACGGCTGGAAATCCGGTTTCAGAATCGGAAGTCCATTTCGCAACGCATTTTAACCCCAGTAGGGATCAGAATTTAGCGACGCTACAGTTGAATGATATCTAGGGTTTTCAGTAGGGTATTCAACGAAATAGACGGATTCTCAATCGCATCAGTACGTCGAAAGTTACACACTGTTTATCACTAGTTTGTCACTTCAGAATCTGTTCTGGACTGTTATACATCCAGCTCTTTTAATTTACAATTTAAATAGCGAACGACGATGAAACGGAAAGAAACCACTTGTGTTATCTATCTAACAGATTCACCTATTATAAACTGCAGGGTTCCGCAACATACGAGTTCAGGAAAACAAGGTGGTACACATTACGGGACAGCAACCAATAATCAGAGTCGCTCTGGACTGCAGTCCAGAGTCACACTCCGAACCTAATATCGTCACAATTTAAGTACAGAAACCATTAGAAACTTGCATAGGGTTATAGTTCGTCGAGTCGAATTCGATTTAATACCTCGAACTCATCATTACAGTATGTACATAATTTATGGTAATTTTAACGGTTTTCAGATACGGGAAAGTTCCAGTTTTACAGGTATACTTGGAGTAATCGTTTTAGTCATTAACAGTCGTATTTTCCCGTGAAATTTGTACACAGTATTCATCACTACATGGGCCAACATGAACAATCCAATTCCGTCAATTTGGGTGAGTATTTTCATTGGGATCATGTATCGAACAGGTATGTCGTTTAGTTATATCGGGAATTGTAAATTCATAACTTATACTTTTGAATTTGTAACACGAGTAGATTAGCATGTAAGCAAGTAATTGAACTTGCCTGACGATGAATTTATGGCACGGCAGCGAAGGCAGTGGTGACACGGCACGGGCACGAAGTAGGAACAACACGACGAGTCTCGGCTAGGCTTGGGCTTGGGCTCGAGCTTGGTGACGGGGCTGTTGCGGCTAGGGCATTGGGTGAGACAAGGCGAAGGTGCTCGTACGGCAGAGAGAGCTCAGGTAGCGGCTAGGAGTCAGGCGATGCAACGGTGGCGGCGACGACCGAGACAACAGCGATTGACGACGTATGAAAGTGCTCGATGAAATACCAGGGCTTGATGGTCGTGTTGATTTGGATTCAATCGACAGCGGAGCTGCTGGCGACGACAGTGGTAGTGTTCTGGCCGTGGAAGGAATGCTCTTTGGTGATGAGACAGTAGTCGGCGTCGTAAGCGGCGGAAGCAACAACGGCTTCAATTTGTTCGATGTTGTGTGGTGATCTCGACTCGTCTTGTGGAGAGTGCGATGGTGGTTCTGGGTTGATATCTCGGTGCTAGAGGCGGCGGCTTGTCGGCGACGGCGTGCAGCAGGTGGCCGGAGCAGGGGTGTCGGGGAAGTTGGAGTTCGAGCGAGGGGGTGCTCGGTGGGTTTTGGGGTATAGGGTGGTGGTTGCAGGGGAGTCGAGATGGGTGCAGGGGAGTCAGTCGGGCTCTGGTGGTGGAGGGGAGAGCGAGGGAGGGAGTTTGAAGGGTGGTAGGGTCGTTGGCGGCGACGTCGTCGTCGGTGGCGTGAGTGTGGTGATGGAAGAAGTGGGTTGGGTGAATGAGGTGGGTGAGGACGAGAGATCGAGAGAGAGAGAGAGAGTGAAGAAAGTGGTAGAGGGATGGAGGTGATGAGGGAGGTGGTTAGGGTGATTCGTCGTCGTCGTCGTCGAGGGAAGCGGGTGTGCAGGGACTCGAGTGGGTTTTCTGTGGATAGGGAAATAGGTGAGGAGTTTGAGGGTAAGAGTGATGAGGGGGAGGAGATTGAGTGGATCGAGTCGTGGGGTGCGCGAGTCGGGGTAACGATGCTGCGACGTGGGCGCGAGCGTGGGCGGAAGAGGCAGATCGAGGGAACAGGGAGCGGGAAAAAGGGAAGGAGCCATTGGGGAAGAAGAGGGAAGAGGCGGGTCGGGTTGGGTGAAACGGGCGCGGTGAAGAGAGAAAAGTGTTGGGCTGAGAGGGAGTGGGCCGGGGTTGTGGGCTGAGGAGAAAGTTTTAATTAAAATGAATTCCTTTTCATTTACTTGATGGACTGGGGCCAAGAGATTGGGCCGAGGGAATTTATGTGGTGGTTTGGGTTTAGTTTTAATGAATAAAAAGAAATGGGCTGAAGGGAAAAAATAGGGTTTTGGGTTTAATAAAAGGAAAACGGCCTGGGCTGGGAATTTAAGAAATAATTAAAATGAAATGAAGTGTCTGGGCCGGCTTGGGAATAAGGGAAAAAGAAAAGGAAAGATTTGGGGTTTGGTGTTTAATGAGATTTAAATAAATAAATAATTATAAGTAAAATAAATAAATTTTATAGGTGAAAGAGAAATACAGATATTGGTATAAAAAGGGGCCGGGTATTACATCATACCACCCGTACAAAAATTTCTTCCTCGAAATTTAAAATAACGATAAGCTACAAAATAACACGCGAAAGGTTACCCCATGGAACGCTAACACCTAGTGATTTACTTAAAACGGGTGGATAAAATTTTTGATGATCTATACAAGTAAGAACAACATACAGAAAGGATAGGTCTAAATAAGTATAAAGCAGGAACAACTATAAGGCAAACTACATGTATACGGGAATATAAATAACAATAACGAACAATAATATTCAAGGCGTGTTCGATAAAATCGAAACTCAAATATATGCACATATAAGTATATCAAAAGCAGCACAGCAACAATAATAAGTATAAGGCATAATTCTAATGAAGCAGTGAAGTACTTGTCGGTGGTTTAAAACATTTTCAGAATAACGTATCAATCAAACCATTTTAACGTAGCTTAGAAAACCACATGGTGAAAATAAAAGCATAGGACCAAAATAATACGTGTAATACATATGGTCACGCTATCGAAAAAATGAGAAGAATAGTAGTGTACTTAAAAAACATAAAACGGAATAGTCAATAGCACGCACTCTTCGATAAATACAGAATAATGAAAACTAAATTTGAATAACAATGTCCCTAAATATAGTTAGGGTAACAGGGAAAAGCACAAAAATGTATAGGGCTGGCTAGGGTAGGGATTACAATGGAGTGTGGCTTATTCAAAAGATCAGGATGTAAGGGTGAACAGTAATGAACCTCAGGAGGGGAGGGAATGTATGGGAAGGAAACGGTCGACATATCAATCGTATCAAAATCCGAAGGGTCAGCTAACTCGGAAATTTTACTATCAATTTCCCTTCCCAGAAGGATCTCAAACGAGGCGTATACGAAGGATGAAGGGTGGCCCACTCAAAAGATCGAGGTGCGGTACTTTTTAATCTAAACGAGGGTTAAAACAGTACAAGGTGCAAGGATGGACAGCCAGGGAACTCAGGAGAAAATAACGGTAGGGGAAAAAATCAAAACATCAAGTGAACCAGTAATCAAAAGATTTGCGACTCAGAAGGTTTATTTCATTTTAGAAAATTCTAAACAAAGCATTCTCAAAACGAAAGATGGCCCTAAACTATACACGGGTTTATTTGGCCAGAGAAGACAACAGCTAAAAATCCCATCAGTCGCGGTTGTGGAGGTTCAGCAGGTTGCGGTAGGCTCGCGCACTCAGGTAGGGGCGTCCATTCCCATAGCGCCTCGCAGGGACCGCCATTGGGAGTTCTTCCACCGCAGGGTCTTGTTCTTCTGGTCCTTCTTCCTCAGTTAGAACTTCTTCATCGATGGCTGCCTCCATGTGATTCTCTTCTTCTGGATTCTCTTCCATTGGATTTTCTTCTATCGGGCCCTCCTCGGGATCTTCCTCTATCGGGTTCTCTTTGGGGTCTCCTTCCTCCTCGTCGGAATCGCCTATCATGTCAAGCTCTGGGGCGGCGGCTCCTTCGTCCTCGGAATCGCTGTGTCCGAAAATGATCTGGGAGCCGTTGACCTCATCGTCAGAACTCACCAGCATGCGGTCTAAGGAAACGCATGACTGTGCATCCTCGTCTAGATGCGGCGCTGCTCCAGGGTGGGCCATGGCCTGAAAAGAAGGAGTCATGATCAGACAGTGGAACATATCAAGGATACGGAGTACAAGAAAATGTGTGGTAGGCAAGGACTGAAAAATCAAAAATAAAAATGTTGCTGTAATGAATAGTATAAATAAGGGGGAAAGCAAGTGAATGATACATACATCATGATTCAAAGTTTTATTTCATACAACTAAAAGTTCGACGGATACAAGATTTCAAACGAAAGGAATTTTTTTACAAAAGGGGTAACAGCATTATTATAGAAGCAGAAAACATAATAACTCTTCTTTGATTTATGGACCGCTGCAATCTCGTCACACGGGTTGAATTCTAAGCTGGGTCCGCACTATCCTCGAAGCTCGATTTACGAAATAATCATCACTTGGCAGAAGTGGAGAGTGTGGACGAGTCTCCTCCTTATAGCTCCTTCCTTTTAGAGCAACCGTTGATAAGATGTTCGCTGGATCCGCAAATCAGGCATTTCCCCTGGGCGCGGCGACAATCCCTCTGAAAATGTCCTGGCCTCTTGTAGTACCCACAACATTGGGTCTTCTGCTGCTTCTGTCGCGGGGAAACAAATGGGCGCTTCATCTTCTTTTCTTTTCCTCGTCTAACAGGGATCCCTTTACGATTGGAGACTCTCGCTGGTGTCTGATTCACCTGTCTTCTCAGTCCTTCAGCTAACAAGTCGTTTGTTCGCTCCTGGGGTTCCTTCAGACCTTGCAGTACACTCAGAATCTCAACGGTCTGATTCTGAGGAGTGGAGAGAGAGGAAGAGTCGTTGGAAGACATGGTCCTGAAACAACAATTTATTTTGAGGGTGATATAGGGCACAAGCTATAAGAATCAAAATATAATATGGATTTGGCAAGGATTCAAGAATATCAGATGTGATGAAATTTATTACAAGTGGAAATCAACTGTAGAACCCCGAGTCACTCAAACCCTAGCGGATAGATCAAAATACATAGCCGAATACACTATGTGAATCAAGATCAAGAATAACAACTTCACAATCCAGACCGAAGGATATCTTAGATTGTCATACACTACACGGAAAACTGCAATCCCAATCGAAGCAAAACCTGGCTCTGATACCAACAAAACCATGTCACGTCCCGCTTCCCAAAATACGGAATACGAGGGGTTGACAAGGCCAGCCATGCTCCTACGGTCAAGGAAATGTCCTGCCGTAGTCACACTTCGGCTTCTAGCTTTACGTGGTAATCAGTAAACAATGCGCAGGAAATGAGAAATGCAGTAACTGAAACGAAACAAATACAAAGAACTGACCTGATGGAGGTAAAAAAAGAGTATAACTCTGGATAGCTGATCAAGATACCCGCGATGTACATCTGGTCCTGGTCTAGGCTAGATCCACTCCTCACTCTGAGCATGCACACTCAGGTCGTCAGAGCGACACAATAGCAATATATATATAAAGATGCAAGTTGCAACTCGAACAGTGATAATAGGTATATAACAGTAAATCAAGACGGTACAGATATGAACATAGAGTAACCAAAGAAGTGTTTAATCGATCAGGTAAACTGTAAAGCAGTAAAAGTAATATGCCAGGTATGTCAACACAGTAAGTGATGTATATCGATGCCATTATCCCTATCAGTCTCTAAGTCTCACTGCACAGGTCACTAAGCCTATCGTCAGTCCAAGTGTGAGAGTCAACCACTCATGAGTGTCCTCCACCCAAGGGTAGGACTCAAGGGCAAAGGACCACGGGCCCAAAATATAACTCACGGTAATAATAATGTACCCTGTAAATCTCCATATATCTCCATATATATAAGCCGGCATGGGACTCCCGAGATTCTGTTGAACTCACACTCAGACTACCCTACACCCCGTGGTCTACATCAAACGCTAACCATAACCTCAAATACCAGTCGGTCTGTGACAAGTCTGCGCGAGAACTGGAAACAGGATCTCCATCGAGCATGTCCCGACTAATACCCAAGATATATGGCAGTGTCTGGTGCCTTATCTGTGACACCCATGCAAGAGCTTTAATAAGTGTCCCATACCACTTATAGTCACACTTACACGCGTCCCACAGACGTCGACAATGCAATAGAATAATAGGGTTCACTGATTGTGTACAAATACGTGTCACTTTCACTTATCCACTCATGCACGAACACTATCGTACTTGCCACAATCACCACTAATACCTAACACTGGGTAATGCACATGATCACTAGGTTATCAATACAGTGACATATGTATGATATGATGAGGAAACAGTATGTAGAGCATGATTAAGATGTCGTAAATCAGTATTCTACCACTTGCATAATTTATCATAAATCATACATGTACAGTTTAGCGAAACGATGAACGGGGAATAAATAGTATATTTGATTATCTATCCAGAGAATTTAGTTTCATGCAATCGGGTTTCAGGATCACTAGTTATGGCCATTTCATTTTAAGCGTTCACGGCTGGAAATCCGGTTTCAGAATCGGAAGTCCGTTTCGCAACGCATTTTAACCCCAGTAGGGATCAGAATTTAGCGACGCAACAGTTGAATGATATCTAGGGTTTTCAGTAGGGTATTCAACGAAATAGACGAATTCTCAATCGCGTCAGTACGTCGAAAGTTACACACTGTTTATCACTAGTTTGTCACTTCAGAATCTGTTCTGGACTGTTATACGTCCAACTCTTTTAATTTACAATTTAAATAGCAAACGACGATGAAACGGAAAGAAACCACTTGTGTTATCTATATAACAGATTCACCTTTTATAAACTACAGGGTTCCGCAACATACGAGTTCAGGAAAACAAGGTGGTACACATTACGGGACAGCAACCAATAATCAGAGTCGCTCTGGACTGCAGTCCAGAGTCGCACTCCGAACCAAATATCGTCATAATTTAAGGACAGAAACCATTAGAAACTTACATAGGGTTATAGTTCGTCGAGTCGGCTTCGATTTAAGCCCTCGAACGCATCATTCCAGTATGTACATAATTTATGGTAATTTTAACGGTTTTAGATACGGGAAAGTTCCAGTTTTACAGGTATACTTGGGGTAATCGTTTTAGTCATTAACAGTCGTATTTTCCCATGAAATTTGTACACAGTATTCATCACTACATGGGCCAACATGAACAATCCAATTCCGTCAATTTGGGTGAGTATTTTCATTGGGATCATGTATCGAACAGGTATGTCGTTTAGTTTTATCGGGAATTGTAAATTCATAACTTATACTTTTGAATTTGTAACACGAGTAGATTAGCATGTAAGCAAGTAATTGAACTTGCCTGATGTTGAATTTATGGCACGGAAGCAAAGGCAGTGGTGACACGGCACGGGCTTGAAGTAGCAACAACACGACGAGTCTCGGCTGGGCTTGGGCTTGGGCTCGAGCTTGGTGATGGGGCTGTTGCGGTTAGGGCATTGGGTGAGACGAGGCGAAGGTGCTCGTACGGCAGAGAGAGCTCAGGTAGAGGCTAGGAGTCAGGCGATGCAACGGTGGCGGCGACGACCGAGACAACAGCGATTGACGACGTATGAAAGTGCTCGATGAAATACCAGGGCTTGATGGTCGTGTTGATTTGGATTCAATCGACGGCGGAGCTGCTGGCGACGATAGTGGTAGTGTTCTGGCCGTGGAAGGAATGCTCTTTGGTGATGAGACAGTGGTCGGCGTCGTAAGCGGTGGAAGCAACAGCGGGTTCAATTTGTTCGACGTTGTGTGGTGATCTCGACTCGGCTTGTGGAGGGTGCGATGGTGGTTCTGGGTTGATATCTCGGTGCTAGAGGCGGCGGCTTGTCGGCGGCGGCGTGCAGCAGGTGGCCGGAGCAAGGGTGTCGGGGAAGTTGGAGTTCGAGCGAGGGGGTGCTCGGTGGGTTTTGGGGTATTGGGTGGTGGTTGCAGGGGAGTCGAGATGGGTGCAGGGGAGTCAGTCGGGCTCTGGTGGTGGAGGGGAGAGCGAGGGAGGGAGTTTGAAGGGTGGTAGGGTCGGCGGCGGCGACGTCGTCGTCGGTGGCGTGAGTGTGGTGATGGAAGCAGTGAGTTGGGTGAATGAGGTGGGTGAGGACGAGAGATCGAGAGAGAGAGAGTGAAGAAAGAGGTAGAGAGACGGAGGTGATGAGGGAGGTGGTTAGGGTGATTCTTCGTCGAGGGAAGAGGGTGTGCAGGGACTCGAGTGGGTTTTCTGTGGATAGGGAAAGAGGTGAGGAGTTTGAGGGTAAGAGTGATGAGGGGGAGGAGATTGAGTGGATCGAGCCGTGGAGTGCGCGAGTCGGTGTAACGGTGCTGCGACGTGGGCGTGAGCGTGGGCGAAGGAGGCAGATCGAGGGAACAGGGAGAGGGAAAAAGGGACGGAGCCGTTGGGGAAGAAGAGGGAAGAAGCGGGTTGGGTTGGGTGAAACGGGCGCGGTGAAGAGAGAAAAGTGTTGGGCTGAGAGGGAGTGGGCCGGGGTTATGGGCTGAGGAGAAAGTTTTAATTAAAATGAATTCCTTTTCATTTACTTGATGGGATGGGAACAAGAGATTGGGCCGAGGGAATTTATGTGGTGGTTTGGGTTTAGTTTTAATGAATAAAAAGAAATGGGCTGAAGGGAAAAAATAGGGTTTTGGGTTTAATAAAAGGAAAACGGCATGGGCTGGGAATTTAAGAAATAATTAAAATGAAATGAAGTGTCTGGGCCGGCTTGGGAATAAGGGAAAAAGAAAAGGAAAGATTTAGGGTTTGGTGTTTAATGAGATTTAAATAAATAAATAATTATAAGTAAAATAAATAAATTTTATTGGTGAAAGAGAAATACAGATATTGGTATAAAAAGGGGCCGGGTATTACACATTACGAGGAACTCCCGGCCTCCTTTTCGAAACATTTTCATGTTTCAGTTTCACTGTGCGGTGTTAATTGAAAACCGTTTTCCCAATTAGATTCTAACTCCAGGGTATGTATTTACCGGACTTCATTCTCACATCTGTATGGCGTTACAGATGCTGAGTGGGAGTAGAATATTGGGAATTGGGTGATTATATCCTCAATATATATCAGAATTCTTTGTAATTGGTGATATTTGAGGAAATCACCTGGGTTTTGCCTAACAGCAAATATTTGGTTTTGAATATCCGTTGTTATGCACAAATTTCAAACTAATATATCCGTACGTTTATTTTATAGAATGAGATATAACTTTTTGAAATTATATTTATGACATTTACCTTTATCAGGTGATGGTTAGGTATGGTGCGGTGCATTCAACAGCGGTGTAATTCTTCTTAACCATAGCACAATTTTCAACCTACGACGCACAGGGTTTCAGTTATTGAACTCAGAGGACTTATACAAAGTATTGTATGTTGTCCGATATTCATTAGGACAAAGGGGTTGGTACTCGTACTATATTCTGTTTACTTATGACATCTCTAGTTTTAGACAAGTATTTCGTTAGAATATAAGGTCCAAATTTTGAGAATTTATAGGTATAAGAATAAAGTAGAGCACCATATGTTGCAAGTATCAGGATTCTTCAAAGTGATCGAACATATAGATACTTGTGCTAGGTATTCCGTTGTAAGTAATAATTTGAGAACTTGCTTCTCGCTCAGGTTACTCATCCGTGAGTAACCTCCTTGATGAATAATGCTGCTTGGCCTTCTTCCATTTAGTTGATATGCACTGGAAACGGCTGCATGTATTTTGAATCCGGTTCCAATTAAATTAGTGCCTTTATTTCTATATTAGATATAGATTGGATTCATAACTTAACGATGTTAAGGTATATGGAGTTGTCCGGCTTATGCTTAAAACCGGATTCTGGATAAACTCAAGGCACGTTTCAGTAATGGCAGTTTGTGGGTTATCCCGGGTTTTGACGAGGGTTAACATTCTACCATTTGGAAGATCAATAGTTATGTTGTTCTTGACTCGCCACCAGTTTTAGTAAATTGAATTCTTTTTCAGAAAACATTAGTGGGAGTTTGGTAGAACTGGAAGTGATTCCAGAACCAAAAACGATTGTTGAAAATTTAGTAGAACCTAAAACTTCAATTGGATTCGACAATCCATTAGCCACTCCGCAGATTTGGTGGGTAATCTCAGCCACCCGAGAGGTACTTAGGTTTCTTCAAAGATGGTGACAGGGAGGATTTTGATTACCCAAACTTGCCATTACTGCTGTTCCAGACTATAAGATCTGGCAGGATGATGAGTATAATGTCGTCCTAAATTAGCTTTAGAAGTGCATGTGTATACGACTCTGCCAGAGGGATGTTGTAGTCAGTGTACATAGCGGAAGTATGGTGGGAAAGTAGCTTATGTCTATTTATAGACTTAAGCAAGTATAGAGGAGATAGATCGTCTATTTTTTGATGTGATAATCATAAAGTTTGATTTCATCAGAATAATAGATGGACCTGATAAGAAGGTAGTAGGAAGTGATGTCCTGGTATTTGGATGACATGCTCTTGATAGCAAGTGATCTTACTATACTACGATCGGTTATACTATGGTTGTCACAAGGTGTTTCTCCACATAGGACCTGGATAAAATATCATGGATTATGGTCACTAGATATATGGTTTTAGATCTAGATTTTGGAAGTGTCTCAATTCGGATACCTGACACTATTCTAAAGTGTTTTAGAATGGACGACTCCTGGCGTGGTGGTGTACCCGCAGGTGACGGAGTCACCCTCTCTAAAGAGAGGTCTTCTAGACTGATAAGGAGAGAGATTTGCATGATTGGCATATCAGTTGCTTTGGCAATTAAGTCAATCATGAAATGTCAAGCACCACACCAGATATTGCTTTTGCACTGGATGCAGTAAGCATATATTAATCCAATCCTGGAGAAACGTTGGGAATCAGTTATGAACATAAGTGGATGTTCTTAGTATATGGTAACGACAGCCTCCTTCAGGAGGCAGTTATCACTTAAGGCTTCCAAGGTGACCTGGATGACAGAGTGACTATCAGAGTTATAGTTTTCCCTCTTTTTGAGGAGCAGTATGTTGGACAGTTGGTCCAAGCGAATACTGAGGAAGGTATGGTGCAGTATACTGATTAAATTCAGTGGAAGATACAATTTAAGAAGTTTGTTGGATTTGGAGTTCATTTGTGAACTGGGTCTCATCAGATATCCAGACAAATTCTAAGACGGGTATCGCTCATTTCAGGAGATGGTCTTTCTCCGCGAAGTTGAGATATAAAGAGATAAAGAAAGAAACATTGGAGCATATCCATTCACCGAGGATATTTCTCGAACGCAATAGTTTCGCAAACAAGCTTTGCGAGACTGAATAGTAGATAAGTTGGGTGTTTGGTATCACACGGGCTGTGAGTATGCGACGCAACAATAATTAGCCTTAAGTGCAAATGGGAGATTGTTGGATATAGTGCCCTTAAATCAATTATTGTAATCGCAGGCACGCGATTGTGATGATTGAGGGAGGACCTATACGGGTAGAACGGTCTTACTCAAAATGATGGTATGTTATCTGGTTTGTCTTTATTATCATGCACATGTATTATGTGGTATTACAGATCATTATTACATGTTGATAGAGCCCATACGATTCTTTCTGGACTTCCAGCATTATGATGGCAATCATATACGCGGGGGCTGGGTGGTTTATAAGCACATCCTTAAATGTCCCTAGTCGAGAGAGTATCGAGACTGGGCATCGATACTCCGGAGTAGACTAGTGTATACTTATCGAGACCCCGACGAGGGGCGGTGGCCAGTCTCACAAGCCATTGGTGTCAGTTAGTCACCTAAGATAGTATACGGGTGCTTATTGGATTATGAGTACACTGGACGGACTCGCCAGGAACATGCTAGTTGGTATTATACATATTGTCAGATAGAAGTTCCCAGGTGACATGAATATAGGTTAGTTTGCCGATCTGAGATCGTCATTTTTCTCGTGTGAGTTCCCACTATACTTTGATTACAATCATACCACAGCTCAAAGGAGTCGTGCAAACAGGTTTTAGTTGGGTACAGTCCCGAGCCACATGGAGGCAGTAAGCAGATCATCGGAGATTCGTCTCTCCCAGTATTGGAGGTTGATGTCGCGTAGTGCACGGGTGACCATCAGCATAAATCCTTGGCCAAGGTAGATGAGAATTACTGATTTGGATTAGTAGTTTTTCAGTTGGTGATGGGCTTTATACCGACACAAAATATCGCGTTATTAGGGGTCCAAGTTTATCCACCCCCTAAACCCGATATGCGATACTCTTAGACGAACAGACCGGACTGTATGGAGATTGTCACGGACAGGCTCAGTAGGGATTCGGATGAGTTTGCTCGTCGTCCTTCCTTTCTCTCAATACCTGGGTAGCCGTTACGTACAGCTAGTGTCACTGATGCGTTTGTGGTTAAACCCACTGCCAGCGTATTAAGGAGTTTTTAGAGTCCTATACAGAGGTTTTCCCTGGTTCTGACGAAATGATGTAGTAGCTGTATTAGATACGTGCAGGGTTCCGATCAATTGATTGTACTGTGTATCCGGACTTTCGATCGGACAGTTGATAATACTAGCCGGCTCGGGTTTGAGCCGAATTATTAAATCAGGTACTGATTTAATAATTTACGTATACGTATTTCGGTATGTATATTCTAGTATTATGTTCTTTGTGTTATTCTATCTCTTCGAGTATTCGCATTTCGGTACGAATACAGGTATGTATATGCAGTAGAGTGTAATCCGTATTTTTTTATAGATAACATTCTAGAAGGTGGACATCTTATTTTGGATTTATCTATTTATCATAAATGGATAATGAGGTGAAAAAGGAAAAATGGGAGTATGGTGAGAACCATGCTTGCATAGTGTTGCACAAATGAATTAACAATTCATTTGTGCAAACTATTCAAGCATGGGTTGAATATTAAATTGGAAAATTGTGTTTTATAAAACACGGCTTCATTCTTCACTTTTGGAGATGGATTTTCCTCCTCACCATTAGCTTCACTCCCTCACTCATTTTCTTGAGTTCCTCCACCTTCATCTTCAACCTCCTCTCTATAATCTCATGTGTTGAGAATAAAGAGAGGAGGTGAGATAGATAAATACCTTGAACACTTCATTACATCCTAGGTACTCTAGATCGGCAATCTAGAGTCCCTAGTTGCTTCACTTGATGCTTAGTGTGGAGTTAGAGCTATGAGCTACATTACTCGGATGTATCATCTTCGACAGAGGAAGACCGGTGATCAAGCTTAATCCAAAGGACCTCTAGGAGCTAAGGAAGATCGTAGAAGACCGAAGGACACGGATCGTTCGGTATAACACGTTCTATCACAGTAAATAACACTCTTTTTGATAGCTAGTTTCATATTTGGTTTCGATTCTTGGACGGTTTTGTTAGCGCCAAGTTTTTAAACGCCAATTTTTGTTCCGCATCGGCCACAGTAGATGGCCAGTGCGCTGGCATAACCCAACAGTCGTCAGAGGGTTCGTCGGCGAGGAGGGGAAGAGGAAGATTAAGAGATAGAGAGAGTGTGTGTATGAGGTCGAGCGGTTGAGAGAGAGGGAGTGGGCGCTGGGATCTCGAAGGAGGTTGCGTGGTGGACTGGGTCGTGAGTCGAGCGGGTCGAGCGGACGAAGTTGCAAGGGAGATAGAGGGTCATGGGGAAAAGAAGGAGGGAAAAAAAGAAAAGAAAAAGAGAGAATAGAGAGGGAGCCGGGGAGTGGGTTGGGCCGGGTTGGGTTGGGGAACAGGTTTGCACTACTACAATATGGGGTTACCCCTACGGACTTAGGAATCCGTAGGGGCAACTATTTCTTGACCCTATGGATTTATCCGTAGGACCACATCATTGTCCCTACGGTGCCTTACGTTCTAATTTGTTGTTTTGCCCTACGGAGCCGCAAACGGTGGACCTACGGTTATGTCCGTAAGGGCATATAAATAGGTTATTAATAAAAAAAACACAGAAAAGTCATTCATCGTTCCCAAAATTTCTCTCTCTCACTCTCCCGCGCCTCATCGCCTGTTCCCGCGCCTCGTCGCCACCGCGCTCCGCGCCTCGTCGCCACCTTCGTCGGTCGTTCCCACACCTTCGTCGACTTCCCGTGCCTCATCGCCACCTTCGCCGATCGTCGTCGACCACCGATTTATGTTGTCTCCTCCACGCCCGGTTAGTAATTAAATCTCAAATTATTTTTAATTTTGATGATGTTAGGTCTAGGGTTCAGGCCAGGTTTAGGTAGGGGTGAGGGTTTGGCATCGGCTTGGTCAAAGGCATCGGCATCGGGTTTGGTTATGGTTATGGTTAGGGTTAGGGTTAGGGTTCGGTTGGGGTTGGGGTTCAGTTGGGGTTGGGGTTGGGTTAGGGTTGGGGCTGGGGCTGGGCTGGGGCTAGGGCTAGGGCTAGGGTTCGGTTGGGGTTGGGGCTGGGCTGGGGCTGGGACTAAGGTTCGGTTGGGGTAAGGATGGGCTGGGGCAAGGGCTGGGGCTGGGGCTAGGGTTCGGTTGGGGTTGGGGTTGGGCTGGGGCTGGGGCTAGGGTTCGGTTGGGGTAGGGCTGAGGCTAGCTAGGGCTTGGGCTTCATCACCTGATATAGCGAAATACAAAGCGTACTTCAGTACTCCCGGCCTCATTGAGTTTCCCATTGAAGTTCCCAGTCAAACGGCATATGCATATTTTTATTCGCCATGAAATCCCAATTATCAAGCTACCGAGGACGAAAAGCCACCTTTGTTAGTCGAGAGTCATGGTAATAGACTTGTCATTATAGATCATAGTCAATTGTTTTTCCTATCATCTTCTTGATCCAGATGCTAATCAACTTGTTAATTAGTTACTATTTTTATGACGTATTTGTCTATATTTGTTGATAGTGGACTTTCTTTTGGATGAACATGTTTTTTTGATGCATGTTTCAGTCATGTGAATTCATATATTGCGTATAACGCTTTATGATATCAGTATCCTACATTTGTAGTTTTAATTGTTGATTGTTATAGATGAATGCCATTGCAATAATAGTTTTTTGTTGATATATTAATTTTTCAAATATTTGCATGTATGTATCCATGCCTGCCTGCATATATGTATATATGAGGATAATGGGTATATTATTAGGTTGCCGTAGGAGAAAATTTTCCTTCATATGGCTGTCAAAAGTCAATCCTTAATCTCTTTGTGGATGATCAGTTCTATCAATCTTGATCTCACTGGTTTAAAATCATGTTACACATACAACACGAATGCACAACAAACGCATCATTAGAGAGTGATTCAAGATGTTCAAGTTAAAACCAATATATGATACTCGATGATAATATGAAACCTTCGTATTCTCATCGATACTCATATATGAAACTAAAAGCGCCACTTAGTCCCCGTCTATCGGTTAACATACGTTTGATGTTCGTCGTGACATAGAACTATACGAAGGTTGTTAAATATCGGACGGTATAGCTCGATACTAACAACCGTCATATAGTCTATGTGACGAGAAGATTCAATCGTATGGTAACCGATAGTGTCCCTAGTGGACAAGTTAGGAATGTATAAAGCAAACACCTTCATTCACTTGTGTTTTCATCCGTTTCGAGATATTTCGTCGGTACCTTTCCGCTGGTTCTCCGTGTACAAAGATAGATTAGATGTTCATTTCAATGTTGTTTCACAGCTTTGAAATGATTATCTATTCTATTACAGTGTACTCGGAGAACAGCGGGGAGGTGCTGCCGAAATTTACTCGAAACGGTTGAAAGTACAAGTGAATGGGTGTTCGCTCTATACATTCTTAATGGAATAGAAGCCTTACCCCTGACAGCCGGAACACACACATACAACAAGAATACACAACAAAAGCATAATTAGAGAGTGATTCAAGATGTTCAAGTTAAAACCAATATATGATACTCGATGATAATATGAAACCTTCATATTCTCATCGATACTCATATATGAAACTAAAAGCGCCACTTAGTCCCCGTCTATCGGTTAACATACGTTCGATATTCGTCGTGACATAGAACTATACGAAGGTTGTTAAATATCGGACGGTATAGCTCGATACTAACAACCGTCGTATAGTCTATGTGACGAGAGGATTCAATCGTATGGTAACCGATAGATTTATCCCGTATGGACAAATTAGGAATGTATAAAGCAAACACCCTCATTCACCTGTGTTTTCATCCGTTTCGAGATATTTCGTCGGTACCTTTCCGCTGGTTCTCCGTGTACAAAGATAGATTAGATGTTCATTTCAACGTTGTTTCATAGCTTTGAAATGATTATCTATTCTATTACAGTGTACTCGGAGAACAGCGGGGAGGTGCTGCCGAAATTTACTCGAAACGGTTGAAAGCACAAGCGAATGGGTGTTCGCTCTATACATTCTTAATGGGATAGAAGCGTTACCCCCGACAGCCGGAACACACACATACAACAAGAATACACAACAAACGTATAATTAGAGAGTGATTCAAGATGTTCAAGTTAAAACCAATATATGATACTCGATGATAATATGAAACCTTCATATTCTCATCGATACTCATATATGAAACTAAAAGCGCCACTTAGTCCCCGTCTATCGGTTAACATACGTTCGATAATTTATTCTTTTCAACGACAAACGCACACATAAAGCATATACACGGATTTTCTCCTTTGTCAGTAACCATCCCGTTCTTATATTTCTCAATATAGTCACCATAACCTACAATTTATATATTATACAGTCTAACATGGCCCATGAGTACGTCAGAGTTAAGGACTGGATGTATGTGGATTGGCAACAACGTATGCAACCTAAGTTTGTCGCGGAAGTTGTTGTTTTTATTGAATTGGCACGCGCACATAATAAGATCATAATAGAGAAGATTCTCTGTCCGTACGATAGATGTGGCAATAAGTACTGGCAGAAGGTAGAATTGACAGAGCTTCATATTGTAAAATATGGGTTTACTACACTTTATACAACTTGGAAATATCACGGGGAAGGAGAAGAATGCAGTAATGCGGCAGAAGAAGAAGGAGAACATGATAATGCGGCAGGAGAAGAAGGAGAATTCGGTAATGTGGCAGAAGGAGAAGACGGTAATTTATTTCCATCAGAAGAAATGGAGGATATGGTAGAAGCTGCCCTAGGTGAATCTATTCGTACCGAAGATGACATTCCTTCCGGTCAAGGACCGCGTGCGGATAAATATGAAAATTTCATGAATGATGCTAGAAAACCAATTTATGAGAATGCAAAATATTCCACCCTCTCATGGTTCGTCCAACTTTTCCAGATTAAGTGCCTAAATGGATGGAGCAACAAGTCATTCACAATGCTTTTTTCGTTCTTGAAAGATTCTATGCCCCCAAGAAATAACGTGCCCGATAGCTGGTACGGATCCCAGAAGATGATGTCTGATTAGGGTCTAAAGTGCGAGAAGATTCAAGCATGTCCTAAAAATTGCGTGTTGTACCAGAAAGAGAATTCAGAATTGAAAGAGTGTCCAACATGCGGAGATGCCAGGTATAAACCGAAAGATTCTGATAAGAAGCCTGATATACTTGTCAAGATAGCACGATACTTTCCCATAACACAGAGGCTACAGAGGCTATTCAGGTGCAAGAAAACAGCCGAGGCAATGATTTGGCATCACCGTGCTCCTCCAAGTGAAGAAGGAAAAATGAGCCATCTAAGAGATTCACCGGCATGGAAGGATTTCGATAGGAGGCACGCAATATTCAGTAGCGATCCTCGCAATGTCCGGCTCGGACTGGCTAGTGATGGCTTCTGCCCATTCAACTATATGGCTGGAAATCACAGCACATGGCCCGTTGTAATGATAATTTATAATCTGTCGCCTTGGTTGGCTATGGACCAATCATACTTTATGATGCTTCTTCTTATCGACGAACCAAACTCACCGGGAAACAATATCGACGTCTATCTCCGACCTCTGATCGAGGAGTTGAAATCTTTGTTCATTGATGGTGTAGAGACATACGATGCAAACACAAATACAACCTTCATACTGCGTACGGCTTTAATGTGGACAATTAATGACTTTCCTGCATATGGAATGCTATCAGGTTGGTCCATACATGGTCACAAAGCATGTCTTCATTGCCATGAATACACAACATCGAAATTCTTGAATTTTAGCAGGAAGCTTTGTTATTGCGGCCATCGACGTTTCCTGCCTCTAGACCACCCCTATAGATTAGACTCGGTTCACTTTGATGGTCATCAGGAGCTTCTTGGACCTCCATCCCCATTGTCCGGAGAGGACGTGACTGCTCGATGAGATGATTACAATAATGTGACCTTCGGGATGGATCCGACGAAACAGGTCAAACCACCATTTTGGAACAAGTTAAGCATTTTCTTCGAGCTTCCGTACTGGTCAACAAATTTAGTGCGTCATTGTCTGAACGTCATCCATATAGAGAAGGGAGTATCAGAGCACATACTCAACTTGCTTCTTTGTAAAGACGGGAAATCGAAAGACAACCTGAATGCTCAGATGGATCTACAGGAGTGGGGAATAAGAAGTGAATTGCACTCTAGACCGGTAACGGGTAAACCGGGCAAGTTTGTACTTCCCAATGCCGCTTATCATATGTCACAACCGGAGAAGAAAAGATTCATGCAGGTGTTGCATGATTTGAAAGTTCCCACAGGTTTCTCAGGATCATTCAGCAAGAAAATAAAAATTGTGAAAGGCAAGATCGATGGGCTGAAAAGTCATGATCACCATGTTATCGTGGAGCACCTTTTTCCATTAGCCCTCAGGACTTCTCTCCCCGAATCGGTTGGTCTAGTAATCAACGACCTATGTTGTTTTTTCAGAGAGTTGTGTGCTAAAACACTAGAGGTTGTGATGCTGGATAAACTAGAAAATTCTATTGCGTTGATACTTTGCAAGTTTGAGCGTATCTTCCCACCATTATTCTTCGATATCATAATATTGACGGTTCATCTTACAACTGAGACTAAGTTAGCCGGACCGGTACAATATCGATGGATGTATCCCGTCGAGAGGTATGTATAATTTTTTGTTCGCGCAATTTTTAAATTTATTGTTGTCCTGTATGCCCGTATTTATTTATTCAACATATTTTCATTAGGTACCTATACACTCTTAAAAAGTATATACGCAATAAAAATTGACCAGAGGGTTCTATCATGCAAGGTTATCTTCTTGATGAAGCAACCACATTTTGTTCCCGCTATCTGGACGAGAACATTGAGACAAGACTTATCCGGCCTCGAAGAATTCAAGACGGGCCATACGGTAAAGCCGATTATAAGAGGGTAGATATTATGTTTATCACCAAGATATACCGGTTTATCTTGCTTAATTACGCATGTCTTGAACAAATTAGAGAGTAATTTTTTTTGGATTAATTATTATATTTGTGTTTGTGTGTGTATGAAATGATATAATATTAATGTCACCATTATTTGTCGAAAACAGAATTCATTTTAACGAGGTACGTGAGAGACATCCTGATTGGAACGAAGAACGATTGGAAAAATATCATCAGGATAATTTTTGTGATTGGGTCACAGATCATGTAAGTTATTCGAATAACATTTTATTGCTCCCAGTTTTAATCTAAACTTGTATCGTTATGTATTTTTCGTAAAATTTGTTTTGTTAGATCCACGATCCGAACTTGTCTGCATCATTTGAGAGTGATTCAAGATGTTTAGCTCAATTTCCTAGTATGGAGGTTGCATATTACAAAGGATTTGGTGTCCTTGGATACAAATTCGAAGTTAAGGATATAGAAACATCTAGAACTACTCAGAATAGTGGGATTGCGACGGTAGGATCGGACGGTGTGATTTATTATGGGTACTTAAATTGTATACTCAGCATCCACTATCCCGGACGATCAAAACCCTTTTATATATTTCAGTGTACTTGGTACGATACGCGAAGCGATATGGATAAGTGGAGAAGCAATTTTGGGACTTGGAAAGATGAATATGGATTGAGCAGTGTGAACACACTTTGATTTTACGGTCAGGAAGATCCGTTTATCTTTCCGAACCAAGCGTTCCAAGTATACTAACTCACAGTGTTTGAAGCATCCGGGATGGAGTGTTGTATGCCGATAGAAATCCAGGGATGTCTACGATGTCCCAGAATTCGAGGACAGTAATGAGGATGAAGAAGAGAGAAGGTTTAGAGTACCCCGACCGTCTGTTTCGAAGGACGGGTTGTCTTCGGCCGATCATGAAGTTACGTGGGTTAGAAATGACATCGACGATGAAATCCAAGTAGATATCTATACTGCGCCCACGAAACGAAAAAGGTTATCAGTAATGTTATATTATTACTTCACATTTTACGATCTATACATATATAGTCAATAATTTTAATGATTGTCTAATGCGTCCACGAACCATTTATCTAGATTTGATGACGATGACGGGAGCAGCAAGGGGCGGCAGGAACTCCAGCGGCGGCACCGGCAGAGGCAGAGCGGTCCTGCCGCCAGGAGAGCTGCGTAGGGAGCTTCAGAGGGCCGGTCTTGCACCCAGATCGGAGACCCCTTCGGATACCTCCTTCCGTGTGGATTTTGCCACACCTCCAGGTATATTGCACGCATATCCATTTTGAATGTAATATTATAGATATTCATGCCTGTTTATGTCAAAATTACTTATATTGTCAATGTTTGATTGTCTAGTTGTTGGTGATGCGTCCACATCAAGGACAGAGGCCACTCCCGCTCCTCCAGGTATGTTTATATATCATATAGTGCATGTATATTGATTTAGAATGCTATATCGTAAATATACACACATTCCTTTTGCTCTTACTTAGATAGTAATTTTTATTATTGTGTAGCTGTAGGTGGTGACACCACCGCACCTGCGGGTATGTTTATATGTCCTATAGTGCATGCATATTGATTTAGAATGTTATATTATTGATCTACACATTCTTTTTGCAATTACTTATATAATCTATTTTTAATTGTCTAATTATAGGTGGTGCATCCACATCTGACGCAGGGGCCAATCCTGCCACTTCCGTACCCTCCGCATCGTCTGTAGATTAGTATGAATAAATATAAAATATTTATTCATTTTACATATGCTCTATAGAATAAATATGAACTTCATGGAAATTTAGCGTCAATATTTATTTTCTAGTTGGAGGGGATGCGTCCGCATCCGGGACACCGGTTGTTCCTCACCGGAGGAACTATCGTCCCGCTCGTGCTGCTGCCCGGGCCAAGGCTCATGCTTTAGTCACCGGAGGTATATATCACACTTCAATTTTCGTTTAACCTTGATTTCTTAATACAACTTTGTCTTAATATTGATTGTCTTGATATTTCTTGCATACGCAGGGCCTCCCCATCCCCAGAGGGGGACTCGAGACCCGAATCAGTCCCATAGGCTGAGCCCTGACAGAGGTAGGGGGAGGCAGCATTCCCCCTCTTTTTTACCCTTGATTATCACTATACCGGTCCTCATGCCGAGAGGTTCGGCCGGTATATGGGGGATGAGAGCCAGCTCGTGAAGAACCATCCACTTCACGTTGAGTGGGGCGAGCAGCACCGGCGTTCATTCGCCCTCTTCTTTGATCAGGCTCGGGTATTAATATATATTTTCATTTGATTTATCCAATATATTTATTATTAACACTTGCAATCTAATAACAATGTTTTTTTTGTATTTTCAGTTGGATTACGATTTTCAGCCTGTATCCGACCCTGATCACCCTGGGAGGGTGCTCGACTTTCATGCTTTGTACAATGGCCTGATGAAGAACATGCAGACCAAGGTCCGATACAACAGGAATGAGCTGAAGGCCGACTGCTACTCCCTGTGGATGACGACCCCGAGGCAGAGAGAGCGGCCCTCCTATCTACTCCGGCCTTTGCGAGAGTCGACGTAGCGACATGGCCTCTATTGTGCGAATATTTCGACTCTCAACGCAAACAGGTATGTATTTTAAATATAATTCATTGTTTAAGATATAATTTATTTTTTTGTGTTCCTTAATTAGAAAACTAAATGTGAATGTGTTGTGCAGAAACATGCCACTCAAAATATAGAGAATAGGAAGTCGGCGAAGAGAGGTCGCCCCACTTATACAGGTGGCTCGAAGAATATTACTCGAGCCATGGAGTTATCGATAAATTACAATAGACCGGCCTTTGTGATATAATGCAATATTAAGAGTTATTTTCTAATATATCTAATATTAAGAGTTATTTTCTAATATTGCAGACATCTCAGACCCTGGCGCAAGGTGGTACACCGAGCGTGCTGTCCGCATATCTTGCCGTCCACGGTACCTCGACAGATCCCACCACGGGCGAGGTTCGATATCCCGACGTCGCTACCTAGGAGTATTGCGTAAGTGTTAATATTTATTCAACCCCTATTTGAAATTTTAGTTTTGGAAGGTTCAAATTTAAATTTTATACTTATATTTTACTGCTTAATGTGGGTGTAGGAGCGGGTAGTTGAGCAGGCCGAGGCATCGGGGATCGATTTTACCGGACAGAACGATCCGAGGCTGCTGATCCCAGTCCTGGACGCCGCATACGGAGGGCACCACGGAGTTTGGGAGAGAGGCCGGGGACTGGGCCCTAGCAGGGCCCATATGAGGTTGGACTCCACCCCGGCGGTTACTTTCTCCGTCTCTAGTGAGCGACGTGTCCAGCATGAACTGGAGAGCTTGAAGGCCACCGTTCAGGAGTTGAAGGAGATACTGGTATGTATACTACTTAATAGTAAAGTATCATGTCATATTATAGATATCAATATATCCAATATTAGTACGTAGCCTGAGCTTATTTGGTTGTAGACTTAGCTTTGATTAATCATACATACATATCTAATTAAAATAAACTACGGTTTTCCAAACTAGATATCCAAATGGGGTTTCGAAATAACTTGATAATGATACGAATTCGAATAATACACAATTCTTACTCGCTTATTACACACGTTAGGTCCAGACGCGACAGGGTACATCGGCCGAGGCTCCACATGCATCTCCTTCGGCTGCGGCTCCGCAAGCCACTACATCGGCTGCGGTTCCACAGACAGCTCCTATAGCTCCACCACCCTCTCATACTCCCGCAGTCGCGGCTCCGCAAGCCACTGTCTCGACGACGGCTGCGCAGACCACATCGCCAGCTCCACAGCCCGCTCAGACTCCCGCACGCTCCGTATTGCATGATTTATTGATCGAGGAGCAGGCACGCCAGATTCTGGCGTTTATCAGAGGTGGAGCTGGACCGAGCTAGGGTAGCTTTTTGATTCTTATTTTTTAAAACATGTATTTATTTATATGATACATATTGTACTACATTTTGGACGATATTGATATTGGTGGTCCTACGGTGTTTATATTTATATCATATTCTGTTTTTTGGTTTCTTTTGTATATTATATGCGTGAGATGTGATTATGAATACTGCGATATATGTTGTGTGATGATTAATTTTATATTTGATCGATGTATATATTATTATGCACAGGGCGAGAAAAAAGTAGGCAGCCCTTTTTTTTAAAAAAACTGATAATATGTACCTACGGATTAATCCGTAGGTACCAACGTTGCCCCTACGGATTAAACCGTAGGGGCAAAATATCAGGATAACTGATAGTTTCCCCTGTGATCTCAGTATCAGGGGGTTGAGCTTGCCCCTACGGATATATTTGTAGGGGCAAATAAATGCCCCTACCCAGTTATCCGTAGAGGCAAAATATCAGGATTCCTGATATTTTGCCCCTACGGATATGTACCTACGAATGTATCCGTAGGGGCTATTACTTGGCCCTACTGATTCATCCGTAGGCATACGTAATCTATTTTATAAAACCGTAAATAAAATAAATTTTTTCCCCTACGGCCTATTCCGTAGGGCAAACGGGACCTACACAGAACTCCGTAGGGGCCAATTTTTGTCCGTAGGGGCAAGTTCAAGGCTTCGACTTGCACCTACGGCGTTTGTACCTACAGGGTATTTTCTTGTCCCTACGGCTATATCCGTAGGGGCAGTGGTTTGCCCCTACGGATATATCCGTAGGGGCAACCCTTATTTGTAGTAGTGTTGGGTTTAATAGAGTTAAGATTAACAATATATGGAAAATATTAATTGAAGAAATTTTAAATAGAAAAAAATCGGGAAAAATATTTACAAGGGAACTGGGTATTACACACACACATACATATATATCATGCTTCCACTTCCAGTAGTTAGACAACGTGATGTTACACTTTATGCGAGCGCCACCATAATCGGGCAGTAAAACCTTTATGCAGCTAGGTGGAAAATACGGGTTCGAACCATGCTTGTATCAGTTTACAGCCAGTTATTCTAAAAATAAAAAATTCACATGTTATTAGCTTTTTAAGGACCCACTGTGTAGTAATGATTTATGATGCAAAAATTTGCTAGTTTTTATTTAGTTTGGATCTTTTCTAAATTTAGTTGTGATAAGAATTGCAGCTAATTTATTTTCTTTTTGTGTTTGCATGACTTGCTGGTTATGATTTGCAATTGTATTTAGTATCCTAGCATATTTCCTCGTTCACAATACCAACTGTATCGGGAGAGTTAAATTTATGGTTTTATATTACGTATGCTAATACTATAATATTTACAAGAAGTTATGACGGTAAGCCAGAAGAAAAGAAGAAAGATCAGATCACTGGATCTATACATGTAAAAAAATTCATGTACTGCACATGTGGGGAGCTTTGACTTTTATTTTAATAAAATAAAATGATACCGAGACAAGGGACTTTGGTTATGGGATTATTATTTAGTTTCCTCATCAATTGTGATAACTAGGAAAGATTCTTCCAATGGTTTTGGAATTGGCCAAGCTTGGGTGAACCTAAAGAAACTTACAAGTACAAAACTTTGGTCTAGCTAGCTTTCTTGTAAAGTTTTTGAAAGAGGAGATGGAAGTGGGTGTGGAGATTTTTATAGAGTTGTTAATTTGATGAAAATTGATGCTTATGTTTTCGTCTCTTTTTGCTTATTTTTTACTTTCTCTATTCTGTATGTTATGCTTGATATGTTATATCGAATATTTAGTTTAATATGATATTTTGTGTGTAGATGCACAAATGGAGGAATAGTGCATGCGACTATTCCTGCATGACTAAAAGAACAAAATTAACTTATTTGATTGGATTATTTTGAAGCATTGATTTATACATTGTCAGCAAGCTCTTAAAACATCGAGTTTGTGTTGAGCAAGTAAATCCTTACCATAATACTTTCTACTTATTACATATAAACCTAGAAGGGATCAATGGCAGGAACTGGACCTGTAAACAAGTTGAACTATATGGTTCAAATCAAATATCACACTGCTCACCGATGAGCTATAGCTCAATTGGTATGGGCACTTCTCCTCTTGGGAAAAGTGCAGAATTTGAACCCCATAAACCCTAAGAGTGGAAGTGGTTACAATTTAATGCTTTTGGGGTAAATTTTTAGGTCTCCTGCGTGCGTATTTGTATTATGTGTTGCTACGTGGTGTACGTGGATGTGTTGTGTGCATGCGTTAAGGCTTATGGTACAATGCCAATATATATATTGTGTGCATAGGTTAGGGCTTACGGTACAGTGCCAACATATCTATTTATATAATGGAGAAAAGATGCCATAGGAGGGGATTTTCTCATATGACATCGAAAAAATACAACCTCCATCATTTTTTTTGGCGATCGGCATCCATCATCATCATCGTTATCATTTAAGATGTGCATACACCAAATTTCAAGTGATTCCACCACTTTTTCACCTTTGAATTGGCAATGTAAAAAGTTTTGTTATCAGTAAACCATTTATTTTGCACCAACTAAATCAACGGTGAAAAAAATGGTATAATCACATAAAATTTGGTATATCCACATCTTAGCTGATAAAGATGGAGATGATGTATGTCGATCGTCGAAAAAAATCATGGAGGGTGCATTTTTCCGACGCTATAGGAGGAAATTCCCTCCTATGGCACATTTCCTCCATTAACCTCATCTTTATCATCTAAAATGTGGATAAACCAAATTTCATGTGATTATACAATTTTTTCACCGTTGATTTAGTCGATGCAAAATTAATGGTTTACCGACAACAGAAATTTTTGCATTGCCAATTCAACGGTGTAAAAGTTGTGGAATCACATGAAATTTGGCGTGTGCACATTTTAGATGATAACAATGATGATGATGGATGCCGATCGTCAAAAAAAATGATGGAGGTTGTATTTTTTCGACGCCATAGGAGGAAATTCCCTCCTATGGCCTCTCTCTCTCTCTCTCTCTCTCTCTCTATATATATATATATATATATATATATATATATATATATATATATATATATATTACTGGCCTGATCTTCTAATAGTTTTGATAAAATTTCTCTTGCACCCAGATCAAATTAATACCCGGTTCCTTTGTAAATATTTTCCATATTTATAAATATATGTTTCCTAAATTTTTCTATTTGAATATTTTGTATAAATAATTTTCCCTATGTTTCCTATGTTTTTCTTCAAATTCTATTCAATACCCTAATTCTATTTTGAAACCCAACCCCAACCCAGGCCCAGCCCATGAACCCCAATCTAGGCCTAGCTCATGAACCCAGGCCCGACCCTCTTCTCCTCCTTCCCTCTTCTCTTTCCTCTCGTGCTCTCCTTCTTCCTCGCAACCTCCCCACGAGACCCGCGTCTCTCCAACGGCCCACAACCTCGTCCACCCCCTCAGCCACCCCCATGACTCGCTCAAACCCATGACCCTCCTTCTCCATCGCCAACCGCCCGTGACACCCGCTCCCTCTCGACGTCGCCTACTTCCCTGAGATCCCCTCAACGTCCTCCGCGATCCCCAACTCTGAGCTCCTCTCCCTCATCAGCGACCACCTCCCATCATGCCGCTGATCTCGTCACCGCAACCTCCATGCCATCATCTCCTTCACCTGAGCTCCCTTGCTTCCGCACCACCATTTCCCTTTACCCCAGATCCTCCGCGATCCCCTCACCTGCTCCTCACACCCTTCAACCACCGAGCTCCCCCACACCCTCATCACCAACCCC
Organism: Agapanthus africanus; assembly: GCA_030015575.1. Classification (NCBI taxonomy): domain Eukaryota; kingdom Viridiplantae; phylum Streptophyta; class Magnoliopsida; order Asparagales; family Amaryllidaceae; genus Agapanthus; species Agapanthus africanus. Next base: position 2,526,915 of record JASDDO010000006.1, on the reverse strand, counting down.
TAGCTCCATCACCACCAAGCACCATCGTCGTCGTTACCCCATGCATCGCCATCGTCGCTGACCTCGTCTCCTCCTTCACTCACCACAACACCACCGGAGCCGCCAACACCTTACCACCACCGGCCACCTCCGTCTGCCCCCTTCTCTCCAAAGCCACTATAACCACAACCCTACCACACCACCACGCTGTCACGACCCGAAATATTAGCTCGTGACCAGCACTTAAATCACGCAACGTCTAAAGACGTAACGTAATTCAAGTAAGCTGAAACCCAGAAATCTAAACATTTTAAGAAAAATAAATGAGGTGAAGTTTTGAAATAAGGGTATAATGAAATCAAGTTTTCTTAATGCATAGAATAGGAATATGAAAAATGCAAGTGGATTATGCAAGTTTAAAAACATGTTTCGTCTTTTTTAAAAATTTGGGCAGCACCTCCTTTGTATATTTTGATCCAAAACCACATATACAAGATAATGATAAAGGCATCCCCAAGCGGGAGCTAGCTCTTTGCCAAACCGCGGATCACAACCACGCAAGACAATATATACAGTATACGATGCCCAACGGCGAAGTTCACCACAAAAGATAAAGAAATAAGCAAGACATTAATCACAAATACCGGAAAACCCCTCGCTCTAAGTCTCGCAACCACAATCTCACTAAGTCTCATTACTTATACAATTTACTAATTTTGATTGATGGAGTTGACTAGATACAATATGAAATATAAATACAAGAGTGGGTACGATACAAATGCCCCACCTACCAATGCAATCACCTAAAAGAAGCTATGTGCCAGCGATGCCGCTATGGATCCATGCGGTCAACCTGCAAGAACTATGGCACAACGGGGGTGGGTTGCCAACTCATGAGTAGAAAAACATCTACAAGTAGAAATCGAATAAACAACGACTCCTAGGTCGACTATATCATAAAGGTAATACTATGATATCTAAGGTGACCGGGTCATCATATGTGCCAACAATGTAATCAATACCTATATGTATGCGGATATAATCCAACAATATAATCAAGGTATGTATGCATGTGGATCTCGTCTAACCATATAATCAATGTATGTATGCACGTAAATATCATAAAAGAGTGTGCATGAAAGTATGAGGATGTAAATCGACGGTGTCCCTCGCGACACATAAAAATCATGAAACCTAGGTGTCCAACATCGACACCCGAAAACATCATGAAACCCGTGTCCAGTATCGACACATAAATCCTCATATCTCGGGCTCTGTCGGTCCGGATCGGCCTACGGGCTCCATCAGTCTGGATCGGTCCATATCATCTCTTGACTCCGGTCGGTATCCTCCGGATATCTGTCGAGCCCAAATACTATCACCGGTAGGTAGTGGTCTCTCTGTCAGGCTCACGTCTACTGCACAGCAGATCCGTTATCGCCCCGGGGTACCATATCGGGTCCACCATGTACCCGCAATCGGCCTGGACCACTCCTCAAATCGGGTTTCACATGTCACACGTCTCAGAACCGAGAAAACGCATGGTGGACGCACTGAAATATCATATCAAGAGAAACCGGGATTTTAAAACAGTACATGCTTTCTTTTAAAATAGCCACGGTTCTCAAATCCAGAAATCTCATGAAAACAGCATATCTCAATGCGTAAAAGCGTAAAGCATGATGTATGCGACATATAACAGAAATGTAAGCATATCCGTATATCATGCAACATGGAACAGTGATATGACATATTAAGGGAAAACCGCTCTTTTAAATGGATCCAGTTTTTAAAATAGCACATGCGGTCCCCAAATCTCCAAGATTGAATGCAATACCGTATAAAGATGCACATGTGTATATACGCAAGTATGGACGTACAAATGTGTGTGTCCGCAAGTATAGGTGTACAATATGTATATCATGATGCAGCAACCCTACTGTGTAGTGGCATGGCAATTATGGATGATGAAGTGTGTGAGCCGGCAAATCTGTGTACGTGTAACATATACATCATCGATAATGGTGCAGGTGTACTAGCACAGATATAAGCAATGCAATGAGAATAATATGAATGCAGCATAAGGTAAATCATATGCAAATGCTGACGGGTATACGTATCTAACATGACCGAGTCGGTGAATCAATCAATCGGCATCCCGCCTCACAACATCCTGTACGGTATACTCCATCGTACGGCATCCTTAAGTCAAGGGTATGGATCAAACCTCAAGTTAAACTCATCATGTACGGAAAATCATCGTACAACGGCATTAAGCTATCAGGGATCCTACCATCCTATAAAACGAGGAGGGTACGGACCTAACGTCTCGTACGACTATCACTCACGATTCACAACATATATAAATATCTCAATATATCTATGTCCCAGGTCACATCCGCAACAATCTCATTTCAGGGGACCGGCAGGGTATCAATCATCTCAATCGACTCGCATCCGTATACCAACATATCACCAAATCATCATATCACGTCATATATTCTTTTCATCGCATGTATATCCCTCATCAAGTCAATTTTACAAATATATTCTACCTTTAGTATAAGTATAAGTATCTAATCTAACATACACACCCGAACCATACAAACCGTTTTTGAAAGATGCGAATCGTAGTTTTGAAAGTAGGGGCTACGGTGTTTTTAAGGAAAAGATATCATTTGGAAATCCGTAACATCCCTCAATGTATCAGTTTAAAAGATGCATACGATTCTTCAGTTTGGAAATAGGTATGGTTCGGATGACACACCTACGTCGACTATCTAGTTCTATAGTACCCTAAACGGCAATATCGTCAAATATCATCCTCAAGTTCCGTCATCACATACTAGTCGTATCATATCACTTCTAACTATCCTTAGTTTATAATATGGTTTTACTAACAATCTTTTAACTCTAACTCTGGTTTCCAAATCTAGGTTTTCTTAACCATAAGCTACAAATCGGTTTCCACCAAAACTTTGCGGGGGTGCTATACGCCATCCACCTGACTTCACCCATGGATATAAATCCACTCACCTTGGTCTTCGCTTGCCGAAGTCAATGATGCCACGCTCCGTCGCCTCGGAATCCACACGAAGGTACCTACAATAACAACACATATCGCAACACGTATTAAAATCAAGGCGAAAAACCAAAACGGCACATGCTTCGCTCACAGGTTAGAACCTATAGCTTACGTGTACAAAATCAACCAAACAACCCTTGTTGTTGATGTACAGACATCCAACAACAAAATACGAATCCAAAAATAAAAAATGAGCATCCCAAAATACGAAAAACATGTCCAAAATCACACTAATATGCCCCAGATTTTGACTCAGGTCAAACTAGCCAAAGTTGCACATACACAGGGTCTAGTTTACTGGAGAACAAGACATGGACCAAATACGAACACTTTTCCTCACACCCCGGCCGCAAATTGCGGCCAGGAACAATAAATTTGCGATCAAACTTGAAGGGTAGGGGTTCAGGTCTTGGGTGAAGGTTCCAGGTTGCCTGCACACTCTTCTGTGTTTGCTAAATAATTCCTAGTGCCCCCAGGTGATAGCAGATCACAAAATACCAACACAAATTCCATAATTTCCCGATATCGACGAATCTAAAGTTCGTGTTTTGGTGTTTGGTCACTGTTCCAGGTCAAGAATTGGTCTCTAGGGTCTTATAACAGCCATTAGGCATCCCCCAATCCACACAACACTCAAAACCCTCTCTAGAATTTTCCAAGTTCACAAATACACATCTTAAATCCATTTCTAACTAACTAGAATTTAAAGAAACTTAAAACTATCTTAATGGTAGAAATTATACCTCATAGATGCAACTCAAGAAAAATCATAGTTTGCCAATGTTGCCAAAATCCCACTTTTCTTGGTCCAATGTGTAGAGGAGAAGGAGAAGATCAATTTTAAAGAAAGGGGTTTAGGGTTTTGATGAAGCTTTTTAGATGATTTCATGGGTTGAAGTGGAGGGGGACGAAGATGGAGAAGGAGAAGAAGAAAAGAAATGGGGAGGAAAATGGGGTTGCTGCCCTCTCTCTCTCTCTCTCTTTTATTCTAACCCTCTCACTCAATTAATACCCTTTTGCCCTTTTCACCCTTTTTCATTTTCTTTCCTTTTAAACTTTAAAACCAAAACACAAAATACCCATAAAACAACAAAAATGCGATAACATGCAACCAAATGCAACATGACGTGGTGCACTAGCCACGGAAAACTGTAAAAACACGGATTTGGCTTAATCGCGATTAGCAGTGCACTAATCGGGTTTTTACCCAAACTGCATATAATAAATTTAAAAATGACAAATCCTTTAAATATATTATTAAATGAATAAATCATTTTAATTTCCATTTATTTCACAATTATCGGTATATATTTATACCCTTTTCGAAAACCCCAATTTCGCAAATCGGGCAGTTTTCGGGAAATATATTATTTTAATATTAAATTCCAAAAATAATATTTTATATTTTTCTGAAATGTTACAATCATCCCCCCTTAAATAAATTCGGTCCCCGAATTTAAATTTAAACCCCCAAAATCTAAAACATTTCAACAATCAGCTCAAATCAACGGGGCTCCGAAATCACGGAAGATATAGAAACAACACTGCGCGTTAAGTGCGCATGAAAACGAGTACAAAACTCAAAAACCGAACTCCGTCAAGCATCACGCAAATCATCGGATTTGCACGCATATCTTCGGAGTTACAATAGAGATACAGGTCTCGAAATCCACTACTGAAATCCAATATACACTAATCAAATACTATATTACGTGTATAGTACGCATTCTTGAAAACTCCAAAATCTGAACAAAATATATGCAAAATCTTTTCTGAATTGCCACGTGATGCGTAACTCACGGCATAAGTGACGGACGCTCATTTTAAAATAATAATACATGTCCATATATGGTTTCCTAAATACACGTTCCGTCGTTTTCAAAATATCCCAAAAGGTTTTCCTTTATAAATGTTCATGTCACTCACGGACACATAGGAAATAACGAGACTATAGCTCTTTTTCAAAAACCTCTTGGTAAACTTTTAATGCATGCAAAGTACTCAGGTACTGTCCTCATATCAGTTTTGTTTGGCTACTACACAATATAGTGCCTAATATGAAAACAAAGTGCTCAAAAGTAAGATCAGCCTCAAATGGCGTATCCAACAACCACATGCGTCTGGTGCGCACGGAAATCAAATCCAAACACAGACGCCACTATACGCACAAAGCAAAACTAAGTGCAACGGGGGTGCACAAAAGCATCTGTCCACTGCAACGGGTGTGCACGACAACAATATCTGGTGCATCTATTGTGCACGAAAATATCAAATCCGGTGCATCAAATGCGCGAAATACAAGTATGGTGCAACCAATGCACGAAAAACACATTAATAACTCAAATGCGTATAAGAATAACACCGAGTGTACCAAGGTGTATAAATCAAAACGTGTGCAACTACGAGCACAAATCCGTATCAATGCACTACAAGCACATATGAGCTATACCGAGTGCAAAAATCACACCGTCCGTATGAAATCAACGAAATCATAAACACATGCTACGAAGGTACAAAATTGACATCAATTGCAATGGATATGCACAAATCGCAAATCAACACAACGGTGTATAAAATATATATCAAGTGCGATAACTATGCGCAAAAATGTGAATACCCAGTGGGTGCAGCCATAGTGCACGAAAACGATGTCATGAAACTCAATCCTCAAAACTCAAATCCAAGCGATACAAGCATGATACTCGGATCACAAACGCAAATCGTAACAAATGATATTGAGGTACACCTCCTACAATGTCGAAAAATAAATTGGTGCGCCTAAAACCGGCAGAACAAGAACATCCGCTTGCCTCCTGCTCACGGTCTGGCATCCTCAGTCTCTGGGTCTTTATCTTCTCTGCAGATTCACCAATCTCGCAATCCATCGGCTCATCGGTCCGATCAGGTGTGCTAACGGGAACGATTCCGCTCTAGCACTTCTCTGGTTATCTTTCAGCCAATCATCACGACCACTCGTAAAGCAGCACGTCTCTGGCTCTCTGAATACACGTGACACAACTGATCCTGGGTGCAAATCTCATTGCAGCAGTGTCCTGGAAGGAATCCTGCTCAAGATCTCTTTCGATCTCGCCTATGCCGAACTGTACGGAGGCTGGTACTCTTACATAATCTTTTCTCGTTTTCTAGACATCTTCGTGCTCAGCACAGCATTTTCTCGGGAACTGGCCGTATCCCAACGCCTCTGTATGCATATCAAATCTCTAATCTCGACGGGGAGTAGCAACAGCTAGTCAGCATCTCGCATGAACCTCTGGCTCCACTCGTCTTTATCACCGTCCGCTTCGACGTCACGTCTTGCTGTCTGCGTACTGCTACTGTTCTCGGCCACGGTCAATCCGAAATCTCTCACACGGACTCGAAATCGCATACCCTGCATCTTCGTCACTCTGTAGAAGATATCTGGCCGAACACGTCCTCGGGAACTCGTCCCAACCATCGGAAGAATACCCATTACTCGTCCGTTCTTGATCAACTCACAACGCATCTGGGTGAGGTCCTCTATCCGAAGCTTGTCCGCTTACTGGTCTCCTATCACAAGATATCCGGACGACGTCAAACTTTTCGATCGAGTCATCAAGGTCCCAAAATTTTTCGAAGGCTCAACACCTGAGCACAGTATAAAAATATCTGGTACATACCATAATACCTCTGGACCAGCCGTAGAAGGGCAAACCTAAGCCTCACTGATGGCACCGCTAAACTGCTGCAAACCCTAAGGTTCAAAAGCGGTTCCATGGTCATCATGTCGAGTTAGGGTTTCATTCTTCTAGAGGGTCCACAGAATCACTTGCATGTTCCTCCGAACACTTTACACTTGGGAAAAATGGGTTTCTGACACTCGTTCAAACTTTTTAGCTTCACATATACAACATGTGAATACTCTTCGCCCGCATACTAAACAATGCCTCAATCCTCCAGGAAAGACGATACATCAACGGTCATCTCTGGATCGGTCTGCTCTAGATCTGAGTAAGACCCTCCACACTGAAAATCTTCAACTCAACTAGGCCTGCGTCGGCGCATCAATCTGACGAATCACCTTCGTCTCTCAGATCGGGGTAGACTAGCTATCACCTGTCGCATCTCTGCCTGGAATCTCCAGCGATCTCATCTCGTAAGCCCTGGAAGCGACATCCCATCATCTCAGCAACAGCTGGGTCATCTGTCTGCACGGTTGGCGACATCAAAATCTCTGAGGTATGCTGTACATCAACAGTCCTCTCGCAACTGGCAGCTCTAACAAGGGCCCGATCATCCGGTGTAAAACCAAACACTCTCCTCATCCGAGAGGTCACAACATAAAAACTAACTCGATACGTTCTCATGTCACCAGAAAACACAATGGTCAACCCTCGTATCAGACGAGCTCCTCCTGACCGCAACACTAACAGCAGCTCAATCTGCGCTCAAACATGGCGACAAGAACCTCAATCGAGTATCGAAGAGAGCAGATCAACGGCAAGAAAGGAAACAACAGATCCAGAATGGACACATGATCATAAGAAGGAACAGCATCAATGAGAGAATGATCATGGAAACGAATAGAATCAAGGATCTACAGTGTTTTTAAGCATAAGTATCTAATCTAACATACACACCCGAACCATACAAACCGTTTTTGAAAGATGCGAATCATAGTTTTGAAAGTAGAGGCTACGGTATTTTTAAGGAAAAGACATCATTTGGAAATCTGTAACATCCCTCAAGGTATCAGTTTAAAAGATGCATATGATTCTTCAGTTTGGAAATAGGTATGGTTCGGATGACACACCTACGTCGACTATCTAGTTCTATAGTACCCTAAACGGCAATATCGTCAAATATCATTCTCAAGTTCCGTCATCACATACTAGTCGTATCATATCACTTCTAATTATCCTTAGTTTATAATATGGTTTTACTAACAATCTTTTAACTCTAACCCTAGTTTCCAAATCTAGGTTTTCTTAACCATAAGCTACAAATCGGTTTCCACCAAAACTTTGCGGGGGTGCTATACGCCATCCACCCGACTTCCCTCGTGGATATAGATCCACCCACCTTGGTCTTCGCTTTCCGAAGTCGATGACGCCACGCTCCGTTGCCTCGAAATCCACGCAAAGGTACCTACAATAAAAACACATATCGCAACGCGTATTAAAATCAAGGCGGAAAACCAAAACGGCACACGCTTCGCTCACAGGTTAGAACCTATAGCTTACGCGTACAAAATCAACCAAAAAACCCTTGTTGTTGATGTACAGACATCCAACAACCAAATACGAATCCAAAAATCAAAAATGAGCATCTCAAAATACGGAAAACATGTCCAAAATCACACTAATGTGCCCCAGATTTTGACTCAGGTCAAACTAGCCAAAGTTGCACATACACAGGGTTTAGTTTACTGGAGAACAAGACATGGACCAAATACGAACACTTTTCCTCACACCCTGGCCGCAAATTGCGGCCAGGAACAATAAATTTGCGGCCAAACTTGAAGGGTAGGGGTTCAGGTCTTGGGTGAAGGTTCCAGGTTGCCTACACACTCCTCTATGTTTGCTAAATAATTCCTAGTGCCCCCGGGTGATAGCAGATCACAAAATACCAACCCAAATTCCACAATTTCCCGATATCGACGAATCTAAAGTTCGTATTTTGGGGTTTGGTCACTGGTCCAGGTCAAGAATTGGTCTCTAGGGTCTTATAACAGTTACCAGGCATCTCCCAATCCACACAACACTCAAACCCCTCTCTAGAATTTTCCAAGTTCACAAATCCACATCTTAAACCCATTTCTAACTAACTAGAATTTAAAAAAACTTAAAACTATCTAAATGGTAGAAATTATACCTCATAGATGCAACTCAACAAAAATCCTAGTTTGCCAATGTTGCCAAAATCCCACTTTTCTTGGTCCAATATGTAGAGGAGAAGGAGGAGATCAATTTTAAAGAAAGGGGTTTAGGGTTTTGATGAAACTTTTTAGATGATTTCATGGGTTGAAGTGGAAGGGGATGAAGATTAAGAAGGAGAAGAAGAAAAGAAATGGGGAGGAAAATGGGGCTACTACCCTCTCTCTCTCACTCATTTTAACCCTCTCACTCAATTATTACCCTTTTGCCCTTTTCACTCTTTTTCATTTTCTTTCCTTTTAAACTTTAAAACTAAAACACAAAATACCCATAAAACAACACAAATGCGATAACATGCAACCAAATGCAACATGACGTGGTGCACTAGCCACGGAAAATTATAAAAACACGGATTTGGCTTAATCGCGATTAGCAGTGCACTAGTCGGATTTTTATCCAAACTGCATATAATAAATTTTAAAAATGCCAAATCCTTTAAATATATTATTAAATGAATAAATCATTTTAATTTCCATTTATTTCACAATTATCGGTATATATTTATACCCTTTTTTGAAAACCCCAATTTCGCAAATCGGGCAGTTTTCGGGAAATATATTATTTTAATATTAAATTCCAAAAATAATATTTTATATTTTTCTGAAATGTTACACACGCCATCGCTAGCAGCTCTTTGAGCCAAGCCCCAAGGCTCAACCCCCTAGCTCCTCCTCATCCGAAACCCATTGCAACTCCTACACCTCCTTCGATGAGCTACTGCTGCACCTAACACGTCGACAACCCCTACTGCTACATCACTACCAATACCCCTAGGCCTGAGCCCCTCGCTGCATCACAGCCATCTCCTCTCTCTTGCACCACTACCGCCATCACCACCGCTGCCGCCATCGCCGTCTCTACCCCCACAGCCACCGTATCGCTACTTCATTCTCCGTCATGCCAACACCAGTGCCAAAGCTCAACTCAAGCCTAGCCGAGCCAGTGTTGCTGCTACTTGTGCTTGCGCCGTGTCGTGCTATGCCCGTATCATCCGTGTCGCCGTCGTCGCTGTCGTCGTCAGGCAAGTGAAAATCAATCACTTTCTTACTAATGTTTTAGTTAATTCAAAATAATAATGACAAATAATATTGTGCATGCATATATCTACTTATAATTATATCGATAAATTATAATCAAATTATTTTCTTGCGAACCCTATGCAAAAGCTCATGTTAAAATGGCGGAACTCATGATCGATGAAATCCTGTGTTGATGACACACATTGTATATAAATTTGGTTGTAAAATAAAGTTGGTTACCCCATAAAACGACATCCCGATAACCTTTGTGAAAGTTGAATTTTCCCTGGACAAGCTGAACGGATAAAATCATAATAAATTATTTATACAACGGATCTTAGCGTTCCATGGCTCGTATCGAACCCAATAGATAAACCTACAGTACCCTATAGTTCATATATGTATTTTAATAAGTTATTACTACGAAAACTTAGGCGATTCATGGCTCTAGACTGCAGTCCAGCAAGAATTTCTGCCTTTACCTATTTTTAGGATGCATATATATCACCGTTTAAATGTACAAGTGTGCAGAACCATACATAAGAACGTAGAGAATTGAATTATCTTCCAACGGTACTAGTCTCATTGTATTCCGGTGTTGTTTGATATTTATAACACTTTTTAAACTATCGATGTGTATTGTAGTTTCATGCTGAGACAGAATGTATACCTTAATCTCAAACAAAGCATATCTCCCTCCATACAGCAGATATTATTGATTTGTCTATTGCGTTGGAAATATGACAGATAATTTTAAATATTATCTAACTGTAGCGTCCCCTAATTATGATCCCAACAGGGAGTAAAACGTGTTACGTAATGGACTTCCAGTTCTGAAATTGGATTTCCAGCAGAAAATACTTAAAATGAAATGACCATAACTCGCAAACCTGATACTCGATTGACTCGAAACTAATTTTTCTGTACAGATAATTTAATACACTGTTTATTCTTTTTATATTGTTTCGCCAAATTATGCACGTGTGATTTTATGTGGTTTCTATAATCTAACTGACACCAATTGCTCATATATATTCAGTAGTGCATTTACTGTATTCCCATCATGTTGCATGATTGTTATACCCTTGTAAATAGTGTTCATTTGTATCGATATCCTAGTGACCGTGTTACATTACCAAGTGATAAATGTTAGTGATTGGATTGTGGTAAGTACGTTAGTGTAAAAGCGTGATTGAATAATATAAGTGACACGTACTTGTACACAATCAGTGGAACCAATTAGTTATTACATTGTTAACGCCTATGAGACATATATAAGTGTAAATATAACTGGTATGTAATGGGTATGAAAGCACTTATATTAGTTTCATAGGTAAGACATCGAGCACTGTCCATTTATCTTGGATACCAGTCGAGACATGCTTGATGGAGACCCTGTCTCCAGTTCTCGCGTAGACTTGTCATGGAGCGACTAGTATTTAGGTTCATGGTTGGTGTTTGATGTAGACCGCAAGGTGTGGGGTAGTTTGAGTGTGAGTTTAATCAACGGAATCTCAGGAGTCCCACTTCCGGCATATTTCGTGATTTCGGGATTTGTACTGATCTTGTTTCTTATTCTTACTGATCGTGATTTGGGCTCGTATTTCCTTGCCCTTTGGTCTTACCCTTGGGTTGGAAATACTCCTGCGGTGGTTGACGCTCACTTTTGGACCGACGATAAGTTTAGTAACATGGACTTTGAGACTTAGAAATTGATAGGTTTAGTGATATGGACATTGCATTAATTACTGATTCGATACACATGCTTTACTGTTGACCTGTATCGATTATTTCATGTTCACGTCATTACTCTATGTTTGCTGCTTCATATTTATCATCATTACACGTATTACATATGTATATGTCACGCCCCGCTTCCCAGTATACGGCGAAGTGGACGCGACGAGGTCCGCTACGTATGTACTCAGAAGTACATACACTAAGCGTAGCTAAGCAATATAAAGTAAATCACAAGAGACGAATGATATAAAAATAACAGCAACTTTTATTAATAACATTCTTTGTACAATGCATGAAAAGAAAATACAACTGAAATGAAATGCGATGCCTAAACAGTGGCATAACAGAAAATGAAAATACTGAAAAGAACAAGGTACAATATCTAGAGCTCGGGATCTTCGTGGAACTGCTCCAAGTCTTCACCGGTGGGCTCGATCTCAGCTTGGTCCAACGCACCTGACGACATTCAAAGAAGAAGGAAATAGAATGTCGTCAGCGAACAGGTCGCTCAGTAAGTCCCCAAGATAAGGAAGAATTAGGAAGACAATGTAAAAGTATTTTCTACAATATTATATTGTTGAATATTATGGAATATTGAGTTAACGTTGTTGTTTGTAGCTTGGTACAGAAGGATGCCAGTGTATACGAGGGGGGTCTCTATATGCTAGAGATCAAGGCAAATGGAAAGTACAAGGAACCGTTATGCCACGGTACAACAGCAATAGGATTCAGATTAGGTGTCTTATTCTGACCACCTCGTGCCACCTTTAACACCTTCCGTACCAATCTACCCCTTAAACCCCGTAGTGTTTTAACAGTATTGTTGTATTGTATTGTGTAAGTTGGGTGACTGACCAAAACCATGATATCAGTAAACATGTTGTAACTGTATAATCAGGTAAATGGAATAACAGGATAATGGATGAATATCCATGGTTTGATTCAGTCAAGTTGTAATGATTGTTAACAGGATTCTGGGATTCATGTGTTCATATAGAGTTGGAAAATAAAGAATATAGATTGACTTGAATCAAATTCAAGTCAGAAATACTCAGACTCTAATCCGAGTCAGACTAAAAGAAAGATAATTTGAAGTTCAATAATTGTTAGGGGCCTTATTGTAATTTATAAAACTTGAGGGGGTTTTATATAAAAAGTACTATTGTATAGTTTTCAAGATACACCTTAAGTATTTATTTATTCGTCTTTATAGTTATAATGAGTGTGAATTTTATTTGTGTTATTCTAGTGAATATATCCTAATAAAAGTATTAATTGATTTATTTGAAATTCATGGTATTTTAATGTAACTTTTAATCTTGTAATTTTTAGGAAAATGTGGAAACTTTATCTTATAAAAAAATAAGAGTTTAAATGATAATTATATATACATTAACACATGAATAATTTTAAATAAATGTTTTATTTTCAAAAATCTCATTTTTTTAAATGTCGTATTTTAAACCTTTCGAGACCGAATGCTCCTTGCGGAGGTCTGAATCTCGCACTACTAGCCCGCGGATGCACGATGAACCGTACTATCCCTAACGGGTTCCCCAAAGGTGGGTTGTAGCGGCGCTTTGCTTAGGTTTAACAAATACTATTCATTTAGAAAAAAACGGTTTTATAAGTATAAGGTATTTATTTGCAAAAGGGTATAGTTTTCCGTATTTTAGTTTCTAGGGTTTCCTAAGCCAACTAGCCTATTTCTAAGGTCTAAACGATAAGTCATTAGAAGCCTCAAATCGCCTCTTCACCGCCAATTGCGGCCAGGTAAGTGTCAGGTAAGTGGGAAGGAAGCACAGTAGTGGGCCTAATTAAAAACCACTAGCCCAGGCACACTTGCCTAGACACCGCAAAGTCAGGTTTAGATAAACGATCGATGTCCATGACATATCGTGTTCCATTTTAAAAATTTGTTTTAGAATTGTGTACAACTCAAAACTTTTAGAAAAGGTTTTTAAAGAATATGGTATTTTAGCGAAAAGTCTTATATTTCCGTATTCTAAGTTTTGACATTATCAATTAGGGTTATATTTGTGTATGTGTAGAGGTAAGTCATTACCTCGTGACTTATTTTAAGGTTTAATGAAGTTTTAGAGATTAAATTGATATATTAAACTTGAAGGTATTTAAAGCGCAAGAATACGGTATTTGAAAACGTTATCATTTCATGTGTGAAAACTCATTCAAATTGATTTCTACAAGTTTAGTGATCAAGATAAACGTATTTAGGAGTGAGCGAATTAATTAAAACAAGAAAAGTAAACTTTATGGTATTTTTGTGAAAAGAATACGATTTTACAAGAAAGCTATCATTTCATGTGAGAAACTTTAATTAAATTGGTTTCTATATGATTAATAGTCATCATGGATATGTTTAAGTATTATGGATTAGGTGGCAAGTGGAATTTTGTAGAAAAACCGAATCGGAAATCCGTTTGTTCCGATTTCCGTCGGGTTCCAAAAAGTCGTATTTTCTATTAAAAGAAAAGAGAGATAGAAGAGATGGGACTTACGGGTTTGGACAAGCTAAGGAGGCTAAGGAAGTGGTGGTTGTCGGTGCGTCGAAAACGTCGTGAAGATTCTACTACGATCGTCGGAATTCGTCGTCGGTTTCGGCAGCGCTTCGTTTCTCGCTCTTTTTCTAACGTACCGAGTTCTCTTGAGAATTTGAGAGAGTGGACTTAGAGTTGTAGGGTGAAATGGTAGAGGGTAGAGGTGTTTATATAGGGCTAGGCTAGGGTTAGGGTTTGGATTAAAAAAAATATTTAAAATGTAAAAATTCATTAAAATATCATTAAATTTGGGATTAAAAGAGATGTAATGGGAATTTGGTAACAGTTCCGAAAAATTGAAGTATGCAGGGGTATTGACCAAGTCAACACGGAATTTTTTCGTATTGACGACTCGGCCAACTGACCGAGTCCGGCTGGCGGCGTCGGCCAATTCGGCCGAGCCGCCGGCCGACTTGGCCGAGTTGGGGCCGAGTTAGGGCTCAATGGGTGGGGAAACTTCTGGGGGGATTTATGGTGTACTTTATTTTTTGTATACGACATTAATTTTGTGTGTTATGGCTGTTTGACCATTTGACTTCCTAAAAATTAAAACAAAATGATATAAAAATATGTGGGGCATGAGATTCGAACTCTGGTGGCGATGTTCAGCAGTGCAAGGTATTACCGATGAGCTACAAGTTCCTTCTTGTAATTATTGTAGAGAAATAGATACTTAAAGTGTTATCAGCAACATTAATACTCCAAGTATACTTCAAATTTAAATCAAATTTAGGTATACAAAAATTGGAGTTGTTACAATCTACCCTCCTTACAAAAATTTCGTCCTCGAAATTTACAACTTTTATTTGAGGACTAGTTTACAAAAAGGTGCGGATATCTTGCACGCATTTCATCTTCCCTTTCCCACGTGGATTCTCCTGGAATGTCTTTCCTCCACATTACCCGGACCAAATTAACTTCCTTGTTCCGAAGTGTCTTCACTTTCCTATCCAGGATCTCCACAGATTGTTGCTCACAGGACAAATTGGGCTGTATCGTGAGTTCGGAATGATCAAGTACATGGCTGGGGTCACTCGCATACCTTCTGAGTTGAGATATGTGGAACACATTATGCACTCCTTCCAATGAGGGTGGAAGCGCTAATCGGTATGCCACTTCACCGACTCGTTCGAATATGTCGAACGGTCCAATATATCTCGGACTCAACTTTCCCCGTCTTCCAAATCGGACCACTCCGCGGTTCGGAGATATTTTCAGGAATACATGATCTCCTGGCTGGAACTCCAAGTGTTGTCTCTTCGCATCAGCCCAGTGTTTCTGTCTATCTTGGGCCATGCGCATTCTTTCCCTGATAGTACGAACCACATCAACGGTCGCTACTATCATCTCTGGTCCAAGGAGTTCTCTATCTCCGATGTCGTCCCAACTTAATGGTGATCGACACTTCCTTCCATATAATGCTGCAAAAGGTGCCATTCCTATGCTTGCTTGGTAACTGTTGTTGTATGCGAACTCCACAAGATGTAGGTGATCTTCCCACGATCCCTTGAAGTCGAGCATACATGATCTGAGCATATCCTCCAAGATCTGAATAGTTCGTTCCGACTGACCATCTGTTTTTGGATGATAAGCCGTGCTGAAGTTCAGACTTGTTCCCAAGCTAGCTTGCAGACTCTGCCAAAATTGCGATCAGAACCTGGTGTCATGATCGGAGACAATGCAGACCGGTACTCCATGAAGTCTCACAATTTCCTGTATGAGTTCATGGGTATCAGAGATAGTACATTATGAAGAGTTTTAAATCTAAATTAGATTATTACCTCCATGTACTTCTTCGCTAGTGTCTCAGTTGATTGGCCAACTCGAAATGGGATGAAGTGAGCCGACTTTGTGAGTCGATCCACAATGACCCAAATCGCATCGTTACCCTTTGTGCTGCGAGGAAGAGCAGTTACAAAGTCCATCGTGATGTGCTGCCACTTCCATTCTGGAATTGGTAACGGTTGAAGTAGTCCAGCTGTCCTGTGATGTTCAGCCTTTACCTGCTGACACACCAAACATTTTGCGACACTTCTGGCTACTTCACGCTTCATTCCATGCCACCAATAATTCTGACGTAGATCCTTGTACATTTTAATACCTCCAGGATGTACTGAATAGGGAGAGCTGTGAGCTTCTTTCATTAACTCTTTCCTAACAGGACCTTTTGGTACACATAATCTGCTGCCGTATCTCAAAGATCCGTCTTCATAGATGATAAAATCTGTTCTGAGTCCATTCTCCACTTGTTCTCTGATCTTTTGCAACTTAGCATCGCTGGCTTGAGCTGCCTTAATCTGATTGACAATGGTTGATTGAACTTGTAGATTCATCAAACTTAAAATATCACCTGGCATGACTAGTTCGATCTCCATCTGATGTAAGTCTTGCTGCAGCTTCTACTGGGCGGTGAGATTCATTGCTAATGGTTGGCGACTAAGAGCATCAGGTACTACGTTCACCTTTCCTGGGTGATATTGCAAGTTGATGTCAAAGTCCGCCATGAGTTCTAACCATCTTCTCTGCCGCATATTCAACTCCTTCTGAGTAACCACATACTTCAGACTTTTTTGATCTGTGTAGATGTTCACTCGTTCACCAAGTAAGTAGTGGCGCCAAATTTTGAGAGCAAAGATGACGGCTGCCAACTCCAGATCATGCGTCGGATAATTGCGCTCATGAGTCTTCAGTTGTCTTGAAGCATAAGCCACAACCTTACCGTGCTGATATAGAACACATCCTAATCCCTTACCGGATGCATCACAATGTATTTCGAATCCTCTAGATTGATCCGGTATGACGAGAATAGGTGCTGATGTCAGTCTTGACTTGAGTTCTACGACAGCTTGCTCGCATGCTTCTGACCACACAAATTCTTCATCTTTTCGTGTGAGCTTGGTCAGGGGTGTTGCTATCTTCGAAAAGCCTTTAATAAACCTTCTGTAATATCCAGCTAAACCCAAGAAACTTCGAATATCCTTCACTGACTTTGGTGTAGGCCATTCGCTAACTGCCGAAACTTTTGCTGGATCCACAGAAATTCCTTCTCCTGATATGATATGTCCAAGAAAACCAACTTGATTTAGCCATAACTCGCACTTACTATACTTGGCATAAAGCCGATGTTGACGAAGAGTTTTCAGGACAATTCGTAGATGCTCCGCTTGTTCTTTCCGATTCTTAGAATATACCAGGATGTCGTCGATGAAGATGACAACGAACCTGTCTAAATACTCCCGGAAAACTTGGTTCATAAGGTTCATGAAGATTGCTGGTGCATTGGTCACTCCAAATGGCATTACTAGAAATTCGTAATGTCCATAGCGAGTTCTGAAAGTTGTTTTGTGAATATCAGCTTCCTTGACCTTCACTTGATGATAACCTGAACGAAGATCTAGTTTAGAGAAGACACAAGATCCACTTAGCTGATCGAATAAATCGTCGATGCGCGGGAGTGGATACTTGTTCTTTATAGTAACTTCGTTCAAGGCCCTATAATCGATGCACGTTCTGTATGAACCTTCCTTCTTCTTCACCAATAGCACAGGTGCTCCCCAACTTGAAGTGCTGGGATGAATCCATCCTTTCGCCAGTAATTCATCCAACTGTGTTCGAACTTTCTTCAAACCTTCCGGACTTAGTCTATAAGGTGCTTTGATCACTGGTTGTGCTCCTGGTACTAAGTCAATACTGAATTCAAGAGCTCGATCGGAAGGCAAACCTGATATATCATCAGGAAATACATCATCGAACTCTCGAACTACCTCTGGTCTTGATTCTTCCTCTGCCTGAGCTGCTGCAACTATTGCTTCTCTTGGCTTTGCTTTGTAGGTACTTGGCTCCAATGTACGGTCTCCACTTTTAAAATAGAAAACCGGGTGGTCTGGAATCTCGAATACTACCTTCCTTTGACGACAGTCGATGGTAGCATAAAAAGTTCCAAGCCAGTCCATTCCTAGGACCACATCGAAATTTGGTATGTCCAGTACCTTGAAATCAGCATAAAACTCTCGACTGCAGACGACGACTGGACACATGCTGTATCCCATAGTTGCTTTTAGAACACCATTTCCGGAACTGACGTTCCAGCTGGATACAAGCGGTGAGACTGGAATCGCATGGGTTCGGACAAACCGTTGCGACATAAAGCAGTGGGATGCTCCAGTATCAAACAGTGCAAGTGCAGGTAATGAAGCTACTAGGATTGTACCTAAGGTATATGGGATAGGTTTTAGGTATAAGGAAAGTGTGTAGGTAAACAAAACTAAAAGATAAGTTTGAGAAGGAATTTACCAGTAATGACTTGGCCAGTGGCCTCAGCTTCTTCCACAGACATCATGAAAGCCTGGCGCTTTGGCACATTCCTTCTGGCCTGAGGAGCATTCCTCTGAACGTTCCTTTGAGCTTGATGGAACTGTCGAGGAGGTGGTGCAGCTTGTGGTCCCCTGGGTGGTGCAGGCAGTGCAAGTCTGGGAGCAGGTGCCTGAAGAGCTGGTCGCTGCTGATAAGTATTTGCTGGCCTGGGTGCAGCAACTGGATTCTGTCTTTGGGGACAAGATCCAATATCGTGAGTGGTTGAACCGCAGACTAAGCAAAGGCGGTTGGCTCGACGGCAGTCCTTCATCATATGTCCAGTTCTCTTGCAGTAGGTGTAAAAGGCTGGGCTAGGATGATGTGTTGGTACTCCGGGTCTCCTTGGCACGAAAGGTGGTCTGGACGTGGCTCCACCTGCCATCTGGTTGGCAGGGCGTTTGACTCCTACAGTCTGAAGTCTTCCCCTCTCTTTTATTACTGCCTCATAACTGCAGGCAGCTTCTAGGGCATCCTCATGAGTCAAAAACTTTCCTGTGGCTAAAGCAGCCTTAATCTCTGTGTCCAAGTCTTGTTGAAAGCGACGGGCTCTGATATCGTCCGTCGGTATCAAGTGTGCCGCGAATCTGTTTAAAGATTGTGTTAGCTGTGTGGTATGTAATAATTAAAATTAAACTATTGTGACATATCTTACCGGCTCAACATGGTGAACTCAGCATCGTATTCATCTACTGATTTATCCCACATTGAACCCTGTTGTAGATGAATAAACTGTTGCTCCATTGCAAACCTGGCAGTCACAGGGAAATATTTCGCGTCGAACTTCTCGCGAAATGTCTTCCATTCAATCGGCTGCGTAAGACGACTTTCTTCCGCCTTCCACCAATTGCGAGCATTATCCGTGAGCTGTAGTTTTGCTACACGGACCCAAGCGTTGTCTGGCACTTGAGCTGCTGCCAGATCGTCTTCGATACTTTGTGCCCATTCTTTCGCTTCAAGAGGGCTTCCTTTACCAGAAAACTGCTTTGGGTGCAAAGCTCTAAATTGCTTTACTCCCGGTGCATCGGTCTCAGGACGGTTCAAAAGTTGTTGCTGTCCCTCGAGAAGGCTGCGGATCGCCTCGAATAGCATCGTTTGCTCAGTGGGTGGTGCAGGAACAGCTGGTGTGAGAGGTAGTGCTGAAGGGGTGTTGTTGACGTTGGTGCTGGTGTTGTTCAGGGAATCCATAACCCTGAAGAAAAATTTGGATTAGGACAGATTCAAATACATGAAATGATAAGATTCAAGGAATAGAGATTTGCATGATTCAAAGAACATGAATTGTAAAGAATGTTTTAGTTGCTGGTTCTTGTGTTATATTGCTTAGGTTGTTCACGCAGACCAGAACTGCATGACAGAGATTAATACAGCTCTGACCTGCATGGGCCACCAACAAAACCTGTCACGCCCCGCTTCCCAGTATACGGCGAAGTGGACGCGACGAGATCCGCTACGTATGTACTCAGAAGTACATACGCTAAGCGTAGCTAAGCAATATAAAGTAAATCACAAGAGACGAATGATATAAAAATAACAGCAACTTTTATTAATAACATTCTTTGTACAATGCATGAAAAGAAAATACAACTGAAATGAAATGCGATGCCTAACAGAAAATGAAAATACTGAAAAGAACAAGGTAAAATATCTAGAGCTCGGGGTCTTCGTGGAACTGCTCCAAGTCTTCACCGGTGGGCTCGATCTCAGCTTGGTCCAACGCACCTGACGACATTCAAAGAAGAAAGAAATAGAATTTCGTCAGCGAACAGGTCGCTCGGTAAGTCCCCAAGATAAGGAAGAATTAGGAAGACAATGTAAAAGTATTTTCTACAATATTATATTGTTGAATATTATGGAATATTGAGTTAACGTTGTTGTTTGTAGCTTGGTACAGAAGGATGTCAGTGTATACGAGAGGGGTCTCTATATGCTAGAGACCAAGGCAAATGGAAAGTACAAGGAACCGTTATGCCACGGTACAACAACAATAGGATTCAGGTTAGGTGTCTTATTCTGACCACCTCGTGCCACCTTTAACACCTTCCGTACCAATCTACCCCTTAAACCCCGTAGTGTTTTAACAGTATTGTTGTATTGTATTGTGTAAGTTGGGTGACTGACCAAAACCATGATATCAGTAAACATGTTGTAACTGTATAATCAGGTAAATGGAATAACAGGATAATGGATGAATATCCATGGTTTGATTCAGTCAAGTTGTAATGATTGTTAACAGGATTCTGGGATTCATGTGTTCATATAGAGTTGGAAAATAAAGAATATAGATTGACTTGAATTAAATTCAAGTCAGAAATACTCAGACTCTAACCCGAGTCAGACTAAAAGAAAGATAATTTGAAGTTCAATAATTGTTAGGGGCCTTATTGTAATTTATAAAACTTGAGGGGGTTTTATGTAAAAAGTACTATTGTATAGTTTTCAAGATACACCTCAAGTATTTATTTATTCGTCTTTATAGTTATAATGAGTGTGAATTTTATTTGTGTTATTCTAGTGAATATATCCTAATAAAAGTATTAATTGATTTATTTGAAATTCATGGTATTTTAATGTAACTTTTAATCTTGTAATTTTTAGGAAAATGTGGAAACTTTATCTTATAACAAAATAAGAGTTTAAATGATAATTATATATACATTAACACATGAATAATTTTAAATAAATGTTTTATTTTCAAAAATCTCATTTTCTTAAATGTCGTATTTTAAATCTTTTGAGACCGAATGCTCCTTGCGGAGGTCTGAATCTCGCACTACTAGCCCGCGGGTGCACGATGAACCGTACTATCCCTAACGGTTCCCCAAAGATGGGTTGTAGCGGCGCTTTGCTTAGGTTTAACAAGTACTATTCATTTAGAAAAAAACGGTTTTATAAGTATAAGGTATTTATTTGCAAAAGGGTATAGTTTTCCTTATTTTAGTTTCTAGGGTTTCCTAAGCCAACTAGCCTATTTCTAAGGTCTAAACGATAAGTCATTAGAAGCCTCAAATCGCCTCTGCACCACCAATTGCGGCCAGGTAAATGCCAGGTAAGTGGGAAGGAAGCACAGTAGTGGGCCTAATTAAAAACCACTAGCCTAGGCACACTTGCCTAGACACCGCAAAGTCAGGTTTAGATAAACGATCGATGTCTATGACATATCGTGTTCCATTTTAAAAAATTTGTTTTAGAATTGTGTACAACTCAAAACTTTTAGAAAAGGTTTTTAAAGAATATGGTATTTTAGCAAAAAGTCTTATATTTCCGTATTCTAAGTTTTGACATTATCAATTAGGGTTATATTTGTGTATGTATAGATGTAGGTCATTACCTCGTGACTTATTTTAAGGTTTAATGAAGTTTTAGAGGTTAAATTGATATATTAAATTTGAAGGTATTTAATGCGCAAGAATACGGTATTTGAAAACGTTATCATTTCATGTGTGAAAACTCATTCAAATTGATTTTTACAAGTTTAGTGATCAAGATAAACGTATTTAGGAGTGAGGGAATTAATTAAAACAAGAAAAGTAAACTTTATGGTATTTTTATGAAAAGAATACGATTTTACAAGAAAGCTATCATTTCATGTAAGAAACTTTAATTAAATTGGTTGCTATATGATTAATAGTCATCATGGATATGTTTAAGTATTATGGATTAGGTGACAAGTGGAATTTTGTAGAAAAACCGAATCGGAAATCGGTTTGTTCCGATTTCTGTCGGGTTCCAAAAAGTCGTATTTTCCATTAAAAGAAAAGAGAGATAGAAGAGATGGGACTTACGGGTTTGGACAAGCTAAGGAGGCTAAGGAAGTGGTGGTTGTCGGTGCGTCGAAAACGTCGCGAAGGTTCTACTACGATCGCCGGAATTCGTCGTCGGTTTCGGCAGCGCTTCGCTTCTCGCTCTTTTTCTAACGTACCGAGTTCTCTTGAGAATTTGAGAGAGTGGACTTAGAGTTGTAGGGTGAAATGGTAGAGGGTAGAGGTGTTTATATAGGGCTAGGCTAGGGTTAGGGTTTGGATTAAAAAAATATTAAAAATATAAAAATTCATTAAAATATCATTAAATTTGGGATTAAAAGAGGTGTAATGGGAATAAATGACACAATCAACTCCATGAAACCTGAGTGTCCAATATCGACACCCGCAATGTCATGAAGGAATATGCATGTATGTATGAGGATATCAACCAACGTGTGCCCATCAACGACACATCAAAATCATGCAACCTGAGTGCCCAACACCGACACTCGAAAACATCATGAAACTCGTGTCCATCATCGACACGTAAATCCTCATATCTCGGGCTCCGTCAGTCCGGATCGGCCCATGGGCTCCGTCAGTCCGGATCGGCCCATATCCATCTCACAATTCCGGTCGGTATCCTCCGCATCACCGCCGGGTCTAAAACAATCACCGGTAGGTAGTAGTCCCACTGCTAGGCTCATCGTATACTACAAAACATCCCTTTCTTTCCCCGGGGTACCATACTGGGTCCACCATGAACCCGCAAACGGATCATCCAACTCCTCGAATCGGGTTTCACATACCAATCTCAGAACTGAGAAAACTCATGGTGGACGCCTCGAAATATCATATCAAGAGAAACCAGATTTTGATAACAATGCATACTTTCTTTTGAAATATAACCACGGTTCTCAAATCCAGAAATCTCATGAAAACAACATCTCAATGCATATAATCGTAGAGCATGATGTATGCAAACATAGAACAGAAATATGAGCATATCAATATATCATGCAACATGGAACTGTGATGTGAGCATATCAGTTTATCATGCAAATGAGTCATGTGATAACAATTAAGAGTAATGGCATGATATAGCAATTCTACGGTGTAAGTGGCATGGCAATTATCGATGATGAAAGTGTGTGAACCGGCAACCTGTGTAAGTGTAACATGCGCACCATCGATAATGGTGCAGGTGCACTAGCACAGTTAAATATAATGCAATGAGAATATCATGAACGTAGCATAAAGTACATAGTAAACGAAATGCTACAAGGTATACGTATCGATGACATAACCGAGTCAGTGAATCTATCAATCGGCATCCAGCCTCACAATATCACGTACGGTACAATCTATCGTATGGCATCCTCTAGTCAAGGGTATGGATCAATCATCCGGTAAAACATCACGTGCGGTAAACCATTGCACAGCGGCAACAAATAGAATAGGGATTCTATCGACCTATACAACAATGAGGGTACGGATCTAAGTCTCGTACGGCATATCACTCATTATTCACATAATTATATATACATAGCTATCTCTCAGGTCCCATCCGTATCAATCTCGTATCATGGGACCGACAAAGGCATCAATTATCTCATATCGACTCGCATCCGTATAACGACATATCAAACCAAGTCATCGTATCTCATCGTATACTCTTTTCATCACATCAATATCTCACATCAATTTATCTTATAAATATATATCTTGTTTTACCGATCTCATAACACATCTATCTCAATCTTATCATATTCATCGATCTTATGTCATATCTTATATCATGCTAGTAAAAATCTCATACTTATACTCTTGCACAACATATATACATATATCGTGATTCACATTCACATTTCATATCCTCATATAACAATTCGAGACATCCTTATCAATCATATCATTTCATACTAAAACCTTTAATCGCATCATAGGTTCCTATTATGGGTTTCTCCGATTATTTTCTATATATATCGGTTTCCATTTTAAAATTGCGGGGGTGCTATACGCCATCCACCCGGCTTCCCTCGTAGATATAAATATACTCATTTGCGGAACTCCTTGTTCAGGCATAGTCGATGTGCTTCGTCATCTCGGAATTCACGCGAAGGTACCTACAATCAATACACATATCGCAATACCATTAAAATCAATGTCCGAAAATCGATACGGCACACAAATTGCCTATAGGTTAGAACCCATAGCTTACGCATGTAGCAACAACCAAATAACCCCCTTCGTTGACGTACAAACGTTTAACAACCAAACACAATGTCAAATACCAAAACCCAAGTTCGTAGATCGCAAATACCAAATTCAGCAACATAGAAAATCGCTCCCAGATTTCACCCTAGTCCAAACTAGGGAATTTTGTATATAGGGTTGCTCTAGATATCAGATAACAAGACCACTGACCAAAAATCATCCAATTCCACCATAATGTGGCCGCAATTTGCGGCCACCAAGAATAAATTTGCGGCCTGGGTTGGGTTGCAGGGGCTCGGGTTTCATGTGTGGCTTCTAGGTTGCCTGCTCGTATCACTGTCAAGGGAACTTAGTTTAAGGTGGTCTCGGGTCATCCCGGATTTCAAAATACCATCAAAATCAGTCAATTTACGATGTCGGAAAAATTCTACATCCATGTTTTGGTTTTCTAGTCTCTGGTCTTAGCCATAAAACACCACTAAGGGTTAAGTAGACACCCACTACAGATCACAAGTCCACACAATCCCTAACCCTTCTCTTGAAATTTCCAAACATCACTAATCTAAATTGATTTAACTCTAAACTACTATAGGGTGTTAGGAAACTAAAAATCTAAACTAGAAATGTAGGAATTACCTCATTTAGCAACTCAAGAATTTTCTTGAGTTGCTCAAAGTGATCAAAATCCAACTTTGAAGCATCCAATGGGTTTGTTGAGAGGTGGTGATCATCTTTCGTGAAGGGAGTATAGGGTTTTAATGAAAGAATTTAGATGACATTTGGAGGTGAAGGTAGATGGAGTAGCATGAAGGAGGAGATGAAGAAAATAATGGAGGAAGGATGAAGGAATGGGCAGCCCCTCTCTCTCTTATCCTCACCCTCACTCTTTCTCATGGCATGCTCTCATGCCATGATGTGGTCCCCTCTCTCTCTCCTCAATAATTCATTTTTTTCTTTCCTTTTCTCTTTTCTTCTCACAATAATATAACCAAATATCAGAAATGCAAATGAAACAATATGCAACAAAAATGCAACATATTATGATGCGCTAACCATGGAAAAATGTAGAAACACGGATTTGGTTTAATCACGATTAGTAGTGCACTAATCAATTTTTATTCAAATTGCATATAATTAATTATAAAAATGCCAAATCCAATAAATATATTTTTAAATGAATAAATCATTTTAATCTCCAATTAATTCATAAATATTGGTATATATTTATGCCATTTTACGAAAACCCTAAATTCGCAAATCGAATAGTTTTCGCGAAATATATTATTTTAATATTAAATTCCAAAAATAATATTTTATATTTCTGAAATGTTACATGTGATTGTAACTATGAACTGCAGTATAGTTACAAGGCAGCACTCTGCTTGAGTGACTTGGAGTTCTACATTTGATTTCCGCTCGATGGAGTTTCACCTCACCACATATTCTTGTTTCGTTGTCGATTCTATACCTTATTCTGATTTTTATATCTTATACCGTTGTCCAAAAATTTTTTGTTTCAGAATCATAACATCCCACGACTCTTCATCCACCTCCGCTCTCCAGGAACACCCTGCCGAGATTTTGAGAGGACGAATGATCTTTTAGCTGAGGGGTTAAGGATGTAACTAGTTCGAACACCATGAGGAGCCCCGATCATGAGGGAATCCCTGTTAGTAAAAGAGGAGGTGTACAGATAAAGCGTTCATTTGTTTCTCAGCAGAAGAAGCAATGGAGAACTCAAGTCTGCGGTTATTGCAAGAGGCCGGGGCACTTTCAGAGGAATTGTCACCAGGCTAAAGGACAGTGTTTGATTCGGGGATCCGTTGAACAGCATGCAACAGTTGTCCTCAAAGAAAAGTGATGCAAGAAAGAGATTCATCAACGCCCTCCACATCTATTTGAGTAACTCGGATGTTTTCATTGCTTTGTATCTTGAATTTCAAGGATGATATGGACCCAGCACATGATTCAGACTTGCCTTACGAGATCACAAAGATTTTGATATCGACGCAGAGTTATCACGTTCCCTGTTTTCAACAAAGATATTGTTTTTCAGTTGTTTCTTTTCATTTAAATCTTGTATCTGTTGAACTTCTTGGTTTGAATACAATAAAGTTATGAATTACGACTAACTACTTTTGTTTGACTCACTATATTTAGACCCTAAGCTTAGTCGACACCATGGTTTATCACCGCACTCCCTGACTATCGTTTCCCAATTAGGTTATATCTTGCTGCATACTCCTGTCCGAAACTGTCAAATCCTGTCCTCATTATAAATTTATATCTTTTCCAGATTTTGAATCTGAATTTCATCCTTTATCTTTGTGTTATTCTGGACAACGCAATTCCTTATTACGTTTCTTTCATTCGAGTGCTTGCACGCGACGTCAATCTTCGAAGTATTTACCGCAATACTTTCTCTGGCCAGTCTACCGTATATTACTAGTGTTGTTTTTCTGTTAACATAGTTATAACTAGTAGTGCTTACAATATTAAATTTAGAGTTTTGCCTATTTTTAGTTACTTAGATTTCCATTATGTATTAGTAAGTATTTTAGTTTTACTCAATGTCTTGAAATGCTCTACTATTTTTTTTATTTAAATTTTTCAATAGTTCAAACTTATACTGTATATTCTATTTCTTGTAAATTTGTACCTACCGATGCTTTCCATATTGTCATTTTTTTTATATGTAGTTCTGTTTTCATACTTTTATTTCCTCAGCTTTTAACTACAGAATGTCAGTTCAGCTTATCTTCTACCTTATATTTTCTCTAATGTTTTATTGTTTATCATAGTGTTATCTTTCATATTCATTTCTTTTGTTGTTGTTCTTTTATTTAAACTCTCAAAATTATATTATTAGCGATTTGGGTTTTCTTTAAAATGAGTTTCAACTTGATTTTCTACATAGTATTCCTTTTCTTTTGTTCATATTTATGCTAATTATATTTTATTTTCATAGTTTTGTTACTTAAGTATGCTTGTGTTCCAATCGATTTGAATTTTTCTATTTACTGTAAGATGAATTATAGTTATTTTGTATGCTAATTTATCTTATTCACTGGTACTCATATTGTCAAGCCCCGAAATGGCACGTGACTGGCACTTGAATCATATGAAGTCTATAGGACCCCATCTAATTCAAGTAAGCCAAAATCCCAGAAATCTAAACCATTTAAAATAAGAAGTGAAGAAAAACTTGTTTAAAGCAAGTGGTTTAAATAACATAAATGGCGTTAAAACATTTTAAAGCAACATCATATTTTTACGAAAATTTTGGCAGAGTCTCCTTTGTAAATACTGGCCCCAAATGGGTAAAAACATGAATAATATACATAATGATAAAAAGCATCCTCAAGCTGGAGCTAGCTCTTCGCCAATTGGCAGTCAAAACCGTGCAAGCAATATAATATACAACACCGAAGGGCGAGGATCAAAACTCAAAAGGGAAAACCAATATCATCAAGAAAACCATAATAATACAAGCGCGTTTCTAAGGTCGAAAGAATATACACTGGTCTTCTAAGTCTATAAATATACAAGTCCGGTTGATGGAGTTACTAGATACAACTGAAATAAATAAATGTATAATGGTGGTCACGATACGAGTGAACCCACCTACCAAAGCTGCAGGGTTACTAGACACTGTCACAAGGTTCTACAAGGCATCAAACCATGCCAAAATCATATTTTTCATGTGCCGAACAACCCTAACCAAGATCTTAGACTAGAGATTAGGCGAAACAATAGCAAGTAAACAACTTTACTTCTAAGAGTTATGGATTACAACCTTTGTAGTCCGTTCCTTCACTTCTAAAGCTCCGTGTTGAGGTCCCTTCGCTGCGATCATCGAGTACTCGGACTCAAGAGAGGCTCCATGAAGAGAAAGATGCAAGCTTACTTCCGATCTTCAATAACAAAGATGATCTACCTTGAAGAAACTCAAACCCAAACTCTTGCTTTGCTAATCAAGTATTAGCAAAGCAAACACCCTAATCTAAACGGCTAGAATAGATGAGGATAATGAAGTAGGAATTTAGCTCTCATTTGTTTTCAATTTCTTACTCATTTTCATCATATTAGAAAAAGCTAGAAAGCTTTTCTCAAAGGAAGAAGAAGAATAAAACCATTTGTGATGAATAATGAATCGTGTGTGAGGTTAGAAATGCAACTATGGGTTAAGAATGATAACTTAACCCATGTAGAGAATTAACCATGGTAAAGGGTTTGGGTTTGGTTAAGAAATATCAACCAAAATATCTTTACAAAATATCTTTGCTTAAAACAAAAGCAAAGCTTCTAGAAGCTTCAAGAAAGCTTAACCTTAATCCAAACCCTAACCATTTTTAAACTCCACAAAACATGTTGCATTTGTAACCTTAACTTGTTACAATATTATATATCACATATAAAATATTTATTGTAACAAAATAAAATAATACAATTAACATATATCACATATATATCAATGTATTACTCGAGTGAGAAAAAGAATATTTAAGTGAGATTATATTAGTTAATGTAATTTAATATATCAAATATATAATTATACATTAAATTATCGAATCAACACTTGATCCGATAATCCGGCTATATCGCATATAACCGACTAATACAATCTGTATCAGTTCATCGTATCAACACTTGATCCGATGACCCGGCTATATCACATATACCCGGACGATATCTAATATCGCGAGAATCTAATACGGTATCACATACACGTATTGTTCTCGGTCCCGCACATATCATATATGTGCTCCTACTCCGTTTTGCCTGAGCCAGGAAACTTCTGTGTAGGACTCTAAAGAATCATCAATACGCCAGCAGTAGGTGATGATCATATCAAACACCCACAAGCTGCAAGCGGTCAGCTAAACGTAACAACCACCCAGGTATTGAGCAATCAGAAGATCAACAAGTAAGCTTGTACTTTCTTCCGTGAATCCAACCAGTAACACTCCCGTACAGTCCGGTCTTTTCGTCTGATATGTCGCATATCTCGCCTAGGGGTGGTAAACGTCAGACCCCAGTAGCTTGATAAGTCGTGTCGATATGAGATCCATAACAGTTCGAGAAACTAATGATAACACTTACCAGTAAATCTCAGCAACCCTGGCTAAGGATTTCCAGTTATAGCCAATCAAACACAGCGCAACATCAACTCCCTATACCGGGAGAGACGAATCCCCTCCTATCGCTCATTGCCTCCATGTGATTCGGGTCTGTACCCAAAAGCCACCGTTTTACACGCCCTCTTGGATGTGGTATGATGGAAATCAAAGTACAGTGGGAATCACACAAGACTCTATGACGATCTCGGGTCTACAAACTAACCTGTACCAGTGTCACCAGAGAACTGCCATCTGACGTGAGGTATAATACCATCTGGGAGTTCTCGGCGAGTCCGTCCAGTGTACCCAGTCTCCACTGAGCACCCGTATACCTTCTCTGATGTCAAACACCAATGGATATGGGATCATCCATTGCCCATCATATGGGTCAAGAAGCGCATACGCTAGTCTACTCTGGAGTATCGATGCCCTGTCTCGGTACTCCCACGACTAGGAACATTTGAAGGATGTGCTTGGCGACTACACTGTCCCTACTAGTATGATCTGCATCATAGTCCTGGCAGTCAAGTA
This sequence comes from Agapanthus africanus, assembly GCA_030015575.1. Taxonomy (NCBI): domain Eukaryota; kingdom Viridiplantae; phylum Streptophyta; class Magnoliopsida; order Asparagales; family Amaryllidaceae; genus Agapanthus; species Agapanthus africanus. Next base: position 2,496,658 of record JASDDO010000006.1, on the reverse strand, counting down.
CGCATCCTAAGGGCTTTATCAACATGTAACATAGAGACAATCAGAGTACATGTTAAGATAAAGAGTAACCAGATAGCATACTATCATGTCGAGCAAGAAAGTCCTTCCTATATATTTCCAAGCATCCACTACAATATACATTGTATGTACAGTAATGGCCTCTAGAGCATACATATAACTAACCAAAGCAATCACTCGGAAAGAAGCAGTGTGCCAGCAAAGCCGCCAAGAAAACCTGTACGGCAAAACTTGCAAGAAACTGTGGTACAACGGGGGTGAGTTGCCAATTCGTGAGTAGAAAAAATTACCGAGCAGAAATCGCATGTGTGACTCTATCCTAAGTCATATGATAGTAATATCCTCAAATAAGATAGCCTGAAGCATAATATAAAGGCAAAGGTAAACATCTATACATAAGTGTAATACCAAGTGCTCGTACCAGTGTTTGAGGTAGCAACATAATACAATATATGATGTATGAATGCATGAAAACAGAATGCAACTGAATGAGAAACTGTTTTCATATCTCAGTGAGATTTCTGTATAAAAATCTAAGTATCATCAATGAAATCAACAGAGAATCAGTGTCAAGTATCGACACAAAATATATATCCCAATATCTCAATATCTAGGGCTCCAGCAATCCGGACTGGCCCGTATCATCAAATCTCAATATCTAGGGCTCCGGCAATCCGGATTGGCCTATATTCTCAAATCTCAAGACCACGTCGGTATCCTCCGGATATTCGGCGCGTCACAATAACCGGTCGGTAGTGCTCCCCTGCCGGGCTCAACGCCATCATTTGCGACCATCTTGCTCCGGGGTACCGTACCGGGTCTACCATGCACCCATAGACGGTTCCTCCTCCTCCTCGAATCGGGTGTATGATATCGCTCAAGAGCCGAGAAAACTCATGGTGGACATATCTCACATCATAACATGAGAAAACCACAATTTCTATCTTTTGAAAATGATAATGAGTTTATAAAATCCTTGCGGTTTCTCCAAACCCATAAATCTTATGGAAAATCCGAATCCCATAATCAAAAGTCAATAAATAGTGAATACCATAATATTGTATGACAAATGAAAATATACATGCATGAGATATCACAGTAATAAATGCAATGTCTAAGCTATCATATAAAAGCAAGCACGCTAGTACTATGTCGAAACTATCAACTAACAATTTATACTAATGAAGTAGTGTTTTCTAATGTGTACGTGACATGAAAATTACCGACGATGATGTGTGTGAGCCGGCAAGTAAGTGTACGTGGAGCATACGCATCATCGGTAATGGTGTTGGTGTCCTGACAGCAGGGTTTCATAATAACTACAAAAACACATTTAAGCATGCAATGCGATGCGAATAGCAAGAATATACAAAAAATGAATTGTAAACGCAACAGTAAAGAATGCACATAAAATATATGAGTTATACAGTTTGGCATTTGAAATAACACGAATAGTGGTGTTTAGAAAATAGGGGCTATGGTGTTTTTAAGAAAATGTACGTTCTTTGAAATATCCGTAGTATCCCTTGGCCTGTCTTAAAATACTCACGATTCGTTAGTTTTAGAAATAAGTATGACTGGAGCCCAGTCTAACATCTAGTAAGTAAACTACAGGGCTAAACTAACAGACTAGTCGAAGGGTAAGGAAAACCACTTAAGTCTGAGTCGATATATATATATCTAGTAGTCGGTGATCCCGCCTCAATAGTATCACGTACGATACAATATATAATATGACATTCTCGAGTCAAGAGTGCGGATCTATCATCATAATTATACCTCGTACGGTAAATCTATCGTACGGCATCTCAAATCTGGGTACAGGTTGAATATCACATTTATCTCATTATTTCTCTGGTATCCTTATCATCAATTAGGGGTACTGATATGAAGTCTAGTACATTCCGATACCATCAACATATATATATGCGTGTGTATGAAAACACATCGCCTAAAGGTCCGCTATAATATCATATTGTATCTCATAATACGAACCAAGTCACATCACCGATCTCGTGGCATCATACCCAATCACATCGACTCATCTCCAAGGACCATATACTATCCTCATCATCCATGTATATGTATATGTATATATATATACACACACATACTCACACACACACACACACACACACACATATATCCCCATATACGCACAAGTAAATCAAATATATACGTGTGTGCGCGCGCGCGCGCGCGTGTGTGCAAATCTTTACTCTAGGGTTTCGCGACTAAGAAGCTAAACTAAGTTACTTCTAATTACACTAAAACTAACCCATGAACACCTAAAACCTATCTTGATAATCATCAGTCTCACAATACGCATGTTTGTATGTGTGTGTGTGTGTGTGTGTGTATACTACACTACGAAACTACGGGGGTGCTATACGCCATCCACCCGACTTCCCCCGTAGATATATATCTACTCACCTTGATCCTTGTTGGCTGAAGTCGATGTCGTCATGCTCTTGCTTGTCATCCTGAAGTTCACGCGTAGGTACCTACATGTCATAACATATCGTATCACATTAAAATCCGATTCAAATCCAAAACGACACACGAGGTGCTTATAGGTCAGAACCTATAGCCTAAACATGCAAGAAGAACCAATAACCCTCGAGATTGACGTGCAAACGTCAAGTGATCGAGATAAAACACAATACCAAAGTTCAAGTTCACAGAATTCGCAAAACCGAAATCAGAAACTATGAAAAACACTTCCATATTTTATCCTAGGTGAAAATAGCCAATTTTGCATATGTGGAGGGTCTAATTTACTGGAGATAAAGCCATAGACCGAACACGAATCAACTCTGAAGTACCCAGGCCGCAAATTGCGGCCATGGGGAATATATTTGCGGCCATGAATAGGGAATTGGGGTCCCGGTTTTCAGTAGTAGTTTCTAGGGTGCCTGCTTGTCTCACTGTGATCGCTAAATATTTTTCAAATGCCCCGGGTCGTAGCAGTTCTCTAACTACCATCATAATTCCCACAATCTTCCGATATTGGGGTTTCTAAGTTCGGGTCATGGGGTTAAATCTCTGGTTTTAGTCCAAAATACTAACACTACAGGGGTTTAAGGTCACTACTAAACTCAATTACCCTATCTCAATTCAAGAATCCCTCAAACCTCATCTTGGAATTTTCAAACCTCACTAAACTATACTTAAACACTTCTAAACATGTATATGTGCTAAAGGGAATGGATTACTACACTAATGGTGATGAAATTACCTCATTTGGCAACTCAAGAAAATTCTTGAGTTTCCCCAAGTCTTCAAAATCCAATTTTTCTTTGTCCAAAATGCTTGTAGTGAGCTTGTGCACATTTTTAGTGAAGGGGAGATGATGTTTTAAGGTGGGATTGAGGTTGTGGTGAGGAGGTAGAGGAAGGGAGAGAAGAGGGCAGCCATGGTGAAAGGAGGAGGTGAGAATGATGAAGAACAATGAAGGAAACACAATGGGAGCCTTGGTCAACTTGACCCCTCACCACTCTCTTCTCTCTCTTGCCCATACCCAATTCTATATTCATTTCCCTTTTCTTTTTCTTTCAATTCCATGCATTTCCAAATTAAAAACAAGCCATGCTACAATAAAAAGAGAAAGTCATGATGGAAAAATGTAACAAATGTGAAATGTGACATGATACATGTCATATGCACAAAACACCATCAATGTGTAATTAGTGAACATTAATCAAGTTTAGAAATAAACTGGTATATAATAAATTATAAAAATTTATAATTTGCCTAAATCACATAAATACCTCCAAAAATCACCATTCAAATTAATTTTCCAATATTTTCCAATTTATCGGTATTTAATTATGCCACAACATTTAAAATATTCATAATATTTATTATTTAATTATCTAAATTCCCAAAAATAATATTTTATTTTTCTGAAATGTTACACATATCATCATCATCTTGATATTATCTTAGTTTCTTTCGTATTGTAATATCTCCCAACTTTTGCATATATAGTTTAGTTTTGACCTTTACGTTAATTGTTGATATCTAGGTTGTTTCTAGCCACCAATGTTTTCATTTTATTTTTCTCCTGTATTTTACCGCATGAGTATTCTTAACTTATTATATAATTGCTTGATTTGTAGTTTTATTAATGTAGTTTTGATTCTTAAGGCCTATCAGCTAATTATTCATTATTGTCATTCTATTTTCTTGGCATTGTATATATATAATTTATTACTATTAATTGTTATGTCTTTATTCTTACATATGACCATTCCTTTTTAGCTGCCATATTTCTTACATACAAATATTTGATTTGTCTAGTTGTTTTTCCATGACTCTTATAGCTTACGGTTTATTTTAAATTTCAAGGGCAAAATTTCATATAAGTGGGGTATGATATAATACCCAGTTCCTTTGTAAATATTTTCCATATTTATAAATAAATGTTTCCCAAATTTTTCTATTTGAATATTTTCTATAAATAATTTTCCTTATGTTTCCTATGTTTTTCTTCAAATTCTATTCAATATCCTAATTCTATTTTAAAACCCAAACTAAACCCCAACCCCAACCCAGGCCTATCCAATGAACCCCAACCCTAACCCAGGCCTGACCCTCTTCTCCTCCTTCCCTCTTCTCTTTCCTCTCACGCTCTCCTTCTTCCTCGGAACTTCCCCACGAGACCCGCACCTCTCCAATGGCCCACAACGTCGCCCGTGCCCTCAGCCGCCCCCATGACTCGCACAAACCCACGACCCTCCTTCTCCTTCGCCAACCGTCCACGACACCCGCTCCCTCTCGACGTCGCCTACTTTCCCGAGATCCCCTCAACGTCCTCCGTGATCCCTAACTCTAAGCTCCTCTCCCTCATCGGCGACCACCTCCCATCACGCCGCCGACCTCATCACCGCAACCTCCATGCCATCATATCCCTCACCCGAGCTCCCTTGCTTCTGCACCACCATTTCCTTCTACCCCAACTCCTCCACGATCCCCTCACCTGCACTTCACACCCTTCAACGACCGAGCTCCCCCACACCCTCGTCACCAACCCTTAGCTCCATCACCACCAAGCACCATCATCGTCATCACCCCCTGCATCGCCGACCTTGTCTCCTCCTTCATTCACCGCAACACCATCGGAGCCGCCAGCACATTACCACCACCGGCCACCTCCGTCTGCCCACTTCTCTCTAAAGCCATTATAACCACAACCCCTCCACACCACCACGTTGTTAGGAATATGTATGCTTTAGAGGCAATTATTGTATATTATAGTGTATGCTTGGACATATATATAGAGGACTTTCTTGCTCGATATGATAGTATGCTATCTGGTTGCACTTTATCTTAACATGTACACTTTTATTATTATACTGTTTCTCTGATACATGTTAATAAATCCTTAGGATGTAGGCTTGACTATCAGGACTATGATGCAGATCATACTAGCGGGGCCTGGGTAGTCCACAAACACATCTTTAACAGTTCCTAGTCGAAGGGATATCGAGACAGGGCATCGATATTCCAGAGTAGACTAGTGTGTACGTATATGGGGCGATGATTGATCCCATAACTATCGGTGTTTGACATCAAAGATTGTACACAAGTGCTCATTAGAGAATGGATACACCGAACAGGACTCGCCGAGAACTCCTAGATGGTACCATACCTATCGTCAGATAGCAGTTCTCTGGTGACACTTGTACAAGTTAGTCTGTAGACCCGAGATCGTCACAATGTCTTGTGTGGTTCCCACTGTGCTTTGATTTCCTCCCTACCACGGCTTAAAGGAGTCGTGCAAATAGGTGGATTTTGGGTATAGTCCTGAGTCACATGGAGGCAGTGAGTGATAAGAGAGGTTTCATCTCTCCCGGTATACGGAGTTGATGTTGCGCTATGCTCGATTGGTTATAACAGCAAGTCCCTGACCAGGGATGATGAGATTTACTGGTAAGTATTATCAGTAGTTTCTCGAACCGTTATGGACCACACATCGGCATGACTTATCAAGTTACTGGGGGTATAACGATTCTACCCCTAGACTCGATATGCGACATATCAGACGAAGATACCTGACTGTACGGTAAGTGTTACTTATAGGCTTCACGAGAGGTTGGACAAGCTTGCTTGTTAATCTTCTATTCGTTCAATATCTGGTTAGACGTTACGTCCAGCTAGTACCGCTGACAGCTTGTGGGTATCTGATATGATCATTACCTGCTGCTGGCGTATTGACGGGTCTTTAGAGTCCCACACAGAGGGTTTCCCTGGTTCAGGCAAAACAATATAGACGCCTTATAGACTTACGGCAGGGTTTCGATCATATACGTGTACTGGCTACACGGATGATGTTCGGACGGATAATACTGGTGGACTTTAGTTTAAGCCGGATCCTAGTATTATATTATTGGATTATTGTTATCTCATTGTATTCGTATTTTTCGGAATACGAATATGGGTATGTATATATGGTGAGGGCATTCTTGTAATTTTACATGGTATGCTTCTAGAAGGAGACACCTCATTATTTTGTTTATCTATTTTATGAAATAGATTAATGAGGTGGAAATTGGAGAGATTTTTATAGCATGGGTGAAGCATGGCTCTATGGAATTCTTTATTAGTTTGCATTCACTATTGAAGCATGGTTGGATTTATTATTGTGAAATAATCCATGCTTCAATGAGTGAAGAGAGAGGGAGCAATTCTTCACTTGCCAACCTAGTTCATTTGCTCACTTCTCATTCTCTGTCCAAGTTTTCCCTCTCCTTCTTCCTCAAACCCTAACCCTCACATGAGTTGTGAACCCTAGGGCTTTTGAGATAAAATACTCTATACATATTTCTCTACATCTTCTTAGTTGTCTAGTCTAGCAAACTAGATATCTTAGTTACCTCACACTTGAGATTAAAGCTTGGACCATAGGCCATCGGGTGGATCATCTTCGGCTTCTAAGATCACGTAGTAAGCTCGATCCTTTCTTCAAGTGGAGCTAAGAAGAGTTCTAGGGACTACTACTTTGAGCTATAGAAGTGAAGTACTTGGTCTACAAAGGTTGTAACCCTCTTCACTTAGTATAGAACTTGCTTTCTTACTTTAGAAACCCTAATACTCTAGTTAGATTTTAAGTTAGTATAGCTCAGCACTCCAAAATTTATAAAATTGCATACTTGATACTTGTGTAAACCTAGTGGAGGTGCTAAGAAATACTTTCACACGCCGTCGCCAGCAACTCCTTGAGCCAAGCCCCACAGCTCAACCCCTAGCTCATCCTCATGCGAAACCCATTGCAACTCCTCCACCTCCTTCGACGAGCTACTGCTGCACCTAACACGTCGGCAAGCCCTACTGCTACATCACCACCAAAACCCCCGCGCCCGAGCCCCTCACTGCCTCACAGTTATCTCCTCTCTCTCGCACCACCACCGCCATTGCCGCCACTGCCGCCATTGCCGCCTCTACCCCCGCAGCCACCGCATCGCTACCTCATGCTCCACCATGCCAACACCGGTGCCAAAGCCCAACTCAAGCCTAGCCGAGCCAGTGTTGCTGCTACTTGTGCTTGCGCCGTGTCGTGCTGTGCCCGTATCATCCGTGTCGCCGTCGTCGCCGTCGTGCCTCTGTCGTCAGGCAAGTGAAAATAAATCACTTTCTTACTGATGCTAATGTTTTAGTTAATTCAAAATAATAATGATAAATAATATTGTGCATACATATATCTATTTATAGTTATATCGATAAATTATAATCAAATTATTTTTCTTGAGAACCCTATGAAAAAGCTCATGTTAAAATGGCGGAACTCATGATCGATGAAATCCCGTGTTGATAACGCACATCGTGTATAAATTTGGTTGTTAAATAAAGTTGGTTACACCATAGAACGACACCCCGATAACCATTGTGAAAGCTGAATTTTTCCCGGACAAGCTGAACGGTTAAAATCATAATAAATTATTTATATATCAGATCTTAGAGTTCCATGGCTCGTATCGATCCCAATAGATAAACCTAAATCAACCCACAGTTCATCTTTGTATTTTAATAAGTTATGACAAAGAAAACTGAGGCGGTTCATGGCTCTAGCTTGCAGTCCAGAGTAAGAATCTCGACCTTTACCCGTTTTTAGGACGCATATATCTCACCGTTTAAATGTACAAGTGTGCTGAACCATACATGAAAATGTATAGAATTGAATTATCTTTCCAACGGTACTAGTATCATTGCATTCCGGTGTTGTTTGATATTTATAACACTTTTTAAACTGTCGATGTGTATTGTAGTTTCATGCTGAGACAAAATGTATACCTTAATCTCAAACAATGTATATCTCCCTGCATACAATAGATATTATTGATCTGTATGATGCGTTGGAAACATAACAGATAGATCTAAATATTATCTAACTGTAGCGTCGCCTAATTATGATCCAAACAGGGGGTAAAACGTGTTACGAATGGACTTACGGTTCTAAAACTGGATTTCCAGCAGAGAACACTTAAAATGTAATGACCATAACTCGCAAACTTGATACCCGATTGACTCGAAACTAATTTTTCCGTATAGATAATTTAATACACTGTTTACACATTTTATATTGTTTCGCCAAATTATGCACGCGTGATTTTATGTGGTTTCCCTAATCCAACTGACACCGGTTGCTCATATGTATTCAGTGGAGCATTTATTGTATCCCCATCATGTTGCATGACTATTATACCCTTGTAAATAGTGTTCATTTGCATCGATATCCTAGTGACCGTGTTATATTACCAAGTGATAAATGTTAGTTATTGGATTGTGGCAAGTGCGTTAGGTAAAAGCGTGATTGAATAATGAAAGTGACACGTACTTGTACACAATCAGCGGAACCAATTAGTTATTGCATTGGGACATATATAAGTGTAACTATAACTGGTATGGGAAGGGTATGGAAGCACTTTTATTAGTGTCATAGGCAAGACATCGAGCACTGTCCATTTATCTTAGATACCAGTCGAGACATGCTTGATGGAGACCATGTCTCCAGTTCTCGTGTAGACTTATCATGGAGCGACTAATATTTAGATTCATGGTCGGTGTTTGATGTATACCGTGGCGTGTGGGGTAGTTTGAGTGTGAGTTCGATAAACGGAATCTCAGGAGTCCCAGTGCCGGCATATTAAATGATTTCGGGATTTGTACTGATTGTGTTTCTGATTCTTACTGATCGTGATTCGGGCCCGTGTTTCCTTGCCTCTGGGGCTTACCCTTAGGTTGGAAATTTTAGGAATATGTATGACCTAGAAGCCATTATTGTACATTGTTTTATATTATAATGGATGCTTGGACATATATATATAGGACTTTCTTGCTAGATATGATAGTATGCTATCTGGTTGCCTTTATCTTAATATGTAGACTGGTATTCTTATGTTGTCTGTCTCTTACATGTTGGTAAAGCCCTTAACATGTATCTTGACTACCAGGACTATGATGGAGATCACTGCTAGGACTTGTGTCGTCTAAAAGCACATCTTTTAATTGTTCCTAGTCGAGCGAATATCGAGACACGACATCGATATTCCAGAGTAGACTAGTGTGTACGTTTCTTGACCCTGCATAGGGCAATGGTTGGTACTATAGCCATTGGTTTTTGACATCAAAGATTGTACACAGGTGTTCATTAGAGAATGGGTACACCAAACAGGACTCGCCGATGACTCCTAGTTGGTATTATACTTATCGTCAGATAGCAGTTCTCTGATGACACTGGTACAGGTTAGTCTGTAGACCCGAGATCGTAATAGAGTCTTGTGTGGCTCCCACTTTGTTTTGATTTCCTCCCTACCAGGAGTCGTGCAAACAGGTGGATTTTGGGTACAGTCCCGAGTCACATGGAGGCAATGAGCGATAGGAGGGGTTTCGTCTCTCCCGGTATTGGGGGTTGATGTTGCGCTATACTCGATTGACTATAACTAGAAGTCCCTAGCCAGGGATGCTGCTGAGATTTACTGATAAGAGTTATCAGTAGTTTCTCGAACTGTTATAGGCCAGGTATCAGCATGACTTATCACGTTACTGCGGTCTGACGATTTCCACCCCTAGACATGATATGCGACATATCATATGAAGAGACCGGACTGTACGGTAGTGTTATTGATAGGCTTCATGAAGAGTATGGACGAGCTTGCTTTTTGATCTTCATATCGCTCAATATCTGGGTAGTCGTTACGTCCAGCTAGTACCGCTGACGGCTTGTGGTGACTGATGTGATCATCACCTACTGCCGACGTATTGACGAGTCTTTAGAGTGCCACAACGAAATTTCCTGGTTCAAGCGAAACGAAGTAGGGCACATATGTGGTATGTGCAGGGGCCTGATTAAATACATGTATGTGATACCGTATTGTAATTTGGCAGTTATCTGTTATCAATCAGGTTATATGTGATATAACCGGATTATCGAATCAAGTGTTGATTTGATAATATTATATACAGATAAATGATATTAGTCGGTTATATGTGATATAACCGGATTATTAAATCAAGTGTTGATTTAATAATATAATATATTTTTATATTTGATATAATTATATGTTAACTAATATTATTAGCTCACTAATTGCTTTATTAATATATATATATATAAATATATATTTGATATATATAAATATATGTATTATTAAATGAAGCATGGTTGAAATTTCTATTTTTGGAAAATAAAAAATGATGTGTAAATTGTTGTATGGTTCAAGGCATGGTTTATATATTTGTTTATTCATTTGTTTGCACTATTAAAGCATGGTGCATTATATCTATTGCTTTTTAATCCATGCTTCAATAATGGGTGATCATATAGTTGTCATTCTTCACTTGCTCAAGTGTTGATCTCTTCATGCCTTAGCCATATTTCTTGTGTTACTCTCATGCTCTCTTGCTTTCTACACTTTCCTCACCTCATCTCCAAGCTCAAATCCCTCACATGTGATGTGGATCATTGAGCTTGTGAGTACCCAAGTGAGCAAACTATCACCCCTACTTCACCATCCTACACTTGACTAGCGATCAAGTGTAGTGTGTTTCCTACACTAAAGAGTTTAGTGTAGAGATAGCTTGGATTGGCGGACTTCGGATGGATCGTCTTCGGCGCGTAGATCTTCGGAGGAGGCTCGTTCAAGTTCGAAGAGGAGCCTAGTGGAGTCGCGTGGGCTACAACCCGGAGCCTAAGAAGAGAAGGACTCAATCTACGAGGGTATAGCCTTCTTTCTCTTCTTTAGTTTCATTCATATCATCATAGGAAAACCTAATTATTCTAGTTAAGATCTTGTTTAGTCTAACCTAGCACCCTAAATTTTTTTAAATTTGGCATGTTTGATGCCACTAGAACCGTGTAGTAGTGCTAGGGTAGAATTTCATGGTATCAAAGCCAAGCTAGAACATTTGGGTAGGTCTTTACGGCGTTAGAATACTCGATCGGTTTTCGAAAACACAGATTTTAGAATTTTCTGTCGGATTTTAGAATTTTCTGTCGAATTTTTCAAATGTTGAAATTTTCGTGATTAAAAATATCCAAAAAATCGTACAGGGTTTTCTATGGAATCCCAAGAAATTTGGAGCCCCAATTCCTCTAAAGCGCTGCGAAACCGCGGCCAAAACCTTAGTTTGGCCGCGGTTCCGCCACCGTTTTGGGGAGTTATAGGTCCATCTTTCTTGTGCTGCTTTGTAGTTACATTTAGCACATTCTGGGTATTTTTAATGATGCTCAAGTTGTTGAGCTCTCTGAATTTTGTGGATGTTTCATAAACCGATCGAAATGTTTAGCGTTGTATAGATCTTGATGATATGTGATACAATTGTTAGAAACCGGATTAATTGGTTTTATGAAAACTAATTAGTATATTGTAAATCTAGTAATTTAGTCTCGGTTAATCGGTTGCCGCGGAGTTTTGATTCGGATCAAAACTCCGTCGCAATAGCGTATTGTACGCGAACACTCGCCAGGTAACTCTAATAGACAGCCACGCCCCATAGCCCTGACCAAGTGACTGTAGGAGAACCCCGTTGCCAAAAGCCCCAACTCGGGTGCTTGCGGCCACGGTGTTCCTCCTTAGTGCACTTCGTCGACGATATCGGGGGTGCGGCCATCTGCTAAAGTTTCCGACGGGTATTCGATACAGTCGTCGGGAATCTTGTTGAATTACTTGACTAAAATAATTGAAAAGTGTTTTCAATTTGAAACTAAAATACAAGGTTTATAGGTTAGGCATGAAATCCGGAATATGAGATAATCCGGATTTATGATGTCTAAGGATATACGGATTCTAATTATTGTAGTTTTCCATTTCTTTTCTACGACCGTAAGTGTAATATGTGGGGTATCCCGATCTCATTACTATATGTCAACAAGCTTCGGGATACGCATATTTACTTACGTTGATGACATGAGATATTATGTGTTGCTGTGATATGATTTATTGGATCGTCGTGATTGAATAGCCGGGGTTTTTATGTGAGATGAGAGTTTTTATTTTCATTTATGTAAAATCTATATGTAATATTCTTTTATTGGGACACTTCCGGGTTGAGAATGATTTCACCATTCATGTATATTATTTACTTTTCCGTATTAGGATAGACCCAAGGTGGGGAGCAAAAGTAGTCAGGTTCTAGAGTCCAGTGGAAGACCATCTCAAGGAGTTGAGGCCAGGTCTCTTAACTCTAGAATTGGTAGGGTTACTTGCCTCTCTCGTAGGGGTCTAGAGATATGGGTTTGGCTATTCATCACGACTATGGAATCCGTGTTTTACATTACTGGCTAAATTTAAAACACGGACATCTTAGTATATCCAATATATCATATGTTGCTTCTGCTTCTTGGTTCTGTGATGTGATTATATAACTGCGTGAGATGAGTGTTATATTATATATGATATATAATAAATGTTGCTTATGTTTTGCACCCACGCTAGTCCAGCCTCCGCTCTGCCAGTAGTTAAGTAACCTAACGGTGTATGACGGGGCCCCGTGGCGAATGCGGATGGCATAAGCATAAATTCTATTTTCGTTTCATTGTTCTGTAATATTTAGGAAATATTAAATGATGGGACTTCATTAATGAGATTAATGAAAAGAAAATAAACCTAAAGATATTGTAGAATCAGTATTTTAAAAACAGATAGCTCTAGTTCTTGGTTTGCATAGTGGTATTCCTGGTAGCATATCCGGCACCTCATTCGATGAGGAAAGAGCTGAGATCCCTTCACCGGGAGTGACCTCTTTAGCGGAACTAGCAAATACTACAAGCCACTCAATGTGTTTTTCCTGCTGCACTAGTTTTTGTTTTGCATAGTGGTATTCCTTGTAAAATATCCAGCACCTCATTCGATGGGGAAAGAGCCGAGATCCCTTCACCGGGAGCGACCTCTTTAGCAAAACTAGCAAACGCTCCAAAACTATTCAATTTTTAAAACGGAGCTTAAAACACTCCAAATCACTAGATTTTACAATGATATCAAGTTCATTACGCTCATGGTTTTCTTATAAATCTGCGTAGCCCTCCGTCATTTCAGATAAGTACTATTTAGTATTTATGCTACGTTTGTTGGCCTCCGTCAAGACGTAGTGTGCGGTAGCTGATTAGTGCTTATCCGCAGCATGAGATGCAATTGGATTAGGGTAGTCGTGCGACTTTGTTGGCCTCCGTCAACGGTAGTGTGGATGGGTTTAATTCAATCAAGAAATGAACGGGTTGAACTTGACTGGCGGCTTATGGTTTGTTGGCCTCCGTCAAGGTCATAGGAAGCTAGGGGTAAACAATATCGGGAATTTCATGTGTTGAAATTTGCAATGAGATTGCATACCTTCTATATGATAGTTGGATCCTGATACCCGCTGTGAGTAAGAGTTACTTCAGGGAGAGTTTTGCACTTTACAAATAATTAATTCAGTAGGTGTCTAGAAAGGTGTCAACGGGGTTATGCCTGTAGGGAAACGAGGTTTATTTTAATTAGGTACGTACGAAAGCATGGGGAACCTCTCTCGGAGTACCGACACTGGCCTGGCTGATCGATTGGTGAACTTGTAGGGTGTTATTAATCCCGGCTAATCTTACCTTTTAGGGTTTGAAGGAAGATTTGATAAAAACAGTGGGAGCCATCCTGATTGGATAAGAGAATAACCAATCTAATCTTGCAAGAGCGCACGCTAAAGTGTTTTCTTCTCTCTCTCTCTCTAGGCAGCGACCAATGATACGCCTTAATTAAGATAATAATATGGATGTATTGACCGAACCCGCCTTTTATACTGGGCAGGGGAACGTTTGTCCTGCTCTATCTTATGACTGTCATAAGTCTTAGCAAGGAATAAAGAAATACCCGGATTCCCATGCCACCCGTACGAAGAAGGAGTATGCTGATGCATTTTCTTCGGATGTGTTCGTTACCGAGAACTGTTTCTCAGTTTCCTCTACGTCCTGGGTATTAGATACCGGATCAGGATCCCACGTGTGTAATTTGTTACATGGGCTAAGGAATGGTAGAGAACTGGGAAAGGGTGATAAGTCTCTATTAGTAGGGAACGGTGCAATTGTTGCAGCCAAAAGCAGTTGGCGATTATTACCTTGTATTACCAACTGGCAATATATTGGTTCTGAACGACTGTTACTACGTACCAAAGATGATGTGCAATATTATATTGGTTTCTTTGCTAACTAAAGAAGGATATAATTTCACATTGAAGGATAATGTTATGAACATTTTCCAAAATCAAGTGTTGATTGGGTTTGGTACGTTGTGTAACGGTATATACGTTCTAAATCAAAGTACAGTTCTTAACGTACAGAACACAAACAAGAGGAAAAGTTCATAAATGAATGAAGCCTTCTTATGGCACTGTAGACTAGGTCATATCAATGCGACAAGACTGGCTAAGTTGCATAAAGATGGATATTTGAATCCGTTCGAATTTTCATCTTATGAAACTTGGCAGTCATGTTTCAAAGGCAAGATGACCAAAACTCCGTTTACTGGACACGGAGAAAGAGCTACTGAACTTTTGGGACTGATACATAGTGATGTATGCGATCTTATGTCTACACATGTCAGGAATGGTTTCTCGTACTTTATTACATTCACCAATGATTTCTCAAGATTCGGATATGTGTTCCTGTTGAAATACAAATCTGAAGCTTTTGAAAAATTCAAGGAATATAAGTGTGAAGTTGAGAACCAAACAGGAAAAAGTATTAAAATCCTTCGATATGATCGGGGAGGAGAATACTTAAGCACGGAGTTCCTAAACTATTTAAAAGAGAATGGGATTCTCTCTCAGCTTACTCCTCTGTATACACCACAGCACAGCGGTGTATCGGAGCGGAGGAATCGCACCTTATTAGATATGGTGCGCTCTATGATGGGTAATGCTGAGTTACCTATTTCCTTTTGGGGTTATGCACTTGAGACATCTGCATACCTATTGAATAGGGTTCCGACCAAATAAGTAGCTACCACTCCATATAAGATATGGGAGGGGAAGAGACCATGTCTTAATTTCATTAAGATTTGGGGTTGTCCGGCTTATGTTAAAAAGCAAAATCCGGACAAGTTCGAGGCAAGGTCAGTTCTATATAAGTTTTTTGAATATCCTAAACATTCACGAGGGTATATCTTCTACCATACCGAGGAACAAAAAGCGTTTGTTTCCCAAAATGCCACCTTTTTAGAAAAAGAATTTCTTGTGAAAGAAATTAGTGGTAATGAGGTAGAACTGTAAGAAGTTCCAAATACACAAACTAGAACTGATGATTTAGTGGAACCAGAGGATCCAATAGTACCCAACGAACCCTAGCCACTCCGCAGATCTAGTAGGGTTCCTCATCCACCCGAGAGATACTACGGTTTTCTCGTTGACAGTGGGAGCAAGGATTGCATCATGGAAGATGATGACCCAACTAGTTTCAAGCAGGCTATCATGAGTGGAGACTCTGTGAAATGGTTGGATGCTATGCGATCTGAGATGGAATCCATGTACACCAACAAAGTGTGGACTTTGGAAGATGCTCCAGGAGAGGTAAAACCCATCGGGAGCAAGTGGATCTTCAAAAAGAAGATTGTTGTAGATGGAAAAGTTGAGACTTTCAAAGCTCGACTTGTAGCAAAAGATTTTCGTTAACGACCTGATGTCGATTATGATGAAACATTTTCTCCTGTCGCTATACTTAAGTCCATCAGGATCCTACTTGCCATTGCTGCATACCATGACTACGAAATCTGGCAGATGGACGTCAAGACCGCTTTTCTAAATGGTGATTTAGAAGAGAGCGTGTGCATGACACAGCCAGAGGGCTTCGTAGACAGTGGGAGCAGCGGAAATGTGTGCAAGATGCTTAAATCCATCTGCGGATTAAAGCAGGCATCGCGGAGCTGGAACATCTGTTTTGACGAAGTTATCAAAGAGTTTGATTTCGTCAAAAATATAGATGAAGCTTGTATATACAAGAAGGTTGTAAAGAGTAAGGTTGTCTTCCTCGTATTGTACGTGGATGGCATACTCTTGATAGGAAATGATGTTCCTATTCTACGCTCGGTCAAGCTCTTCTTATCACACAAGTTCTCCATGAAAGATCTTGGTGATACCTCCTACATCCTGGGGATAAAGATCTATAGAGATAGATCTAAACGGATGCTGGGATTGTCTCAATCCAGGTACATTGACACCATACTAAAGAAGTTTAGTATGGAAGATTCCAAGCGAGGTAATCTACTCGCTTGCTCGATGTTCATATCAGATTTTTGAATTTTTATACCGCCCATTCTTAATCACATTGCATATAGGTAGGTAGTTTTAATCCGTGTTTGCTGAATAATTACAGGTTACAGGTTCTCAGCTCTTTACAGTGAAATTCATGAAAAGTTGCAACAAATACGGGACTACGACCAACAACAGATGAATACTGATCTCCGCTAACTATCCGTATGATGCCGCCTACAAGATCAAGGGACAAAATGGAAATCGTTGGTCACTTCAATGCACAAAGCACAAGGGCAGCACAAGATCCAAGACTTCAATGCGGAGTTCAAGACAAAAGTCTACATCATTTTGCACTGTTGAATATCTGGAAGAGAACTGAAGAGATTCTGAAAAACCAAGAATACAAAACAGAAGATAAAAGCAACATGGAGAAGCCCTGAAAAGATGGTCCCCTAAATCCACCAAATGGCCGCGGAACCGCTGCCAAATAGGCACTTCTGCCACGGTTCCGTGGCAGCGTTGAAGCAGCGTCGGTGGCAGTTGAAGCAGCGTTGACTCGTGTAATGATTTGAAAATCGTTTAGGTGCAATTTCGGCAAATCGGCAAAATAAGGGATATTTTCCGTAGAATTCAAGATATAAATATCTTTTAATATAAAATTAAATATACATATTATAGCTATGAAATTGCTGGTATTTAGTGTTTATTGAGCCACTGGTAAAATTTCTAATTTTCTGAAAAAATTTCCGAAAATAATTATTTTAACATTATATTAAGCCGTCACTAATACATTTAATTAGGGAAAATTACAAATTGGAATGGGTTGAAACAAATTTTGTGCACCATGACACACTAATCTAACTTGTAAAATATTATTTCTGAAATGAAATGAAGTTGTCAAACGGTTTTAGAAATATCGAAGAAAAAGGCTTAAATAGTGATATTAGTGTAAATAGGATTGGGGTATAACATTTATCATTTTTCTCACCCACACAAACCCACACCCATCCCCATGTCTTGCTGGCCGAACCCCTTGACAGCCCATTCCCAAATTTTTCCCCACTTGAAAAGGGTTTTGAAAAAGAAGAAAACAAACGAAATGAGAGAAACAGTAAAATGGGTATGGGCTTTGACTTTGGTGGACTTTGGACTTTCTTCACTTGACTTTTCCCCACCTCACCCTCTCTCCTCTCTTGCCCAATGCTGCAGCCGAGCCCCCCTTCTTCTGCCCTCCCCTTTTTCTCCTCTCATTCCACTCAAAACCCTTCAAAAAAATCTCCAAAATTCCATCACAAATCAAGGTAAAATCTAAATCCAACTCTTACCCATTTTAGTTTAGCCTAACATGCATGGATTGTTATGACAAGAGAGCATTTTGGAGGGATATGTGTGCTTGTGGGATCTTCAAATTGTTTGGGTATAATTCTAACCCTTTTGCTTAATTTGTTATTAATTGCTTGTAGTTAGCTTATTAAGTGTTTAATTTGGTTTTAAATGGGTTCAATTGCATGATTAAGAAATTCAAGTTAGGGTTTTGTTTTGGAGTTGGGTTGTGATCAATTGTGCATGGCTGTGTGATGTGGGCTAGTATCTTAAAACTTGTTAAAACTAATCTAGTTGCTAATTACAAGTTGATACTTGAAAAGTGTTCAAATTTAAGCTTTTTAGCAAACTAGGTTTTTGTAAACTATGAAAATAATTAAGAGAAAAATCTAATTAGGTTATTCATGACATTATTAACATTTTAAATTGCAGTTTAATACTTTAGATCATGCAAATCCAAGCTAAATTGTTGTTTGTGCATTTTTGCTATAAAATGGTTGAAATTGGATAAAATTGCAAACTAGGTTTTTAAAATGTATATAGTTTGGTGAGATAAATTAGTAGTGAATATTTGTGTGACCTAATTATGATATTAAGAGAGCATTTTGGCCATTAGAATCATTAAAATATTTAGTTTGGGTAAAACATCAAGTTTTGAACCGAAATGGGAATTTGTGCTAACTAGGTTTTTGGAAAATAAAATGATTGGATTGATTTTAATGTTTTGATGATTTAAACCTTATTTCATATATTATTAGTGATTTTTGAAACCATGATTGGTACGTTTGGTGTTTTTCTCGATCAATCGGCGTTTGTACGCCGATGTCGAGGGTTTTTGAGTTGATTTGAGAAAGCAAACTATAGGTTTTGACCTATGTGAGATTCGTGTGTCGTTTTGGTCATGAGTCAGATTTTAATGCGATGCGATGTGTTATGATACGTAGGTACCCTCACGAGAACTTCGAGACGACAAGCAAGCACGTGGCGATATCGATTTTAGCAAGCGAGGATCAGGTGAGTAGATTTATATCTACGGGGGAAGTCGGGTGGATGGCGTATAGCATCCCCGAAAAGTTATGAGGAATGAGTTGATTTGGTAACGATATACCTTTATATGTTATTATGAGATACGAACACTTAGTAAGAGAAGCCTTAGGAGCTTATGAGTTTAGAGTTAGCGAGAATTGAAGAAAAGACTTTAGCGGATTTCTTAGTCACGAAACTCTAGAATAAAGATTTGCATACACGCACCCCCACACACTTGCATGCATTTTAGTACTTGTGCGTAAATGGGATATGTATATATTTATATAAACATAGGTATGAGAATATATATATATATACGTATACCTATACATGGATAATGAGGATAGTGGATGATAGTTGGGGATGCGTCGATGAGTTTGGGCTTGATGCCACGAGATCGGTGATATGATTTGGATCGTATTATGAGTGCGAAATGTGATGATATCGGATCGGTAGGCGATGTGTTTCATACACATGCATTTATATATATGTTGATGATATTAGTAGTGTACCTGACATAGATCAGTACCCCCTACCCACGATATGTGATGACGTGGATACCAGATGAATAATAAGATAAATATGATATTGACCCGTACCCAGTTTGGGATACCGTACGATGGATTTACCGTACGAGCTATATATTGATGATAGATCCGCACTCTTGATTTGAGGATGTCATATCAGATGGTGTATCATATGGAATACTATTGAGGCGGGATCACCGACTATTATATAGACAGATATATATCGACTCAGATATTGGTGGTTTCCGTACCCCTTTCGATTGGTTGTTAGTTAGACCTATAGTTTACCTAGTAGATGTCAGACTGGACCCGGGTCATACCTATTTCCAAAACTGACGAATCGTGAGAATTTTAAAGACATACCAAGGGATACTACGGATATTTTAAAAGACGTATCTTTCCTTAAAAATACCGTAGTCCTTATTTTCAAACACCACGATTCGCACTATTTCAAACGGCAAAACAGTATAACGCATGTATAGTAAAATCGATTCCTTGTTGTCATGTTATTATTCATGTTCCGCACATTATTGTTGTATTTACTATTCATTTTCCTTATTATGTTGTTATCGCCTCATTGCATGTTATTGTGTACGTAGTAATTATGAAACCATGCTGTTAGGACACCAGCACCATTACCAATGACGCGTATGCTCCACGTACACTCGCTTGCCGACTCACACACATCTTCATCGGTAATTGCCATGTCACGTACACTTTAGAAAATACCATTTCAGTGACATAGCTTGCTAGCTAATAGTTGTAATATATTATAGTTTCCATATGCTAGTTTAATTATTGCCTTCATTGCATGATATCAGATGCATCCATATATTCATGGTTATACAGTATTATAGAGATTTATGCCGGTATTCACTGTTTATTGGTATCATGATTTTGATGATTTCGTATTTACATGAGATTTCTGGATTTGGGGGAAAACCGCAAGAATTTAATAAAAGATTAGTATCATCATTTTAAAATGCAAATTACGGTTTTCTCGTGATGTATGAGTCGTCCACCATGAGTTTTCATGATTGCTGCTGGATTTGGAAACCCGGTTCGAGGAGTTGGATGAACCGTCTCGGGTACATGGTGGGCCCGGTATGGTACCCCGGGGCAAGAAGCTCGAGTTGTATTCGATGAGCCTGGCAGGGGAGCACTACCTACCGGTGATATTATTTGGACTCGTCGGTTATCCGGAGGATACCGGCCGGAGTCATGAGATGGTTATAGGCTGATCCGTTCTGCCGGAGCCCGCGGGCCGATCCCGTAGATGATACGGATGCCTGAGATATTGATATTTGAGATTTGAGATATTGAGATTTGATACTGAGATACTGAGACTTATGTTGTGTGTCGATGCTGGATACTGATTTCTCTATTGCATTCATTGATGATACGTGATTGACATACATATAGAAATCTCATTGATTAAAGAAAACAGTTGTCTCACTTATGATATATTCTGTTTCCATTCGTAATGCATTCAGACATCATATATCTGATATGTTGCTATCTGGGGCACTGACACGAACAGGTAGTATTACACTATACATAGCTGGACCAGGATTTTTATTTGAGAATATTACCTGATATGACCTAGGATAGTGTTATGCATGCGATTTCTACTCGTAGATGTTTTCTACTCACGAGTTGGCAACTCACCCCCGTTGTGCCACAGTTCCTTACAGGTATTGCCATATAGGTTTCGTTGCGGCTTTGCTGGCATACTGTTTCTTCCGGATGATTGCTTTGGTAGGTGGGTTCTTTGCATCAGGACCACCATTATTTATTTATTATTTCTGTTGTGTCTAGAAACTCTATCGTATATTTGAGAGAGATAGAAAACCAGACCTGTTATTCTTTCGACCTTAGAGTCGCGCGTTGTATTATTATGGTTTTCATGCTGATTTGGGTTTTCTTTTGAGTTTTGATCCTCGGCCTTCGGCGTTGTATATTATATTGCTTGTGTGGTTGTGACCGTCGATTAACGAAGAGCTAGCTCCCGCTTAGGGATGCCTTTTTATTCATTTCGTATACTATTCATGTTGTATCCCATTTGGGACCAGTATTTACAAAGGAGACTCTGCCGAAATTTTCAGAAAATACTTGAGATTTTAAAAATACATACTTCGGCCTATGTTGATTAAAACTACTTGCTTTAAATTAGTTTTTCCTTCACTCTACTGCTTCTTTGGTTTTGATTTCTGGGTTTTGGCTTACTTAGATTACGTACGCCTCGAGACGTTTCGTAATTTAAGTGCCGGTCATGTTCCGTAATTTTCGGGTCGTGACAAAGTTGGTATCAGAGCCTTAGGTTTTACTTTTGGAGTGTAGGATGACCCTTGGTTGATGGAATAGGTAGCTTAAGTAGAGTGACGTACCATACGTATGTTCTGCGGCATATTTACGATACGATACTCTGCTTAAAAAGCCTTAGGAGGTACATTTCTTTGCATAGTATTATATTCATTCCTATGATCTAGCCTCATCAGTACCAGTTATGGTTTTGTTACCACGGTTACACGGGCAGAGAGCTACGGCTAAAGTTTCGTCAGCATGAGTTCGTCATGGACGAGGGTTGACCAGGGCTTGATTCCAGGGATATACGATTGCATAGAGGCGTCGTTTCATTGTGTTTTCGCGCCACGAGCGTTTGATGGATCGCTTTTACGAGATTTCTCGTACGTGCAGATCAGCACCAGAGGATAGGGCCACTGCAAGAGGCCAGCCAGGATGTGATGATCGTTAATGCACCATGTTTTGATGTTTGAGGCACTGTTCAGCGTGCGGACAGAAGATTCAGATGTTGCTGCGATTGACGAGATATCGCCCCAGAATTTGGAGCTATGCCGCATGAGTTATACTTCGAGATATGATAGAAGATCGCTAGTCACCAAAGATGAAAGACTAGGACATATGATTTATTGCCTACCCCGATGCGAGGTCATCAGATGGATTTCTTCCAGCTAGATGTGACTTCACGCTGATACGTTGAGAGTCGATAGAGACGATCGAATGTCAGGAACCCATTTTCCAAGTTTAAAGTATACGGAAAAAATTGCAAGCAATTTTACGGACCCTCTAGAAGAATGAAACCCTAACTCGATTTAATGACCATGGAACGCCGGTGAACCTTAGGGTTTGCGGCAGTTTAGCGGTGCCATTAGTGAGGCTTGAGTCTGCCCTTCTACGGTTGGTCCATAGGTGTTGTGGCATATATTCGATACTATTAAACTGTACCCGAGATGTTGAGCTCTTGGGGGATTATGAGGTTTTGACAATCGATCGGATAATTCGACTTCATTCGGACATCATGTGATGGGATATATCACTTGGGAGACTCCAGATACGAGTATAGCCGTTGGAGCGCAGTCCATGCAGCCATGAGGAAGCGAGTCCGAATCGGTCGACATTAGAGAAAAGTGGAGTAAGAGGTTCATACGAGATCTTGATGAGATGATGTTCCACTCCGCCAACATCAGAGATGTGATATGCAAGCAGAAGCGTTTACTATGGATATATCTTCCAGGAGGTGTCGTGATGAGTATGCAGCCGTTCCGGAACAAGAAATAGATTTGGTAAGGATGATGACTTCCGAGCAGTTCGATAGAAACGAGACTTGGGAGAGAGTTCGACAGGATCTTTCTGGAAATACTAAACGAGAAGACCTAGGCCCAGGAGCGGTCATATGGCGCACACCCAGTAGGTCAGAGTTCGGCATCATCGACGGGACATGTTATGAGTAACCATGATAGTTGACCAGAGATCTTTAGAGGATGTGTCAGAGCGGACTGCTTCCGTTATCGTTTCTATATTGGACCGATGAGCCGAGGAGCTATGTACTTAGCAATCTGCAGTGAGAGACGAAAGACTATGGGCACTAGGCGACATGCCATGATCAGAAGGCAAGTAGATATCTTGCTCTGCTAGCATTGGATGCACCGACACCTTCTCGACTTTGAAAGACGGACATATCGACGACAGTATTTATGAGTTGTGATTTTGTGATTGACTATCATGTATCCGTCACTTTGGATTTCAGTATTTTTAGGAGATTTATTTCATGATTGAGTTTTGATGACCGAGTTTCATGATATTTGATTTCATGTCTAGGACATGCATATGATTTGACTAATGCTTTCGGCATAGTTTTCATGCACTTTTAGTATTTTGATTTGCTTATGTGCACGCCGATGCACAGGATGGTGAGATTTTATACCACGGTATACCTGATTGGGATTTTGATTGAAATGTGTCGTATACCGTCGATTCGAGTGTGATATTCGATATTCGTTTTCGTGCATATTGTGCACTTGATTTGGATTTTGCGCATACTTAAGGCACTTGATGCGATTTAGGTGCACACCAGATGCACTAAATCGAGATTTTTCGTGCATATCAGATGCACCTGGTTTTGCTGTCAGGCACCACGTTGCCCTTGACAGGTGTCTTCGTGCACACCCGTTGCACTTAGATTTGGTTTTTGTGCACATGTATGGCATATTCACGGATTTCGATTTCCGTGCGCACCAGACGCACGTGGTATTCATATATATATTTGGGATTGATTTCTTTTAGAGTAGTATATTTTATGATACTTACTATTTGGTTTAGTACTAAGCAGGACTAGTCAGAGAACAGTACCTGAGTATATTTTTGGCATGCATTGCTTCCAGATGTTTTAATGATGTATATCATATTGGTTTTCATTTTGGATTTAGACATTGTGTCTTCCCCATGACTCCGATGATTGCGGGATGCTTGACGGAGTTTTGATTTTGAGTGATATGCTCATTTTTCATGCACATGCATTGAGCTACGATGTGTTTTACGTATTTATGATTTCGGAGTCCCGACGACTTGATGGTTTGCTGAAATGTTTTAGTATTTGGGGGAGTTTTAATTTAAATTCGTGGACCGAATTTCTTTAAGGGGGGAAGATTGTAATGATTTGAAAATCGTTTAGGTGAAATTTCGGAAAATCGGCAAAATAAGGGATGTTTTCCGTAAAATTCAAGATATAAATATCTTTTGAAATAAAATTAAATATACATATTCTAGCTATGAAATTGCTGGTATTTGGTGTTTATTGAGCCACTGGTAAAATTTCTAATTTTCTGAAAAATTTTCCGAAAATAATTATTTTAACTTTATTTTAAGCCGTCACTAATACATTTAATTAGGGAAAATTACAAATTGGAATGGGTTGAAACAAATTTTGTGCACCATGACACACTAATCTAACATGTAAAATATTGTTTTTGAAATGAAATGAAGTTGTCGAACGGTTTTAGAAATATCGAAGAAAAAGGCTTAAATAGTGATATTAGTGTAAATAGAATTGGGGTATAACATTTATCATTTTTATCACCCACACAAACCCACACCCATCCCCATGTCTTGCTGACCGAGCCCCTTGACAGCCCGTTCCCAAATTTTTCCCCACTTGAAAAGGGTTTTGAAAGAGAAAAAAACAAAGGAAATCAGAGAAATAGTAAAATGAGTATGGGCTTTGACTTTTGTGGACTTTAGGCTTTCTTCACTTGACTTTTCCCCACCTCACCCTCTCTCCTCTCTTGCCCAATGCTGCAGCCGAGCCCCCACTTTTCTGCCCCCCCCCCCCTTTTTCTCCTCCCATTTCACTCAAAACCCTTCAAAAAAATCTCCAAAATTCCATCACAAATCAAGCTAAAATCCAAATCCAACTCTTACCCATTTTAGTTTAGCCTAATATGCATGGATTGTGGTGACAAGAGAGAATTTTGGAGGGCTATGTGTGCTTGTGGGATCTTCAAATTGTTTGGGTATAATTCTAACCCTTTTGCTTAATTTGTTATTAATTGCTTGTAGTTAGCTTATTAAGTGTTTAATTTGGTTTTAAATGGGTTCAATTGCATGATTAAGAAATTCAAGTTAGGGTTTTGTTTTGGAGTTGGGTTGTGATCAATTGTGCATGGTTGTGTGATGTGGGCTAGGATCTTAAAACTTGTTAAAACTAATCTAGTTGCTAATTACAAGTTGTTACTTGAAAAGTGTCCAAATTTAAGCTTTTTAGCAAACTAGGTTTTTGTAAACTATGAAAATAATTAAGAGAAAAATGTAATTAGGTTATTCATGACATTATTAACATTTTAAATTGCAGTTTAATACTTTAGATCATGCAAATCCAAGCTAAATTGTTGTTTGTGCAGTTTTGCTATAAAATGGTTGAAATTGGATAAAATTGCAAACTAGGTTTTTAAAATGTATATAGTTTGGTGAGATAAATTAGTAGTAAATATTTGTGTGACCTAATTATGATATTAAATGAGCATTTTAGCCATTAGAATCGTTAAAATATTTATTTTGGGTAAAACATCATGTTTTGAACCGAAATGAGAATTTGTGCTAACTAGGTTTTTGGAAAATAAATCGATTTGATTGATTTTAATGTTTTGATGATTTTAATCTTATTTCACATATAATTAGTGATTTGTGAAACCATGATTGGTATGTTTGCTCTTTTTCTCGATCAATCGGCGTTTGTACGCCGATGTCGAGGGTTTTTGAGTTGATTTGAGAAAGCAAATCATAGGTTTTGACCTATATGAGATTCGTGTGTCGTTTTGGTCATGAGTCGGATTTTAATGCGATGCGATGTGTTATGATACATAGGTACCCTCATGAGGACTTCGAGATGACAAGTAAGCGCATGGCGACATCGATTTCGGCAAGCGAGAATCAGGTGAGTAGATTTATATCTACGGGGGAAGTAGAGTGGATGGCGTATAGCACCCCCGCAAAGTTATGAGGAATGAGGTGATGTGGTAACGATATACCTTTATATGTTATTATGAGATATGAACACCTAGTAAGAGAAGCCTTAGGAGCTTATGAGTTTAGGATTAGCGAGAATTGAAGAAAGGACTTTAGCGGATTTCTTAGTCACGAAACCCTAGAATAAGGATTTGCATACACGCATCCCCACACACTTGCATGCATTTTAGTACTTGTGCGTAAATGGGATATGAATATATTTATATACACATAGGTATGGGACTATATATATATATATACGTATATCTATACATGGATAATGAGGATAGTGGATGATAGTTGGGGATGAGTCGATGAGTTTGGGCTTGATGCCATGAGATCGGTGATATGATTTGAATCGTATTATGAGATGCGAAATGTGATGATAACGGATCGATAGGCGATGTGTTTCATACACACGCATTTATATATATGTTGATGATATTAGTAGGGTACCTGACATAGATCAGTACCCCCTATCCACGATATGTGATGACGTGGATACCAGATGAATAATAAGATAAATATGATATTGACCCGTACCCAGTTTGGGATGCCGTACGATGGATTTACCGTACGACCTATATATTGATGATAGATCCGCACTCTTGATTTGAGGATGTCATATCAGATGGTGTATCATATGGGATACTATTGAGGCGGGATCACCGACTATTATATAGACAGATATATATCGACTCAGATATAGGTGGTTTCCGTACCCCTTTTGATTGGTTGTTAGTTAGACCTATTGTTTACCTAGTAGATGTCAGACTGGACCCGAGTCATACCTATTTCCAAAACTGACGAATCGTGAGAATTTTAAAGACATACCAAGGGATACTACGGATATTTTAAAAGACGTATCTTTCCTTAAAAACACCGTAGTCCTTATTTTCAAACACCACGATTCGTACTATTTCAAACGGTAAAACAGTATAACACATGTATAGTAAGATCGATTCCTTGTTGTCACGTTATTATTCATGTTCCGCACATTATTGTTGTATTTACTATTCATTTTCCTTATTATGTTGTTATCGCCTCATTGCATGTTATTGTGTACGTAGTAATTATGAAACCATGCTGTTAGGACACCAGCACCATTGCCGATGACGCGTATGCTCCACGTACACTCGCTTGCCGGCTCACACACATCTTCATCGGTAATTGCCATGTCACGTACACTTTAGAAAATGCCATTTCAGTGACATAGCTTGCTAGCTGATAGTTGTAATATGTTATAGTTTCCATATGCTAGTTTAATTATTGTCTTTATTTCATGATATCAGATGCATCCATATATTCATTGGTTATACAGTATTATAGAGATTTATGCCGGTATTCACTGTTTATTGGTATCATGATTTTGATGATTTCGGATTTACATGAGATTTCTGGATTTGGGGGAAAACCGCAAGAATTTAATAAAAGATTAGTATCATCATTTTAAAATGCAAATTGCGGTTTTCTCGTGATGTATGAGTCGTCCACCATGAGTTTTCATGATTACTGTTAGATTTGGAAACCCGGTTTGAGGAGTTGGATGAACCGTCTCGGGTACATGGTGGGCCCGGTATTGTACCCCGGGGCAAGAAGCTCGATTTGTATTCGATGAGCCTAGCAGGGGAGCACTACCTACCAGTGATATTATTTGGACTCGTCGGTTATCCGTAGGACACCGGCCGGAGTCATGAGATGGTTATAGGCTGATCCGTTCTGCCGGAGCCCGTGGACCGATCCCGTAAATGATACGGATGCCTGAGATATTGATATTTGAGATTTGAGATTTGAGATATTGAGATTTGATACTGAGATACTGAGACTTATGTTTTGTGTCGATGCTGGATACTGATTTCTCTGTTGCATTCATTGATGATACGTGATTGACATACATATAGAAATCTCATTGATTAAAGAAAACAGTTGTCTCACTTATGATATATTCTGTTTCCATTCGTAATGCATTCATACATCATATATCTGATATGTTGCTATCTGGGGCACTGACACGAGCAGGTAGTATTACACTATACATAGCTGGACCAGAATTTTTATTTGAGGATATTACCTGATATGACATAGGATAGAGTTATGCATACGATTTCTACTCGTAGATGTTTTCTACTCACGAGTTGGCAACTCACCCCCGTTGTACCACAGTTCCTTGCATGTATTGCCGTACAGGTTTCGTTGCGGCTTTGCTGGCATACTGTTTCTTCCGGGTGATTGCTTTGGTAGGTGGGTTCTTTGCATCAGGAGCACCATTGTTTATTTATTATTTCTGTTGTATCTAGAAACTCCATCGTATATTTGAGAGAGATAGAAAACCGGACCTGTTATTCTTTCGACCTTAGAGTTGCGCGTTGTATTATTATGGTTTTCATGCTGATTTGGGTTTTCTTTTGAGTTTTGATCCTCGGCCTTCGGCGTTGTATATTATATTGCTTATATGGTTGTGACCGTCGATTGACGAAGATCTAGCTCCCGCTTGGGGATGCCTTTTTATTCATTTCGTATACTATTCATGTTGTATCCCGTTTGGGGCCAGTATTTACAAAGGAGACTCTGCCGAAATTTTCAGAAAATACTTGAGATTTTAAAAATACATATTTCGGCCTATGTTGATTAAAACTACTTGCTTTAAATTGGTTTTTCCTTCACTCTATTGCTTCTTTGGTTTTGATTTCTGGGTTTTGGCTTACTTAGATTACGTACGCCTTGAGACGTTTCGTAATTTAAGTATCGGTCATGTTCCGTACTTTTCGGGTCGTGACAACTCGGCTCTTTTGGGGTAGTTTTGTAATCTCATGTTTAGCTTAGAATGTAACCGAGGGTTTCACCTTCCTATCTATAAATAGAAGAGCTCAAAGTCAAATAATGTATGCTTTTCTTTATTAGGTTTTAGGATTAAATTTCTGTAGTTTTTCTTTCTCATTAAAATTGTAATGAGCTTTTGAGTGGTGATCAATAAAGAAAAAAAAAGTAAGTTCTTTTATTTATCTTGCATATCCATTTATTTATCTGCAATTTTTATTTGTTAATCTATGTGCTTATTTTTATTTGTGTTTTTCTTTTGTTTTTTCTTCTTCTATTTTCTTTATCATTAAACATCGATGATGCTTGAGTAAGATCCTTACCAAGGTGAGGTCTCAAACAGCTAGTTGTAAATTCCTCTTAATCTCATTTCTCTCTACCTTACTTTTTATTTTTATCTTTTTAATGGGTGAGTAATCTTCTCATTTGTTAGGGCAGGAGAAGGAAAGTTTAAGAGAAGAAAATCTCTCACTCTTTTCTTTGCCCAACACCTTAATTCGGACTCCCGTTAATTGAACCACAATCCGCTCACTACGGCACCCTATCCTACATGACAGCGGTGATTCTCTAGTTAGACCGGTTGTGGTTGAATTAACCTGAGGTTAGGGCTAAGAGCCAAGAACGGACGGACAAGGACCAAAAGGAAGAAACTAAGCATGCAAAGCCTAGCTTATACCTGCAAATTCCTTCCTAGTCGTGCTTATCCCCGTTGTTGCCGATTACCTTAACACCGATATTAAAAAGGGCTTTGAAAGAAGTAAGAAATTCCTGATTCAAACTAACCTAATCCTAACCCTAGGAAGTTCTTTATCATATTTTATCTCGTTAGTAGATCTTAAAAACAAAACTCAAAATATTTGGATTTAACTCGTCAACACATAAAGAAAAAGATTCCATCTCCCTGTGGATCGACCCGTACTGAACCGGCTAGCTACCAAGCGACACCGTCTTGATTGCGGTAATTAAAAATTAAGAATACGCAAAAACGCAACAACTAAATGGCGCCGTTGCCGGGAAGACGGTAGTTTAATTCTTTGTGTAATTTCGGGTTAATTAAAAAATATTAAAATATAAAAATTGAAAAACATAAAAATTGATAAACCAAAACAAAAAAAAAATCATCTTGTTATTTTTGATTAGTTTTTGTGCAAGTGTGCAGGCTTGGAGCAAACTATATTTCAGTTTTGAAGCAAACTCAGTGAACAAATCAAGATTCAGGAGATCTAAACAGAAAGAGGAGAACCAACTAAGCATAGGGACCAAATTTGAAGATCCAAACCAACTGTTCAGCCGCGGAACCGCGGCAGAAGCAAGGGTTTGACCGCGGAACCGCGGTCAACGGGTGACGTCAGCGACTAAAAACTCTCTGTGAGTTTCACTTTTCTCCTTTCATCTCCTCTGCACTCCACTGAAATATTTTTCCTGTAGGATTCTTTGCACAGATTCTCTTCCCCTCTCCAATAAACTGATTTTGTGCAGGATTTTTTGCGCCGCAGCCAAAATAAAATTTTTGAAAGTGCTTTAGATTTTGGTTGTTACTGCTTTGCATAACTAATACGGACTTTAAGGGGCTATAACACCAATTCAGATTGGGTGGGGATTTCATTACCCTTCCTAAGACCCCAAAAATCACTAAAAGCATATGCATCACTCTTGAGCTTAATTAAAAAATATCTAGACTCAGCCAACTAAAAATTGTCGTGCTCATTAGGACAGAGGAAGGTTGTGGGCATTCAATCGTTTAAACTTGACTTTGTGGTGCCTAGGCTAGACAAGTGAGAAAGGTAATTTTAAAAGGCCCGTCTCACGGTGATTCGTGAGCGGAACCCTCCTTTCTTCATTTGTGCTTACCTGGCCACAATTGGCAGTGAAGAGACGATTTGAGAGTTATCTTACAACCTGTCACTTTGGAACAGATATGAGCAGTCTAGTGGACTTTGAAGACCATAGCTCTAGATTTGATTGTGCATGTTTTAACTGTGATTGTTGAAATTGTGCCGTGAGTCCATACACATTTTTGCAAAACTCTTCCTGAAATAAAAAATAAAAAAAACACAAAACAAAAACTTTTATAAAAACTCGCCCTTTGTCGCTAGAATCCCATTTCACCCACCTTTTATCCGCATTTATCCATTGACGTTTTCTTACCCTCACATTCTACGTTTTGACTATACTAAACGTGTTTATTGTATGTCCGGTTGGACTCGGGACAATAGTGCCCGACTAGTCCGTGTTTCGTTAGTCGCTATCGACTCTGACGTCGAAACTCCCTCCACATTTCTTTCACCCTTACTTTTGCCAGCCAACTCCGACGTTGACCGGAATTCTGTTCATACATCTTCACCTTCACCTTCATCATCATTACCAAATTTTTCTGAGATGTCAGGATTTCCTCCTAACATCACTTTACCTCCTCCGGGACTGATTCCATCTCATCTGGGTGCGAATAACCCGCAACCACCTCCTGTTGAAGCGTCACAGCGAATCGCGCTCCACGATTGTTTCTATCCTACCCGCACCGCACTTCCTACCTGTCTTTCACTTCCGCCGGCCAATGGGGATAATTTCGAAATTAAGCCCCACTTCATCAACATGTTGCTTAAATTTCACGGGCTGGAATCCGAAGATGCCTACATCTTCATTAACAAGTTCCAGAACGTCTGTGCAATGATGAAGACTAACCAACTGTCCGACGATGCTATACGGCTACGAGTCATTCCTTTCACTTTGTGTGACCTAGCTGAGAAGTGACTGTATAGTACCGCATCGCATCCATAAACAGTTGGGATGAGTTCGTAAAAGCATTTCTTAAAACATTCTACCCAAATCACAAAACCGCGAGAATACGAAACGAAATTAACCAATTTTCCCAACTTCCTGCCGAACCTTTTAGAAAGTGCTTTGACCGATACAAAGACCTTCTTGTTCAGTGCCCTCATCACGGTATTGAGAGATGACAATTTTGCCAGACCTTATACGAAGGACTAAACCCAGCAACTAAGCGGTTGCTGGAAACCATTTGTCAAGGCCACTTCCTATCCAAATCTGACGAGGAAGCTTGGCAATTTTTTGACGATCTCGCGAAGCGAACGCTTCAGTGGGAAAGCACCAGACCGAACACTTCATCTACTACTTCTTCCGGTCCCTCTAGGGTAGGCCTTCATCAACTTGATCTCTTAATTGCAATGAAGACCGAAATGGCAGCGATCACACGAAAACTAGAAGCAATTGAGAGCAAATTCTCATCGCCTTCTCCTGCCCCTGCTCTTCCCCCTCGTACCATCTGCGCTTGTTGTTCAGACCCATCCCATCTGACCGAAGAGTGTCCTTACAACCCACCTGCTCAAGGACATGATCAGGTCAATGCTGCATTTCAGCAAAGACAAAGAAATGATCCATACTCTTCCACTTACAATCCTGGTTGGAGGAACCATCCCAATTTCGCCTGGAATCAAAATCAGCAACAATCTCATGGCCACAACAACTTCCAGAGGCCTCCTCCTCCTCAACAACAAGCTCAAAATCAATATCAGCAACATTTCCAACCCCAACCTTTTCAAAATCCTACGAACAATTTTGCACCCAACAATTCTTATCCTCAAAACAATTTTGTTCCGTCAAACAATGATAAGGTTTCTTCGCTAGAACGAAATCTGGAGGCATTTGTAAAGCAATCGACTCAATCCAATGCCAACATCCAGTCTTCCATTCAGTTTTTGGTGCAACACACTGCTACACACGGGCAAAGCATCAAAACCATCGAAGCCCAGATTGCACAACTGAATGCGGCTTTAAGCGAGCGAGAGAAAGGGAAGCTTCCATCTCAACCACACCCAAATCCTCGTCACCCACATAATGCACATGTTGCTCTTGAACAACAAAACCATAATGTGAGTGTCGTGACTACGTTGAGATCTGGAAGGATGCTGCACAATAACGTTGGAACAGATGATGACACCCCGGCCGCTTTTTCTTCTTTTTCTTCTTCTTCTACTTCTTCTTCTTCTCATTCTTCGTCTTCTGAGCCTGTTCTCCATTCTTCAAAAGGATCTTCTTCTGCTACTCCGAACGGACTCACATCTCACTCCACGAAAACACCAGTACTGGGATCCGTTCCAACTCCACAATCTCCTCCACAAGCATTGGACTCAACCAATTTAAAAAACGTTCCATTTCTAAACCGGTTGAGATCCAATAAACAAAATCCACAAATGGAGAAGATTCTGGAGTTGTTTAAACAGGTTAACATTAACATTCCCCTCTTGGATGCAATCCAACAAGTCCCTTCCTATGCAAAAATCTTGAAGGATTTGTGCACTAAGAAGAGGAAATCTTAGGTACCCAAAATGGTTTTCTTAGCTAGTGTCATGAGTGATGCTCTTACCCAAACTTTACCTCAAAAACGGAAGGACCCTGGCTGTCTTACGATTTCAATAACAATTGGGGAGAAGAACATCAACCGCGCACTTTTGGATCTTGGTGCCAGTGTTAACCTGCTCTCGTATTCGGTATATAAGCAACCAGGTATAGGAGAGCTGAAACCCACATACTGTACTCTCCAAATGGCCGACCGATCTATCACCCATCCTAGGGATGAGCTAGAAGATGTGTTAATAAAAGTAGGGGACTTCATATTCCCCGTTGATTTCATTGTTTTAGACACACAACCTGTAGCTAACCCCCGGAATCAAATTCCGGTGATACTCGGTCGACCATTCCTTGCGACCTTGAATGTTGTGATCAATTGTCGAAATGGTTCGATGAACCTATCTTTTGGAAACATGACAATTGAACTCAACATTTTTAGGTTGGGGAGTCAACCCTCCGAACCTAATGCTCATATACTAGACGTTTGTTCGATCTAGGAGATCGTCCCTGAGGACTGTGAGTTCGAGAAATTTCTGTTCGATCACAGCAATCTTGACGCCATTAGTGCGTTCCTCCTTGAATCTGATACTGCTCCCGACAGTGATTATGAGTGTTTCACTTTCTTGAACGATCTTGACTTGTCGCCACCCGATCTTGAATTTTTGGATGCGTTAGCTGAACCATCCGACTCGGTCGCGTACACTCGTTTTGAGCCTCTGTTAGAATCATTGGAGTTCGAGACATTTTCGCCGATTTTGCTTTTAATCGTTTCACCTCCAAAGCTTGAACTCAAGCCGTTTCCTTCTTACCTTAAGTATGCTTACTTAGGTGAGAACGAGACCCTCCCTATTATCATCTCGGCTTCTCTAGCTCAAGAGCAAGAGAAAGCCCTTCTGACGGTCTTGTAGAGCAATAGGCAGGCTTTTGGCTGGACTATGGCGGACATCAAGGGGATTAGTCCCTTGATCGTTGAACATCACATTCATATGATGGATGATGCAAAACTAGCCAGGGATCCATGAAGACGACTCAATCCAGTCATGAAGGAGGTTGTGAAAAAAGAGATAGTCAAATGTCTAGATAGTGGTATCATTTACCCTATCTCTGATAGTCAGTGGGTCAGTCCGATACATGTTGTCCCCAAAAAGTCGGGCATAACGGTCATCACCAATCAGGCAAACGAGTTAATCCCTACTCACACCCAAATTGGGTGGCGAGTGTGCATTGATTACAGAAAACTCAACGCCGCAACGCGGAAAGACCACTTTCCGCTACCTTTTATTGACCAAATGCTTGAACGATTGACTGGACACGAGTACTACTGCTTTTTGGATGGCTACTCCGGCTATAACCAGATTCCCATCGCCGAAAAGGACCAAGACAAAACAACGTTCACTTGTCCTTTCGGTACATTTGCTTATCGCCGCATGCATTTTGGGTTATGCAATGCACCCGCTACCTTCCAGCGGTGTATGATGGGAATTTTCTCAGACATGATGGAAAAATTCTTAGAGATATTCATGGATGATTTCTCCATTTTCGGCGATTCCTTTGACGAGTGTTTACAGCATCTCGACGCTGTCCTTACCCGGTGTAAGGATAAAAATCTAACTTCGAACTGGGAGAAGGGTCACTTCATGGTGCGCGAAGGTATTGTCTTAGGACATATCATCTCGCAAAATGACATTGAGGTGGATAAAGCTAAGATTGAGGTCATTTCCAATCTTCCTCCTCCCAGATGCGTCCGAGACATCCAAGCTTTTCTTGGCCACGCCGGTTTCTATAGACGGTTTATCAAGGATTTCAGCAAAATCGCTAGACCCTTGACTCTTCTGTTGGTCAAGGACACCACATTCGATTTCAACTCGAGCTGTGTGACTGCATTTGAATCACTTAAAAGCTTACTCACTTCTGCTCCCGTACTTTCTTCTCCTGACTGGACGTATCCCTTTGAGATTATGTGCGATGCGTCTGACTTTGCTATTGGTGCAGTCCTAGGACAACACATTGATAAAAGGCCGCACGTGATCTATTATGCTAGTCGAACCATGAACGATGCCCAGCTGAATTATACAACCACCAAGAAAGAATTCTTGGCTGTTGTGTTTGCATTAGAAAAATTCAGGCCTTACTTAATCGGCTCTCCAGTCATTGTCTACACAGACCATTCTGCTCTACGCCATCTTTTTGCAAAGAAGGATGCAAAATCTCGGCTGATACGTTGAATCCTCTTACTCCAAGAGTTTGACCTTGTCATCAAAGACAAAAAAGGATGTGAAAACGTAGTGGCCGACCATCTTTCACGACTTCCTTCTTCGCCGACGCTTTCACTTCTAATAAACGACGTTTTTCCGGATGAACAGCTCTTGACAGTCATGCGAATCCTGGTTCGCAGATATTGTGAATTATTTAGCAACAGGATTACTACCAAACGAGTAGTCAAGTCAGGACAGACTTCGATTCTTATCCCAAGTGAAGCACTTTTACTGGGACGAACCTTATCTGTTTAAATACTGTCCCGACCAGATTATTCGTCGGTGTGTGCCTGATAATGAATTCAAGAGCGTGCTGTCATTTTTCCACGATCAAGCATGTGGCGGGCATTTTGGCCCAAGAAAGACAGCCGAGAAGATCTTGCAGTGTGGCTTCTACTGGCCACAACTCTTCAAAAACGCTAATGATTACTGCAAGACTTGCTCCCCGTGCCAACACTTGGGCCGGATATTGTTCATACCATAATATTTCATTATTATATTCTCCATTCTTATTCGTTTTATAAATAAGCAAGTGCTTTTGACGCATGTCTGCTATATATTACAGGTTACAGGTTCTTGGATCTAAAACAGTGAAAAAGACAAAAGACGATGCAAAAGTGGGATTTAGACCAACAAACAGAGAATCTTAAATAAAGCCTACACGAAGAACAGTTCACAAAGTAGAAGGCGGCACAAGATTCAAGACTTCGTCACGAAGCAATGGCAAAAGTCCACTACAATGTTCACTGGAAAGATCTGGAAGAAACTTAGGAACCAATTTTGAGAAAATAACTAAAGAAGTAGGAAGACCAACATGTACAGAGCCAGCAGAAGAAATTACAGTGAACAACTCCCTCTTTTGGCCGCGGAACCACGGCCAAACCCTGGCTAAGGCCGCGGTTCCGCGGCCGTCTATTGCACGTGTCGGTGCGAACTTCTGTGGCGGTGCGTGATCGTTGACTAGGTCTTTTCTTAAAGGGTATTTTTCTAATAACAGATGTGCGAGTCATTGTAACCCTAGGGTTTCCTATCTTCTATAAATAGGAACTCTAAATTCTGTATGAGGCATGCCTCCTTTCATTAATAAAATTCAGATTTCTTTTGGAGAGCATCGATGCCTCTTTTCATTTCATCTATTCAGATCTGATAAGTCTTGTGTAAATATTTGGAGAGAGCCATCAAGTAAGTAGTTTTATTTAATTGCCTTAGTATAGATCTTTAATTCCTTGCCCTAGATAGATAGATAGCATGTTCATCAATTCCCTAATGAGCGAGTAGTCTCCTCGCTTATTAGGGTTAGTTTTGGGGAAGGCTTTTGAGAGATGAGATCTCTCATCCCTTTTTTGCCCATCACACGTTTTCATAGGACTCCATGCATACATGCACACACCGCTCCCTACGGCACCCTATCCCACGAGGTAGCGGTGATACCGTAGTATAAAGGCCCGGTTGAGCGTGTTTTCCATGGTGGTTAGGGTAAGGATTGATAAAGGAAGGACAAGAACCTAGAGGAAGAAACACCTTCCCGAATGGTTCTAATCCCCTTTATTAATAATTACCATAACACCTCATAGATCTTAATTTGGGTATAGAAAGCGGTGAGATTTATTTACATTTCCAAACCTACCCTAAACCTAACCCTAGCAAGATTTAGATCTAGATAAATTTAGTTTTTAGATTTAATCAATAAGATCCGACACCCATCGGAATTAACTCGTAAGAACGATTAGGAAATTCACAAAATCCCTATGAACCGACCCGTACTCACCGGCTAGCTACCAAGCGACGCCGTTCTTGATTGCGGTTTAGAAATATTTTTGATTCATATTTTAAAAGCGCATAAGCTGGTTAAAATATCTCAATCAAATAGGAAAGCTTCCATCTCAACCATTGCCAAATCCCAGTCACACATAAAACGCATATCACAATCACAATGTAAATGCGGTGACCACGTTGAGATCTGGAAGAGTGTTGCAGAATAATGTGGGTATTAATGATGACATCCCAGCCGGTGGTTCTTCTTCTTCTTCTTCTCCATCTTCATCTTCTCCTTCTTCTTCTTCACCCTCATCTCCTCCGCTAGAGCCTATTCTCCATTCTTCAAAAAGCTCTTCTTCTTCTAATCCGAACGGACCCACTTCTCACTTCAAGAACACACCCATACTGGGATCCGTTCCAACTCCACATTCTACTCCACAGACTTTGGACTCAACAGATTTTCAAAATGCTCCATTTCCAAACAGGTTGAGTCCCAATAAACCAACTCCACAAATGGAGAAGATTGTGGAGTTATTTAAACAGGTTAGCATAAATATACCT
The DNA here is from genome assembly GCA_030015575.1 of Agapanthus africanus. Classification (NCBI taxonomy): domain Eukaryota; kingdom Viridiplantae; phylum Streptophyta; class Magnoliopsida; order Asparagales; family Amaryllidaceae; genus Agapanthus; species Agapanthus africanus. The sequence continues at coordinate 2,458,491 of JASDDO010000006.1, read as the reverse complement.
CTCTTGGATGCAATCCAACAAGTCCCTTCATACGCGAAAATCTTAAAGGGCTTATGCGCCTCAAAGAGAAAGTCGTCTCAAATACCCAAGAAAGTGCTAGTGGCTAGTGCAGTGAGCAATGCTATTAACCAACCTCAACCCTTACCCCAAAAACGAAAGGACCCCGGCTGTCCTACGATTTCAATAACAATTGGAGATAAGAAAATTAATCGATCACTTTTAGATCTTGGGTCTAGTGTTAACCTGCTTCTCTACTCCGCGTACGAGCAATTAGGGGTTGGAGAGTTGAAACCCACTCGGTGCACTCTCCAAATGGCTGATCGATCAATCACCCATCATAGGGGTGAGCTAGAGGATGTGTTGATCAAAGTTGGGGATTTCATATTCCCCGTTGATTTTATTGTTATGGACACACAACCTGTTGCTAACCCACGGAACCAAATTCCGGTGATCCTCGGTCGACCATTTTTGGCCACTTCTAATACCGTAATAAATTGTCGCAATGGCCCCATGACTCTATCCTTCGGGAAGACATCTAGTGAGTTCAATATTTACAAGTTAGGAAGTCTGCCCCCCGTGCCTAAAAATAGTACACGAGAAGTTTGCTCTATTCACGAAATCACGCAGGAGGACTGCGAGCTTGAAAGATTTCTATTTGATGAAAACAGTTTTGACGCCACTAGTGCGTCCCTCCTTGAATCCACCACAGTTGACACAACCGATATTGATTATGAAAGTTTTACTTTTTCGGATGATTTTGACGACTCACAGCCCGAATATGAGTCTTTTGAATTTTTGGATGAGTTAGTTGAACCATCCGAATCTGTTGTTTGCAGTGATTTCGAACCTGTGTTGGTGTCCTTTGAGTTCGAGGTAGATTTCCCAATTTTGCCTATGATTCTTTCGCCTCCGAAACTCGAACTCACGCCCTTGCTGTCTCACCTTAAATATGCTTACATAGGTGAAAATGAGACCTTCCTCGTTATCATATCGGCTTCTCTAGCCCTCGAGCAAGAGAACGCCCTTTTAATGGTCTTACAAGATAGGCGACAAGTTTTCGGCTGGACTATGGCGGACATCGAGGAGATTAGTTCCCTCATAATTGGATATCATATGCATATGATGGATGATGCCAAGTCGATAAAGGATCCACAGAAATATCTTGGGGATAGTGTGGTTAGTCAACCTTCTCCTTTAGAAGTTGAACCACCCCCATTTCTTTTAATAAGCTGCGAGAATGCCAATATTTCACTGATTGCTGATCATTCACATTCTCGTTTTGATTCATCACCACATCATATCTATTCACTTCCACACTTTACATCCCACCACTTCTATCTTCCCCAATTCTTTTTGGATCGGTACAACATGTTCTTCCACCAACCGATACTCTTTACGGATAAATTTTTTGAATGGTTGGTGTTGACATTTGGTCTTTGCAAAGTTTGGCAATGACGTTTAACATTGTTTCAATGAAGTTTGGGGGGGCCTTTCTGTATATATATTTCTTTTAACAATAAACATAAAAAAAAATATTATAAATAAATAAACAGGGGAGTGCCGACAATTTTGACCCTCTTGGTATAGCATGACAGTGAGGACACTGTCAAGTTTAAGTTTAGGGGTATGCTCGGTAAGTCTTCTTCCTTCGCATTCATTTGTACATATTTTTGCATTTGCATACTTATTTTAAAAACCCATAAAAATTGAAAATTTTCAAAAATTATAAAAATTAATGTATTCAATTTTGGCCACAATTGACTTGAGTTTGACAAATAGATTAACTGGCTAGGAACAACTAGATCTAGACTTAGTAAATTAAAAACCCTAAAAATAACATTTCTTAAAGTTTAACGGTAGAAAGTATATGTCTTTGTAGTTTATTTAGAAATAGGCGAATTTTGAGTTAACTTTTTGGGCTAAGTCGAAACAAAAGGAAAAGTATTGATATTTTTATTAGAGTATAAGTTTGAAAAATAATTCCTAGCTTAAGTCTAGATTCTGAAAGTGTATACTCTACAATTTGCACAATCATGCACCTTGAAACTTGGAATAGTAGAAAAGACCTTGAAATGCTCTTGTCTAAAGTCCTTAGTACAATGAAAATAAAAGAAAAAAGTGAATAAAGAAAAAAATGAACACTGGTTTTTGTGATTACTTAAGGCTGCAAAAACAGAAAAATATTTAGCGAGGGTGCTTCATCACCTAGTGCCTTAGACCAACTGGTTTGGGAGTCACTGCTAAAAGCCTTAGGTGTTGCAAGACTAGGAATTACGCTTTAAAGTGCAAACGCATTTTGTAATCGGTCGTTGGTACCTCAAGAAGTATTAACGGTCGCATGAAGGATGTGTAAGCAAAAAAAAAATTCAATTAAAAATTCACCAATTAAAAAGTGCTTTGGACAACGGACAAGAGTATGATTGCTTGATTTGAATTTCCAAGTGTAGAGGTGATATATACACATACGTGGGGATATATGATTGGAGTTTAGATAAGAGATAGGAGTGAAGAATAGAACTTGTATCTTTAATAGAGTTGATAAAAATTCCTAAGTGGAGATGGAACCCTAGAAGGAAAACTTAGGAAATGCCGTAAGCTAAGTAAGTCTATAGAACATATATAATCTTAAGTTAGATAATAGGGAAGTGTGAAGAATATGGGTGGATAATTTGCAAGTCGATGATAATAGAATTCCTTGTTAGAAAACCTAATTGGAGAACAAAAGTCGAAAAGCCAAATTGATAGGATTTTGTGGGTAGTATCCGCTGAAAACCCTCAGGAGACAACACTCCTCCTACTAGGGACACCTAAAGGTTTAACGGCTTGTTGCACGTGCTCAGTGCAATCGCGTTTCCCTGCGAAAGTGCGGTTAGGTTTTTGTAGAGAATAAAAAAATAATAAGTTTGCTCGAGGACGAGCAAAAGATAAGTTTGGGGGTATTTGTTCATACCATAATATTGCATTATTATATTCCCCATTCTTATTCGTTTTATAAATAAACAGGTGCTTTTGACGCATGTCTGCTACATATTACAAGTTACAGGTTCCTGGATCTAAAACAGTGAAAAAGACAAAAGACGATGCAAAAGTGGGATTTAGACCAACAAACAAAGAATCTTAAATAAAGCCTATACGAAGAACAGTTCACAAAGTAGAAGGCGGCACAAGATTCAAGACTTCGTCACGAAGCAACGGCAAAAGTCCACTACAATGTTCACTGGAAAGATCTGGAAGAAACTTAGGAACCAACTTGAGAAAATAACTAAAGAAGTAGGAAGACCAACATGTACAGAGCCAGCAGAAGAAATTACAGTGACCAACTCCCTCTTTTGGCCGCGGAACCGTGGCCAAACCCTGGCTAAGGCCGCGGTTCCGCGGCCATCTATTGCACGTGTCGGTGCGAACTTCTGTGACGGTGCATGATCGTTGAATAGGTCTTTTCTTAAAGGGTATTTTTCTAATAGAAGATGTGCGAGTCATTGTAACCCTAGGGTTTTCTATCCTCTATAAATAGGAACTCTAAATTCTGTATGAGGCATGCCTCCTTTCATTAATAAAATTCAGATTTCTTTTGGAGAGCATCGATGCCTCTTTTCATTTCATCTATTCAGATCTGACAAGTCTTGTGTAATTATTTGGAGAGAGCCATCAAGTAAGTAGTTTTATTTAATTGCCTTAGTATAGATCTTTAATTCTTTGCCCTAGATAGATAGATAGCATGTTCTTCAATTCCCTAAGAGCGAGTAGTCTCTTCGCTTGTTAGGGTTAGCTTTGGGGAAGGCTTTTGAGAGATGAGATCTCTCATCCCTTTTTTGCCCATCACACGTTTTCATTGGAATCCATGCATACATGCACACACCGCTCCCTACGGCATCCTATCCCATGAGGTAGTGATGATACCGTAGTATAAAGGCCCGGTTGAGCATGTTTTCCATGGAGGTTAGGGTAAGGATTGATAAAGGAAGGACAAGAACCTAGAGGAAGAAACACCTTCCCGAATGGTTCTAATCCCCTTTATTAATAATTACCATAACACCTCATAGATCTTAATTTAGGTATAGAAAGCGGTGAGATTTATTTACATTTCCAAACCTACCCTAAACCTAACCCTAGCAACATTTAGATCTAGATAGATTTAGTTTTTAGATTTAATCAATAAAATCCGACACCCATCGGAATTAACTCGTAAAACCGATTAGGAAATTCACAAAATCCCTGTGGACCGACCCGTACTCACCGGCTAGCTACCAAGCGACGCCGTTCTTGATTGCGGTTTAGAAATATTTTTGATTCATCTTTTAAAAGCGCATAAGCCGGTTAAAATATCTCAATCAGATATCCAGGAGAAACGAGATGCAGCTCCAACCAATATTGGTTGTCGAGATTTTCGATGTATGGGAGATTGATTTTATGAGGCCGTTTCCCAGCTCTTTTAGTAACCTGTATATTCTTCTAGCTGTAGATTATGTCTCTAAATAGGTCGAGGCCGTGCCCAGCCGGACTAACGACAATAAGGTTGTCGCTAGTAAGGAAAACATCTTTTCCCGGTTTGGACACCCCCGCACGATCATTAGTGACAATGGAACACATTTCTGTAATAGGACTTTCGAGACCTTGATGCGGAAATACTCCATTAATCATAAGCTATCCACGCCCTATCACCCTCAAACATGTGGGCAAGCCGAAGTGTCTAATCATCAAATCAAACAGATTTTGGAGAAAACGGTTTCTAAGAACCGTAAGGATTGGTCTTTAAAACTCACTGATGCCCTTTGGGCATTTCGAACTGCATATAAGACTGATCTTGGCATGTCTCCTTATCGGCTTGTTTACGGAAAGGCTTGCCACCTTCCAGTGGAATCGAGCATAGAGCATTTTGGGCAATTAAGGAGCTGAATTTATCTCTTGAGAATGCGGGCAGCCATCGGAAGCTGTAGTTAAATGAATTGAAACGAGCTTCGGGATGAAGCTTACGAAAATGCGGTTGTCGTTAAAAACCGAACTAAGGTGTTTCATGATAAGCACCTTACGCGAAAAACTTTCACACCTGGTCAACAGGTGCTTCTTTACGACACCCGGTTACATTTCCATCCCGGGAAGCTCAGATCTCGCTGGAAAGGACCATTTTTTGTGCGGACTGTATATCCGCACGATGCGGTCGATTTAGAAAATCCTGAGGACGGTTCACTCTTCAAAGTGAACGGACATAGATTAAAACCGTTCCTCACCGCCGACCCTTCGGAGAAGCTCCTGATGTTGCAGGAGCCGATTTACATTGACTGATCTTCCTCCGCCTACCCCCAAATTTCGGTTATCCAGCCATAAACAGTGGAAACACTGTTTCAAATAAGTTTGGGGGTATGTAACACTTGTAATTATATAAAAAAATTATTTAAAAAATTAATAAAAAAAAATTCGGGCAGTATTTTTGTAAATATTCAGTTCTATTAAATAAATAAATAATAATACAATTTTTTCTTTACAAAATAAATTCCTCTTTTCAAGGGGTCTTTTGTACAAATAACCAATAACCCCTATAAAAACCCCCCGACCCCTCTTCTGAATTTACAGAACCCTAAATTATCCCTCAAACAAAACCCTAGTCGCAGCAGCAGAAAGAGCAGCGAGATCGCACTTAACAGCCGCGCTTCCGCCGCCGAAACCCCATTCCAGTCGTGCTTCCGCCGCCTCTTGGAGTCCTCTCCCTTTGAATTTTTCAGAGGAGGTTTGCATCTCTCAGATCGTCTCTGTAGAATTTTAATAACTTTCTGCACTTCACTGTCATGGCACCCACACTGCAGTTTGAATGGGATTTCTCATAGTTGTTTGCACATAATGTTTATGATAGTTATTTCGGTGAAGAGATCCGAAAGCGTGGATGGAACTTTTTATTATTTAACCATCCGAACGCATTCGCGCTTCCGGATCTTGTTGCACGTTTCTCTGAATATATGGAAGAGGGTTGTTTGGCACAACACGGGTACATTAAATTACTGCGGGGGGATAGGGAAATTTTAATTGATAGGGACTTCATTCACGAAGTCACCTTAATACCACGACTCCCCATTCACGATCAACCCCTCCGATTTGAAGACTACCTACCCTTAATGGGAAACGACTGTTCTAGGGAACCCCGAAAGGGTATTCAGGCTCGCAGGCTTTTTGCGAACGTTTTAACTGTGTGTCGTTGGGCACAAAATAATATTTTTTGAAGTTCGCACAACACAACATTTTTCACACCATCCCTACATATAGTGCACACATTGATGACACGAAACCCTAGCTACGATATGTGCACTATTTTACTTCACTCGATTGGCGCCGGAAAACGGGTGGCCAATTATCCATGCCCAATATTGGTGACACAACTGTGTCGCCATTTCCTCCCTGTTGAGGAATTTTAATTTTATATGTATGGTGGGATTCTCATTAGACCTCTTCTTGAGGGTGTCTCCACGTCCTACATACGATTACATGATTTATGGTCGCGCACCGAGCCGGCCGAGGACGTGATGGCCAAGACCCCTAGCTCGAGCTCCACAGCGAGCGACGAAGAGCTTACCCCCGCTGCGCAAGCACGTTTAATTCGACGAACCCATAGAGGGGTAGAAAGAGTGATAGGAATGCTGACTAACTTTGATCAGCGTATAATGAGCTTGGAACAGGGAATGTCCACCCTCCTAGCAAGAGAGGAACGTTCACGATCACGATCGAGGAGACGGGGGACAGATAGAGGTGAGGCTGGGACTAGTGAGGCCACGTCTAGTAGACGCCACAGGGAGCAGTGAGGACAGTGCTATCAATAAATTTGGGGGTGAGGGTGTTGTAAATAGTTATTTTTGCATTGCATCTGCATTTTTTAAAAAAAAATTTGTACATATTTGTTTTTTTTTCTTTGCATATTTAATTCCGCATTGCATCTTTATAAAAAAAACATAAAAATAAAAAAAAATATATAAAAAATTGAAAATTTTAAAATATATATATATAAAAATTGAAAAGTTCAATTTTTGGCCATATTTGACTTAAGTTCAACATGACGATTGACTAATTAGGAAAAACTAGATCCTAAACTTAGTAAATTAAAAACCCTAAAAATAACCTTTCTTAAACTTTAGCTGTAAAAAATATACGTCTTTTTAGTTTATTTAGAAATAGGCAAATTTTGAGTTCAGTTCTTGGGCTAAGTCGAAATAAGGGAAGAGTATTGAAATCTTTATTTGAAGTATAAGTCTGAAAAATAATTCTGAACCTTAAGTCCAAATTCTGAATATATATACCCTACTTTATGCACTTACACACGTCTTGAAACTTGGGATAGTAGAGGATACCTTTAAATGCTCTTGTCTAAAATCCTTAGTATGAAAGAAAATAAAATAAAAGTATAAGTGGTGAATAAAAATAAAAAAATAAACACTGGTTTTGTAATTGCTTAAGGTAGCATAAATAAAAAAATTATAGCGAGGGTGCTTTATCACCTAGTGCCTTAGACCAACTGGTTTAGGAGTCACTGTTAAGCCTTAGGTGTTGCAAGACGAGGAATTACGCCTAAATGCGCAAGCACATTTTGTAATCGGTCGTATAGTACCTCAAGAAGTATTAACGGTCGCATGAAGGATGTGTGAGCAATTTCATTTAGAATTCATCAATTAAAAAGTATTTTGGAAGATAGACAAGAGTATGATAGATTGAATTGAATTTCCAAGTGTAGGGGTGACAATTACACACACGTAGGGGTATGTGATTGGAGTTTGGAGGAGAGATAAGAATAAAAGACAGGGCTTATAACTTCAGTAGAGATGATAAAAATTCCTGAGTTAAGACCGCGCCTTAGAAGGAAAACATAGGAGATACTGAAAGCTGTATAAACTGGCAAAACGTATATGATCTTAAGTTAAATGAAAAGGAAGTGTGAAAAATACGAGTTAATAATTTCTAAGTTGAAGATGATAGATTATCTTGCTAGAATACCGAATTGAAGAATTAGAGTCAACGGCCAAATTGATCGGATTTTGTGGGTAGTATCCGCTGAAAACCCTCAGGAGACAACACTCCTCCTACTAGGGACACCTAGAGGTTTAACGGCTTGTTGCATGAGCTCAGCGCAATCGCGTTCTCTGCGAAATTGAGGTTAGGATTTTTCGAGAATAAAATTGGTTTTGCTCGGGACGAGCAAAAGATATGTTTGGGGGTATTTGTTCATATCAGATTTTTCCATTTTTATACCGCTCATTCTTAATCATATTGCATATAGGTAGGTACTTTTAATCCGTATTTGCTGAATAATTACAGGTTCTCAGCTCTTTACAGTGAAATTCATGAAAAGTTGCAACAAATGCTGGACTACAACCAACAACAGATGAATACTGATCTCCGCTAATTATCCGTATGATGCCGCCTACAAGTTCAAGGGAAAAATTGGCAAATCGTTAGTCACTTCAATGCACAAAACACAAGGGTAGCACAAGATCCAAGACTTCAATGCGGAGTTCAAGGCAAAAGTCCACATCATTTTGCACTGCTGAATATCTGGAAGAGAACTGAAGAGATTCTGAGAAACCAAGAATACAAAACAGAAGATAAAAATAACATGGAGAAGCCGTGAAAAGATGGTCCCCTAAATCCACCAAATGGCTGCGGAACCGCGGACAAATAAGCATTTCTGCCGCGGTTCCGCGGCCGCGTTGAAGCAGCGTCGGTGGCAGTGTCGGTGGCAGTTGAAGCAGCGTTGACTCGGCTCTTTTGGGGTAGTTTTGTAATCTCATGTTTAGCTCAGAATGTAATCTAGGGTTTCACCTTCCTATCTATAAATAGAAGAGCTCAAACCCAAATAATGTATGCTTTTCTTTATTAGGTTTTAGGATTAAATTTCTGTAGTTTTTCTTTCTCCATTAAAATTGTAATGAGCTTTTGAGTGGTGATCAATAAAGAAAAAAAAAAAAAAAAGTAAGTTCTTTTATTTATCGTGCATATCCATTTATTTATCTGCAATTTTTATTTGTTAATGTAGGTGCTTATTTTTATTTGTGTTTTTCTTTTGTTTTCTCTTCTTCTATTTTCTTTATCATTAAACAACGATGATGCTTGAGTAAGATCCTTACCAAGGTGAGGTCTCAAACAGCTAGTTGTAAATTCCTCTTAAGCTCATTTCTCTCTACCTTCTTTTTTATTTTTATTTTTTTATTGGGTGAGTAATCTTCTCACTTTTTAGGGCAGGAGAAGGAAAGTTTGAAAGAAGAAAATCTCTCTCACTCTTTTCTTTGCCCAACACCTTAATTCGGACTCCCGTTAATTGAACCACAATCCGCTCACTACGGCACCCTATCCTACATGATAGCGGTGATTCCCTAGTTAGACCGGTTGTGGTTGAATTAACCTGAGATTAGGGCTAAGAGCCAAGAATGGACGGACAAGGACCAAAAGGAAGAATATAAGCATGGAAAACCTAGCTTATACCTGCAAATTCCTTCCTAGTCGTGCTAATCCCCATTGTTGCCGATTACCTTAACACCGATATTAAAAAAGGCTTTGAAAGAAGTGAGAAATTCCTAACTCAAACTAACCTAATCCTAACCCTAGCAGGTTCTTTATCATCTTTTATCTCGTTAGTAGATCTTAAAAACAAAACTCAAAATATTTGGATTTAACTCGTCAACACATAAAGAAAAAGATTCCATCTCCCTGTGGATCGACCCGTACTTAACCGGCTAGCTACCAAGCGACATCGTCTTGATTGCGGTAATTAAAATTTAAGAATACGCAAAAACGCGACAACCACTCGGGAACCACTCTCTCCAAAGAGATGTCTCCCAAGACTGATTTAGAGAGGGCTCGCATGCAAGGGATACTCTATGCTTCGGCAGTCGCGTCAATCATGTATGCGATGTTATGTACCAGACCGGATGTAGCTTACTCACTAGGTGTAGTGAGCAGGTATCAATCAGATCCAGGAGAAAAGCACTAGACAGCTGTGAAGAACATTCTTAAGTACTTGAGAAGGACTAAAGAAATGTTCTTGGTGTATGGTAACGGTGAACTCCAGGTGGAGTCTTTTACTGATTCGAGCTTTCAGAGTGATAAGGACGATAGTAAGTTGGTCTCGGGTTTTGTCTTTACCTTCAATGGAGGGACGGTGTGTTGGAAGAGTTCTAAGCAAGACACCGTAGCAGACTCGACTATGGAAGATGAATACATCGCTGCTAACGATGCTGCCAAAGAGGCTGTCTGGATGAAGAAGTTCATAGCTAAACTTGGTGTGATTACATCTATTGAGCATCCAATACCTGTGTATTGTGATAACAATGGAGCAGTAGCTTTGGCCAAGAAACTTCGGTCTCATCACCAATCCAGAAATATTCTTAGGCGGTATCATCTGATCCGGAAAATAGTTGATCGACGGGAGATCGAGATCATGAGAGTTGACACGAAGGACAACACAGCAGATCCACTTACGAAGGCCCTCCCCCAGACGCAATTCGAGTGACTATTTGGGATGTTGGGTATGAGATACTACAACAACTGGCCTTAATGCAAGTGGGAGATTGTTAGGAATATGTATGCCCTAGAGGCCATTATTGTACATTGTTGTATATTATAATCAATGCTTGGACATATATTTAGATGACTTTCTTGCTCGACATGATAGTATGCTATCTGGTTGCCTTTATCTTAACATGTAGAATGGAATTTTTATGTTGTCTATCTTTTACATGTTGGTAAAGCCCTTAGGATGTAGCTTAGCCACCAGGACTATGATGGAGATCATACTGCTGGGACTTGTGTAGTCTAAAAGCACATCCTTTAATTGTTCTAGTCGAGAGAATATCGAGACAGGGCATCGATATTCCAGAGTAGACTAGTGTGTACGTTTCTTGACCCTGTATAGGGCGATGGTTGGTCTCATAGCCATTGGTGTTTGAAATCAAAGATTGTACACAGGTGCTCATTAGAGAATGGGTACATCGAATAGGACTCGCCGAGAACTCCTAGTTGGTATTATATCTATAGTCAGATAGCAGTCCTCTAGTGACACTGGTACAGATTAGTCTGTAGACCTAAGATCGTCATAGAGTCTTATGTGGCTCCCACTGTGCTTTGATTTCCTCCCTACCATGAGTCGTGCAAACAGGTGGATTTTGGGTACAGTCCCGAGTCACATGGAGGCAATGAGCGATGGGAGGGGTTTCGTCTCTTCCGGTATTAGGGGTTGATGTTGTGCTATACTCGATTGGCTATAACTGGAAGTTCCTGGCCAGGGTTGCTGCTGAGATTTACTGAAAAGAGTTATCAGTAGTTTCTCGAACCGTTATAGGCCAGACATCGGCATGACTTATCACGTTACTGGGGTCTGACGATTTCCACCCCTAGACATGATATGCGACATATCAGACGAAGAGACCGGACTGTATGGTAGTGTTACTGATAGGCTTCATAGAGAGTATGGACGAGCTTGCTTGTTGATCTTCATATCGCTAAATACCTGGGTAGCTGTTAAGTCCAGTTAGTACCGCTGACGACTTATGGATGACTGATGTAACCATCACCTACTGCCGGCGTATTAACGAGTGTTTAGAGTCCCTCACAGAAATTTCCTGGTTCAAGCGAAACGAAATAGGGCACATATGTGGTATGTGCGGGGGCCTGATTAAATACATGTATGTGATACCGTATTGTAATCTGACAGTTATCTGTTTTCAATCAGGTTATATGTGATATAACCGGATTATCAAATCAAGTGTTGATTTGATAATGTGATATACAGATAAATGATATTAGTCGGTTATATATGATATAACCGGATTATTAAATCAAGTGTTGATTTAATAATATGATATATTTTTATATTTGATATAATTATATGTTAACTAATATTATTAGCTCACTAATTGCTTTATTAATATATATATATATATATATATTAATATATATTTGATATATATAAAAATATATTATTAAATGAAGCATGGTTGGAATTTCTATTTTTGGAAAATAGAAAATGAGGTGTAAATTGTGGTATGGTTCAAGGCATGGTTTATATATTTGTTTATTCATTTGTTTACACTATTGAAGCATGGTACATTATATCTATTGCTTTTTAATCCATACTTCAATAATGGGTGATCATATAGTTACCATTCTTCACTTGCTCAAGTGTTGAGCTCTTCATGCCTTAGCCATATTTCTTGAGTTACTTTGTTGCTTTTTACAGTTTCCTTACCTCATCTCCAAGCTCAAATCTCTCACATGTGATGTGAATTATTGAGCTTGCAAGAACCCTAGTGAGCAAACTATCACCCTTACTTCACCATCCTACACTTGACGAGCGATCAAGTGTAGCGTGTTTCCTATACTAAAGAGTTTAGTGAAGAGCTAGATTGGATTGGCGGACTTCGGGTGGATCGCCTTCGACGCGAAGATCTTCAGAGGAGGTTCGTTCAAGCTCGAAGAGGAGCCTAGTGGAGTCGCGTGGACTACAACCCGGAGCCTAAGAAAAGAAGGACTCGATCTACGAGGGTATGGCCTTCTTTCTCTTCTTTAGTTTTATTCATATCATCATAGGAAAATCTAATTATTCTAGTTAAGATCTTATTTAGTCTAGCACCCTAAAATTTTTAAAATTTGGCATATTTGATGCCACAAGAACCGTGTAGTGGTGCTAGGGTAGACTTTCAGGAAATACCCCTGCGGTGGTTGACGCTCACCCTCGAACTGATGATAAGTTTAGTGACATGGACATTGAGACTTAGAGATTGATAAGTTTAGTGATATGGACATTGCATTGATTACTGATTCGATACACATACTTTACTGTTGACCTGTACCGGTTATTTTATGCTCACGTCATTACTCTATGTTTGTTGCTTCATATTTATCATCATTGCACGTATTACATATGTATATATATACATTGCTATTGTGTCGCTCTGACGACCTGAGTATTCATGCTCAGAGTGAGAAGTGGACTTAGCTCGGACCAGGGCCTTTACTTCCTCGCGGATATAGCAGACATCTAGATCAGCGACGTCGGCGCTATCATTCCCTTTGACACTATCTGATTAGTTTTACATCTGTTTTGATAGAATTAGTGACTGCATTTTTTACTACTTGTGCTATGATTATTGCTTGCCATGTATTATTAGAATTCGAGTTGTGACTACGACAGGATATTTTCTTGACCGTAAGTATATGGCTGGCCTAGTCACCTTCCGTATTCTGTAGTTTGGGAAACGGGACGTGACACATATGGTCAACATGTTAGAGCCATTAAATAAAACAACAAATTTGAATAAATACCATTATTTATTATATACTCCATTCCTTATTTGGAACAACCAAAAGATAATTAATCTCTGTTATATATATATCTTTTGGTCATGGCATGGGTCCTGCACAGATTATTTATATATTCATTTATTTTTCCGCAATGTGTGGATACAACTCTTTTGAAAATACAATTGATGACCTCTATGATATTGTATGGCCTAGATCTAATTGGTCTGCATGGTTTTTATTTCTTTTGCCCAAGTGACTTGCATAGCGCATCTAGTTATATATGAACATATTTTTTAATTAAAATTTGCTCGAAATCCAACAAAGAATCATTTTTCTTAGAAAGTAAGGTTTGACATGGTCAAGAACAAATCTAAGGAACTATTTGGCTTGTTGCAACTTAAATACATTGTTTGCAACAATATTCAGGATATTTTAGTGCATGTAAAATTAAATTTGAAGGTAGTTAATTAGAAAACATCGAAGTTCACGGGAGAACTGTTGTCATTTATCATTCAAATAGGATAATATTTTTACTTATATATTAGTCCATGAGATGAGCATAAAGAATGATAATTAGGGAGAAAAGATAAATTAAAGTAAAATTGTTATCCTAAAATTGTTATCCTAACCTACCTGTTGCCACCACTCATTTTTTTGTCGCAAATTAAACATTGTCGATTATATGCATCTTTTGTTGTGATATCGTAAATTTTCGTCATGAGACTAATGATTTTGTATGTTTGATAGTGCTCGATATTGGCGGTCCTCAAGACCATGACACGTGGCGGGTGACGTGCCCTAGAGCTCGGAAGGAAGGGCCCACCGGGGACCGACCGGGCCGCCCCTGTACCCGACCTGCGAGCACAAACTGGCTCCCCTCGGAGCCCCCTGCAAATTGGCCTCCTCGGCCTCTCTGCTCACCCCCGAGCTACCACAGGACCAAGACTCCTCGGCCTCCTTGCTCGTTCCTGAGCTCCCGCCGAGAATGCCTTCCTCGGCCCTCCGACCTACTCCCCGGCGTAACCGCCGCTCCGCGAATCTCGCCATGCGCGGATTTTGCGCCAGCAACGTCCCACATTCCACGCCATCACGATCCCCGTTAATGGGCGATCCGCTCTCTACGCGGGCATGACGTCGGGAGCGTAACTGCCGGCGAGATTCTCGCGCCCGCTGCTGCGTGCTCCACCACTATATAAACCCCCATCACAGAGGGGTCAAGTAAGCCATTTTTTACACTTTTATGCCGTTACTCTGCTCGGATCTCATCACTAACTTGAGCGTCGGAGGGTCCTCGGTGGTACCAAACCACCCCGGGACTTCTTTGCAGGTACTCGGCAACAACTCCCTCACCTCACCTCTTCCTCCAAAAACCCATTGAGACCCACACGCGAAAAAAGATAATCAACTAAGTCCACCGCGAGATCAACGGAAGACAACATCTGACGGAGGCCCTGAAAGGAGCCCCATCAGTTGGCGCCGTCTGTGGGAACACAACTCCACAAAAACAAAAGTTGGCCTTCCGATCTCCGCTCACATGACAACCAATTCCCCTAAAGATCCAAACGCCCATTGTCGCCTCCCTCGTAACGGGGAAGCGGGCGAACCCTCGCCTAAGGTCGTCGGTCTCCCCGCTGGCTGCCGTCTCACAAGCTCCGGCGACCGCCCGAGCAAAAGGGCTAGGAGCCGAGAGCCCATCACCTTTGGCGACGAGGATCTCCACGGCATATCTGTACCCCACAGCGACCCGCTGGTGATCGTAGCACAAATTCACCGATATGAGGTCCACCGAATACTCGTCGATTCGGGCAGCTCGGCGGACATCCTCTTCCACGACTGCTTTTTGCGTATGGGGCTCGCCCCAGTAGACTTGACACCGACCTCCTACGTCCTCTCAGGGTTCACCAACCACTCCATCCCGGCGCAAGGGGTGGTCACCCTGCCGTTCACGATCGGGGAGCCCGGCCGCACGCGCACTCTGCCTATAGACTTCATCGTGGCGAAGGTCCCATCGGCCTACAACGTCCTCCTAGGCCGGCCGACGCTGAACTCCTTCCAGGCCCAGATCTCGACATACCACCTGGCGATAAAATTCCCCCTCGATCAGGGTAGGGTAGGCCAGGCATACGGGAGCCAGCGGGTCGCGGAGGTAGGCCTGACAGAGGCATCTTCTCCCGAGCAGCACGCTGATAGCGCCGATACATGCGGCGACATTAAAGGGTCCCTGGACACCCAGGACGAGCGGAAGGAGGTTCGTGGAGCACCGGTTGAGCCTCTGACCGAGGTGCCCTTAGCGGAAGGAGACCCAGGAAAGACCGTCCAGGTCGGGTCACACCTGACGGGAATTCAGCGGGATGACCTGATCGAGTTCCTCCGAAGCAACTCCGACGTCTTCGCCTAGGCACCGGCAAACATGCCTGGGATTGACACCAAAATCATCTCCCACAAGGTCGGAGTTGATCCTACAGCCTGACCCGTCAGGCAGAAGAAAAGAAGCTTCGCCCCGGTCAAACAGAAGGCTATCGAAGAGGAAGTTGACCGGCTCATCGCCGCCAACTTCATCAGGAATGTGCCCTACTCGGAGTGGCTGGCAAACGTGGTTCTGGTCAAGAAGTCGAGTGGGAAGTGGCGTATGTGCGTCGACTTCACCGACCTCAACAAGGCCTGCCCCAAGGGCAACTTCCCGCTCCCCCGCATAGACCAGCTCATTGACAGCTCGGCCGGACACGGGCTTCTGAGCTTCATGGATGCTTTCTCCGGCTATAACCAAATCCGAATGAATCCTGATGACGAAGATATGGCCGCGTTCACAACGGATCGGGGGGTGTACTGCTACAGGGTGATGCCCTTCGGCCTCAAGAATGCCGAGGCCACATACCAGAGGCTGGTCAATCGCATGTTCAAGCCATAGATCGGCAGGAACATGGAAGTCTACGTTGACGACATGCTCGTCAAGACCGTCTCGTCGGCCGACCATGTCAAGGACCTGGGCGAGGCATTTGGGGTGCTCCGCAAATTCAACATGAAGCTGAACCCCGCCAAGTGTGCATTCGGGGTCACCGGAGGGAAATTCCTCAGGTTCATGGTCATTCACCGCGGAATCGAAGCTAACCCAGAGAAGATCGACGCCTTCCTGAGCATGACCGCACCCAAGACCAACGTCGAGATCATGCGGCTCACATGGCAGGACGCCGCACTGAGCCGTTTCATGTCCAGGTCAGGGGAGAAGTGCCTCATGTTCTTCAAAGCGCTGAGGAAAATTCCGAGGTTCGAGTGGTCAGAGGATTGCCAAGCCACCTTCGACCAACTGAAGAAGCACCTCGCAATACCGCCCCTACTCACCCGGCCCGTGGAAGGGGACGAGCTGTCGCTGTACCTGGCAGTATCCGACCAAGCAGCAGTCTCGGTGTTGGAGATAGTGCCCTCAGAGTCAATTATTGGATCGCAGGTACGTGATTGAAATGATTGCGGAGGACCTATACCGGTAGGACAGTCTTACTCAAGATGATAGTATGCTATCTGGTTTGCCTTTATCAGTCGTGTACAGATTCAGGTGACTGATCACTACTGCACTTTGATAGAGCCCTTAGGATCTTTCTTTACTACCAACAGTATGATGGCGATCATATACGTGAGAGTTGGGTGGTTTATAAGCATATCCTTAATTGTGGTCCCTAGTCGTGGGAGTTTCGAGACAGGGCATCGATACTCCGGAATAGACTAGTGTATACAGTCGAGACCCCGATGAGGGGCGGTGGACGGTCTCACAAGCCACTGGTGTCAGTTGGATCACCTAAGATGTATACAGGTGCTCATTGGGTTATGAGTACACCGGATAAGACTCGCCGGGAATCTTCTAGTTGGTACTATACCTATCGTCAGATAGCAGTTCCCTAGTGACATGTGTACAGGTTAGTTCATCGACCTGAGGTCGTCATTTGTCTCGTGTGAGTTCCCACTGTGCTTTGATTTCTACCCTACCACGGCTCAAAGGAGTCGTGCAAACAGGTAGTTTTTGGGTACAGTCCCGAGACACATGGAGACACGTGAGCGGATCGGCAGGGGATTCGTCTCTCCCGGTATTGGGGGTAAGATCGTGTTATGTCTAGGAGAGCCATTACATAAAGCCCACGGCCGTGGCAAGAGATTTACTGGTAGGTACTCCAGTAGTATCTCAGGGTGTTTTTGGGCTACACTCCGACACGACTTATACTGCTATTGGGGGTCTGACGTTACCAGCCCCCTAGGCAGATATGTGATACTCATAGACGAACGGACCGGACTGTATATACATTGTCACTGTTAGGCTCAGTAGGGTTTCCGGATGAGTTCGTTCATCGGCATCCCTTGAGGTCAGTCCATGGGCAGCCGTTACGCACAGCTAGTGCCGCTGACGGCCTGTGGTTAAACCCACTGCCAGGGTACTGACGAGTCATTAGAGTACCCCACAGACAGTTTCCCAAGTTCGGGCGAAACGTTGTAGAGGCCGTATGGTTTTATGGCAGGGTTTGGAAATTGCACGTGCGTTTACGCACGTGTCATATTTCGGGCAGATAATACTGGTGGGCTTTGGTTTAAGCCGGATCCGAGTATTATACTGTGTAGATATAATATCTTTGTCTCAGTTGCATTTGTATTCGGTCGTAATACAAATGCGAGTATGTTTATACTGTTACGGGGTTATCCTGAAATTCGTTTCAGGATCATTTTTGGAAGTTGCCAGTTTCCAGTTTTCTATCGCCCGTATTTAACATTTGGTTAAATACGGATTTATCTTTTCTTGAGATGAGTGTGGATGCTTCTAGAAGGTTCTAGAAGTGGTGAGGTGTTTATTGACTCATGGTTGCATTTAATGATTCAAATAATGCATGATGACTAGGTTTATTTGACTCATACTTTAGCTTTAATGTTTCTTGTTTACCTAAGGATATTTTCTCTTGATCTTTATCCTTGTGGTCACCACTTCCCTCCTACACTCACCCCCTCACCTACTTATGTTGGCCGGCCACTTCAAATGGAAGGGGAAAATGGTTGTTGGAAAAAAGAATAAGAGTTTTGGATGCATGGAAATTAACATATTCATATCTAATTTTCATATCGATCCAAAAGGCAACTTCATTAACCGTTCGTCCATAACTTTGGACGTAACGAGACAAAGTGTTCTACTCATTCTCTACATCAATCTTGGTCGTCTCTTTTAGCAAACTTGACGACCGAGTTGCCTCGAGTCAGAGGCGGGAGCCCGTTTAAAGAATCGTTGACGTGGTGCCACCTGGACGAGGAGATCGGAGATCGACGAGATCGGAGCAGCCGCAACGGAGCGTGGGATGATGGTTAAAGAACGAAGGACTTGGATCGTTCGGTATAACTTTTCTACACTCTTTACAGTTTGTTAGTTTAGCAATAACGGCAGATACGGGTTATAGTATACGATAGCGCCAGTTAAAATGTTTTTGTTCCGCATTTGGCGTCTGTTTGACGGCCGGGGCGCTACCGTAGAGTTACAGTGGTATCGGAGCCTCACCATTTTGCTTTACTAATTTGTGCTAACGCGTTTAAAATATCGATCGGACCGAATATCAAATACTGTAATTTTTCCATTCACAGTTTCTGTCGATTTTAAATCAAGTCGAAAAATTATTTTACATATTACAGAAAGTTGTGCAGGGTTTTCTAAGCTATATGTAGAAATTTGGTCACGTGACCTCACCATACCACCGCGGAACCGCGGTCAAACCTAGGTTTTGACCGCGCTTCCGCAGCCAATATGTGGGACCAGTGGTCCAACTTTCTACAGTTGCTTCTTCTCTGGAAATTATGATTTTTGGTATATATCTTTTGGGCCCAGATTTTGTTACTTTGCAACAGATGTTCGTGGGGCCCACTTCGTGATATTTAGTCGATCGAAATTTAAACATGTTAGTTTACAGCGCTTACATTATATCTCCGACCGGGAATGTCATTTGATTGGTAAACCGCGTCTGATTGCTATAGTTCTTTTAGACGGGTTTGCGAACGTGACATTCGCGTTGATGTTCTGTGTTGTGCTGTGATGTTGCGGATATGTCGTGGCGGATAGCAGTGTGCAATGGTAGTGCAGTTTGGATTTATTTGTACATTTGATATTGCGGGACAAGCGTCCAACATGTGGACCGCCGTCGCTGCCTGTTGTATGGGCACGACCGGGTCGAGGTCGATGTATCCATTATACATATTATTTATTTCTGTACTAGGTTTACCCCGCGACGGAGTGCACGGATAGCCGGGTTCTGGAGGCCAACGGGTCCGCATCTCATGGCTTTGAGAGGCAGAGAGGCCTCACTCTAGAATTGGCAGACTATTCGCTGCACTTGTAGGGGGTACAGGTTGACCCAAGGAGGGGTGCTCAAGTTACCGGATTCCGTGAAGTGCTGGGTGGACCATTCACTTTGCTGTAGGGGCTGCCTCGCTTCAGGTTTTGGCGGGTAACTTGCCGCACCCGTAGGGGTCTAGGTTTCATTGCACAGGCTATCCACACGACCAGGGGAACGTCTGGTTTCAGCAGCGGCTCTGTGAAACCCGGGGA
Organism: Agapanthus africanus; assembly: GCA_030015575.1. NCBI lineage: Eukaryota > Viridiplantae > Streptophyta > Magnoliopsida > Asparagales > Amaryllidaceae > Agapanthus > Agapanthus africanus. The sequence goes on along the minus strand of JASDDO010000006.1, from coordinate 2,438,657 downwards.
TCCCAGATTATCTGTATTGTTTTGTGATGCTTATTACTTTTCTGTAATGTTGCATATTATCACGCCTGGAGCGATTATTGTATATTGGTATATATACTATTAGATGTTGTATATGTTTTGCACCCGCGCTAGTCCAGTCCCCGCTCTGTCGTTAGTTAAGTAATCTAACGGATGATGACGGGACCCAGTGACGAATGCGGATGGCATATACGTACATTTTATTTTCGTTCTTTTCTGGTGTGATTGATTGATGGGACTGCGTTGATTCTGATCAATGCAAAGGAAAACAAACCTATTTGGAGTTGTTGGAACAAATTTAAAAGTGTTATTACAAAGACGTTTCCTTTTGTTTTGCATAGCGGTATTCAGTGGAATATCCTGCACCTCATTCGACGAGGCAAGGGCCGATATCCCTTCACCGGGAATGACCCCTTGGGCATAAGTTTACGTCAGGGTAGTAATTTCACTATAGTTGATTACAAGTTGCTTTGCATCGCGGTATTCAGTGGAATATCCTGCACCTCATTCCACGAGGAAAGAGCCGAGATCCCTTCACCGGGAATGACCTCTTTAGCAAAAGGTTTTCGCCACTATATTTTTATAAAAAGCTATCAGGTTCCTTCAGCGATATCAAGTTCACTACGTTAAAGGTTTTTCGCCAAAAACCAGCCGTAGCCCTCCGTCATTTCTTTTGGGTATTCAGTAGTATTCAAGCTATGTATTTTGACCAACGCCAAGGCATAGTGTTTGGTAGCTGCTGAGTATTCATTTGTTGCATAGATAGATGAGTTGGTTTGGGACAACCATTCTGCCATTTTGGCCAACGTCAAGGGCATGTGCGGGTGGGTTCAAATTGACAAGATAATGACGGGTAGAACTTGGCATGTGACTTATGATATTTTGACCAACGCCAAGGTCATAAGAGCATGGGGCAAAAATTATATCGGGAGTTTCTAAAGAAACTGAAACTTGCCAAGTATGTGCATACCTTCTGGAGTGTGAGTAACGTGAGTGGATTCCGTCACGTTATCATGCGATGAGAGTTGGATCCCGATTCCCACTGATGAGTTGGTTTACTCTTCGGGTGATCCCGATTGATTCTTCTTTCAGGTTTGGAGGAGAATTTGACAGTACAGTGGGAGGTTTCCGGATTATATAAAGTGATAACCATTCTGATCTAGGTTAGAGTGCACGGAGAGTGTTTCTTTTCTCTCTCTCTTTGGCAGCGACCTTTGACTGACCCTAGACTATGACTCAGTGACCAAGTTGACCGAACCTTATTAAAATACTGGCTTTTTGGATTGTCTGAGTTGCATAAGTCATTGCCACTTCTTCTTTTACCCTTTGCATTTATCAGAACACCGCGTATTACTACGGACATCCACTTCCATTGGATAGATCCATCGTATGGTTATATACGAACTCGGAGGGACTTCTTCGAGGATGGATCAAGGTTCAGGAGAAATAGAATTGGTTTATTCAGTTGTCTTTTATTATCACCTTCTCTCAGGTTGCGAGGGCTCCTTGGTTTAGGAGAGTACACCTATTATGCTTATTGGATAGTCTTATTCCAAACCATAGGCAGGTGCCGAAAGGTAGGGAATGAAGAAAACCAATTAGCCTAAGTAGGGTGTACAGAAGGAAATAACTAAAGACAAAATAAAGGGATTAGAAAGAGGGCAAAGTAAATTGCGACTGATATCATTCACGACCAAACCGCGTACTTCATCGCCACTCCTATTTCACCTTTGAAAGAATAAGGTATTATTCAGTTGTCTTTTATCATCACCTTCTCTCAAGTTGCGAGTACTCCTAGGTATTAGGAGGGTACACCTATTATGCTTACTGGATAGTCTTCTTCTAAACCATAGGCTGGTGCCGAACGGTAGGGAAGGAAGAAAACCATTTAGCCTAACGATGGTGTACAGAAGGTAACGACTAAAGACAAAATAAAGGGATTTGAAGAGATGGCAATGAAATATACGGTTATAGTCATGAATTGGATTATGGAAGAGGCATTACTAGGAATACCAGGATACCCCTACGAAACATTTTCATGTTTCAGTATATTGTTAAAGGAAAACAGTTTTCCCGAATAGATACTTACTCCAAGGGTATGTATTTACCAGGTTTCATTCTCATATCTGTATGGTTTTACAGATGATGAGTGGGAGTAAGTTATTGGGAATTAGGTGATCATCCTCATTATATCAGAATTCGTTGTAATTGGTGATATTTGAGGAAATCGCCTGGGTACAGTTTTCAACCTACGACGCACAGGTTTTGAGTTATTCAACTCAGCGGACTTATACAGAGTATTGTATGTTGTCCAGTGTCCATCAGGACAAAGGGGTAGGTCCTCGTACTATGTTCTGTTTACTTATGACTTCTCTAGTTTTAGACAAGTGTTTCGTAGAAATACAAGGTCTAAGTTTTGAGAAGTTGTGGGTATAAGAATAAAGTAGAGAACCAGGTGTCACAAGTATCGGGATTCTTCAAAGAGATCGAAGATGTAGATTCTTGTGATTGGTATTCAGATGATAGTAATGGTTTTGAGAAACTTGTTTCTCTTTCAGGTTACTCATAATTGGATGGATTCCTAAGTTAAGTAATGCTGATTAGCCTCTTTCCATTAAGTTTATATGCACTGGAGACAGCTGCATGATTTGAATCTGGTTCCAATTAAATAAGTGCCAAAGTTTCTATATTGGATATAGAATGGTTCATATCTTAACGATGTTAAGGTACGGGGAGTTGTCCGGCTTATGCTTAAAACCAGACTCTGGATAACTCAGGGCACGTTTCTGTAATGGCAGTTTGTGGGTTGACCCTGGCTTTGACGAGGGTTGACTTTCTACTATCTGGAAGATCAATAGTGATATTGTTCTTGACTCGCCACAGTTTTAGTAAAATGGATTTTTTCAGAAAACAGTAGTGGGAGTATGGTAGAACTGGAAGTGATTCCAGAACCACGAACGATTACGGAAAATTTAATAGGACCTATATATTCAATCAGGTTTGACATTCTATTAGCCACTCCGCAGATATGGTGGGTAACTTCAGACACCCGAGAGGTACTTCGGTAGCCTCAAGGACGGTGACAGGGAGGATCTTGTTTACCCAGACTTGAAACTACTGTTGTTCCAGGCTATGAGACCCGGTAGGAGGGTTGTCGTAGTCAGTGGGAGCAGCGGAAGCATAGTGGGCAAGTAGCTTATGTCTATTTATAGATTAGAGCAGTTATAGCGGAGATAGATCATCTATTTTTGATGTGACAGTCATGGGTTTGACTTCATCAGAATAGGGGATGGATCTGTTAAGAAGGTAGTAGGGTGTGATGTCATGGTATCTGGATGACATACACAGAGTAGGAAGTAAAATTCCTACACTACGATCGGTTGTACTGTGGTCGTCACACAGTTGTTTCTCCAGACAGGATATGGATATAGTATTAGACATTCTGGTTTCTAGATCTATGGTTTTAGATCTGGATTTGGGTAGTTTCCCAATGTGGGTACCTTGACAGTATTCTGATAGTTTTTAGAATAGTTGACTCCTGGCATAGTGGTGTACCTGCAGGTGATGGAGTCACCCTCTCTAAAGGTGTCTTACAGACTAAAAGGGAGAGGGGTGTGCATGATTGGCAGATCACTTGCTTAGGCAATTGAGACAATCGTGAGATGTCAAGTACACACCAGATGTTGTTTTTGCACTAGATACAATAAGTTTGTATTAATCCAATCCTGGAGAAACATAAGGAAGCAGTTTTAGAACATAAGTGCATGTTCTATGGATTCGATGACGGCAGCCTCCTTCGGGAGACGGTTATCATTCCAGGCTTCAAAGGTGACATGGATGACAGAGTGATTGTCAGAGTTATAGTTTTCCCTCTGATGAGGGACAGTATTTTGGACAGGTGGTCCAAGAGGATACTATGGGAGGCATGGTGCCGGATACTGATTAGGTTCAGTGATCGATACAGTCTAAGAAGTTTGGATTTGGAGTTCATTTATGAACTAGGTCCCATCAGATATCCAGACATATTCTAAGACAGGTATTAGTCAATTCGGAAGATGGCTTTCTCCGCGAACTTGAGATTAAGAGAGATATAGAAAGAAACATCAGGGCGGATCCACTCACTGAGGCTATTTCTCGAACACAATATTTTTACAAACGGGCTTTATGAAACTGATTAGTAGAGGAGTTGGATATTCGGTTTCACACGGGCTGTGAGTAGTCGACATCGCAATAATTAGCCTTAAGTGCAAGTGGGAGATTGTTGGAGATAGTGCCCTCAGAGTCAATTATTGGATCGCAGGTACGTGATTGCAATGATTGCGGAGGACCTATACCGGTAGGACAGTCTTACTCGAGATGATAGTTTGCTATCTGGTTTGCCTTTATCAGTCGTGTACAGGTTCAAGTGACTGATCACTGCTGCACTTTGATAGAGCTCTTAGGATCTTGTTTTACTACCAACAGTATGATGGCGATCATATACGTGAGAGTTGGGTGGTTTATAAGCATATCCTTAATTGTGGTCCCTAGTCGTGGGAGTTTCGAGACAGGGCATCGATACTCCGGAGTAGACTAGTGTATACAGTCGAGACCCCGACGAGGGGCGGTGGCCGGTCTCACAAGCCACTGGTGTCAGTTGGATCACCTAAGATGTATACAGGTGCTCATTGGGTTATGAGTACACCGGATAGGACTCGCCGTGAATCTGCTAATTGGTACTATACCTATCGTCAGATAGCAGTTCCCTGGTGACATGTGTACAGGTTAGTTCATCGACCTGAGGTCGTCATTTGTCTCGTGTGAGTTCCCACTGTGCTTTGATTTCTACCCTACCACGGCTCAAAGGAGTCGTGCAAACAGGTAGTTTTTGGGTACAGTCCCGAGCCACATGGAGGCACGTGAGCGGATTGGCAGGGGATTCGTCACTCCCGGTATTGGGGGTGAGATCGTGCTGTGTCTAGGAGAGCCATTACACAAAGCCCACGGCCGTGGCAGGAAATGTACTGGTAGGTACTCCAGTAGTATCTCAGGGTGTTTTTGGGCTACACTCCGACACGACTTATACTGCTATTGGGGGTCTGATGTTACCAGCCCTCTAGGCAGATATATGATACTCATAGACGAACGGACCAGACTGTATATACATTGTCACTGTTAGGCTCAGTAGGGTTTCCGGATGAGTTCGCTCATCGGCATCCCTTGAGGTCAGTCCATGGGCAGCCGTTACGCACAGCTAGTGCCGCTGACGGCTTGTGGTTAAACCCACTGCCAGGATACTGACGAGTCATTAGAGTCCCCCACAGACAGTTTCCCAAGTTCGGGCGAAACGTTGTAGAGGCCGTATGGTTTTATGGCAGGGTTCGGAAATTGCACGTGCGTTTACACACGTGTCATATTTCGGGCAGATAATACTGGTGGGCTTTGGTTTAAGCCGGATCCGAGTATTATACTGTGTATATATAATATCTTTGTCTCAGTTGCATTTGTATTCGGTCGTAATACAAATGCGGGTATGTTTATACTGTTACGGGGTTATCCTGAAATTCGTTTCAGGATCACTTTTGGAAGTTGCCAGTTTCTAGTTTTCTATCGCCCGTATTTAACATTTGGTTAAATACGGATTTATCTTTTCTTGATATGAGTGTGGATGCTTCTAGAAGGTTGTAGAAGTGGTGAGGTGTTTAGTGACTCATGGTTGCATTTAATGATTCAATTAATACATGATGACTAGGTTTATTTGACTCATACTTTAGCTTTAATGTTTCTTGTTTACCTAAGGATATTTTCTCTTGATCTTTATCCTTGTGGTCACCACTTCCCTCCTACACTCACCCCCTCACCTACTTATGTTGGCCGGCCACTTCAAATGGAAGGGGAAAATGGTTGTTGGAAAAAAGAATAAGAGTTTTGGATGCATGGAAATTAACATATTCATATCTCATTTTCATATCGATCCAAAAGGCAACTTCATTAACCGTTCGTCCATAGCTTTGGACGTAACGAGACAAAGTGTTCTACTTATTCTCTACATCAATCTTGGTCGTCTCTTTTAGCAAACTTGAAGACCGAGTTGCCTCGAGTCAGAGGCGGGAGCCCGTTTAAAGAATCGTTGACGTGGTGCCACCTGGACGAGGAGATCGGAGATCGACGAGATCAGAGCGGCCGCAACGGAGCGTGGGATGATGGTTAAAGAACGAAGGACTCGAATCGTTCGGTATAACCTTTCTACACTCTTTACAGTTTGCTAGTTTAGCAATAACGGCAGATCCGGGTTATAGTATACGATAGCGCCAGTTAAAAAGTTTTTGTTCTGCATTTGGCGTCTGTTTGACGGCCGGGGCGCTACCGTAGACTTATACTCGGTGCTCGTCCGAGAGGCCGAGGGGGAACAGAAGCCGGTGTACTATGTGAGCCATGTGTTCAAGGACGCGGAGACGAGGTACCCTGCCATAAAGAAGATTGTCCTAGCCCTCGTGGTAACCTCGCGGAAACTGCGGCACTACTTCCAAGCACACACCATCATCGTCCTCACTGAGCGCCCGTTGGGGGCTATCCTGGCATCACCGGAATCCTCAGGCCGTCTAGAGAAATGGAGACGGGAGCTATCTCAATTTGACATAAGATATCGCTCGAGGCAAGCCATCAAGGCGCAGGCCCTGGCCGATTTCATCGTCGAATGCACCATCCCTAGCAGGAAGCCGGATTCTGCGCCGCCCCTCACGGCCCGGCATCCCGTCCAGGAAGACCCTAGCTCAGCTCTGGAGTGGATCATCTACGTCGACGGGTCTTATACCGAGGAAGGCTGGGGTGCCGGCCTCATCATCCGGGGCCCAAACAAAGCTGAGATGGAGTATTCCTTGAGGCTCGGTTTCAAAGCGTCGAACAACGCGGCAGAGTATGAAGCCCTCCTGGCCGAACTGCGCATGGCTGTCGGGCTGGGGCTGAAGATTATCTGAATCCGCAGTGACTCGTCCCTAGTTGTCGGCCAAGTGTCTGGCCGCTTCGAGGCTCGGGAGCCTCTAATGATGAAGTACCTAGACGAGGTGAGGAAGCTACGAAAAAACTTCGACGAAGTCCAGGTGGAACAAATACCTAGGCAAATGAATGCTCAAGCAGACGCCCTGAGCAAGCTGGCCTCATCGTACTCGGCCAACAATAGGCGGTCGATACTCTTCGAGACCTTGACCCGACCCGGCGTGGGAGGCGAAGCGGCGACACTCCACGTGTACACGGCGCATGAGAACGACCAGGATTGGAGGAAGCCCCTCGTGGAATTCCTGAAGGACGGCATGCTCCCGGAGGACAGAGCGGCCACCCGCCGCCTCCGGGCCAAAGCCACCCACTTCGTCTAGAGCAACAGGAACCTCTATAAGAATGCTTTTACCCAGCCCCTGCTCCGGTGCGTTGACCCCCACGAAGCCGACTACGTCCTGCGGGAAATCCATGAAGAGGTGGACGGCACACACCAGGGGGCTCGAACCCTGATCTAAAAGGCACTACTCTAAGGGTACTACTGGCCCACCATTCACGAGGACGCCCTGAAGCTGGTCAGGAGGTGCAAGAGCTGCCAACTCCACGGCAGTATTCCCCGCCTCTCGGCTACCGAGCTAACTGCCCTGACGTCCCCGTGGCCATTCGCCCAGTGGGGATTGGATATGATCGGCCAGTTCCCTACTGGAACTGGCGGGCATAAATACATCCTCGTCGCGGTGGACTATTTCACCAAGTGGATCGAGGCCGTTCCCATCAGGAAACCTAACGCCGCCACAACCATCAAGTTCCTCCAAAACAACCTGATACACCGGTTCGGAATCCTGAGGTGCATCATCACCGACCACGGGACGAACTTCGAGAACGAGAAAGTAAGGGACTTCTGCAAAGAATACCACATCCTCATGAAGTTCGCCGCGGTCGCGCATTTCCAATGTAACGGGCAGGCTGAGGTCGCTAACCGGGACGTCCTCCGGGATCTCCGAACCTGCCTGGAAGGGAGACAAGGCAGTTGGGTCGAAGAGCTACCCCGGTTCTTATGGGCCCTGCGCACGTCAAAGAAGACTCCCATCGGGGAGACCCCTTTCAGCCTCTGCTACGGGACCGAAGCGATGGTCCCAGCGGAGATCGGGCTACCCAGTCAACGGGTCGATCACTTCGACGATGACGCAAACACCATGGCACTACGAACCAACCTCGACATACTGTTGGAGAAAAGGGATCGGGCCCAGATCAGAGCCGCCGCCTATCAACAGCAGACAGCCCGATACTACAACGCCCGGGTAAAACACCGCTCCTTCAAGACTGGGGACCTAGTCCTGCGGAGGAACGAATTCATCGACCAAGGCAGGCTTCACAAGTTCTCCCCAAAGTGGGAAGGTCATTTCCTCGTCGCTGAAGCACTCCCCAGCGGAGCCTACTGCCTACAGGACGAGGACGGACAGAGGCTCCCTCGGCCTTACAACGCCGAAAAGCTTAAGCTATACCAGTGAGGTCAAAGCTAGTGAAGTGTCATACCTCCGCCACCTCTCCAGATTTCCTTTTAACAAGATGGTGTAAAGCGTTGTCTAAAATTCCTACCCATACGAATAAAGAAACTTCGAATCTTTTTCCCCGGAAGAGTTCCCCCTGTACAACGAAAAAGCCCTCCCAGAAGCGGTCGAGCTCGAGGTTCCCTCGCTCGGCTATCCCCTGTGGGCAGCTTCCCTGCCGCAACGCCGGGGATCAGGAAGCCTTCCCAGAGGCAGTCGAGCCCAAGGCTCACTCGCTCGGCTATCCTTTGCGGGCAGCTTCCCTGCCACAACGCCGGGGATCAAGAAGCCTTCCCAGAGGCAGTCGAGCCCGAGGTTCCCTCGCTCGGCTATCTTTTCAGGACAAAAGCCCTCTCTAAGAGGCACCGGGCGGTAACCTTACCCAGTCAAAGGTCCTTGGTAGGATACTTACAACCTTATAGCTCTTCCAGGGCCAAGGACCAAAGTCCTCCCAGAGGCAGTCGGGTCCTTGCTCGGCTATCTCCGGCTGGTAGCTTCCTACCATAACCGACAGGGATCAAAGTCCTCGCCAAGAGGCACTGGGCAGTAACCCTACTCGGTCTCCGTCCTGAAGAATCAAAGCCCTCGCAAGAGGCAACCGAGCAGCTACCCTGCTCGGCCTACTCTGGCTGGTAGCTCCCTACCCTCGACGCCAGGGATCAAAGACACTCACAAGAGGCACTAGAGCGGCCACCCCGCTCATTCATCCCAGGCTGGTAGTTTCCTACCCACGACGCCAGAGGTCAAAGCCTTCACCAAGAGGCAACCGCGCAGCCTCACTGCCCGGTCAGTCTTAATGGCCTTCCGCAGCCTTTCCCATGCTAATGCCCAAAGTCCTCCCAGAGGCGGTCGAGGCCTTGCTCGACTATCCCCGGCTGGTAGCTTCCTACCACAGCCGACAAGGATCAAAGCCTCGCAAGGGGAAGCACCGGCGATCACCCTGCTCGGTCAAGCCCGGCTGGTAGCTCCCTACCCCAACACCGGCGATCGGCAAAACCGCGCAAAAAACACCTGCAAAACTGCCCTGCCCAACCCCCCACATCTGGGAATCGATGCTCAAAGGTGCCTTGTGTCCATACATGTAATACCCAGTTCCATTATAAATATCTTCCGTATTTTAAATAAATACTTTCCCCAAAATTTCTATTTCAAACTTTTACAATTATTATTTTTCCTAAAATTCCTAAGTTTAATTTCAATTTTAATTTCCTAACATAAATCTAGAACCCTATCCCCTTTTTATATTTTTCCCAATTCTTTCTTCCTACCCCAGACCCTATGGTTGCATCTGTATATCGCGTTCTCGTCCCGTTTCCTGAAACATACTCGTTTGGATCGCTACGTGCATTTTACGTGCATCCGTTCTTGGGGGTATACATTTTTATTAACCGGATATCGTATTATGGTTTTAATTTATACGTATATTTTTTATATTTTAAAACTAGATTTTTAGACACAATCGGGACACACTTTGGAGTATTTTTGTATTAGCCTAAAAACCAAAGTTTTCATATTATTATATTTATTTAAAACCTAATCTAATCCTAACACATCCTCACCTCTCTCTATTCTCCCCCCCCCCCCACACACACACTCATGCACGTTCTCCCCTCTCTCTTTTCTCACTTTACACCCCACACCTCACTCTTTTCTTTTTTTTCACCCAACCTCTCTCTTTTCTCACGTTCTCCCCTCATTTCTTTCTTTACAACTCAATCTCACATTCTCTCTATCTCCCTCGCTCTCCGCCTATCTCTCTCTCTCCATCCTATATATACCCACCTCCACATCTCCTCCTCTCCCCCCCCCCTCTCTCTCTCTCTATATATATATATATATATATATATATATATATATATATATATATAACTTTTAAACCTCACCAGGTTCTCTCTCTCCTCAATAATTTTCAACTAATTATTTTAATTAACCCCCCATACTCTCTTCTCTCTCCCTCTCTGTCAATCTCTTTCTCTTTCCCCTAGTTAATTCACGCTCTCTTTCTCTCTCCTCCCTCCTCTTCTTTCTTCGCTTCCAGCCTCCGAGAGCTCGAGCCCACACCCGCGCGTCGCCTCAGCACCGCCTCCATCTCTTCCGCCAATTCCCATCACCACGACCATCACCGCCATCACCCGACGCATGAACCCATGCCCGCGCTCGCTCCTCGCCGTCGCCTCATCGTCGTCCATCCCTCACCCTCCTCGACCACCTCCTCCTCATCTCCCCGGCCTCACCCTCGACCTCGCCTCATCTCCCCGACCTCACCCTCGCCTTCCGCCATCTTCATGCAACCTAACCCCGACGAGAACCCACATCCCCGTCGCGACCGCCATAACCCAACAACCCCAAACCCGACCTCGTCGCCGCTTCCTCTTCCACCTTACCTCCTTCTTCATCTCCAACGAAACCCACGACCACTGCAACCATCACCGCACGACCAGCCTCGTCGGCATCCCCTTACCACCTCCACCTGCTCCGGCCACGACCCCGCACTGCGCAACGACCACTCCACCATCGACTTCCTCATCTATGCGAACTCGGAGCCTTCAAGTACCACCGCCGTGTCGTTTCAGCGTCATTTGATATTTAATTTGTATTTTAGAATACCGTGGTGTTCTGCAGTTTCAGCAGTGATCCCTCTTACACCAGCACCTTGTACATAACATAACTTTTAATACAGAACTGCTATTGATCATACGTTTGATGCGTTGGAAAGATAACAGTAAAATCTACAATTAGTTGAACTGTAGTATCACCTAATTATACTTCCAACTGGGAGTAAAATGTGTTACGAAACGGACTTCCAGTTCAGAAATTGGATTTCCAGCAGTGAACACTTAAAATGAAATGGTCATAACTAGCGAATCTGAAACCCGATTGACGTGAAACAAATTTTGATGGATAGATAATTAAACATACTGCTTACCCCTTTTACATTATTTTGCTTAATTCTGCACATATGATTTATAGTAAATTTTTCAAATTGTACGCTACTGGCTGCTGTGTTTTATTTGTAACATGAATAATTGCATTTTCATCATATCATGTAGCGGTATACCCTCATTGGATAGTGGTCATGAAGCATTGATAACCTAGTGATCGTGTGCATTACCCAATGATAAGTATTAGTGATTGGATTATGACAAGTACGTTAGTGTTAAAGCGTGAATGAATAAGTGAAAGTGACACGTACTTGTACACAATGATTGTGTCAAGTATGTTAGTGTTAAAGCATGAATGAATAAGTGAAGTGACACGTACTTGTACACAATTAGCGGAACCAGTTAAATTATTGCATTGTCGACGCCTATGGGGCATATGTAAGTGTAACTATAACTGGAATGAGACGGTTATGGAGAACTTGCATTAGTGTCATAGGTAAGACATCGAGTACTGTCTATTTATCTTGGATACCATTCGAGACATGCTTGATGGAGATCTTGTCTCCAGTTCTCGCGTAGACTTGTCATGGACCGACTAGTATTTGGGTTTATGGTCGGGGTTTGATATAGACCACGGGGTGTGGGGTAGTTTGAGTGTGAGTTCAACAGAATCTCGGAAGTCCCATTGCCGGCACATACAGCGATTTTGGAGATATATGGGTGATATTACTGATTATTAGAGAGCGACTCGGGCCCGTGTTCCCTTGCCCTTTGGTCCTACTCTTGGATGGGGGATACTCACGAGTGGTTGACTCTCACACTTGGACTGACGATAGGTTTAGCGACCCGGACATTGAGACTTAGAGACTGATAGGTTTAGCGACCCGGACATTGAGACTTAGAGACTGATAGATTTAGTGACATGCATTGATTACTGATTCGATATACCCGCTTTACTGTTTACCGGTACTGATTATTTCATGCTCATGTCATCACTCCATGCTTACTGTTTCATATTCATCATTATTGCACGTGATTACATATGTATTTATATATTACTATTGTGTCGCTCTGACGACCTGAGTATGCATGCTCAGTTTGAGAAGTGGACTTAGTTTGGATCAGGACCTGACGTATCTTGAGGATATTGCGGACATCTAGATCAGCGACGTCAGCGCTATCTTTCCTTTGACTCTATCTGGTTAGTTTATATCTGTTTTGATTTAGTGACTGCATTTCTCATTATCTGTGCATTGATTACTGATTACCACCTAAAACTAGAAGCCGAAGTGTGACTACGGCAGGATATTTTCTTGACCGTAGGAGCATGGCTGGCCTTGTCAACCCCTCGTATTCTGTATTTTGGGAAGCGGGGCGTGACATGGTTTTGTTGGTATTAGAGCGTCAGGTTTTGAAATAGGATTACAGTTTCCGTGTAGGGCTTGACAATCTGAGACATCCTTCGGTCTAGATTGTAAACTTGTTATTCTTGATCTTGATTCATATAGTGTGTTCTGTTACATATTTTGATCTTACCCGCTAGAATTTTTGGGTGACTTAGTAGAGTTATGTGATTGTAATTATGAACTGCAGCATAGTTACAATACTGTACTCTGCTTGAGTGACTTAGAGTTCTACATTTGATTTCTACTCGTGTGAATTTCATCTCACCATATATTCGTGTTTCGTTGTCCATTCTATACTTTATTCTGATTCTTATTCCTTGTACCTTATGTTGTTCTAAAATTTGTAGTTTTAGGACCATGACTTCCACCAACTCCCCGTTTATCTCTTATATCATTTCCGAGTTTTCAAATCTATTTTACATTTTCATCCTTACGCTTTTTCTATTGGTCCTACACCTGCTTATGTTTCTTATTGGACTCGTTCCATTCTCACGTCTTCGTTTCTTCAAGTTATCGTATCGCGTTGCATATTTTAAGTTCCTATCAGAGTGGCGCAGCGGAAGCTAAAACCTGGCTTCCAACGACTCTTCTTCTTTCTCCACTCCCCAGAGTCAAACCGCCGAGATTTTGGGTGTACTGCAAAGTTTGAAGGAAGCCCAGGAGCGAACGAACGATCTCTTAGCTGAAGGACTAAGAAGGCAAATGGCTCAAGCACCAGCGGAAGCCTCCAATCGTAAGGGAATCCCTGTTAAACAAAGTAGAGATGTGAAGATGAAGCGCCCATTTGTTCCTCCGCAACGGAAGCAGCGGAGAACTCAACGTTGCGGTTGTTGCAAGCGACCAGGAAACCTTCAGAGAGACTGTCGTAAAGCTAAAGGGCAGTGCTTGATTTGTGGATCCGACGAACATCTGGTCAATGTTTGCCCTAGAAGGAAAGAGCTACAAGGAGGAGATTCGTCAACACTCTCCACGTCGGCTTGAGTAACTTGGTTGTTTCGTAATTCGAGTTTGAGGATGGTGCGGACCCTGCACAGGATCCTAACTCGCTTGACGAGATCGCAGGGATTTAGACATCGACGCTAAGTTATCACTTTCCCTGCTTCCAACAAAGATATCCTTTTCAGTTGTTCCTTTTCGTTTAACTCCTGTATCTGTTGAACTCCTTGATTTATATGCCAAACAAATACACACACACACACACACACACACACACACACACATATATATACGTTTATTTTCCTCATTCTTTCTAAGTACTCCACCATTTTCAAATCTTTCATGGTTCTACCTTACACTGCATATTTTTCTACATTGTTTTCCCACTAATGCTTTTCATACTATCGTCCTCTCATTATGAAGTTCCATATTTCATGCATTTTGATCTTTTATCTGCTTTAAGTACAGGATGTCATTTTGAGCTATTTTCTACTCGATATTTATTTTAATATTTTAGTGTTTGTCATTCTGGTGTCATTCATAATCATTTCTTTATTTATTGACTTTCAAAATTTATATTATTAGCAGTTTGAGTTTTCTTTGAAATGGGTTCCATATTGATTTTCTATATAGTATCCCATTTTCTTTGTTCATATGAATGCTAACTATCATCTATTTCGTATTTACGTTTACCTACATATTTTGTGCTCCAATCAATTTAAATTTTTTATTTACTAATATATAAATTATGGTTAACTCGTATGCTAATACATTTTAATTACTTGTACGTATAGCATCATTGTTTCGGTATTATCCTAGTTCTTTCGTATTGTATTATCTTCACACTTTTGCAAAAATAGTTTAGTCTTGGCCTTTACGTTAATTATTGATATCTGGGTTGTTTACTAGTCACCTATGTTTTCATTTATTTTCTCCTATACTTTACCGTATGAGTACCCTCAACTAATTATATAATTGCTTGATCTGTAGCTTTTGTAAGATAGTTTTGGTTCTTAAAGGCCTATGAGCCAACCTTCATTGTTGTTTATTATTTACATTCTCTTTTAAATTTTTTTATATATTTAGTTTATCACTATTAAAAGTTAAGTCGTTATGTGTGACTGTTCCTTTTAGCTGCTCTATTTCTTATATATATAAATATTTGATTTTCGACTAGTACTTTTGCGTAAATCGCTATATAATAGTATTTGATTTTGTTGCTTTTCGTATTATATTTTATAGCCTATAGTTTATTTTAAATTTCGAGGACGAAATTTTATATAAGTAGAGTATGATGTAATACCCAGTTCCATTATAAATATCTTCCGTATTTTAAATAAATACTTTCCCCAAAATTTCTATCTCAAACTTTTACAATTATTATTTTTCCTAAAATTCCTAAGTTTAATTTCAAATTTAATTTCCTAACATAAATCTAGAACCCTATCCCCTTTTTATATTTTCCCAATTCTTTCTTCCTATCCCAGACCCTATGGTTGCATCTGTATATCGCGTTCTCGTCCCGTTTCGTGAAACATACTCGTTTGGATCGCTACGTGCATTTTACGTGCATCCGTTCTTGGGGGTATACATTTTTATTAACCGGATATCGTATTATGGTTTTAACTTATACGTATATTTTTTATATTTTAAAATTAGATTTTTAGATAAAATCGGGACACATTTTGGAGTATTTTTGTATTAGCCTAAAAACCAAAGTTTTTATATTATTATATTTATTTAAAACCTAATCTAATCCTAACACATACTCACCTCTCTCTATTCTCCCCCCCCCACACACACACACACCACCACTCATGCACGTTCTCCTCTCCCTCTTTTCTCTCTTTACACCCCCACACCTCACTCTCTCTCTACTTTACAACCTAACCTCTCTCTTTTCTCACGTTCTCCCCACTTTTCTTTCTTTAAAACTCAATCTCACATTCTCTCTATCTCCCTCACTCTCTGCCTATCTCTCTCTCTCTCCATCCTATATATACCCACCTCCACATCTCCTCCTCTCCCCACTCACTCACTCTCTCTCTCTCTCTCTCTCTCTCTATATATATATATATATATATATATATATATATATATATATATATATATAACTTTTAAATCTCACCAGGTTCTCTCTCTCCTCAATAATTTTCAATTGATTATTTTAATTAACCCCCCATACTCTCTTCTCTCTCCCTCTCTGTCAATCTCTTTCTCTCTCCCCTCGTTAATTCACTCTCTCTTTCTCTCTCCTCCCTCCTCTTCTTTCTTCGCTTCCAGCCTCCGAGAGCTCGAGCCCACGCCCGCGCGTCGCCTCAGCACCGCCTCCATCTCTTCCGCCAATTCCCATCACCACGACCATCACCGCCATCACCCGATGCATGAACCTATGCCCGCGCTCGCTCCTCGCCGTCGCCTCGTCGTCGTCCATCCCTCACCCTCCTCGACCACCTTCTCCTCATCTCCCCGGCCTCACCCTCGACCTCGCCTCATCTCCTCGACCTCACCCTCGCCTTTCTCCATCTTCCTGCAACCTAACCCTGACGAGAACCCACATCCCCGTCGCGACCGCCACAACCCAACAACCCCGAACCCGACCTCGTCGCCGCTTCCTCTTCCACATCACCTCCTCCTTCATCTCCAATGAAACCCACGACCACTGCAACCATCACCGCACGACCAGCCTCGTCGGCATCCCCTTACCACCTCCACCTGCTCCGGCCACGACCCCGCACTGCGCAACGACCACTCCACCATCGACGTCCTCATCTCTGCGAACTCGGAGCCTTCAAGTACCGCCGCCGACGTCGATCCATGCGAGTTGTAGCCAATCAAAAGCAAGAATTCGAGGCCACGCCACTACGGTTCCAAGGCTCGTGAGCTCCGGTTCTGTCGCAACGACCACTTTCGCATCCGTGACGTGCATTGCAGCGTCCGACCGATCCATCATCTCCGTAATATCGTCAGCAAGGCAAGTGAACTCTCTCACATGCTAAATCATGCTATACCTATATATATAATTACGTTAATCGATTTGATAAATGTTGATCTTGTTTTAAATAAGTTTGTGTTCTAGAAGATAGCCGTGTTTATCCTAATTAAAACCCAATTGATAATGATGGAATTTATAGCCAATACATTCCTTTGCTGTTAATAAACGTCGTGTAGAATGTTGAATGAATATTATTGATGTTTCATATATAAAGGGACGTCCCAAGATACGTCGTAAAATCTGAAAACTGCAACATACCTTGCATTATAAAATCCATAATAATTTGAATACAACTCATAACCTAATGTTTTATGGCTCGTATCGAAGCCAACAGATAAACCTTCAGCACCCTATAGTTCATCTTAGCATTTTGATAAGTTATAACAATGAATACTGAGGCGATTCGCGGCCCTGAACTGCCGTCCGGGGCAACGTTCGTTTTGAATATCTGGCCTTGGGAACACCTGTACACCTGTACACCGTCCGGGGCAACCCTATATTGTCGCGTAGAGAATTTAGTTAGATAACCTCTGAATCTATTCCCGTGTCGTTTCACCGTCATTTGATATTTAATTTGTATTTTAGAATACCGTGGTGTTCTGCAGTTTCTGCAGTGATCTCTCTTACACCAGAACTTTGTACATAACATAACTTTTAATAAAAAACTGCTATTGATGATACGTTTGATGCGTTGGAAATATAACAGTAAAATCTACAATTAGTTGAACTGTAGCATCGCCTAATTATGCTTCTAACTGGGAGTAAAATGTGTTACGAAACGGACTTTCAGTTTAGAAATTGGATTTCCAGCAGTGAACACTTAAAATGAAATGGCCATAACTAGCGAACCTGAAACCCGATTCACGTAAAACAAATTTTGATGGATAGATAATTAAACATACTGCTTACCTCTTTTATATAATTTTGCTTAATTCTGCACATATGATTTATAG
The DNA here is from genome assembly GCA_030015575.1 of Agapanthus africanus. Taxonomy (NCBI): domain Eukaryota; kingdom Viridiplantae; phylum Streptophyta; class Magnoliopsida; order Asparagales; family Amaryllidaceae; genus Agapanthus; species Agapanthus africanus. The sequence continues at coordinate 2,420,945 of JASDDO010000006.1, read as the reverse complement.
TAAATTTTTCAAATTATACGCTACTAGCTGCTGTGTTTTATTTGTAACATAAATAAGTGCATTTTCTTCATATCTATACCCTCATTGGATAGTGGTCATGAAGCATTGATAACCTAGTAATCGTGTACATTACCCAGTGATAAGTATTAGTGATTGGATTGTGACAAGTACGTTAGTATTAAAGCGTGATTGAATTAGTGAAAGTGACACGTACTTGTACACAATGATTGTGTCAAGTATGTTAGTGTTAAAGTATGAATGAATAAGTGAAGCGACACGTACTTGTACACAATTAGTGGAACCAGTTAAATTATTGCATTGTCGACGCCTATGGGGCATATGTAAGTGTAACTATAACTGGAATGAGACGGTTATGGAACACTTGCATTAGTGTCATAGGTAAGACATCGAGTACTGTCCATTTATCTTGGATACCAGTCGAGACATGCTTGATGGAGATCCTGTCTCCAGTTCTCGTATAGACTTGTCATGGACCGACTAGTATTTGGGTTTATGGTCGGGGTTTGATATAGACCATGGGGTGTGGGGTAGTTTGAGTGTGAGTTCAACAAAATCTCGGGAGTCCCATTGCCGGCACATACAACGATTTTGGAGATATATGGGTGATTTTACTAATTATTAGCGAGCGACTCGGGCCCGTGTTCCCTTACCCTTGGGTCCAACTCTTGGGTGGGGGATACTCACGAGTGGTTGACTCTCACACTTGGACTGACGATAGGTTTAGCGACCCGGATATTGAGACTTAGAGACTGATAGGTTTAGCGACCCGGACATTGAGACTTAGAGACTGATAGATTTAGTGACATGCATTGATTACTGATTCGATATACCCGCTTTACTGTTTACCTGCTCTACTGTTTACCGGTACTGATTATTTCATGCTCATGTCATCACTCCATACTTACTGTTTCATATTCATCATTATTGCACGTGTTTACATATGTATTTATATATTACTATTGTGTCGCTCTGACGACCTGAGTATGCATGCTCAGTTTGAGAAGTGGACTTAGCTTGGATCAGGACCTGACGTACCTTGAGGATATTGCGGACATCTAGATCAGCGACGTCAGCGCTATCTTTCCTTTGACTCTATCTGGTTAGTTTATATCTATTTTGATTTAGTGACTGCATTTCTCATTATCTGTGCATTGATTACTGATTACCACGTAAAGCTAGAAACCGAAGTGTGACTACGGCAGGATATTTTCTTGACCGTAGGAGCATGGATGGCCTTATCAACCCCTCGTATTCCGTATTTTGGGAAGCGGGGCGTGACATGGTTTTGTTGGTATCAGTGCGTCAGGTTTTGAAATGGGATTACAGTTTCCGTATAGGGCTTGACAATCTGAGACATCCTTCGGTCTAGATTGTAAACTTGTTATACTTGATCTTGATTCATATAGTGTGTTCTGTTACATATTTTGATTTTACCCGCTAGAATTTTTGGGTGACTTAGTAGAGTTATGTGATTGTAATTATGAACTGCAGCATAGTTACAATACTGTACTCTTCTTGAGTGACTTAGAGTTCTGCATTTGATTTCCACTCGTGTGAATTTCATCTCACCATATATTCATGTTTCGTTGTCCATTCTATACTTTATTCTGATTCTTATTCCTTGTACCTTATGTTGTTCTAAAAATTTTCGTTTTAGGACCATGACTTCCACCAACTCCCCGTTTATCTCTTATATCATTCCCGAGTTTTCAAATCTATTTTACATTTTTATCCCTACACTTTTCCTATTGGTCCTACAACTGCTTACGTTTCTTATTGGACTCGTTATATTCTCATGTCTTCGTTTCTTCCTGTTATCGTATCGCGTTGCATATTTTACGTTTCTATCAGAGTAGCGCAGCGGAACCTAAAACCTGGCTTCCAACGACTCTTCTTCTATCTACACTCCCTAGAGTCAAACCGCCGAGATTTTGGGTGTAATGCAAAGTTTGAAGGAAGCTCAGGAGCGAACGAACGATCTCTTAGCTGAAGGACTAAGAAGGCAAATGGCTCAAGCACCAGCGGAAGCCTCCAATCGTAAGGGAATTCCTGTTAAACAAAGTAGAGATGTGAAGATGAAGCGCCCATTTGTTTCTCCGCAACGGAAGCAGCGGAGAACTCAACGTTGCGGTTGTTGCAAGCGACCAGGACACCTTCAGGAAGAAAAGATAAATTAAAGTAAAATTGTTATTCTAAAATTGTTATCCTAACCTACCTGTTGCCACCACTCATTTTTTTGGCGTAAATTAAACATTGTAGATTATATGCATCTTTTGTTGTGATATCCTAAATTTTGGTCATGAGACTAATGATTTTGTATGTTTGATAGCGTTCGATATTGGCGGTCCCAAAGACCATGACACGTGGTGGGTGACTTGCCCTAGAGCTCGGAAGGAAGGGCCCACCGGAGGCCGACCGGGCCGCCCCTGTACCCGACCTGCGAGCACAAACTGGCTCCTTTCGGAGCCCCTGCAAATTGGCCTCCTCGGCCTCTCAGCTCGCTCCCGAGCAACCACAGGACCAAGACTCCTCGGCCTCCTTGCTCGTCCCTGAGCTCCCGCCGAGGATGCCTTCCTTAGCCCTCCGACCTACTCCCCGACGTAACCGCCACTCCGCGAATCTTGCCATGCGTGGATTTTGCGCCAGCAACGTCCTATGTTCCACGCCATCACGATCCCCGTTAATAGACGATCCGCTCTCTACGCGGGCGTGACGTCGGGAGCGTAACTGCCGGCGAGATTCTCACGCCCGCTGCTGCGTTCTCCACCACTATATAAACCCCCATCACAGAGGGGTCAAGGAAGCCATTTTTTACACTTTTATGCTGTTACTCTGCTCGGATCTCATCACTAACTTGAGCGTCGGAGGGTCCTCGGTGGTACCAAACCACCCCGGGACTTCTTTACAGGTACTCAACAACAACTCTCTCACCTCATCTCTTCCTCCAAAAACTCATTGAGACCCGCATGCGAAGGAAGATAATCAACTAAGTCCACCGCGAGATCAACGGAAGACAACATCTGACGGAGGCCCTGAAAGAAGCCCCATCAATGTTGAAATTTTCTTTTGATCGATGAAAAAACAAGTTGGATTGGAACGCTCATGTCACTGGTCATAAAAATAAAATCATGTTTGCGTGAAAAATCGACTACAAAGAAACATAGGACAAACCTATTAATTTATGTAATATTTTATATTTAGCTTGCAAAATTCTACCATTATTTTTGTATAGTTGTATCATCATCAACTGAAATGATTATTATATCTCCTCATTTATGTAGCTTTTGCTATCATGGGGGACGATTTTGAAGGCGGCCAGCATCTTGCCATATAAACATTTAGTCATTTTGGTGGAAATATTTAAATATTTAAACAAAAAGATAGCAAGATCGTTCAAAACTCTGGATGCAACTGTTGGGAGAAAGTCGATCCATGGAATAATGCTTATGAAGCAACAAATCATGAAATCACACCATGCAATTAACAACGAAAGACAAAACGATAATAAAGTGCGAGAATAAGAAAATAGAATCACAAACACCAACCGGAGAGGGATTCGTTAACGAGATTTGATGGAGGTCCTTTTCGGGTCTCCGTCAGATGTTGTCTTCCGTCGATCTCCCGGTGGATTTTGGAGGTGATCTCTTGTTGCGTGTGGGTCTCAATGGGTTTTGAGGAGATTGGTGATTTCAGGAGTTTAGCACCGAGTACTTGCAAAGAAGTCCCGGGGTGGTTTGGTACTACCGAGAACCCTCCGACGATCAAATTAGCGTGAGATCCGAGCAGAGTAACGGTTAAGTGGAATAAAAAAATGGCTTACTTGACCCTTCTGTGATGGGGTTTTTTATAGCGGCGGCAGTGCGCAGCAGCAGGCGTGAGAATCTCGCTGGCAGTTACGCTCCCGACGTCACGCCCGTGTAAAGAGCATCGTCCATTAATGGGGATCGTGGTGGCGTGGAACATGGGATGTTGCCGTCGGAGAATCTGCGCATGGCGAGATTTGCGGAGCGGCGGTTACGCCTGTGAATGGTGGAGTTGGTTGGTCGGAGGCCCGAGGAAGATGGCCTCGGCTGGGGAGCTCGGGGACGAGCGAGTGGACCGAGGAGTCTTGATCCTGTGGCGGCTCGGGGCGAGCTGAGAGGCCGAGGAGGCTAATTTTCAGGGGGCTCTGAGGAGAGCCAGCTTGTGCTTGCAGGTCAGGTACAGGGGTGGCCTGGTCGGCCCTTGTGGGCCCTTTCTTCTGAATTCTGGGACACGTCATCTGCCATGTGTCCCGATCTTGGAGATCGCCAATATCGAGCATCATCATTAGCCCCCCACTCTTGTCCCGACCAGCTAGTGGGTCGGGTCAAGAGTGGACTGCCGGACCGTTCGGGGGGAGCCCCCTCCTAAGGTTTTGTCGGGATGTGTCCCCGGACTGTCAGCTGTCTTTTCTGCCAGCGAATCAGGGCGAGACCTCTGCATTTAAGGAAGGTGTACCGGTTCGTGCATCCTGCCACTGAAGCGACGGTCCACGTGTCAAGCGTCGGTTGGCCGACGCGACGTGTGCAGACCTGCGGCGTCTGATGGGATGCGGTCCAGTATGGGAACGACAAGTGGAGCAATCGGAGCCGTTGGTCGCGAGGGGCCGTTTTGGCGGGAGATGAAGGGCACCGTAGGATGAGGTCGTTTGCGGTGATAAGTAGAGGTGGGGCCCACTCCAGGGCCCCTACTCTTTCAAGTCTCCTTTCTTCTAAGTCTTGGCTGCTCGACGCTCTTCTTCTTTTGGATACATGGTTCGTTCCCACACTTTGAGTCTCTCGTTCCAGGGGGAGGCCGGCGGCACGGCCGCGCCCCTGGCTGGTTCATGCCCTGCGCCGAATGTTACACCGGCAATAGGGTCGTCCGCTTCGTTGACGGCTCCTGGTGATTGTTCCGGCGGCGGCCAAAGACGTCCACGGTCATCCGAGTCCCAGACGAGAGACAGAGGGGAGGGCGAGGAAGGGGTCCCCTTTAAGAGGAAAAGGAAAATCTCTTGTGCGCCGCCGTCGATGGTTCCTGAGGAGATTCTCGTGTAGGGGGATGCCGTCTTCATGGATCCATCTGGGCTTTCCTTTGCTGCCGGCCTGCTCGCCGGGATGGAAGAGTCGGCCGGGGGGAAGGCTTCCGCACGGCATCCTGAGGGTCCAAATGGAGGCCATAGCCCAAGGGGCGGTCCAAGTACGAACTCCTCTACGCGTTGTTTTTTGACCTTCCTTTTTTTGGCTCGAGCACCTCCAAGTTTCTCATCCGCTTCCCGTCAGGTTCTTCAACACTGCGCCCTCGCTATTCGTATGGAGGCCGAGGGGGCGTTCCACGTACCGAGGCCAGTAGAAGCGTTTTCTTCGGAGGTCGAGGTCCTGCGGCGTGACCTGCGTCTGGAGAGGGAAAGGGCCGACGTCCTGGCAGCCCGTGCGGAGGTTGCGGAGCTCGCCAATTCAGCGAATCGGGGTGCCTATCGTCGCCTGAGTGCATCCCACCGAGTTGCCGAGAGGAAGCTGTCGGATCTGGCCGATCGTTTCGCTGCCGTAGAGAAGGAGAGAGACGCTAGCAGGGGGATGCCGAGGCGGTGCTTCTGGCGGCCAAGATTGCCGAGGTTCGGGCTAGAAAAGCTGTGGCCGATTACAAGGTGTCAGAGCAGTTTTATGCCGAGCTTGGCGAGTATTCCGCCGTCGCGTGGAATAAGGCTCTGGATGCCGTGAAGGAGCAGCTTCCCGAGTTCGCCAATGGTGAGCTCCGTGCTCGGGTCCCACTCCCGGTGGCAAGGCCTTCGGCAGTGTAACACTTTGAAAATCGTTTAGGTAGTTTTTCGATAATCGGTAAAATAATCAGTATTTTCCGTAAAATTTGAAAAATAATTATTTTTCAATATAGGCCTAATTATACAAAATTTATATAAGAAATTTCTAGAAATTGGTTAGATAATTGTCACTTATAAATTTCTAGTCATTTAAAAAAAATTCCTTAATTACTTATTTTTAATATTATTTTAAGCTTTAAATATACATTAAATTAGTGATAAATACAAATTTGAATGGGTGAATTACATACTTAGGAACCATTACAAACTAAAACCTAGTGTTAACATAAATTTTATCAAGACATTCCATGATTTGTGGTTTTATGGTCAAAAAATGAAATAAAAATGAAATTTTTAATAAGAAAATGATGTGATATGCATTTATTGCACTTAAGAGAGACTTTCTTCATAGAAATTTCCACACAAATCCCTCACTTTCCTCTCCCACTCCCCCTTGGTCGAGAGTTCCTGCAGGTTTCCCCCATTTTTCCCAATTTCTTGTTGCTTCAAATTCCATCAAAAATCCATCGAAATCCACAAATTTCTTCACAAATTCAAAACAAATCCTTATGCTATCTCTTCTCAAGCCCAATTTAGTTTAAAACATAGAGAAAGGAGGCATCTTTGGAGGCTAAGTGCAAGCTGGGGTTCAATACTTGTGAGGTAAAATTCTAATTTAATGGTTAATTTGTAGTTTAACTATGCTAATATAGAATTTTAAAGTGTTAATTTAATAGTAATTGCTTGTTTATGGAATTCAAGAAAGGATTTGATTTTGGAATTAGGGTTTGAAGCATTTCAAATAGGTTAAATTAGGTGTTGTGGCTATCTAGTGGTTTAGTTTGGATGATTATGCGAGATTGTGATCACATTATCATTAGTCTGCGATATTTGCACCAAATTTGCAATTTCAGTGCTTACTGGGTTTTCTAAATAATTAGGAGGTGAATTAATTTTTAAATGTTGGTTATATCAATAGCATCTCCTATGATATTTAGAGTGTGCAAATACGGAATTTGGTTGATCGGGTTTAGTTTTGACGGTTGTTCCGAACGACGATCCTAATTAAAGTTATAGTGATTGTCGTGTGTGTTCCGGGCACCAAGTGCATGTTGTGCTTAACTTGTGGACGTTGATTCTTTCATTTTGTGACTTTACGTCGTTTCAGGAATATGTAATCTTATATTTTGTATGGTGCAATTTTAAGATCGGTTGCGGAAATATCGGACGCGGCGCGCAAAGGCAAAGCAGTGGTTGGATCAGATTAGCGAGGCGTCCGGGTGAGTAGATGTACACATCTATGGAGGGATCGTCTCGATGGCGCGAGGCTCCCGACATTTAGGGTTGCTAGTAGTAGTTGCATTCATATGCATATCTTACTAGTTATTCATCTGCTGGCATCGCATGATTATTTGTATACCTATGTGTGATATCACCTCTTAGGACACTTACACCATTACCATTGGCTCATGTTGCACGTGCACTATTCATGTGAACACACACGCCTTTGGTAATTGCCATGCCACGAGCACTTTAGAACCTGCTTAGTTCAGTATCAAACACTTGCATCATACATGATACATTGAATTGCAAAGTATGCATATGCCTCACTTCATTATCATGCTTATATAGATTCCTCGTCATAAACTACATTGCATAATATTGATATCATAGGCATCTATCATTTGCAACATGTTAAATATTGTGATTTCTCGGGGATTTTACTATTGATGAGATTTCTGGATTTTGGGGAAAACCGCAAGAATTTTCCAAACTCATTATGTTTTAAAAAGGCAAGTTGCGGTTTTCTCGTGATGTATGTGTTGTCCACCATGAGTTTTCATGTTTTCTGTTGGATTTCGACACCCGATTCGAGGAGTGGATGAACCGTCTCGGGTACATGGTGGGCCCGGTATGGTACCCCAGGGCAAGAAGCTCGAGTTGTAGACGATGAGCCTGGTAGGGGAAGACTACCTACCGGTGATGTCTGGCGCGGCGCATATCCGGAGAATACCGACCGTTGTCGTAAGATTTGATGATATGGGCCGATCCGGACTGACGGAGCCCGAGGTATTGAGATATTGACATAGTGAGACATTGAGACAGATATATTTCCATACTTGGTGTCGATGCTTGACACGGTTTTCGGATGATTAAATTGATGGTACCTTAGCTATTATACAGATATTTTTCTAAGTTAAGAATGCAGAGATCATCGTATTTAAACACTTAAAGATTTCGTATTGATTTTGCATTCATGTGCATACATACTAGTGGCATCGCATCATATTTAGATATACAAGTTGTGACGCATTTGCGTGCATTCTTACGATAGCCTTATTAGATGTTACTTACTACTCACGAGCTGGACTCACCCCCGTTGTGCCACATTGTCTTGCAGGTCGGACCCGTCAGCCTTGTAGCGGCGGGCGTACTTTTCCTTGGTATCTTTTGTTCGGACTCGCGACATTGCTCGTAGGTGGGTTGCGAGGACACTTTTGACTCTTTTTGTACTATCATAGTATCTAGTATTCTCCATCTACCACTTCTTCTATTGTATATGCGACTTAGTGATGAAACTGAGAGATTTGTGTATATATGGTTCCTTTGGGGTCGAGCTCACTTGAGCCGACGTTATGTTTTTCTTATTTTTGAGTTCTTTATGCTTATTTGCTTGATGTTATATATATATATATATATATATATATATATATATATATATATATATATTGCGTGTGGTTGTGATCCGCCTTGGGCGAAGAGCTAGCTCCCGCTTGGGGATGCCATTATATCATTACAGGTTTATATATTCTTGTTTGTACCCGTTTGGAGCCAGTATTTACAATGGAGACTCTGCCGAAATTTTCGGAAAATTTTGATGTTTTTAAAAAGGGATTAATATAACTTAATTGGTTTAAAAATCGTTTTCATAAAAGGTTTTCCTTCACTCTTATTGATTTTGGTTTAGATTTTCTGGGCTTTGGCTGACTTAGGTTACGTTACGCCTTGAGACGTCTCGTAATCTAAGTGCCAGTCACGTTCCATACCTTCGGCTCGTGACAGGTAGACAACGATGAGGAAAGCGAGGCGCACCCCTTGTGGCAAAACCTCCGGTGGTGAAGCCTTCGGCAGGCCGCGATGACAATGATGAGGGAAGCGAGGCGCAGGGGGGTTTGCGACTTAGGCCCTTTTTGATATTTCCTCGTCCCTCTTTTTTAAGCCTCCGAGCAGTTTGTAAGGCTGGGGAGCCCAAAATACCCTTTGTAAAGACTTTGCCTTTGGTAATAAAACTTTTTTCTTTGGTTTCACCGATTTGCACTTTATATTCTGTTTGTGAAGAATGCTCGTAAAATATCTCTGCTTGCACTGTTGGGCTTCCATGTCAGGTCGGCTATCTGTCTAGTGATCGTTCGTCTAGTTGATTTCGATCACCTGCCAAGCGTGCCAAGCGCTGCTGAGAAGGAGGCATCTCCATGGCCCCGAAGTCGAGGGGTGATCGCTCAGACTTGGATAGACCTGATACTTCTTGTTGGGGCCTTGAATCCTCGGCATGTGATGGGCAGAGGGATGCCGCCGTATTTGTGCCGAGCATGAATGGGCTCAGAGGCCTCGTTATGTGGGTTACAAGCCCGCAGCGTCCGTTAGGCATGAACGAGCCAGGAAGCTGCTCAGTTGCCCCTTGGCGAGGGCATTTTATTTCTGTCGGTTGTGGTAGGAAGTTACCAGCCGGGGATAGCCGAACAGGGTAGCTGCTGAGCTGCCTCTAAGGAAGACTTGGATCCTTAGCGTTGGAGGGGCCGTAGGAGGCCTGCTAAGGATATCCGGGCAGTGAAGCTGCGCGGTTGCCTCCTGGCGAGGGCTTTGATCCCTGGCGTTGCGAGTAGGGAAGCTACCGGCCAGGGATAGCCGAGCAGGGAAGCCACTCGGCTGCCTCTATGGAGGACTTTGATCCTTAGCGTTGGAGGGGCTGTAGGAATCCTACTAAGGATGACCGGCAGTGAAGCTGCGCGGCTGCCTCTTGGCGAGTGCTTTGATCTCTGGTGTCGTGGGTAGGCAACTACCAGCCTAGGATGACCGAGCGGGATAGCCGCTCGGATGCCTCTTGCGAGGGCTTCGATCTCTGGCGTCATGGGTAGGGAGCTACCAGCCGGAGATGACTGAGCAGGGTAGCCGCTCGGCTACCTCTTGCGAGGGCTTTGATCTACGGCGTCGTGGGTAGGCAACTACCAGCCTGGGATGACTGAGAGGGGTAGCCACTCGGATGCCTCTTATGAGGGCTTTGATCCCTGGCGTCATGGGTAGGGAGCTACCAGCCGGAGATGACCGAGCAGGGTAGCTACTCGGTTGCCTCTTGCGAGGGCTTTGATCCTTCAGGACGGGGACTAAGCAGCGTTACTGCCCAGTGCCTCTTGGCGAGGACTTTGATCCCTGTCGGTTGTGGTAGGAAGCTACCAGCCGGGGTTATCCGAGCAAGGGCTCGACTGCCTCTTGGAGGACTTTGGTCCTTAGAGCGGGAGGGGATGTAAGAAGCCTACCAAGGACCCTTGGCTGGGCAGGGTTACCGCCCGGTGCCTCTTGGCGAGGGCTTTTGTCCTGAAGGATAGCCGAGCGAGGGATCCTCGGGCTCGACTGCCTCTGGGAGGGATTTTGATCCCTGTCGGTCGTGGTAGGAAGCTACCAGCCGGGGATAGCCGAGCTCGGTAGCTGCTGAGCTGCCTCTAAGGAGGACTTGGATCCTTAGCGTTGGAGTGGTCGTATGCGGCCTGCTAAGGATATCCGGGCAGTGAAGCTGCACGGTCACCTCTTGGCGAGGGCTTCGGATTGCAAATACAGAACTCTATTCGCAATGTTCCGACGTTTCTTTATTCGAATGGACAGGATTTTTAGAAAACATTTACATCGCCTTTGCGAAAGGAGGGGCACACACTTGTTGGCCTTAGCCTCATTGGTATAGCTTGAGCTTCTCGGCGTTGTAAGGCCGCGGTAGCTTGCGTCCGTCCACGTCTTATAGGCGATAGGCTCCGCCGGGGAGCGCCTCAGAGACGAGGAAGGGACCATCCCACTTCGGGGAGAACTTGTGAAGCCTGCCTTGATCAATGAACTCGTTTCGCCGTAGGACCAGATCCCCGGTCTGGAAGGAGCGGTGCTTGACCCTAGCGTTGTAGTATCGGGCCGTTTGTTGTTGATAAGCGGCAGCCCTGATCTGAGCCCGATCTCTCTTCTCCAACAAGATGTCCAGATTGGTCCGTAGCGCCGAGGTGTTCGCATCATCATCGATGTGCTTGACCCGATGACTGGATAGCCCGATCTCTTTAGGACCATTGCCTCGGTCCCGTAGCAGAGGCTGAAGGGGGTTTCCCCGGTGAGGGTCTTCTTTGACGTACGCAGGGCCCATAAGACCCGGGGCAGTTCTTCGACCCAACTGCCCTATCGCCCTTATAGGCGGGTCTGGAGACTTCGGAGGACGTCTCGGTTAGCGACTTCGGCATGCCCGTTGCATTAGGGATGCGCGACCGCGATGAACTTCATGAGGATATGGCATTCTTTGCAGAAGTCCTTTACTTTCTCGTTCTCGAAGTTCGTCCCATGGTCGGTGATGATACATCTCGGGATGCCGAACCGGAGTATCAGATTGTTTTGCAGGAACTTGATAGTCGTGGCGGCTTCCGGTTTCCTGATGGGGACGACTTCGATCCACTTGGTGAAGTAGTCTACTGCGACGAGGACGTATTTGTGTCCGCCTATAACGGTAGGGAACTGGCCGATCATGTCCAATCCCCATTGGGCGAACGACCATAGGGATGTTAGGGCAGTCAGCTCGGTAGCGGGGAGGCGAGGGATGCTGCCATAGAGCTGGCAACTCTTGCATCTCCTGACTAGCTTCTGGGCGTCCTCATGAATAGTGGGCCAGTAGTACCCCTGGAGCAATGCCTTTTGGATCAAGGTCCAGGCCCCTTGGTGCGCACCGCCAACCCCCTCATGGATTTCCCGGAGGACGTAGTCGGCTTTGTGGGGGTCAATGCACCGGAGCAGGGGCTGAGTGAAGGACTTCTTGTAGAGGTTCCCATTGCTCCAAATGAAGTGACGGGCTTTGGCCCAGAGACGGCGGGCGGCTCTCCGATCTTCTGGAGCGTACCGTCCTTCAGGAATTCCACGAGGGGCTTCCTCCAATCTTGGTCGCCTTCCTGCGCCGCATATACGTGGAGTGTTGTCGCTCTGTCTTCCACGCTGGGCTGAGGCAAGGTTTCGAAGAGGATGGACCGCTTATTGTTGGCCGAGTATGACGAAGCCAGCTTGCTCAGGGTGTCGACTTAGGCATTCAGCTGCCTGGGTATTTGTTCTACTTGAACTTCGTCAAAGTTCCTCCGGAGTTTCCTCACCTCGTCCAGGTACTTCATCATCAGAGGCTCCCGAGCTTCAAAGCGGCCGGTCACTTGACCGACTACAATGGCTGAGTCGCTGCAGATTGGAATTATCTTCAGTCCCAGCCCGGCGGCCATGCGCAGTCCAGCCAGGAGGGCCTCTTACTCTACCGCGATGTTCGAGGCTTTGAAACGGAGCTTCAGAGAGTACTCCATTTCTGCTTCGTTCGGGCCCCGGATAATGAGGCCGGCACTACAGCCTTCCTCGGTTGAAGACCCATCGACGTAGATGACCCACTCAGGAACCGAGCCAAGCCTCTCTGCGATAGGGCACTAAGTTGCGAGGGGCGGCGTGGACTCCGGTTTCTAGCTAGGGATGGTGAATTCAACGATGAAATCGACCAGGGCCTGCGCTTTGATGGCCTGCCTCGGACGATATTTTATGTCAAACTGAGATAGTTCACACCTCCACTTTTCTAAGCGGCCCGAGGATTCTGGTGATGCAAAGATAGCCCCTAACGGGCGCTCGGTGAGGACGATGATGGTGTGTGCTTGGAAGTAGTGTCGCAGCTTCCTTGAGGCCACCATGAGGGCTAAGATAATCTTCTCTATGGCTGGATATCTTGTTTCTGCGTCCTTGAATACGTGGCTCACATAGTACACCGGCTTCTGCGCTCCACCGACCTCCCGGACGAGCACCGAGCCTGCTGCTTGGTTGGATACCACCAGATATAGCGACAGTTCGTCTCCTTCAACTAGTCGGGTGAGCAGTGGCGGCGTCGCGAGGTGCTTCTTCAATTGGTCGAAGGCGGCTTGGCACTCCTCCGACCATTCGAACCTCGGGATCTTCGTCAGAGCTTTAAAGAACGGGAGGCATTTCTCCCCCGTCCTGGACATGAAATGGCTCAGAGTGGCAACTCGTCCCGTGAGCCGCATGATCTCGATGTTGGTCTTGGGCACGGACATGTTGAGGATAGCGTCGATTTTCTCTGGGTTAGCTTCGATTCCACGGTGAGTGACCATGAAACCGAGGAACTTTCCTCCGGTGACTCCGAATGTGCATTTGGTGGGGTTTAGCTTCATCTTGAACTTGCGGAGCACTTTGAAGGCCTCGTCCAGATCCCTGGCATGGTCGGCCGACGAGACGGATTTGACGAGCATATCGTCAACGTAGACCTCCATATTCCTACCGATCTGTGGCTTGAACATGCGATTGACCAACCGTTGGTATGTGGCCCCAGCGTTCTTGAGGCCAAAGGGCATCACCTTATAGCAATATACCCCCCGGTCCATTGTGAATGCGGTGAGATCTTCATCTTCCAGATTCATACGAATCTGATTGTAGCCGGAGAAAGCATTCATGAAGCTCAACAGCTCGTAGCCGGCCGAGCTGTCGACGAGCTGATCTATCCGAGGGAGTGGATAGTTGTCCTTGGGGCAGGCCTTATTGAGGTTGGTGAAGTCGACGCACATGCGCCACTTTCAGCTTGACTTCTTGACCAGAACTACGTTCGCCAGCCACTCCGAGTAGGGTACATTCCTGATGAAGTTGGCGGCGAGAAGTCGATCAACCTCATCTTCAATAGCCTTCGGTTTGACCGGGGCGAAGCTTCGCTTTTTCTGTCTGACGGGTCGGGTCGCAGGATCAACCCCGAGCTTGTGGGGGATGATTTTGGGGACAATCCCAGGCATGTCAGCAGGCGCCCAGGTGAAGACGTCAGAGTTATTTCTGAGGAATCTGACCAGGTCGTCTCGCTGCGTCCCTGTTAGGAGTGATCCGACCTGGACGGTTTTTTCCTCATCCCCTTCTTTCAGGGGCACCTCGGTCAGTGGTTCGACCGGCGTCCCCCGGACCTCCTTCCGCTCGTCTCGGGTGTCCAGAGAACCCTTGATGTCGTTATTTACCTCAGCATCGTCGGCCGGCTGCTTGAACGAAGATATTTCGGTAAGGCATACCTTCACGACCCGCTGATTCCTGAAGACCCGACCTATCCCGCCCTGATCGAGGGGGAACTTCATCGCCAGGTGGTAGGTCGATATCTGGACCTGGAGGGAGTTCAGCGTCGGGCGGCCGAGAAGGACGTTGTAGGCCGATGGGACCTTTGCTACAATGAAGTCCACAGGCAACGTGCGGGTGCGACCGGGCTCCCCGACATTGAACTGCAGGGTGACCATCCCTTGCGCTGGGATGGAGTGGTTGGTAAACCCTGAAAGGACGTGGGAGGTCGGTTTCAAGTCTGCTGGGGTGAGCCCCATGCGCAAAAAGCAGTCGTGAAAGAGGATGTCTGCCGAGCTGCCCGAGTCGACAAGTATCCGGTGGACCTAGTACTGGTGGATTCGGTCCGTGATCACTAGAGGGTCGTTGTGGGGCATGGATATGCCGTGGAGTTCTCCGTCGCCAAAGATGATAGGCTCGTGGCCCCTGGACTTTTTGCTCGGGCGGCCGTTGGCGTTTGTTGCCGGCGTGGGGTGCCGAGCATCGCAGGAGATCGACAGGCCCCCTGTCGTCATGACTGTAACATTTCAGAAAAATATAAAATATTATTTTTGGAATTTAATAATAAAATAATATATTTCCCGAAAACTGCCCGATTTACGAAATTGGGGTTTTCGAAAAAGGGTATAAATATATACCGATAATTGTGAAATAAATGGAAATTAAAATGATTTATTCATTTAATAATATATTTGAAGGATTTGGCATTTTTAAAATTTATTATATGCAGTTTGGATAAAAACCCGATTAGTGTACTGCTAATCGTGATTAAACCAAATCCGTGTTTTTACAGTTTTCCGTGGCTAGTGCACCACGTCATGTTGCATTTGGTTGCATGTTATCGCATTTGTGTTGTTTTATGGATATTTTGTGTTTTGGTTTTAAAGTTTAAAAGGAAAGAAAATGAAAAAAGGATGAAAAAAGGCAAAAGGGTAATAATTGAGTGAGAGGGTTAGAATAAAAGAAAGAAAGAGAGAGAGAGAGAGAGAGGGCAGCGGCCCCATTTTCCTCCCCGTTTCTTTTCTTCTTCTCCTTCTTCATCTTCATCCCCCTCCACTTCAACTCATGAAATCATCTAAAAAGCTTCTTCAAAAGCCTAAACCCTTTTCTTTAAAATTGATCCCCTCCTTCTCCTCTACACATTGGACCAAGAAAAGTGGTATTTTGACAATATTGGCAAACTAGGGTTTTTCTTGGGTGGACCAAATGAGGTAATTTCATCATCATTAGAATGGTATTTAATTCACTTTAGCTTTCATGCAAGTTTAGAAGTGATATTGTGATGTTTAGTGAGGTTAGAAAATTCCAAGTTAGGGTTTGAGGAATTCTTGGGTTGTGAAGTGTAATTGAGAGTAGTAGTGACTTTAAACCCCCTTTGATGATGGTATTTTAGGACTAGAACTAGACTTAAACCCCAATACCCAAACCTAGAAACCCCGATGTCGTATTTTGGAGACTTTGTGATGGTAAATTGATATCTGCTATGACTCGAGGATCTGTACAATTATTTAGCGAACACAGTGACACATGCAGGCACCCTAGAAGCATTACCCAAAACCCGAGATCCTACCTCCACCTTTTGGCCGCAGTTATATTCATTCTGGCCGCAAATTGCGGACAGACTAGGGACTTGTGGGCTCGTGTTTGTTTCATGGCTCCAGTATTTGTAATTTAGACCCTCCACATATGCAAAATTGGTTGATTTGACCTAGGCCAAAATCTGGGAGTGTTTTACATGGTTTCTGAAATTGTTTTACGGATTTTAATGAATTTGAATTTGGTATTTTGTTTCCGTCGTGTGGCGTTTGAACGTCAACGACCAGGGTTATTGGTCGTGTTTTGCATGTAAGGCTATAGGTTTTAACCTGTGAGCGAAGCGTGTGCTGTTTTGGTTTTCCGCCTTGATTTTAATATGCGTTGCGATATGTGTTGTTATTGTAGGTACTTTCACGTGGATTCCGAGGCGACGGAGCGTGGCGTCATCGACTTCGGCAAGCGAAGACCAAGGTGAGTAGATCTATATTTACGGGGGAAGTTGGATGGATGGCGTATAGCACCTCCGCACACTTTGATGGAAACCGATTTATATGTAGATTATGGTTGATGAAACCTTTAATAGAAAACTATAGATAGAGTAAAAAGATAGTTAGATAAACTATATTAGAAACTAAGGATAGTCAGAAGCGATATGATACGACTAGTATGTGATGATGGGACTTGAGGATGATATTTGTTGATATTGCCGTTTAGGGTACTATAGGACTAGATAGTCGACGTAGATGCCTCATCCGAACCATACTTATTTCTAAACTGAAGAATCGTATGCATCTTTTAAACAGATACCCTGAGGGACGTTACGGATTTTCAAATGATATATTTTCTTTAAAAACACCGTAGCCCTTACTTTCAAAACTACGATTCGCATCTTTCAAAAACTGTTTGTATGGTTCGGGTGTGTATGTTAGATTAGATACTTATGCTTATAGTAAAGATAGAATGCATTTGTAAAATTGACTTGATGAGAGATATAAATGCGATGAAAATGATATATGACACGATATGATAATTTGGTGATATGTTGGTATACGAATGCGAGTCGATCAAGATAATTTATACCCTGTCGGTCCCCTGATATGAGATTGTTGCGGATGTGACCTGGGACATAGGTATATAGAGATATTTATATGTGTTGTGAGTCGTGAGTGTTAGCCTTACGTGACGTTAGGTCCGTACCCTCCTCGTTTTATAGGTTAATAGGATCCCTGATAGGTTCATGCTGCCGTACGATGATTTTCCGTGCGTGATAAATTTGACTTGATGATTGATTCATACCCTTCACTAGAGGTTGTCGTACGATGGATTATACCATACGCGATGTTGTTAGGATGGATGCCAATTGATAGATTTACCGACTCGGTCTTGTAGACACGTATACCTTATAGCTTTTAGCTGACGATTTACCTTATGCTGCATCATGATAGACATATTGTACACCATACTTGCGTACATATATATTGTACACCTATACTTACGGACACATATATTTGTACGTCCATAATTGCGTATATACACATGTGCACCTTTATACGGTATTGCATTCGATTTTGGAGATTTGGGGGACCGCATGTACTATTTTAAGAACCGGATCCATTTAAAAGAGCGGTTTTCTCTTAATATGATATATCACTGTTCCATGTTGCATGATATACGGATATGCTTACATTTCTGTTATATGTCGCATACATCATGCTTTACGCTTTTACGCATTGAGATATGCTGTTTTCATGAGATTTCTGGATTTGAGAACCGTGGCTATTTTAAAAGAAAGCATGTACTGTTTTAAAAACCCGGTTTCTCTTGATATGATATTTTAGTGCATCCACCATGCGTTTTATCGGTTCTGAGACGTGTGACATGTGAAACCCGATTCGAGGAGTGGACGAGGCCGATTGCGGGTACATGGTGGACCCGGTATGGTACCCCGGGGCGAGAACGGATCTGCAGTGCAGTAGACGGTGAGGCTGACAGAGGGACCACTACCTACCGGTGATAATATTTGGGCTCGGCGGATATCCGGAGGATACCGACCGGAGTCGAGAGATGATATGGGCCGATCCGGACTGACGAAGCCCAAGATATGAGGATTTACGTGTCGATGCTGGACACGGGTTTCATGATGTTTTCGGGTGTCGATGTTGGACACCCAGGTTCCATGATTTTGATGTGTCGCAAGGGACACCGTTGATTTATATCCTCATACTTTCATGCACACTCTTTTATGATATTTACGTGCATACAGACATTGATTATATGGGCGGACGAGATCCACATGCATACATACATTGATTATATGGTTGGACGAGATCCACATGCATACATACCTTGATTATATTGTTGGATTACATCCGCATACATATAGGTATTGATTATATTGTTGGCATATATGATGACCCGGTCACCCTAGATATCATAGTATTACCTTTATGATATAGTTGACCTAGGAGTCGTTGTTTATTCGATTTCTACTTGTAGATGTTTTTCTACTCACGAGTTGGCAACTCACCCCCGTTGTGCCACAGTTCTTACAGGTTGACCGCATGGATCCGTAGCGGCATCGCTGGCACATAGCTTCTTTTGGGTGTTTGCATTGGTAGGTAGGGCATTTATATTGTACCCACTCTTGTATTTATATTTCGTATTTTATCTAGTCAACTCCATCAATCAAAATTATTAAATTGTATAAGTAATGAGACTTAGTGAGATTGTGGTTGCGAGACTTAGAGCGAGCGGTTTTCCGCTATTTGTGGTTTTGATGTCTTGCTTATTTCCTTATCTTTTGTGGTGATTTTCGCCGTTGGGCGTCGTATACTTATATATACTGTCTTGCATGGTTGTGATCCGCCGTTTGGCAAAGAGCTAGCTCCTGCTTGGGGATGCCTTTATTATCATTATGTATTTGTGGTTTTGGATCAAAAAATACAAAGGATGTGCTGCCCAAATTTTTAAAAGACGAAACACGTTTTCAAACATGTAAATTTCACTTGCAATTTTTATATTCCTTTTCTATGCATTAAGAAAACTTGATTTCATTATAGCTTTATTTCAAAACTTCACCTCCTTTATTTTCTTAAAAAGGTTTAGATTTCTGGGTTTCTTCTTACTTGAATTATGTTACGCCTCTAGACGTTGCGTGATTTAAGTGCTGGTCACGAGCTAATATTTCGGGTCGTGACAATGACCATAGTTCTTTATAGGCCCCGGTTCCTTTCGGTGATGTCCTTTGGGCCCCACGGCGGGGGGGGGGGGAGGGACGACAAGGCTTGAGGCAAGGCTTTCCGACAGGGGACTTTGAGGTTGAACGGGAAGGATCGAGGGGCCTGCGATCGCCGGAGTCTGTGAGGAGGTGGCCGGCGGAGGAGTCGACGACATTCGGTGGATCTTCAGGGTGGTCGCTTGCCATATGGATGGAGATCGAAAGGCCAACTTTGTTTTTTTTGTGGAGTTTAGTTTCCCACAGACGGCGCCAACTGATGGAGGTCCTTTTCGGGTCTCCGTCATATGTTGTCTTCCGTCGATCTCCCGGTGGATTTTGGAGGTGATCTCTTATTGCGTGTGGGTCTCAATGGGTTTTGAGGAGATTAGTGATTTGAGGAGTTTAGCACCGAGTACCTACAAAGAAGTCCCGGGGTGGTTTGGTACCACCGAGGACCCTCCGACGACCAAGTTAGCACGAGATCCGAGCAGAGTAATGGCTAAGTGGAATAAAAAAATGGCTTACTTGACCCCTCTGTGATGGGGTTTTTTATAGCGGCGGCAGTGCACAGCAGCAGGCGCGAGAATCTCGCCGGCAGTTACGCTCCCGATGTCACGCCCGCGTAAAGAGTGGATCGCCCATTAATGGGGATCGTGGTGGCGTGGAACGTGGGATGTTGCTGGCGGAGAATCTACGCATGGCGAGATTTGCGGAGCGGCGGTTATGCCTGTGAGTGGTGGAGTTGGTCGGTCGGAGGCCCGAAGAAGATGGCCTCGGCTGGGGAGCTCGGGGACGAGCGAGAGGACCGAGGAGTCTTGATCCTGTGGCAGCTCGGGGCGAGCTAAGAGGCCGATGTCACGACCTGAAATATTAGCTCATGACCAGCACTTGAATCACGCAACGTCTAAAGGCGTAACGGAATTCAAGTAAGCTGAAACCCAGAAATCTAAACCTTTTAAGAAAAATAAAGGAGATGAGGTTTTGAAATAAAGGTATAATGAAATCAAGTTTTCTTAATGCATAGAAAAGGAACATGAATGATGCAAGTGAAATTTACTAGTTTGAAAACATGTTTCGTGTTTTAAAAATTTTGGTAGCACCTCCTCTGTATATTTTGATCCAAAACCGCAAATACATAATAATGATAAAGGCATCCCCAAGCGGGAGCTAGCTCTTCGCCAAACGGCGGATCACAACCACGCAATACAGTATAAATAAGTATACGACGCCCAACGGCAAAGTTCACCACAAAAAGATAAATAAATAAGCAAGACATCAAAACCGCAAGTAGCGAAAAACCCCTCGCTCTAAGTCTCGCAACCACAATCTCACTAAGTCTCAATATTTATACAAATTACTAATTTTGATTGGTGGAGTTAACGAGATACAATATGAAATATAGATATAAGAGTGGGTACGATACAAATGTCCCACCTACCAATACAAAACACCCGAATACAACTGTGTGCCAGCGAAGCCGCTACTGATCCAAGCGGTCAACCTGCAAGAACTGTGGTACAACGGGGGTGAGTTGCCAACTCGTGAGTAGAAAAATATCAACAAATAGAAATTGAATAAACAACGACTCCTAGGTCAACTATATCATAAAGGTAATATTACGATATCTAGGGTGGTCGGGTCTGTATATGTGCCAACAAGGTAGTCAATACCTATATGCATGCGGATATCATCCGACAATATAATCAAGGTATGTATGCATGTGGATCTCGTCCCCCCATATAATCAATGTATGTATGCATGTGGATCTCGTCCACCCATATAATCAATGTCTGTATACACGTAAATATCATAAAAGAGTGTGCATGAAAGTATGAGGATATAAATCAACGGTGTCCCTCACGACACATCAAAATCATGGAACCTGAGTGCCTAGCATCGACACTCGAAAACATCATGAAAACCGTGCCCAGCAGCGGCACGTAAATCCTTATATATCGGGCTCCGTCGGTCCGGATCGGCCCATAGCATCTCTCGACTCCGGTCAGTATCTTCCGGATATCCGCCGAGCCCAAATACTATCACCGGTAGGTAGTAGTCCCTCTGCCAGGCTCACCGTCTGTATACACAGCATCCTTTTCTTGCCCCGGGGTACCATACCGGGTCCACCATGTACCCGCAATCGGCCTCGTCCAGCTCCTCGAATCGGGTTTCACATGTCACACGTCTTAAAACCGAGAAAACGCATGGTGGACGCACTGAAATATCATATCAAGAGAAACCGGGTTTTTAAAACAACACAAATCTCTTTTAAAATGTCCACGGTTCTCAAATCCAGAAATCTCATGAAAACAGCATATCTCAATGCGTAAAATCATAGAGCATGATGTATGCGACATATAATAGAAATGTGAGCATATCCGTGTATCATGCAACATGGAACAGTGATATGACATATTAAGGGAAATCCGCTCTTTTTAAAATGATTCCAGTTTTTAAATATATCCTGCGGTTCCCAATCTCCCAATAAAAACCAGTTCTCTATGTAGGTACAATATGTATATGCACAAGTATAGATGTACCAATATATGTGTGCACCAATATAGATATACAATGTGTATGTGCGCAAATATGGATATATCAATGTATATGTGCGCAAATATGGATATATCAATGTATATGTGCACCAATATGGATATACAAATGTGTATGTGCGCAAGTATGGATGTATCAATGTATATGTGCACCAATATGGATATACAATGCGTATGTGCGCAAGTATGGATATATCAATGTATATGTGCACCAATATGGATATACAATGCGTATGTGCGCAAGTATGGATGTATCAATGTATATGTGCACCAATATGAATATACAATGTGTATGTGCGCAAATATGGATGTATCAATGTATATGTGCACCAATATGGATATACAAATATGTATATGTGCAAGTATGGATGTATCAATGTATATGTGCTCCAATATGGATATACAAATGTGTATACGCAAGCATGTTATGCGAAGAGTCATATCATGATGCAGCAATCTTACTGTGTAGTGACATGGCAATTATCGATGATGAAGTGTGTGAGCCTACAATCTGTGTACGTGTAACATACGCATCATCGATAATAGTGCAGGTGTACTATCACAGGTATAAGTAATACAATGTGAATAACATGAATGCATCATAAGGTAAATCGTCAGCTAGAAGCTATAAGGTATACATATCTAACATGATCGAGTCGGTGAATCTATCAATCGGGATCCAGCCTAAAAACATCGCGTACGGTATAATCCATCGTACGACAACCTCTAGTCAAGGGTATGGATCAATCATCAAGTCAAACTCATCACGCACGGAAAATCATCGTACGGCGGCATTAAGCTATCGGGGATCCTATCATCCTATAAGAAGAGAAGGGTACAGACCTAACGTCTCATACGGCTACCACTCACGATTCACAACATATAAATATCTCTATATACCTATGTCACAGGTCACATCCGCAATAATCTCATATCAGGGGACCGGCAGGGTATAAATCATCTCAATCGACTCGCATCCGTATACCAACATATCCCCAAATCTTCATATCGCGTCATATATCCTTTTCATCGCATTCATGTCCCTCACCAAGTCAATTTACAAAAACATTCTACCTTTACTATAAGCATAAGTATCTAATCTAACATACACACCCGAACCATACAAACAGTTTTTGAAAAGATGCGAATCGTAGTTTTGAAAGTAGAGGTTACGGTGTTTTTAAAGAAAAGATATCATTTGAAAATCTGTAACGTCTCTCAAGGTATCTGTTTAAAGATGCATACGATTCTTCGGTTTAGAAATAAGTATGGTTCGGATGGCGCATCTACGTCGACTATCTAGTCCTATAGTATCCTAAACGGCAATATCTGTTAGTGTATATGCCCTAGGTGCCATTATTATATCATACTTGCATGTATATTACTTAATGGAAGCTTGAGATATTCACAGTTGTATATACAATCTTGCTAAACATGGTAGTATGCTACTTGGTTTGAGTCTACTTTAATATGTGCATATGTTTCTTGTTACGTATTACTTATACATATTAGAAGAGCCAATAGGATCTTTGCTTGATTACCAGCGTTGTGACGGCAGTCACACTAGTGGGGGCTGGATAGTCTGTAAGCAACATCCTATACAGGTCCCTGGTCGTTGGATTATCGAGATAGGGCATCGATATTCCGGAGTAGACTAAGTGTGTACGCTTCTCATCCCAGTTGGGGAGATGGTCTGTCCCACAGCCATCAGTACGTCGTACTGGAGATAGTATACAGGACAGGACTCGCAGGGGAACTGTTGGTTGGTATTATACCCATCGTCAGTTAAACAGTTCCTAGGTGACATGAGTACAGTATAGTCCACAGACTTGACACTGCTACTTCGCCTCGAGTGTGTCCCACTGTTCTTAGATTGCTACCCTACCACGGCTCAAAGGAGTCGTGCAAACAGGTAGCAGTTGGGTGCAGTCCCGAGCACTTGGAGGCAGTAGCGGTTAGAAAGGATTCGTCTCTCCCGGTATTGGGAGTTGATATCGCGCTGTGTCAGAGAGCCATTACGCAAAGTCCCTGGCCAGGGCAAGCTAGATTTACTGGTAGGATCCAGTAGTTTCTCAGAGTGTAATGGGCTACGCTCCAACACGACTTATACCGCTATTAGGGGACTGACGCTTGCCGCCCCCTAGGATCGATATGTGATAGTCTTAGACGAACATACCGGACTGTACGGAGATTGTCACATCAGGCTCAGTAGGAGTTCGGATGGGTTTCCTCATCGGCCTTCTTATCGACATCTACCTGGGGACCGTCACGTACAGCTAGTGCCGCTTGCGGTCTGTGGTTAAACCCACTGCCAGCGTAGTGTCGAGTCTTTAGAGTCCCACACAGAGAGTTTCCCTGCTCCAGGCGAAACGATATAGAGGTCGTATGGTTTTACGACAAGGGTTCGGACGCATACGTGTTTAAACGCACGTACGACGTTCGGACAGTTTTTTACTAGCCGGCTTTGGTTTAAGCCAGATTCTAGTATCGGGTTATTGGATATATACGGTCTAAAGTTTTTCCGTGTTTTCATGGATTGGAGGGGCGTTCTCATAATTTTCCGGGAAGCTTCTAGAAGCATGGTGACTTGGGGGTTAAGGTGGCATAAGCATTTATTGCTTAATGACTCATTTGTGTGATTCATCCTTAGAGCTAATGCTTCATTTATTGAGCTTATGACTCATGTGATGAATCACACTAGATGAATGCATCAACCATGATGATTAATCATTTATATTATTTGTTTGATAAATTGTTATGGTCGATATATTCTAATGAGCTCATTATTCATATTCATTCTTATCATCACCTTCTCTCTCCTCAAGCTCTCTCATTCTTGAAACCCTAACCCTAACCTCTCATGTGTTGAGATCAAGGGTTAGCTAGACTAATACATCCATAACCTCACTCTATATCCCCTAGGTAGCTTAGATTAGCACTTTGAGCAACCTAGTTATCTCAAGTTAGAGATCAAGCTTGGAGAAGGGGCTTTCGGGTGGATCATCTTTGACTCGAGGAGGCCGTTGAGGTGTCGATATTCTAAGGAGCCTACGAGGAGTGGAGGACAGCGATGAAGACCCGAAGGACAAGTAACGTGAGGTATAACTTCGAATCCTAGTAATTAAACCTCTCGTAGTTTGCTAGTAACGGTTTAGATACGATTCATGCACTCAAGTCCGTGTTACAAAGCTTTGATAATCGTTTTTCATATATTCCGCCTCCCCGCAAGTTAGTGGGGTGCGTGACATGGACTTACAGTGGTATCAGAGCCAACTAAACCATTACTAGCTTGTTAGCAACTAATTAGAACTTGGATCGACAGATTAACGCGAAAACAAAACCCTAACCCTAACAGTTCTGTTAATTTTAAAATTGTCTAAAAAATTATTTGATATGCCTTAAAATTCACAGCAGGGAAATATAAGAATACTGGGAAAATACGATGTTCCAACTCGGTTAGATGGCCGCGGATCCGCGGCATAAGAGTGCTTATGGCCGCGGATCCGCCACCGAGTCAACTCCGAGTTGACTCGGATTTCCTCTGTAATTCATATATTTTGGTGTTCTGTTTTCCAGTATGTTCTGTTTCTACTCAGGTTACTTCAGTGCTGGTTTGCTTTTGGGGTAGACACGGAAAATGGTGGTCGATCGATGTTCTAAGATATTTGCTAATTGGGTTTTTATCTGTAATGTTTAATGTGTTCGTAAACCTCCCCTAACTGCTAATATGTCGGTTGGCAGAGGGTTGCACATTTCTGTAATGTTTACTATTTGTGTATATGAACTGTTGTGATGATTAGCCGGGGTTTGAGATGGGTTATTATATTCATTCATTCGATGTAAATGTAATATGATGTAATATTCTTTTGCGGGGCACATCCAGGTTGCGGTTGTAGCCACCGTTGTATTATTTCTTTTTACTGTTTTTGCTCCTAGGATAGACCCAAGGTGGGGTACACAAACTACCGGGTACGTTGAAGTGTTTAGTGGCCTACTCACGTCGTTGAGGGAGACCGCTACACTTCTGGTACTTGGCGGGTAGTTTGCCGTACCCGTAGGGGTCTAGGGTGGGGTAATGGCTATTCATCACAACTGTGTAATCCGTCTTTTATTGCAGGCTTAAAGCAAATGCGGATTGCTAGTATATCCAATAAAGTTCATTTGTGATCTGAAATGCCTATTATTGCGTCTGACGAATGTACAATATCTATATATGATAGCTATTAGACGTCACTTATGTTTTACACCCGCGCTAGCCCAGCCCCCGCTCTGTCGTTAGTTAAGTAACCTAACGGGTGATGACAGGACCCCGTGGCGAATGTGGATGGCATAAGAGGACGTGGTATTTTCGTTGTTTTCTGTAATGATAGGATAAAAGATGGGACGCATTATTATAATGCAAAGAAAATAAACCAAAGTTTAATCGTTGGAACAAATTTAAAAGAAACCACTCGGTTATTTTAAAAGATCAGATTTTTTAAATTGCGGAGCTTTAACCACTCCTTTTAAAAAAGTATCAGGTTCTTTCGATTATATCAAGTTCACTAAATTCACGGTTTTGCCAAAACCATTCGTAGCCCTCCGTCATTTCGTATGAATATTCAATAGTATTCAAGCTATGTTTGTTGACCTTCGTCAAGGCATAGTGATTGGTAGCTATTGGGTGTTCATATGCAGCACAGATAGATGCGTTGGTTTGGGACAGTCGTATTACCTTGTTGGCCTTCGTCAAAGGTATGTATGGGTGGGTTCAAATTAACCTGGATAATGACGGGTAGAACTTGACATGTAACTTATGATTTGTTGATCTTCGTCAAGGTCATAAGAGCATGGGGCAAAAATCCATATCGGGAATTTCTAAAGAAACTGAAATTTGCAGAGGTATGCATACCATTTTGGAGTTTGATGAATGTTGGTAGGATTCCTTCAACATTATCATACGATGATATTTTGGATCCCGATCCTACTGTGAGTATATACTACTTATCAGGAGATTTGTCACTTAACGATCAATACTATAAACCAAGTAGGTGCCTAGAAAGGTGTCAGCGGGGCTACGCCCCCAGAGAAAAGAGGTTATTTAATTAAGGAACTTCGCGAAAGCGTTGGAAAACCTCCCTCGAAGTATCGACACTAACCTGGCTGAATGGTTAAGCAAGAATTGTACGGTGAGAATAGTCCTGGCTAATTCTTCTTTTATGGTTTGAGGAGGGATTCGAGAAACAGTGGGAGCCATCCTGTTTAGATAAATTAAAAACCACTATAAACTTGCAAGAGAATCATGCTAAAAGTGTTTTCTTCTCTCTCTTAATTGCAGCGACCTTGTGACCACGAATATGTTACATCTAGATAACAATTTGACTGAATTTGACTTATATGACTGGCAAAGGTCTGTCCAGATAACTATTGCCTATGACAAACTGGACCGCCCTATTACTCAAGATCCCGTCGTCCCAGGTCCAGTTTCTACTGTCACGGGTATGAATATCCGCCAGACAAGGGAAAAGGATAAAGCGAAAGCCAAGTGCCTCGTGTTAGCTTCAGTTGATGGTGTATACCATAAGCAGCATGAGAAGATGGACTCAGTTTCCATCTTTCTCCATAAAAAAGTTTTATATGGAGAGCAATCTCATATCACAAGATATGAGACCTCGACTGAATTAATTTAAGCGAGGTTGGCCGTCGGGTCATCTGTAGGGGACAACGTCCTTACAATGACTAGCTGTATTGATCAGCTCAAGGACCTGAAGACCACGTTGGAGAACGAGTCGGATACTGACTTGATTCTACAGTCTCTACCTTCTACCCTGAAGGAAACCGGGGAAATAGAAGGAAAGAGAAGGGCAAAAGTTTCGGGACTGGATATAGTAAAAGAGGGACGTTCCTATTGTTATGGGATTGGGCATAGGCAGAAAGATTGCAGGGCTTTAGAAGCCAGTAGCCAGGATACCAAGTATGTTGTGGCTTCAGCCTCAAGTGTGTTAGTAATAGAGAACTGTTTGTCAATTAACTCTACTTCCTGGGTACTTGATACCGGAGCAGGATCTCATACCTGTAATTCATTACATGCTTTGAGAAACCGTAGAGTTATAAAGGTAGGTGATTGGTCTCTCAGAGTTGCAAACGGAATAAGCGTGGACGCTGAATCCGTGGGAGAATATCGCCTAGGTTTGACAAGTGGGCAGATATTGATTCTACGTAACTGTCTGTATGTACCTAGTATGACTTGTAATATCATATCAGTGTCCTCACTTTCGAGAGAGGGATATAATTTTACATTCGTAAGCGATGTAGTACACATCCACCTAAATCAAGTTCTGATTGGGTCTGGTACATTAGATAACGGCATATACGTATTGAGTCAAGCTCAGGTTTTCAATATCCAGAACACACTTAAAAGAAAGTCTCCGGAATTAAATCAGGCTTTCTTATGGCATTGTAGACTAGGTCACATCAATGAGAGAAGGTTTACTAAGTTACATAAAGAAGGATATTTGGATCCGTTCGAATATCAAACATATGCAACTTGTCAATCCTGTCTCAAAGGAAAGATGACAAAGACTCCGTTCACTGGACACGGAGTAAGAGCAAGCGAGCTCTTGGGACTCGTACACAGTGACGTGTGCGGTCCAGTGTCTACACATGCGAGAGGTGGTTATTCCTACTTCATTACTTTTACGGATGATTTCTCTAGGTATGGATATGTCTTCTTAATGAAGCATAAATCCAAAACCTTTGAGAAATTCCAAGAATACAGGAATGAAGTGGGAAAACAAACAGGCAAGAGTATAAAGACACTAAGATCTTATCGAGGTGGTGAATACTTAAGTGCTGAGTTCCTGGGTTACTTAAAAGAGAATGGAATTCTCTCTCAGCTTACTCCTCCATACACACCACAACACAACGGTATATCAGAAAGGAGGAATCGAACCCTATTTGATATGGTTCGTTCCATGATGAGTAAGGCTGAGTTGCCGCGATCTTTCTGGGGTTATGCCCTAGAAACAGCTGTAAGTGCACGGCGGCGCCCCGGTCGTCAATCCGACGGCCAAATGCGGAAACGGTGATAAACTTTAATTTTGCGAACTTAGCAAACCGGCACCACCGCGCACTAAACCCCGGATCAGGCCATTAAACTAGTTCTAGCAAACAACAAGACGGGTTAGAGATATACCGAGTGATCCGAGTTCTCCGGTCTTCTCGTCATCGTCCCGATCTTCCGCGGAAACTCCGGTCGTCGCCTCCTCACCGGAAGGGCACCACATCGCCTGTTTCTTTTACGGGCTCCCGCCTCTATACCGAGGCAACTCGGGCATGAAGCTGGCAAGTCGACATGCCCAAGATGTGCTATAGAATGTGGTGTAGATCATGCTAGTCTCATTTGGGGTTTGTAGTTGCCTTGATGGAGGAATGGAATTTTCAAGTGGAGCTAGAATGTGTGTAGCAAAGAAAATGAGATGAACCAAATTATCCTCATCAAAATGAAACCCTCTCATTTTTCCTCTCCTCTCCAAAATAGTGGCCGGCTATTTCTATATGGTGGAAAATGGTGGAGGGCAAAACAAATACAAGAGGGAGGTGATGGTAGTAAAAGGTGAAGGGGTGACCACAACCAAAACATTATCATTACAAACTTACATCAAACCCATATCCTTTCTAATCTCATTTAATGCACCATCATGGATGAAAGATGCTAAACATATCATAATGAAAACATTTGCAAGAAACCCCCTCCACAAAAGTTATTTGCACAATTGCAAATAACCCCCTCCATCGGAAAAGTCCGGCCGGGAAAGAACAAAGGAAAACCGGCCGGAACGGAATGCAAACTGGCAACTCCAGAAAACTGGTCCCGTAATAAATTACAGGAAAACCCCGATACTGTGCATACACACCCGCATCTGTATTCCGTCCGGATACAAATGCAATGAGACAAAATCTACACTGTACTAAACTAGGATCCGGCTTAAACCAAAGCCGGCTAGTAATATCCGTTCGATCCTGATCCGTGCAATACCGCACGTATCCGATCGAACCTTGCCATATATCTATACGGCCTCTAGTACTAACCGTCCGATCCTGATCCGTGCAATACCGCACGTATCTGATCGGACCCTGCCATATCTCCATACAGCCTCTACAGCGTTTCGCCCGAAAGCTGAGTAACTGAATGTGTGGTGGACTCTAAAAACTCGTCAATACTATGGCTGTGGATTTAACCACTAGCACGTCAGAGGTACAAGCCAATACGTAACGGGCCACCAGCTATTGACTAAAAGGGACGTCGATGAGCGAACTCATCCTGACACCCTACTGAGCCTGTCAGTGACAATATCCGTACAGTCCGGTCCGTTCGTCTACGAGCATCGCATGGCGGGCCTAGGGGGTTGGTAAAAGTCAGACCCCCAAAAGCGGTACAAGTCGTGTCGGAGTGTAGCCCAGAACACCCTGAGATACTACTGGAATACCTACCAGTAAATCTCCTGCCTTGGCCAAGGACTTCGTGTAATGGCTCTCCTAGACACAGCGCGATCTCACCCCCAATACCGGGAGAGACGAACCCCTGAAAATTCGCTCACTGCCTCTATGTGGCTCGGGACTGTACCCAACTAAAACCTGTTTGCACGACTCCTTTGAGCCGTGGTAGGGTAGTAATCAAAGTACAGTGGGAACTCACACGAGACAAATGACGATCCCCAGGTCGATGAACTAACCTGTATACATGTCACCAGGGAACTGCTATCTGACGTCAGGTATAAGACCAACTAGCATGTTCCCGGCGAGTCCTGTCCGGTGTACTCATAACCCAATGAGCACCTGTATACATCTTAGGTGAACCAACTGACACCAATGGCTTGTGAGACCGGCCACCGCCCCTCGTCGGGGTTTCGACTGTATACACTAGTCTACTCTGGAGAATCGATGCCCTGTCTCGAAACTCCTACGACTAGGGACCTTTTAAGGATATGCTTATAGACTACCAGCTCCCACGTATATGATCGCCCTCATACTGCTGGCAGTCAAGCAAGAATCCTAGGGGCTCTATCAACGTGTAATAGCGACCTGTAAGGTCACCTGAAGCAGTACACGATGATAAAGGTAAACCAGATGGCATACTATCATCTCGAGTAAGACTGTCGTACCGGGATAGGTCCTCCCTCAATCATTGCAATCACGTGCCTGTGATCCAATAATTGACTCTGAGGGCACTATCTCCAACAATCTCCCACTTGCACTCAGGGCTAATTATTGCGATGTCGCATACTCACAGCCCGTGTGATACCGAACACCCAACTCCTCTACTAGTCAGTCTCACAAAGCTCGTTTGCGAGATTATTGCGTTCGAGGAATAGCCTCAGCGAGTGGATCCGCTCAGATGTTTCTTTCTATGTCTCTCTAAATCACAAGTTCGCGGAGAATGCCATCTCCCGAAATGAGCAATACCTGTCTTAGAGTGTCTGGATGTCTGATGGGACCGAGCTCATAAATGAACTCCAAATCCAAACTTCTTAGACTGTATCGTCAACTGAACTTAATCAGTATCCTGCGGCATGCCACCCTCAGTATTTCCTTGGAGCACCTGTCCAAAATACTGCCCCTCGTCAGAAGGAAAACTATAACTCTGACAACCTCCTTGTCGTCCATGTCACCTTGGAAGCCTGGAATGATAACTGTCTCCCAAATGAGGCTGTCGTTATCATATCCCTAGAACATCCACTTATGTTCTAAAACTTCTTCCGACTGTTTCTCCAGGATTGGATCAATGTCAACTTATTGCATCTAGTGCAAGAACAACATCTGGTGTGGTACTTGACATCTCATGATTGACTTAATTGCCTAAGCAAGTGATCTGCCAATCATGCACATCCCTCTCTACTTTAGTCTATAAGACACCTTTAGAGAGGGTGACTCCATCACCTGCAGGTACACTACCGTGCCAGGAGTCGTCCATTCTAAATACTCTTAGAATGTTGTCAAAGTACCCTGATTGGGAAACCACCCAAATCTAGATCTAAAACCATAGATCTAGTAACCAGTATGTCTGATATAATGTCCAAGTCCCATGTGGAGAAACCACCGTGTGACGACCAAAGTATAACCGATCGTAGTATAGGAATATCACTTCCTACTTTGTGTATGTCATCCAAAACCCGGATATCACACCCTACTACCTATTCAACAGATCCATCCCCTATTCTGATGAAGTAAAACCTATGACTGTCACATCAGAAATAGATGATCTATCTCCGCTACATCTGCTTTAGTCTATAAATAGACATAAGCCTGATGTCCACCAATGCTTCCGCTGCTCCCACTGACTACGACAACCCTCTGGCAGAGTCATATAGACGTGCACTTCTAAAGCTAGTTTAGAACGACGCTATACTCATCCTCCTGCCGGGTCTCGCAGCCTGGAACAACAGCAATGGCAAGTGTGGGTAAATAAGAACCTCCCTGCCACCGTCCTTGAGGCTACCGGAGTACCTCTCGGGTGCCTGAGGTTACCCACCGTATCTGCGGAGTGGCCAATGGAATGTCAAATCAGATTGAATCTTTAGGTTCCTTATCAAATCTTCAGTAATCGTTTGCGGTTCTGGAATCACTTCCAGTTATACCATACTCCCACTACTGTTTTTGAAAAAATCCATTTTTAATAAAACTGTGGCGAGTCTAGAACAATATTTCTATTGATCTGCCAGATGGTAGAAAGTCAACCCTCGTCATAGTCTGGGTCAACCCACAAACAGCCATTACAGAAACGTGCCTTGAGTTGTCCAGTGTCTGGTTTTAATCATAAGCCGGACAACTCCCCGTACCTTAACATCGTTAAGATATGAACTGTTCTATATCCAATATAGAACCAGAGGCACTGATTTAATTGAACCAGATTCAAATCATGCAGCTATCTCCAGTGCATGTCAACTAAATGGAGAGGCCGATCAGCATTACTCAACTTAGGAATGCTTCCAATTATGAGTAACCTGAAAGAGAAGCAATTTCTCTTTATCATTACTATCAACTGAATACCATACACAAGTATCTACATCTTCGATCACCTTGAAGAATCCCGATACTTGCTACACCTGGTTCTCTACTCTATTCAAATACCTATAACTCCTCAAAACTTAGACCCTGTGTTTCTACGAAACACACGTCTAAGAACTAGAGAAGTTAAAAGTAAACAGAATATAGTATGAGGACCAACCCCTCTGTCCTTATGGACACTGGACAACATACAATACTCTGTATAAGTCCGCCGAGTCTAACAACTCTTTCACTGTGTGTCGTAGGTTGAAAACTGTACTTATGGTTAAGAAGAATTACACCGCTGTTTAATGCTCCTTACCTAACCATCCACTGATATAGGTAAATGTCATCGACATAATATCAAAAGGTATATCTCACTCTATGAAAATAGACGTACAGATATATCAATTTGAAATTGGTGCACAACAGCGGATATTCAAAACCAAATATTTGCCGACCGGCAAACAGCCCAGATGATCTCCTCAAATATCACCGATTACAACGAATCCCGATATAATGAGGATGATCACCCTATTCCCAATAACTTACTCCCACTTATCATCTGTAAAACCATACAGATGTAAGAATCATACCTGGTAAATACATACCCTGGAGTAAGTATCTAATCGGGAAATCAGTTTTCTTTTAACATTACACAGTGAACTGAAACATTGAAATGTTTCGATGGGGTATCCTGGTATTCCTAGTAATGCCTCTACCATTATCCAGATTCACAACTATAACCGTATAATTCTTTGCCATCTCTCCAAATCCCTTTATATGTCTTTAGTCATTACCTTCTGCACACCCCTTTAGGCCAATTGGTTTTCTTCCTTCCCTACCGTTCGGCACCAGCCTATAGTTTGGAAGAAGACTATCCAATAAGCATAATGGGTGTACTGTTCTAATCGTAGGAGCACTCGCAATGCGAGAGAAGGTGAAGATAAAAGACAACTGAAACAACCTTATTCCTATTTCTCCTGAACCAGAATCCATCCCCGAACTGGAACAAGCTCCTTTCGAGTTCGTATATAACCATACGATGGAGTATCCAATAAACTGTGGATCTTCGTAGTGATACGGAGTGTCCTGGAGAAATACAAAGGTGATTTAGGATTGGCGAAGAAATACTTGGTTTGGTCGTGAATATCAGTCGCAATTTACTTTGCCCTCTTACTAATCCCTTGCTTTGTCTTAATCTTAATACCTTCTGCACACCGTTTAGGCTAATTGGTTTTCTTCATTCCCTACCGGTCGGCACCAGCCTAAGGTTTGGAAGAAGACTATCCAATTTGCATAATAGATGTACTATCTCCTAAACTAAGGAGTACTCGTAACTTGAGAGAAGGCAAAAAAAAAGGAAAAGACAACTGAATAATCCTATCCGTTTTCTCCAGAACCGGAAACCATCCTCGAATTCCTTCGAGTTCGTATCTAACCATACGATGGTTTTGTCCAATGGAAGTGGACGTTCGTAGTAATACGGGGTGTCCTGGAGAAAAGGGTAAAAGTAGGAGTGGCAATGAGGTCTGCAACTCTGACAATCCAAAAGCCAATGTAAAGAAGGTTCGGTTAACTTGGTCACTGAGTCATAGTCTTAGGGTCGGGTCAATGGTCGCTGCCAGAGAGAGAGAAAAAAGAAACACTCAGCGTGCACTCTACCCTAGATCAGAATGGTTACCAATTTATCTAATCTGGAAAACTCCTACTGTACCTCAAATTCTCCTCCAAACCTAAAAGAAGAATTAGTCGGGAATACCCGAGGAGTAAACTAACTCATCAGTGGGAATCGGGATCCAACTCTCATCGCATGATAACGTGACGTAATCCGCTCACGTCATCACACTCCAGAAGGTATGCGCATATCTGGCAAGTTTCAGTTCTTTTGAAACTCCCGATGTGATTTTTACCCCATGCTCTTATGACCTTGACTTTGGCCAACATATCATAAGTCACATGTCAAGTTCAACCCGTCATTCTCCAGGTTAATTTGAATCCACCCGTACCTACCCTTGACTTTAGCCAAAATGGCAGTACGACTGTCCCAAACCAACGCATCTATCTATGCTGCATATGAATACCCAATAGCTACCAATCACTGTGCCTTGACTTTGGCCAACATACACAGCTTGAATACTATTGACTACCCATATGAAACGACGGAGGGCTACGAATGGTTTCTGGCGAAAACCTTTAACGTAATGAACTTGATATCGTTGAAGGAACGGATAGCTTTTTAGAAAATATAGTGACGAAAACCTTTACTAAAGAGGTCACTCCCGGTGAAGGGATCTCGGCTCTTTCCCCGTAGAATGGGGTGCAGGATATTCCAAATGAATACCACGATGCAAAGCAAAAGTAATCGGCTATAGTGAAGTTAATGCCCTGACGCAAACTTCTGTCCAAGGGGTCACTCCCGGTGAAGGGATCTCGGCCCTTGCCTCGTCGACTGAGGAGCAGGATATTCCAAATGAATACCACGATGCAAAACAAAAGTGAACGTCCTTGCAATAACAGCTTTTTGAAAAGTGTTCCAACAATATCAGAATAGGTTTGTTTTAACTTGCATTGATCCGAATCAATGCAGTCCCATCAATTGATCACACCACAAAGAACGAAAATATACTGACGTACATATATGCCATCCGCATTCGCCACTGGGTCCCGTCATCACCCGTTAGGTTAGCTAACTAACGGCAGAGCGGGGACTGGACTAGCGCGGATGAAAAACATATACAACATCTACTAATATATATACCAATATATTATATTTCGCTCAAGGCGTGAATAAAATGCAACATCACAGAAATGTACAGCATCACAGAACAATACAGATATCTGGGATCCCCGGGTTTCACAGAGCCACTACTGAAATCCGACGTTCCCCTGGTCGTGTGGATAGCCTGTGCAATGAAATCCTAGACCCCTACGGGCGCGGCAAGTTACCCGCCAAAACCTGAAGCGAGGCAGCCCCCTTCAGCGCCGTGAATGGACCACCCAGCACTTCACGGAATCCGGTAACTTGGGCACCCCTCCTGGGTTAACCTGTACCCCCTACGAGTGCGGCGAATAGCCCGCCAATTCCAGACTGAAGCCCCCTCCGTCTCAATGCTATGCGATGCGGGCTTGTTGCCCTTTAGAACCCGGCTATCCGAGCACCCCTCCGCGGGGCAATCCTAGTACAGAAAGTAAAATATACATACACCAGGTACATCGACCGCAACCTGGTCGTGCCCCAAAAGAATAATACAAACAGGCAGTGACGGCAGTCCACATGTCGGACGCTCGCCCCGCAATATCAAATATACATAATACAACAACACTGTACTAGCATTGCATCCAGGCTATCCCCCATGACCGATCCGCAACATCACAGCAAAAACACAGAACATCAACGTGAAAATCACGTTCGCAAATCCGTCTAACCGGGCTATAGCAGTTAGACCGGATTTACCGATCGAGTGACATTCACGGTCGCAGATATAATGTAAATACTGTGAAATAATGTGTTTAAAATATCCAATTGATCAAAAATTAACAAGTGGGCCCCCAAGCAATACTGTAGCACTCACAGAAATTCTGGGCCCAATTTTAATATTCCAAAACCCCTATTTTTAGCCCACAAGCCCACTGCAAAAAAACGATAACATGATCCCTCATTCCTGCGGCGGATCCGCGGCCTGCAGAGTGGTTATGGCCGCGGTTCCGCGGTCGTACGGAGGGATCGTGTTGTCGAATTTTTCCAGTGTTCTTAGAACTCCCTGCACATCATTCTGAGACAACCTGAAAAAATTTTGGACTTCAAAAAATTTCGACAGAAAACAGATGTAAAGAAAAACGCGGGTTTTTGGAATTTTGGTCGATCGGAAATGCAAACACATCAAACAAAGCTAGACGAAGTTAATGGCGAGGCTCTGATACCACTGCAAGTGCACGGCGGCGCCCCGGTCGTCAATCCGACGGCCAAATGCGGAAACGGTGATAAACTTTAATTTTGCGAACTTAGCAAACCGGCACCACCGCGCACTAAACCCCGGATCGGGCCATTAAACTAGTTCTAGCAAACAATAAGACGGGTTAGAGATATACCGAGTGATCCGAGTCCTCCGGTCTTCTCGTCATCGTCCCGATCTCCCGTGGAAACTCCGGTCGTCGCCTCCTCGCCGGAAGGGCACCACATCGCCTGTTTCTTTTACGGGCTCCCGCCTCTATACCGAGGCAACTCGGGCATGAAGCTGGCAAGTCGACATGCCCAAGATGTGCTATAGAATGTGGTGTAGATCATGCTAGTCTCATTTGGGGTCTGTAGTTGCCTTGATGGAGGAATGGAATTTTCAAGTGGAGCTAGAATGTGTGTAGCAAAGAAAATGAGATGAACCAAATTATCCTCATCAAAATGAAACCCTCTCATTTTTCCTCTCCTCTCCAAAATAGTGGCCGGCCATTTCTATATGGTGGAAAATGGTGGATGGCAAAACAAATACAAGAGGGAGGTGATGGTAGTAAAAGGTGAAGGGGTGACCACAACCAAAACATTATCATTACAAACTTACATCAAACCCATATCCTTTCTAATCTCATTTAATGCACCATCATGGATGAAAGATGCTAAACACATCATAATGAAAACATTTGCAAGAAACCCCCTCCACAAAAGTTATTTGCACAATTGCAAATAACCCCCTCCATCGGAAAAGTCCGGCCGGGAAAGAACAAAGGAAAACCGGCCGGAACGGAATGCAAACTGGCAACTCCAGAAAACTGGTCCCGTAATAAATTACAGGAAAACCCCGATACTGTGCATACACACCCGCATCTGTATTCCGTCCGGATACAAATGCAATGAGACAAAATCTACACTGTACTAAACTAGGATCCGGCTTAAACCAAAGCCGGCTAGTAATATCCGTTCGATCCTGATCAGTGCAATACCGCACGTATCCGATCGAACCTTGCCATATATCTATACGGCCTCTAGTACTAACCGTCCGATCCTGATCCGTGCAATACCGCACGTATCTGATCGGACCCTGCCATATCTCCATACGGCCTCTACAGCGTTTCGCCCGAAAGCTGAGTAACTGAATGTGTGGTGGACTCTAAAAACTCGTCAATACTATGGCTGTGGATTTAACCACTAGCACGTCAGAGGTATAAGCCAATACGTAACGGGCCACCAGCTATTGACTAAAAGGGACGTCGATGAGCGAACTCATCCTGACACCCTACTGAGCCTGTCAGTGACAATATCCGTACAGTTCGGTCCGTTCGTCTACGAGCATCGCATGGCGGGCCTAGGGGGTTGGTAAAAGTCAGACCCCCAAAAGCGGTACAAGTCGTGTCGGAGTGTAGCCCAGAACACCCTGAGATACTACTGGAATACCTACCAGTAAATCTCCTGCCTTGGCCAAGGACTTCGTGTAATGGCTCTCCTAGACACAGCGCGACCTCACCCCCAATACCGGGAGAGACGAACCCCTGAAGATCCGCTCACTGCCTCCATGTGGCTCGGGACTGTACCCAACTAAAACCTGTTTGCACGACTCCTTTGAGCCGTGGTAGGGTAGTAATCAAAGTACAGTGGGAACTCACACGAGACAAATGACGATCCCCAGGTCGATGAACTAACCTGTACACATGTCACCAGGGAACTGCTATCTGACGTCAGGTATAAGACCAACTAGCATGTTCCCGGTGAGTCCTGTCTGGTGTACTCATAACCCAATGAGCACCTGTATACATCTTAGGTGAACCAACTGACACCAGTGGCTTGTGAGACCGGCCACCGCCCCTCGTCGGGGTCTCGACTGTATACACTAGTCTACTCTGGAGAATCGATGCCCTGTCTCGAAACTCTTACGACTAGGGACCTTTTAAGGATATGCTTATAGACTACCAGCTCCCACGTATATGATCGCCCTCATACTGCTGGCAGTCAAGCAAGAATCCTAGGGGCTCTATCAACGTGTAATAGCGACCTGTAAGGTCACCTGAAGCAGTACACGATGATAAAGGTAAACCAGATGGCATACTATCATCTCGAGTAAGACTGTCGTACCGGGATAGGTCCTCCCTCAATCATTGCAATCACGTGCCTGTGATCCAATAATTGACTCTGAGGGCACTATCTCCAACAACAGCTGCATATCTTTTGAATAAGGTTCCAACCAAGACTGTACCTACCACACCATATCAGATGTGGAGTGGGAAGAAACCCTGTCTTAAGTATCTTAAGACATGGGGATGTCCAGCTTTTGTAAAGAAGAAGCATACGGACAAGCTCGAGGCACGCTCAGTACTGTGTAAGTTTGTGGGATACCCAAAGAACTCCAGGGGGTATCTTTTCTATTACGCAGAGGAACAAAAGGTTTTTGTTTCTCAGCATCCCCACTTCTTGGAAACTGAATTTTTAGAAAAGGAAACAAGTGGGAGCGAAATAGAACTGGAAGAAATTCCAGAACCACAAACTACTACTGAAAGTATGGTAGAACCAGAGGTTTCAGAAGAAAGGGACATCCCGACGCCACTCCGTAGAAGTAGTAGGCAGTCTCATCCGCCCGAGAGATACTACGATTTTCTCATAGACGGGGATAGAGAAGATTGCACTATTGACTATGATGAGCCTACTAGCTTCCAGCAAGCCATTCAGAGCGGTGACTCAGTAAAATAGCTGGATGCAATGCGGACCGAAATGGAGTCCATGTACACTAACAAAGTATGGACTTTGGACATTGCTCCAGATGGGGTAAA
Organism: Agapanthus africanus; assembly: GCA_030015575.1. NCBI lineage: Eukaryota > Viridiplantae > Streptophyta > Magnoliopsida > Asparagales > Amaryllidaceae > Agapanthus > Agapanthus africanus. The sequence goes on along the minus strand of JASDDO010000006.1, from coordinate 2,381,665 downwards.
ACCTGTAGGATGCAAATGAATCTTCAAAAAGAAGATTGGTGTAGATAGACAGGTTGAAACCTATAAGGCTAGACTTGTTGCAAAGGGTTTCCGTCCAAGACCTGGTTTGGACTATGACGAAACCTTTTCTCCAGTGGCTATGCTCAAATCCATTAGGGTCCTTCTTGCTATTGCTGCCTTCCACAATTATGAGATCTAGCAGATGGACGTAAAGACGGCCTTTCTAAATGGTAATTTGGAAGAAAGCGTCTATATGGATTAGCCAGAGGAATTCATTCAGAGTGGGAGCAGCGGTAAAGTATGCAAGTTGCTTAAGTCCATTTATGGACTAAAGCAGGCATCGCGGAGTTGGAATATCTGTTTTGATTATGTTGTCAAAGAATTCGACTTTATCAAAAATCCAGATGAACCATGCATATACAGTAAGATTGTAGGGAGAGCTGTAGTATTCCTCGTCTTGTACGTGGATGACATTCTCCTAATAGGAAATGATATTCCTATGTTACAGTCAGTCAGAAGATTCTTATCACAGAAATTCTCCATGAAAGACCTGGGTGATGCCACCTACATTCTGGGGATCCGGATCTATCGTGATAGATCAAAAAGGATGTTAGGACTTTCGCAATCCAGGTACATAGACACTATAGTGAAAAGATTCAGTATGGATGATTCTAAGCGCGGTAACCTACCGGCTTGTCACGGAATCACCCTCTCCAAAGAGATGTCTCCCAAGACTGATTTGGAAAGGGATCGCATGTCGATTATACCCTACGCTTCTGCGGTAGGCTCTATAATGTATGCGATGTTATGTACCAGACCAGATGTAGCATACGCATTGAGCGTAGTAAGCCGGTATCAAGCAAACCCAGGGGAGAAGCACTGGATAGCTGTAAAGAACATTCTCAAGTACCTGAGGAGGACTAAGGAGATGTTCTTGGTGTATGGCGGAAAAGACCTCCAGATGGAGGCCTTTGCCGACTCCGGCTTCCAGAGTGACAAGGATGATTCCAAATCCATGTCGGGTTATGTCTTTACCCTCAATGGAGGGGCGGTCTGTTGGAAGAGTTCCAAGCAGGAGACCATTGCTGACTCAACAATGGAAGCGGAGTACATAGCTGCTTACGATGCCGCAAAAGAAGCTGTCTGGATGAAGAAGTTCCTCACAGAACTCCAGGTGGTTCCTACCAGTATTGATCCAATACCTCTGTATTGTGACAACAACGGCGCTATTGCTTTAGTGAAGGAACCCAGGTCCCATCAGAAGTCCAGACACATCTTAAGGCGGTATCACCTGATCAGGGAGATCGTAGATCGCCGGGAGATCGAGGTGAAGAGAGTAGAGACGGAGAATAACATTGCTGATCCATTCACAAAGGCCATTCCTCAGACGCAGTTCGAGAGGCTATTCGAGATGATAGGTCTACGATATGCCAGCTCATGGCCCTAGTGCAAGTGGGAGATTGTTAATGTATATGCCCTAGGGGCCATTATTGTATCATACTTGCATGTATATTACTTAATGGAAGCTTGGGATATTCACAGTTGTATATACAATCTTGCTAAACATGGTAGTATGCTACTTGGTTTGAGTCTACTTTAATATGTGCATATGTTTCTTGTTACGTATCACTTATACATATTAGTAGAGCCCATAGGATCTTTGCTTGATTACCAGCGTTGTGATGGCAGTCACACTAGTGGGGACTGGGTAGTCTGTAAGCAACATCCTATACAGGTCCCTGGTCATTGGATTATCGAGATAGGGCATCGATATTCCGGAGTAGACTAAGTGTATACGCTTCTCATCCCAGTTGGGGAGATGGTCTGTCCCACAGCCATCAGTACGTCGTACTGGAGATAGTTTACAGGTGCTCGTTAGGTTACGGGTACACCGGACAGGACTCGCAGGGGAACTGTTGGTTGGTATTATACCCATCGTCGGTTAAACAGTTCCCAGGTGACATGAGTACAGCATAGTCCGCAGACTTGACACTGCTACTTCGCCTCGAGTGTGTCCCACTGTTCTTAGATTGCTACCCTACCACGGCTCAAAGGAGTAGTGCAAACAGGTAGCAGTTGGGTGCAGTCCTGAGCACTTGGAGGCAGTAGCGGTTAGAAAGGATTCGTCTCTCCCGGTATCGGGAGTTGATATCGCGCTGTGTCAGAGAGCCATTACGTAAAGTCCCTGACCAGAGCAAGCGAGATTTACTGGTAGGATCCAGTAATTTCTCAGGGTGTAATGGGCTACGCTCCGACACGACTTATACCGCTATTAGGGGACTGACGCTTGCTGCCCCCTAGGCTCGATATGCGATAGTCTTAGACGAACAGACCGGACTGTATGGAGATTGTCACATCAGGCTCAGTAGGAGTTCGGATGGGTTTCCTCATCGGCCTTCTTATCGACATCTACCTGGGGACCGTTACGTATAGCTAGTGCCGCTTGCGGTCTGTGGTTAAACCCACTGCCAGCGTAGTGTCGAGTCTTTAGAGTCCCACACAGAGAGTTTCCCTGCTCCAGGCGAAACGATATAGAGGTCGTATGGTTTTACGACAAGGGTTCGGACGCATACGTGTTTAAACGCACGTACGACGTTCGGACAGTTTTTTACTAGCCGGCTTTGGTTTAAGCCAGATTCTAGTATCGGGTTATTGGATATATACGGTCTAAAGTTTTTCCGTGTTTTCATGGATTGTAGGGGCGTTCTCGTAATTTTCCGGGAAGCTTCTAGAAGCATGGTGACTTGGGGGTTAAGGTGGCATAAGCATTTATTGCTTAATGACTCATTTGTGTGATTCATCCTTAGAGCTAATGCTTCATTTATTGAGCTTATGACTCATGTGATGAATCACACTAGATGAATACATCAACCATGATGATTAATCATTTTTTATATTTATTTGATAAATTATTATGGTTGATATATTCTAATGAGCTCATTATTCATATTCATTCTTATCATCACCTTCTCTCTCCTCAAGCTCTCTCATTCTTGAAACCCTAACCCTAACCTCTCATGTGTTGAGATCAAGAGTTAGCTAGACTAATACATCCATAACCTCACTCTATATCCCCTAGGTAGTTTAGATTATCACTTTGAGCAACCTAGTTATCTCAAGTTAGAGATCAATCTTGGAGAAGGGGCTTTCGGGTGGATCATCTTTGACTCGAGGAGGCCGTTGAGGTGCCGATGTTCTAAGGAGCCTACGAGGAGTGGAGGACAGCGATGAAGACCCGAAGGACAAGTAACATGAGGTATAACTTCGAATCCTAGTAGTTAAACCTCTCGTAGTTTGCTAGTAACGGTTTAGATACGATTCATGCGCTCAAGTCCGTGTTACGAAGCTTTGATAATCGTTTTTCATATATTCCACTTCCCCGCAAGTTAGTGGGGGTGCGTGACATGGACTTACAATATCGTCAAACATCATTCTCAAATCCCGTCATCACATAATAGCCGTATTATATCATTTCTAACTATCCTTAGTTTCTAATATAGTTTCACTATCCATCCTTAGTTTCTAATATAGTTTCACTAACTATCCTTAGTTTCTTAATCTAGGTTTCCTTAACCATATTCTGTAAATCAGTTTCCACCAAAACTTTGCGGGGGTGCTATACGCCATCCACCTGACTTCCCCCGTGGATATAGATCCACTCATCTGGTCTTCGCTTGCTGAAATTGATGGCGCCACGCTCCGTCGTCTCGGAATCTACACGAATGTACCTACAATAATAAACAATCGCAATGCGTATTAACATCAAGGCGGAAAACCAAAACGGCACACGTTTCGCTCATAGGTTAAAACCTACAGCCTAGCATGCAAAACACGACCAATAACCCTGGCCGTTGATGTCCAAACGCCACACGACGGAAACACAATACCAAATACCAAATTCAAATTCATTAAAAGTCGCAAAACCATTTCAGAATCTAAGTAAAACACTCCCAGATTTTCCCCAGGTGACAATTAGCCAACTTTGCATACAGGAGGGGTCTAATTTAGTGCAAAAGGAGTCATGGACCAAACCTGGGACCCTAATTCCCTGCTCTGGCCGCAAATTGCGGCCAGAATGGATTAATCTGCGGCCAAAAGGTGGAGTTGGGGTCTCGGGTCTCTGTAGTAGCTTCCTGGGTGCCTGCATGTGTCACTGTGTTCGCAAAATTATTTTTAGTGCCCCCGGGTTACTCCAGATTCCATAATACCCTCACAATTCACACATTTATCTGATGTCGGGGTTCCTAAATCCGAGTTTTGGGTTCCATCCCCTGTTCTAGGTCAGTAAAACACCACTCAGGCCTTGTTAACAGCCACTAGGCATCACCCAATCCACAAAATACTCAAACCCTTCACTAGAAATTTCTAACATCACAAATCTACCACTATACGAGTTCTAAGTTAAACCAAAATGCTAGAAATTCAAACTAAACTAACATGGAAAGAGATATACCTCCCATGGCAACCCAAGAAAACCCTAGCTCGCCCAAAGTCACCAAAATCGAAATTTTCTTGGTTCCTTTGTTTAGAGGGTGAAGAGGGGATTAACTTTTGTGAATGGGGTTTAGGGATTTGGGGATTATTTGGAGATGACATTTTGGGTTGAAGATGGAGGGAATAAGCTTGAGGAAGATGAAGGAAAAGATGAGAAAATGGTGGAGGGTGATGGAATGAGACAGACCCCCCCCCCTCTCTATCTCACTTATTCTCACTCCCGCTCTCTCTCCAAGCATACCTACCTTAATCATTATGTCCCCCCCTCTCTCTCTCTCTTCAATCATTTCTCTTTTCTTTTTCTTTTCTCCCCAAAACACATACACCCATATAAAACAACACCATGAAATAACATGTAACATGTCATGGTGTATTTACCATGAAAACTGTAGAAACACGGATTTGACTTAATCGCGATTAGCAGTGCACTAATCGAGTTTTTATCAAAACTGAATATAATAAATTTTAAAAATGCCAAATCCTTTAAATACACTATTGAATGAATAAATCATTTTAATTTCCATTTATTTCACAATTATTGGTATATATTTATACCCTTTTTCGAAAACCCCAATTTCGCTAATTGGACAGTTTTCGGGAAATATATTATTTTAATATTAAATTCCAAAAATAATATTTTATATTTCTGAAATGTTACAGCCGAGGAGGCCAATTTTCAGGGGCTCTAAGGAGAGCCAGCTTGTGCTTGCAGGTCGGGTACAGGGGTGGCCTAGTCGGCCCCTGTGGGCCCTATCTTCTGAGTTCTGAGACACGTCATCTGCCACGTGTCCCGATCTTAGAGATCACCAATATCGAGCATCATCAAGATTCAACCACCGTATGGGCAGTCCCAGACAGAGCGAAATCTGCAAAGTCTACTATAATCTCGAATTAAGTATACCCACGAGAACCCTATAAGATTTCTCTCAATTCTCTCTAGATCTAAGTCGTCAACCTCTCAATATAATTGTCTCTCTTAATAGCAGTACATTAATCACATGAGAGGTTACTATATATAGGCAAACCCTAATCTATTTAAAATAAAAGATAAACTCAAATCTGAAATATTCGATTCGTACAGAAAATCCGTCGACAAACGTCTGATCAAGACTTGGTCAGACGTCTGCCTCTTCTCTGCTTCTCTTCGACTTCTTGGGCAGACGTCTACATCCTTGTCATCGGCCGTTGCTCTGGATTGAGCCTCAGCATCTCCATACGTCTGCCACAGACGTCTGGCTATATTTTGTTCATTTGGTTTCGACTTTACCAGACGTCTGCATTCGCTTCATCAGACGTCTGCAAGAAGTTTCTCCATAATTTTAACAGCAAAAGACCATAAGAGAAAAAAGTCGGTTTTCAAAAGATCAAAAGGTTATTTGAAAACTCTCTGTATCACATTAAAACTCGTAAATTTTTCACAAAAATTTATAGATTAACTATGGTCCATGTTGCCTTTTTAAAGACATGACATGTGGACGTTTGTTAATTATTTTTATAAGAAACGATTGTGGCCATGTCACATGATCCATGGATTCACTATCAAGCGAGCATTTTATTGTTTTTCTAATTAATCCACAGGTTCACAGGTTCTATGCATGAAACAACCATTTTTATATTCCAAGGCTCCTAAATACACTCAAAAGTTAACACACCTTAATAATTTACGGTTTCATATCATAAGAAGTGCATTTAGTTTGAGTTATCAATTTTGACAGTTTACAGAAATAGAATCTGATAATGCTCGATATCGGTGATCTCCCAGATCATGACACGTGGCAGATGACATGTCCAAGAACGTGCAAGAAAGGGTTTACAGCAGTCGACCAAACCACCCCTATGCTCGTCCTACCGAGCAGACGCTGGCTCGCCCCCGAGCCCCAGCACAATTGGCCTCCCCGGCCTCACAGCTCGTTCCCGATCTATCGCAGAAACAAGATGACTCGGCTCTCACGCTCGTCCGCGAGCTCTCCCATCGAGGTCATCTTCCTCGGTTCATCGACCGACCAACAGCACCGGTCGCAGGCGTAACCGCCATCCCGCGGATCTCGCCATGCGCGAGATCTCCGCCGGCCACATCCCACGTTCCCCACCACCACGATCCTCCATTAACGAGCCTGTCTCGCCATTAATGGGAGGTCCCGCTCATCACGCGGGCGTGACGTCGGGAGCGTAACGGCCGGCGTGATTCTCGCGCTCGATGCACCTGCTGCCACCGCTACTTAAACCCCCCTTTCAGACGATCGAGATAAGTCAATTTTAATCCACTAAACCGTTACTCTGCTTGGATTACCTCACTAACTTGATCGTCGGAGGGTCCTCAGTGGTCCAACAATCCCGGGACTTTCTTGCAGGTAGCTCGGCTCAACAATTTCAAACCCATTGAGATCCACACGCTTCAGGAGTCTGTCTCCAGATCAAATCTCAGTCGCTCATCGCCGCCATCAGCAAATTAATGAGAAGCAACATCTGAAGGAGATTACACCCTCCATCAGCTGGCGCCGTCTGTGGGAACATTTTAATTCCACAAAAACAAAAGTTTGCCTCCCGATCTCACTCCAATGGCGAGCGATCATCAAGACGATCCAAGCGCCAACCGCCGCCTTCCTCTCAAAGGAGGCGCGGACGAGCCTCCTCCGCCGAATACCATCAACGCCCTCGCCGGCCAGATAGACTGACTCGCATCCTTCATGGAGGCGCTCGTCCGCGTCCAAGCGGCGGGGCAAAATCCCCAGGTCACCGCTCCCCCGCCTCGTGACTAGGACCCCTGCAGGGGGAGAGAAGACTCAGCCCGCGTCAGCACAGCCGACCGCCGCCTCGCTGCCTCCCACGGCCGCGAATCCCCCGGGCCAGTACGTTCTGCGACCCGCTGGGCGCCCAACAGCTCGACACCGAGGTCCGTCGCTAGAGCACCCCACCCTGAGGTCTTTCGCACGCCTGTCCTTCCTGAGGAAATGTCGGTCAGCTCGCCTGTCACCAGGCATGACCGCACACCCTCCCCCGATGGGGCCACGCAGACAGGGCTCGTCAAGGCAGCTCATGGGCCACATCACCCGGGGATTTGAGGAACCTCATTGAGAGGAACCGCGGCCGAGGCCATACGCAGACCACCAACAGCAGGGGCCTGGGATCAGAGGGCGCCGAGTCGTTGGGGTACCATGGCCGACTCGACGCCCTCGAGAAGAAGATCGAGAGTCTGCACTGGGAAGGTCACCGTTCGAGCGACGGGGCTAAGTATAATGCCGACTCGCTCACAAAACCGTTCATCGAGGAGCTACTCGCCGTCTACGTCTCCTCCTGCAACAAGCCCCCAAAGGTCCCCCTCTTCGACGGCAAATCTGACCCGAAGGACCACTTGGATGCGTTCACCGCGGGGATGAGCTTCCAAGACCACTCCGATGCCGCCCAGTGCCGAGCTTTCCCGGCCACTCTTATCCGTGCCGGACGAGACTGGTTCCGAGGACTCGAGCCGCGCTCGATCTCAACATGTCGCCCTCGCTTCCCAGTATACGGGCAGAGAACGCGACTGGGCCGCTACGTATTTACTGTGAAGTAAATACGCTAAGCGTATCTAAGCAATATAAAAGTAAATGCATAAGAGACAAGATATAATCAAAACAACAACTTTATTTATTCACATTCTTTCTGTACAATAAATGGACAGTAATACAACTGATAAAAAGCAATGTCTAAACAATGGCATAACAGAAATGAAAAGTACTGAATGGAAAGTGTACAATGAACTAGAGCTCGGGGTCTTCACTGAATTGGTCCAAGTCTTCAGCAGTGGGCTCGATCTCTGACGTGTCCTGATCACCTGACGACATTCAAAGAAGAAAGAAAGAGAATGTCGTCAGCGAACAGATCGCTCGGTAAGTCCCAAAGATAAGAGAGAAATATAATAGTCAGAGTAAGAAGGTATCTTTTAAAGTTGTATTATATTGCTATAATATTGTGTTAACGATGTTGTTTGTAGCTTGGTACAGAAAGATGCCAGTGTATACGAGAGGGGTCCCTATATGCTAGAGATCAGGGCAAACTGAATGTACAAGGAACCGTTGGGCCACGGTACAACAGCAACGGAATATATGTTAGGTGTCTTAATCTTACTGTCTCGTACCACTTCTAACACCTTCCATACCAATCTACCCCTTAAACCCCGTAGTGTTTTGATTGTATTGTTTGTCTTGTATTGTAACTGTATAGATTGTATAATTGGATGACTGACCCAAAACCATGATATCAGTAAACGGATGTAACTGGAGAATCATGTAAATGGATGTAACTGGAGAATCATGTAAATGGAAGTATATCCATGGTTCGGTTCAGTCAATACAGATTGAATAGTTTGAACAGATTGAATATATGGATTTATGGATTCATATTGAATTGTCATATTGTAGATTGTAGATTGTAAATTGTACTTGAATCATATTCAAGTCAGATTATAATGAGACTCATTCTGAGTCAGACAATCAGAAAAGTAAATTGAAGTCCTGATTGTTTTGATATTATCGGTAACCGCTGCACATGGGTGGCAGGATTTGTGTCTTTTTCAAAGACGACTACCGTATTGATAACACCATTGTTAAGTTGTCTACCTTAGATAGGCAATCACCCATATCTCCGGCTCCGTGAGGCTCAAGAGACTGGTCCCGCTTAAACCTATGTTTACTAGGGTCCTTATGGTAATTTATAGAACTTGAGAGGGTTTTATGTAAAAATACTTTTATATACTTTTCAAAATACACCCCAAGTATTTATTAATCGTCTTTAGAGTTGTAATGAATGTAGATTTTATATTGTGATATTTCTAGTGAAAATATCCTAATTTCATAAATAAAGGTATTTATTTGTAATATTGATTTGTAGGGAATTCATGGTATTTTAGTGTAAAATGATTCTTGTGATATTTTTAGAAAAAGGTGGAATATTTATATTATTACAAAATAGATATTTTAAGGATATATATATATATTTATATGAAAATAATTTTTAATATATATAATATTTATTGAAATATCATTTTCTTTAGATTTTCGTATTTTAAATCTTTCGAGACCGAATGCTCCTTGCAGAAGTCTGCATCTCGCACCACTAAGCCCGAGGATGTGTGATAATCCGCACCATCCCGAACGGGTTCCCCAAATGGGTTGTAGCGGCGCTTTGCAAAGATTTGTATAAATACTAAATCGTTTAGAAAATGGTTTTATTATTAAAAGGTATTTAATAAAAATGTGTCGTTTTCCCGTATTCTATGTTCCCGAGGGTATTGTGCTATGTTTCATATGAGTGTGTGAGGATGTAGGTCATTACCTCGTGATCTACTTAAAGGTATAGCAAAGGTTTTGATAGTTTAAATGTAGAAATGAAACTATATAGTATTTTAATGAAAGAAATACTGTAAAATGAAAATAGCAATTACTTTTGATATGAAACTTGTTCAATATGATTAGTTAGTGTTTAATAGTCAACATGAATTGGTTTTAGCATAATTGTATTAAAGAAAAGTGAAGTTTTAGGAAGAAACCGAATCGGAAATCGGATTTGTTCCGATTCCATCGGGTTTTAGAAGTTTGTATTTTTAGAAAAGAGTAAAGGAGAGAAATTGGGACTTACGGGTTTAGGACTTTAAAAGAGAGGAAGGGGAGACGAGAGGAGTCGACGGTGCATCGTTTCGTCGCCAGGAGTTCCTACGGTTGTCGCCGGAAAATCCGCCGGAGCTTCGCCTTTCGCTCACTTCAATTGCACACTAGGGTTTCTAGAGATTTCTTCAGAGTTGTCTCAGAGTTTTGGGGTGAGGGGGTAGAGTGTAGGGGTGTATTTATAGGGTTAGGCTAGGGTTAGGGTAGATGAAGAGTTTAAATTGAAAAAATGTAAAAAAAAATATATTAAAATTCATTAAAAATGGAGTAAATGGGACTTTTTGAATTCTCTGGAACCGATCTAAGTAAATGAAGTGTGCAGGGAGGGTAGGGGAGAGGAAGAGAGATCTTTTCTGTTAACGACTCGGCCGAGTCAGGAGTTGGGGAGGTGGGGAGTCGTCTGGTGATCTCACTGGTATATTTTCTTTTTCTAGGGTAGTGGGATTTTTGAGAGTTAACACGTGTTGACTGTTGGTATTCTAAAAAAACTCAAAATAAAACAATATTAAAAATAATGTGGGGTATGGGATTTGAACTCTGGTGGCTTAATTCAGCAGTGCAAGGTATTACCAATGAGCTACAAGCTCCTTCTTGTAATTAAGGAGTTAATTAAATACTTAAAGTAGTCACAGCCAAAAGTAAATACCCCAAGTATACATTAATTTTTAAGCAAATTTTTTTGTACACTAAAAATGGAGTTGTTACAGTCTACCCTCCTTACAAAAATTTCGTCCTCGAAATTTACAACTTTTATTTGAGGACAAGTTTACAAAGAGGTGTGGATATCTTGCACGCATTTCATCTTCTCTTTCCCAAGTGGACTTTCCTGGAGTGTCTTTCCTCCACATCACTCGGACCAAGTTGACTTCCTTGTTCCGAAGTGTCTTCACTTTTCTATCCAGGATCTCCACAGGTTGTTGCTCACAAGATAAATCAGGCTGTATAGTGAGCTCGGAATGATCAAGAACATGGATGGGGTCACTCACATACCTTCTGAGTTGAGATATGTGGAACACATTATGCACTCCTTCCAATGAAGGTGGAAGCGCTAAGCGGTATGCCCTTTCACCAACTCGTTCGAGTATGTTGAACAGTCCAATATATCTCGGACTTAACTTACCCCGCCTTCCAAATCGGATCACTCCGCGGTTCGGAGATATCTTTAAGAACACATGATCTCCTGGCTGGAACTCCAAGTGACGTCTCTTTGCATCAGCCCAGTGCTTCTGTCGATCTTGGGCTATGCACATCCTTTTCCTGATAGTACGAACCACATCAACAGCCGCTACTATCATCTCTGGTCCAAGAAGTTCCCTATCTCCGATGTCGTCCCAACTTAATGGCGATCGACACTTCCTTCCATATAGTGCTGCAAAAGGTGTCATTCCTATGCTTACTTGGTAGCTGTTGTTGTACGAGAACTCCATAAGATGTAGGTGATCTTCCCACGATCCTTTGAAGTCTAACATACATGATCTGAGCATATCCTCCAAGATCCGAATAGTTCGCTCAGACTGACCATCTGTTTGTGGATGATAATTCGTGCTGAAGTTCAAACTTGTTCCCAAGCTTGCTTGCAGACTCTGCCAAAATTGCGATCGGAACCTGGTGTCACGATCGGAGACAATGCAGACCGGTACTTCATGAAGTCTCACAATTTCCTGCATGAGTTCATGAGTATTAGAGATAGTACATTATGAAGAGTTTAAATCTTAAGTAGATTATTACCTCCATGTACTTCTTTGCTAGTGTCTCAGTTGATTGGCCAACTCGAAATGGGATGAAGTGAGCCGACTTTGTGAGTCGATCCACAATGACCCATACGGCATCGTTACCCTTTGTACTGCGAGGAAGTGCAGTCACAAAATCCATTGTGATGTGTTGCCACTTCCATTCTAGGATTAGTAACGGTTGAAGTAATCCAGCTGTCCTGTGATGTTCAGCCTTTACCTGCTGACACACCAAGCATTTTGCGACGCTTCTGCCTACTTCACGCTTCATTCCATGCCACCAATAATTCTGACGTAGATCTTTGTACATTTTGGTACCTTCAGGGTGTACTGAGTAGGGAGAGCTGTAAGCTTCTTTCATTAACTCTTTCCGAACATGACCTTTTGGTACACACAATCTGCTGCCGTATCTCAAAAATCCGTCTTCATGAATGTTGAAGTCTGTTCTGAGTCCATTCTCCACTTGTTCTCTGATCTTTTGCAACTTAGCATCACTTGCTTGAGCTGCTTTGATCTGATTGACAATGGTTGATTGAACTTGTAAATTCATCAAACTTGAAGCATTACCTGGCATGACTACTTCAATCTCCATCTGATACAAGTCTTGTTGAAGCTTCCACTGAGCGCTGAGGTTCATCGATAAAGGTTGGCGACTAAGAGCATCATGTACCACATTCACCTTCCTTGGGTGATATTGCAAGTTGATGTCAAAGTCCGCCATGAGTTCTAACCATCTTCTCTACCGCATATTCAACTCCTTCTGAGTAAACACATATTTCAGGCTCTTGTGATCTTTGTATATGTTCACTCGTTCACCAAGTAGATAGTGGCGCCAAATCTTGAGAGCAAAGATGACTGCTGCCAACTCCAGATCATGCGTCGGATAATTGCGCTCATGAATCTTCAGCTGTCTTGAAGCATAAGCCATGACCTTACCGTGATGATGTTGAACACATCCTAATCCCTTACCGGATGCATCACAATGCACTTCGAATCCTCCAGATTGATCCGGTATGACGAGAATAGGTGCTAATGTCAACCTTGACTTGAGTTCTACGAAAGCTTGTTCGCATGCTTCTGACCACACAAAATATTCATCTTTACGTATGAGCTTGGTCAGGGGTGTTGCTATCTTTGAAAAGCTTTCAATGAACCTTCTGTAATATCCAGCTAAACCCAAGAAACTCCGAATGTCCTTCACTGACTTTGGCGTCAGCCATTCGCTAACTGCTGAAACTTTCGCTGGATCCACAGAGATTCCTTCTCCTGATACGATATGTCCAAGAAAACCAACTTGCTTTAGCCAAAACTCGCACTTGCTGTACTTGGCATAGAGCTGATGTTGTCGAAGAGTTTCCAGAACAATTCGTAGGTGGTCGGCATGTTCTTTCCGACTCTTAGAATACACCAGGATGTCGTCGATGAAGATGACAACAAACCTGTCTAAGTACTCTCGGAAAACTTGATTCGTTAGGTTCATGAATATTGCTGGTGCATTGGTCACTCCAAATGGCATCACTACAAATTCGTAATGTCCATAGCGAGTTCTGAAAGCCGTTTTATGAATATCAGCTTCCTTGACCTTCACCTGATGATAACCTGAACGAAGATCCAATTTAGAGAAAACACAAGATCCACTTAGCTGATCGAATAAATCGTCGATGCGCGGGAGTGGATACTTTTTCTTTATAGTGACTTCGTTAAAGGTTCTGTAATCGATGCACATTCTGTATGAACCTTCCTTCTTCTTCACAAGTAATACAGGTGATTCTCAACTTGAAGTGCTGGGACGAATCCATCCTTTCGCCAGTAATTCGTCCAACTGTGTTCGGACTTCCTTCAACCCTTCCGGACTTATTCGATAAGGTGCTTTGATCACCGGTTGTGCTCCTGGTACTAAATCAATGCTGAATTCAAGAGCTCGATCGGGAGGTAAACCTGATATATCGTCAGGAAACACATCGTCGAACTCTCGAACCACATCTGGCCTTGATTCTTCCCCCGCTTGAGCTGCTGCAACTACTGCTTCCCTTGGCTTCCCTTTGTAGGTACTTGGCTCCAGGGTACGGTCTCCGCTTTTGAAATAGAAGACCGGGTGGTCTAGAATCTCGAATACTACCCTCCTTTGACGACAGTCGATGGTAGCATAAAATGTTCCAAGCCAGTCCATACCTAGAACCACATCGAAGTTCGGTATGTCCAGTACTTTGAAATCAGCATAAAATTCTCTGCTACAAACGACTACTGGACACAATCTGTATCCCATTGTTGCCTTTAGAACGCCATTTCCTGAACTGACATTCCAGCTGGATACAAGCGGTGTGACTGGAATCGCATGAGTTCGGATGAACCGTTGCGACATAAAGCAGCGAGATGCTCTAGTATCGAACAGTGCTAGTGCAGGTATTGAGGATACTAAGATTGTACCTAAGTATGTGGGATTTGTTTTAAGTATAGGGAAATGTATGTAGATAAGTAGCAAGACTGAAAAGAAAGGTTTGAGAAGAAAAGTTTACCAGTGATAACTTGGCCAGTGGCCTCAACTTCTTCCACGGTCATCGTGAAAGCCTGGTGCCTTGGTACATTCCTCGTGGCCTGAGGAGCATTCCTCAGAACGTTCCTTTGAGCTTGATGGAACTGACGAGGAGGTGATGCAGCTTGTGGTCCTCTGGGTGGTGCAGGTAGTGCAAGTCTTGGAGCAGGGGCTTGGATGGCTGGGTGCTGTGGGTAAATGTTTGTTGGCCTGGGTGCAGCAATTAGATTTTGTCTATAAGGACAAGACCCAATGTCATGAGCACCTGAGCCACAGACTAAGCAAAGACGGTTGGCTCGCCGGCAGTCTTGCATCATATGCCCAGGTCTCTTGCAGTAGGTATAAAAGGCTGGGCTGGGAAGATGGTTCGGTACTCCCGGTTTCCTTAGCACAAAAGGTGGCCTGGACGAGGCTCCTCCTGTCATCTGGTTGACAGGGCGTTTAACTCCTGCAGTTTGAGGTCTGCGCCTCGCCTTTATCACAGCCTCATAACTGCGGGCAGCTTCCAGAGCATCCTCATGAGTTGAAAATTTCCCTGTGGCTAGTGCAACCTGGATTTCCGTGTCCAAGCCTTGTTGAAATCGACGGGCTCTGATCTTGTCCGTCGGTATCAAGTGTGCCGCGAATCTGTTTAAAAGATTGTGTTAGCTGTGTAGTATGTGATATTTAAAAATTTGAAATATTGTGACATATCTTACCGACTGAGTATGGTGAACTCAGCGTCATACTCATCTACCGACTTGATCCACATAGAACCTTGTTGTAGATGAATAAACTGCTGTTCCATATTGAACCTGGTAGTCACAGGGAAGTACTTCACATCGAACTTATCGCGGAAAGTCTTCCATTCAATAGGCTGTTCAAGACGGCTTTCTTCCGCCTTCCACCAGTTGTGAGCATTGTCCGTGAGCTATAATTTTGCCACCGAACCCAAGCTATGTCTGGCACTTGTGCTGCTACCAGATCATCCTATATACCTTGTGCCCATTCCTCAGCTTCAAGTGGGCTTCCCTTTCCTGAGAACTGTTTGGAGTGTAAAGCCCTGAATTGCTTTACCCCAGGTGCTTTAGTCTCGGGACGGTTCAAGAGTTGTTGTTGTCCCTCAAAGAGGCCACGGATTGCCTCAAGCAGAACTGTTTGCTCGGTGGGTGGAGCAGGAACAGTAGGTACGATTGGTAGTGGAGGTGGACTGTTGTTGAAGTTGGCGCTTGTGTTGTTTGGGAATCCATAACCTTGGAGAAAAATTTAGGTTAGGACAGATTCAAAATATTTGAAATGATAAGATTCAAGGAACATGAATTGTAAAGAATGTTTTAGTTGCTGGTTCTTGTGTTATATTTCTTAGGTTGTTCACGCAGAACAGAACTGCATAGTATGGTTCTATACAGATCTGACCTGCATAGGCCACCAACAAAACCTGTCACGCCCCGCTTCCCAGTATACGGGCAGAGGACACGACTGGGCCGCTACGTATTTACTGTGAAGTAAATACGCTAATCGTATCTAAGCAATATAAAAGTAAATGCACAAGAGACAAGATATATTCAAAACAACAACTTTATTTAATCACATTCTTTCTGTACAATACATGGAAAGTAAATACAACTGATAAAAAGCAATGCCTAAATAATGGCATAACAGAAATGAAAAGTACTGAATGGAATGTGTACAATGAACTAGAGCTCGGGGTCTTCACTGAATCGTTCCAAGTCTTCAGCAGTGGGCTCGATCTCTGACGTGTCCAGATCACCTGACGACATTCAAAGAAGAAAGAAAGAGAATGTCGTCAGCGAACAGATCGCTCGATAAGTCCCAAAGATAAGGGAAAAATAGAATAGACAGAGTAAGAAGGTATATTTTAAAGTTGTATTATATTGTTATAATATTGTGTTAACGTTGTTGTTTGTAGCTTGGTACAGAAGGATGCCAGTGTATACGAGAGGGGTCCCAATATGCTAGAGACCAGGGAAAACGGAATGTACAAGGAACCGTTGGGCCACGGTACAACAGCAACGGAATATAGGTTAGGTGTCTTAATCTTACTGTCTCGTGCCACTTCTAACACCTTCCGTACCAATCTACCCCTTAAACCCCGTAGTGTTTTGATTGTATTGTTTGTCTTGTATTGTAACTGTATAGATTGTATAATTGGATGACTGACCGAAACCATAATATCAGTAAACGGATGTAACTGGAGAATCATGTAAATGGAAGTATATCCATGGTTCGGTTCGGTCAATACAGATTGAATAGTTTGAACAGATTGAATATATGGATTCATGGATTCATATTGAATTGTAATATTGTAGATTGTAGATTGTAGATTGTACTTGAATCATATTCAAGTCAGATTATAATGAGACTCACTCTGAGTCAGACAATTAGAAAATTAAATTGAAGTCCTGATTGTTTTGATGTTATCGGTAACCGCTGCACATGGGTGGCAGGATTTGTGTCTTTTTCAAAAACGATTACCGTATTGATAACACCATTGTTAAGTTGTCTACCTTAGATAAGCAAGCACCCATATCTCCGGCGTCCTGAAGCTCAAGAGACTGGTCCCGCTTAAACCTATGTTTACTAGGGTCCTTAGGGTAATTTATAGAACTTGAGAGGGTTTTATGTAAAAATACTTTTATATACTTTTCAAAATACACCCCAAGTATTTATTAATCGTCTTTAGAGTTGTGATGAATGTAGATTTTATATTGTGATATTTCTAGTGAAAATATCCTAATTTCATAAATAAAGGTATTTATTTGTAATATTGATTTGTAGGGAATTCATGGTATTTTAGTGTAAAATGATTCTTGTGATATTTTTGGAAAAAGGTGGAATATTTATATTATTACAAAATAGATATTTTATGGATATATATACATATATTTATATGAAAATAATTTTTAATATATATAATATTTCTAGAAATCTCATTTTCTTTAGATTTTCGTATTTTAAATCTTTCGAGACCGAATGCTCCTTGCGGAGGTCTGCAACTCGCACTACTAAGCCCGAGGATGTGCGATAATCCGCACCATCCCGAACGAGTTTCCCAAATGGGTTGCAGCGGCGCTTTGCAATGATTTGTATAAATACTAAATCGTTTAGAAAATGGTTTTATTATTAAAAGGTATTTAAATGAAAAGGTGTCGTTTTCCCGTATTCTATATTTTCGAAGGTATTGTGCTATATTTCATATGAGTGCGTGAGGAGGTAGGTCATTACCTCGTGCACTACTTAAAGGTATAGCAAGGGTTTTGATGGTTTAAATGTAGAAATGAAACTATATGGTATTTTAATGAAAGAAATACAGTAAAATGAAAATAGCAATTACTTTTGATATGAAACTTGTTCAATATGATTAGTTAGTGTTTAATAGTCAACTTGAATTAGTTTTAGCATAATTTTATTAAAGAAAAGTGAAGTTTTAGGAAGAAACCGAATTGGAAATCGGATTTGTTCCGATTCCGTCAGGTTTTGGAAGTTCGTATTTTTATAAAAGAGTAAAGGAGAGAATTGGGACTTACGGGTTTAGAAATTTAAAAGAGAGGAAGGGGAGACGAGAGGAGTCGACGGTGCATCGTTTCGTCGCCGAGAGTTCCTACAGTTGTTGCCGGAAAATCCGCCGGGGCTTCGCCTTTCGCTTACTTCGATTGCACACTAGGGTTTCTAGAGATTTCTTGAGAGTTGGCTCAGATTTTTGGGGTGAGGGGGTAGAGTGTAGGTGTGGTATTTATAGGGTTAGGCTAGAGTTAGGGTAGATGAAGAGTTTAAATTGAAAAAATGTAAAAAAATATATTAAAATTCATTAAAAATGGAGTAAATGGGACCCTTTGAATTCTCTGGAACCGATCTAAGTAAATGAAGTGTGCGGGGGGGTAGGGGAGAGGAAGAGACAGATCTTTTCTGTTGACGACTGGGCCGACCAGCCGAGTCCAGCCGGCGGTGCTGGCCTGAGTCGGCCGGTCCGCCGGCCGACTCGGCCGAGTCAGGCCAAGTCAGGAGGTGGGGAGTCGTCCCGTGATCTCACTGGTATATTTACTTTTTCTATGGTAGTGAGATTTTTGGGAGTTAACACGTGTTGACTGTTGGTATTCTAAAAAAACTCAAAATAAAACAATATTAAAAATAATGTGGGGTATGGGATTGAACTCCGGTGGCTTGGTTCAGCAGTGTAAGGTATTACCAATGAGCTATAAGCTCCTTCTTGTAATTAAGGAGTTAATTAAATACTTAAAGTAGTCACAGCCATAAGTAAATACCCTAAGTATACATTAATTTTTAAGCAATTTTTTTTGTACACTAAAAATGGAGTTGTTACAGTAACCTTTGACGAGCTGGCCACACAATTCCTCGGCCACTTCGTAGGGAAAAAGCGGCAGAAGCGCACATTCGACCACCTTTTCACGATTAAAAGCGGGGACAGGGAGACATTCAAGGCCTACATCATCTGTTTCTACAACGCCCTTCTCGAGGTCCCAGAGCACCGGGACGAAACGGTCATCACGGCTCTAAGGTCTGGTCTCAGGCACAAGGAGTGGTTACGCTCTTTTGCACTTGCGCAACCTAAGACCATGGCCGAAGTAAAGGCCTGGACCGAGCGTGAGGTCCACCTCAAGTCTGAGGTGAATGCAAGCCTCCCCCGAGCAGATTAAGCCGATCAGAAAAAGAGGGCAAAAGATGAGAGAAGGGGACCGGAACGGCAAAAGCCCTAACTCCCAAAGTTCCAGGAGTACACGCCGCTTAACGTCTCCCAGGCGGTGCTACTAGAGGAGGCCAAGGGCGAAGGGTTCTTCAAGTTCCCCCCGATGCCATGCTCGGCTTCAAAGCGAACCCGGAGCCCCTACTGCGGCTTTCATAGGTCACCGGGCCACTCAACGGAGAGCTGTAAACAACTCCGAGATTATATAGAAGAGCTCATCCATTCGGGGCACCTCGCAGCATACCTGAGGGAGAAGCGACAAGCCGATCGCGAGCAGGAACAACGTCCCCTACCAGCCGAGCAGACCATTGGCCAGATCATGTAGTGTCAGCGGAGCATGCGTCTGCCCCCCCGAAGCTCGGTACCCCATGCCGAGCACAGATATCGACAGACGTATGGGGGGCTCAAGCTGCATGAATAAATGCATCTACTAGCATGTATTTTCCTTTTGAAAGCAATGTACCATCTTCTTGAGATCTTTTGTTTATATAATAAAGGGATCAATATAGCATTGCAGAAAGGAAAAAGAATTTTATTCACTCAAAAGGTACTATAGGCTCCTCAGCCGTACACCAAAAAGAAAAATTTATTATTACAACAACGCGGGAATGGGGTGCAGAGAGCACTGCTCATGGTACTCCGAGCATATCTCCTCCAGCCGTGCCCTCGCAGCGTCTAACCTCTGCCTCCGATCCCCTCTGCGAGTTTCGGCATCGAGCCTCAACTGGTAGCACTCACGGACGAGCGCTTCTGAGCGATTTAGCCGGCCCACGGAGATCAGGCCGAAGCACCTCAGAGACCTTAGCTTCCTTATGGCCTCGTCGAACAGCATTTCGGATAAGGGATTGTAAAGCCCCGGCGACGCCTTTCAGATAGAGTACATCAGCAGCTGCAGAAGGGAGGACCGCCGGGGGAGCAATCGGCCGAAGTGGTCCTCGATCCTGCCGATTACCAACTGCACCATGTCCTCAATGCAATATGGGTCGTAAAGGTAGACATCCTCGAAGCTTACGATGTCTTCGATGGTGAAGGGGAAGTCCTGCATCTTTGCGTTTCGGGGTGAGGAAGAGGCAAACAGTTGCCCCCTCCGTTTTATAGACAACGACGCATGGGAATCCAACATTCACCCGGTTCACCCGCAACGCAGACGCCACGCGGCAAGCGTCGTGCCTCCCCATGCGAAAACGAAATGATGGGACTCCGGCGCTTCGCCTTCAACAGCGCCCTCACGACACGTGTCTTCGATGCTGTCCCACTCCTCGGTGCTCACATGGGAAGGTCGGACAGAGCCTCGCCAAGAGACAATCGAGCAGCTTCACTGCTCGGTCCTTCCTCATGGAGCAAAGCCCTCACGAAGAGGCAGCCCTGCAGCTACCATGCTCGGCTATCCCTAGCCGGTAGCTCCCCTACCGCACAACGCCAGGGATCAAAGCCCTCACTGAGAGGCAGCCCTGCAGCTACCCTACTCGGCTATCCATAGCCGGTAGCTCCCCTACCGCACAACGCCAGGGATCAAAGCCCTCACAAAGAAGCAGCCCTGCAGCTACCCTGCTTGGCTATCCCTGGCCGGTAGCTTCCCTACCGCACAACGCCAAGGATCAAATCCCTCACTAAGAGGCAGCCCTGCAGCTACCCTGCTCGGCTATCGCTGGCCGGTAGCTTCCCTACCCCACAACACCAGGGATCTAAGCTCTTACCAAGAGGCAGCCCTGCAGCTACCCTGCTCGGCTATCCCTGGCTGGTAGCTTCCCTACCCCACAATGCCAGGGATCAAAGTCCTCGCCAAGAGGCACCGAGCAGCAACCCTGCTCGGCCATCCTTAAGGACCCAAAATCCATCGAAAGAGGCAACCGCTTAGCACCAACCGTGCTCGGTTATCCCTGTCACCCCACCAGGGATCAAAGCCCTCGCCAAGAGGAACCGGGCGGCAACCCCGCCCGAACATCCTTAGTAGGCCTCCTACGCCCCTCCCGCGCTAAGGATGAAAAGCCCTCGAAAGAGATGACCGGTTAGCATGACCCGTGCTCGGTCGTCCCTGGTAGAACGCCAGGGATCAAAGCCCTCGCCAAGAGGCACCGGGCGGAAACCCCGCTCAGGCATCCTTAAGGATCAAAGCCCTTGCCAAGAGGCACCGAGCAGCTACCTTGCTCGGCCATCCTTGACCGGCCACTTACGGCCCCTCTAACGGCTAAGGATCAAAGCCCTCGCCAAGAGGCACCGAGCAGCTACCCTGCTCGGCCATCCTTAGCCGGTCTCTTACGACCCCTCCAATGGCTAAGGATCAAAGCCCTCGCCAAGAGGCACCGAGCAGCTACCCTGCTCGGCAATCCTTAGCGGGCCTCTTACGGCCCCTCCAACGGCTAAGGATCAAATCCTTCGCCAAGAGGCACCGAGCAGCTACCCTGCTCAGCAACAAGCTCCGTTGGCATATTACGGCCCCACCAACAACTAAGAAACGTGTCCTTACTGAGGGGAATACGGTCTGCCTAAGTCTGAGCGATCTTTATCTCGACTTAGGGGCCATGGAGATACCGTCTTACCGTCTGCCTCGGAACAATTGGCAAGAGAGCAGACTCAAGTCGACGCGTAATCGGCAGACAAAGAGATGACACAACAGAAAGGCAGTCCCATGCAAATACAAGTGTTCAAACAACAAGAAGAAAAATACGCGTGCAAACAAGACTGCAAGAAAAATACCTTTATTCACAAAAGTTAAAGCTTTTACAAGGTATTGTGGGCTCCCAGCCTTACAAAAGCCCGAAGGCCTACCAAACTCCCGAGGAAACAAATAAAAAAGAAAAAGCAAAAAGACGACGGGTCTCAGGCCTCAAGGTCGGGTGCTTCCCCGGGAAGCTCAGCGACCGCAGCAGGGGCCTCGGCGTTGCCCTCACTGAGTATCTCCACCTCAGCCCCGAGGTCCTCCCCCCGCTCGTCGTCCCCGCGAGGATATTCGACTCGGAGATCCTGGTCAGCGAACTCCGGTATCCGAGCCTTGACGGCGTCGAGGGCCTCATGCCAGATAGCGGTAGTGACCAAGGCTAGGACGGTGTAAAATTCTTTCGATTTCTGGAAGTTCTACACCGTTTTCGCCGCCAAGAGGTCGGCTCGTTTCGCCGCCTCTACCACCGCCCCCAGCTCCTTCCGGAGGGTGCTCACCAACTTCTTCATGGTGTCGGCGAGCGCCTTGGAGTCCTGAAGCTTAGCCTCGGCAGCCTGGGCGGCTTCGCGGAGCCTGGCAGCCTCCTGCTTCACCGCCGCCACTTCCTGCTTCCCGGCAATCGCCTCCTGCTTCGCAGCCACTAGCTCCTGCTTCCCGGCCACCACCTCGGCCTCGAGAGCGGCGACCCTCGCTGTCGCCGCTTCCAGCTCTCCCTCAGCGAGGAGGACTCGCCTGAGGCTCGGACCGCATGGCCTATCTCCTCCTCCTCCATCCAGATAGCGAGAGCGACGTGGTGGAGGACCTGGGGAAACAAGAAAGGGGTCAGAAAGAAGAAGGATTACCAAGTCTCACGAAAGATGAAATGAGCAAAGTACGAGCACTAACCTGTACGGCCTCTTGGGCGATGGACACCAGTTGCCCCCTCAGACTTCCTCCGGGGACCCTGCCCCCGGCCGACCTCTCCATGTCGTGCAGAAGGCTGTCGACGACGGAGAGCCCCGAGGGCACTCAAAACGGAGCTCCCCATCATCCACTAAGATCGGGGAGGCCGGGTCCCACGGGGCTGCGTGGGGGAACCGCATGAGAGCTGGCGGCGGCGGACTGGTCTCTACCTTCGAGGCCGGGGCTTCCTGCCCCCGAGCCCTCTTTCAGGTCGGCGCCCTGCTGGACTCCGGGGCCCGATCCGGGCTCGAGCGCTGGTGTTGGACGGCTGCCGGAGGAGCCGGGGTCGGCGCCTGACGGGAAGAGCTGGCCCCTCCAGCCCTCGACCCCTTCTTCGGCTTGCGCATAGCCGCTCGAAGGTAGCTCAAGTCCATGGGTTCTGCACAAGACGAGATAAAATGGGGTAGCGACACAAGCAAAAATCAAAATAAATACAAGCCTAACTTACCGACGAACTGGGCAGGGCTGAGCCCGGCCCAACTAAGGGCCCGCTCAGAAAACAACACATTGGCCCGAGGAATGGGCTCCCACGCCGCCACTCTAACCGCGTCAGGGTCATTGGATGGGTTTCCCTGCCAGCACATATCCCTAGACCACTGGACGGGTACGGGCCAGTCCTCACCTTCTGGCGGCCCGACGAAGAAAAACTTCTTCTTCCAGTCATGGATGGAAGAAGGCAAGACGATGACTCCCGACCAAGGCGCGCTCCCCCGACGTTTCCTAAAGGAGAGATAGACCCACCTCGGGTCGCCCGCGCGAGAGCCGGGATGACTTTTGTAGATGAGAGTGGAAGCAAGGATGGATAGACCGAAAGGGACCATCTGCAATTTCAAGCGGACCAGAAACCAAAGGAGAATCCTCCAGGAGTTCGGCACTAACTGGACCGGGGCTAACCCGAAGTAAGACAGCGCTGCAGCAACCTCGGGAGAGAAGGGCAAGCGCATTCCGACCCAAAAGGATTCCAGGTATAGGGCAATCTCTTTACCCCACACCTGATCTGCCCTCTCTCCTTCCTCGGCCAAGCGCAGAGTATAACCAGAAGGGATATGGAAGCGGGCCCGAGCGGTGGCAAGATCCCGCTCGTACCTCAACAGGGAAGGAACACCAGGGGAATCCGCCACTTCCGCTTGGGGATCCGCCCCTGACACATAACCACGGGGGGAGGATCTGACCCCCGCTCCCCAGGGAGACTCCGACTCGGCGGGACAATCCCTAGAATCTACCCCTACGACATCTACAGACTCCCCAGAAGAAGACATCTAACCTGATTGAGAAGCCCTCAGGAAAGCAGAAGATCCGACCTAAAACGATAGCGCCGAGCTTACAAGATCAGGGACGAGAAAATATGAAGAGAGATGGGCCCTGAAGAGGGCCCCACCTCTATCTATAGCCTCCCGCTCCCTCATCCAACGGCGACCGTCGACTCCCGCCAAAAATTCGCATTCGACGACCTAAATCGCTCCACATGGCGCGCGCGCATTGAGCAGCATCCCATCAGACGCCAGAGGACTGCGGCCCATCGCGTCCGCCAACCAATACTCGACACGTGGGCCGCCGCTTCGTCAACAGCGCGCACAATCCGGCGCCCCTCTTTAATGCAGAAGATCTCGCCCTGATTAGCCTGCGCCCTCCAGAAAAAGACAACGGATTGCCCGGGGACACGCCCGACGATATCTTCGAAAGAGAGCTCACTTCGGGTGACCCGGCAGACCACTCTCGACCCGACCCGTCAGCTGGTCGGGACGAGAGTGGGGGGCTAATGATGATGCTCGATATCGGTGATCTCCCAGATCATGACACGTGGCAGATGACGTGTCTAAGAGAGTGCAAGAAAGGGCTTACAGCAGCCGACCAAACCACCCCTATGGTCGTCCTACCGAGCAGACGCTGGCTCGCCCCCGACCCCAGCATAATTGGCCTCCCCGGCCTCACAGCTCATTCCCGAGCTATCGCAGAAACAAGATGCCTCGGCTCTCACGCTCGTCCGCGAGCTCTCCCGTCGAGGTCATCTTCCTCGGTCCATCGACGGACCAACAGCACCGCTCGCAGGCGTAACCGCCATCCTGTGAATCTCGCCATGCACGAGATCTCCGCCGGCCACATCCCACGTTCCACGTCACTACGATCCCCTATTAACGAGCCTGTCTTGCCATTAATGGAAGGTCCCGCTCATCATGCGGGCGTGACGTCGGGAGCGTAACGGCCAGAGTGATTCTCGCGCCTGACGCACCTGCTGCCACCGCTACTTAAACCCCCTTTCAGACGATCAAGGTAAGCCAATTCTAATCCACTAAGCCGTTACTCTGCTCGGATTACCCCACTAACTTGATCGTCGGAGGGTCCTCGGTGGTCCAACCACCCCGGGACTTCCTTGCAGGTAGCTCGGCTCAACAATTTCAAACCCATTGAGATCCACACGCTTCAGGAGTCTGTCTCCAGATCAAATCTCGGCCGCTCATCGCCACCATCAGCAGATCAACGGGAAGCAACATCTGAAGGAGATTCCACCCTCCATCAGAATCATTTGAATTAATCTTGTTCTATTTCTCAACACTGGTGAATTTAATTCTACATATATGAAAAATTAGCTTGTTTTTCTAATTTGTGGGCCTAAGACTTGTTTATCTCATAAACAAAAGGCTTAATTCTTTTCTCAGATGCCAGTTTGTCCTTTGCATTTAATATTGCATCTGTGTGCATCTTAATAAGTGACACCTGCACTTACATCACTTTCCTTGTGTGTATTTATACTTTAGGCCTTCATTAGATAAATAAGGGGTCATTTGAACATAATAATGATTTGCAAATTAAGGTAATGATGATGCTCGATATCGGTGATCTCCCAAATCATAACACGTGGCAGATGACGTATCCCAGAGCATGCAAAGAAGGACCTACAGTGGCCAACCCGACCACTCCTGTGCACGTCCTACAAACAAAGGCTGGCTCACCTCCGAGACTCCTGCACAATTGGCCTCCTTGGCCTTCCAGCTCGTCTCTGGGCTACCGCAGAACCAAGATACCCTGGCTCTTTCGCTCGTCCGTGAGCTCTCCCGCTGAGGTCATCTTCTTCGGTCTCATAGACCGACCAACGGCACTGCTCACAGGCGCAACCGCCATCCCGCGAATCTCGCCATGCGCGAGATATCCGCCGGCCACATCCCACGTTCCACGCCATCACGATCCCCATTAACGAGCCTGTCTCGCCATTAATGGGAGATCCCGCTCATCACGCGGGTGTGACATCGGGAGCGTAACGGCCAGCGTGATTCTCGCGCTTGCCCTGCCTACTGCCACCGCTATATAAACCCCTTCTTCAGACGTTTCAAGTAAGCCATTTTTTACTCCACTAAGTCGTTACTCTGCTCGGATCTCTAGTCTAACTTGACCGTCGGAGGGTCCTCGGTGGTACAACCACCCCGGGACTTCCTTGCAGGTAGCTTGGTGCAAACAACATCACACCCATTGAGATCCACACGCTTCAGAAGCGACAACCTCCAGATCCAATCTCAGCCACTTATCGCCGCCATCAGCAGATCAACGGAAGGTAACATCTTGGCGCGATCCAGGTCGCGTCAGCTGGCGCCGTTTATAGGAAATCCTTGATTCCACAAAAACAAAAGTTCATCTTCCGATCCCAATCGAATGGCGAGCGATCATCACGAGATCCAAGCACTAGCCGCCGCCTCCCCCTGAACGGAGGCGCGGACGAACCTCCTCCACCGAATGCCATTTGTGCCCTTGCTGGCCGAATAGACCGACTCGCATCCTGCGTGGAGGCGCTCATCCGGGTCCAAATGGCAGGGCAAGATCCCGAGGTCGCCGCTTCCCCGCCTCGGGACCAGGACCCCTACAGGGGGAAAGAAGACTCCGTCCGCGTCGACACTGCCGACTACCGCCTCGCTACCTCCCACGGCCCCAGATCTCCCGGTCCAATACGTTCTGAGGCCCGCTGGGCGCCTTATAGTTCAACGCCAAGGTCCATCGCCAGAGCGCCTCGCCCTGAGATCCTTAGTGCACCTGTCCCTCCCGAGGAGATGTTTTTCAGTTCGCCTGTTACCAGATATGACCGATACCCCCTCCCTCGATGGGGTCGCGCGGACGAGACTCGCCACGGCGGCTCGAAGACTACCTCGTCTGGGAATATAAGGAACCTCATTGAGAGGAACCGTGGCCGAGGCCAGACGCAGGCCTCCAACAGTAGAGGCCAGGGATCAGAATGTGCCGAGTCGTCGGGGTACCACGGCAGACTCGACGCGCTCGAGAAGAAGATCGAGGGTATGCACCGGGAAGGTCACCGCTCGAGTGACGGGGCTAAGTACGCCGCCGACTCGCTCACCAAACCGTTCACCGAGAAGCAGCTCGTCGTCCACGTCTCCTCCCGCAACAAGCTCCTTAGTAGGCCCCTTACGGCCCCTCCTGCGCTAAGGATCAAAAGCCCTCGCAAGAGGCAACCGGGCCCGCCCTTGCTCGGTTATCCTTGGCTGGTAGCTCCCTACCCCAACACACCAGGGATCAAAACCCTCACCAAGAGGCACCGGGCAGTAACCCTGCTCGGCCCGTCTTTAAGGATCAAAAGCTCTCGCAAGAGGCAACCGGGCCCGCCCTTGCTCGGTTATCCCTGGCTGGTAGCTCCCTACCCTAACACACCAGGGATCAAAGCCCTCGCCAAGATGCACCAGGCAGTAACCCTGCTCGGCCCATCCTTAGTAAGCCCCTTACGACTTCTCCCGTGCTAAGGATCAAAAGCCCTCGCAAGAGGCAATTGGGCCCACCCTTGCTTGGTTATCCCTGGCTGGTAGCTCCCTACCCCAACAAACCAGGGATCAAAGCTCTCGCCAAGAAGCACTGGGAAGCTACCCTACTCGGCCTGTCCTCAGTAGGCCCCTTACGGCCCCTCCAACAATTAAGGAACATGACCTCGCCAAGAGGCACCGGGCAGTAACCCTGCTCGGCCCATCCTTAGTAGGCCCTTTACGGCCCCTCCCGCGCTAAGGATCAAAAGCCCTCGCAAGAGGCAACCGAGCCCGCCCTTGCTCGGCTATCCCTGGCAGGTAGCTCCCTACCCCACAACGCCAGGGAGCAAAGCCCTCACCAAGAAGCAGCCGAGCGGCTACCCTGCTCGGCTATCCGTGGCGGGTAGCTCTCTACCCCACAACGCCAGGTAGCAAAGCCCTCACCAAGAGGCAGCCGAGCGGCTGCCCTGCTTGGCTATCCCTGGCGGGTAGCTCCCTACCCCCACAACGCCAGGGATCAAAGCCCTCGCCAAGAAGCGACTGAGCAGCTTCACTGCTCAGTCCATCCTTAGCTGGCCTCGTACGTCCCCTCCAACGCTAAGGATCAAAGCCCTCACCAAGAGGCAGCCGAGCGGCTACCCTGCTCGGCTATCCCTGACTGGTAGCTTCCCTACCCCACAACACCAGGGATCGAAGCCCTCACCAAGAGGCAGCCGAGCGGCTATCCTGCTCGGCTATCCCTGGCTGGTAGCTTCCCTACCCCTACAACGCCAGGGATCGAAGCCCTCGCCAAGAGGAACCGGGCAACAACCCTGTTCGGCCATCCTTAAGGACCAAAAGCCCTCGCCAAGAGGCACCGGACAATAACCCTGCTCGGCCTATCCTTAGTAGGCCCCTTATGGACCCTCCCGCGCTAAGGATCAAAAGCCCTCGCAAGAGGCAACCGGGCCCGCCCTTGCTCGGTTATCCCTGGCTGGTAGCTCTCTATCCCAAAAAACCAGCGATCAAAGCCCTCGCAAAGAGGCACCGGGCAGTAACCCTGCTCGGCCCGTCCTTAAAGATCAAAAGCCCTCGAAAGAGACAACCGGGCCCGCCCTTGCTCGGTTATCCCTTGCTGGTAGCAAACTACCGTAACACACCAGGGATCAAAGCCCTCGCCAAGAGGCACTGAGCAGCTACCCTGCTCGGCCAATCCTTAGTAGGCCACTTACGGCCCCTCCCGCGCTAAGGATCAAAAGCCCTCGCAAGAGGCAACCGGGCCCGCCCTTGCTCGGTTATCCCTGGCTGGTAGCTCCCTACCCAAACACACCAGGGATCAAAGCCCTCGTCAAGAGGCACCTGGCAGTAACCCTGTGATTGGAACGAAAAAGTGTTTGTAGAATATAACCGCAATCAATAACGGTGTCACGCGTAGCTAGACCGAGATGAGTACGGGTCATCCTAAGGGAAACGTTGAATCTTATACTCTTACTTTAGATGTGTTGAAAAAGAGAGGAGGAATAAAGAATTTTGTGAAAAGTTTCTAGATCTACGTTAAGCAAGAATGCAAAAAATATAGAACTAGATTATTTTAAAGATGTAGTTAATATAATAAGAGGGCTTGTAGGGTTCGTTAGGATTTAGTAGTTATGAACGATTAATTAAAAGTTATCCTTTTTATTCTTTAATAGATTTAAAACTAGAACAGCAGTGATGCATGTAGATTAGGGTTTCTGGAGGGAAAATGAATCCCACTCTTAACCCTTATCTCGACACGGAACTCCGTTCATATCTAGCCTTTACCAAAACAATCATTAATCTAATCTCTAATCGCGGTCGGGACTAGCAAAGAATTATTAGCACGCTCGATTAGGATGTTAATGATTCTTTTGATAAAGTTCATAAACTTTATAGGACTTAAAAAGGGTTTAGGGATGTTCATCGTCCATTAGCCTACCCTAATCCTACGAACCCTAACAAGCGGAGAATTACTCGCGCATGTTGGGAAAAGAAGATGAAAAGACAGAGAGGGAAAACATAATGTAAAATGCAAAAGAATTAAATAAAATAACTACCTTTATTAATCAACTTGAACAATCTATACTTTATTCCGTAGAAAATGATTACAAAAACTTGATTTGCTTCTCGATCTTTCCTAAGGAGGTAGACGAACAGTTGATGATCAGCCTGGATGCGTGTGCGTCTGGGACTTCGTGATCTCGTCGGCTTGATAAATTTTCCAAGAGGCTCTCGGTCCATTTTTATAGTGCCAAAACCAGAACCCAAGCTTCTAAATTAGAAAGTAAGCAGCAAAGATCTTCCCTAAAGATCCTCAGCTTCCAACTCCCTATACCTGCGGCGGATCCGCAGCATCAAGGGGCTTGGGCCGCGGATCCGCGGCCTGATGATCAGGGCCCTTGATCATTTTTCTGGGGCTGTCTCGATGTGACATTTGGCGATCCTTGGAACCTTCAGAATTTGGAAATCTTCTCGTGGTTGCTGCCAGACTTGGTCTCCAAGTTTTGCTTTCTTAATTAGACAAGTCTTCTTCAACAACTTGATTTCCTTGATTCTAGTCTTGAAAAATTCTGCACAACTTGGAAAAATTCTGCACAACAACTCAAATAGTATTTAGTAGATTTTGTTCTACAAGGATTTGGTCAATAAAATTATTTGCATACATTTTCCTACCAAATGCTAATTATAATATATCAACACATGGAAAATAGTATTTTTACACATAAACCCTCATATGTATGATATATTATAATAAAGTCCTTTTTTAATATGAAAATGGTAGGAAAAATGTAATAACAAATGTGCAGTTTTATCAACTGAACAAATACCCCCAAACTTATCTTTGATCGTCCCGAGCAAACTAGTTTATTCAAGAAGAGAAAAAGAAAGGAGAAAACTAAGCACGCTTTCGTAGGCAGACACGATTGCACTGAGCACGTGCAACAAGCCGTTAAATCTCTAGGTGTCCCTAGTAGGAGGAGTGTTGTCTCCTGAGGGTTTTCAGCGGATTACACCACAAAATCCAAAAACAAAAGAGAGATGGTGAAATTTACATATAAAGATAAGAACCATAAAAGAAAGACTTTGAAAATAAGAGTTTCCAACTACACTATCTTTTCAGTTGTTATGAGCCCTATCTTAATAGTCATGAAAAGATGTTAGAAATCACATTATCCCTCAATAAAATATCGTCTTTATTCTTCATTCCTACCTTTCATCCAAACATTGATCATATAACCCTACGTGTGTGTAAAGAACATCCCTACACTTGAAGAATTCAATTCAAGCTATCATACTCTTGTTCATCTACCTTAGTACTTTTTTAATTTGATGAATATTTAGATTTTCTCACACATTTTCATGCGACCGTTAATACTTCTTGAGGTACCAACAGACCGATTACTCGTGTGCTTGCTGATTAGGTGATAGTATTTTCCTCGTCTTGCACCACCTAAGGCTTAGCAGTGACTCCCAGACCAGTTGGCCTTAGGGCACTAGGTGAAGACGCACCCTCGCTATATTTTTTTTATTTCTGCCTTGGCGATAACAAAACCAGTGTTCATTTTTCTTTTCACCATTTTTATATTTTCTTCATTTTTTTATTTCTTTCATACTTTGGCTTTTAGACAAGAGCATTTCAAGGTATCCTCTACTATCCCGAGTTTCAAGACGTGTATAAGTGCAAATAGTAGGGTATCAACATTCAAATATTTGGCTTCCAGAATAGAAACTATTTTTCAGATTTATTTTTATCCTCAGATTAGTGACTTCCTTCATCTTACTGACCCTTGGGACAACAGCTCATAACTACTTATTACTAGTTCGTTTAAGAAAACTTCTAATTTTCTTGGTTTTCTTAAACTATTCCTATCTTTTGGATGTAATTTTTCACTTTCTACTCTTTTGTTTTAAAAAATTTTAATGCCCAGTGTCAAAGATAATTCAGTGAATACAAACCTCCCCCCAAACCTGTTTTCAGCAGTGTCCTCACTGATGTAACCTTTTAAGAACAAGGACCTGTATACTAGGAGAGAGATACAAGGGGTAAAATAATAGTTAAATGAAAACTACCCCCAAACTTGATCTTTGACACACACAGATATTCAATCAAATCCATTTTTACTCACCTCCATTCTTAAAATGAGAAATTGTTACAAAAACATGGAGGTGAGGCGGAGGAAATTTAGTTTTGACAAAGCGGCTCCTGTAAAAACAGGAGCTCCTCCACCGGGTCAACAGAAAAATACGGTTTTAATCTATGCCCATTTACTTTAAAAATTGAACCGTTTTTCAAATTTTTGACTTCAACTGCCCCGTGCGGGTGTACATACCGGACCACAAAAGGTCATTTCCAACGAGATTTAAGCTTACCCGGATGAAGATGGAGACGGGAATCGTAAAGAAGGACTTGTTGCCCCGATGTGAAGGTTTTTCTAAAAAGATTTTTATCGTGGAACACTTTAGTCCTGTTCTTTACTATCACCGCATTATCGTAAGCTTCATCGCGGAGTTCGCTTAGCTCATTCAACTGCAACTTCCGATAGCTGCCTGCATGATCAAGATCAAAATTAAGCTCTTTAATAGCCCACATTGCCTTATGTTCAATCTCGACAGGGAGGTGGCATGCCTTCCCAAACACAAGGCGGTATGGAGACATACCAAGATCGGTCTTATAAGCGGTGCGGAATGCCCAAAGAGTATCCGTCAATTTGGTTGACCAATCTTTACGGTTTTTCAAAAATGTCTTCTCCAATATTTGTTTGATCTGCCTATTTGAGATCTCAGCCTGCCCGCTTGTTTGGGGGTGATAGAGCGTAGAAAGCTTGTGAGTGATTGAATATTTCCGCATCAAGGCCTCGAAAGACCTATTACAGAATTGTGTCCCGTTGTCGCTAATTATAGCACGAGGGTGACCGAATCGCGAAAAGATATTTTCTTTAAGGAACTTAATGAAAACTTTGCTGTCATTAGTGTGACACGGTATAGCTTCCACCCATTTCGAGACATAATCAACCGCTAACAAGATATATAGATTCCCAAAGGAGTTGGGAAAATGGCCCATAAAATCAATACCCCAAACGTCAAATATTTCCACAACCAACATAGGTTGGAGCGGCATCTCATTCCTTTGTGAAATCCGACCCAAATGCTGACATCGCGGACAAGTTTTGCAATGTTCATATACATCTTTAAATAATGTTGGGTAATAAAAGCCACATTGCAAAACTTTCTCCGCCGTTTTTCGAGGTCCAAAATGACCGTCGCATGCCTGATCATGACAAAATAATAACACGCTCTTGAATTCATCGTTAGGGACACACCTGCGAATGATTTGATCGGAACAATACTTGAATAGATAAGGTTCATCCCAGTAAAAATATTTTACTTGGGATAGAAATCGAAGTTTGTCTTGTTTCGACCAATCACTAGGAATAAGTCCCGTCGCAAGATAGTTCACGATATCTACGAACCAAAGTTCGTAGGATACAGTCAAGAGCTGTTCGTCAGGAAATGAGTCATTTATCGGCACGGTCAAAGTTGGCGAAGAAGTGATGCGTGAAAGATGGTCGGCTACAACGTTTTCACATCCACTCTTGTCTCGAATGACAAGATCAAATTCTTGTAACAATAGGATCCAACGTATTAGCCTGGCCTTCGCATCCTTCTTCGATAAAAGATGTCGTAGGGCGGAGTGATCTGTGTAAACCACGATAGGCAGGCCAATCAAGTAGGGCCTGAATTTCTCTAATGCAAATACAACTGCCAAGAGTTCTTTCTCGGCAGTTGTGTAATTTATTTGTGCATCATTCAAGGTCCTACTTGCATAGTAAATTACATATGGCATCTTATCAATGTGCTGTCCTAAGACAGCACCAATAGAAAAATCTGATGCATCACACATAAGCTCGAACGGGTGGTTCCAATCCGGAGATGATAGAACGGGGGCTGTAGTGAGTGATTCTTTAAGCGATTCAAAAGTAGCTTCACAATCCGAATCGAAGTGAAAAGTAGTGTCCTTAGCCAATAGAAGGGTTAAGGGTCTAGCAATTTTGCTAAAGTCCTTAATAAATCTTCTATAAAATCCTGCATGACCAAGGAAGGATCGTATATCTTTGACACAGTTGGGACGAGGGAGGTTTTGAATGACATCTATTTTAGCTCTGTCAACCTCAATGCCTTTTCTTGAAATTATATGTCCAAGTACAATACCTTCTTGGACCATAAAATGGCATTTTCCCCAATTCAAAGTCAAGTTCTTATCCTTACAGCGGGTAAGAACCGCGTTAAGATTACGAAGGCAGTCCTCAAAGGAGTCCCCAAAAATGGAGAAATCATCCATAAAAATTTCTAGAAAATTTTCCACCATATCTGAAAATATCCCCATCATGCACCGCTGAAATATAGCGGAAGCGTTGCATAACCCAAAGGGCATGCGTCTATAAGCAAAAGTTCCGAAAGGACAACTAAAAGTGGTTTTATCTTGCTCCTTTTCGACGATGGGGACCTGGTTATATCCAGAGTATCCGTCCAAGAAACAGTAGTATTCGTGTCTCGCTAATCGTTCTTACATCTGGGCAATGAAAGGTAGAGGGAAGTGATCTTTCCTCGTCGCGACATTGAGTTTCCTGTAATCAATACATACGCGCCACCCAGTTTGGGTGCGTGTTTGGATTAACTCATTAGCCTCATTAGTGATGACCGTGATGCCAGACTTTTTAGGGACCACATGAATTGGACTTACCCATTGGCTATCAGATATGGGGTAAATTATTCCATTATCAAGGCACTTGACGATTTCTTTCTTTACCGCCTCCTTCATAACGGGATTTAACCGTCTTTGTGGGTCTTGGGTTGGTTTGGCTTCATCCATCAAATGTATGTGATGTTCAACAATTAAGGGACTAATCCCTTTGATGTCGGCCATCGTCCAACCAAATGCTTGCCGATTCGATCTCAATACTGCCAACAGTGCGTTCTCTTGCTCAAAGGCTAGAGAAGCGGAAATAATCACTGGCAAAGTCTCATTCTCTCCTAAATATGCATATTTAAGATGAGAAGGTAGCGGTTTGAGATCAAGAATTGGCGGAGAGACTATAGAAGGTGGGGCAACGGAATGATATTCGGACTCCATAAGAGGCTCAAAACTTGCATAAGATATTGACTCGGAAAGTGCTGCTGACTTTTGCAACGAGTCAACAGGTTCAATCTTAAGGTCGGACTCATTGAACATATCCTCACTGTGAAATGGTGCAAGATCAAACGATGTCTCATTAGTGTTGTCGAGAACATCAAAGCAAAGTTCCTCATCCATGCAGCTTTCGGAAGCTATCTCGTGGATGGAACAAACATCCAGCAAATGAGCAGAAGGTTCTGATGGTTGACTTCCTAGCTTGTAAATATTAAGCTCAATTGTCATTTTCCCGAAGGATAAGTTCATAGAACCGTTACGATAATTAATTACAGCGTTAGAAGTTGCTAGGAAGGGTCGACCAAGTATCACCGGGATTTGATTGCGTGGGTTTGCCACAGGTTGTGTATCTAAAACAATAAAGTCCACGGGAAATATGAATTCCCCGACTTTAATTAACACATCCTCTAGTTCGCCCCGAGGTTTGGTGATCGATCGGTATGCCATCTGGAGAGTACAATGGGTGGATTTTAACTCTCCAATTCCTAACTGCTCGTATACTGAATAAGGAAGTAAGTTAACGCTAGCGCCTAGATCGAGTAAAGCACGATTAATATTTTTACCCCCAATAGAAATAAAGATTGTAGGACAGCCGGGCTCCTTACGTTTCTTTGGTATTTGTTGGGTAAAAGCTGT
The DNA here is from genome assembly GCA_030015575.1 of Agapanthus africanus. Lineage (NCBI taxonomy): Eukaryota > Viridiplantae > Streptophyta > Magnoliopsida > Asparagales > Amaryllidaceae > Agapanthus > Agapanthus africanus. The sequence goes on along the minus strand of JASDDO010000006.1, from coordinate 2,346,405 downwards.
GCTAACATTACTCGTCATGAAAACCTTCTCAGGCACTTGAGTTTTTCTCTTCCTAGTGCACAAGTCTTTAAGGATTCTTGCATAAGATGGGACTTGTTGAATAGCATCTAGGAGAAGAATATTCACGCTAACTTGCTTAAACATTTCCACGATCTTCTCCATTTGCAGGTTAGGTCTGTTGGCCCTTAATCTGTTTGGAAATGGAGCTTGATCAATAAGTTTTGGGTCCAACGTTTGTGGAGAAGACTGTGGGGACGGATTCGATCCCAAAATTGGAGTGGGAATCGACTTAGATAGATTTGGCAAAATGTTCGAGCCTTGGGGAAAACGGAGAATAGGCTCGGATGAAGGTGGGAGACTAGACGAATTAGGGGAAGAAGAAGAAGAAGCTGGGGTATCAAATGTGTCACTAACATCAAATTGCTCACCCACTCGGTTGTTCAGCTCTCTCCCCGATCTCAACGTAGTAACGGCATTCACATTATGATTTTGTGAATGGCCAGGATTCGGTAAGGGTTGAGATGGGAGTTTCCCTTTTTCTCTCGCACTCATTGCACCGTTTAACTGTGCGATTTGGTTTTCTAATGATTTAATACTCTCACCATGGGAGGCGGAGTTTTTCGTTATGGTATCAATAGAAGACTTCATCTCAGCCGACAATTGCATGGAATGTTTCATGAACATATCCAAAGTTTGTGCAAGTGAAGAGTTGTCAGTACCGGCCACTTGTGGTGTAGAAATGTTGGCCGGATTTTGAAAATTTTGTGATTGAAAGGGGGGCTGATTCTGTGGTTGTGGTTGCTGTGGAGGAGGTCTTTGATAATTGCTTTGTTGGTTTTGATTCCAAGCAAAGTTATGATGATTCCTCCATCCTTGATTGTACGCGGAAGAATAAGGGTCGTTTCTAGGTCGCTGCTGAAAAGCAGCATTAGCTTGAAATGATGCATTCATAGGACATTCTTCCGTTAAGTGTGAAGGATCCGAACAGCAACCACAGACGGTTTTGGGAAGCGTAACCTGATTTAGGGAGACTGATGAGAATCTGTTCTTAATAGCGTCGAGTTTCTTCTGTATCGCTGCCATTTCGGCTTTCACTGCGATGGAAACATCGAGCTGGTGAATACCTCCCTTAGTTGAAGGTGGTCTTACGCTTTCCCACTGCAAAGTGTTTTCTGCGAGATCTTCCAAATATTTCCATGCTTCACCGTCATCTTTAGACATGAAATTGCATTGACACATTGTTTCAAGCATCTGCTTTGTCGCTGGATTAATGCCCTCATATATAATCCGACATAAATCCCATCTTTGTATTCCATGATGGGGGCATTGGACAAGCAGATCTTTGAAACGTTCAAAGCACTTCCAAAATGGTTCATTAGGAAGCTGGGTGAACTGGTTGATCTCGCTCCTAATATGAGCAGTCTTATGGTTTGGGTAAAACTTCTTAAGAAATGCTATGACGAATTCATCCCAATTAGTGATAGAGTGTGCGGCAGTATTGTAAAGCCATTTTTCTACCAAGTCACACAGTGTGAATGGGAGAAGACGCAAACGCATAACATCGACAGTCAACTGTGAAGTACCCATCATTGCGCATACGTTTCCGAATTTGGTGATGAAAACGTATGCGTCTTCCGACTCAAGCCCGTGAAATTTGGGCAGCAGATTGATGTAATGGGGTTTAATTTCAAAATTATCCCCGTTAGGTGGTGGAAAAGATAGACAGGTGGGAAGAGGACCACGGATAGGATAGCATCTCTCTTGGAGAGAGATGCGCGGTGGATTCTGCGCACCTACGGGCGGTGGCAGCATGGTGTTATATTCTGATGGAGTGCCGTCCATCTCGATCATGGTGTGTGGTGGGGGAAAAGAAGATGAAGAAGCACCGACCTCAGAGTCGATAGCAGGAACGCGGACAAGAGGGGCACCAGGATCCCGTGTCCAGCCGAGCATGCACTAAGCGGGTTTAGTGCAAGTGGCAGCGTGTGTGTGATTTTAAAATTGGTTTGTTTTGAAAAAAAGTGGGACTCAAGACAAATTACTCTAAAATGCACAAGCAACCCTAGAACTAAGGTCACCTAGGTCCAGTCTCTAGACCGCTCCTAGACTTCCAAAGGACAAGCCGCATGATCAATCCTCTACCGCCACCGTACTACCCTTGTAGCTAGGTAAGTGTCAGGTAAGTGGGAAGGAACCACAGTAGTGGGCCTAATTAATAACCACTAGCCTTTGACACACTTGCCAAGGCACTACAAAAGTAATGCAGATAAACGATAGATTACCCACGACCTTCCTTTGTCCTTATTGAGCGCGGCAGTCCTTAGAGTCTGGTCTAGATATTTTTTAGATTAATGAAGGGTTGGTCTAGATGCTCGGTTTGTGATTTGTGGGGCTTAGGAAGGGTGATGAAATCCCCACCTAATCTTGATTTGGTCTTTGCCCCTTAGAGTCCGAATTAAAATATGCAAAACAAAACCAATCACAAAACTTTTGCAAAAAGATTTTTGGGCGGCGCTATTTTGCAAAGAATCCTGCAGAAAATAGATTTTATTGGATTTGAGAGGAGAGAGAAGGAGTTGAAAAAGATACCAGAGAATTGTGAACCCTAGATCCCCTTTTCAAGCCGCGTTTCCGCCGCAGATGCTTGCTAATGCCGTGGTTCCGCCGCAGGAGGGAAGGTTCGGGTGATGAAATTTTTTTATGTGCCTTTCTTTGCTCCTCTGGATCTCTAAGAATGCCTCTGTCTTCTGTTTTCCTTAATTCTGTGACTCCAGATCTCCTTGCAAAATTCACGCACAAATCGTTAAATATGCAATTTGAAGTTTTGTGTTAATAATGATATGAATCGTCTAAGAATTCAACACAAATAGTAAGAATAAAAAATTACGCACGTATCCCCGGCAACGGCGCCATTTGATTGGAACGAAAATGTGTTTGTAGAATATAACCGCAATCAATAACGGTGTCGCGCGTAGCCAGACCGAGATGAGTACGGGTCGTCCTCAGGGAAACGTTGAATCTTATACTCTTACTTTAGATGTGTTGGAAAAGAGAGGAGGAATAAAGAATTTTGTGGAAAGTTTCTAGATCTACGTTAAGCAAGAATGCAAAAAATATAGATCTAGATTATTTTAAAGATGTAGTTAATATAATAAGAGGGCTTGTTGGGTTCGTTAGGATTTAGTAGTTATGAACGATTAATTAAAAGTTACCCTTTTTATCCTTTAATAGATTTAAAACTAGAACGACAGTGATGCGTGTAGATTAGGGTTTCTGGAGGGAAAAGGAATCCCACTCTTAACCCTTATCTCGACACGGAACTCCGTTCATATCTAGCCTTTACCAAAACAATCATTAATCTAATCTCTAATCGCGGTCGGGACTAGCAAAGAATTGTTAGCGCGCCCGATTAGGATGTTAATGATTTTTTTGATAAAGTTCATAAACTTTATAGGACTTAAAAAGGGTTTAGGGATGTTCATCGTCCATTAGCCTACCCTAATCCTACGAACCCTAACAAGCGGAGAATTACTCGCGCATGTTGGGAAAAGAAGATTGAAAAGACAGAGAGGGAAAACATAATGTAAAATGCAAAAGAATTAAATAAAATAACTACCTTTATTAATCAACTTGAATAATCTACACTTTATTCCGTAGAAAATGATTACAAAAACTTGATTTGCTTCTCGATCTTTCCTAAGAAGGTAGACGAACAGTTGATGATCATCCTGGATGCTGTGAGCGTCTGGGACTTCGTGATCTCGTCGGCTTGATAAATTTTCCAAGAGGCTCTCGGTCCATTTTTAATAGTGCCAAAGCCAGAACCCAAGCTTCTAAATTAGGAAGTAAGCAGCAAAGATCTTCCCTAAAAATCCTCAGCTTCCAACTCCCTATACCTGCGGCGGATCTACGGCATAAAAGGGCTTATGCCGCGGATCCGCGGCCTGATGATCAGGGCCCTTGATCATTTTTCTGGGGCTGTCTCGATATGACATTTGGCGATCCTTGGAACCTTCAGAATTTGGAAATCTTCTCGTGGTTGCTGCCAGACTTGGTCTCCAAGTTTTGCTTTCTTAATTAGGCAAGTCTTCTTCAACAACTTGATTTTCTTGATTCTAGTCTTGAAAAATTCTGCACAACTTGGAAAAATTCTGCACAACAACTCAAATAGTATTTAGTAGATTTTGTTCTACTGGGATTTGGTCAATGAAATTATTTGCATACATTTTCCTACCAAATGCTAATTATAATATATCAACACATGGAAAATAGTATTTTTACACATAAACCCTCATATGTATGATATATTATAATAAAGTCCATTTTTAATATGAAAATGGTAGGAAAAATGTAATAACAAATGTGCAGTTTTATCAACTGAACACCCTGCTCGGCCCATCCTTAGTAGGCCCCTTATGGCCCCTCCCGCGCTAAGGAACAAAAGACCTCACAAGAGGCAGCTGAGCGGCTACCCTGCTCGGCCATCCTCCGCTGGAAATTTACTACCTTACAACTCCAGGGATCGAAGCCCTCACCTAGAGGCACCGGGAAGCTACCCTGCTCGATCTATCATCGTCATGCCCCTCCGAGCCTTCCACGCTAAGGAACATGACCTCACCAAGAGGCATCAGGTTCTACGTCTAAGCGATCTCCACCTCGACTTCGGGGCCATGGAGATACCGTCTTCCCGCCGGTCTTCACACACTTGGCAAATGATCAGATTCAATCCGACGCGTAATCGCTAGACGAAGAACCGAAACAACATGAAGGCAGTACTGTGCAAATACAAGTGTTCACCGACAGAAGAAAATACAAGCACAAACACTACTGCAAAAACAAAAATCTTTATTCACAAAGTCAAAGCTTTTACAAGGGTATTGTAGGCTTCCCAGAATTACAAAATGCCCGGAGGCCAACAAAATTCCAAATGCAACAAAAAGAAGAAAAAACAAGAAGACAAGGGGCTTCAGGCCTCAGGGCCAGGCGCAACCCCGGAAAGCTCAGTGCCCACCATAGGAGCCTCGACGTCGCCCTCACCGAGTATCTCTTCCCCGACCTCATCCCTGAGGCCGTTCCCCTACCCGTCATCCACGCAAGGATATTCGGCTCGGAGCTCTTCGTCAGCGAACTCCGGCATCTGAGCCTTGACAGCATCGAGGGACTCGTGCCAGATGGCGGTGGTGGCCGAGGATAGGACGGTGTAGAACTGTTCCGACTTCTGGAAGTTCTCCACCGCCTTCGCCGCTCTGAGGTCGGCTCGCTTCGCCGCCTCTACCGCAGCCTCCAACTCCTTCCGAAGGGTGCTCGCTGACTTCTTCATGGTGCCGACGAGCATCTTGGAGTCCTGAAGCTTAGCCTCGGCAGCCTGGGCGGCCTCGCGGAACCTGGCAACCTCCTGCTTCGAGGCCGCCGCATCCTGCTTCGCGGCCGCCGCCTTCAGCTCCCACTTCGAGCTCTCCTCCAGCGAGGAGAGCTTGCCCGCGGCTCGCATCGCTGGGGCTATTTCATCCTCCTCCATCCGGACGACGAGAGCGACGTGCTGGAGGACCTGAAGAAATTAGAGGGGGTCAGAAAGAAAAAGGAGCACCAAATCTCATGAATGATGAGATGCTGGGTGAAAAATCGAGTGAGGTACGAGCACTAACCTGCACGACCTCTTGGGCGATGGACGCCATTTGCGCCTTCAGAGTCACCCTAAGGACCTTGTCCCCGGCTGACCTCTCGATGTCGGACAGCAAGCTGTCAGCGATAGAGAGCCCCGAGGGCACCTCAAACCGAAGCTCCCCCCCGTCCACCAAGATCGGGGAGGCCGGAGTCCGCGGGACTGCGCTGGGGAACCTTTTGAGGGCCGACAGCAGAGGACTGGTCTCTACCTCCGAAGCCAGGGCCTCATGCCCCTGAACCCGCTTTCGGCTCGGCACCTTGCTGGGCTCCGGGGCACGATCCGCACTTGAGCACTGGGGCGGGACGGCTGCTGGGGGAGCCGGGATCGACGTCTCACGAGAAGAGCTGGCCCCTCCAGCCTTCGACCCCTTCTTCGGTTTGCGCATGGCCGCTCGAAGGTAGCTCAAGTCCATGGGTTCTGCACAAAGCAAGGTACAATGAAGTTAGCAACACAAACAAAAATGAAAATAAACGCAAGCCTAACAGAATGCCTACGGGCTCCTAACTTACCGACGAATTGGGCGGGGCTGAGCCCGGCCTAACTAAGGGCCCGCTCAGAAAGCAGCACGTCAACCCGAGGAATGGGCTCCCACTCTGCCACTCTCACCGTATCGGGGTCGTTGGACGGGTTTCCCCGCCAGCACCTATCCCTAGACCACTGGGTGGGCATGGGCCAGTCCTCGCCTTCTGGCGGCCCAACAAAGAAAAACTTCTTCTTCCAATCGTGGATGGAAGAAGGCAAGACAACGACTCCCGACCCGGCTGTGCTCCCCTGTCGTTTCCTAAAGGAGAGGTAAACCCACCTCGGGTCGCTCGCGCAAGTGCCGGGGTGACCTTTGTAAATGAGAGAGGAGGCAAGGATGGAAAGACCGAAGGGGATCATCTGCAACTTCAAGCGGACTAGGAACCCAAGGAGAATCCTCCATGAGTTCGGCACTAGCTGGCCCGGGGCTAGCCCAAAGTAGTTTAGCGCTCTAACAACCTCGGGAGAGAAGGGCAGGCACATTCCGGCCCAAAAAGATTCCAGGTACAAGGCAATCTCCTTACCCCGCACCTAATCCGCCCTCTCTCCTTCCTCGGCCAAACGTAGAGTGTAGCCGTACGGGATATGGAAACGAACCCGAGCGGTGGCAAGCTCGTTCTCGTACCTCACCAAGGATGGCATGCCGAGGGCGTCCGCCACCTCCGCTCTGGGATCCACCCCTAACCCGCGACCCGGGAAAAGGATCTGATCCTAACTCCCCGGGAAGGCTCCGACTCGGTGAAGGGACCCCTAGAATCTACCCTGACGACATCTACAGACTCCTCAAAGGAAGACATCTAACCTGATGGAGAAGTCCTCGGCAGCGCAGAAATCCGACCTAAGAGGAGAGCGCCGAGCTTACAAGATCAAGAGCGAGGGAAATATGAAGAGAGATGGGCCCTGAAGCGGACCCCACTTATATTTATAGCCACCGGCGTCCTCATCCAACGGCGATAGTCAACTCCCGCTAAAACGACCCTTCGCATTCGACGACCATGATCGCTCCACCTGTCGCACGCACATTGGCCGTATCCCATCAGACGCCAGAGGTCTGCGGCCCGTCACGTCAGCCAACCAGCGTCCGACACGTGGGCTGTCGCTTCAGCAAAAATACACACGATCCGGCGCACCCACTTTAATGCAAAGATCTCGCCCTGATTCGCTGGCATCGCCCAGAAAATACAACGGATTACCCGGGGACACGCTCGACGATATCTTCGGAAAGGAGCTCACCTCGGGTGACCCGGCAGACCACTCTTGACCCGACCCATCAGCTGGTCGGGACGAGAGTGGGGGGCTAATGATGATGCTCGATATCGGTGATCTCCCGGATCATAACACGTGACAGATGACGTGTCCCAGAGCATGCAAAGAAGGACCTACAGTGGCCGACCCGACCACTCCCGTGCATGTCCTACAAACAAAGGCTAGCTCACCTCCGAGCCCCCTGGACAATTGGCCTCCTCGGCCTTCCAGCTCGTCTCCGGGCTACTGCAGAACCAAGATACCTCGGCTCTCCCGCTCGTCCGCGAGCTCTCCCGCCGAGGTCATCTTCCTCGGTCTCATAGACCGACCAACGGCACCGCTCACAGGCGCAACCGCCATCCCGCGAATCTCGCCATGCACGAGATATCCGTCGGCCACATCCCACGTTCTACGCCATCACGATCCCCCATTAACAAGCCTGTCTCGCCATTAATGGGAGATCCCGCTCACCACGCGGGCGTGACATCGGGAGTGTAACGGCCGGCATGATTCTCGCGCCTGCCCTTCCTGCTGCCACCGCTATATAACCCCCTTCTTAAGACGGTTCAAGTAAACCATTTTTTACTCCACTAAGCCGTTACTCTGCTCGGATCTCTAGTCTAACTTGACCGACGGAGGGTCCTCGGTGGTACAACCACCCCAGGACTTCCTTGCAGGTAGCTCGGCGCAAACAACATCACACCCATTGAGATTCACACGCTTCAAAAGCGACAGCCTCCAGATCCAATCTCAGCCACTCATCGCTGCCATCAGCACATCAACGGAAGGTAATATCTTGGCGCGATCCAGGTTGCGTCAGGTAATTACAAAGAGCAAACGAGGCTAGAATGTCACTATAGTTGGGAGCCTATAATGACACTCTAGGCACTGTTTTCTCTTTGCAATTAAGAGAAAATGGGGCCTAGAGTATCATTATAGGCTCCGTGTGCAAAAACAAATATGAATTGTTAGTTATCGGTATCATTGAATATCATGATGTTCATCTTATTCCCTTTCTCCACTTTCATAATATGGATTGTTTTCTCGCATAATTGATGTAAAGAAAAGGAAAAAAATAAATCATTATTTGTCTGAATTTGATTGCTCGTAGAAAAAGTCGTTACCTAACTTATTAGTATTTTAAAAGGGTAAGCTATTAATAAAATAAAACAAGGAAAAACCTAAAAAAAACCTTTCATGTTGTCTACGGGTTATGTTTTCATTTATGCTTTAGCCTGTGGTCCAATTATGTCGCATTCCGCATGTATCCATTCTTGCAAGAAACTATAATTGGTTGCACTTGATGAAAATTTGGTATTCAATACGAGATCATAACTTCAAATCTTAGCTTTGACCTATGTGAAAAGTCTTAATTAAGAAGACGGGCCTGAGCGAGGTAGAATAGAAGAAAAAAATTCAGATGCCCGGCCGGCACTAAAATTTCGAGACAAACATTTACCGTTGCAGCAGGTAGTTTTTAGTTAGGTTGCTTTAGTCAATAACATGATCCTAACCAAACCCATTTGTTAATTGGATCAAAAGAGAACTCATTTATAACCGATATCATTTATAGTTTTCAAATCAACCCTCAGACTCAACATTGTGGCATATCATGGGGGTTACAGCTATAATTTTCTATGCTTAAATAAATCCAAACCCTACATTTCAAACTAATACACCTCCCGACTCTTACCCCTCCTGCTAACCCCTACCTGTTGCCATCGAACTGGGAAAATAACCACCTCTTTCATGATAACAATTTTCCGTAACACGGCACTAAGAATAATTTCGTGATAACTAATATCTTAAATATATATCGGAATATCCATATATCACTTAATTTGTACATTTAATTTCCTTTCACAATTTGAATGCTAAAGGGTAAAAATGACTTAGGAACCATTATTTTACCACATTACTTACGATATTATATGTTAAAAATTAATCAGATAAAATTATTCTTAGTGTGATTTCTCTCATCTATTTAGTTATTTAAATAAATTATACAAGACAGTTAATAAATAACATTAGATCTCTTCATTTATATTTTGCAACATTTTAGTTCTTTTCGATGATATTTCTTTTGACCTTTCTTTTCACAGGAATTTAAGTTTCTAAATTATGCATTCGATATGTTATATTTCGCCCATACTGGCATAAATTTATGGCTCCGCCATTGTCCGCAAGCATTTCCAAATAAATAGAAAATTTAGGTTGATTTTTATTTCCCTAAAACATCATTAATCTCTATTAAATATAATTTCCTATAGCACGAGGCAATTTTATTTGTTTCTACCAGAGTTTCCCCAAGTGGTTCTTATAAAATTTTCTTTATTTTTGGTGTTCATATATATAATAAACAAGACCAAGTTGGGCATTTGAACCGTCTTGTTGACCTCCTCATTATCTTCTACGAAGTCAATTTTATTGGGGAAAGGTTGAGCTTGAGCTGAAATTCATTAAACCTTGATATCAGATGGTAAATTAATAATTAAAAAAAAAAAGACCATCGATCATCGATAGGAAATTAAGGTTTTCCGACACATCGGCCTCTAGGATATGTAAAAGATCGACTTCGTCCTTTGTTAATTTCCTTGGTCAGGAATTTAGTGCGTACCAACTCGAAAGGCTGATCAAGATGCACGTGTTATGAATACCCTGTGTATCCTAAGTTAATTTCAGAGGCCGGTAATTAATTTTGTAAAATTACGGGTTCAAACCCTAATTTGAGGCTATATGAGGACTGATGGAGGTCCTTTTCGGGTCTTCGTGGAAGAGGTGGTGTGAGGAGTTTGGTACCGAGTACCTGCAAAGAAGTCCCGGGGTGGTTTGGTACCACCAAGGACCCTCCGACGATCAAGTTAGTGATGAGATCCGAGCAGAGTAACGGCTTAGAAGAGTAAAAAATGGCTTACTTGACCCCTCTGTGATGGGGGTTTATATAACGGTGGTGGCACGCAGCAGCAGGCGCGAGAATCTCGCCGGCAGTTTCGCTCCCAACGTCATGCACACGTAGAGAGCGGATCGTCCATTAATGGGGATTGTGATGGCGTGGAACGTGGGATGTTGCCGGCGTAGAATCTGTGCATGGCGAGATTCGCGGAGCGGCAGTTACGCCTGTGAGCGGTGGAGTTGGTCAGAGGGCCGAGGAAGACGGTCTCGGCGGGAGCTCGGGGATGAGCGAAGAGGCTGGGGAGTCTTGGTCCTGTGGCAGCTCGAGGCGAGCTGAGGGGCCGAGGAGGCTAACTTGCAGGGAGCCACGAGGAGGGCCAACTTGTGCTTGCAGGTCGGGTGCAGGGTGGCCTGGTCTGCCCCCGTGGGCCCTTTCTTCTGAGTCTTGGGACACGTCATCTGCCACGTGTCTTGATCCTGGAGATTGCCAATATTGAGCATCATCATTAGCCCCCCACTCTTGTCCCGACCAGCTAGCGGGTCGGGCCAGGAGTGGACTGCTGGGCCTCCCGAGGTGGGCTCTTTTCTAGGGCTTTGTCGGGACGAGTCCTCAGACCGTCGGTTGTCTTTTCCGCTAGCGAATCGAGGAGAGATATCTGCATTTAAAGAAGGTGTACGACGTGGTGGAGGTCGAGGACCTCGAGGTCGTACCTGGCCCCGAGGTGTAGAGCCCCCGTTCTCCTCCTTTTCTTTGTTTTCTTGAAAAAAAAAATTCTTGAATTTTGTAAGGCTGGGGAGCCCAAAAAATACCCTTTATAAAACTTATGTCTTTGGCAATAATAAAGTTTTTCTTCGGCTCCATAGAATTGCGCTCTACCATCTGTTTGTGAAGAATGCCCGCAAGATATCTTTGCTTGTACCGTTGTGCTTTCATGTCAGGTTGGCCATCTTTCTGGCGATCGTCCGTCGAGTTGACTTCAATCACCGGCCGATGAGCGCTGCCGAGGAGGTATCCCCATGGGCCCCGGAGTCGAGGGGAGATCGGTTAGACTTGGATAAACCTGACGCCCCTCACTGGGGTCTCGAATCCTCTGTGGGCCACAGGGCTTCTCTGATTTCGAGTATCAACCACCATCCGGGAGTGACTGGGCAGGGTAGCTGCTCAGTCGCCTCTTGCAAGGGCTTTCTGGTCCCTAGCGTTGTGGTAGGGGAGCTACCCGCCAGGGATGGCCGAGTAAGGACTCGACTGCCTCTGAGAGGACTTGGGTCCTTAGCGCTGGAGGGGCTGTAAGAAGCCCATTAAGGATGACCGGGCAGTGAAGCTGTGCGGTTGCCTCTTGGAGAGGGCTTTAACCTCTGGCGTCGTGGGTAGGCAACTACCATCCTGGGATGAACGAGCGGGGTAGCCGCTCTGGTGCCTCTTGTGAGGGCATTTGATCCCTGGCTTCGAGGGTAGGGAGCTACCAGCCGGAGTTGACCGAGCAGGGTAGCTGCTCGGTTGCCTCTTGTGAGGGCTTTGATCCTTCAGGACGGGGACCGAGCAAGGTTACTGCCCAGTGCCTCTTGGCGAGGACTTTGATCCCTGTCAGTTGTGGTAGGAAGCTACCAGCCGGGGATAGCCGAGTAAGGACTCGACTGCCTCTGGGAGGACTTTGGTCTTCAGCGCGGGAGGGGCTGTAGAAGCCTACCAAGGACCTTTGGCCGGGCAGGGTTACTACCCGGTGCCTCTAGGCGACGGCTTTTGTCCTGAAGGATAGCCGAGCGAAGGATCCTCGGGCTCAACTGCCACTGGGAGGGCTTTTTGACCCCCAGCGTTGTGGCAGGGAAGCTGCCCGCTGGGGATAGCCGAGCGAGGGATCCTCGGGCTCGACTGCCTCTGGGAGGGCTTTTTGATCCCCGGCGTTGTGGCAGGGAAGCTGCTCGCTGGGGATAGCCGAGCGAGGGGTCCTCGGGCTTAACTGTCTCTGGGAGGGCTTTCTGATCCATGGCGTTGCGGTAGGGAAGCTACCCGCCAGGGGTGACTGAGTAGGGTAGCTGCTGGGTTGAATCTTGACGAGGTGTAGCCCGACCGTCCAGCTGCAGGTGCGGGAAATAGGAACGGTCGGGGCAACGGCGCGCGTAGCCAGCGCATTGAATGCGGAGGGAGGCGAAGTGCTAAAGGCGCGTAGCTTCTATTCCACCGGAGAAGGCTTGATGGCTGCCGCGTGGCAGCGACTCCCTGGGTGAAAGCGGGCGACTGTTGGGCTGCGCAGTTGGCTATATAAGGCTGAAGGAGTACTGGTCTTTCCATCCTTCATAAACAAGTCGTCGAGAATGCAGGACTTCCCATTTACCATCCCGACATCGTCCACTTTGAAGACGTGTACCTTTACGACCCGTACTACACCGAAGACACGGTACAGCTGGTCTACGGGAGCATTGAGGACCATTTCGGCCGGCTGCTCCCCCGACGCTCCTCCCTGCTGCAGCTGCTGATGTACTCTATCTGGAGGGCGTCGCCGGGGCTTTACAACCCCCTGTCTAAGCTGCTCTATGACGAGGCCGTGGGCAAGCTGTGGTCTTTGAGGCGCTTCGGCCTAATCTCTGTGAACCGGCTGGCCTGCTTAGAGGCGCTCGTCCGCGAATGCTACGAGCTGAGGCTCGGGATCGACGCGCGCGGAGGGAACCGGGGACAGAGGTTGGACCTTGCGAGGCCGCGGTTGGCGGAGATCTTTACCGAGTACCACGAGCAGTGCTCGCTGCACCCCCTTCCCCCACTGTTGTAATTTTCTTTTCTTTTTGCATGTATGGCTGAGGAGCCCATAATACCTTTTGAATAAACAAAGCTTTTCTTTCCTTTTCGCAATACTCCATTGGTCTTTATTAGATTAACAATCGATCCTAGGAAGAATTTACATTGCTCTAAAAGAAAGGTACAGGCTAGTATATGACTTTATTGGTTTGGGCCGAGCTCTCTGAAGGGCTGTTGGCCTCCGTGGTTGGCATAGGGTATGGGGCTCCCTGAGCTTCGGGTTGGCCGTCTGCTGAAACGAGCATGATCTGACCGATGGTCAGGTTGGCGGGAGGGTGATGCCTCTCCTGCTCGCGGTCGGCCTGCCGTTTGTCCATCGTGTAGGCGGCGAGGTGCCCAAACCGGATGAGCTCTTCAATATAGTCCCTCAGTTGCTTGCAGTCCTCCGTGGCGTGGCCCAGTACCCGGTAGAAAGCACAGTAGAGGCCCCAGGTTCGCTTTGCGGCCTGACGCGGGATCGGAGAGAACTTGAAAAACCCCTCGTTCTGGGCCTCCTCCAGCAACACTGCGAGGGAGACGTTGAGGGGGGTATACTCCTGGAACTTCGGGTGGTAGGGCTACTGACGCTCCGGCCTCTCCTCTCGAGCCCGCTTCTTCTGGTCGGACCGTTCTGCCCGGGGGAGGTTAGCATTCACCTCGGATTCCAGCTGAACCTCGCGCTCGTTCCACGCCTTGACCTCGGCCATGGTCTTAGGTTGCGCCAACGCGAAGGAGCGTAACCATTCCTTGTGCCTCACACCAGATCTAAGCGCCGTGATGACGGTTTCGTCCCGGTGCTCGGGCACCTTGAGAAGGGCGTTGTAGAAATGGGTAATGTAGGCCTTGAACGTTTCCTCGTCCCCACTCTTAACCGTGAAGAGATTGTCAACCGTGCGCTTCTGTCGACGGTTCCCCACGAAATGGCCGAGGAACTGAGTAGCTAGCTCGTCGAAGGTCAAAATCGAGCGGGGCTCGAGTCCCAGGAACCAATCCCGACCTGCGCGGATAAGAGTGGCCGAAAAGGCTCTGCACTGAGTGGCGTCGGAGTGATCCTGGAAGCTCATCCCCACGGTGAAAGCGTCCAAATGGTCCTTCGGGTCGGTTTTCCTGTCGAACAGAGAGACCTTTGGGGGCTTGTTGCGCGAAGAGATGCGGATGGCGAGCAATTCCTTGGTGAACGGTTTTATAGGTGAGTCGGAGGCATACTTAGCTCCATCGCTCGAGAGGTGAGCCTCCCGGCGCATGCCCTCGATTTTCTTCTCGAGGGCGTCGAGCCGACCATGGTATCCCGAGGAATCGGCGTCCTGGGATCCCTGGCCTCTGCTGTGGGTGACCTGCGTCTGGGAGCGGCCTCGGTTCCTCTCGATGAGGTGCCTCAGATCCCGAGGCGAGGTGGCTCTGTAACCGCCGAGGTGAACTCCTTCTGTGTGGCCCCGCCGAGTGTGGTGGTGTCAACCACGCCTGTGGATAGGCGAAGTGACTGACATCTCCTCAGGGGGATAAGGGTCGCGTGGAGGCTCGGGGCGGGGCGTTCTGGCGGAGGATCTTGGTATGGATCCGTGGGGCGCCCAGCGGGCCTCAGGGAGCACCGGCTCGAAAGATCGGTGGCCAGGAGTCGTTGTCTGCTGGTGGTCAGCCGTCCAGACAGGGGCAGAGCCTTCTGGGGGAGGTGGAGCGGCGATCTGGGGCCCAGGCCCGGCCGTTTGGACGCGGACGAGGGCCTCCAAGAGGGATTGCAGCCGATCTATCCGGCCTGCGAGGTCGTTGATGATGGTCATTGGAAGAGGCTCATCCCCGCCTTCGTTGAGTGGAAGGCGGCGGCTAGTACCGGGATCTTCGGGTTGGCTGCTTGCCATTTGGACGAAGATCGGAAGGCCAACTTTGTGTTTTGTGGAGTTGTTCCCACAGACGGCGCCAACTGATGGAGGTCCTTTTCGGGTCTTGGTGGAAGAGGTGGTGTGAGGAGTTTGGTGCCGAGTACCTGCAAAGAAGTCCCGGAGTGGTTTGATACCACTAAGGACCCTCCGACGATCAAGTTAGTGATGAGATCCGAGCAGAGTAACGGTTTAGAAGAGTAAAAAAATGGCTTACTTGACCCCTCTGTGATGGGGGTTTATATAACGGTGGTGGCACGCAGCAGCAGGCGCGAGAATCTCGCCGGCAGTTTCGCTCCCGACGTCACGCCCGCATAGAGAGCGGATCGCCCATTAATGGGGATCGAGATGGCATGGAACGTGGGATGTTGCCGACGTAGAATCTGCGCATGGCGAGATTCGCAGAGCGGCGGTTATGCCTGTGAGCGGTGGAGTTGGTCGGAAGGCCGAGGAAGACGGTCTCGGCGGGAGCTCGGGGATGAGCGAGGAGGCCGAGGAGTCTTGGTCCTGTGGCAGCTCGAGGCGAGCTGAGGGGCCGAGGAGGCTAACTTGGAGGGAGCCCCAAGGAGGGCTAGCTTGTGTTTGCAGGTCGGGTGTAGGGTGGCCTGGTCGGCCCTCGTGGGCCCTTTCTTCGGAGTCATGGGACACGTCATCTGCCACGTGTCTTGATCCTGGAGATTGCCAATATTGAGCATCATCAAGGACCCTTAGGGTTATTTGTTAGAGATCTCATTTATCTCAGATCTAGGAGTAGGAGTGGATCAAATCTTTGACATTAAGACGGCTTAGGATTAATTGTAGGAATCGAGATAAGTATTTTAATTTTTTAGTATAGTTTTTTCTGAGTTTAATAGTAATTCTTGCTTTTAAATTCTTCCTATTAATTCCTTACTTTTAATTTCTTGTTTAATTCTTGCTTTTCCTTCCATAAATTCTTGCCTTTAAATTCTTTAAATTCTTGCCTATGAATTAATTTAGAACAACCAATCTCCAATTAAATGTTCTAATTTGATTTAATAAAAACTTAATTAAACGTTGTGCTTCTGGTTCCACCCCTTTGCTACAATAACCCGTAAGCTTGCGGAAATTAAATATTAATTGAAACACCCAACATTCACCTAATTATTCAACACTTCCTTCCCTCCTTATGCTCTCGATTGGAGCTTCATGCTCGCCACCGCATCCCCAATGATCTCTTTGTAAGATATATATGCCCTAGAGGCAATTATTTATAATGGGTGATATATATATATATATATATATATATATATATATATAGGACAATCTTGTTCGAAATGATAGTATGATATCTGATTTGACTTTATCTTAACATGTTTGTATGTTCTACTTGTTATTGCGTACTACTTATACATATTGATAAAACCTGTAGGATGTGCTTGACTATCAGCGTTGTGGTGGCAGTCATACTTGTGAGGGCCGGATAGTCTATAAGCATATCCTTAAAGGTGTCCCCAGTCGTAGGAATATCGATACAAGACATCGATATTCCAGAGTAGACTGGTGTATACGTTTTCAGACCCCGACGAGGGTGGATGGTTAGTCTTACAGCCATTGGTGTATTTCATCTAAAATTGTATACATGCGCTTACTGTGGATGGGTAAACTGGACGGACTCGCCGAGAACTGATGGATGGTATTATACCTAACGTCAGATGGAAGTTCTCGTGTGGCATGTGTACAGCTAGTCTGTAGACCTAAGATCATCATTTGTCTCGTGTGAGTTCCCACCGTGCTTTGACTACCATCCTACCATGGCTCAAAGAAGCCATGCAAACAGGTTTTAGTTGGGTACTGCCCCGAGCCACATGGAGGCAGTGAGTGATTGTTAGGGATTCGTCTCTCCCGGTATAGAGAGTCGATATCACACTGTGCTTGGTTGGTCAAAGTAATGACTCTGAAATCACTGTACAGAAATTTTCTTGATATTGTACAGAAAAGAGTATTACGCCCCGTGTAAGAATTAAAAGTTATTTCTATTAAATAAAAATAAGAAACGACTTGTAGCTTACTGCTAAAGCCTCTATACTGTTGTGGCTTAGCCCGTGTGTTCGATTCCCTTCAGACATAATTATTTTTTTCTGATTTTTTTCTTTTTAATTTTTGTAAGCCTAAAAGTTGCCCGTGCAATACACGGGGAAAGGAAAAATTTCAGAAAAATCAAACATACGCAAAATGGAGTAAACACAGAAAAATCCAAGTAGCACGAATCTCGAGGCGATTGCCTCAGATCCAACCGGCCAAATTGCCTCATGAGCCGGCGCCTACGGTCCCGATGCACCCAAATTGATCCGTGCTTTGTACACTCGTCTCTTCAACTCTCCTGCATTGTTTGATTTCTCTGCAATCAAACAGAGACTCTTCATTTCACTATTTAACATCTTTTTAATACTTTTTAATCCAAAATTTTAATTTCCAAAGCCTAATTCTCCACTATAAATACCACCCCATACCCTAGCTCTCCTCTATTCTGAAATTCTAACAAAAAAATCTCTCAAAAAGTTTTTAAGTGCAAATAGAGTCGAGTGGAGCTAACGACCAAGCTTGTTCCTTCGAAGATCGAAGCCGTTTTCGAAGCTTCCAAGATATCACGAAGCCCCTCTCTTCTTCCTTAGCCGTAAGTCCTTTCCAACTCTCTTTCTTTTCATCGCAACTCATCTCCTAAAAACATATCGGTAAAGTGGAGTTACCACCGATACCTTTCTTTTTAAACTTGAAACTCCATTTTTCTTTATATTTTGGTCAAACAAATGTTACCACTCCACTTGTAACTTCGATTACAATCATTTAGCTTCAAGTTTAACCAAATTCTCATGTGAAACAAATATAAACGAACTTTTCATTAAAATACCTCAAACTTTATTATCAACTATTTTCGATAACTTTAAAACAATACCTTTAGGAAAACTTCATGGGGTAATGACCTACCTCATACGCACACTTTGGTTTCATAGCACGATACCTTTATATGTATGGTTGGTTCAAGATATGCTTTTCATTAGAATACCACATCTTTTAAAAACCGGGTTTCTTTTAAAGTGGTATTTTGTAATCCTTGGTAAATACACATTTACAACCCTCGTTAGGGGACCCGCTATTGGATGGTGTGGATTATCACACATTCTTGGGATAGTTGAGCGAGATGCAGAACCCCTCATAGAGTAATCGATCTCGAAAGGAAATGAAATACGGTTCTTAAGAAACGCGAATTTTCTAAACAAACTAATTTTTTGAAAAATTATACAAAAATTATAAATTCGTATTTTCAAAATATTATGAAACTATGTTTTTTAAAGTGAAAGATTAAAATGTTAATAAAATACCACCAAATTATCAAAAAGGGGTAGTTTTCAATAAAATACCATAAACTTTTAAAAACTAAGTTTTTATCATTAAAATACCCCAGTAATTAAAACACATACACATGAAAATCCTAGATGTTATAAATCACCCTCGAGATCTTTTTTTAAACTATATTAAAATATTTTCGTAAAACCCCCTCGAGATATGCAAACAATACTTTAAGGACTATAGAATTAATATAGGTTTAAGCGGTATCATTTTTCTTGAGCCCCATAGAGCCGGAGGAAGTGAGTGCTTGCTTATTCAGGTTAGATAACTTAACGGAGTTATCAATGACAATTGTCTTGGAAAAAAATACAAATCCTGTCGTCCATGTGCAGCAGTTGCCGATTACTCCCGAACCTAAGAATTCAAGAGTTAAATCCATTCCCAAGTGTCTGACTCAATCTGAGTCCAAACTCAAACCAGAGTCCAAATTAAACACGAACTTGAATACTTGATCATGAACCTGAATACTCAAATTCAAACATCAATTCAAATTTTCATACTTGACTCGATTTGACCGAACCATGGTTATAACTTGACATGAACTCGCCATGAATGCTTGAACATATGATTACATCCTGAACATGAACCTGAACATTTATATCCATAGATTCGGCCAAAACCTGTAATCGTAATGCATATAATACAATACGCGGGGATAAAGGGGTAGATTGGTACGGAACGTGTATCGTGGCATAAGAGGTCACTTTACAAGACACCTACATGAATTCATTTACAGTTGTCCTGTGGGTTATGACGGGCCTTGTTCTACATGTTACCATAGTTCATGTCACGCCCCGCTTCCTAGAAGACGGAAGCGGTGACGTGGCGTGCCCGCAACGTATTTACTAAGCAATAAATACGTTAAGCGTAATTAAGCAATATATAAAATGAACAAGAATCACAAGAGAAATAAAATAAAACAACAACTTTATTTACATTCATCTTTACATACAACTGTTTGAAATAAAAGATACAATGATGTAAAGCAGTGCCTAAACAGTGGTATATAAAAAGAAAGTACAAGTGAACTAGTAGTCAGGCTGAGCGGTGAGCTGGTCCAAGTCCTCTAGGCTCGATCTCCTGAGAGTCCGGTTTTCCTGACGAATATTCCAAAGAAAGAAATAGAAGCAATGTCGTCAGCGAACTAACGCTCGGTAAGTCCCAAAAGAAGAAAAAGAATGTAGCAAGTAATGTGAAATGAACAGGTAAGTTGTGTATGATTGATTACCAGTATATGATAGTTATTCTAACGTGTTTGTTTGTAGTTTGGTAAAGAAAGTATTCATGTTTACGAGAGGAGTCCATCTTACCCCGTGGATTATGGTAACATGTAGTACAAGGCCCCGTCATAACCCATGGGACAACGACACGTGAATTCATGTAGGTGTCTTTTAAGTGACCTCTCGTGCCACGATATACGTTCCGTACCAATCTACCCCTTTATCCCCGCATAATGTATTGTATAGATTATATTTACAAGTCTTGCCGAGACCATGGATACAAATGTTCAAGTATTCATGTTCACGATGTAATCTTATATGCAAGTAGTCATGTCAAGTTATAACCATGGTTCGGTCAAGTCAAGTTATACATGTTTGATATTGATGATTGATTTCAAGAATTCATATTCATGATCAAGTATTCTTGTTTGAATTTGGATTCAGGTTTGAATTGGACTCAGATTGAGTCAGACACTTGTAAACTGATTTAAATCTTGAATTAGGTTTGGGAGTTATCAGTAACTGCTGCACATGGACGGCATGATTTGTGTCTTTTTCCAAGAAAATTACCATTGATAACCCCGTTAAGTTGTCTACCTTAAATAGGCAAGCACTCACATTCTCGCGCTCCCTGGGGCTCAAGAGAATGGATCCCGCTTAAACCTATATTTACTAAAGTCTTTAATATTGTTTAATATATCTCGACGGGGTTTTATGAAAAGTATTTTAATATAGTTTCAAATAAAGCTCGAGGGGTGAATTATATTATTTAGGGTTTTCATGAGCATGGATTTTAAGTATTGAGGTATTTTAGTGATAAGCAATTAGTTTTGGAAAGTTCATGGTATTTTACTGAAAACTTGTCCTTTCGGTATCTTGATGATATTTTATTGAAACTTGTTAAACATTCATTTCTTTAGAATAATATAGATTTATATTTTGAAAATATGGATTCATAATTTTATATAATTTTAATTAAAAAATAATTTTATTTTATTTTAGAAAAATCCGTTTTTCTTAAAAACCGTATTTAAATCCTTTCGAGATTGAATGCTCTGTGAGGAGGTCTGCATCTCGTTCTACTAGCCTAAGGATGCGCGATGATCCGCACCATCCATTAGCGAGTCTTCTAAAGAGGGTTGTAAATGCGCAATCGCAAAGGATAGGAAATACCGCTTTAAAAGAAATCCGGTTTTTAAAGTTATGTGGTATTTTATTGTAAATTTTTCTTTTTAACAAATTTTTAATACAGAAGAGGAATCGTGCTATAGATCCAAATGTGTGTGTAGGGTAAGTCGTTACCCCATAAAATTTTTCTAAAGGTATAGTTTTAACAAAACTAAAAGTAGCGATATCAATGTTCATGGTATTTTAATGTGAAAGCTCGATTATGAGTGTTTTACATGAAATTCTTGGTTAAACTTGATTCTAAACATTAGTATTTAGGGTTACAAGTATTGTGTAAAAACTTGGTTGATCAGAAAATAAGGAAAAGGAGTTTCTAGGGTTTAGAAAAAAGGATATCGGTATTAACTCCATTTACCGATCTAAGTTTTGAAATGGAATTTCAATGAATAGGAAGAGGGATTGAGAAGGACTTACTATTTTAATATGTTAAAAAGAGGTTAAAGAAGAGGAGGGAGGCCTTGGGGTGTCACGGGAGCTCCGGAATCAGCTTCGATCTTCGTCGGAAGTTGCTAGCTTGCTAACTCCACTTTACTTCACTTGTACTATGACCTTTTTAGAGAGTTTTGCTTAGAATTTTCAGAATGGTGCTGAGCCAAGGTAGGGGATAGTATTTATAGTGGAGAATTAGGGTTTTGGAATTAAAATGGTGGATTAAAAAGCATTAAAATGTGGTTTAATTGTGAAATGAAGGGTCTATGTTTGATTACAGGGAAATCAAACAGTGCAGGAGAGTTAGGGGTAGGTGAAGAATTGTGTGTGCAAAGCATGGAGGCAAACGGGCTCATCAGAGTTATCGGCGCCGGTCGATCTTGGGAGTTGGGTCTTGAGATTCGTGCCATGTGGATTATTTTGTGTTTACTCCATTTTGTGCCTGTTTGATTTTTCTGAACTTTTCATTTTCCTGTGTATTTCACGTGCAATCTTTTGGGTTCCAAAAAGTTAAAAGAAAAATTCAAAAAAAAATAATGCGTCTGATGGGAATTGAACACAGGGGTTACGTCACAGCAGTGCAAAGGCTTTACCAGTGAGCTATAAGTTGTTTCTTACTGTTATTTAACAAAAGTGACTTATAACTCCAACTCAGCGGTAAAAACTCGTTTATTGTATTTTAACAAAAAAAATTCATACAAGGATTTTAGAGTCCTTACAGTACACAAGGTAAGATGGAATCCTCTCATATATATGAATACCTTTTTTATCAAATTACAAACAACTACGTTAGACTAGCTATTTTATACCTGTGGATGATCATATACAATTCTACCTGTCCTTTGTTCTTTTAGTTCCTATTTTCACTTGTTTATTTTGGGATTTATCGAGCGCTAGTTCGTCGACGACATTCTTCTCTGTTTTTCTTTCCTTGGAATGTTCGTCAGGAGGACCGGACTCTGAGAAGATAGAGCCGAGCCAGGAGGACTTGGACCAGCTTACAGCTCAGCCTGACTACTAGTTCTTTCTGCACTTACTTTCAGTATGCCATTGTTTAGGCATTGCTTTGTTTATTGTATCTTTTATTTTCATATAGCTGTATGTAAAGTTGAATGTAAATAAAATTGCCGTTTCATTTTATTACTCTTGTCATTCTTGTTCATGATTATATTGATTAATTACGCTTAACGTATTTATTTCATACTAAATACTTTGCGGGCTTGCCACGTCACCGTTTCCGTCTACTGAGAAGCAGAGCGTGACAGTCAACGCCATATGCCTCTGGCCAGGGCAGTTGAGAGCTACTGATAGATTAGATCAGTAATTTCTCGGATGGTATTGAGCCACACCGGCACGACTTATCAGGGTTAGTAGGGGTCTGATGTTGATTGCCCCTAAACCCGGTATACGGTACTCTCAGACGAACAGACCAGACTGTACGGATATTGTCACGGTTAGGCTCGGAAGGGGTTCAGATGAGTTTGCTCGTCGGCCTTCTTTTTCGACAGGTACCTGGATAGATGTTACGTACAGCTAGTACTGCCGACGTGCTTGTGGTTAAACCCACTGCCAGCGTACTGTCGAGTCTTTAGAGTCCCACATAGAAGGTTTCTCTGGTTCAGGCGAAACGAGTAGAGGCCGGATGTTTATACGTGCAGCGTTCCGATTGATTGTGTGTACTAGTTGCGCGGAATTTAATATGACGGTTTTTAATACCAGCGGGCTTAGAATTAAGCCGGTTCATTAAATCAAGTATTGATTTAATACTAGTATTATTTTTAGTGGTATTATTCTATCTCTTGGGTATTCATATTTTGATACGAATACGGGTATATATATACGGTAGAGAGTATTTTGTATTTATACAAAATATATTCTGGAAGGGGACACCTTATAATATGGATTTTTCTATTTATTGATAAATAGAAAATGGGGTGTAAAGGAAGCATGGGATGAGGGATGGTTTGGGCATTTATTGCCATCACTATTGAAGTATGGTGATTGTTGCGAAAGAGTGTGTTTGTAGTAGTTAACCGCAATCAGAACGGTGTCGCGTGTAGCTAGACCGAGGTGAGTACGGGTCGTCCTCAGGGAAACGTGGAACCTTTTAGTCTTACTATAGATGTGTTGAGAAAGAGAGGAGGGATAAAGAATTTGAAGAATAGTTTCTAGATCTACGTTAAGCAAGTATGCAAAAATATAGATCTAGATTATTTTAGGAATGTAGTTAATATAATAAGGGGGCTTGTAGGGTTCGTTAGGATTTAGTAGTTATGGACGATTAATTAAAAGTTATCCTTTTTATCCTTTAATAGATTTAAAATTAGAACGACGGTGATGCGTGTAGATTAGGGTTTCTGGAGGGAAATGGAATCCCACTCTTAACCTTTATCTCGACACGGAACTCCGTTCATATCTAGCCTTTACCAAAACAATCATTAATCTAATCTCTAATCGCGGTCGGGACTAACAAAGAATTGTTAGCGCGCCCGATTAGGAAGTTAATGATTCTTTTAATAAAGTTCATAAACTTTATAGGACTTAAAAAGGGTTTAGGGATGTTCGTCATCCATTAGCCTACCCTAATCCTACGAGCCCTAACAAGCGGAGAATTACTCGCGCATGTTGAGAGAAAAAGAGATGGAAAGAAATTGCATAATTAAACTACGAAGAAATAGAATAAGAAAAAGAAAGCTACCTTTATTAATCAATAATATTCATTACACTTTGATTCCTTAGAAAATGATTATAAGTACTAGTTGCTTCTCGATCTCTTCTAAGGAGGTAGATGAACCGTTGATGATCAGCCTGGATGTGTGAGCAGTCTTGAACTTCGTGATCACGTCGGCTTGATCATTTTCCAAGAGGCTCTCGGTCTCTTTTTATAGTGCCAAAGCCAGATCCCAAGCTTCTAAATTAGGGAAAAAGTAGAAAAGATTTTCCCCAAAAATCATCAGCCTCCATCTCTTCTTAACCGCGGCGGATCCGCGGCATCAAGGAGCTTGGGCCGCGGATCCGCGGCTTGGTGATCACAATCGTCCATCAATTTTCTGTGGATGGCTACTTGTGACATTTGGCGATCCTTAGCACCTTCAGAATTTGGAAATCTTTTCTTTTCTTCTGCCAGAATTGATTCCTTCATTTTGATTTCTTAATTAGGCAGGTTAGCTTTAACAACTTGATTTCCTTGATTTAAGACCTGAAAATTCTGCACAACAACTTAGATAATATTTAGTAGACTTAGTTCTACTAGGATTAGGTCAATAATATTATATACATTCTCCTACCAAATACTAATTATAATATATCAATACATGGAAAATAGTATTTTTACACATAAACCCTCATATGTATGATATATTATAATAAAGTCCTTTTTAATATGAAAATGGTAGGAAAAATGTAATAATAAATGTGCAGTTTTATCAACTGAACAAATACCCCCAAACTTATCTTTAATCGTCCCGAGCAAACTAGTTTATTCAAGAGGAGAAAAAGAAAGGAGAAAACTAAGCACACTTTCGTAGGCAGACACGATTGCACTGAGCACGTGCAACAAGCCGTTAAACCTCTAAGTGTCCCTAGTAGAAGGAGTGTTGTCTCCTGAGGGTTTTCAGCGGATTACACCCACAAAATCCTATAATAAAAGAGAGATGGTGAAATATACATATAAAGATAAGAACCATAAAGGAAAGACTTTGAAAATAAGAGTTTCCAACTACACTAGCTTTTCAGTTGTCATGAGCCCTATCTTAATAGTCACGAAAAGATGTTAGAAATCACATTATCCCTCAATAAAACATCTTCTTTATTCGTCATTCCTACCTTTCATCCAAACATCGATCATATACCCCTACGTGTGTGAATAGATCATCCCTATACTCGGAGAATTCAATTCAAGCTATCATACTCTTGTCCATCTGCCGTAGTACTTTTTAATTAATTTGATGAATATTTAGATTTGCTCACACATTTTCATGCGACTGTTAATACTTCTTGAGGTACTAACCGACTGATTACTCATGTGCTTGCTGATTAGGTGATAATATTTTCCTCGTCTTGCACCACCTAAGGCTTAGCAGTGACTCCCAGACCAGTTGGCCTTAGGGCACTAGGTGAAGAGGCACCCTCGCTATATTTTTTTATTGCTGCCTTGGCGATAACGAAACCGGTGTTCATTTTTTTCTTTTCACCATTTTTATATTTTCTTCATTTTTTTCATTTCCTTCATACTTTGGCTTTTAGACAAGAGCATTTCAAGGTATCCTCTACTATCCCGAGTTTCAAGACGTGTGTAAGTGCATATAGTAGGGTATCAACATTCAAATGTTTGGCTTTCAGAATAGAAACTATTTTTCAGACTTATTTTTATCCTCAGATTAGTGACTTCCTTCATTTTACTAACCCTTGGGACAACAGCTCATAACTACTTATTACTAGTTCGTTTAAGAAAACTTCTAATTTTCTGGGTTTTCTTAAACTATTCCTATCTTTTGGATGTAATTTTTCACTTTCTACTCTTTTGTTATATAAAAAAATTTTAATGCCCAGTGTCAAAGATAATTTAGTGAATACAAACCTCCCTCCCAAACCTATTTTCAGCAGTGTCCTCACTGATGTAGCCCTTTGAAAACATGGACCTGTATACTAAGGGAGAGATACAAGGGGTAAAATAATAGTTAAATGAAAAATTCCCCCAAACTTATTCTTTGACATGCATAGATATTCAATCAAATCCATTTTTACACACCTCCATTCTTAAAATGAGAAAATATTACAAAAACATGGAGGTGAGGCGGAGGAAATTTAGTTTTGATAAAGCGGCTCCTGTAAAAACAGGAGCTCCTCTGCGGGGTCAGCAGAAAAATACGGTTTTAATCTATGCCCATTTACTTTAAAAATTGAACCGTTTTTCAAATTTTCGACTTCAACTGCCCCGTGCGGGTGTACATACCGCACCACAAAAGGTCCTTTCCAACGAGATTTAAGCTTACCCGGATGAAGATGGAGAAGTGAATCGTAAAGAAGGACTTGTTGCCCCGATGTGAAGGTTTTTCTAAAAAGATTTTTATCGTGGAACACTTTAGTCCTGTTCTTTACTATCACCGCATTATCGTAAGCTTCATCGCGGAGTTCGCTTAGCTCATTCAACTGCAGCTTCCGATAGCTGCCTGCATGATCAAGATCAAAATTAAGCTCTTTAATAGCCCACATTGCCTTATGTTCAATCTCGATAGGGAGGTGGCATGCCTTTCCAAACACAAGGCGGTATGGAGACATACTAAGATCGGTCTTATAAGCGGTGCGGAATGCCCAAAGAGTATCCGTCAATTTGGTTGACCAATCTTTACGGTTCTTAGAAACCGTCTTCTCCAAGATTTGTTTGATCTGCCTATTTGAGATCTCAGCCTGCCCGCTCGTTTGGGGATGATAGGGCGTAGAAAGCTTGTGAGTGATTGAATATTTCCGCATCAAAGCCTCGAAAGACCTATTACAGAAATGTGTCCCGTTGTCGCTAATTATAGCGCGAGGGTGTCCGAATCGCGAAAAGATATTTTCTTTAAGGAACTTAATGACAACTTTGTTGTCATTAGTGCGACACGGTATAGCTTCCACCCATTTCGAGACATAATCAACCGCTAACAGGATATAAAGATTTCCAAAGGAGTTGGGAAAATGGCCCATAAAATCAATACCCCAAACATCAAATATTTCCACAACCAATATAGGTTGGAGCGGCATCTCGTTTCTTCGTGAAATCCGGCCCAAATGCTGACATCGCGGATAAGTTTTGCAATGTTCAAATGCATCTTTAAATAATGTTAGCCAATAAAAGCCACATTGCAAAACTTTTTACGCCGTTTTCCGAGGACCAAAATGACCGCCGCATGCCTGATCATGACAAAATGATAACACGCTCTTGAATTCATCGTTAGGGACACATCTGCGAATGATTTGATCGAAACAATACTTGAACAGATAAGGTTCATCCCAGTAAAAATATTTTACTTGGGATAGAAATCGAAGTTTGTCTTGTTTCGACCAATCATTAGGATTAAGTCCCGTCGCAAGATAGTTCACGATATCCACGAACCAAGGTTCGTAGGATACAGTCAAGAGCTGTTCGTCAGGAAATGAGTCATTTATTGGCACGGTCAAAGTTGGTGAAGAAGTGATGCGTGGAAGATGGTCGGCTACAACGTTTTCACATCCACTCTTGTCTCGGATGACAAGATCAAATTCTTGTAACAATAGGATCCAACGTATTATCCTGGCCTTCGCATCCTTCTTCGATAAAAGATGTCGTAGGGTGGAGTGATCTGTGTAAACCATGATAGGCGAGCCAATCAAGTAGGGTCTGAATTTCTCTAATGCAAATACAACTGCCAAGAGTTCTTTCTCGGTAGTTGTGTAATTTATTTGTGCATCATTCAAGGTCCTACTTGCATAGTAAATTACATGTGGCATCTTATCAATATGCTGTCCTAAGACAGCACCAATAGCAAAATCTGATGCGTCACACATAAGCTCGAACGGGTGGTTCCAATCCGGAGATGATAGAACGGGGGCTGTAGTGAGTGATTCTTTAAGCGATTCAAAAGCAGCCTCACAATCCGAATCGAAGTGAAAAGTAGTGTCCTTGGCCAATAGAAGGGTTAAGGGTCTAGCAATTTTGCTAAAGTCCTTAATAAATCTTCTATAAAATCCTGCATGACCAAGGAAGGATCGTATATCTTTGACGCAATTGGGACGAGGGAGGTTTTGAATGACATCTATTTTAGCTCTGTCAACCTCAATGCCTTTTTGTGAAATTATATGTCCAAGTACAATACCTTCTTGGACCATAAAATGGCATTTTTCCCAATTCAAAGTCAAGTTCTTTTCCTTACAGTGGGTAAGAACCGCGTCAAGATTACGAAGGCAGTCCTCAAAGGAGTCCCCAAAAATGGAGAAATCGTCCATAAAAATTTCTAGAAAATTTTCCACCATATCTGAAAATATCCCCATCATGCACCGCTGAAATGTAGCGGGAGCGTTGCATAACCCAAAGGGCATGCGTCTATAAGCAAAAGTTCCGAAAGGACAAGTAAAAGTGGTTTTATCTTGATCTTTTTCGGCGATGGGGACCTGATTATAGCCAGAGTATCCGTCCAAGAAACAGTAGTATTCGTGTCCCGCTAATCGTTCTAACATCTGGTCAATAAAAGGTAGAGGGAAGTGATCTTTCCTCATTGCGGCATTGAGTTTCCTGTAATCAATACATACGCGCCACCCAGTTTGGGTGCGCGTTTGGATTAACTCATTAGCCTCTTTAGTGATGACCGTGATGCCAGACATTTTAGGGACCACATGAATTGGACTTACCCATTGGCTATCAGATATTGGGTAAATTATTCCACTATCAAGGCACT
Organism: Agapanthus africanus; assembly: GCA_030015575.1. Classification (NCBI taxonomy): domain Eukaryota; kingdom Viridiplantae; phylum Streptophyta; class Magnoliopsida; order Asparagales; family Amaryllidaceae; genus Agapanthus; species Agapanthus africanus. Next base: position 2,317,819 of record JASDDO010000006.1, on the reverse strand, counting down.
TGACGATTTCTTTCTTTACCGCCTCCTTCATAACGGGATTTAACCGTCTTTGTGGGTCTCGGGTTGGTTTGGCTTCATCCATCAGATGTATGTTATGTTCAACAATTAAGGGACTAATCCCTTTGATGTCGATCATCGTCCAACCAAATGCTTGCCGATTCGATCTCAACACTGCCAGAAGTGCATTCTCTTGCTCTAAGGATAGAGAAGCGGATATAATCATTGGCAAAGTCTCATTCTCTCCTAAATATGCATATTTAAGATGAGAAGGTAGCGGTTTGAGATCAAGAATTGGCGGAAAGACAATAGAAGGTGGGGTAACGGAATGATATTCGGACTCCTTAAGAGGTTCAAAACTTGCATAAGATATTGACTCGGAAAGTGCTGCTGACTTTTGCAACGAGTCAACGGGTTCAATCTCAAGGTCGGACTCATTGAACATATCCTCACAATGAAGTGGTGCAAGATCAAACGATGTCTCATTAGTGTTGTCGAGAACATCAAAGCAAAGTTCCTCATCCATGCAGCTTTCGGAAGCTATCTCGTGGATGGAACAAACATCCAGCAAATGAGCAGAAAGTTCTGATGGCTGACTTCCTAGCTTGTAAATATTAAGCTCAATTGTCATTTTCCCGAAGGATAAGTTCATAGAACCGTTACGACAATTAATTACAGCGTTAGAAGTTGCTAGGAAGGGTCGACCAAGTATCACCGGGATTTGATTGCGTGGGTTTGCCACAGGTTGTGTATCTAAAACAATAAAGTCCACGGGAAATATGAATTCCCCGACTTTAATTAACACATCCTCTAGTTCGCCCCGAGATTTGGTGATAAATCGGTCTGCCATCTGGAGAGTACAATGGGCGGGTTTTAACTCTCCAATTCCTAACTGCTCGTATACTGAATAAGGAAGCAAGTTAACGCTAGCGCCTAGATCGAGTAAAGCACGATTAATATTTTTACCCCCAATAGAAATAGAGATTGTAGAACAGCCGGGGTCCTTACGTTTCTTTGGTATTTGTTGGGTAAAAGCTGTGCTAACATTACTCGTCATGAAAACCTTCTTAGGCACTTGAGTTTTTCTCTTCCTAGTGCACAAGTCTTTAAGGATTCTTGCATAAGATGGGACTTGTTGAATGGCATCTAGGAGAGCAATATTCACGCTAACTTGCTTAAACATTTCCACAATTTTCTCCATTTACGGGTTAGGTCTGTTGGCCCTTAATCTGTTTGGAAATGGAGCTCGATCAATAAGTTTTGGGTCCAACGTTTGTGGAGAAGACTGTGGGGACGGATTCGATCCCAAAATTGGAGTCGGGATCGACTTAGATAGATTTGGCGAAATGTTCGAGCCTTGGGGAAAACGGAGAATAGGCTCGGATGAAGGTGGGAGACTAGACGAATTAGGGGAAGAAGAAGAAGAAGCTGGGGTATCAAATGTGTCACTAACATCAAATTGCTCACCCACTCGGTTATTCAGCACTCTCCCTGATCTCAATGTAGTAATGGCATTCACATTATGATTTTGTGAATAGCCAGGATTCGGTAGGGGTTGAGATGGGAGTTTCCCTTTTTCTCTCGCACTCATTGTGGCGTTTAACTGTGCGATTTGGTTTTCTATTGATTTAATACTCTCACCATGGGAGGCGGAGTTTTTCATTATAGTATCAATAGAAGACTTCATCTCAGCCGAAAATTGCATGGAATGTTTCATGAACAAATCCAAAGTTTGTGCAAGTGAAGAGTTGTCAGTACCGGCCACTTGTGGTGTAGAAATGTTGGCCGGATTTTGGAAATTTTGTGACTGAAAGGGGGGCTGATTCTATGGTTGTGGTTACTGTGGAGGAGGTCTTTGATAATTGCTTTGTTGGTTTTGGTTCCGCAAAGTTAGGATGATTCCTCCATCCTTGATTGTACATGGAAGAATAAGGGTCGTTTCTAGGTCGCTGCTGAAAAGCAGCATTAGCTTGAAACGATGCATTCATAGGACATTCTTCTGTTAAGTGTGAAGGATCCGAACAGCAACCACAGACGGTCTTAAGAAGCGTGACATGATTTAGGGAGAATGATGAGAACTTGTTTTCAATAGCGTCGAGTTTCTTCTGTATCGCTGCCATTTCGGCTTTTACTGCGATAGAAATATCGAGCTGGTGAATACCTCCCTTAGTTGATGGTGGTCTTACGCTTTCCCACTGCAACGTGTATTCAGCAAGGTCTTCCAGATATTTCCACGCTTCACCGTCATCTTTAGACATGAAATTGCATCGACACATTGTTTCAAGCATCTGCTTGGTCGCTGGATTAATGCCCTCATATATAATCCGACATAAATCCCAACTTTGTATTCCGTGATGGGGGCATTGGACAAGCAGATCTTTGAAACGTTCAAAGCACTTCCAAAATGGTTCATTTGGAAGCTGGGTGAACCGGTTGATCTCGCTCCTAATATGGGCAGTCTTATGGTTTGGGTAAAACTTCTTAAGAAATGCTATGACAAATTCATCCCAATTAGTGATAGAGTGTGCGGCAGTATTATAAAGCCATTTTTCTGCCAAGTCGCACAGTGTGAATGGGAGAAGACGTAAGCGCATAGCATCTAAAGTCAATTGTGAAGTACCCATCATTGCGCATACGTTTTCGAATTTGGTGATGAAAACGTACGCGTCTTCCGACTCAAGCCCGTGAAATTTGGGAAGCAGATTGATATAGTGGGGTTTAATTTCGAAATTATCCCCGTTAGATGGTGGAAGAGATAGACAAGTGGGAAGAGGACCACGGATAGGATAGAATCTCTTTTGGAGAGAGATGCGAGGTGGATTCTGCGCACCTACGGGCGGTGGCAGCATGGTGTTATATTCTGATGGAGTGCCGTCCATCTCGGTCGTGGTGTGTGGTGGAGGAAAAGAAGATGAAGAAGTACCGACTTCGGCGTCGATAGCAGGAACGCGGACAAGACGGGCACTAGGATCCCGTGTCCAGCCGAGCATGCACTAATCGGGTTTAGCGCAAGTGGCAGCGTGTATGTGATTTTAAAATTGGTCTGTTTTGAAAAAGTGGGACTCAAGACAAATCACTCTAGAATGCACAAGCAACCCTAGTACTAAGGTTACCTAGGTCCAGTCTCTAGACCGCTCCTAGACTTCCAAAGGACAAGCCGCAGGATCAATCCTCTACCGCCTCCGTACTACCCTTGTAGCCAGGTAAGTGCCAGGTAAGTGGGAAGGAACCACGGTAGTGGGCCTAATTAAAAACCACTAGCCTTTGACACACTTGTCTAGGCACTACAAAAATAATGCGGATAAACGAAAGATTACCCACGACCTTCCTCTGTCCTTATTGAGCGCGACAGTCCTTAGAGTCTGGTCTAGATATTTTTTAAATTAATGAATGGTTGATCTAGATGCTCGGTTTGTGATTTGTGGGGCTTAGGAAGGGTGATGAAATCCCCACCTAATCTTGATTTGGTCTTTGCCCCTTAAAGTCCGTATTAAAATATGCAAAACAAAACCAATCACAAAACTTTTGCAAAAAGATTTTTGAGCGGCGCTATTTTGCAAAGAATCCTGCAGAAGATAGATTTTATTGGATTTGAGGGGAGAGAGAAGGAGTTGAGAATCTTACCAGAGGAGTTTGAACCCTAGACCCCCTTGTAAAGCCGCGGTTCCGCCGCAGATACTTGCTAATGCTGTGGTTCCGCCGCGTGGTGGGGGGTTCAGTTGATGAAAATTTTTCTGTGGCCCTCTGTGCTCCTATGGATCTCGATGAATGTCTCTGTCTTCTGTTTTCCTCAATTCTGTGACTCCGGATCTCCTTGCAAAATTCACGCACAAATCGTTAAATATGCAATTTGCAGTTTTATGTTAATAATGATATAAATCGTCTAAGAATTCAACACAAATAGTAAAAATAAAAAATTACGCACGTATCCCCGGCAACGGCGCCATTTGATTGTTGCGAAAGAGTGTTTGTAGTAGTTAACCGCAATCAGAACGGTGTCGCGTGTAGCTAGACCGAGATGAGTACGGGTCGTCCTCAGGGAAACGTGGAACCTTTTAGTTTTATTTTAGATGTGTTGAGAAAAAGAGGAGGGATAAAGAATTTTGAAGAATAGTTTCTAGATCTACGTTAAGCAAGAATGCAAAAATATAGATCTAGATTATTTTAGGAATGTAGTTAATATAATAAGGGGGCTTGTAGGGTTCGTTAGGATTTAGTAGTTATGGACGATTAATTAAAAGTTACCTTTTTTATCCTTTAATAGATTTAAAACTAGATTGACGGTGATGCGTGTAGATTAGGGTTTCTGGAGGGAAATGGAATCCCACTCTTAACCCTTATCTCGACACGGAACTCCGTTCATATCTAGCCTTTACCAAAACAATCATTAATCTAATCTCTAATCGCGGTCGGGACTAACAAAGAATTGTTAGCGCACCCGATTAGGAAGTTAATGATTCTTTTGATAAAGTTCATAAACTTTATAGGACTTAAAAAGGGTTTAGGGATGTTCATCATCCATTAGCCTACCCTAATCCTACGAACCCTAACAAGCGGAGAATTACTTGCGCATGATGGGAGAAAAAGAGATGGAAAGAAATTGCATAATTAAACTACGAAGAAATAGAATAAGAAAAAGAAAGCTACCTTTATTAATCAACAATATTCATTACACTTTGATTCCTTAGAAAATGATTACAAGTACTAGTTGCTTCTCGATCTCTTCTAAGGAGATAGATGAACCGTTGATGATCAGCCTGGATGCGTGAGCAGTCTTGGACTTCGTGATCGCGTCGGCTTGATCATTTTCCAAGAGGCTCTCGGTCTCTTTTTATAGTGCCAAAGCCAGATCCCAAGCTTCTAAATTAGGGAAAAATTAGAAAAGATTTTCCCCAAAAATCCTCAGCCTCCATCTCTTCTTAACCGCGGCGGATCCGTGGCATCAAGGAGCTTAGGTTTCTTCTGCCAGAATTGATTCCTTCATTTTGATTTCTTAATTAGGCAGGTTAGCTTTAACAACTTGATTTTCTTGATTTAAGACCTAAAAATTCTGCACAATAACTTAGATAATATTTAGTAGACTTAGTTCTACTAGGATTAGGTCAATAATATTATATACATTCTCCTACCAAATACTAATTATAATATATCAATGCATGGAAAATAGTATTTTTACACATAAACCCTCATATGTATGATATATTATAATAAAGTCCTTTTTAATATGAAAATGGTAGGAAAAATGTAATAACAAATGTGCAGTTTTATCAACTGAACATATGGCTATAATTTTAAAAAGAAAAGAAAATGCTTCATATTATTTTTAACTAGCCATTCTTCATGGTTGCAAGTTCTTTTTTTTTCCTAGAGCTCATTTCTTTCTTGAGTTGCCATCTTCTCTTTTTTGCTTCCTCCTCTTCAAAATCCTATCATTCTCATGAGTTGAGAAATAAGGATTTTTGAGAAAGAAAATCACCACTAATTTTCTCGCCTCATCCTTGACTAGCTGGATTAGCAATCAAGTTAGTTAAGTTTCTTTCATTTGAAAGTTGTAGCTTGCACCTAGGACATTCGGGTGGATCATCTAGGATTCAGGAGACCGGCGATCAAACTACACCAAAGACCTAAAAGGAGCTTAAGAAGAGGATTCAAGACCAGAAGGATACGAATCCGATAGGTATAAAATTATAACATAGTAGAATAAATACCTTTGTAGTATAGCTAGTTATGGTTTTGTGGTAGATCTTGGTTAAAAGTCTTTCTTGCATGCTCACAAAATCTGGGTTTTGAAATTCCGCTTCTATACAAACCTTGCAAAGCATGTAAATTAGACTTACATTGGTATCAGAGCCGGTTCACAAAACTTAACTGGCTAGTTTGCATACGTTTAGAACTTTTATCGACGAAAATTATCCGAATCACATCTTCAAAACATGCTCGTTGTTCGAATTTTAAAAAGTGTTCAAAAAATATTTTCAGTCGCCTTAAAATTATGTGCAGGTTTTTTTAAGGCCAAGAAAAAATTTCGAGCAAACGATCATTAAATTAGACCGCTAATCCGCGGCCTAATAGGTCATTTAGTCACGGATTCGCGGCCTAATTATGGTTGCGTTGCCCTAAATTTTTTCTGTGGTTCATGTTTATGGAGATGTGATTTTTGTGTTTATTGGTTTTTACCCAGACTTGTTTGTGTACTGGTTTGTACATGGGGTGAATGCGGAAAATTTTAATCGATCGAAATTCTAAATTTTTGCTTTTCTGTGGATTTGTTTCCATGACCGTGAATATTATTGAGTGGTATAACCCGACTGATTGCTATATGTACAATCAGACGGGCTTACGAACATGATATTCGCGTTGATGTTATGTGATTGCACTGATGTTATGGATAATTTGTCATGGTGGATGGCCAATGGTTGTAGTACAGTATTGATTCTTTTGTATATTCATTATTGCGGGGAGAGCGTCCGATATGTGAACTGCCTTTTTGGCCCGTTTGTATATTCTAATATCGGGGTATGTCCGGGTTGAGGTCGATGTCACCGTTGTATATATTTTCCTTTTTCTGTACTAGGATTACTCGATGGAGGAGTGCTCGAGTAACCGGATTCTAGAGGGCAACGGGGCCCCATCTCATGGCTTTGAGACCGAGATGCCTTACTCTAGAATTGGCGGGCTACTCGCCGCACTCGTAAGGTGTAACATGTCAGAAAATATAAAATATTATTTTTGGAATTTAATATTAAAATAATATATTTCGTGAAAACTACCCGATTTGCGAATTTGGGGTTTTCGTAAAAAGGTATAAATATATACCAATAATTGTGAAATAATTAGAGATTAAAATAATTTATTCATTTAAAAAGATATTTATTGGATTTGGTATTTTTAAAATTAATTATATGCAGTTTAAATAAAAACCCGATTAGTGCACTGCTAATCGCGATTAAGCCAAATCCAAGTTTCTACAGTTTCCATGGCTAGTGCACCATGTTATGTTGCATTTTAGTTACATGTTGTTTCCTTGTGTTGTTTTTGGGGTATTATGTGATTTGGTTTTAAAAAATAAAGAAAATGTTAAAAAGAAAATGATTGGGGAGAGAGAGAGAGAGAGAGAGTGAGGCATGAGTGTGAGGGGGTGAGAATAAGAAAGAGAGAGAGAGAGAGAGGGCGGCCACTCATTCCCCTCCCCATTATTTTCCTTCATCTTCCTCAGCCCATCTCCCTCTACCTCCATCCCCAAATATCATCTCCAAATCTTCATCAAAACCCTACACCCTCTTCATTAAAAATGATTCCCACCTCATCCTCAACACATTGGACCAAGAAAAGTTAGATTTTGAAGACTTTGAGAAGCTAGGGTTTTTCTTGAGTTGCCCAAATGAGGTATATCTTCTTCCATTTAGTTTAGTTTGAGTTTTCTTGTATTCTAGTTTAGTTTGGAATGTGATTTGGTTAGGGTATGTGATGTTTGGAAAATTCAAGAGAAGGGTTTGGGTGTTTGTGTGGATTTGGTGATGTTTAGAGGCTGTTACAAGACTTGAGTGGTGTTTTTATGACCTAGCATAAAAAATAGAACCCAAGCATGAACTTAGAACTTTCCGATATCGGTAAATTTGACAGTTTGTGATAGTATATGGGAATCTGGGATGACCCGAGAGACCTGTAAAATAAGTTCCCATGACAGAGAGACGTGCAGGCAACCTAGAAGAACCCCTGAAACCTGAGCCCCTACCCTCGATTTCTGGCCGCAGATTTATTGATTTGGGCCGCAATTTGTGGCCATGTTGTGAGGAAACGTGTTGAATTTTGGACCATGGCTTTGTTAGATGATATATAGAGCAACCCTGTATGTAAAATTCTCTAGTTTGGCCTAGGGTGAAATCTGGAAGTGATTTCCTTCGTTGCTGAATTTGGTTTTCCAATTTCTGAACTTGGGTTTTGGGTATTTGACATTGTATTTGGTCGTTGGATATTTTTACGTCAACGACGAGGGTTGTTTGATTATTTTGCATGCGTAGGCTATAGGTTCTAACCTATAAGCGCACCGTGTGCCGTATTGGTTTTCCGGACTTGATGTTAATAGCGATTGCGATTGTGTATTTATTGTAGGTACCTTCGCGTGGATTCTGAGACGACGGAGCACGGGGTCATCGACTTCGGCAAGCAAGGATCAAGGTGAGTAGATCTATATCTACGGGGGAAGTCGGGTGGATGGCGTATAGCACCCCCACAAATTATAAATGGAAACCGATCTATAGGATACAGTCGTAGAAAGCTAAATTAGAAAACTAAAGATATGGTTTAAAAGATAGTTAGAGATGATATTAGTGATTGAATATATATATATTGAGATATGAGATGAAAGCTTTAGGGATATGAACAATGAATGTGAATCACGACTTATAGATATGTAGTTGCCGTAGAATAAGTATGAGATTTACAGTAGTATGACATGAGATCTAAGATAGAATATATATGTAAGACGACTTAATGTGATGAAAGGAATATACGATGTGATATGGTGACTTGATTGATATGTCGGTATACGGATGCGAGTCGATATATGATAATTGATACCTTACCAGTCCCCTGATATGAGATTGATACGGATGTGACCTGGGATATAGGTATATAGATAGATATTGTTGTGAATCACGAGTGATATGTCGTACGAGAGTCCGCACCCTCATTGTCATATAGGATGATAGGATCCCTAATGGTTTAATGCCGCCGTACGATGGTTTACCGTACGTGACGAGTTTTATGATGACTAATCCATACCCTTGACTGGAGGATGTCGTACGATGGATTATACCGTACGTGATGTTGTGAGGCTGGATGCCGATTGATTGATTCACCGACTCGGATATGTGATAGAGACGTATACCTTATAGCATTTTGCCCACGATTTACTTTATGCTACGTTCATGTCACTCTCATTACATTACATGTACCTGTGCTAGTACACCTACACCATTATCGATGATGCGTATGTTACACTTACACAGATTGGCCGGCTCACACACTTCATCATCGATAATTGTTATGTCACTCACACAGTAGAATTGCTACATCATGTTATTATATTACTATGCTCACATTATGATGATATGCCCATGTTCACATCACTGTTCCATGTTGCATGATATACGGATATGCTTACATTCTGTTACATGTCGCATACATCATGCTTTATGATTATACGCATTGAGATATGCTGTTTTCGTGAGATTTCTGAATTTGAGAACCGTGATTATTTCAAAAGAAAGTATGTATTGTTTTAAAAACCCGGTTTCTCTTGATATGATATTTCAGTGCGTCCACCATGTGTTTTCTCGGTTCTTAGATTAGCATGTGAAACCCGATTCGAGGAGCGGTAGGCACCGTCTGCGGGTACATGGTAGACCCGGTGAGATACCCGGAGGCAAGAAGACTCATATTGTTAGACGGTGAGCCTGGCAGGGGAGCACTACCTACCGGTGATAGTATTTAGACTCGGCGGTTATCCGAAAGATACCGACCGGAGTCGAGAGATGTGGGCCGATCCGGACTGACGGAGCCCGTGGGCCGATCCGGACTGACGGAGCCCGAGAGATATGAGGATTTACGTGTCGATGTTGGACAAGGGTTTCATGATGTTTCGAGTTTCGATGTTGGACACTCAGGTTCCATAATTTTGATGTTTCGTTGCTGGACACACGGTGATTGATATCCTCATATTTGCATGCATGTACTTTTATGATATTTCCATGCATGATGTTGTTGTGTCATTGGTTGACACGTGGACGAGATTCACATGCATACAGGCATTGATTATATGGTTGGATGATATCCACTTACATTTTGGCTTTGAGTATATTGTTGGCACATATGTAGATACGGTCACCCTAGATATCATAGTATTACCTTTATGATATAGTTGACCTAGAAATCGTTGTTTATTCGATTTCTACCTGTTGATGTTTTCTTCTCACGAGTTGGAAACTCACCCCCGTTGTGCCACAGTTCTTGCAGGTTGACCGCATGGATCAGTAGCGGCATCGCTGGCACACAGCTTGTATTCGGGTGTTTTGCTTTAGTAGGTAGTACATGTTGGATCGTACCCCTTTTGTATTTATTATTCCTGTTGTATCTAGTTAACACCATCAATCAGAAACTGGTATTTGTATATGTAGAAGACTTAGTGAGACTTGAGCTTGCAAAACTTAGAGCGGGGGTTTATGTTCGCTTGGTGGGTTGATGTCTTGCTTATTTCTTTATCTTTTGTGTTGATCTTCGCCGTTAGGCGTCGTATACTTATATTTTGTCTTGCGTGGTTGTGAATCCGCCGATTGGCGAAGAGCTAGATCCCGATTGGGGATGCCTTTATTATTATTATCTATTTGTGGTTTTGGATCAAAATATACAAAGAAGGTGCTGCCCAAATTTTTCAAAAGACGAAACTTGTTTTCCAACTAATAAAATCCACTTGCATTTTCATGTTCTATTATCCATGCATTTAATAAAACGTTTGTTTTCATTATACCTTTATTTCAAAACTTCACCTCTTTTATTTCTTAAAAAGGTTTAGATTTCTGGGCTTCAGCTTACTTGAATTACGTTACGCCTTTAGACGTTGCGTGCTTTAGGTGCCGGTCACAAGCTAATATTTTGGATCGTGACATAAGGGGTATAGGTGTAATGTGTTTTTCGTCACCCCATTGAGATGGGAATACGTGCATGCTTGCCAGGCGTACTACAGATTCCCCCTGCCTAGGGTAGGCTGGGGTTTATTGATTGTGGGGATTCGAATCTCCGGCAGCCGCGGACTAAGCTGCCGTTAATTACCCCTTGCCTTTGGAGCGAGAGAACCTCCGATTAACGGGTCGAACAGGTCATGCGAACTCAATGTGCAGTGTTGTGTTTTGAAGGGGCGCTGGATATATCGGAGACCCCGCAGAGTTTTTACGGGGGTCCCGCTACCGGGATAGCGGGCTGGGGGTCAAGGGGGCTAGCAGCCCCTTTGCGGGGTGCTGGGCAGCACCCCGTTAGAAATTTTTCCTAACGGGGGAGGTATTTTTAGTGTGGAGTGTGTGTAAAATGAAGGAAAAATTGCGTCCAAAGGACGCGTGGGTGCCAGCGCCTCACGTGCGCGGCACGTGGCCCCACATGCTTGGCACACGGGCGCTGGGCGTCAGCAACAAAAGGGACTTGGTCCCTACACTGAGAGTTGTGCTCCTGAAAGGAAATATTTAATATTGTGTGTATGTGTGTGTGTGTGTGTGTATTTGAGGAGTTGAACTCCTAAGATATTTTGGAGCTGATGAAAGGGGCTTCACCTTTGAGCCCTGGAGCTTCCCCAAAATGGGGTTCTTGGAAGTGGGTCTCCTTCTTCCTCCTCAGTTGGTCGGATCTTGGAGAACAAGAAGTATGAGATTTTAAAAATCTCTCTTTTTTGAGATTTAATGGAAGATCTGAGCTCCCCTTTATGGGTTTTGTGGTGAAAAACTATTTAGTTTTGGAAAAGGAAGAGTAAAACTCTTGATTTAATTCAAAAAATGGAAAAAGGTCTAGAACCTTGAGGAAGGAGAAGGAGGCTCAGAAACCCTAATCTTTTTGAGAGGAATGAAAAGTGTATCTTTTATTCATCATCATGTTGCCTTATATAGGCTTACACATTTACACATAACCCTTTGGGCTTTACAAAATGGCATTTTGCTTATTTCATGCCTCATGTGCTCATTTCTTTTGCACATAAGCCATGGGATTTACAAAAATTTGGCGTTATGCCCATTTTGCTTACATTCATGCATAAAAAATTACATCAAAGTTATTTATTACATGATTTTTATTTTGGCATGGAGGGGGGCCGGCCGCTTCATGTTCGGACTCGATCTGGGCTTAGGCCCACTTGATCTGGGCTTGGGCCCACTTGGCTTAGGGTTGATCTGGACTTTGACTTGGTCAACCGGGGTGCAATTTTCGACCCCAACAAAGTGCCCACATCAATAAATGCACACCACATATGTGGGTCGTGTGCATGAAATTGATGGATCTTCTTTCGCTTGAAGGCGACTTGCTTTGGTTCCCACATTTTGGGATGCACTGCCCTTTTTACGACATGGCATATGCTATTTGGTTTTATCCATCCACCTCTCCGAAGATGCCAAGTAGATTTATGGTACCGTGTATCGGAGGTCTAGAAAGATGCGGCCGTTGTAGCGGACTTCGTCAGATTCCCCTCATTTACGAGGGGTTTTTTTTATTGTGGGGACGCTCTTCCCTGCATGCGCACCCCCTGCAGTTAATTACACTACCGCTTCACGGTAACCACTTTCTCTTTCTCCAAATGGTCACTTCGTGTTGTGTGTGTTTGTTTTGTTTTTGGTTGCCCGTGGATTGTATACGGAGACCAATTATGTTGTCGCCCATAGGGCGTGGATTAGTCCAAATCCATATTTTCTTAGATTTGGTTTTGGGTTGGGTTTAAGGATTGTTAATCTCATTTGAGACTAAGATCAAGTTAAACGTTTGTTAAGGATACGTTAGTATAATTTTAGACTAAGATCTACTCAACAGGATCATTTAGATCCAACAAAAGAGCATTTGGACTCAATTGTTTTAGTTTAGGGATATTGCAGTCCATTGGGTTTAAGGACATCATAGTCCGTGACAGTTTAAAGAAGTCATAGTCTGTAAAGTTTAAAAACATCATAGTCTATGAGTTTAAGGACCTCACAGTCCATAAAGTTTAAGGACATCATAGTCCATGAGTTTAAGGACCCCACAGTCCGTAAAGTTTTAGGGAAATCATAGTCCAGTTTAAAGACGCCATAGTCTATGTGGTTTTGGTTCAACCGTTTGGGGATGCGCCAAAAGTTATTGGTTATTGGAACCCTCCATCTCTCTGAAAACGTTGAAGAATTACGACGACATATATCAGAGGTATGAAGAGATATACTCTTGAACCAATGTTGGTTGGGAGATCTGTAGTCAAGTTTGGGACTAAGATCAATTAAAAAGATTTATGAGTATATGGGCTCGATTAATCTAAATTAGGGATCTGTGGCCAACTTGGGTTCTGCCCATTCAGTTAAAATGTTGGACATTTAATTAGGCTCAGTCCTTTTTCATTTAACAATGCTGAGCATTGGTTTGGGTTCTAACAACCTTTTTGTCTTTTATTGAGTGTTGAGCACTTATTATGACTCTGGGCTTTATTTTAAAAACAGTTTGTGTTTCCTCAGCGCCCACATGAGGAGCACGTGGTGCGCTTGTCGCTGAGCGCCATACTTAGAGTGTTAAGGCGCTTCCTGTGAGATAGCGCACACGTGAGGAGCACGTGGCGCGCTTGGCGCTGAGCACCAGTCAATGAGTGCAGAGCGCTCTTTATAAAATAGCGCCCACGTGAGGAGCACGTGGTGCGCTTGGCGCTGAGCGCCAACCGTGAAACGCTGGGCGCTTCTCTTAAAATAGCGCTTGGAGCGCTGGGTGCTGAGCGCCAGACTTGGAGCGCTAAGGCGCTTCTTTAAATTGGACTGCTAGGAGCGCTGCGTCGTTGTGTGCCAGTCTTGGAGCGCTAAGACGCTTCTTTTTAATTGGAACGCTAAGGCTCTTTTTAGGCAACTTTGATCAGTTCTGCGCTCTGAGAATTAAATTCTCGTTTATAAGATACTTTGTCTCGTGGCTTTAAGAATAAGGTTCTTATTTTTATGGGAGATGTTACAATCTCTTATGTTTTTGTGAAAGACTTTGTCTTTGTGGATCTGGGATCCGAAGAGAATTAAGTTCTTCTCCTCCCTTTTTATGATGAGATGCTATGATCTCTTTTTATGAAAGACATCTGTCTTATAGATCTATAATTTAGAAAGAGAACTAAGTTCTTCTTCTCTGACGCGATGTTTTGATCTCTCTATTTTATTTACCTTGAAGAAATTCTTCTTCCGAGAGCTTGCTCTTCTCTTTGAAATTTCTCAAAGTTTAGGGGGGGGGTGATTCCTCCCTTCAAGACTTGAAGTCTTCGGTCCTTTATATAGGGGAGGCTGATTTGTTGAATCAGTTAAGAAAATCTTTCCTCTGATTGATTTGGGGATGTTTCCCACCGTTGGATTTTTGATCCAAGGGCTTCTGTTTTACAGAAGGCAATCTTCTTGTTTTTAACAAGATTGGGAAAATATTTTCCCATACAGAACTTATTATGTATCTTGGTGATTTTTAATCACCATTGGATTTTTGATCCAACGGTGCTCTAATTTTCAAAGGTAATTTGATGATTTTTAGTCATCTTTGTTGGATCTTTAATCCAAGGGTGGGGAACATTTAGTTCCAGCGCAAACGCTCTCGTGCTTTGCACGTGAGCGCTGCATCAGAGTCTTTGACTCTTGGTGCTAGCGCGCTTAGCGCTAGCGCTCTCGTGCTTTGCACGTGAGCGCCGCATCAGAGTTTTAGACTCTTAGCGCTGGTGCTGCTTGCGCGAGCACTCTCGTGCTTTGCACGTGTGCGCTGCATCAGAGTCTTTGACTCTTAGCGCTGGCGCATTTAGCGCTGGTGCATTTATGAAGCGCTGCTTCATTTCAAAATTCAAAATTTGAATAGAGTTTTACTCTGATTGGGGGAAACAAATGCCCCCCACCGTTGCTTACACGTGAGTGCAGCGGTGGCAGCATCTCCGCCATTGGATCAACTTAGAAGTTGAAACGGCTCTCGGTGCCTATAAATAGAGCCTTTGGCCCTTGAGATGACCTCTGTTCATCTTCTTGTTTTCTTTTGAGAATTAATTCTCTTTCAGAGCATAGCTCTTTGTCTTAAGAACTCTCTTGGAGACCGAACCCTGTCGAAAATTTTAGGTAAAGATTAAATCTTTGAAGGGATTACTTCATAATCTAGGGTTTCACCCATTAACAGAGCCTTGCTCTTTTCAGATCATAGATCTAAAGAAATTTTTAGGGTTTTCTTAACAGAGCTTTGCTCTCTTGAAATCATAGATCTAAAGAGATCTTTCTTAGGGTCTCTTAACCCATTAAAGAAGAACTCTTAGAGTTCATCTTGCAGATTTTAAAGATCTCATAGTTTTTAACTCAGTAAAGCTTTGCTTTTAGGGTTTTTGATGGATTATTCCATCTTCTTCGCAGAGCATTGCTCTTTTAGAATTTTTTAGGGGAATTTTATTCCCTTCATCATTAATTATGACAGATGTCATATCTGTTATAGAGCATTGCTCTCAAGGGAGATTTACTCCTTGGCCCAAGGGGCCCTCATTAAATGAGAATCCTTTTAGGATTTCCTCATTTAATGATTGTCTCATCAAATGATGAGACTGTCTTATTAATGATGAGCCATCATCTAGATTGTGTGGGTCCCCCTTGGTCCCTTTCCACTACATTGCAGTTTGGCACGGATTTAAAGTACCAAATGCCAGAACTTAAACTGTAGCATTGACGGCTAACTTTTGTTCTTTTCGCGCAGGTACTATGTCTTTCGATATTTCTTTCCCGTTCATCCGTCGCTGAAGCTCCTGTGGACAGGGAAGTCTTCGCGTTGATCAAAGATCACGACCCGGACCAAAAGAATCTTCATTATGGGGCATATGGTACAATCAAATCATCAGGGGCCGACGGAGCTTTCCTTGTGCGGCACCTTCGGAGCCCATTTCGGCGATCCCTTATGCTGACGCACCTCCAGTGAACTATGCCGTGGAGAAGGTCAACTGGACCTCAGAGGGTTGCCTTCAACCCTCTATGGCCGTGATGCCCGTACAGCCGCCGACGAATTTGGATACTCTGGGGCGGCGTATATGTCAGGGTGAGTCGCGCCCTTGGGGACAGCCGTACATGATAGGCCTAACTCCTCGCCATCCAGCTGGCTATTTGCAGTGGGCCCGCTATATTTTGTCGGCCAAGAAGTCGGAGCTGCTGAAACTAGGGTTGTATCCCGTGATTTACGCTTCCCTCTTCCAATATTCCACACCCTCTGCATGGTAGGTCAAGGCTTTTCTGGAGCAATGGAATATTCTGACCCACACCTTCCTTCTGTCGGATCAAGAAGTCTCAATATCTTTAGAGGAGTTTGCAGAGATCTCTGGCTTACCCGTTAGGGGAGAACACTACGAGGAGCTGCTTCCTCCGGACGAGTACATCTTCGCCACCTAATCAATGGTAATGGGTCTTACCCCGGAGAACGCCATTCAACACCAATTCTCGAGCCTGATCAAGGTGTTGAATATCTACGAAAGTCTATTTCTGGAGTCCGGAGGGCATAGAGTCAACTACGCAGACTTCATCGCTCGCTTTCTTCGTCCGGAAGCCTTATCAAAGCAAGCTGCGCTGTTTGCCAAGTTTGACGATCCGTTTGGTTTTGGTTTGGATAACCAACCGACGGCGGAGGCGGATTTAAAAAGTTTCTTTATTCCGGCTGCTCCTGTCGTTCCCTTCATGGAGCTTGCTGCTCCGGACATCGATGAAGAGACATTCATGCTGGGGTTCATTGGCTTATGGCTAAACTGGTTCATGCTTCCAATGCACCCTCATTATATGAGGCCATCAGTCTTTTACCCAGCCCATCGTATGGTTGCGGGAATGAAAGTGGCTATCGGGATTGCTGGGTTGGCACACCTGTACCATGGTCTCAGCTTAGCGGCAGACACCACTCAGCCGGGGGTATAGCCCGTCACTTTCTCGTTGCATTATTTTATGTCATGGATCTAGCTGTACGTACTTGGCGCTTTTGGTGCCCATAAACGACCTCGTTTCTACGATAGTTACAACTTCCCTCGGATTATGCGCCTAGTTGACGCGTCCGTTTTAAATCCGTCATAGCGGGAGGCTAGGGGTTTGCTCCTTCGTCCGCGTACGGCTGGGGATGGCATGACCTTTGCCGATAAGGTTTTAACCATCGGCAAAGAATCCGCAAAAAATGGTGCAGCCACTGCGGGACACTTTTAAAGACGGGGCCTCTACCTTGAAAGCTCGGAAGATTCTTCATCTATATTCAATCAAGCCGGGGTTTCTCGTGTTTAGGCAGAATGATTCGGCGTTGCTCATGAGGTACAATCCGTACTGTTTCGCCCAGCAATCAAGCTATAATCAGGGCATCCCGCTCGAGGCCTTCTTAGCTGAGCCAGTTGCCACAGAAGAAGGTATTCGCAATGCATTACACCATTTTATGCGGTTGAACACCGGCTCCAATTTCTTTATCAGTGAGCCGAGTTGTGTTCCGCAAATCTTGAACGCATATGTGGCATGGTATCAACATTCGATGGACGCCGTCATTAGGGAAGAAAAGTGATTATTGCTTGATCGCAAGGGCACCACCCCCGCTGGTAACCCATCCGTTCTCTTGAAGCGACGGACCATCGTTCGTCCTCCCCTAAGAGAAGCTGCTGCAGTGGTGGTCCCGCGCGTTATACCTGATATGCCCCTACCCTGCGTGCCTGTAAAGCGGTAGCTGTGGCGTCTCCCAAGTCTGGCGTGGGTGCGGAGATAGGGACTCGTCGCCCTAAATTGCCCGCCAAGCGCAAGCTCGTGTTATGGGCAACCAGCACTTGCTCACAGAAGAAAAAGAAGTCGATACTTTCTGTAGACGTTGTATTCGGCCAGGAGCCTCATGCTCCTTACAGTGAGGGCCTAAGTGAGTACGGGACTAACGAGGGTTTATTTATGGCGCCGGATGATACCGATCCAGAGGCTGCCATCGCGGTTTCAAAGCAACTAGCTCGCGATGAAGCAGCATTAATCACCATCGCACAATCAGGTATCCTTCGGTCATATCTTTCCGCGGCTATTTTAATTATTATTCTTTGACTGACGCTTTCTTCTTCAACAGGTATCTCCGCCGAAGAGGCTCTCACAGCTTCCCTCAAGACTTTTAAAGAGGAAGAGAGGCTTCGTAAAACTTCCTTGGGCCTCGGTATACTTCGGCTCACTGTGCCTTCATTCCCCTTTTCTACTTGGGTAGTCTGACCCTTCTTTTTCATCTTATTGCAGGGACTACCTTGACTCAGGTTATCCCGAGTGCAGTGCCGATCCCGCAGGGTGGCGTGGTGATGCTACCAGGGCCGGCTGCTGAAGTCCCAGCTCCTCCAGTATTGCCGAAAGAGGCTTCGCTTAAGCAGCCGATGACGGATGTCGTAACGGCTCCAGAGGTAGCTCCTGGCTCGGACGGTGACGTCACTTTGACGGAGGTCTTTTCTCACTGCCAAGGCTGACAAGAAGCGCAGAAAGCGTGCGGCAAGGGAACGTGATGTCAGCTTGGCTGTGGGTGCAGGTTCAAGCGCTACTCCATCCGTCGCTATTTCTTCCGAAGATGCTCCAGTTGCCCTGTCTACCTTCCATAGACAAGTTGTGCGCGCGGCTCGGGAGGAAACTGCAAAGCCGCCCCAAGGTAACATAATACTGGGTCTTTTTATTAGAATTTGATCTTCAAATTCTCACATATCATATTCTGCAGGGTCAAGTCCTGGCGATGAGGCGGTAAGTAAGATGACGGCAGCTACTGAGCCTGAAGCGGCTACTCTCTCTTGGGAGTCCAGGACTGTCCAAACCGCCGCTCTTTCCCTCTGCGGTTCCCCGCCATCGCATGGCATTGCGAGTGTCACGATGGCTCTTGTAGAATCAGGGGATGAAGCCACTGGCGCTGAAACCATTCCACTGAAGGAGAGCGAAGAAACCGCAACGCCCAGAGATGCTTCCGTCGCAATTTTGGCTGATGACCCATCAGGTAGGTCTCGAGTCGCTGTTTACTTTTGTTTCGCAATCCTTTTTAGCATTTTATGACGGTATTTTATTTGTAGGTGTAGCGAATATTGAGATTGTGTCATCTGAAACACTTGCGGTCGCTGACATGACGGTTGCTCCCTCGCCTTCTCCTATTTCCTCCATGATGCTGGAAGGTATAGATTTGCGATCCATTTGATTGAACTATGACCACCGTCTTTCTTGTACTGACCATGTATCATCACAACCTTGTAGGAGTTCTCTTTGATCATCTGTATCAGGTGTTGAACCCGCATTTCTCCTTCCAGTCGGAAGTCACTTTACCTGCTGGTGTCGGTGAGTATAGTTTTTTTAACCGACATCCTTTCCTTTCTTTTACGGATGACCATGTCGTTGTTAATTTTGAATTGATTGCAGCACTACAAATTGAAGGAGGGGACGAGAGAATCGTCGCGCCACCAGTAATCCCAACTCTGCCATCTGTCGTAGCCGGTATAGTAGCCTTCATCGCTCTTATATCTCCTTTATCTCTTGAGCCGACGTCTGACTATGATTTGTTTTGCAGCAATTGCGTCGACTCCAGCTCCCTTCGAGTCTCACATCTTAATGCCGGCAGGGCCCTTTTCCAGACGTCCATTTTCCAAGGGCGCTGTGACCAGCCTATGCATGTTGAATGAATCCATCGAGGAGCTTTACGCGGAGGCCCCAGCACTCGCTGCTGATTTTGCTGCTGAGGTTAATCCGATGTTGGCGACGCTTGTGCACTTCCATAGCAAAGGCGTCGTCAAATCTTGGGTTAATTACTGCAGACAGATCGAGTCATGTCTGCATGAGATTGAGCTCAAGTGTCCTTCTTCAGAAGTGTTGGCTTCGAACTCCCAGCGGGCTGCATGGGTTGAGCAAAGTGCCATTTTCCTTTGCCATTTTGAACAAGAGGCGACTGTACGGTATTTTTCGTCATCCCATTGAGATGGGAATACGCACGCGCTTGTCGGACGCATTACAGATTCCCCCTGCCTAGGGTAGGCTGAGGTTTATTGATTGTGGGGACCCAAATCTTCGACAGCCGCGGACTAAGCTGCCGTTAATTACCCCTCGCCTTTGGAGCGAGGGAACCTGCAATTGACGGGTTAAACTGGTCATGCGAACTCAACGTGCCGTGTTGTGTTTTGAAGGGGTTTTGGATGTGTCGGAGGCCTCGCAGAGTTTTTACGGGGGTCTCACTACCCGGATAGCGGGCTGGGGATCAAGGGGGCTAGCAGCCCCCTTGCAGGGTGCGGGGCAGCGCCCCGGCCCAATTTTTTTTGGAGAGGGACAGTGTTGTAGAGTATGTGTGTGTGTATGTGTGTGTTTGTGTGTATATGTATATACATACATACATACATACATACATACATACATATATATATATAAGGGAAAAAGCATCCAAAGGATGCGTGGGGGCCAGCGCCTCGCATGTCTAACACGCGAGCGCTGGGCGCTGGCGCACCACGTGCTCGGCACGTGGGCGCAGGGCGCTTGAGCGCTAGGCGCTCGAGCGCTATCGCACCACGTGCTCGGCACGTGGGCACAGGGCGCTTGAGCGCTAGGCGCTCGAGCGCTATCACACCACGTGCTCGGTACGTGGGTGCAGGGCGCTTGAGCGCTAGGCGCTCGAGCGCTATCGCACCATGTGCCCGGCACGTGGGCGCTGGGCGCTGGAGCGCAAGGCGCTCGAGCTTGCGCTCAAGTGCTAGCGCACCATGTGTTCGGCACGTGGGAGCCAGGCGCTTGAGCGCCAGGCTCGAGCGCTAGCGCACCATGTGTCCGGCACATGGGCACTGGGCGCTTGAGCGCTCGAGCGCTAGTGCACCACGTGCCCGGTACATGGGCGCTGAGCGCTTGAACGCTTGGGCGCCGGCGAGGAAAATGGGGCTTTTAGTCCCAGAAAAAGGATTTAAAATCCCAAAAGAGGATTTAGAGTGGAGTTAAACTCCTAATATGTTTTGGAGTTGATGAAAGGGGTTCTTCTTTGGAGCCCTGGGTCTTCCCTAAAATGGGGTTTTCGGAGATGGGCCTCCTTCTTCCTCCTCTGTTGGCGGATCTTGAAGATCAAGAGATGTGAGATTTTAAAAATCTCTTTTTTTTGAGATCTGATGGGAGATCTAAGCTCCCCTTTGTGGGTTTTGTGGTGAAAAACTAATTAGTTTTGGAAAAGGAAGTGTAAAACTCTTGATTTAATTCAAAAAAAAAAAGAAGGTTTAGAACCTTTAGAAAGGAGAAAGAGATACAAAACCTAGATTTTGAGGGGAATGAAAAAGTATATCCTTTATTCATCATCATGTTGCCTTATATAGGCTTACATATTTGCATATAGCCCCTCGGGCTTTACAAAAAATGGCATTTGGCTCATCCCATGTCTCATGTGCTATTTCTTTTTGCACATAAGCCATGAGCTTACAAAAAATTGGCTTTATGCCTATTTTGCATACATTCATGCACAAAAAATTACATCAAAATTATTTGATACATGATTTTATTTTGGTATGGCGGAATGCCGGACGCTTTGTGTTCGGGCTCGACCCAGGCATTGGCCCACTTGCTTGGGCTTGGGCCCGCCTGGCTTGGGGTTGACCTTGACTTTGACTTGGTCAACCGAGGTGCAAATTTTAACCCCAACAAAGTGCCCCCCATCAATAAATGCACACCGCGCATATGAGTTGTGTGCCTGAAATTGATGGATCTTGAAGCTGGACTTCGAGGCGGAACATCATTCCGAGGTCGGAGCATCCCTCGGGGAGCATGATTCCTGGGGATCGGAGCACCATTCCGATTTGCGGAGTATAATTCCAGGGCCGGAGCATCATTCCGAAGAGTCATAGCATAATTCCGATTTGCGGAGCATAATTCCAGGGTCAGAGCATCATTCCGAAGGATCGGAGCATCATTCCGATTTGCGGAGCATAATTCCAGGGTCGGCATTGAATGAAGGAAGGTTTGAGGGATGCAGGCAGGCTCGGGCAAGGTTGGATCGATCGGGTATAACTCGGAAGCCGGCTTGCTCTGGAGAGCATCATTCCGAAGAGCGGAGCATGATTCCAGGGATAGGAGCATCTTTCCGAAGGGCGGAGCATGATTCCATAGATTGGAGCATCATTCCGAAGGGCGGAACATGATTCCAAGGATCGGAGCATCATTTCGAGGGATCGGAGCATTATTCCGAAGAGCGGAGCATGATTCCAGGGATCGGAGCATTATTCCGAAGAGCGGAGCATGATTCCAGGGTTCAGAGCATCATTCTAAAGAGCGAAGCATGATTCCAGAGATCGGAGCATCATTCCGAAGGGTGAAGCATGATTCCAGGGATCGGAGCATTATTCCGAAGGGCGGAGCATCATTCCAGGGATCGGAGCATCATTCCGAAGGGAGGAGCATGATTCCAGAGATTGGAGCATCATTCCGAAGGGCCGAGCATGATTCCAGGGATTGGAGCATCATTCCGAAGGGCGGAGCATGATTTCAGGGATCGGAGCATCATTCCGACGGGCGGGGCATGTTTCTAAGGATCGGAGCATCATTCCGAAGGGCGGAGCATGATTACAGGGATCGAAGCATCATTCCGAAGAGCGGAGCATGTTTCCAGGCATCGGAGCATCATTCCGAAGAGCGGATCATGATTCCAAGGATCAGAGCATCATTCCGAAGAGCGGAGCATGATTCCAAGGATCGGAGCATCATTCCGAAGAGTGGAGCATGATTCCGAGAGTTGGAGCATGATTCCGAGAGTTGGAGCATAATTCCGTAGAGCGGCAGACATTCTGACCGAAGCATAATTTTGATACAGAGGTTGATTCCCAGGCGAAGCATAATTCTGACAGGGAAGGCGGATACTCCGAGGCGAAGCATGATTTCGACACTGGGTACATTCTGAGACGAAGCATGATTCCGGCGCAGAGCTTGTTTGCTGACTTGATTTTAAGAAGAAGCATAATTTCGACAGGGAAGGCAGATACGCCGAGGTGAAGCATGATTTCGACACGGGGTACACTCTGAGACGAAGCATGATTCCGGCGCAGAGATTGTTAGTCTACTTGATTCCAAGGCGGAGCTTAATTACAACGAGGAGGTCGCTGGTTGATTCCGAGATGAAGCATAATTTCAACAGGGAAGGCAGATACACCGAGGCGAAGCTTGATTTCGATGCGGGGTACACTCTGAGACGAAGTATGACTCCGACACAGAGCTGGTTGGTTGATTTGATTCCGAGGTGGAGTATAATTCCAACGAGGGAGTCGTTGGTTGATTCCAAGCCGAAGCATAATTCCGACAGGGAAGGCAGATACGTCGAGGCGAAGCTTGATTTCGACACGGGGTACACTCTGAGACGAAGCATGATTCCGACGCAGAGATTGTTGATTTGATTTGATTTGGGTTGACATCAGCATCGCTATACTGGAATATGGTACCAGCAGCGAATCATCATCAATCATGAGAGGATTCGGGGATTTAGTTTTGATTTGGCATCTGCATTGCTGCACTGGAATAATTCCAGGAGCAACTCATCATTTGTCCCGGGAGGATTTGGGAATTGGTTTTTGCTTAGCATCAGTATCGCTACACTGGAATATGGTACCAGGAGCGAATCATCATTTGCGCTTGCTTATCAGGAAGCGATGGCTTAGGAGACAGGTTTTAGGTCCCTATCACCTAAAACTTTTCAATTTTGTGAGCCGTAAGGGTCTCACAAGCATTTTCTCCCAACGGGTCGTGAGGATCCCGTAGGTGTATTTTCTCCTTAGGAGTCGTAGGGACTTCTAAGTGTGTTTCTCCTTTGTGAGTCGTAAGGATCTCACGCGGGAATTTTCTCCTCACAAAGTCGAGAGGACCTTGCGAGTGCATTTCATCTCTCTTTTTTTTTGTTACGAGTTTGCGCCCTTTCGGGTTTTCACAAACTCGTCGGCGGTCCTGCTGTTTTTACTCACGGAGCCCTTTCAGGTTTTCATCCGTGCCCATTTTGCTTATAGATATACTATTTTTTTAATTTTATTTTATTTTATTTTAATTTTTGGTGGGACTTTGAATGTGGTCTCACCGGTAGGACTTGGGAGAGATTGAGATCGTTTTACGCCCATGGATTGTATACGGTTTCGCAGGATGTATGATCCAGACCGTAGGGCCAGAAAAAATTTTGGGACTTTGTTGGCGTCTGCATCGCTGTACTGGAATATGGCACCGGAGCGACTCATCATTCGCCACTTGGGGTATGGGGTTTGGAATTTGGTTGGCGTCTGCATCGCTACACTGGAATATGGTACCAGGAGCGACTCATCATTCGCCGTTGGGGTATGGGATTTGGAATTTGGTTGGCGTCTGCATCGCTGCACTGGAATATGGTACTAGGAGCGACTCATCATTCACCGTTTGGGGTTTGGGATTTGGGAAGCGATGGCTTAAGAGACAGGTTTAGATCCCTATCACCTAAGGCTTTTCAATTTTATGGGCCGTAAGGGTCCCATAAAAGCATTTTCTCCCTACGGGTCATGAAGATCCCGTAGGTGTATTTTCTCCTTAGGAGTCGTGAGGACCCCCAAGTGTGTTTTTTCTTTGTGAGTCGTAAGGATCCCACGAAGGTTTGTTATCCTCATGCATCGTGAGGACACATGAGTGGCTCTTCCCAATGGAGCATAATTCCAAGGGCGGAGACCAGCCGCGTAACTGGTGATTGCGGTGGGGCATGGGTATGATGAGAATTATTTGAGCCCATGAATTGTATACGGTGGTCAAATTGGGGACCAACCGTAGGGCCGGGAGAATTTTGGGAAATTGGATTTTGGTTGGCGTCTGTATCGCTGCACTGGAATATGGTACCAGGAGCGATTCATCATTCGCCGTTTTTTTACCGCGATTGCTCTATCATTTCAGCTTTTTTTATCGCGAAGATCGCGATTGCCCTATCATTTAGGCTTTTATTCGCGGTTGCCCCATCATTTCGGCTTTATTTTCATCTTTATTTTACTCGCTGATTTTTATTGCGAGTTGCCCCATCATTTCAGCTTTTATTTTTCTCTTATTTACACATTTTTTGTTTATTTACACACACACACACACATATTTACATTCCCAGTTTAACGACTCAGAGATCGACTATTCCCAGTTTAATAACGTGGTAGTCAACGGTTCCCAGTTTAAAGACTTATAGGTCTATCATTCCCAGTTTAACGGCGTGGTGGTCAGTTGTTTTCAGAGAAAGACAGATGTCTGAGAGAATCAGTTTCACGAAGAACTTCGGTCTCCGTTTGTATGAAATTGGCGGTCGCAGCTGGACTGTTTGTTAATACGCCTTTAGACAGTTCTATCTCTCCTGCCTTGTATTGCTTTTCGACCCAATCTTTGAAGACGAAGCAGTCCTCAATGGCATGACCTATCACTCTGTGATAGGGACAGTATTTGGGGTCGTCGGTCATATTCGCTTTCTGCGGTCTTTTTGACTCTGGCAGTTGTAGACCGTTCCTCAGGGCGTCTTTGAATATTTTACGGATTTTGTCCCTTCTGAAGGAATAGACCTTATCTAGCTTCTCTTTCAGTGGAGATTCTCCTCCCTCTCCGAACACTGGCTTCCGAGGCTGGTTGGCATTGGGCCCGCTCATCCCTTGCTTATTTCGGTTAGCCGAAGTGTTAAAAGATTCCGAATCGTCGGAATTTCCGTCTTTGCGATTATCGTCCTTTCGGTTTCTCCAGGACCTATTATTATTTTGGGAATCTGAGGAGGACTCCTGTTTTGAGCGCTCCAGCATCTGAACTTTTCTGGTCAGCTCTTGGAATGTTTTGAGACCCGCGGTGCATAGAAACGGGGCCATCCAATTGTCGAGATTTCCGACGAGGAGACTGACAGATTGGTCCTGCTCTATCGGCAGTTCACATTTGACGGAGAGATTGCGCTATCGGGTTATAAAATCCGTGCCGCTTTTATTGTTCTTTGGCTTGGTCCTTAGGAGGTCGGCATTGGTGATCTTATCGTTGATGTTCGGTTGATAAAACTGCACATTTGTTATTACATTTTTCCTACCATTTTCATATTAAAAAGGACTTTATTATAATATATCATACATATGAGGGTTTATGTGTAAAAATACTATTTTCCATGTGTTGATATATTGTAATTAGCATTTGGTAGGAAAATGTATGCAAATAATATCATTGACCAAATCCTAGTAGAACTAAGTCTACTAAATATTATTTGATAAGTTGTTGTGCAGAATTTGCAGGTCTAAAATCAAGAAAATCAAGTTGTTAAAGTAAACCTGCCTAATTAAAGAATCAAAACTTGGAGACCAAGTCTGGCAGCAACTACGAGAAGATTTCCAAATTCTGAAGGTACCAGAGATAGCCACATGTCGCAAGGAGAAAGCCACAGAGAAATGATCAAGTGATCATGACCCTTGGCCGCAGATCCGCGGCCAAACCCCCCTGTTGGCCGCGGATCCGCAGCAGTATAGAGGAGATAGAGTTGGAGATTTTTGGGGGTGAATCTTTGCTGTTAAACTTCCATATTTGGAAGCTTAGGTTCTGGCTTTGGCACTATAAAAAGGGACCGAGAGCCTCTTGGAAAATTTATCAAGCCGACGCGATCATGAAGCCCCAGACGGCTCACGCATCCAGGTTGATCATCAACTGTTCGTCTACCTCCTTGAAAAAGATCGAGAAGCAAACTAGTCTTTGTAATCATTTTCTAAGGAATCAAAGTATAATGAATATTGTTGATTAATAAAGGTAGCTTTATTTTTCTTATTCTATTTCTTCGTAGTTTAATTATGCAATTTCTTTCCATCTCTTTTTCTCCCAACATGCGCGAGTAATTCTCCGCTTGTTAGGGTTCGTAGGATTAGGGTAGGCTAATGGACGATGAACATCTCTAAACCCTTTTTAAGTCCTATAAAGTTTAAGAAATTTATCAAAAGAATTATTAACATCCTAATCGGACGCGCTACCAATTCTTTGTTAGTTCCGACCGCGATTAGAGATTAGATTAATGATTGTTTTGGTAAAGGCTAGATATGAACGGAGTTCCGTGTCGAGATAAGGGTTAAGAGTGAGATTCATTTTCCCTCCAGAAACCCTAATCTATACTCATCACCGTCGTTCTAGTTTTAAATCTATTAAAGGATAAAAATGGTAACTTTTAATTAATCATCCATAACTACTAAATCCTAACGAACCCTACAACCCCCCTTATTATATTAACTACATCCTTAAAATAATCTAGATCTATATTTTTGCATTCTTGTTTAACGTAGATCTAGAAACCATTCAACAAATTCTTTCTTCCTCCTCTCTTTTTCAACACATCTAAACTAAGAGTAAAAAATTCAACGTTTCCCAGAGGACGACCCGTACTCATCTCGGTCTAGCTACACGCGACACCGTTATTGATTGCGGTTAACTACAAACACACTTTTTCGTATCAATCAGTTGACACTCATGAACCTTTGTCGCAACAAAGATTCCATTTGGACGAAAGTTGTGACGGA
Organism: Agapanthus africanus; assembly: GCA_030015575.1. Lineage (NCBI taxonomy): Eukaryota > Viridiplantae > Streptophyta > Magnoliopsida > Asparagales > Amaryllidaceae > Agapanthus > Agapanthus africanus. The sequence continues at coordinate 2,290,623 of JASDDO010000006.1, read as the reverse complement.
GCCATCCGGTATGCTCGCGTACCAGTCGAAAGCGACATCAGTCGGGCTATTAACGAACTGGCGGAGGAGAAGCGCATCATTGCCCCCAGTATTCCCGCATAAGGCTTTGAAGTGGGCGATGTGCTGATTCGCATTTCCCGTCCCATCAAATCTTCCGAATTTAGGGATGACATAGCCGCTAGGAAATTCTACCAGATCATACTGAGCAGGATATGGTCTCCTGCTACTGCCAACATCTTTTTGCGCTTCGGTTTCGGCTACCAATGTTTTGACTTTATTGGCAACCAAATCCATGATTTGATCTTGAGTTAGATGGCTACTGTCATCGGTAGCCAAGACATTTCCTGAGATAGGATGTGACTGATTTTCATGCGGTTCGCCCACTTTTGGATTTGAGGGAATAGGCGTCGGCTGCTTTGGGACACCGTTTCCCGGTTCACGAGCAGAGCCCTGCGCTTGATTGGGCGGCTGAGAGGCAAGTCAGGCCGTGAGCTGCATCACGACATTCGTCAAGTTGTCAATTTTGGAGTAGAGTTTGGCCATTTCCTTGTCTTTGTTCCTGAGCTGCTTTCGGAGCTCTTGAAGCAGCTCTTGCTCCGCGGTCCTGGGGCGGAAAGTCGGCTCTTCCTCGCTGTCCGAGCTTGACTCTACATGGACCGAGGGGTCTTTCTACCTATCATCTTCATCGATGGGGTTTTCATCATCCAGCGGAGGTGGCTGTTCTTGGGAAGCGGCAACCACATTCAAGACAGATTGGATTTGAGATGTGGTGGCCCCGTCCTTGCTCTTGCTGCGCGTGCCCACCGTGTAGACAGTGCGGACCACATATCTAGCCATTTCCTCATCTTCGGCAGGGTAACCCTGTTCTTCGAACCTCATGAGGTTCGGCCTAGCAGGAGCCCTAGCCCTTTGGTTGGCTCTATATCCGAGCATTTTCTGCCTTAGCTTCTCAATTTTAAGGGCTTGGTGGGCATCTGTTTCCTGGGAAGCCACCATGAGTCGATTAGCGGGGAGCTTAGAGAAGACACCCGATCGAGCAGTTGTTAGGGGCACCGCCGGAGCTTGCTCGAGACGCCCTGTTGCTTTGTTGGTGTTGATGGCCTTGCCCCCAGCTGGGGCCAAGGAGAGTCGTTCAAACACCGACTTGCGTTTGAGTTAGGGTGCCTTCGAGACCACCACATTTGGCATCCGGCCTTTCGAGGCCGGATTGTCTGTTACCGAAGCTTGAGGAGCTGGGATGGCGTTAGCTGACATGAACATAATAGAGCCAAATGGTAGCGGTGGCTCCTCCCATTGTTGCCCGAGACTGGCCGGGAGGACCGTCCTGGAGTCCATCTTCATCGTGTAGGAGATGGGAGCTATGCCGAGAGCTGAGCTTGTCCTTGGAGACATTGTTGAAAAGTGATTACTTGAAGACCTGCATGAAAGAGCATTGTTTTAGTATAAATATAGATATGTATATTGATTGAGTTCGCATGAATGTTTAACCCGAAATATGGGAGGAGAGATTGGTCCCACCGGGCGTGCCAGAATCTGTAGGGTTTTTTTCATCACTCCATTGAGATGGGAATACGCGCGCGCTTGTTGGGCGCATTACAGATTCATCCTGCCTAGGGTAGGCTGAGGTTTATTGATTGTGGAGACCCGAATCTCCGGCAGCCGCGGACTAAGCTGACGTTAATTACCCCTCTCTTTTGGAGCGAGGGAACCTCTGATTGATGGGTTAAACTGGTCATGCGAACTCAACGTGCCGTGTTTTGTTTTGAAGGGGTTTTGGATATGTCGGGGGCCCCGCAGGGTTTTTACGGGAAGTCCCGCTACCCGGATAGCGGGCTGGGGGTCAAGGGGGCTAGCAGCCCCCTTGCGGGGTGCAAGGCAGCGCCCCGGCCCAAATTATTTTTGATAGGGACAGTGTTGTAGAGTATGTGTGTATATGCATATATATATATAAGGGAAAAAGCATCCAAAGGATGCGTGGGGGCCAGCGCCTCGCATGTCTAACACGCGAGTGCTGGGCGCTTAGGCACTGGTGCACTACGTGCTCGACACATGGGCGCAGGGCGCTTGAGCGCGAGGTGCTCGAGCGCTAGCGCACCACGTGCCCGGCACGTGGGCGCTGGGCGCTTGAGCGCTCGAGCGCGAGCGCACCACGTGCCCGGCACGTGGGCGCTGGGCGCCAGAGCGCTCGGGTGCCAGAGCGCTCGGGTGCCAGGCGCTTGGGTGCCGGCGAGGAAAGGGGGGCTTTTAGTCCCAGAAATAGGATTTAAAATCCCAAAAGAGGATTTAGAGTGGAGTTAAACTCCTAAGATGTTTTGGAGTTGATGAAATGGGTTCTTCTTTGGAGCCCTGGGTCTTCCCCAAAATGGGGTTTTCGGAGATGGGCCTCCTTCTTCCTCCTCTGTTGGCAGGATCTTAAAGATCAAGAGATGTGAGATTTTAAAAATCTCTTCTTTTTGAAATCTGATGAGAGATCTAAGCTCCCTTTTGTGGGTTTTGTGGTGAAAAACTAATTAGTTTTGGAAAAAGAAAAGTAAAACTCTTGATTTAATTCAAAAGAAAGAAGAAGGTTTAGAACCTTCAGAAAGGGGAAAGAGGCACAAAACCTAAATTTTGAGGGGAATGAAAAGGTATATCCTTTATTCATCATCATATTGCCTTATATAGGCTTACATATTTGCATATAGCCCCTCGGGCTTTACAAAAAATGGCATTTGGCCCATCCCATGTCTCATGTGCTATTTCTTTTTACACATAAGCCATGGGCTTACAAAAAATTGGCTTTATGCCCATTTTGCATACATTCATGCACAAAAAATTACATCAAAATTATTTGTTACATGATTTTTATTTTGGTATGGCGGAAGGCCGGACGCTTCGTGTTCGGGCTCGGCCCAAGCATTGGCCCACTTGCTTGGGCTTGGGCTCGCCTGGCTTGGGGTTAATCTTGACATTGACTTGGTCAACTAGGGTGCAAATTTTGACCCCAACAGCGACCCTCAAGCGAAAGGAACGTGAGGCGACTTCCGCTGAGTCTGTCCAACTGCGTGCCCAGGTCGAAGCGAATGTTGCGCAGCTGAACTCCATCTTTGAAAACCTTCAACGATGTATTTCTGACGGGCTGGTGCTGAGGAAGAAGCTTGACTTTACTGAGCAGGTCGTGCAGAGTCAGGAGGCTGTTCAGCAGGAAATTGATGAGAAACTTTCATCCTATCTGCAACAACGGGCCCAAGTCGAAGCGGAGCTGGCCGCGGTGGCTGGTCGTGAGAAGGAGATGAGAGGAGTGCGCAAGCGACTTGCTGATTTGCTAAAATCGCCTCCTTCTCAATAGCTGCTTTTGTATCGATTAAACATTTGTAACGTATGAATAACATGTATTCATTTCATTCATTTTTTTTATTCCATTCATTTTCATATGATGTAACTTGTATCCAATTGAATTCATGGATAAAGGACACATTTATTTTCTATCTTGTATTATCGTCTTCTTTTCTTTTTTGTGTTGTTGTCATGTGATTTTAGCAAATTTGGCCTGTAGATGATAGATAATAGTTCATCTTTAACTCTTAGGAAACAGTTTCAGATCTGCCGCCCAAGACTTTTCAATTTTATGAGCCATGAGGGTCTCACAAAGATTTTTCTCCCTACGAGTCGTGAGGATCTCATAGGTGTATTTTCTCCTTAGGAGTCATGATGACTCCTAAGTGCATTTTCTCTTGAGAGTCGTAAGGATCTCACAAGAGAATTTTCTTCCTTATAAGTCCAGAGGACTCGTTAATGGTTGATGAGTTGACTTGTTCCCGAGTTGAAGCGTTGCTTCGACGGGGAGGTCATTGGTTGACGTATTTCCGCGATGGGGTCATTTGCTGACGTGTTTCCGCGAAGGGGTCATTTGCTGACGTGTTTCCGCGACGGGGTCATTGGCTGACGTGTTTCCATGACGGGGTCATTTGCTGACGTATTTCCGAGACGGGATCATTTGCTGACGTATTTCCGAGACAGGGTCATTTGCTGACGTGTTTCCGTGACGGGGTCATTGGATGACGTATTTCCGCGACAGGGTCATTGGATGACGTGTTTTCGAGACGGGGTCATTTTCTGACATTGTTGGGATTAAAATTTGCACCCCGGTTGACCAAGTCAAAGTCAAGGTCAACCCCAAGCCAGATGGGCCCAAGCCCAGGTCAAGTGGGCCCATGCCCAAGTCGAGCCCGCGGCCAGCCTCCCCCATGCCAAAATGAAATCATGTAATAAATAATTTTTATGTAATTTTTTATGCATGAATGGACATAAAGCCAAATTTTTGTAAAGCCCATGGCTTATGTGCAAAAAGAAATAGCACATGAGACATGGGATGGGCAAAATGCCATTTTGTAAAGCCCAAGAGACTATATGTAAATGTGTAAGCCTATAGAAGGCAACATGATGATGAATAAAAGATACTTCTCATTCTCTCAAATTCTAGGGTTTTTGTGCCCCCTTCTCCTTCCTCAAGGTTCTAAACCTTCTTCCCCTTTTTCAATTAAATCAAGAGTTTTACTCTTCCTTTTCCAAACTAAATAGTTTTTCACCACAAAACCTACAAAGAGAAACTTAGATCTCCCATCGGATCTTAAAAATAAGAGATTTTTAAAATCTCATACTTCTTGTTCTTCAAGATCCGGCCAACAGAGGTGGAAGAAGAAGACCCATCTCCAGAAATCCCATCTTGGGAAGATCCAGAGCCAATGGGAGAAACAAAGCAGCCCCTTTTGATCATTTCTAGATATTTTTAGGAGTCTAACTCCATTCATGATCCATTGGAGTTTAACTCTCTAAATTAATTTCTGTTAGGAGTTCAACTCCATAAGTCAAATCGGGAGCACACCTCCCAGTGCAGGGACCAAGTCCCTTTTGCTGCTGACGCCTAGCGCCCGCATGCCAGGCACGTGGTGCGCTGGCGCTCTGACGCTCAGCGTGAGCGCCGGCATGCCAGGCACTTGGTGCACTGGCGCTCTGGCACTCAGTGCCCGCGTGCCAGGCATGTGGTGCGCTGGCGCTCTGGCACTCAGCGCCCGCGTGCCAGGCACGTAGGACGCTGGCGCCTTCTCCCACGTATCCTTTGGATGCTCTTTCCTTTTTTTCTATATATGTATATATATACACACACACACACATACTCCACAATACTGTTACCGTTAGAAAAAAATTCTAACGGGGCGCTGCTTCGCACCCCGCAAGGGGGCTGCTAGCCCCCTTGACCCCCAGCCCGCTATCGGGGTAGCGGGACCCCCGTAAAAACTCTGTGGGGCCCCTGATATATCCAAAACCCCTTCAAAACATACGCACACTGCACGTTGAGTTCTCCTAACCTGTTTAACCCGTCAATCGGAGATTCTCTCGCTCCAAAAGCCGAGGGGTAATTAACGGAAGCTTAGTCCGCGGCTGCCGAAGATTCGGATCCTCACAATCAATAAACCCCTGCCTACCCTAGGCAGGGGGAATCTGTAATGCGCCCGACAAGCACACGCGTATTCCCATCTCAATGGGGTAACGAAAAACACCCTACAGATTCTGGCACGCCCGGTAGGACCAATCTCTCCTCCCATATTTCGGGTTAAACATTCATGCGAACTTAATCAAAATTCTAACGGGGGACAGTGTTGTAGCGTATGTGTGTGTGTATAAGTATACACACACACACACACACACACACACACATATATAAAGGGAGAGGGCATCCAAAGGATGCGTGGGAAAAAGCGCCAACGCCTCACGTGTGCGGCACGCGGGCGCTTGGGCACTCGGGCGCTTGGGCGCTCGCGCTATCGCCTTGGGTGCTAGCGCTTTGGGCACCAGGGTGCTAGCTCTTAGGGCACTAGCGCCTCACGTCCCAGGCACGTGGGCGCTCGGGCGCGAGCGCTTTGGGCGCTAGGCGCTAGCGCCTCATATGCCAGGCGCGTGGGCGCTCGGGCGCGAGCGCCTCACGTGCCAGGCACGTGGGCGCTCGGGTGCTAGCGCCTCACGTGCCAGGCTCATGGGCGCTCGGGCGCTCGCATTTTGGGTGCTAGCGCCTCACATGCCAGGCATGTAGGCGCTCGGGCGCTAGCGCTTTGGGCCCTAGCGCCTCACATGCCAAACACGTGGGCGCTCGGGCGCTCGCGCTTTGGGCGCTCGGGCGCTAGGCGGCAAAAGGGAGTTGGTCCCTGCACTGGGAGTTGTACTCCAAGAAAGAAATACTTATTATTTTGTGTGTGTGTGTGTATGTACTTTTGAGGAGTTAAACTCCTAAGATATTTTTGGAGCTGATGAAGGGGTTTCTCCATTGAGCCCTGGATCTTCCCTAAAGTGGGGTCTTTAGAGATGAGTCTCCTTCTTCCTCTTCTGTTGGCCGGCTCTTAGTTAACAAGAGTGGTGAGATTAAAAAAAATCTCTCCTTTTTAAGATCTGATGGAAGATCCAAGCTCCCCTTTGTGGGTTTTGTGGTGAAAAACTATTTAGTTTTGGAAAAGGAAGAGTAAAACTCTTGATTTAATTCAAAAGAAAGAAGAAGCTAATAGAACCTTGAGGAAGGAGAAAGAGCACAGATCTTGAATTTTTTTTTAGAGAGAAAAAAGTTGTTGAGATATTTTCATTATCTTTGCCTTTATAGGCTACACACTTTACATATACCCCCTTGGGTTTTACAAAATGGCATTTTGCCCATCCCATGACTCATGTGGCTCAATTCTTTTGCACATAAGCCATGGGCTTTACAAAAATTTGGCTTTATGCCCATTTTTCTTACATTTATTCATAAAATAAAAAATACACCAAAAATATTTATTACAAAGTTTTTATTTGGCATGGGGGAGGCCGGCCGCTTCATGTTCGGGCTCGACCCGGCCATTGGCCCACTGACCTGGGCTTGGGCCCACTTGGCTTAGGGTTGACTTTGATTTTGACTTGGTCAATCTGGGTGTAAATTTTTACCCCAACAAATTGCCCCCATCAATAAATGCACACCACATATGTGGGTTTTATGCATGAAATTGATGGATCTTCTTTCGCGTGGAGGTCGACTCCGTTTTGACGACGTGGAGGTCGATGCTGCCCTTTTTGCGACGTGGACGGTCGGTGCTTCCCTTTTTGCGATGTGGACGGTCGGTGCTACTCTTTTAGCAACTTGTATGGTCGATACTGCCCTTTTAGTGACGTGGACGGTCGATACTGCCCTTTTTGCGACTTGGACGGTCGGTTCTGCCTTTTTAGCTACTTGGACGGTCGGTGCAGCCCTTTTAGCGACTTGGACGGTCAGTGCTGCCTTTTTAGCGACTTGGACGGTTGGTTCTGCCCTTTTAGCGACTTGGACGGTCGGTGCTGCCCTTTTTGCGACTTGTACGGTCGGTTCTGCTATTTTTAATACTTGGACGGTCGGTACTGCCCTTTTAACGACTTGGACGGTCGGTGCTGCCCTTTTAGCGACGTAGACGTTCGGTGCTGCCCTTTTAGCAACTTGGACGGTCGGTGCTGCCCTTTTTGCGACTTGGACGGTCGGTTCTGCCCTTTTTGCGACTTGGACGGTCGGGATTTGATTTGACTTGCTCCGCTTTCTACGGTGTCGAGGTTGATATTGACTTGCTCCGCTTCTTGCGGTGTTGGGGTTTTGATGTTGACTTGCCTCCGGGGTGGAGCTTGATTCCGCCAGGGAAGTTGTTGGTTGTCTTGCTGATTGTGATTTGGGTTGACATCAGCATCACTACGCTGGAATATGGCACCAGGAGTGAATCATCATTTTCCATGAGGGAATTTCCCTTGTTCCCAGTTTAACGACTTAGGGGTCCTCAGTTCCCAGTTAAATGACTTAGAGGTCATCTATTCCTAGTTTAAAGACTTAGGGGTCTATTGGATTGGAGTTTGGAATTTTGGGGTTAGGGTGGGCATCAGCGTTGCTAACACTAAAGCACATATGCCAAGAGCGATTCATAATTTGCCCCAGGAGGACTTGGGATTTGGTTTTTGGGTCGGCATCAGCACCGCTAACACTGAAGAAATGCCAGGAGCGACTCATCATTTGCCGTGAGGGGATTTCCCTTATTTCCAGTTTAACGACTTAGGGGCCATCTGTTCCCAGTTTAAAGACTTAGGGGTCTATCCGATTGATTTGGTTTGGGTAGGGGTCGGCATCTGCATTGCTGCACTGGAATAATGCAAGGAGCAACTCATCATTTGCCTCTCCCTGTTGGGGAGCGATGGCTTAGGAGACAGGTTTAGGTCCCTATCACCTAAGGCTTTTCAATTTTATGAGCCGTAAGGGTCCCATAAAAGCATTTTCTTCCTACGAGTCGAGAGGATCTCGTAGGTGTACTTTCTCCTTAGGAGTCGTGGGGACCCCCAAGTGTGTTTTTCCTTTGTGAGTCATAAGGATCCCACGAAGGTGTTTTCTTACGAGTCGAGAGGATCTCGAAAGTTTTGTACTCCTCATGTATCGTGAGGACACATGAGTGGGTCTTCCCAAATGGAGCATAATTCCAAGGGCGGAGACCGGCCGCTGGATGGGTGATTGCGGTGGAGCATGGGTATGACGAGAATTATTTGAGCCCGTGGATTGTATACGGTAGTCAACTTGGGGACAAACCGTAGGGCTGGGAGTGTTCCCTCATAAAATACAAGGAAAAACCCCAATGGGGCATCACGTGCACACACGTGATCGGGGGTCACATGCCGACACGTGATGGCTCCCTGAGGTCTCTGAAATGATAAGAATTGAATCCTAATCAAATGGGGTCACGTGCCCACACGTGATGGGCCTTTAAACCCACTGAAAAGAATTAAAGGTATAATAATACAACAGGGAAAAACCCCAATGGGGCATCACGTGCCCACACGTGACCAAGAGTCACGTGCTGACACGTGATAATTCCTGATTTCTTTAAAACAACAGAATTAAATTCTGGTTAAATGCTTAATCAGGGGGTCACGTGTCAACACGTGATAAGTTCCTAAAGATCTCTGAACTAATAGAATTGAATTCTAATTAAATGGTCAATCAGTGGGGTCACGTGCTAACACGTGATAGGCTCTTAAACCTTCTGAACTAATAGAATTAAATTCTAATTAAGGGAAATCAAAAACCCTAGTTGGAAAAATATTTCCCTAGATCTTTCCAAACAAAAAGATTTCGCTCTGTAAAGTGGAGCACCATTGGATTAAAAATCTAATGGTGATTAAAAATCACCAATCTATAGAAAGATTCTATACAAGGAGATATTTCCCTGAAATTCGCCAGGAATAACAGACAAAATATCTTTTGGATTAAAAATCCAATGGTGAATAAAATTTGCTGAGTGATCTAAAAGATCATGTTGGTGACAGAATCAATCAAAATCTTTCAATGAAAGATTGACTAAACAAACTGATTCTTTTCTTTCTCCTATAAATAGGAGCCAAGAAGAGAAGAGGAGGAGGAGACAACAACAGAGAGAGAATACAAAAGAAAAGAGAATTTAATTCTCCATAGAGAAAAGGTCTCTTTAGAAAAGAAAGAAATCCTAGGTAAGAGATCATCCTATAAGCTCCCGCAAAATAAAAAGAGAATTTAATTCTCAATCTAAGAGTTTAACTCTTCTGAATAAGAACTTAGTTCTTCCTTTGGTTGAAGATCTGCAGAAGCAGATCTCCCCATAAGTTGAGAATTTAATTCTCATCGGGGAGATTCTGCCATGCAGATCTAAAACCTAGGGGAGGACCTAAGTTCAGAGAATTTTATTCTCCCATAAAGCACATAGGAATTTAATTCCTCCAACAAAGATAGGGTTTAACCCTTAATATAAGAACTTAGTTCTTCCTATGGTTGAAGATCTGCAGAAGCAGATTTCCCCATAAGTTGAGAATTTAATTCTCATCGGGGAGATTCTGCCATGCAGATCCAAAACATAGAGGGAAAATTGAGTTTAAAGAATTTAATTCTTCCAAATACATAGGAATTTAATTCCTTTAAATAAAATCAGGGTTTAAACCCTATAAAAGAATTTAATTTTTAAACAATGGACTTTTCATGCACGTAAAAAGATCAAGTACCCAACATGATCACGTGGTAACACGTGACCCTCCCCTCAATGGTAAAAAAAAATGAATGAGATCGGGTCACGTTCTCTCACGTGACCCTTGAGCAAACTTCTCAAAAATAAAGGCAGAACAGAATTTGGGCATCCTCACGTGTCCCTACGTGACCCCTGACAAACACCTCTTTAAAAAAGAGAAGATGGAAAGAACTGAAGGATTAAAATCTAATACATGGGCGCCCTCACGTGTCCCCACGTGACCCCTAGCAAATCCCTTTAATATCCAGTGCATGGATACCCATCACGTGCCCACACGTGATGGCCGTGAAGACTTAAGTGTTTAACACTTATTTGAATATTCTTTGAATAAAATAAAGGAAGCTTAGCCCAATCCTAGGGCGCCTCACGTGTCCCCACGTGAGCGCTTCATCTTTTTAGTGTTTAACACTATTTTAGGCACTTCATCCCTAGTGTTTAACACTACTTTAAATGCATCACGTGGGAAGATCACCAAATATGTGCTAGTGTTTAACACTATATCCAAGCCAATCTGAGCCTAAACTAGCTAAGTTTTCCTGAGGCAAGATCTCCTGAAACTAAACTCCAACCATATTCCCAGAGCCATTTCAATCAACTTTGGTTCAAGGGTACATCTCTTCAAACCTCTGATACATGTCGTTGTAATTCTTCAACGTCTTCAGAGAGGTGGTGGGTTCCAATGACTAATAACTATCTGGTGCATTTCCAAACCCATGTTTGCATATGAACTTAGACCGCAATGCCCCTAAACTAAACAACAGAACCCAAATGCTCTTTTGTTGGATCTAAATGATCCTGTCAAGCAGATCTTAGTCTAAAAATTAGACTAACATATCCTTAACAAACATTTAAGTTGATCTTAATCTCAAACGAGACTAACGATCCTTAAATTAATTCATCTACAGAGCCTTCCAACCAATATTGGTTCAAGGGCACATCTCTTCACTCTTCTGATATTTGTCGTTGTAATCCTTCAACGTCTTCGGAGAGGTGACGGGTCCCGACAACCAAGCATTCTATGGACTGTGGGGTCCTTAAACTCATGGACTATGATGTCCTTAACCTCAGACTGTGGGGTCCTTAAACCCATGGACTATGATGTCCTTAACCTTTCACTGTGGGGTCCTTAAACTCATGGAATATGATGTCCTTAAACTTTACAGACTATGACGTCTTTAAACTATGGACTATGATGTCCTTAACCTTGGACCGTAATGTCCTTAAACTAATAATGGACCGCAATGTCTATAAACTAAACAATAGAGCCCAAATGCTCTTTTGTCGGATCTAAACAATTCCATTAAGTTGATCTTAGTCTGAAATTAGATTAACGTATCCTTAACATACGTTTAATTTGATCTTAGTCTGAAATTAGACTAACGTATCCTTAAACCCAACCCCAAACCCAAATATAAGAAAATACGGATTTGGACTAATCCACGCCCTACGGGCGACAACATAAATCAGTCTCCGTATACAATCCACGGGCAACCAAAAACAAAACAAACACCCACGACACGAAGTGACCATCTGGAGAAGGAGAAAGTTGTTACCGCGATGCAGTAGCGTAATTAACTGCAGGGGCTTGCGCCTGCAGGGAAGAGTGTCCCCACAATAAAAAAACCCTCAAATGAGGGGGAATCTGACGAAGTCTGCTACATCGGCCGCATCCATCTAAACCTCCGATACACGGTGCCATAAATCAACTTGGCATCTTCGGAGAGGTGGACGGATAAAACCAAATAGCATCTGCCCTCGAAATTCAGGCAAGACAGACCTACGCGGTCGTGTCTCTGTGTTCGAAGGAGAACAGATTCTGGCACGCCTGGTGGGACATCTTCCTCTTTCCACTCTACACTTCGTGTATCGTGTTTCGCGAACAAGTCGCGGTTTTACATGGTTACCTTTGGATGTGAAGTACTAAGATTTGGTATCTTGCTCCGTGCAGAAAAACAAAAGATCAAATGGCTTTCAACTGCACAAACTGCAACAACGGCAATAACTCTCACACCGTCCCTGCTGGAGGAGTGACCTACGGGCCTCAGGCGGCCTCCGTTTTTACAATGCCGGTGGACCAGGTGACCCAAGCCACCACTGGACTATTCTTCGGGACTATGCTCCCACCGATAAGCTTCAACGCCCCTATATCATTGCAAGAAGCTCAGAAGAAGTCAGTTTTTGATCGGCTTACCACTACTGCGGCCCCTCTTAACAGGTCGCCCAAACCAAGCGCCTCAGTTTTCAGCAGACTGGGCCAAAGCTCCAACGGGCCCATGAAGAAACCCGCAATACCAGAAAGCGTTATCCCGAAGCAGATAGCTATTCCTACTCCAGAAGTTACCAAGGAGGCTTCTCCCGCTAAGGGGTCGGTCTTCATGAGACTGGCCGTTTCAGCTCCCACTCCGGGTGAAGTAACCAAGGTCGTTTCCCCTGCATGAAAATCGGCCTTTCCAAGATTGGCCATTCCCTCTCAGCGAGCATCTGTCTTTGACAGGCTGGCGCCAACAGCATACTCTCATCAGAACAGGGGGCATGATGAAGCCACCCCCATAGCTGAGCCAGTACCGTTGGCTCGACATGCTCGACGTCGCCACTGGCGCCGAGTAAGGAAGGCTGGGGACAATTCACCTTCTGGATTAACTCCGCCAGCTCCAATGGTAGAAGTCGATGCTGCTGTTCTAACTGGCAACAGCTTTGAACTACTTAACAGGGTGCGCAGGAACTTGCCAACTGTTGTGCTGAAAAAATCTCCTCCACCTATGGAGAATGCCCCAAAGGCGAAGCTAGAGCAGCCCCCTCAACGGATGTCCTCTAAAATTTACAAGGTCTGGCGTCAAGTCCAAGACTCGGTGATTGATCAAGATTATCCCCGCCGACAGAAAAAGATGAAAGTTCAGCAAGAAGATGACCATCCTGTCAAGCCACAGAAGGTGACAGCCACTTGGGTGCCCACTGCAACGGCCCCCTCAACCTCGACCACTCACAAGAGGAGAAAGCTGGAGAAAATCCCGGTGTCTGCGACAAATGTCAAGGGCACTGAGCCTAAACGCCCTAAGTCTGGGGGCATGGTGGTGCACACTGTCTATATGGCATCCGGAAAAGAGGACAGCCGTATCTCCATAGGTCATCGACCGCTTACGCGATCAGTGACAAAAGCTCAGGAGTAACAACAACAAAAGCTCCAAGAGATGTTAACAGCTATGGCCGCACTCACGGGAACGAAAGCAAGCCCGACGACATCCTCGGAGCAGCGCCGTGAGCAGGAAACTGATATCGAATTCCTTCGGAGAATGCTTGACAATAGGGACAAAGAGGCCGCAGAACAAACGGCCAATATAAAACAGGTGGCCCTTCTATTCCAAGATATGGTGGGCTTGATGATCCAGCCGGACCCTCCAGCCGAAGACCCTCCAGTAATAATTGAAGATGATAGACTAGAGACATCAAATCCTCTGCCGGCTCCGTCAGCAGCCAAGGAGGAGACCATCTTAAAAGCCACCCTGGATGATTATATCGCTCAGCAGATACGAGTTCATCAGGCGAATGAAGCGGCTGGGCAAATTGTTAAAACTGGACGACCCTATCCGGGTTGGTACGACCAAATAAAGTACCCACCGGGATACACGATCCTAAAATTCCATGTATATAAGGGGACGGGAAATCCGCATCAGCACGTCGCTCAATTCAGAGCCTTGTGCGGCAACACCGGAGGTGACGATAAGCTCCTGCTTCGCTAATTCGTTGGCAGCTTGTCGGAGACAGCATTCGAGTGGTATTCGGAGCTTCCCAAAGACTCCGTCAAAACTTTTGCAGAGATGGAGCTACTATTCACCCAACGTTTCACGAGCGCTAGCGAACGTACCCCGATCACAGCGTTGATTAACGCCAGAATAAAGCCAGGTGAAACATGGGTGCAATACTCGATACGGTGGCGGAATCTATGGTCAAAGTGCGAACAACGCATCGAAGAGGCTCCTGCGGTAGGCATGTACGTGGGTACTCTTGATCCGCAGGCAACCATTTCGCAATTCATGATGTTCTTCAAGACAACCACTTTCCCAGCCTTGATTGACAAGCTAGCCCAAATGGATCAGATGGGTCATAGACCATCTCCTTCGAAGCTGGAATCTCGGAATGAAAAAGGGAAAGGGAAAGCAACCTTCGTCGCCAATACTCAACAACAGCCGAGCAACTTAAAGCCGGTTGTTCGCCAAAACAACGTGCGTCCATGCCCATCTCTCGAGGAGAGACTGGGACGTCCTTACTCGTTTCCCCGGGATAAAACGAGGAGACTGTTCGAGCTGGCAGTGTGCAACAGAATCATCAATCTGTCGGATCCAAAATGTCCGTTGCAGTCAGGCGATGTCAACAATCCTAATTACTGCCCTTACCACCAAGCAGTAAGCCATCCAATCGAAGATTGCTTCGTCTTCAAAGGCTGGATTGAGGACCAATACCAACTGGGCAAATTCACGCTGTCTGAAAACTGGAAAATGAACCCGCCACAATCACATGATCCGAAAAAGATGGACATGCCAAGGGCATCGTGCTCATTCATAGAGAAAGCCCCATGGACCGAAAAGTCCGTAAATTAGAAATTTGCCTCAGATACGGCAACGACGGACCGAGATGTCCTTAAACTAACGACGGACCGAAACGTTCTTAAACTAATGATGGACCACTATGTCCTAAAACTGGCTATTGATCGAGACATTTATAAACTACTATGGACCGCAGCATCCTAAGGCTGAAAAAAAACGGTATGTCCATAAGCGAAATGGGTACGGATGAAAACCCGAAAGGGCTCTGTAAGTAAAAACAGCAGGACTACCGGCGAGTTTTGTGAAAACCCGAAAGTGCGCAATCTCGTTAAAAGACACTTGCAAGGTCCTCTCGACCCTGTAAGGAGAAAACACTCTTGTAAGATCCTTACGATTTATAAGAGACCATACACTTAGGAATCCTCACGATCCCTAAGTAGAAAACGCACCAACGAGATCCCCACGATTCGTAGGGAGAAATACCTTCATGAGACCCTTACGGCTCATGAAGTTAAAAGCCTTAGTCGACAGGATCCTAACCCTGTTCGCTAAGCCACCTTTGTTCGATATCGACAGATGCAAATGATGATTCGCTCCTGGAAATATCCCAGTTGTAGCGATGCTGATGCCTAAATCGGTATCAAATCCCAAACTCGCAGTGAAAAGTCAGCAAGCCACAAATGCATATGAAATAGCCGAAATGATGGGGCAACTTGCAACGAAATCAGCAAGTAAAAATGTATGCATACAAAATAACCGAAATGGTTGAGCAACTCGCAATAAAAAGCATCGAGCAAATAAAACAAATAGCCGAAATGATTGGGCACCGCGAAAAATAGCCGAAATGATTGGGCAATCGCGACTTTCGCGATATAAAAAAAAGCTGAAATGATAAAGCATCGCGAAAATATAAAAGAAATAATAACAAAATGAAACTCTAGCCCTACATACGAGATCACATCGATCCCTGTATACAATCCAGGGGCACAAAACAAAGAGGGAACCATATCATCCCACGATGCTCCATTGAAAAGAGAACCAAGTCTCGATGGCCGCATCTACAGCCTGGAGACCCACAACAACGTTCCTCCTCATTCCAGCAAGACTCGAACGTGACACAAAACAACGGAGCCACGGCAAAGTCCCTAGTTCCGGGTCCCGACGGTTCACCAACAACCTAGAGACCACATCGACGTTCGTCTCGATACAGCAGAAGCGATGTCACCCCAGCGTTCTTCCTCCAACAAGATGCAGACGCGACACCAACGACGGAGCCATGGCAAAGTCCCTAGTTCCAAGCCTCGACGGTTCATCAACAACCTAGAGACAACCGTGACATTCGTCTCGATACTGCAGACGCAATGCCAGCAAATGAAGCAAAAGCAATATTCCTAGCTTCAAGGTCTTGACGGCAACTCATATAAAACCTGAAAGGCTATCGGAGATCATCCTACATCAGTGCGGAGTGGTCACCACCTCGACATTCGTCTCGATACAGCAGACGCAACGCCATAGCAAATGAAGAAAAGGCAATATTCCTAGCTTCAAGGTCTTGAAGGCAACTCATATAAAACCTGAAAGCCTATCTGAGATCATCCCACACCAGCTCGGAGTGGTCACCACCTCGACGTTCGTCTCGATACAGCAGACGCAACGCCAAAGCAAATGAAGCAAAGGCAATATTCCTAGCTTCAAGGTCTTGACGGCAACTCATATAAAACCTGAAAGACTATCGGAGATCATCCCACACCAGCGCGGAGTGGTTACCACCTCGACGTTCGTCTCGATACAGCAGACGCAATGCCAAAGCAAATGAAGCGAAGGCAATATTCCTAGCTTCAAGGTCTTGACGGCAACTTATATAAAACCTGAAAGACTATCGGAGATCATCCCACACCAGCGCGGAGTGGTCACCACCTCGAAGTTCATCTCGATACAGCAGACACAACGCCAAAGCAAATGAAGCGAAGGCAATATTCCTAACTTCAAGATCTTGACGACAACTCATATAAAACCTGAAAGACTATCGGAGATCATCCTACATCAGCGCGGAGTGGTCACCACCTTGATGTTCGTCTCGATACAGCAGACGTAACGCCAAAGCAAATGAACCAAAGGCAATATTCCTAGCTTCAGGGTCTTGACGGCAACTCATATAAAACCTGAAAGACTATCGGAGATCATCCCACACCAGCGCAGAGTGGTTATGACTCATCGGGGCTCCCCAAACTGAGCCTAACCTCAAGTAAAAAGCGGCATGGAAAAATTCCTAACGCTTGCTCTTCCGACAGTCAAATCGTCTAGGAAGATCGCTTGAAGACGTCTTGTCCAACCCCTGTAGGGATCAGAGACACGATAATCGCAAGGCTACTCGAACAGCAAGATTACCTATCGAGAAATACATCAGCCAACGCAATGATACGACAGGGAAAACCCTAGTACGACAGACCCTAACGGACCTCTGTCGTAAAGAGCAGAGGTTAACTGTAACGTTAGGACATTCTTGCGAGAACTTCTCGATTCGTCTCGACTCGTGAGGAAATTAGTGTCTTTGCGAGAACTTCTCGATTCGTCTCGACTCATAGGGAAAAACCTTAGGCAATGGGGATAAGGACCTGTTTCCTAAGCACTGGGGCCCTACAAGTCGTTCCAAAATGGACACTTGCATACTATTCACGGACCACACTCTCTAAAGTCGAATCTCGACAAGGAGGGAAACAACCACTTACGAGTCCTCTCGACTTGTAAGAGGGAAAATTCTCTTGTGAGATCCTTACGACTCTCAAGAGGAAGCACACTTAGGAACCCTCACGATTCCTAAGGAGAAAATACACCTACGAGATCCTCTCGACACGTAAGGAGAAATATATTTATGAGACCCTCACGGCTCATAAAGTTGGAAAGCCTTAGGAGGCAGATCTGAACCCGACTCCTAAGACATCGTTGTCCTATAAGGAGATCAAAATAGATTATTCACAAAATGCATTTACTAAAAGGGACACGCCACCATGAAGCAAAATATGTCTTTTATTCATGAATCAAAATGAATACAAAGTATAATTTATGAAAGAATCAAAAAATACTCTCATTCAGGAGTATGTACAAAAGAAGAATAAAAAGAAAAATATACAATTCTTCAAGACGGCGGACGATTTAATAGATCTGCCAGTTCATCCTTTTTCCGCTGGGCCTCGGCTTCATGATTCATTATCACTAAGAGACGGGCCTCCGCTTGAGACAGTTGGGCCTGGTACGAGGCAAGACGACTTTCAAGCTCCTTTTCGGTAACTTTATGAGCTTCGACCATTTCGCGAGTAAAAATGACGGCTTTATCAATGGCTACCACCTCCCTGATAGCTTCTTGAAGCACCCGCCAAAGTTCATACGCCCGAGTGGTCTTGGCCGTAAGATTTGCTTGAAGTTCCCCCAGCGCAGTTGAAGCCAGCTTCCTCTCTGAAAATTTTCGGCTGAGCCTCTTGTCGCATGACAGCATATTTGCGGCGCACCATTCGATCATCCCCCGCAAGCTCGCCTTTGCAACCACAACCTCTGAAGAAAGGCGCGTACATTCAAGAATATGCAAGCAAGCCTCCACCCGACGACAAAACTCAACCCAGACTTGCACCAATGATTCGCTGTGGTAAGCAGCAAGAAAGGGGAGAGAAATGTTGGCTTCGGCAGCAAATTCTTCGGCTGTGATCAAACTACCAGCACGAAGGACTTCGATCAGAGCTGACGAAGAGTGAAGGCTTAGCTTTGCCATCCGTTCCGAGGTATGTAGAGCATAGGGGCCGGGTGGCATGGCGATGCGAGATTCCAGCGTGGTAAGAACTGGTAAAGCTGTTAAGATTTATAAACAATCAGCGAGACTTGCAAGCAAAGAGCGAATGGAACAATATCAAAACTTTACTTACCCACAGTCATGCAAGATGGGTCCAAAAGATCCCCAGGCCCGTCAAGAATCTCAACTTCATCATCGGCTTCCAGAAATGCAGAAGACATTAGTATCGTTATATGAAATAATAATAATGCTGTGAGGAGAAGGTAAATAACACTAACCTTGCCCGGAAGAGAGGACGATGCGTTGAGAGGACATTGCCTGCGGAGTGGCCATCTCTAGCAGACGATGAAAAGCCTTCCTGGAGGACAAGTCCACGATGGACGCTGCCAATCATCGTAGCTCTGAAAAGACAGAAAGGTTCAGATAATGAAGAGATCATTAAAACAAGAGATAGAAGAATACCTTCGATGCTCCTCCCGCTCTGGACTGGAGGGATAGCAGCTTCGGGGGCCTCCTCCATGCCCCCAAGCACATCATTGGAGACATGGGCCGTTATAACAACTTCCAATTGAGGAGCAGTGGCCATCGTTGCAGGCTCCAATGAAAGGACGGTGGTCTCGACTACCTGTCCCATAGTCTCCAGTCCGTCCCCAGAAAGATCCATTAAATCCGCGGCCAATGAAGATGCCTCTTCCGGGAGAGCAAGCACCGGGGGAACAGAAATCACCAATGGAAGCTCCATGGCAGGAAGAACAGCTGTATCGACCCCGTCCATACTTACTAGTGTCTCATCGGAGATATTTACAGAGTCCATAGTTAAGGCGCGACTCAAACTAAGATCCTTTGCCATTGCCGAAGTCCCTGCAAACTTTTCATGAAGATAAGGATATATATATATATATATGTATGTATGTATATGAGCAGTGCAAAATACTACAAAAAAATATTTAAGTATACCAATGCGTAAAGGAGCTTCTAGTATGGCTTTTTCAAGCTGGCGTTCCTTCTCAAGAATTCGTGCTCGCCGGGGTGCGAGGGTAGACTCGTGGCCACCAGTCCACAACGACAACGCATCTTCGACATCGGCCGAGATAGGCTGCTTAAGGGCTATCTCGCCTCCCTCTTCCAAAGGACCTATAAATATCCGTTGTATCGATGGAGGATCTCCGTAGAAGATGACGGCAGGATAAGGCCTCTTCGGGATCCTTACATTTTCAGTCTCATCCTAGGAGCGTCTTATAGCCTCAGCCAATTGTGCAGCTTCCTCGGCAGATGAATCGGGAAAAAGAAGACCACCATCCGGCTCTTGCATAGTTATTGGCTTATCCTGAAAGATAGGCTCGGATTCCACTAAAAAGTCGAGCAGATTGATGACCGTCTTCCTTCGCCTCTTGGACCCAGAACTAACACCAGAAGACGATCGCTTCTTTCCCCTCAGTGCTTTGTTGCGGCGTTGACCCACTTCGCCTTCAGTATCGTCTCTCGGCGGTGCTACTGATGAGGATACTGCCATCGCTGACGCCGCAGCCAATGAAACTGCTACCGGCGCCTTATCAGAAGCCCTTGCCTGAGCTCTAGTGCGCACTGGCATACCAAATGTTGGAGTCAAGTCCACATCCACCGCCTCAGGAATGAGTACGGTACCAGTATCCCTCAAGGGAGGGTGAACCATTGTCCACGGTCGTGGTGGGACTCCGGTAGCCTGGAGCGGGGCGGGAGCTCTAAGCCCAAAAAGTATCCTCCTCTCCTCAGCAATGATTGGACTAACCCGATGCTGATACCAACCCGTGAAATCCCCCACGCACCTCGAAATGTAATCGGCCTCAGGGATCATGAAATGAGAACCGGTATTCAGCCTCATGAAATGATGGGTGGCGTCAAGAACAGTTTCCAAAGAAGGGCTGGGCTCCACTGTGAATGCCTCGAAGGGGACACCCTGGTCATATCCCAGTTGCCGGGCAAAGCAGTGTGGATTGTACCGCATGAAAAGAGCCGCATCGTTTCGACGGAACACCAGATAACCGGGTCTGATCGAGTATAGGTGCATGGCTTCCTTAGGCTTCGAAGATGGTGCTCCCTCTTTCGACAAATCAAACAACTGTTGAACAGGTCCCGAGGGAGCAGAGAGGAGTCGATCATTAAATACCATTCTGCCTTCATTGGCATACGGATTGAGCAGCACACGAAGAGCCCCTAATTGATTCGGGTCAGGAGCAGAAGCATCCACCAACCTCATGAGCCGCGGAAAGGTATAGGCATCATAAAAGCTGGGTCTCTGATGCGCGGCAAATGGCCCTAGCACGTGCATCTAAATCCATGACGTAAAGTAATGGAGAGAGAAACTCACTACGTTCACACCTGGGGTTGAGGTATTAGCTGCACTGCTTAGCCCATGGTACAGATGCGTCAGCCCTGCAATGCCTACGGCTAGTCGTGTCCCTTCGGCGATGCAATGAGCAGGGTAAATGACCGAGGCTCTCATGAATCGACGGTACGTTGGAACGACAAACCAGCTGAGCCAAACGCTGATAAAGCCAATGAAGAAAGTTTCTTCATCCATGCCAGGAGCTGCGATCGACTCGAAAGGTACAGCTGATAAGATTGGAATGTAGAATTGGGGAAAATCCTCTTCTCTAGCCGGTAGCCTATTTAAACCAAACCCGAAGGGGTCGTTGATATTCGCGAACTTTGGAGCCGCCTTTGATAGAACGTCTCCACGAAGGAAGAAGGCGATAAAGCTTTTAAAAGTGACGCCATGTTCTTCTGACTCCGTGAACAGCTTCTCAAAAATCCCCAGCGTCTTTATTAGACTCGGGTACTTGTGACGGACGGCATTTTCAGTCGACAAGCCGTCAAGCGTAGCGGGCATAGTCTCGAAGGCATACTCGTCAGAGGGCAACAATTCTTCGTAAGGCGCTCCCCTGATCGGTAAACCCGAGATCTCGCGAAACTCTTCCAAAGAGATCGAAACTTCGCGGTCCCCTAACAAGAAAGTATTGGTGGGAAGATTCCACTGATTTAGGAATGCTTTGGCCCACCATACATGGGGAGATTGATAATGGAAGAAGGAGGCATACACCGCCTGGTAAAGCCCGACCCTCTACAGTCGCGCACGATGAGCGGACAAGATGTAACGAGCCCAGAGAAGGTAGCCCGTGGGATGGCGAGGTGCAAGCCCTATCTTGTAAAATTGTCCCCAAGGCTGGGCTTCACCTTGGCAGATACGACGCCCCAAGATGTCTATGGCCGGCACAGGTTGATTTGGTAACCCAGTTGTCGACGGTTCGAGCTGGCCGGTAGGGGTCCAATTTGCCACCTCTACAACAAAAGCAGTCCGCGGACGGTCCATCGGCAAGAATGGGCGGATAGGCTCTGTTGGTACCTTGCAAAGAAAGCTTCGACGACCGCGGATGATATGACCGTACCAGGTCCCCCATAAAAGTAAATTGGTGCAATTAGGATCGTGAGCTCTAATCATCGCCATCACCTCTTCGTCAGACGAAGACTGAGGGAAGGCGGCCTCCGAACGGGTGAAAGGGAAGTATGGAACAGAAGCCATTATTCCTGAAACAAAGGAAAGGAAATTGTTAGTGAAGACCACATGTGTATAAATATATATATATATATATATATATATATATAAGAAGACAGTGGAAGAAAGCGACAAACAACTTATTTTATGGGACCATTTGTTACAAAACGCATGGGCCCCACAAAATCAATATGGCGGCTCACTAATAATGAGGCTGGACAATCATCATGAGAACAAAAGAAAGATACTCAATAAATTCAAATGACTCTACACATTCCCCCAAGGAGAAAACCCATTACAGGAATTCTGTGCAAATCGAGAAAGATCTTTGCAAGAACAACTCAGGATGAAAAATCCCAAGAAGTCTTCTTTTAAGAACTAAGTTTTTTAGAGGAATTAAATTCCTTTTGAACAGAGGAATTAAATTCTCAGAAAAAATTTCAGAGCTAAGCTCTTTGAAATGGAATTAAATTCTAGAGGGAGGACAAGTATCATCATCAATCCCCTAAGATCATAGAAACCCTAGCAAAAGGGGTTTATTATTTAAAGATTAGACATTTTTAAAAGAACTTCGAAAGAAGGGTTTTTGTTAAAGGGAAAAACCCTTGGTGTGGATTTAAAATCCGAAGAAAATTTCTACAAGAAGTTCCTCGGCCGTTCAAGATCCTTACCTGAAAAAGGAAATCTTTTGTTGACAGAGTTAAACTCTGAAAATTTTTGGAACAGAGAACTGAGCTCTGAGGAAGCGAATTAAATTCTCAAAGGAAAATGAACAAGGAAGAAGATGAAAGAGTGGAGGCGCTTCTGAAGAGACCCCTGCATTTATAGGATGTGATGGGAAACGGTTCATCTGCCCCCTTCCCTAGGCAGATCCAACGGCCACAAAAGTTACAGCGTTGCACTCACGTGCAAAGACATGAGAACAACGCTGTGGGGGCATTTGTTCCCTCATAAAATACAAGGAAAAACCCCAATGGGGCATCACGTGCACACACGTGATCGGGGGTCACGTGCTGACACGTGATGGCTCCCTGAGGTCTCTGAAATGATAAGAATTGAATCCTAATCAAATGGGGTCGCGTGCCCACACGTGATGGGCCTTTAAACCCACTGAAAAGAATTAAAGGTATCATAAGACAACAGGGAAAAACCCTAATGGGGCATCACATGCCCACACGTGACCAAGGGTCACGTGCTGACACGTGATAATTCCTGAGTTTTTTAAAACAACAGAATTAAATTCTGGTTAAATGCTTAATCAGGGGGTCACGTGCCAACACATGATAAGTTCTTAAATATCTCTGAACTAATAGAATTGAATTCTAATTAAATGGTCAATCAGTGGGGTCACGTGCTAACACGTGATTGTCTCTTAAACCTTCTGAACTAATATAATTAAATTCTAATTAAGGGAAATCAAAAACCCTAGTTGGAAAAATATTTCCCTAGATCTTTCTAAACAAAAAGATTGCGCTCTGTAAAGTGGAGCACCGTTGGATTAAAAATTCAATGGTGATTAAAAATCACCAATCTATAGAAAGATTCTATACAAGGAGATATTTTCCTGAAATTTACCAGGATTAACAGACAAAATATCTTTTGGATTAAAAATCCAATGGTGAATAAAATTCGCTGAGTGGTCTAAAAGATCATGTTGGTTATAGAATCAATCAAAATCTTTCAATGAAAGATTGACTAAACAAACTGATTCTTTTCTTTCTCCTGTAAATAGGAGCCAAGAAGAGAAGAGGAGGAGGAGACAACAACAGAGAGAGAATACAAAAGAAAAGAGAATTTAATTCTTCAGAGAGAAAAAAAGGTCTCTTTAGAAAAGAAAGAAATCCTAGGTAAGAAATCATCCTATAAGCTCCCGCAAAATAAAAAGAGAATTTAATTCTCAATCTATGAGTTTAACTCTTCTGAATAAGAACTTAGTTCTTCCTTTGGTTGAAGATCTGCAGAAGCAGATCTCCCCATAAGTTGAGAATTTAATTCTCATCGGGGAGATTCTGTCATGCAGATCTAAAACCTAAGGGAGGACCTATGTTCAGAGAATTTTATTCTCCCACAAAGCACATAGGAATTTAATTCCTCCAAAAAAAATAGGGTTTAACCCTTAATATAAGAACTTAGTTCTTCCTATGGTTGAAGATCTGCAGAAGTAGATCTCCCCATAAGTTGAGAATTTAATTCTCATCGGGGAGATTCTGCCATACAGATCCAAAACTTATAGGGAGAATTAAGTTTAAAGAATTTAATTCTTCCAAATACATAGGAATTTAATTCCTTTAAATAAAATCAGGGTTTAAACCCTATAAAAGAATTTAATTCTTAAACAAGAGACTTTTCATGCACGTAAAAAGATCAAGTACCCAACCTGATCACGTGGCAATACGTGACCCTCCCCTCAATGGTAAAAAAGAATGAATGAGATCGGGTCACATGCTCCCACGTGACCCTTGAGCAAACTTCTCAAAAATAAAGGCAGAACAGACTTTGGGCGTCTTCATGTGTCCCAACGTGACCCCACACAAACACCTCTTTAAAAAAGACAAGATGGAAAGAACTGAAGGATTAAAATCCAATGCATGGGCGCCCTCACGTATCCCCACGTGACCCCTAGCAAATCCCTTTAATATCCAGTGCATGGATACCCATCACGTGCCCACACGTGATGGCCGTGAAGACTTAAGTGTTTAACACTTATTTGAATATTCTCAGAATAAAATAAAGAAAGCTTAGCCCAATCCTAGGGCGCCTCACGTGTCCTCACGTGAGCGCTTCATATTTTGTGTTTAACACTATTTTAGGCACTTCATCCCTAGTGTTTAACACTACTTTAAATGCATCACGTGGGAACACGTGATCGCCAAATACGTGCTAGTGTTTAACACTATATCCAAGCCAATCTGAGCCTAAACTAGCTAAGTTTTCCTGAGGCAAGACCTCCTGAAACTAAACTCCAACCATATTCCCAGAGCCATTTCAATCAACTTTGGTTCAAGGGTACATCTCTTCACACCTCTGATACATGTCGTTGTAATTCTTCAACGTCTTCAGAGAGGTGGTGGGTCCCAATGACCAATAACTATCTGGTGCATTTCCAAACCCATGTTTGCATCTGAACTTGGACCGCAATGTCCTTAAACTAAACAACAGAGCCCAAATGCTCTTTTGTTGGATCTAAATGATCCTGTTAAGCAGATCTTAGTCTAAAAATTAGACTAACGTATCCTTAACAAACATTTAAGTTGATCTTAATCTCAAACGAGACTAACGATCCTTAAATTAATTCAACTACAGAGCCTTCCAACCAATATTGGTTCAAGGATACATCTCTTCACTCCTCTGATATTTGTCGTTGTAATCCTTCAACGCTTTCGGAGAAGTGATGGGTCCCGACAACCAAACATTCTATGGACTTTGGGGTCCTTAAACTTATGTACTATGATGTCCTTAACCTCTGACTGTGGGGTCCTTAAACCCAAGGACTATGATGTCCTTAACCTCTTACTGTAGGGTCCTTAAACTCATGGACTATGATGTCCTTAAACTTTACAAACTATGACGTCTTTAAACTATGGACTATAATGTCCTTAACCTTGGACCGTAATGTCCTTAAACTAACAATGGACCGCAATGTCCCTAAACTAAACAATAGAGCCCAAATGCTCTTTTGTCGGATTTAAACGATCCCGTTAAGTTGATATTAGACTGAAATTAGACTAACATATCCTTAAACCCAACCCCAAACCCAAATCTAAGAAAATATGGATTTGGACTAATCCACGCCCTACGGGCGACAACATAAATTAGTCTCCGTATACAATCCACGGGCAACCAAAAACAAAACAAACACCCACGATACGAAGTGACCATCTGGAGAAGGAGAAAGTTGTTACCGTGATGCGGTAGCATAATTAACTGCAGGGGCTTGCGCCTGCAAGGAAGAGCGTCCCCACAATCAAAAACCCTTCAAATGAGGGGGAATCTGACGAAGTCTGCTACATTGGCCGCATCCGTCTAAATCTCCGATACACGGTGCCATAAATCAACTTGGCATCTTCGGAGAGGTGGACGGATAAAACCAAATAGCATCTGCCCTCGAAATTCAAGCAAGACGGACCTACGCGGTCGCGTTTCTGTGTTCGGAGGAGAACAGGGAGAATTTTGGGAGATTGGATTTTGGTTGGCGTCTGCATCGCTGCACTGGAATATGATATCAGGAGCGACTCATCATTCACCGTTTGGGGACTTGGAATTTGGATCTAGTTTAGCATCAGCATTGCTGCACTGGAATAATGCCAGGAGCAACTCATCATTTGCCCCGGGAGGACTTGGGATTTGGTTTTTGGGTCGGCATCAGCACCGTTAACACTGAAGCGTAACGCCAGGAGCGACTCATCATTTGCCATTTCTCGTTGGGGAGCGATGGCTTAGGAGACAGGTTTAAGTCCCTGTCACCTAAGACTTTTCAATTTTATGAGCCGTAAAGGCATCATAAAAGCATTTTCTCCGTACGAGTCGAGAGGATCTCGCAGGTGTATGTTCTTCTTAGGAATCGTGAGGATTCCTAAGTGTGCTTCTCCTTTGTGAGTCGTAAGGATCTCACGCAGGGATTTTCTCCTCACAAGGTCGAGAGGACTTTGCGAGTGTATTTTATCTTTTTTCATGAGTTTGCGCCCTTTCGGGTTTTCATAAACTCGCCGGCAGTCCTGTTGTTTTTATTCACGGAGCCCTTTCGGGTTTTCATCCGTGCCCGTTTTGCTTGTGGACATACCTTTTTTTTCTTTTTTTTCACACCGGTGGGACTTTAAAAGTAGTCTCACCGGCAGGACATGGAAGAGATAGGGGTTGTTTACGCCCGTGGATTGTATACGGTTTTACAGGATGCATGATCCAAACCGTAAGGCCGCTGTGCTCAATTCACCTGCGACTTGGAGCATTCGCGCGTAATATTTCTTGAGATATCGGCCATTGATAGGCGGCATGGGCCTTTCTCCCTCGGCATTTATCAGTTGGTAGGATCCTCCATCAAACGCTTTCTCGATGACGTATGGTCCTTCCCAATTTGGCTCGAATTTTCCTTTTGCATGTCGATTGGAGATGATCGGCCTTTTGAGGACCAACACCAATTCTCCTTTCTTAAAAGCGCGGAGACGGGTCATCTTGTCATTGGCCCATGACATTTGAGCTCGATATAGCTCCAGATTTTGTTGTATCGCGAGCCTCCTTTCTTCGAGGGCGTCAAGTTCTTCGAGACGAAGAAGCACTTTTTCCTCTTCTGTCAACTCATGCTGTACGGCCGTTCTTAAGCTTGGAACTTCGACTTCGAGGGAGAGGATCGCCTCCACTCCGAAGAGTAATGAGTATGGAGTGGACTGAGTTGGAGTACGGTGCGTGGTACGATATGCCCACAACGCCTCGTGAAGTTTGAGATTCCAGTCTCTCTTATTGGCTGAAGCATTTTTCCTCAGGAGCTTGCATAGAGTCTTATTGAAGGCTTTGGCTAGCCCGTTGGCTCTTGGATTATAGATGGAGGAATATCTCCAGTCTATCTTGTGCTGAGTAGCGAACCTTGAGACTTTGAATCTCTTGAAAGAAGGCCCGTTGTAAGAAATGATTCTGTCACGACCCGAAGGTACGGAACGTGACCGGAACTTAAATTACGAAACGTCTAAAGGCGTAACATAATCTAAGTAAGCCGAAACCCAGAAATCTAAACCATTTAAAAGAAAAAGTGTAGGAAAACAAGTTTAAAAGCAACATCAAATTTTCTCAAAAATTTCGGCAGAGTCTCCTTTGTAAAAACTGGCCCCAAACGGGTACAAACAAGAATAATATATACAAATAATAAGAAAAGCATCTCTAAGCGGGAGCTAGCTCTACGCCAAATGGCGGAAACAACCACACAATGCACTATAATATACAACGCCGAAGGGTGAGGCTCAAAACTTAAAAGAAAACCAAAATCTACCAGAAAACCATAATAATACAAGCGCGCCTCTAAGGTCGAAAGAATAAACAACTGGTCTACTAAATCTATCAAATAATACAATTCTTCTTGATGGAGCTTACTAGATACAAAAGTAGTAAATAAAAATACAACGGCGGTCCAGATACAAGTGGGCCAACCTACCAAAGCAATCACCCTGAATGAAATGGTGTGCCAGCAAGCTGCCAAGGGAACCTGTAAGAAAATTTGGCACAACGGGGGTGAGTTGCCAACTCGTGAGTAGAAGACATCTGCGGATAGAAATCGCATGCACGACGCTCTCCTAGGTCATATAATATACTCAATATAACCCTAGACATCTAGTAGTGATAGGGTAATAAGCTATGCGTACGTGTAGTACTCGGTGCTTGTGTCAGTGTCACTAAGTAGCAAAATGTCATGTATGTATATGATGTATGAATGCATCATGAATGAAACAATCCACCAAGAAATCTGGATAAGCTGATATAAGAAAATATGTATTTTTATCTCAGTAGAATTCTTCTGAAATAACTAAAGTATCATCAATGAAATCCATGGAAATCCGTGTCAAGCATCGACACAAAGCTTGTAAATCTCAAAGTCTCGATATCTTATATCTCTGTATCTCAATCTCGTACCTCTATATCTCAAATCTCATATCTCTGTATCTCAAATCTCAATATCTCGGGCTCCGGCCGTCCTGATCGACCCATATCATCATATCACACGACTACGGTCGGTATCCTTCGGATATCCGTCGCGTCACAAATAATCGGTAGGTAGTGCTCCCCTGCCGGGCTCAACGCCATCATCTGCGATCTTCTTGTCCTGGGGTACCATACCGGGCCCACCATGTACCCGCAGATGGTGCATCCCCCTCCTCGAATCGGGTATATGATACTGCTCAAAAACCGAGAAAACTCATGGTGGACAGGACACACATCACATCATGAGAAAACCGCAGTTTTGCTTTTTAAAATAATAATAAGTTTTGAAAGTGTTGCGGTTTTTCTCCAAAATCCAGAAATCTCATAGAAAATCCGAAATTCCAAGAATCATGAGTAAATAAATATTAAGTATCGGCATAAGCCCCACAATACTGCATGATAGTATGAATATGTAAATGCATGAAGTGTATAAGTAATATATGCAATGTGTAAACTAGCACATGAGAGTAATCGCACAATATTATGTTGGAACTAGCATGTAGTTGATTATATCAATAAAAAATAATATGTTCTAAAGTATACGTGACATGGCAATTACCGATGATGATGTGTGTGAGCCGGAAAATAAGTGTATATGGAACATGCACATCATTGGTAATGGTGCCGGTGTCCTAACAGGAAGGGTTTCATATTAGCAAGGAAACATATATATGAATATGCAATGTGATGAATACAACATGAATATAACGGTGAATATGTAGTAAACGCACAATTAGAGTATACATACTAATTACGAGTCATACAGTTTGTTGTTTGAAAAAGCACGAATCGTGGTTTTTTAGAAAAGTAAGGGCTACGGGGTTTTATAGAAGAGATATGTCCCTTGAAAATCCGTAGTGTTAGTTATATGTATGCCGTAGAGGCCATTACTGTACATACGATGTATATTGTAGTGGATGCTTGGACATATATAGGGAGGACTTTCTTGCTCGACATTATAGTATGCTATCTGGTTACACTTTATCTTAACATGTACTCTGATAGTCTCTATGTTACATGTTGATAAAGCCCTTAGGATGAGTACTTGACTACCAGGATTATAATGCAGATCATACTAGTGGGGACAGAGTAGTCACTAAGTACATCCTTCAAATGTTCCTAGTCGTGGGTGTATCGAGACAGGGCATCGATATACCAGTGTAGACTAGCGTATAGCTTCTCGACCCATGTAGATGGGCGATGGATGATCCCATATCCATTGGTGTTTGACATCAGAGATGGTATACGGGTGCTCAGTAAAGACTGGGTACACTGAACGGACTCGCCGAGAACTCCCAGATGGTATTATACCTCACATTAGATGGCAGTTCTCTAGTGACACTGGTACAGGTTAGTCTGTAGATCCGAGATCGACATAGAGTCTTGTGTGATTCCCACTGTGCTTTGATTTCCACCTTACCACGTTCAAGAGAACATGCAAAACGGTGGTTTTTGGGTACAGTCCCGAGTCACATGAAGGCAATGAGCGATAGGAGGGGTTTCGTTTCTCCCGGTATAGGGAGTTGATGTTGCGCTGTGCTCGATTGGCTATAACAGGAAGTCCTTGGCTAAGGATGCTTCAGAGATATACTGGTAAGTGTTATCAGTAGTTTCTCGACCCGTTATGAGCCTCATATCGACACGACTTATCGAGTTACTGGGATCTGACGTTTACCACCCCTAGACGAGATATGCAACATATCAGACGAAGAGACCGGACTGTACGGTAGTGTTACTGACTGGATTCGCAGGAGTGTGAGCAGGCTTGCTTGTTGATCTTCTGATCGCTCAATACCCGGGTGACCGTTACGTTTAGCAGACCGCTTGCGGCTTGTGGGTGTTTGATATGATCATCACCTACTGCCGGTGTATTGACGAGTCTTTAGAGTCCTACACAGGGGTTTCCTGGCTCAAGCGAAACGGAGTAGGTGCACATATGTGATATGTGCGGGACCGAGATTAATGCGATATGTGATACCGCATTCTATTCTCGCGATGTGTGATATGAAAGGTTATATGTGATATAGCCAGGTTATCGGATCAAGTGTTGATTCGATAAGATGTTACATTATGATATTTGTCGGTTATATGTGATATAGCCGGATTATTAAATCAAGAGTTAATTTAATAATTTAATGTATAATTATATATTTGATATATTACATTACATTAACTAGTATTAGCTCACTTATGATTTCTTTTCTCACTTTGGATACATTGATGTATATGTGATATATGTTAAATGTATCATGCTAAGTTACATATGCAACTA
This sequence comes from Agapanthus africanus, assembly GCA_030015575.1. Classification (NCBI taxonomy): domain Eukaryota; kingdom Viridiplantae; phylum Streptophyta; class Magnoliopsida; order Asparagales; family Amaryllidaceae; genus Agapanthus; species Agapanthus africanus. The sequence continues at coordinate 2,259,755 of JASDDO010000006.1, read as the reverse complement.
GGGTTAATGAGGGTTAAACCATGCTAGGGTTAAGATTAGGGTTTGTATTTATCATTAAGTAATTCAAATAATATGGATATTTGTCATGAAAGATATTTGATGAAAGCTTGTAGAAGCTTCAAGTCTTCTTTGACTTTATCCACTCCTTTTGTCTAGCTTAAGATATTTTTGACCTAACCTTTAACCATAGCACATGGTTAACTCTCTACAAGGGTTAAGCATGGCATGCTTAACCCTTGGTTGCATTATTAACCTTAACAATGAATTATTGAGATGAGTTCATCTTCTTCTTCTTCCTCCTCCTCAAAAGCTTTCTAGCTCTAATGGAGTTATGAGAAAAAGTGTGAGAAAATCAATTCTAAAGTGAGCCCACTTCCTACTTCTTCATCCTCTACTACTTGCCATGTAGTATAGGGTGTTCTCTTCACAAAGTTCATGATCTAGTGAAGGAATAGCTTGAGTTAGTGTCTCCTCGACGTAGATCATCTTCGGCCTCGAAGTCATCGAAGCAAGCACATACGTTTCTTCGTGGAGCCTCTCTAAAGTCAGAGTTCACGATCGCAGCGGAGGGGACTTCTACACGGAGCTATTGAAGTGAAGGACCGGTCTATAAAGGTTGTATTCCATGCTCACATAGATTGCAAAGTGTTTGCTTTTCATATTCCGTATCATTTCTAGTATACGATTCTTGTTTAGGGTTAGCTAAAACGGCAAAAATTTGAATTTGGCATAGACGATGCCTCCCGAAACCTTGCTGCCGTCTTGGGTAACCCTTCAGTGGTATCAGAGCCATGCTAGAAATTTATACGGATAATGTTAGATTATGAAACCGAAACAAACTCTGAAACTTGAAACCCTAAAACCCGCGTTCTGTCGATTTTAAAATCAGCTCCAAAAAATTTTTCAAACAAGTACAGAGTGATGTATGGGATATATCATGAACACACACAAAATTTCAGGGCATTTGGTGAAAATTGAGTCGAGCCCCCCTATCGGCCAAAACCTAGCCCCCTCCCCTGAAATTTTTCCAGTGTTCCAGTGACTTGGTTTTGATGTTTCAGGTGTTGTTTATTTTTGCTAATTTTGCATGTGATGTAATCTTACACAATAAACAATTCGGAGTGTTTCGTATTCGTAGTTTTAACATTGTTTCGGGTTTTTCACATATTGTCTAGGCGAAGTTTAAATGTTCGATCGATTATCAAAAACCCATTTTTTCCAAGTTTAACGTATTCGGAAAAATATACAAGTGATTCTTTGGACCCTCTAGAAGAACATAAACCTTAACTCGATTATATGGCCGTAAAAACCGCCACCGAACCCTAGGGTTTGTGGTAGTTTAGAGTTTCACATGTGAGGCGTTGGTTTGACCCTGCTACGTCTGGTTCATAGGTACTGAGGCATCTTCTGGGTATTATTAAAAATGTGCTCAAGTGTTGAGCTGTCGGGAAATTGTGGGACTTTGATGAATCGATCGAAGAGTTTAACGTCGTCCGGATATTATGTGATGTGATACAATATTTGGAATCCATAAGTAGTTATGAGATAACTAGAATGAATGTTATAAATCTAGCAGTTTAGTCTCAGATGATCGGTTGCCATGGGATTTTGATGTGATCAAAAGTCCGTCGCAATCACGTAGCGTATGCGGATACTCGCCGGGTAAATTTAATAGATAGACACGCCCCATAGCCCCGACCAAGTGACTGTAGGAGAACCCCGTCGCCAAAAACATCCGTTCGGGTGCTCGCAGCAGCGGTGTTCCTCCTTAGTGCACTTCATCGACAGTATCGGGGGTGCGGACGTCTACTAAAGTTTCCGACGAGTATTCGATCAGGATGTCGGGAATCTTGTTAAATTGCCCGACATGATATTGAAAAGTGTTTTCGAGATCGAGACGAAAATGCGGGGTTTATAATTGTTAGGCATGCGATGTCTAAGGAATTCATTTGGTTAGGCATGAAATCCGAATATGGGATATTTCGGGTTTATGATGTCTAAGGTGGTTGCGGATTCCAACTGTTGTAGTTTTTCACTTTCTTTTCTGCGACCGTAAGTGTAATATGTGGTGTATCTCCGGTTTCGGTGCTATATGTCAACGACAACTAGGATACGCATATTTACTTACGTTGATGACATATGATGTTATGTGTTGTTGTGATATATTATATTGGATCGTCGTGTTTTTGAATAGCCGGGGGTTTTATGTGAGATGGGGGTTTTTATTTTCATTCATGTAAAATTCATTGTATGTAATATTCTTTTATTGGGGCACTTCCGGGTTGAGGATGATGTCACCATTGTATATTATTTACTTTTCCGCATTATGATAGACCCAAGGCGGGGAGCACAAGTAACCGGGTTCTAGGGTTCAGTGGGATACCATCTCGAGGAGTCGAGACCGGGTATCCTAACTCTAGAATTGGTAGGGGTGCTTGCTGCTCTCGTAAGGGTCTAGGGGTGTGGGATTGGCTATTCATCACGACCGTGGAATCCGTGTTTTATACAAGCTTAACATAAAACACGGAAATCCTAGTATATCCAATATTTCATATGTTATTCTTCTGCTGCGATATCTGTGATGTGATCATTTGATATGTTGAGATGGATACAGGATATAGTATATGCGATATATTATATAGACGTTGCTTATGTTTTACACCCGCGCTAGCACTGCCCCGCTCTATCGTTAGTTACCTAACCTAACGGTGCACGAGGGGACATCGAGGCGAATGCGGATGGCATAAGCGTACGTTGTATTTATCTATGATGTTTAGGTAACTTAATATGATGGGACTTCATTAATGAGATTAATGAAACTAAAAGAAACCTAAAGATGTTGTGGAATCGAATTTTCAAAAACAGGTAGCTCTAGTTGTTGCTTTGCATAGCGGTTTTCCTTGTAGAATATCCAGCACCTTATTCGATAAGGAAAGAGCCGAGATCCCTTCACCGGGAGTGACCTCTTTAGCAATAACTGGCACATGCTACAACCCTCGGTTTGTCTTTTGATTGCTTTTCTAGTTCTTGCTTTGCATAGTGGTATTATGAATATCTGCACCTCATTCGATGAGGAATGAGCCGAGATCCCTTCACCGGGAGTGATCTCTTTAGCAAAACTAGTAAAAGCCTAAAAAACACTCTATTTAAATAATTTGATTCTACAACGATATCAAGTTCATTACGAAAAGGGTTTTCTTAAAAACCTGTCATAGCCCTCCGTCATTTCAGATAAGTAATAGTTAGTATTCGTGCTGCGTTTGTTGGCCTTTGTCAAGGCATAGTGTGCGGTAGCTGATTACTGCTTATCTGCATAAGCATATGATGCGATTGAGTTAGGATAGTCGTGCGACCTTTTTGGCCTTTTTCAAGGGTCGTGCGGGTGGGTTTAATTCAATCAGGAAATGACGGGTTGAACTTGACTAGCATCCTATGGTTTGTTTGCCTTTGTCAAGGTCACAGGAAGTTAGGGGTAAAATATTATCTGGAATTTCAAGTGTTGAAATTTGCAATGAGATTGCATACCTCCTATGAGATAGTTGGATCCCGATATCCACTGCGAGTAAGAGTTACTCCTGGGAGAGTTTTACACATTACAATTAGCCGATCAAGTAGGTGTCTAGAAAAGTGTCAACGGGGTTACACCTATGAGAAAACGAGGTTTATTTTAATTAGGTCCGTGCAAAAGCATGGGGAACCTCCCTCAAAGTACCGACACTGGCCTGGCTGAAAGATTGGCGAACTTATAGAGTGTAATTAATCCCGGCTAGTCTTTCCTTTTAGGGTTTGAAGGAAGATTTGACTAAAACAGTTGGAGCCATCCTGATTAGATAAATTAATAACCAATCTAATCTTGCAAGAGTATACGCTGAGTGTTTTCTTCTCTCTCTCTCCAGATAGCGACCATGTCACGCCTTAATCAAGATAGTAATAAGGATGTATTGATCGAACCCGCTTGTTATACTGCGCTAGGGAACGTTGCTCCCGCTCCAACTTATAATTGTTATAAGACCGAGCAGGAAATAGGGGATTACCAGAATTCCCGTGCCACCCAAACGAAGAAAGTGTATGTTGATACATCATCTTCGGGTGTGTTCATTACAGAGAACTGTTTCTCAGTATCCTTTACGTCCTGGGTATGAGAAACCGGATCAAAATCCTATATATGTAATATGTTACATGGGCTACAGAAAAGTAGAGCACTGAGAATGGATGATGAGTTTCAAGAGTTGGAAATGGTGCAAGAGTTGCAGCCAAATTTGTTGGCAGTTATCACCCTGTATTACTAAATACATTGATTCTGAACGAATGTTATTAGATACCGAACCTGATATACAACATCATATCAGTCTCTTTATTAGTAAAGAAGGATATAATTTTGTATTGTTGGATAATGTTTTGAACATTTCCTATATCAAGAGTTGATCGGTTCAGGCACGTTATCTAAAAGCATATACGTTCTAAATCAAACTACAGTTCTTAACGTACGGAACACACACAAGGGGAAGAGTTCAGAAATGAACGAATCCCTCTTGAGGCATTGTAGACTAGGTCATATCGATATGATCCGACTAGCTAAGTTACATAAAGATGCATATTTAAATCAGTTTGAATTTACATCTTGTGAAACTTGCCAGTCATGTCACAAAGATAAGATGACCATAGCTCCGTTTATTGGAAACGGAGAAAGAGTTAGTGAACTCTTGGGATTGATACATGCTGATGTATGAAAGTCCCCTGTCTACACATACCAGGACCGGTTCATTGTACTTCATTACATTCACTGATGATCTCTCAAGATTCAGACATATGTTCCTGTTGAAACACAAGTCTGAAGCTTTTGAGATATTCAAAGAATATAAGATAGAAGTAGAGAACCAAAACAGGTATAAGTATTATGTCCTTTGATGTGATCAAGGAGGAGAATACTTGAGCATGGAATTTCTGGATTATTCTAAAGGAGAATGAGATTTTCTTATAGCATTACTCCTCCATATACACCACAGCACGTCGGTGTATCGGGGCGGAGCAATCGCACCCTATATGATATGGTGTGCTCTATGATGAGTACTACTGAGTTACCTATTTTCTTTTTGGGGTTATGCACTTGTGAAGCTGCATATCTATTGAATAGGGTTCCAATCAAATCAGGTGCCTACCACTCCATATGAGATATGGTATGGGAAGAGCCCATCTCTTAAGGATGTTAAGATTTAGGGTTGTCCGGCCTATTTCTAAAAGCAAAATCCAGACAAGCTCGAGGCAAGGTCAGTTCTGTAGAAGTTTGTTGGATATCCCAAGCATTCGCAAGGGAATATCTTCTACCACTCTGAGGAGCAAAAGTTGTTTTGTTTCTCAGCATGCCACTTTTGGGAAAGGGAATTTCTTGTGAAGAAATTAGTGGTAATGAGGTAAAACTGGAAGGAGTTCCAGCTATACAAACTGCAGCTGATAATTTGGTAGAACCGGAGGATTCATTATTTCCCAACGAACCTCAGCCTCTCGCCGATCTGGTAGGGTTCCTCATCCGCCTAAGAGATACTTTGGTTTCTCTATGACAGTGGGAGCGAGAATTGCATCATGAGATGATGACCCAACTAGTTTCGAGCAGGCCATCAGGAGTGGGGACTCTATAAGAATGGCTGGATGCTAAGCAATCTGAGATGGAATCCATATACACCAACAAACTATGGACTTTGGTTGCTTTATCTGAAGGGTTAAATCCCTATCAGGAGCAAGTATATCTTGAGAAGATTACTTGGTGTACATGAAAAAGTTGAGACTTTCAAAGATAAGGCTTGTTTTAAAAGGTTCTCGTCATCGACCTGGTGTGGATAATAATGAAACCTTTTCTAGTGCCTATACTTAAGTCCATCCGGATACTACTTGCCATTGTTACATACCATGACTACGATATCTGGCGGTTGGGTGTCATGACTGCTTTTCTAAAATGGTGATTTAGAAGAGAGCGTCTATAAGTATACAGCCAGAGGGCTTCGTAGACAGTGGGAGCAGCGGAAACGTGTGCAAGTTGCTTTATAGGATAAAGCAGGCATCGCGGAGTTGGAACATCTGTTTTGGTATGATAGTCAAAGAGTTTGACTTTATCAAAAGAGTAGATGAACCTTGTATATACAAAAAGGTAGTAGGGAGTATGGTGGTGATCCTCGCATTGTACGTGGATGACATACTCTTGATAGGAAAGGAGTTTCTTATGCTATGCTCAGTCAATATCTTCTTATCACATGGATTCTCCATATAGGATCAAGGTGATACCTCCTAAATCCTGGGTTTTGGATCTATGAGATAGATCTAAGTGGATGTTAGGATTCTCACTAGGTGTAGTGAGATGGTATCAATCGATCCTGGGGAGAATCACTGGATAGCTTCCAGGGTGGTAAGGACGACTGAATGTCAGTCACAGGCATTGTCTTTACCCTCAGTGGAGGGACGGTATATTGGAACAGTTCCAAGCTAGATACCATGGCATACTAGACGATAAAGGCTGGATACATTGCTACCAAGGATGCTACCAAAGAAATAGTCTGGATGTATATTAGTTCATGAGATGAACTTTGTTCCTACTATTGTGTGACAATGGAGTTGTGGTTTTGGCCTAGGAACCCCCGTCCCATCAGTGATCCAGACATATTCTTAGGAAGTATCACCTGATCATGGAGATGGTTGATCTCCAGGGAGATCGAGGTTAGGAGAGTAGACACAGAGGACAACAGCGTGGATCCACTCACAAAGGCCTATTCCCAGGAGAGACTTTTATGGGATGGTTGAGTATGAGATACTTCAACCACTGCTGATTGTTGGGTATGAGATACTACAACAGATGGCCCTAGTGCAAGTGGGAGATTGTTAGTTATATGTATGCCCTAGAGGCCATTACTGTACATACGATGTATATTGTAGTGGATGCTTGGATATATATAGGGAGGACTTTCTTGCTCGACATGATAGTATGCTATCTGGTTGCACTTTATCTTAACATGTACTCTGATTGTCTCTATGTTACATGTTGATAAAGCCCTTAGGATGAGTACTTGACTACCAGGACTATGATGCAGATTATACTAGTAGGGACAGAGTAGTCGCTAACTACATCCTTCAAATGTTCCTTGTCGTGGGTGTATCGAGACAGGGTATCGATATACCAGTGTAGACTAGCGTATAGCTTCTCGACCCATGTAGATGGGTGATGGATGATCCCATATCCATTGGTGTTTGACATCAGAGACAGTATACGTGTGCTCAGTAAAGACTGGGTACACTGAACGGACTCGTCGAGAACTCCCAGATGGTATTATACCTCACGTCGGATGGCAGTTCACTGGTGACACTGGTACAGGTTAGTCTGTAGACCCGAGATCGTCATAGAATCTTGTGTGATTCCCATTGTGCTTTGATTTCCACCTTACCACGTTCAAGAGAACATGCAAAACGAAGGCTTTTGGGTACAGTCCCGAGTCACATGAAGGCAATGAGCGATAGGAGGGGTTTCGTCTCTCCCGGTATAGGGAGTTGATGTTGCGCTGTGCTCGATTTGCTATAACAGGAAGTTCTTGGCCAAGGCTGCTTCAGAGATTTACTGGTAAGTTTTATCAGTAGTTTCTTGACCCGTTATGAGCCTCATATCGACTTATCGAGTTACTGGGGTCTGACGTTTACCACCCCTAGACGAGATATGCGACATATCAGACGAAGAGACCGGACCGTACGGTAGTGTTACTGACTGGATTCGCAGGAGTATGAGCAGGCTTGCTTGTTGATCTTTTGATCGCTCAATACTCGGGTGGCCGTTATGTTTAGCAGACCGCTTGCGGCTTGTAGGTGTTTGATATGATCATCACCTACCGCCGGCGTATTGACGAGTCTTTAGAGTCCTACACAGGGGTTTCCTGGCTCAAGCGAAACGGAGTAGGTGCACATATGTGATATGTGCGGGACCGAGATTAATGCGATATGTGATACCGCATTCTATTCTCGCGATGTGTGACATGAAAGGTTATATGTGATATAGCCGGGTTATCGGATCAAGTGTTGATTCGATAAGATATTACATTATGATATTTGTCGGTTATATATGATATAGCCGGATTATTAAATCAAGAGTTGATTTAATAATTTAATGTATAATTATATATTTGATATATTACATTACATTAACTAGTATTAGCTCGCTTATGATTTCTTTTCTCACTTTGGATACATTGATGTATATGTGATATATGTTAAATGTATCATGCTAGGTTACATATGCAACTAGGGTTAATGAGAGTTAAACCATGCTAGGGTTAAGATTAGGGTTTGTATTTATCATTAAGTTATTCAAATAATGTGGATATTTGTCATGAATGATATTTGATGAAAGCTTGTAGAAGCTTCAAGTCTTCTTTGACTTTATCCACTCCTTTTGTCTTGCTTAAGATATTTTTGACCTAACCTTTAACCATAGCACATGGTTAAGTCTCTACAAGGGTTAAGCATGACATGCTTAACCCTTGGTTGCATTATTAACCTTAACAATGAATTATTGAGATGAGTTCATTTTCTTCTTCTTCCTCCTCCTCAAAAGCATTCTAGCTCTAATGGAGTTATGAGAAAAAGTATGAGAAAATCAATTCTAAAGTGAGCCCACTTCTTACTTCTTCATCCTCTACTACTTGCCATGTAGTATAGGGTGTTCTCTTCACAAAGTTCATGATCTAGTGAAGGAATAGCTTGAGTTAGTGTCTCCTCGATGTAGATCATTTTCGGCCTCGAACTCATCGTAGCAAGCACGTTCGTTTCTTCGTCGAGCTTCTCTAGAGTCCAGAGTTCACGATCGCAGCGGAGGGGATTTCTACACGGAGCTATTGAAGTGAAGGACCGATCTACAAAGGTTGTATTCCATGCTCACTTAGATTGCAAAGTGTTTTCTTTTCATATTCCGTATTATTTCTAGTATACGATTCTTGTTTAGGGTTAGCTAAAACGGCAAAAATTTGAATTTGGCATTGACGATGCCTCCCAAAACCTTGCTGCCATCTTGGGTAACCCTTCACGTAGTATCCCTCGGGCTGTCTTTAAAAAAATGCGCATGATTCGTTAGTTTTGAAAATAAGTATGACTCGAGCCTAAACTAATATCTATCTGACCAACTAAGGGACTAAACTAAAGAAACTAGTCGAAAGGTAAGAAGTATCCTCCTAAAGTCTGAGTCAATGTCTCTAGTAGTCGGCGATCCAGTCTCAATATCGTCACGTACATGGTACGACTTCCTCAAGTCAAGAGTGCGGATAAATCATCAAATCTATACTTCGTACGGTAAAATCTATCGTACGGCATCCCAAAATCGGGTACGGGTCAACTATCATATATACATCATCATTCGTATGGTATCATCATCAAACCATATCATGGTCAAGGGTACTATACTACAATCGCATACATTCTAATATCATCAAACATATATCACTTGTGTGAATATACATCGTCAAATGACCCACTAAAATCTCATGTCATATATCATATTGTGGTTAAGTCACATATTATAATCTGGGTTCTATTCTAGAGTCTCGTATATTTCAATGTCATCATCACATATTATTTTTTATACATAAATGTATATTTTCTCATTTCCCAACGATCCGCTAATAGCATAATACATCTCATATTATAACTCGATCGTATATCCAATATCTCACGGCCTCATGCCCAGTCATATCGACTCATCCCCATGTATCATATAACATCTTCATATCACGTGTATATGTTATATATATATATATATATATATACACACACACACACACATACATACATATATATAGAAACCTACATACATTCATATATATATATATATATATATACATATATATATACATACATACATACATATATATATATACATACATACATACATACATATACACCAAGTCAAGTGTATGTGTGTGTGCGTGTGTGTGTCTACATGAAACCTACGAATCGTCTCCAAGGTAATCATACTCTGATTAAGTCTTTCTAAATCAGTCTAACCCAACTTAAGGTCTTCACAGTATTCTACTAGTCAAGAAATCCGAGGACACGTCCGACTCATAATAATAATATATAATAACTTTATACTATGCTTGCGGGGATGCTATACGCCATCCACCCGACTTCCCCCATAGATATACATCTACTCACCTGCATCCTCGCTTGCCGAAGTCAATGTCGCCATGCTCTTCCCGTCGTCTCAAATCCACGTGAGGGTACCTACATATAAACATATGGTATCGTAAATCAAAATGACGAAAGAAAACTAAAATGGCATACGAAAACCAAAACGGCATGCGAATCGCTTATAGGTTAGAACCTACGGACTACGCATGTAAGAAGAACCAAATAACTCTCGATATCGGCGTACGAACACCAATCGATCGAGACAAAACACAAATACCAAAGTTCAAGTTATAATAAAAATCATGAAATCGAAACAGAATCTCAGAAAACATGCTCTAGATTTTTCCTAAGGTGAAATTAGCAAATTTTGCATAGGGGGAGGGTCTAATTTATAGCAAATGGAGCCAGGAACCAAACACAGACACATTAACTCCTACCCTGGCCGCAAATTGCGGCCAGGAAGAATAAGATGGCGGCCAAAGTTTGGGGTTAGGGGCTCGGGTCTTCAGGGAATGCTCCATATCACCTGCACATCACTCTGTGTTCGCTAAAAAGTTTTCAGGCCATCCGGGTTATAGCAGATTCCTAAATTCCATCACAAATCCCGCAAATTTTCCAATATCGGGGTTTCTATGATTGGGGTAAGGGGGATTAGCCTCTGGTTTTAGTCCATGAACTAACACTAGAAGGGTTATATGGTCTCTACTAGCCTCAATTACACTATCTCGATTCAAAATTATCTCAAAACCCTAACTTGAAATTTTCAAAGTTTACTTAACTACACCATATCGATTCTAAACTTAATTGGATGTTAATGGAAATGGAAAACCATTCTAATGGTGAGAAAATTACCTCACTTGGCAACTCAAGAATTTTCTTGAGTTGCACCAAGTCTTCAAAATCCAAACTTTCTTGATCCAAAGTGTTTGCAATGAGCTTGTGAATGATTTTAATGAAGGAAAAAATAATGTTTTGATGTAGATTTGAAGGTTTTATGAAGAAGTAGAGGAGGGGAAGAGAGAGGGTAGCCATGGTGAAAGAGATGAGAGAAAATGATGAAGAGAATGGAGTGAGGACAAGTGAGACAAGGTCAAAGGAGTTTAGAAAATTCTAGAGTTCTCTCTTTCTTTCATTTCATTTCATTTTTTTTCTTCCTTTTCTCTTTATCTTTTCATGTTTAATTTTCTTTTTAAAATTCCAACAAAACCAATTAACAATTTAAAAAGTGCAAAGTTGCAAACAATAAAAAGAATGTAACAAGTTGTGGTGCATGTCATGTACATAAATATACTTAATGAAATATTTAGTAGATATTAATCAAAATTAGACATAAACCTGTATCTAATTAATTGTATAAAATTTATAAAAATGTCTAAATCATATAAATTCATTAAAAATCAACATTTAAGGTAGTTTTCCAATATTTTCCAATTTATTGGTATATAATTATACCCTATCATTAAAATATTCATAATATTTATTATTTTAATTATAAAAATTCCAAAAATAATATTTTATTTTTCTGAAATGTTACAGATTCTTCTTGGTGTACCGAAGCGGTATAGTATATTATGCTGGAAGAACGTCAGAATATCTTCTGTCTTGACTACTTTTAGCGGGACAGCTTCAGCCCATCTGGAGAAGTAGTATGTTGCAGCCAGTATGAACCGGTGGCCTTTGGATGATGGAGCATCAATTGGACCAACTATGTCGGTGCCCCAAACTTCGAAGGGCCACGACGCTACCGTAGGATGCAACGGATTGTGATGCTTGTGAATGAAATCACTGTGAATTTGGCAGAGATGGCATTTCTTTGCATGCTCTTCGCAATCCTTTATCATGGTGGGCCAGTAATATTCAAGAAGTTTGATCTGAAGCCACATTTTGGGGCCGGACTGGTGAGCCCCGCAAACGCCTGAGTGAACTTCTTTCATAACTTTTTGGGCTTCGGCCGATGACTGGCACCTGAGCCAGAGTTGGTCATATGACCTGCGGTATAGCGTGTCATTCACAAACACGTATCGAAGAGCTCTCTTCTTCAGCTGAATCCTTGCAGATTTTCCTTCGGGCAGCTTGTCGTATCGGAGGTACTCTATGAAGGGTTCTCTCCAATCGGGCTCATCTTGGATAATCGAAGCTTCTTCGGCAGGACTGCTCTTCTGTTCCGCTCTTTTCTCTTCTCGTAGAGAGACTGGGGGTAGAATTTTTCGGCTCCTGACTGTGATCAGAACTTCGTCCATGTTAGGATCAGCCAGCTCCTTGGCTAAGCGAACGAGTACGTCAGCCTTTCCATTCAATGCCCTAGGAACTCTCATCAGCTCAATATGGGTGAACTGTTTCATAAGCTCCACCGCCCAGCTTCTGTACCGAGCTAACTCGGGTTTGTATATCTTATAGTCGCCGCTTACTTGGTTGACGACAAGCTGCGAGTCACCGTAAACCCGTAGCCGAAGGATTTCCATTTCTATGGCGAGCTCCAGACCAGCTATCAGAGCTTCGTACTCAGCCTCGTTGTTTGTGCGAGGCTCGGTGAGAACAAAAGAACGCCGTAGGGTTCCCATCGATGGCGTGATGAACACCAATCCTATCCCTGCTTTTATCTTCGGGACACTTGATTTGCTGGAGGTCCTTATTGATGAGGCTCCCGAAGTAGAGCTCCCAACATGGCTCGCTATCCTCGAGGTGCAATATTTGTTCATCGGTTAATACACAATTTAGCGGCGACCCTTCTGGTATAGGATGAGCAGCGAGGAAATCGGCAAGGGCTTGCCTTTTTATTGCTTTCTGAGGAGTATAAACTATGTCGAACTCAAGCAGCATGACAGCCCATCTTGCCATTATGCCGGCGAGGCTTACTTTGGTCATTAAATGTTTGAGCGGATCGACCTTGGAGATCAGCATAACCCGATGAGCAAGCAGATAGTGCCTCATCTTCTTCACAGCGAATATCAGAGCCAGGCATTACTTTTCGATCGAGGAATAGTTGTGTTCCGCCCAGACTAAAGTTCGACTGAGGTAGTAGAGGGCATTCTTCTTTCCCTCCTCGTTGTTCTGGGCAAGGAGTGCACCGAGTGACTCATCTAGCGCGGCAGTATAGAGAATCGACGGTTTATTTAGAATAGGGGCAGCAAGTACTGGAGGGTGCAACAGGTACTGTTTGATGCTTTCGAACGCTTCTTAACATTCGGCATCCCAGATAAAAGGAGCTCCTTTCTTCATGAGCTTTGAGAAGGGCCTACATCTCCCCGATAAATTTGAGATAAACCTTCGTATGTACGCAAGTTTTCCCTGAAAGGATCTTAGCTGCGTCAAATTCCTCGGGGGGCATCCCCATGATGTTGGGGTCAAAATTTGCACCCTGGTTGACCAAGTCAAGGTCAACCCCAAGCCAGGTGGGCCCAAGCCCAGGTCAAGCGGGCCCATGCCCAAGTCGAGCCCCACGGCCTGCCTCCCCATGCCAAAATTAAATCATGTAATAAGTAATTTTTATGTAATTTTTTTTTATGCATGAATGGGCATAAAGCTAAATTTTTGTGAAGCCCATGACTTATGTGAAAAAAGAAATAGCACATAAGACATGGGATGGGCAAAATGCCATTTTGTAAAGCCCAAAGGGCTGTATGTAAATGTGTAAGTCTATATAAGGCAACATGATGATGAATAAAATATACACTTTTCATTTCCCTAAAACTCTAGGGTTTGTGCCTCCTTCTTCTCCTTCCTCAAAGTTCCAAACCTTCTCCTTTCCTTTGAACTAAATCAAGAGTTTTACTCTTCCTTTTCAAAAACTAAATAGTTTATCACCACAAAACCCACAAAGGGGAGCTCAGATTTTCCATTAGATCTCAAAAAGGGGGAGACTTTTAAGTCTCACCTCCTTTTCTCCAAGATCCAGCCGATCAAGAGGAGGAAGAAGGAGACCCATCTCCAAAAATCCAACTTTAGACAAAATCCCAGTCAAAAGAAGATCCAAGACTCAAGAGAGAAGAACCTCTGAAGATTTTTAGGGAGTTAAACTCCAAGACCCAAATCCTCAAAGGAGTTTAACTCCTAATTCAGAGACTTAGGAGTTTGACTCCAAACCTAAATCTTTTGGAGTTTAACTCCACTCAAAATCCTCGTTTTGGAGTTTAACTCCTATTTCTGGGATAAAATCCCCTTCTTTCGCTGGCGCCCAAAGCGCTAGTGCCCGAGCGTCTAAAGCGCTAGCGTCCGAGCGCCCACGTGCCGGGCACGTGAGGCGCTAACGCCCAAAGCGCTAGCACCCGAGCGCCCACGTGCCTGGCACATGAGGCGCTAGCGCCCAGAGCGCTAGCGCCCGAGCGTCCAGAGCGCTAGCGCCCGAGCGCCCACGCACCCAGAGCGCTAGCCCCCGAGCGCCCACGTGCCGGGCACGTGAGGCGCTTGCGCCCAAAGCGTTAGCGCCAACGCCAAAAGCGCCTAGCGCTAGCGCCCAAGCGCCTAGCGCTAACCCAAGCGCCCAAGCGCTGGCACTCACACGTCCTTTGGACGCCATTTCCCCCCATTTTTACACGCACTCCACACTAAAAACACCGTCCCCTATTAGAAAAAAATTCTAACGGGGCGCTGCCCCGCACCCCGCAAGGGGGCTGCTAGCCCCCTTGACCCCCAGCCCGCTATCCGGGTAGCGGGACCCCTGTAAAAAACTCTGCGAGCCCTCCGATATATCTAAAACCCCTTCAAAACACAACACTGCACATTGAGTTCGCATGACCTGTTTGACCCGTCAATCGGAGGTTCTTTCGCTGCAAAGGCGAAGGGTAAATAACGGCAGCTTAGTCCGCGGCTACCAGAGATTCGGATCCCCACAATCAATAAACCCCAGCCTACCCTGGGCGGAGGGAATCTGTAATGCCTCTGCACTCTCTGATAGAGTACTTCGATCTACTGGCAAGCAAGCGCGTATTCCCATCTCAATGGGGTGACGAAAAACACCCTACAGATTCTGGCACGCCTGGTGCGACATTTCTCTCCCCCCATATTTCGGGTTAAATATCCATGCGAACTCAATCAATATATACATTGATTGCCTGTACTGAAATCATGCTTCTTTGTGTAGGTTAACAAATCTCAAATTGCAATCTCCGGACGCAACAAAATGTCTCTAAGGATCAACTCAGCTCTCGACGCAGCTCCCATCTCCTACACGATGAAGATGGACGCCAGGACGGTCCTCCCGTCCAGCCTCCGGCGACAATGGGAAGAGCCGCCGCTACCATTTGGCTCTATTCTATTCGTGTCCGCTAACACCATCCCAGGTCCTCAAGCTTCGGTAACGGACAAACCGGACTCGAAAGGTAAGAGGCTAAATGTAGTGGTCTCGAAGGCGCCCCAACCCAAACGCAAGTCGGTGTTTGAACGAATTTCCTTGGCCCCAGCTGGGGGCAAGGCCATCAACACCAACAAAGCAACAAGGCGTCTCAAGCAAGCTCCGGCGGTGCCCCTGACAACTGCTCCATCGGGTGTCTTCTCTAAGCTCCCCGCTAATCGACTCACAATGGCTCCCTGAATAACGGATGCCCGCCAGCCCTTAAAATTGAGAAGCTAAGGCAGAAAAGGCTCAGATATAAAGCCAACAAAAAAGCTAGGGCTCCTGCTAGGCTGAACTTTATGAGGTTCGAAGAACAGGGTTACCCCGCCAAAGATGAGGAAATGGCTGGATATGCGGTCCACACTGTCTATATGGTGGGCACGCGCAGCAAGAGCAAGGATGGGGCCACTACATCTCAATCTAATCCGGTGTGAATGTGGCTGTCACTTCCCAAGACCAGCATCCTCCAGAAGATAATGAAGACCCTTCCCGTGAGGCTGATAAGCAGAGAGAGCCCTCGGTTCATGAGGAGTCGGGCTCGGAAAGCGAAGAGGAGCCAATCTTCCGTCCCAAGAACGCAGAGCAGCAACTTCTCTAAGAGCTTCGAAAGCAGCTCAGAAACAAAGACAAGGAGATGGCCAAGCTCTACTAAAAAATTGACGACTTGACAAACGTCTTCTTACGGCTCACGGCCCAAGTTGCTTCTCAGCCGTCCAATCAAGCGCAAGGTTCGGCTCATGAACCGGAGAACGGTGTCCCGAGGCAACCGATGCCTATTCCCTTGGATCCAAAGATGGGCGAGCTGCATGAAAGTCGGCCGCATCCTATCTTGGGAAATTTCTTGGCTACCGATGACAGTAGCCCGCTAACTCAAGATCAAATCATGGATTTGGTTGCCAACAAAGTCAAAACATTGGTAGTCGAAGTCGAAACACAAAAAGATATCAGCAGCAGTGGGAGACCATATCCTGCTCAGTATGATCTAGTAGAATTTCCTAGCGGCTATGTCATCCCCAAATTCGGAAGATTTGATGGGACGAGAAATGCTAATCAGCTCGTCGCCCATTTTAAAGCCTCATGCGGGAATACTGGGGACAATGATGCGCTTCTCCTCTTCTCGCTACCGGAGATTTGCCCTTGTGTTTCTAGCCAGTTCGTTAATAGCTTGACCAATGTTTCTTTCGATTGGTACGCGAGCATACCAGATGGCCCCGTCATAACTTTCGTCCAAATGGAATCTTTGTTCCGACAAAAGTTCATGAGTGTCAGCGATAAGATCACCATTGCCGACCTCGTAAGGACCATGCCAAAGAACAACGAAAGCAGCACGGATTTTATAACCCGATGGCACAATCTCTCCGTCAAATATGAACCGCTGATAGAGCAGGACCAATTTGTCAATCTCCTTGTTGAAAATCTCAACAATTGGATGGCCCCGTTTATATGCACCACGGGTCTCAAAACATTCAAAGAGCTGACAAGGAAAGTTCAGATGCTGGAGTGCTCAAAGCCGGAGTCCTCTTCGGATTCCCAAAATAACAATAGGTCCTGGAGAAACCGAAAAGACGAAAATCACAAAGGAAGAAACTCCGATGATTCTGAATCTTTCAACACTTCGGCTAACCGAAATAAGCTAGGGATGAGCGGGCCTAATGCCAACCAGCCTCGGAAGCCAGTGTTCGAAGAGGGAGGGGAATCTCCACTGAAAGAGAAGTTGGACAAGGTCTATTCCTTTAGAAAGGACAAAGTCCGTAAAATATTCAAAGACGCCCTAAGAAACGGTCTACAATTTCCAGAATCAAAAAGACCGCAGGAAGCGAATATGACCAACGACTCCAAATACTGCCCCTATCATAGAGTGATAGGTCATGCCATTGAGGACTGCTTCGTCTTCAAAGATTGGGTCGAAAAGTAATACAGGACAGAAGATATAGAACTGTCTAAAGGCGTGTTGGCAAGCAGTCAAGCTGCGACCGCCAACTTCATACAAAACAGCTAACCACCATATCATTAAACTGGAAATAATCGACCTCTAAGTTGTTAAACTGGGGATGTAAAAATGTGTAAATAATACAAAAAATATATATTTATATAATAAAAATAAAAAATAAAAAGCCGAAATGATGGGGCAACTCGCAATAAAAATCAGCGAGTAAAAATAAAAATAAAGCCAAAATGATGGGGCAACCGCGAATAAAAAGCTGAAATGATAGGGCAATCGCGACCTTCGCGATAAGAAAAGCTGAAATGATAGAGCAATCGCGGTAAATAAAAAAAATGCGAATGATGAGTCGCTCCTGGTACCATATTCCAGTACAGCGATGTAGACGCCAACCAAAATCCAATTTTTCAAAATTCCCCCGGCCCTACGGTTGGTCCCCAAGTTGACTACCGTATACAATCCACGGGCTCAAATAATTCTCATCATACCCATAGCCCACCGCAATCACCAGCGGTCGGTCTCCGCCCTTGGAATTATGCTCCATTGGGAAGACCCACTCATGTGTCCTCACGATGCATGAGGAGAACAAAACTTACAGGATCCTCACGACTCGTAAGAAAACACGTTCATGGGATCCGTACGACTCACAACGGAAAAACACACTTGGGAGTCCCCACGACTTCTAAGGAGAAAGTACACCTACAAGATCTTTACGACTCGTAGGGAGAAAATGCTTTTATGGGACCCTTATGGCCCATAAAATTTAAAAGCCTTAGGTGATAGTGATCTAAACCTGTCTCCTAAGCCATAGCTTCCCAATAGGCAATGGCGAATGATGAGTCGCTCCTGCTACTATATTCCAGTGCAGCGATGCAGACGCCAACCAAAATCTAAATCCCCAAGTGGTGAATGATGAGTCACTCATGGTACCATATTCCAGTGCAGCGATGCAGACGCCAACCAAATTCCAAATCCCATACCCCAATGGCGAATGATGAGTCGCTCCTGGTACCATATTCCAGTGCAGCGATGCAGATGCCAACCAAAATCCAAATCCCTAAGTGGCGAATGATGAGTCACTCCTGGTACCATATTCCAGTGCAGCGATGCAGACGCCAACCAAATTCCAAATCCCATACCTCAATGGCGAATGATGAGTCGCTCCTGGTACCATATTCCAGTGCAGCGATGCAGACGCCAACAAAGACCCGAAATTTTTCCGACCCTACGGTCTGGATCATACATCCTGCAAAACCGTATACAATCCATGGGAGTAAAATGATCCCAATCTCTCCCAAGCCCTACCGGCGAGACCACATTCCAAAGTCCTACCGGCGGTGAAGATTCACAACAAAAAAGGGTGTGTCCATAAGCAAAATGGGCACGGATGAAAACCCGAAAGGGCTCCGTGAGTAAAAACAGCAGGACTGCCGACGAGTTTGTGAAAACCCGAAAGGGCGCAAACTCATGAAAAAGAGATGAAATGCACTCGCAAAGTCCTCTCGTCTTTGTGAGGAGAAAATCCCCGTGTGAAATTCTTACGACTCACAAAGGAGCAACACACTTAGGAGTCTCCACGACTCCTAAGGAGAAAATACACTTACGGGATCCTTACGACCAGTAAGGAGAAAATGCTTTGTGAGACCCTTACGGCTCACGAAATTGAAAAGTCTTAGGTGATAGGGACCTAAAACCTGTCTCCTGAGCCATCGCTTCCTAATAAGCAAACGCAAATGATGATTCGCCCCTGGTACCATATGTTAGTGTATATGCCCTAGAGGCCATTACTGTATCATACTAGTTTGTATATTACTTAATGGAAGTTTGGGATATTCACCTTGTATATACAATCTTGCTCAAAATAGTAGTATGCTACTGGTTTGTTTCTACTTCAATGTGTACATGTGTTTATTTTAGTATATCGCCTATACACATTAGTGGAGCCCTTAGGATCTTTGCTTGATTACCAGCGTTGTGATGGCAGTCACACTAGTGGGGCTGGGTAATCTATAAGCACATCCTTATGCAGGTCCCTGGTCGCAGGACTATCGAGACAGGGCATCGATACTCCGGAGTAGACTAGCGCATGCGCTTCTCATCCCAGTGTGGGAGACGGTCTGTCCCACAGCCGTCGGTACGTCGTACTTGAGATAGTATGCGGGTGCTCGTTGGGTTACGAGTACACTGGACAGGACTCGTCGGGAACTGACTAGTTGGTATTATGCCTATCGTCAGTTATCAGTTCCCAGGTGACATGAGTACAGCTTAGTCCGCTGACTTGACACTGTCACTTCGCCTCGAGTGTGTTCCCACTGTACTTTGATTACTACCCTACCACGGCTCAAAGGAGTCGTGCAAACAGGTGGTAGTTGGGTGCAGTCCCGAAGCACTTGGAGGCAGTGACGGTTAGACAGGATTCGTCTCTCCCGGTATTGGGGGTTGACATCGCGCTGTGTCTAGGAGAGCCATTACACGAGTAGTCCCTGGCCAGGGCAAACGAGATATACTGGTAGGCTTCCAGTATTATCTCAGGGTGTTTTGGGCTTCACTCCGACACGACTTGTACCGCTATTGGGGGACTGACGTTTACCGCCCCTTAGGCCCGCCATGCGTTGTATCAGACGAACAGACCGGACTGTACGGAGAATGTCATATTCAGGCTCAGTAGGAGTTCAGATGGGTTTCGCCTCATCAGTCTTCTTGTCGGCATCTACCTGGGGACCGTTACGCACAGCTAGTGCCGCTTGCGGTCTGTGGTTAAACCCACTGCCAGTATAGTGTCGAGTCTTTAGAGTCCCACACAGAAAGCTATTCGCCTTTAGGCAAAAGAGTAGAGATCGCATGGTTTTGCGACAGGTCGCATGGTTTTGCGACAGGGTTCGGTCACATCCGTGCACTTGTGCACGTACAGTGTCCGGACAGTTCACACTAGCGGGCTTTGGTTTAAGCCAGATCCTAGTGTACCTTTTGGGATTGGTTTTATCCAGTATGCATTCGTGTTCCTCGGAATGCGGATGCGGGTGTGTATGCACAGTTGACGGAGAGACAGAGGCAGAGGATTCTCATTAGGGTTGTTGACCGTTGACAGTTGACTATTGACTTTTTGTTCAACCCTAATGAGAATATGATATGTGATTAACAATTATATTAATTAAGTATTATGGTGACATGGTTGTTGAGGGATTGACTTTGTTGACTTGTTGACTTTTGTTGACTTGTTGACTTTGTTGACCGGTTGACTAGGCTTGACTAGTTGACCATCATGATAACTATAGCTATCATTTCATGGCAAAGACTTTTGCTTGCTTGCTCTTTTGTGCAAAATGAGTGCATGAAATGATATGGCTATGGTTGCTTAAACCATCACATAATACTTGATTGATATGAGGTGTTATGATTGTTTTGGATTATGAGAGCCAAATGAGAAAAGTCTTCTCTCATTCTTTCATGCTCATTCTCTCTCTTGTTCTTGAGCTCTCATCTTCCTCCTCTTGCTCTCCCTCTCTTGATTCTATGGTTCACTTGTCTCATGAGTTGAGAACCAAGAACCATAGATAAAATCCCATACAAACTCTTCTCTACTCACTCTAGTTCACAAGGTTTAGCAAACCGAGTGAACTAGTTTCTTCAAAGTTCGAAGAAGGAGCCAAAGGTTGAAGCTTTCAGGTGGATCTATCTTCGGCGCAAGGAGACGACGGGGAGAAGCCGATTCGGACGACCATCGAAGCTTGAAGATGAAGGAGTTCGAGAAAAAGAAAGGTATAACCCCCAAACCGAGTAGTTAGCAACTCGTAGTTAGGTTGTTAGTTAGATGTTTAACAAAGATCCGGGTTTTAAGTCCATGTTACCACCTCTAAGAAAATCGTTTTTTATCAAATTCTGCTTGCCCGAAAGTACCGGGAGAGGTAGCATGGACTTACAGTGGTATCAGAGCCAGGTTAAACTCTATCTAACATGTTAGCAAAGTAGCTAGAAGATCGATCAAAGAAAAAGTCCCGAAATGAACCCCGATTTCATACTTGCTGTCGATTTTTTATGTTCTGTAAAAATAATAAATCATGCATCAAAAATCGACTCAGGGTTTTTAGAGTGCACTGTAGAAAGACGGTCCCCTGATCTCATCATTGCGCTGCGGAAACGCGGCAATAGCTTGCTATTGCCGCGGTTCCGCGGCCGTCTTGGCTCCTCTCTGGTTGTTCTTTGCTACAGTATGCTTATAGGGGTATTTTGGGATTTTTGGAATATATATTTTCTGCCCATATTTTCCAGAACGAAAATTTTATTTTTGGGGTCCTAAAAATCCGTATTTTTGATCGAACTTCTAAAAGACTTTAGCTGACGGGTTTTTCTGTAATGTGATATTTGTATTGAACGTCTGCTAATCGCTATATGTCGATTAGTGGGGGTTATGCAAATCTGTGATCTGTAATGTTGCTGGAATGTGTATATGAATATGTTGGATTGTCGCGGGTGAATAGCCGGGGGGTTGTGAGACGAGAGTTTTTTCTTTTCTTTCAATTCATGTAAATTTGTAAATTGATGTAATATTATTTGTATGACCGCACAACCGGGTCGGGGTTGTAGCCGTCATTGTATAATTTCTTTTTACTGTTTTTGCTCCTAGGATAGACCCATGGAGGGGGTGCACAAACTACCGGGTATGCCGAAGTGCCGAGTGGCCTACTCACGGAGTTGAGGGAGGTTGCTTCGCTTCGGGTACTTGGCGGGTAGTTTGCCGCACCCGTAGGGGTCTTGGGTGGGGTATTGGCTATTCACCGCGACCGTGTAATCTGCTTTTCGTTACAGGCTCGTACGAATTGCGGATTCCTAGTATATCCAATGTGTTCATCTGTGATCTGAAATGGCTATCATTGCAATATATCTATATATGATATTATTTAGGCGTTGCTTATGTTTTACAGCCGCGCTAGCCCAGCCCCCGCTCTGTCGTTAGTTAAGTAACCTAACGGGTAATGACGGGGCCCAGTGGCGAATGCGAATGGCATAAGCGTACGTCATATTTTGGTTGTTTTCTGCAATGGTAGGATTAAATGATGGGACGCATTAAAAGAACTAATGCAAGAATATCACGCATTAAAAGAACTAATGCAAGATAATAAACCAAGCAAAAGTCGTTGGAACACTTTCGAAAAACCACTCGGTTCTTTTCAAAACCAACTTTTAAATGCGGAGCTTGAGCCACTCCTTTTAAAAGCTATCTCGTTCCATCGACTATATCAAGTTCACTACGTTCACGGTTTCACCAAAACCATTCGTAGCCCTCCATCGTTTCACATGAATAGTTAATAGTATTCAAGCTATGTATGTTGGCCAAAGTCAAGGCATAGTGATTGGTAGCTATTGGGTGTTCATGTGTAGCATAGATAGATGCGTTGGTTTGGGGCAGTCGTACTGCCATTTTGGCCAAAGTCAAGGGTAGGTGCGAATGGATCCAAATTAACCTAGATAATGACGGGTAGAACTTGACATGTGACTTATGATATTTTGGCCAAAGTCAAGGTCATAAGAGCATGGGGCAAAAATCCACATCGGGAGTTTCATAAGTACTGAAACTTGCTAGATTTGCATACCACTTGGAGTGTGATGATTCTGGTAGGATTCCTTCAGTTTCGTCACGCGATGATATTTGGATCCCGATCCTACTGTGAGTATATGCTACTCCTCGGGAAATTTCTCACTAAACGATCAATGCTATAAACCTAGTAGGTGCCTAGAAAGGTGTTAGCGGGGCTACGCCCCGAGGGAAAAGAGGTTCTTGAATTAAGGAACTTCGCGAAAGCGTTGGAAAACCTCCCTCAAAGTACCGACACTGGCCTGGCTGAACGGTTAAGCAAGTATTGTGCGGTGGGATTGATCCCGACTAATTCTTCCTTTATGGTTTGAGGAGGGATTCGAGAAACAGTGGGAGCCATCCTGTTTAGACAAACTAAAAACCACTCTAAACTTGCAAGAGCATCATGCTGAGTTTTTCTTCTCTCTCTCCTAATTGCAGCGACCATATCGACATGACTGGACTTAAGTTACTTCTAGATAAAAACATATTGACAGGGCCAAACTACAAAGATTGGCTCAGGAATGTCAAAATGGCAATCACTTACGACAAGCTGGGGTATCTTCTTACCACCAAAGCTCCCCCTGTCCCTGGTCCCACTTCCAGCGTCGCGGATAAGGAAATCCGTAAGACTTGGGAGATTGATAGCGCGAAGGCCAAATGACTCGTACTTGCCTCTATGGACAATGAACATCAGAGGAGGCACGAGAATATGGACTTGGAATCCATATTTCTTCATACAAAAGAACTGTATGGAGAGCAATCTCGTATCGCAAGATACGAAGCGTCGAAAAAGTTATTTTCGGCAAGGATGGCCGTCGGATCATCAGTAGCAGAACACGTGCTTAAGATGATCGGTTACATTGAGGAGCTCGCGGACCTAGGGACCACATTGGAGAGTGAGCTCTATACGGACTTAGTTCTCCAGTCCCTTCCTTCCACTTACGCCCAGTTTATACTGAACTTCAACTTACAAGAAAAAGAAGTTGAACTTTCAGAGCTCCTCAACATGCTGAGGAGCGCAGAGGGCACCCTACAGAAAGGTAGGGAAACATCCACTTTGTTTGTAGGAGGATCATCTTCTTCTAGGTCTAAGGCGAAAGCCAAGAGAAAGAAGAAGAAAGCCCCTGCCAAACCAAGAGACGGTGTTAGTAAAGTGGATACGAAGGGAAAAGCTAAAGCAACAAAGAAAGCGGGGAAGCTTGTGGATAAGGAAGAATGCTTCTATTGTCATAAGAAAGGACACTGGAAGAATGATTGCAGGGCCTGAAAGGCCAGAACACAGGAATTGAAGCAGGTTGCAGCTTCAGCTTCAGGTGTGTATGTTATTGAAAACTGTCTTTCAATAAACTCTACTTCCTGGGTATTGGATACCGGATCAGGATCTCATATCTGTAATTCTTTGCAGGCGTTGAGAAACCGTAGTGTTTTGAAAGCAGGTGACATGACCCTCAGAGTTGCGAACGGAGCTAGCATGGATGCTAAAGCCGTGGGGGACTATCACCTGGGAATGTCAGATGGACATGTTTTGGTTTTGCGTAATTGCTTTTTTGTACCCAACGCAACTTGTAATATCATTTCTGTATCTTTGGTTTCTAAAGAAGGTTATGAATTTGCGTTTGTAAGCAATGTTGTAAACATTCACCTTAATCAAGTTCTGATTGGGTCAGGTACATTGAGCAATGGTATATACGTATTAAATCAACCACAGATTTTCAATGTCCAGAATACACACAGAAGAAAGTCTCCGGAAATAAATCAGACTTTCTTATGGCATTGTAGACTGGGTCACATCAATGAGAGAAGGTTGACAAAGTTACATACAGAAGGATATTTGAATCCGTTCGAATATCAATCGTATGCCACTTGTCAATCCTGTCTCAAAGGAAAGATGACAAAGTCTCCGTTCACTGGACACGGAGTAAGAGCGAGCAAGCTCTTGGGACTCGTACACAGCGACGTGTGCGGTCCAATGTCTACACATGCGCGAAGCGGTTTTTCTTACTTCATTACTTTTACGGATGACTTTTCAAGGTACGGTTATGTCTTCTTAATGAAACATAAGTCCGAAGCCTTTGGAAAATTCCAGGAATATAAGAATGAAGTAGAAAAACAAACCGGCAAAAGTATCAAGATTCTAAGATTGGATCGAGGTGGTGAATACTTGAGTGCCGAGTTCCTGGACTATTTAAAAGAGAATGGAATTCTCTCTCAGCTTACTCCTCCATACACTCCGCAACATAACGGTGTATCGGAGAGACGGAACCACACCCTATTGGATATGGTACGGTCCATGATGAGTAACGTTGAGTTACCGCGATCATTCTGGGGGTATGCACTAGAATCAGCTGCGTACCTTTTGAACCGAGTTCCCACTAAGACTGTGCCTACCACACCATATGAGATGTGGTGTGGGAAGATGCCCCATCTTAATCACATTAAGACATGGAGAAGTCCAGCTTTTGTCAAAAAGCAGCATACGGACAAGCTCGAGGCACGCTCAGTACAGTACAAGTTTGTAGGATATCCAAAGAACTCCAAGGGATATTTCTTCTACTGCGAAGAGGAACAAAAAGTTATTGTTTCTCGTCATGCCCACTTTCTAGAACACCAGTTCTTAGAAAAGGAAATTAGTGGGAGCGCAGTAGAACTGGAAGAAATTCCAGAACCACAGACTATTACTGAAAGTTTAGTGGAACCAGAGGGTTCAAAAGAACAGGACATTCCTACGCCGCTCCGCAGAAGTAGTAGGCATTCTCATCCTCCCGAGAGATACTACGGTTTTCTCATAGACGGGGATAGAGAGGATTGCATCATAGATTATGATGAGCCTACTAGCTTCCAGCAGGCCGTTCAGAGCGTTGACTCAGTAAAATGGCTGGATGCAATGCGGACCGAAATGAAGTCCATGTACACCAACAAAGTATGGACCTTGGACATTGCTCCAGACGGGGTAAAACCCGTAGGATGCAAGTGGATCTTCAAAAGGAAGATTGGTGTAGATGGACAGGTTGAGACCTATAAAGCTAGACTTGTGGCAAAGGGTTTTCGTCAAAGACCTGGTTTGGACTATGACGAAACCTTTTCTCCAGTGGCTATGCTGAAATCCATTCGGATCCTTCTTGCTATTGCTACCTTCCACGATTATGAGATTTGGCAGATGGACGTAAAGACAGCTTTTCTAAATGGAAATTTAGAGGAGTGTGTCTATATGGACCAGCCAGAGGGTTTCATTCAGAGTGGGAGCAGCGGAAAGGTGTGCAAGTTGCTTAAATCCATCTATGGACTAAAGCAGGCATTGCGGAGTTGGAACATCTGTTTTGATGAGACGGTCAAGGAATTTGGCTTTATCAAAAATCCAGATGAACCATGCATCTATAGTAGATTTGTAGCGAGAACTGTAGTATTCCTCGTTTTATACGTGGATGACATTCTCTTAATAGGAAAT
Source organism: Agapanthus africanus (assembly GCA_030015575.1). NCBI lineage: Eukaryota > Viridiplantae > Streptophyta > Magnoliopsida > Asparagales > Amaryllidaceae > Agapanthus > Agapanthus africanus. The sequence goes on along the minus strand of JASDDO010000006.1, from coordinate 2,233,309 downwards.
GACATTCCTATGCTACAATCTGTCAAGGGGTTCTTGTCGCATAGGTTCTCCATGAAAGACCTGGGTGATGCCTCATACATCCTGGGGATCCGGATCCATCGTGATAGATCCAAGAGGATATTAGGACTTTCACAGTCCAGGTACATCGACACCATACTGAAAAGATTCAGTATGGAAGATTCCAAGCGCGGTAACCTACCGGCTTGTCACGGGATCACCCTCTCTAAAGAGATGTCTCCCTAGACTGATTTGGAGAGGAATCGCATGTCTATTATACCCTACGCTTCTGCGGTAGGCTCTATAATGTATGCGATGTTGTGTACCAGACCAGATGTAGCTTATGCACTAAGTGTGGTAAGCCGGTATCAGTCAAACCCTGGGGAGAAACACTGGATAGCAGTAAAGAACATTCTCAAGTACCTCAGAAGGACTAAGGAGATGTTCTTGGTGTATGGCGGAAAAGACCTCCAGATCGAGGCCTTTGCTGACTCCAGCTTCCAGAGTGAAAAGGATGATTCCAAGTCCATGTCGGGTTTTGTCTTTACCCTCAATGGAGGGGCGGTGTGTTGGAAGAGTTCCAAACAGGAAACCGTTGCAGACTCGACGATGGAAGCGGAATACATCGCTGCATCTGATGCCGCAAAAGAAGCTGTCTGGATGAGGAAGTTCTTGAAAGAGCTTCAGGTGGTTTCGTCCATTGTTGATCCAATACCTCTGTATTGCGACAACAACGGGGCTATAGCTTTAGCGAAGGAACCCAGGTCCCATCAGAGATCCAGACACATCTTGAGGCGGTATCACCTGATCAGGGAGATCGTGGATCGCCAGGAGATCGAGGTTCGGAGAGTCGCTTCAGAAGATAACACTGCAGATCCATTCACCAAGGCCTTGCCCCAGACTCAGTTCGAGCGGCTGATCGAGATGATAGGTCTTCGATACGCCAGTACATGGCCTTAGTGCAAGTGGGAGATTGTTAGTGTATATGCCCTAGAGGCCATTACTGTATCATACTAGTTTGTATATTACTTAATGGAAGCTTGGGATATTCACCTTGTATATACAATCTTGCTCAAAATAGTAGTATGCTACTTGGTTTGTTTCTACTTCAATGTGTACATATGTTTATTTTAGTATATCGCCTATACACATTAGTGGAGCCCTTAGGATCTTTTCTTGATTACCAGCGTTGTGATGGCAGTCACACTAGTGGGGCTGGGTAATCTATAAGCACATCCTTATGCAGGTCCCTGGTCGCAGGACTATCGAGACAGGGCATCGATACTCCGGAGTAGACTAGCGCATGTGCTTCTCATCCCAGTGTGGGAGACGGTCTGTCCCACAGCCGTCGGTACGTCGTACTTGAGATAGTATGCGGGTGCTCGTTGGGTTACGAGTACACTGGACAGGACTCGTCGGGAACTGACTAGTTGGTATTATGCCTATCGTCAGTTATCAGTTCCCAGGTGACATGAGTACAGCTTAGTCCGCTGACTTGACACTGTCACTTCGCCTCGAGTGTGTTCCCACTGTACTTTGATTACTACCCTACCACGGCTCAAAGAAGTCGTGCAAACAGGTGGTAGTTGGGTGCAGTCCCGAAGCACTTGGAGGCAGTGACGGTTAGACAAGATTCGTCTCTCCCGGTATTGGGGGTTGACATCGCGCTGTGTCTAGGAGAGCCATTACACGAGTAGTCCCTGGCCAGGGCAAACGAGATATACTGGTAGGCTTTCAGTGTTATCTCAGGGTGTTTTGGGCTTCACTCCGACACGACTTGTACCGCTATTGGGGGACTGACGTTTACCGCCCCCTAGGCCTGCCATGCGATGTATCAGACGAACAGACCGGACTGTACGGAGAATGTCACATTCAGGCTCAGTAGGAGTTCAGATGGGTTTCGCCTCGTCAGTCTTCTTGTCGGCATCTACCTGGGGACCGTTACGCACAGCTAGTGCCGCTTGCGGTCTGTGGTTAAACCCACTGCCAGCGTAGTGTCGAGTCTTTAGAGTCCCACACAGAAAGCTATTCGCCTTTAGGCAAAAGAGTAGAGGTCGCATGGTTTTGCGACAGGTCGCATGGTTTTGCGACAGGTCGCATGGTTTTGCGACAAGGTTCGGTCACATCCGTGCACTTGTGCACGTACAGTGTCCGGACAGTTCACACTAGCGGGCTTTGGTTTAAGCCAGATCCTAGTGTACCTTTTGGGATTGGTTTTATCCAGTATGCATTCGTGTTCCTTGGAACGCGGATGCGGGTGTGTATGCACAGTTGACGGAGAGACAGAGGCAGAGGATTCTCATTAGGGTTGTTGACCGTTGACAGTTGACTATTGACTTTTTGTTCAACCCTAATGAGAATATGATATGTGATTAACAATTATATTAATTAAGTATTATGGTGACATGGTTTTTGAGAGATTGACTTGTTGACTTTTGTTGACTTGTTGACTTTGTTGACCGGTTGACTAGGCTTGATTAGTTGACCATCATGATAACTATAGCAATCATTTCATGGCAAAGACTTTTGCTTGCTTGCTCTTTTATGCAAAATGAGTGCATGAAATGATATGGCTATGGTTGCTTAAACCATCACATAATACTTGATTGATATGAGGTGTTATGATTGTTTTGGATTATGAGAGCCAAATGAGAAAAGTCTTCTCTCATTCTTTCATGCTCATTCTCTCTCTTGTTCTTGAGCTCTCATCTTCCTCCTCTTGCTCTCCCTCTCTTGATTCTATGGTTCACTTGTCTCATGAGTTGAGAACCAAGAACCATAGATAAAATCCCATACAAACTCTTCTCTACTCACTCTAGTTCACAAGGTTTAGCAAACCGAGTGAACTAGTTTCTTTAAAGTTCGAAGAAGGAGCCAAAGGTTGAAGCTTTCAGGTGGATCTATCTTCGGCGCAAGGAGACGACGGGGAGAAGCCGATTCGGACGACCATCGAAGCTTGAAGATGAAGGAGTTCGAGAAAAAGAAAGGTATAACCCCCTAACCGAGTAGTTAGCAACTCGTAGTTAGGTTGTTAGTTAGATGTTTAACAAAGATCCGGGTTTTAAGTCCATGTTACCACCTCTAAGAAAATCGTTTTTTATCAAATTCCGCTTGCCCGAAAGTACCGGGAAAGGTAGCATGGACTTACACCATATTCCAGTGTAGCGATGCTGATGCCAAACAAAAACCTAAATCTCCAATCCACTCATGGCAAATAATGATTCGCTCCTGGTACCATATTCCAGCGTAGCGATGCTGATGTCAACCCAAATCAAATCAAACCAACAACCTCTGCGGCGGAATTATACTTCATCTCAGAATGTACCCCGTGTCGAAATCATGCTTCGCCTTGGAGTATCCACCTTCCCTGTCGGAATTATGCTTCTCCTGGGAATCATTCTCTACATCAAAACCAGTGACACTCCGTGCCGGGGAAATGTCGACCACAGACACTCCGTGCCAGGGACAAGTCAACTAGCGACCTCTTCGTCGGAATTATGCTCCGTCCTGGAATCAAGACAACCAGCGACCTCCTCATCGGAATTATGCTCCGTCCTGGATTCAAGTCAACCAGTGACCTCCTCATCGGAATTATGCTCCGTCCTGGAATCAAGTCAACCAGCGACCTCCTCGTCGGAAGTACGCTCTGTCCAGGAATCAAGTCAACCAGCGACCTCCTCGTCGGAATTACACGTATGCTCCGCCCTGGAATCAAGTCAACAAGCGACCTCCTCGTCGGAATTAAGCTCCGTCTCGGAATCAAGTCGACTAACAAGCTCTGCGTCGGAATCATGCTTTGTCTCAGAGTGTCCCCCGCGTCGAAATCAAGCTTCGCCTCGGTGTATCTGCCTTCCCTGTCGAAATTATGCTTCGTCTCGGAATCAAGTCAACCAACAAGCTCTGCGTCGGAATCATGCTTCGTCTCAGAGTGTACCCTGCGTCGAAATCAAGCTTCGCCTCGGTGTATCTGCCTTCCCTGTCGAAATTATGCTTCGTTTCGGAATCAAGTCAGCCAACAAGCTCTGCGTCGGAATCATGCTTCGTCTCAGAGTGTCCCCCGCGTCGAAATCAAGCTTCGCCTCGGTGTATCTGCCTTCCCTGTCGAAATTATGCTTCGTCTCGGAATCAAGTTAGCCAACAAGCTCTGCGCCGGAATCATGCTTCGTCTCAGAATGTACCCCGTGTCGAAATCATGCTTCGCCTCGGAGTATCTGCCTTCCCTGTCGGAATTATGCTTCTCCTGAGAATCAACCTCTGCATCGAAATTATGCTTCGGTCAGAATGTCTGCCACTCTTCGGAATTATGCTCCGATCCCTGGAATCATGCTCCGCTCTTCGGAATTATGCTCCGATCTCTGGAATCATGCTCCGCTCTTCGGAATTATGCTCCGATCCTCGGAATGATGCTCCGATCCCCAAAGTTATGCTCATCGGAATGATGCTCCGATCCCTGGAATCATGCTCCGCTCTTCGGAATGATGCTCCAATCCTCGGAATTATGCTCGGATCCCCGAAGTTATGCTCATCGGAATCATGCTCCGCTCTTTAGGAATGATGCTCCGATCCCTGGAATCATGCTCCACTTTACGGAATGATGCTCCGATCCTGGGAATTATGCTCCGACTCTCGGAATTATGCTCTGACGCTTCGGAATGATGCTCCGATCCTCGGAATTATGCTCCGATCCCTGGAATTATGCTCCCGGGATGATGCTCTGCCCCTGGAATGGTGCTCCACCTCGAAGTCTAACTTCAAGATCCATCAATTTCATGCACACAACTCATATGCGCGGTGTGCATTTATTGATGGGGGGTACTTTGTTGGGGTCAAAATTTGCACCCTGGTTGACCAAGTCAAAGTAAAGGTCAACCCCAAGCCAAGTGGGCCCAAGCCCAGGTCAAGCGGGCCCATGCCCAAGTCGAGCCCCGCTGCCGGCCTCACCATGCCAAAATGAAATCATGTAATAAATAATTTTTATGTAATTTTTTTTATGTATGAATGGGCATAAAGCTAAATTTTTGTAAAGCCCATGGCTTATGTGCAAAAAGAAATAGCATATGAGATATGGGATGGGCAAAATACCATTTGTAAAGCCTAAAGGGCTGTATATAATGTGTAAGCCTATATAAGCCAATATGATGATGAATAAAATATACACTTTTCATTTCCCTAAAACTCTAGGGTGTGTGCCTCCTTCTTCTCCTTCCTCAAGGTTCCAAACCTTCTCCTTTCCTTTGAATTAAATCAAGAGTTTTACTCTTCATTTTCAAAAACTAAATAGTTTTTCACCACAAAACCCACAAAGGGGAGCTCGGATCTTCCATTAGATCTCAAAAGGGGGGAGACTTTTAAGTCTCATCCCATTTTCTCCAAGATCCAGCCGATCAAGAGGAGGAAGAAGGAGACCCATCTCCAAAAATCTAACTTTGGACAAAATACCAGTCAAGAGAAGATCCAAGACTCAAGAGAAAAGAACCTCTGAAGATTTTTAGGGAGTTCAACTCTAAGACCCAAATCTTCAAAAGAGTTTAACTCCTAATCCAGATCCTTAGGAGTTTGACTCCAAACCTAAATCTTTTGGAGTTTAACTCCACTCAAAATCCTCGTTTTGGAGTTTAACTTCTATTTCTGGGGTAAAATCCCCTCTTTTAGCTAGCGCCCAAAGCGTTAGCGCCCGAGCGCCTAAAGCGATAGCGTCCGAGCGCCCTTGTGCCGGGCACGTGAGGCGCGAGCACCCACAGCGCCCGAGCACCCACGTGCCGGGCACGTGAGACGCTAGCGCCCAAAGCACTAGCGCCCAAAGCCAGTGCCCAAGCGCCTAGCGCTAACCCAAGCGCCTAGCGCTAACCCAAGCGCCCAAGCGCAGGCGCTTACGCGTCCTTTGGACGCCATTTCCCCCCCCCCATTTTTACACGCACTCCACACTAAAAACACTGTCCCCAGTTAGAAAAAATTTCTAACGGGGCGCTGCTAGCCCCCTTGACCCTCAGCCCGCTATCCGGAGTGTTGTAGAGTATGTGTGTTTGTGTATAAGTATATATACATACATATATACATATATATATATATAAAAGGAGAGGGCATCCAAAGGATGCGTGGGAGAAAGCGCCAGCGCCTCATGTGCGCGGCACGCGGGCGCTTGCGCACTCGGGCGCTGGCGCTATCGCCTTGGGTGCCAGCGCTTTGGGCACCAGGGCGCTAGCGCTTTGGGCGCTAGCCCCTCACGTGCCAGGCATGTGAGCGCTCGGGCGCTAGCGCCTCACATGCCAGGCGCGTGGGCGCTCGGGCGCTAGCGCCTCACGTGGGCGCTCGGGCGCTAGCGCCTCACGTGGGCGCTCGGGCGCTAGCGCTTTGGGCGCTAGCGCCTCACGTTCCAGGCACGTGGGCGCTCGGGTGCTAGCGCTTTGGTCGCTCGGGTGCTAGCGCTTTGGTCGCTCGGGTGCTAGCGCTTTGGGCGCTAGCGCCTCACGTGCCAAGCACGTGGACGCTCAGGCGCTGAGCGGTAAAATGGAGTTGGTCCCTGCACTAGGAGTTGTACTCCCAGAAAGAAATACTTATTATTTTGTGTGTGTGTGTGTGTGTACTTTTGAGGATATATACTTTTGAGGAGTTAAACTCCTAAGATATTTTTGGAGCTGATGAAAGGGCTTCTCCCTTGAGCCCTAGATCTTCCCCAAAGTGGGGTCTTTGCAGATGGGTCATCTTCTTCCTCCTCTGTTGGCCGGCTCTTGGTTAACAAGAGGGGTGAGATTAAAAAAAATCTCTCCTTTTTAAGATCTGATGAAAGATCTAAGCTCCCATTTGTGGGTTTTGTGGTGAAAAACTATTTAGTTTTGGAAAAGGAAGAGTAAAACTCTTGATTTAATTCAAAATAAATAAGAAGGTTGTTCCCGCCAAAAAACATTTTCTGCACAAAAGAGCCCAAGGTATCAAATAGTATCGATACGTTTAAGAAAATGTGAACCAGTATTTTTCGGGCTGTATTTTGATAAACTCCTGAATATGAAATAGCTAAATTCTGATGGTATTGAAAGAGTCTTGAAAAAGCCTTCGATTTGATATATTATGGGCTTCATAATTCATCCGGGATCAAAAGTTATGAGCAAATATGCTATGCACGTGTAATCTAAGGAAGAAAATGCGAACCATTATTTTTCGGCCTGCATTTTGACAAACTCCCGAATGAGAAATAGCTAAATTCTGATGGTATCGAAAGTGTCTCAAAAAATCCTTCGATTTGATATATTATGGGCCTCATAATTCATCCGGGATCAAAAGTTATTAGGCATCACGTGCCCACACGTGACCGGGCATCACGTGCATACACGTGACCATTTACAGGCAAAGCCTGTAGGCACTGAATAATTTAAATAATTGGAAATAATTAATCAGTGGGGTCAATGCCAACACGTGATAGGTTCTTAAACCCTCTGAAACAATAGAATTAAATTCTAATTAAATAATTAATCAGTGCGGTCACGTGCCAACACGTGATGGGTTCCTGAGCCCTCTAAACCGATAGAATTAAATTCTAATTAATTGGTCAATCGGTGGGGTCACGTGCTAACACGTGATAGGCTCTTAAACCTTCTGAACTAATAGAATTAAATTCTAATTAAGGAAAATCAAAAACCTGGTTGGAAAAATATTTCCCTAGATCTTTCCAAACAAAAAGATTGTGCTCTGTAAAATGGTGATTAAAAATTACCAATTTATAAAAAGATTCTATACAAGGAAAGATTTCCCTGAAATTTGCCAGGAATAACAGATAAAAGATCTTCTGGATTAAAAATCCAATGGTGAATAAAATTCACTGAGTGATCAAAAAGATCATGTTGGTTACAAAATCAATTAAAATCTTTCAATGAAAGATTGACTAAACAAACTGATTCTTTTCTTTCTCCTATAAATAGAAGCCAAGAAGAGAAGAGAAAGAATTCTTTTTTTTGGGAGAGATACAACAACAGAGAGAAAAAAGAAGAGAATTTAATTCTCTAGAGAGAAAGGAAGATTTCCTCAGAAGAGAAAGAAGCCCTAGGTGAGAAAGGGAAAGAGATCATAAGCTCTACAAAACAAAAAGAGAATTTAATTCTCAAATTAAGAGTTTAACTCTTCTGAATAAAAACTTAGTTCTTCCTTTGGTTGAAGATCTGCAGAAGCAGATCTTCCCATAAGTTGAGAATTTAATTCTCATCGGGAAGATTCTGCCATGCAGATCCAAAACTTAGAGGGAGAATTGAGTTTGAAGAATTTAATTCCTCCAAATACTTAGGAATTTAATTCCTCCAACTACTTAGGAATTTAATTCCTCCAACAGAGACAGGGTTTAACCCTTAAAACAAGAACTCAGTTCTTCTTCATGGTTGAAGATCTGCAGAAGCAGATCGTCCCATAAGTTGAGAATTTAATTCTCATCGGGGAGATTCTGCCATGCAGATCCAAAACTTAGAGAGAGAGTTGGGTTTAAAGAATTTAATTCTTCCAAATACATAGGAATTTAATTCCTCTAAATAAAATTAGGGTTCAACCCTACAAAAGAATTTAATTCTTAAACAATGGACTTAAAACTCTCCATGCACGTAAAGAAATCAGTATCTAACTTGATCACGTGTGTCCATGTGACTCCCCTCCTCAGTGATCAAAAGAGAACAAATGAAATTGGGTCACGTGCTCCCACGTGACCCTTGGATAAATTCCGCAAAATAAAGAGAACAAAGCCAAGGCAGAACAGACTTTGGGCGCCCTCATGTGTCCCCACGTGACCCATGACAAACACCTCTTTAAAAAAGAGAAGATGGAAAGAACTGAAGGATTAAAATCCAATGCATGGGCGCCCTCACGTGTCCCCACGTGACCCCTAGCAAATCCCTTTCATATCCAGTGCATGGATGCCCATCACGTGCCCACACATGATGGCCTGGAAGATTGAAAGTGTTTAACACTTATTTAAATATTCTGAGAATAAAATAAAGGAAGCTTAGCTCAATTCTAGGGCGCCTCACGTGTCCTCACGTGAGCGCTTCATCTTTTTAGTGTTTAACACTATTTTAAGCACTGCATCCTTAGTGTTTTACACTATTTTATGTGCATCACGTGGGAACACGTGACCGCCAGATACGTGCTAGTGTTTAATACTATTTTCAAACCAGTCTTAGCCTAAATTGGCTAAATCTTCCAGAGGCAATACCCCTTTCTTTTGACTGAGCCTCAGAAACACTTTTGTCTTCCAAAATCGATCATCTCATATGAGTGCTCAGCACTCAATAAAATACAAAATATGGTCAGAACCCAGAACCATGTTTAGCATTGCTAAATAATGGGGGGCTAAACCCAGACAAATGTTCAACAGTCCAAATAAAGGTCCAACATTTTAAACTTAATTGGACTTAGCCCAAGTTGGCCATAAGTCCTCAACTCGGATTAACTGAGCCCATATGCTCATTAATATTTTGATCTTAGTCCCAAATTGGACTACAGATCTCTCAATCAACTTTGGTTCAAGGGTACATCTCTTCACTCCTCTGATATTTGTCGTTGTAATCCTTCAACGTCTTCAGATAGATGACGGGTCCCGATAACCAATCATTCCATGGACTGTGGGGTCCTTAAACTCATGGACTATGATGTTCTTAAACTTTATAGACTATGACATTTTTAAACTACGGACTGTGAGGTCCTTAAACCCATGGACTATGATGTCCTTAACCTCGGACTATAGGGTCCTTAAACCCATGGACTATGATATCCTTAACCTTAGACTGTGGGGTCCTTTAAACCCATAGACTATGATGTCCTTAACCTTGGACCGTAATATCCTTAAACTAATCGACCGCAATGTCCCTAAACCAAATAATAGAGCCCGAATGCTCTTTTGTTGGATCTAAATGATCCCGTTAAGTTGATCTTAGTCTAAAATTAGACCAACGTATCCTTAACAAACGTTTAAGTTGATCTTAATCTCAAATAAGACTAACATATCCTTAAACCCAACCCTGAACCCAAATCTAAGAAGATACGGATTTGGACTAATCCACGCCCTACGGGCAACAACATAAATTAGTCTCCGTATACAATCCACGGGCAACCAAAAACAAAACAAACACCCACGACACGAAGTGACCATCTGGAGAAGGAGAAAGTGGTTACCGCGATGCGGTAGCGTAATTAACTGCAGGGGCTTGAGCTTGCAGGGAAGAGCATCCCCATAATCAAAAACCCCTCAATGAGGGGGAATCTGACGAAGTCTGCTACATCGGCCGCATCCGTTTAAACCTTCGATACATGGTGTCATAAATCAACTTGGCATCTTCAGAGAGGTGGACGAATAGCACCAATTAGTATCTGCCCCCAAATTCAGGCAAGACGGACCCACGCGGTCGCGTTTCTGTGTTTCGGAGGAGAACAGATTCTGGCACGCCCGGTGGGACCTTTTCCTCTTTCCACTCCACACTTCGTGTGTCATGTTCGCGAACGAATCGCGGTTCGATATGGTTGCCCTTGGGTTCGAGGTACTAAGATTAGTTTTGCTCCCATGCAGAAAACAGGACATCAATGACCTCTTACTGCTCCAGCTGCAACTGCAACTCCCGTTCCGCCTCATCTGGAGGTGTAACCTACGGGCCCCAAGCGGCCTCCCTGTTCAAGATGCCAGTGGAGCAAGTAACTCAGGCCACTACTGGGCTGTTCTTTGGGACCATGATCCCGCCGATGAGCTTCAATGCCCCGCTGCTGTCGCAAGAAGCCCCAAAGAAGTCGGTCTTTGATCGAATTACCGCTACCGCGGCCCCTCTCAACGGGTTGCCCAACTCCACTGCCTCAGTTTTCAACAGACCGGGCGAAAGCTCATTTGGGCCCATGAAGAAGCCCGCAATACCAGAAAGGGTTATTCCTAAGTGGGTAGCCATTCCTGCTCATGAAGTCGTCAAGGCGGCTTCTCCTGCCAAAGGGTCGGTCTTCACAAGACTGACTGTTTCAGCCCCCGTTTCAGGCGAAATCGTCAAGGCTGCTTCCCCTGCTCGGAAGTCTACCTTCGATAGGCTGGTTATTCCCACTCAGCGGACATCAGTCTTCAATAGGCTGACAACGACAACTTCTGACCAACATAGGGGGCATGAGAGAACCACCCCCGTAGCTGAGGTAATCCCAACTGCAAGACACGCTCGACATCGCCAATGGCGCCGAGTGAGGAGGGCTGGGGGAAATTCTCCTTCTGGACTAACTCCGCCGGCTCCAACGGTGGAAGTTGATGCTGCTGTTCCAACTGGAACAGCTTTGAACCGCTAAGGAGGGTGCGCAAAAACTCTCCGACTGCTGCGCTGAAAAGATCTCCTCCACCTGTGGAGAATGCTACAGAAAAGAATCCGGAGCAGCCCCCTCAGCGGCTGTCCTCCAAAATTTACAAAGTCTGGCGACAGGTCTAGGAATCGGTGATTGACCAAGACTACTCTCGCCGACCAAAGAAGATTAAAGCTCGGCAAGAAAAGATCCATCCCGTGGTTCCACAAAAGATGTCATCCGTCTGGGTGCCCGCTGCAATGGCTCCCTCAACTTCAACTGCTCACAAGAGAAGGAGGCCGGAGAAAGCCCCTGTGACCGCGGCGAACCGCAAGGACGCTGACTCTAAATGCCCCAAGTTTAGGGGAATGGTAACACATATCGTTTATATGGCTTCCGGAAAAGAGGAAAGCCGTGCTTCTACGGGTCATCGACCGCTTACTCGATCAATAACAAAGGCTCAGGAGCAACAACAGCAAAAACTTCAAGTGATGCTGACTGCAATGGCCACACTCACTGGACCGAAAGAAAATCCAGAGACCCCAGAGCAGCGTCAGGAACAAGAAACTGATGCTGAATTCCTCCGAAGAATGCTCGAGATAAAAGAAAAAGAGGCCGCGGAACAGGCGGCCAACATAAAACGAATGACTCTTTTGTTCCAAGACAAGGCTGGGATGATGTTACAGCCGGAACCTTCAGCTGAAGACCCCCCGATTATCATTGAAGACGACAGAGGGGAGACATCGAACCCTCCTCCGGCTCTTTCAGCAGCCAAGAAGGAGACCATCTCCAAGGCCGCTCTGGATGATTACATTGCTCAGCAAATACGAGCTCATCAGGCGAGCGAAACGGCCGGGCAGATCGTTAAGACTGGACGACCCTATCCGGGCTGGAATGACCAAATAAGGTACCCGCCGGGATATACGATCCCTAAATTCCATGTATATAAAGGGACGGGCAATCCCCACCAGCATGTCGCCCAGTTCAGGGCTCTATGTGGTAACACTGGAGGTGACAATAAATTGCTACTTCGCCAATTCGTCGACAGCTTATCGGAGACAGCGTTCGAATGGTACTCTGAACTCCCGAACGACTCTGTCAAGAAATTTGCGGAGATGGAGCTGCTGTTTACACAGAGATTCGCAAGTGCTAGTGAACGCACCCCAATCATGGCATTGATCAATGCCAGAGTGAAGCCTGGAGAAACTTGGGTTCAATACGCAATACGGCGGCGGAATTTATGATCGAAGTGCGAGCAGCACATCGAAGAAGCTCCTGCGGTGGGCATGTTCGTGGGCACTTTTGACCCTCAAGCGACCATCTCCCAATTTATGATATTTTCAAGCCGACCACTTTCCAGTCCTTGATTGATAAGCTGGCCCAAATGGACCAGATGGGCCACAGGCCTTCCTCTTCGAAGCCGGAGCCGCAGAATGAAAAAGGGAAAGGGAAAGCGACCTTCGTTGCAAATGCTCAACAGCAGCCCAGTGGTCCAAAATTAACTGATCGCCTAGACGAGAGACGACAATTCTATAATGAGAAAATAAAGCGCCCTTATTCGTTCCCCCGGGATAAAACGAGGAGATTGTTCGAGCTGGCGGTGCGCAACAGGCTCATTAATTTGCCAAATCCAAAATGCCCATTGCAACCCGGTGAGGCTAATAATCCCAATTATTGCCCCTATCACCAAGCGATAGGCCATCCAATTGAAAATTGCTTCGTCTTTAAAGGCTGGATCGAAGACCAATACCAACAGGGCAAGTTCGTGCTGTCCGAGAATTGGAAAGTAAGTCCGCCCCAGCCGCACGCTCTCAAAAAGACGGACACACCGGGGGCATCATACTCTTTTGTAGAAGAAACTCCATGGGAGGTCGTTCTTTCAACCAAGACGAAAAGAATGCTGAAGGATCTCCAAACATGCCCGGCAATCAGGTGGAAAAATCCACTGGAACCCGAGATCATCGAGGAAATGCTGAAACCGCGCCCAACTCCAAAAATTGGTGGTGATAATCAAAGCGCACACACCCAGCCGTTAAAATCTTCGAAAAAGAAGAAGACCAAAAAGCCCGTGAAGCTTAATGACAAGCGCACGGACCTGCAAAAATATATCGACGCCCTGGAAGGATATAACCAGAAGGCGCGAACCCCGGTCATGCTTCAAGAATTTCTCAGCCATGTCCTTGAGGACGGAGATGATGATAATGGAGAAAACTCATCAGATGAGCCTGAAGATTATGTGGCAAGCTGCCATGTGATCTCTTATTCGTCGATAAACGATGAAGAAGCTCCTTACGCAGAGAAACTGGGGGCAGATCCTGAGCCGAAACTTCTAAGACCATCAGACGGAATGATTGATGCATTCCTAAACGAAGCTCTTTTGAAAAGCAAAGCTGATCGGGAGCGCGAGATGGCCATATTTGAAAAGGCCAAATGCCGGCGACTAGACGAAAGGGTCGAAACACTCCCACCAGATCAAAGTACATCCACCGCAAATAAAAGCAGGCTCAAGACAAGGAAGAGGTTCGCCAAAGCCATATCGATGGAAATGAAGCTGCCACCCTCGGAAGGAAACATTTCTGATGAGATACACCTTAATGAAGAAGATGTGCATCTTAACTACTGTTTATACCATCGAAGGATTGCGCACCCCACCGAAGAGTGCAACGCCTCTAAAAATTGGTGACAGGGGTATGTCGCTCACAGGCAACACTTCAAGAGGATGAAACGTGAAGCTCGTCGACTGCGGAAAAATGTGACAGACGAACGTAGGAGACTTGCCGGCAATTGTCACATGGTTGATAGCATGGGATCATAAGTTCTCACCTTCGGGAGCGATTCTGAAGAGGAAATGGCTCTCGGACCTCTCTTCAAAGAATCCACCTCAGGAAAAGAGGAAGAACCGAAGAGCTGCGAGAACATTCAGCTGCGCAATAGCACATTACCTGAAAAGAATCTCGGACCCGTGAACAAGGGGTCGAACAAAAAGGATAAGGGAAAAGAAAATGTCCCTAAGGATATCATCCTCGATGACCAATCCATCGAAGAGCTGACAGCCAAGGATCCGCCCAAGAAAAGTAAGGTGGATTACAACATTCTGGCACACCTGAGGAAGATACCCTCACAACTAAGCATTCTTGACGCCCTTCTGCTATCCAAAGAGGCGAGAGATTCTTTGATCAAGGCACTACAAGAGCCCGAGCAATTCCAAGCTTTCTTCGCCAAAGAAAAGAAGGACGAGCTGGAAGAAGTGCACACAGTCGATATCACCTTCGGCGATGAAGATCTCCTCCTCGGGACGTGCGAGCATAACCGTCCCCTTCATGTCTCCGGATACTGTCATGATATCAAGATAGGCAAAATTCTGGTCGATAATGGGTCTTCCGTCAACCTTCTCAATGTAAGAGTGTTGAAGGAAATCTGCATGAGCGTTCAGCACCTTGCTCGTGATAAAATCACCATCTCCGGGTTTGACTCCCAGTCATCACGGACGCTCGGGTCTGTGATACTGACGTTACGCTTTGAGCTGCTCGTCACGGACATCAAATTTCATGTCATTGACGCTAAGACATGTTACAATGCTTTGCTCGGTAGACCATGGTTACACGAGTACAACATCATCCTTTCTACACAACATCAGTGTATGAAGTATTTCAAGGATGGTCTCGAGTACACCGTGACAGGGAACTAAACCTATTCTCCGTGAATGAAGTCTGAAAGTACGAAGATGCAAAATACTTCTTACCAGATTTCGAAGACACGGAAAGATGCCATAAACCGAAGAACAAGGCTATCACCACTATTCCGGTCTTCGGGAGTGATACCGAGGAGGAGGAAGAAATGGTTTATTCAGGGCAGCCCCAATGCAACAAGCCGGGACCGTCCACCCCTATGTTGATCTTTGGCAGCGACTCAGAAGATGAGGTCAATGCCATATTTTCTGTACGACCATCGATACAAGCCTTCGCTGGCAATGATCGGAGTTTGCAAATCGCCATGGTTCCGCAAGAGCATTACAAAGAGCTCGACACACTTGATACCTATGATGTGCAGGAACTGTAGACATTCTACGTCCCTCCCAGGAGAAGAGGTGAAAAGAAGATCCTCTTTTATCAATCCACGGAAACCAAAGTGGAGAAAGAAGTTTGGCATGGTGCCGATTAGACACTTGACAGGCTCCAGCCCATCCGTCTGCCGAGATACTACATAGAAGGATTAAAAAGGCTGTTGAGGCGCCAAGGCGTACCCTTCAAACAGACTACTCGACAAGCTCATTTCTACAATAGGATTTGGGACGTCCTCGGAACTCAGCGAAAATTGCCCAACGGGAGAATGGAAACGATCGGGCTTGGATATGTTCAATCCAAGAAACGGGAACGATTCCATGGCTTCTACGTCATACATGACTTTGACGAAGAAGGAGATGTTCTGTTAAAAGACGCTAACCCTGAACCAAAACGAGGTCCCGCCATCAAAATGCTAAGTCTGTCGTTTGAAGAACAGATGGACAAGCTAATAAGGGAAGCGAGTCAAAAGGTACGGGATGACCATAGCCGCGAAATGGCCATTTACGAGAAAGCCAGGACGCAGCGCCTCCTTCAGCAGGCCACGGAGAATGACAATGCTCTTCGTCGCCAACCTGTCATGCAAAAGACCCAGCGCAAAGGCAAAAATAAATCAAAGAACGGAAAAAACGTTCGACAGCAGCGTAACGGATCTAAGAAGCCGTGCAATCAAGAATCGAGCACCCGGGATCCGTCTCTTATAAAGAAGATGGGTCGAGCATATTCTTTTCCCCAAGATAAGACAAAGAAGATATTCGATCTTGTCATAAAACATCAGATAATGACACCCCCGGAGTCTAAGCACCCCGAGCAAGCAGACAAGGTCTCTCACCCAGACTATTGATCCTATCACCGAGCAATAGGACATCCTCTCGAAGACTGCTTCACCTTCAAGAACTGGGTCGAAGACCAATACCAACAAGGCAGGTTCGCTCTATCCAGCAGTTGGAGGATAACCCCGCCACAGAAACATGAACCAAAAGCGACGTATATAGCGAGAGTAGAACCAGATCAACATCGGTCTTGGAAGCGATCTCGTACCTGTCACGCGATAACATTATCAGAAGAAAAACCCAAGAATATGGATAACCTCCTCTCGTGCTTCGAAAACAATGAAGATGAGTTGATCTTAGAATTTCCACCGGCGCCAAAAGAGCTGGAAGATGGGATACATACTACCGCAGATGACCTCAGAAAAATCGACTTGGGAACGGCAAACGATCCACGGCCGACGTTCGTCGGTGAACTGTTGTCTGAAGAAAAGGAGTCTACGCTTAAAGACGTGCTCATACAGTATAAAGATTACTTCGCATGGAACTATTCAGAAATGCCGGGACTCGATCCAGAGATTGCTGTCCATAAATTGGCGATTTCTCCAGACATCAAGCCGATCAAACAAGCACCGAGAAGAATGCGGCTCGAGCTTGAGATGAGAATCAACGCCAGGGTCAAGAAGCTAATCGACTCTGGCTTCATCCAAAAGGTTCAATATCCTGACTGGATCGCCAACATCGTCCCGGTGATGAAGAAAAATGGGACGGTGCGCATATGTGTAGACTTTCGGGATCTCAACAAAGCTTGCCCAAAGGACGACTTTCCAGTACCGGTCACTGAGCTGATGATAGATAATATGTCCACTCACGAAGTTTTCTCTTTCATGGACGGCTCATCAGGGTACAATCATATAAAGATGCATCCCGAAGACCAGAAGCATACCGCTTTCCGGACTCCTCTGGGCATATTCTGCTACAAGGTGATGCCTTTCGGTCTAAAGAACGCCGGTGCCACCTATCAGAGGGCCATGACAAAGATCTTCGATGACCTCATACATGAAATCGTCGAATGCTATATCGACGACCTCGTAGTTAAAAGCAAATCATACAAGGAACATTTGGAGCATCTAAAGATCGTGTTTCAGCGCCTTCGGAAATACAACTTGAAGGTGAACTCTCTCAAGTGAGCGTTCGGAGTTTCCTCGGGCAAGTTCCTAGGATTCGTCGTCCGACACCGAGGCATCGAGATAGACCCGTCGAAGATCAAGGCGATCATGGAAATGCCTCTGCTAAGGACTCTCAAGCAACTGCGGTCTCTCCAAGGAAAGCTCGCATATATCCGACGATTTATAGCCAATCTCTCCGGAAAGTGTCGTCCCTACAATCACCTAATGAAGAAGGGAACCCCATTCATTTGGGATCGCAAATGCCAAAGCGCACTAGATGAAATCAAACAATACCTGCAGAATCCGCCAGTATTGGCCGCTCCCGTTAAAGGAAAACCTCTCGTCCTGTATACAACAGCCCTCGAAGGTTCCTTAGGCACGCTATGGCCACAAGAGAACGATCAAGGGAAGGAAAAAGCTCTCTACTATTTGAGTCGAGTTCTCTTAGGGGCAGAAAACAATTACTCTCCCATTGAAAAACACTGCCTGGCGTTGATCTTCGCGATAACGAAGCTCAGACACTACGCGTTGGCACATGAGGTCCATCTCATATCAAAGGTGGATCCCCTCAAATATTTGATGTCAAAGGACATATTAACGGGACATCTCGCTAAATGGGCCCTACGCTTGATGGAGTTCTCGATAACTTATCATCCCCTCAAGGCAGTGAAAGGCCGGGCCATCGCCGACTTCCTCGCTGAGCATCCAATACCTGCCGATTCTCCTTTGAATTGCGAATTTCCCGACGAGAACTCATTTGACACGATCGACAGGGAGAGAAGAGAGAATGATACCCAGTGGGAACTCTACTTCGATGGAGCATCTTCTATGAAGAAGCACAAACAAAGCACCCCCATAATCAAATCCGGGGTAGGCCTCATCTTCGTGACTCCACAAAGAGGGATAATGCGCTTTGCCTTCTCCTTGACAGAGCCGAGGACAAACAACGAAGCCGAATATGAAGCTTTGATAGCAGATCTTGAGATCGCTGTCGATGTGGGAATCGAGAACCTCCTCATATACGGAGATTCTCAGCTGGTCGTTAGTCAAGTAAATGGCGACTATCAAACGTGCAAACTAGAGTTAGTAAAGTACGGCGAGAGAGTGTAGCAACTGCTGACTCAAATCCCTTCCTACACCCTGGAAAGCATACCACGTGCGGAAAATAGCAAGGCGGATGCGTTGGCCAAACTCGCTAAAGAACTGGCCGACGAGAATCTCGACGACGTGAGGATCGTTATGCAAAGCCGTCGGGTTCTTGCACCTGCAGGAATATCTCTAGAATCTTCCGAAGAAAAGGGAGCGACCGAGCAAACGGCCCTACAAATAAAAGATCAGGAAAAGACTAAGGATTGGTGAGAAGTCTTTATAGACTACTTCAAATCCCGTCGAACACCTGAAGATGCGTCATCAAGACATCAGCTCATGAAACGAGCTCTATCTTTTGCCTTCGTCAATGATACTCTGTATAAGAGATCATTTGATTCTCTGTGGCTAAGATGCCTGGGACCTGAAGAGGCAAGGAGAGTCGTCTAAGAAACTCATGACGGACTCTGCGGTTCTCATCAAGCTGGGCCGAAGATGAAGCTGAAGATCAAAAGGATGGGCTACTATTGGCCCACGATGATCCAAGACTATCTTGAATACGCGAAACAGTGCCACTCGTGCCAAATTCACGGGGATTTTATCCACCAGTATCCAAATCCACTACATCTAACGGTGGCTAGCCGGCCGTTCGAAATGTGGGGAACTGACAAAATCGGCCCCATCGAACCAGTACGTCTAGAGGACATCGATTCATTTTGGCAACAACTGATTACTTCTCCAAATGGGTGGAAGCAATACTGCCGAGGGAAGTGAAGTCGGAGAATATTCTCCATTTCTCCAAAACACACGTCATTTATCGGTTCAGCACTCCGCGACGGATTATCTCCGATAACGGGCCAGCCTATAGAAGCCACAAAATCAGCCGCTTTGCACAATAGCATAACATAGACTGGAGATACTCTTCGGTCTATAATCCCCGAGCTAACGGTCTAGCTGAGGCTTTCAACAAGACCTTGACGAAGATCGTGAAAAAGACGGTGTCTCGAAATAAGAAGGACTGGCACGAGAGACTGCATGAAGCTCTCTGGGCGTATCGAACTACGTTCAAAACAGCCACGAACACAACGCCGTATGCATTAGTATTCGGCACAGAAGCGGTACTCCCTCTCGAGATAGAGTTACCTTCTCTACGAGTGGCGGTTCAGTACGAGCTAACAGACGAAGAAAATGCTCACCTTCAACTTGAGGAGCTCGATGCCCTTGATGAAACCTGGCTCATGGCGCAACAAAATCTGGAGGCTTATAAAGCAAAGATGACCCGCTCATATGAGAGATTGACTAGGCCGAGAACATTCCGCCAAGGCGAACTCATGCTAGTGGTCAAAAGACCTATGATCCCCAATCGTGCCAAGCGGGGGAAATTCGAGCCAAACTATGAAGGCCCGTATTTCATAGACAAAGTTTACCAGGGTGGAGCCTATCTACTCATGGACATGCATGGTGAAAGACCTTTCAGGCCAATAAACGGTCGCTTCCTGAAAAAATACTATGCCTGACGAGTCATGGCCTAGGTCAACGATAGATGATGACGCCTATGTCCGCTCTCTATCTTCCTAAGCCCAAACTCCATAAGTAGTAAACGACGATGGACCGAAACGTCCTTAAACTAACGACGGACCGAAATGTCCTAAAACTAACAACGGACCAAAACGTCCTTAAACTAACGACGGACCGAAATGTCCTAAAACTAACAACGGACCGAAACGTCTTTAAACTAACGATGGACCACTATGTCCTAAAATTGGCTGTTGAACGAGATGTCTATAAACAACTACAGACCCGCGGCATCCCCAGGCTGATGTGGTAAAAAAAAGGTACGTCCATAAGCAAAATGGGCACGGATGAAAACCCGAAAAGGCTCCGTGAGTAAAAACAGCGGGACTACCGGCGAGTTTTATGAAAACCCGAAAGGGCGCAATCTCGTCAAAAGACACTTGCAAGGTCCTCTCGACCCTGTAAGGAGAAACCACCTGCGTGAGATCCTTACGACTCACAAAGGAGAAACACACTTAGGGATCCCCACGATTCCTAAGGAGAAATTACACTTGCGAGATCCTCACGACTCGTAAGGAGAACCCTCTTATGAGACCCTCACGACTCATAAGATTCAAAAGCTTTAAGCTACAGGGATCTGAACCTGTTGTTAAGCAGTCATACCCCCCGATTTTTCCCTACAAGCGGTTCAATATTGACCCTTGTATACAATCCACAGGCACGAATGAACGTTTCCCTAACAGAGTCCCACCAGCGATTAGGGATATGCTCACACGGTGAACAAACACTTGTAAGTCCTCTCGACTTGCAAGGAGAAAACACTCTTGTAAGATCCATACGACTTATAAGAGACACACACTTAGGAATCCTGATGATTCCTAAGGAGAAAATACACCTACGAGATCCTCACGACTCGTAGGGAGAAACACCTTTATGAGACCTTACGGCTCATGAAGTCAAAAACCTTAGTCGACGGGATCCTAACCCTGTTTGCTAAGCCACTTTTGTTCGAACCGACAAAGGCAAATAATGATTCGCTCCTGCCAATATCCCAGTTGTAGCGATGTTGATGCCTAAATCGGTATCAAATTCCAAATCTAAACTCGCAATAAAAAACAGCGAGGCAAAAGTGCATATGAGATGGCCGAAATGATGGGGCAACTTGCAACAAAATCAGCAATTAAAAATATATGCATACAAAATAGCCGAAATGGTTGGGCAACTCGCAATAAAAAAACAGCGAGTAAAAAGAAAAAATAGCCGATATGATTGGGCACCGCGAAAAATAGCCGAAATGATTGGGCAATCGCGATTTTCGCGATATAAAAAGCTGAAATGATAGAGCATCGCGGAAAGAATTAAAAAAATGAAAGAATGAAACTTTTTGCCCGGCAGGTGAGGTCAAATTGACCTCTGTATACAATCCATGGGCACAAACAAGAAGGGAACCATATCGTCCCACCAGGCTTCGTCGAAGCGAAGCCAAATCTCGACGGTTCATAGACAACCTAAAGACAATCTCGACATTCGTCGCAATATTGCAGACACAATGTCAACAAACGAAGTGAAGGAAGATCCCTAGCTTCAGGGTCTCGACGTCAACATCGACAACTTAAAGATCAACACAGGCGTTCTTCCTCCCTCCAATCGGATGCAGACGCAACATCAACAAACGGAGCCACGACAAAGTCCCGTAGTTCCAAATCTCGACGGTTCACAGACAGCCTAAAGACTGCCCCGAAACCATGGCAAAGTCCCCTAGTTCCAAATTTCGACGGTTCACAGACAGCCTAGAGATCACCAACGGCGTTTCTCCTTACTCAAGCAGGATGCAGATGCGATGTCAACAAACGACCCCAGGGTCAAAAAAAAGGAACCATGGCAAAGTCCCCTAGTTCCAAATCTTGACGGTTCATAGACAGCCTAGAGATCACCAATGGTGTTTCTCCTCACTCCAACCAGATGCATACGTGACGTCAATAACCGACCTCAGAGTCCCAACGAAGCGGAGCCATGGAAAAGTCCCTAGTTCCAAATCTCAATGGCCACGTCTACGACCCGAAGACCAACAACAGTGTGCCTCCTCATTCTAGCAGGACACAGATGCTACACCATCAATCGGAGCCACGGCAAAGTCCCCAGTCCAAGACTCTACGGTTCACAGACAACCTGGAGTCATCCAATGACCCCGTCTCGGAATCAAGTCAACTTAAAAACCTCGATTCAGGGAAATTAGCATCCTTGACGAGAGCATCTCGATTCGTGTCGACTCGCAAGGAAATCAATGTCTTTACAGGAATACCTCAATTCGTCTCAACCCCAGGGAAATAAGTGTCCTTGGCAAAAACCTCGATTCAGGGAAATCAGCGTCCTTAACGAGAGCACCTCGATTCGCGTCGGCCCGCAGAGAAATCGGTGTCTTTTCAGGAATACCTCGATTCTTTTCGACTCCAGGGAAATCAATGTCCTTGGCAAAACCTCGATTCAGGGAAATCAGCATCCTTGGCGAGAGCATCTCGATTCGCGTCGACCCGCAAGGAAATCAGTGTCTTTGCAGGAATACCTCGATTTGTCTCAACTCCGAGGAAATCAGTGTCCTTGGCAAAAACCTCGATTCAGGGAAATCAGCGTCCTTGATGAGAGCACCTCGATTCGCATCGACCCGCAGAGAGATCAGCGTCTTTGCAAGAATACCTTGATTCGTTTCAACTCCGAGGAAATCAGTGTCCTTGGCAAAAATCTCGATTCAAGGAAATCAGCATTCTTGACAAGAGCATCTCGATTCGCATCGACCCGCAGAGAAATCAGCGTCTTTGCAGGAATACCTCGATTCGTTTCAACTACGAAGAAATCAGTGTCCTTGGCAAAAACCTCAATTCATGGAAATCAGCGTCCTTGACGAGAGCACCTCGATTCGCATCGACCCGCAAAGAAATCAGTGTCTTTGCAAGAATATCTCGATTCGTTTCGACTCCAAGGAAATCAGTGTCCTTGGCAAAATTTCGATTCAGGGAAATCAGCGTCCTTGGCAAGAGCATCTCGATTCGCGTCGACCCGCAAGGAAATCAGTGTCTTTGCAGGAATACCTCGATTCGTCTCAACTCTGAGAAATCGGTGTCCTTGGCAAAAACCTCGATTCAGGAAAATCAGCGTCCTTGACGAAAGCACCTCGATTCGCGTCGGCCCGCAGAGAAATCAGTGTCTTTGCAGGAATACCTCGATTCGTTTCGACTCCAGGAAAATCAGTATCCTTGGCAAAACCTCGATTCAGGGAAATCAGCGTCCTTGGCGAGAGCATCTCGATTCGCGTCGACCCGCAAGGAAATCAGTGTCTTTGCAGGAATACCTCGATTCAGGGAAATCAGCGTCCTTGATGAGAACATCTCGATTCGTGCCGACCTGCAGAGAAATCAGTGTCTCTGCGGGAATATACGACGTCAGCAAAGAGGAGCCGTGGCAAAGTTCCCAGTACATGACTCAGCGGTGCACAGACAACCCAAAGTCAACCCTCGACCTCCCTGTCGAAGCAATGCTTTGACTCGGGAGTAGGTCATCTCATCAATCACTTACGATTCCTCTCGACTGGTAAGGAAGAAAATTCTCTTGTGAGATCTTTACGACTCTCAAGAGAAAACACACTTAGGAATCCTCACGATTCCTAAGGAGAAAATACACCTACGAGATCCTCTCGACTCGCAGGGAGAAAAAAATCTTTATGAGACCCTCACGGCTCATAAAGTTGAAAAGTCTTAGGCAGCAGATCTGAACCTGTTTCCTAAGCCATCGCTTCTTATCTCGATTCAGGGAAATCAGCGTCCTCGGCGAGAACCTTTCGATTCGTTTCGACCCGCAAGGAAATCAGTGGCTTTGCGAGAATCTCTCAATTCGTCTCAACTTGCAGGAAAATTAGTATCCCTGCGCATAAAGAAAATTCTCTTATGGGATCCTTACGATTCTCAGGAGAAAACGCACTTAGGAGTCCTCACGACTCCTAAGGAGAAAAGACACCTAGAGATCCTCACGACTCGTAGGGAGAAAAGCCTTTGTGAGACCCTCACGGCTCATAAAGTTGGAAAGTCTTAGGCAACATATCCTAACCTTGTTTCCTAAGCCATCGCTACCTTATAAAGAGTTCAAGATGAACTGTTATCTACCATCTATGGGCCACACTTGCCAAAACTACATGCCACTGAAATGGAGAAGTTACTCATGAGTATATAAACTACTTCACGCCAGAGTAAAATATAAAGAAATAGAAAGGTGAGGCTCATGGAGCTGAGGGTTTTGAACTATATCCCTTAAGAGTCGAGATTTGAGTCAATGATAAATGACGACGCTTGTGTCCGCTAGTTATCTTCTCAGATCAAGATCCTGAAAATTATAGACCAATCCAAAACTGGTCATACGCTATGAATTACTCTGCACTACTTCACCCACATATATACTTACGTGGGCAAAATAGTGGGGGCATTTGTTCCCTCCAAAAAATAAATTCTGCGCAAAAGAGTCCAAGGTATCAAATGGCAGCGATACGTTTAAGAAAATGTGAACCAGTATTTTCCGGGCTGTATTTTGACAAACTCCCAAATGTGAAATAGCTAAATTCTGATGGTATCGAAAGCGTCTCGAAAAAGCCTTCGATTTGATATATTATGGGCTTCATAATTCATCCGGGATCAAAAGTTATAAGCAAATATACTATGCACGTGTAATCTAAGGAAGAAAATGCGAACCAGTATTTTTCGAGCTGCATTTTGACAAACTCCCGAATAAGAAACAGCTAAATTCTGATGGTATCGAAAGTTTCTTGAAAAATCCTTCGATTTGATATATTATGGGCCTCATAATTCATCTGGGATCAAAAGTTATGAGGCATCACGTGCCCACACATGACCGGGCATCACGTGCAGACACGTGCCTATTTACAGGCAAAGCTTGTAGGCACTGAATAAAATAAATAATTGGAAATAATTAATCAGTGGGGTCACGTTCCAACACGTGATAGGCTCTTAAACCCTCTGAAATAATAGAATTAAATTCTAATTAAATAATTAATCAATGGGTTCGTGTGCCAACACGTGATGGGTTCTTGAGCCCTCTAAACCAATAGAATTAAATTCTAATTAATTGGTCAATCGGTGGGGTCACGTGCTAACACGTGATAGGCTCTTAAACCTTTTGAACTAATAAAATTAAATTCTAATTAAGGGAAATCAAAAACCCTAGTTGGAAAAATATTTCCCTACATCTTTCCAAACAAAAGATTGTGGTCTGTAAAGTGGAGCACTGTTGGATTAAAAATCCAATGGTGATTAAAAATCACCAATTTATAGAAATATTCTATACAAGGAAAGATTTCCCTGAAATTTGCCAGGAATAACAGATAAAAGATCTTTTGGATTAAAAATCCAATGGTAAATAAAATTCACTGAGTGGTCTAAAAGATCATGTTGGTTACAAAATCAATTAAAATCTTTCAATGAAAGATTGACTAAGCAAACTGATTCTTTTCTTTCTTCTATAAATAGGAGCCAAGAAGAGAAAAAAAATGATTCTTTTTTTTGGGAGAGATACAACAACAGAAAGAAAAAAGAAGAGAATTTAATTCTCTAGAGAGAAAGGAAGATTTCCTCAGAAGAGAAAGAAGCCCTAAGTGAGAAAGGGAAAGAGATCATAAGCTCCACAAAACAAAAAGAAAATTTAATTCTCAAACTAAGAGTTTAACTCTTCTGAATAAGAACTTAGTTCTTTCTTTGGTTGAAGATCTGCAGAAGCAGATCTTCCCATAAGTTGAGAATTTAATTCTCATCGGGGAGATTTTGCCATACAGATCCAAAACTTAGAGGGATAATTGAGTTTGAAGAATTTAATTCTTCCAAATACTTAGGAATTTAATTCCTCCAACAGAGACAGGGTTTAACCCTTAAAACAAGAACTCAGTTCTTCTTCATGGCTGAAGATCTGCAGAAGCAGATCTCCCTATAAGTTGAGAATTTAATTCTCATCGAGGAGATTCTGCTATGCAGATCCAAAACTTAGAGAGAGAGTTGGGTTTAAAGAATTTAATACTTCCAAATACATAGGAATTTAATTGCTCTAAATAAAATTAGGGTTCAACCCTACAAAAGAATTTAATTCTTAAACAAGGGACTTAAAACTCTCCATGCACGTAAAGAAATCAGTATCCAACTTGATCACGTATGTCCACGTGACTCCCCTCCTCAGTGATCAAAAGAGAACAAATGAAATTGGGTCACGTGCTCCCACGTGACCCTTTGATAAATTCCTCAAAATAAAGAGAACAAAGCCAAGACAGAACAGACTTTGGGCGCCCTCACGTGTCCCCACGTGACCCCTGACAAACGCCTCTTTAAAAAAG
Source organism: Agapanthus africanus (assembly GCA_030015575.1). Classification (NCBI taxonomy): domain Eukaryota; kingdom Viridiplantae; phylum Streptophyta; class Magnoliopsida; order Asparagales; family Amaryllidaceae; genus Agapanthus; species Agapanthus africanus. Next base: position 2,207,058 of record JASDDO010000006.1, on the reverse strand, counting down.
AGAAGATAAAAAGAACTGAAGGATTAAAATCCAATGCATGGGCGCCCTTACGTGTCCCCACGTGATCCCTAGCAAATCCCTTTAATATCCAGTGCATGGATGCCCATCACGTGCCTACACGTGATGGCCTGGAAGATTGAAAGTGTTTAACACTTATTTAAATATTCTGAGAATAAAATAAAGGAAGCTTAGCCCAATCCTAGGGCGCCTCACGTGTCCTCTTGTGAGCGCTTCATCTTTTTAGTGTTTAACACTATTTTAAGCACTGCATCCTTAGTGTTTAACACTATTTTATGTGCATCACCTGGGAACACGTGACCGCCAGATATGTGCTAGTGTTTAACACTATTTTCAAACCAGTCTTAGCCTAAATTGGCTAAATCTTCCAGAGGCAATACCCCTTTCTTTTGACTGAGCCTCAAATACACTTTTTTCTTCCAAAATTTATCATCTCATATGAGTGCTCAGCACTTAATAAAAGACAAAATATGGTCAGAACCCAGACCCATGTTTAGCATTGCTAAATAATGGGGGGCTGAACCCAGACAAATGTTCAACAGTCCAAATAAAGGTCCAACATTTTAAATTTAATTGGACTTAGCCCAAGTTGGCCATAAGTCCTTAACTCAGATTAACTGAGCCCATATGCTCATTAATCTTTTGATCTTAGTCCCAAATTGGACTACAGATCTCTCAATCAACTTTGGTTCAATGGTACATCTATTCACTCCTCTGATATTTGTCGTTATAATCCTTCAACGTCTTCAGAGAGGTGACGGGTCCCGATAACCAATCATTCCATGGACTGTGGGGTCCTTAAACTCATGGACTATGATGTCCATAAACTTTATAGACTATGACGTCTTTAAACTACGGACTGTGGGCTCCTTAAACCCATGGACTATGATGTCCTTAACCTCGGACTGTGGGGTCCTTAAACCCATGGACTATGATGTCCTTAACCTTGGACTGTAGGGTCCTTTAAACCAATGGACTATGATGTCCTTAACCTTGGACCGTAATGTCCTTAAACTAATTGACCGCAATGTCCCTAAACTAAACAATAGAGCCTGAATGCTCTTTTGTTCGATCTAAATGATCCCGTTAAGTTGATCTTAGTCTAAAATTAGACTGACGTATCCTTAGCAAACGTTTAAATTGATCTTAATCTCAAATGAGACTAACGTATCCTTAAACCCAACCCCGAACCCAAATCTAAGAAGATACGGATTTGGACTAATCCACGCCCTATGGGCGACAACATAAATTAGTCTCCGTATACAATCCACGGGCAACCAAAAACAAAACAAATACCGACGACACAAAGTGAACATCTAGAGAAGGAGAAGGAGAAAGTGGTTACCGCGATGCGGTAGCATAATTAACTGCAGGGGCTTGCACCTGCAGGGAAGAGCGTCCCCACAATCAAAAACCCCTCAACGATGGGGAATCTGATGAAGTCTGCTACATCGGCCGCATCCGTTTAAACCTTCAATACATGGTGTCATAAATCAACTTGGCATCTTCGGAGAGGTGGATGGATAGCACCAATTAGCATCTGCCCACAAATTCAGGCAAGACGGACCACGCGGTCGCGTCTCTGTGTTTCGAAGGAGAATAAAGGTTTTAGAACCTTGAGGAAGGAGAAAGGGCACAGATCTTGATTTTTTTTAGAGAGAAAAAAGTTGTTGAGATATTTTCATTATCTTTGCCTTTATAGGCTACACACTTTACATATAGCCCCTTGAGCTTTACAAAATGGCATTTTGCCCATCCCATGCCTCATGTGGCTCAATTCTTTTGCACATAAGCCATGGGTTTTACAAAAATTTGGCTTTATACCCATTTTTCTTACATTTATTCATAAAATAAAAAATACACCAAAAATATTTATTACAAAATTTTTATTTGGCATGGGAGAGGCCGGACGCTTCATGTTCGGGCTCGACCCGGGCATTGGCCCACTTGACCTGGGCTTGGGCCCACTTGGCTTCGGGTTGACTTTGATTTTGACTTGGTCAACCTAGGTGTAAATTTTTACCCCAACAGGGGTCATTTGCTGACTTGTTTCCGCGACTGGGTCAATTGCTGACGTGTTTCCGCGACGGGGTCATTGGCTGACGTGTTTCCGCGACGGGGTCATTGGCTGACGTGTTTCCACGACGGGGTCATTGGATGAGTATTTCCGCGACGGGGTCATTTGTTGACGTATTTCCGAGACGGGGTCATTTGCTGACGTATTTCCGAGACGAGGTCATTGGATGACGTATTTCCGCGATGGGGTCATTGGCTGACGTATTTCCGCGACGGGGTCATTGGCTGACGTGAACCGTAGAGTTTTGGAACTAGGGACTTTGTCATGGCTCCGATTGGTGGTGTCGCGTCCGTATCCTGTTGGAATGAGGAGGAACGCCGTTGTTGGTCTTCTGGGATGCAGATGTTGCTGTTGAGATCGGACTTTCCCTTTGACAGAGTTCGTTGGGACATGTGGTTCCCTTTTCGTTTATGCCCATGGATTGTATACAGGGGTCAATTATGGACTTGCCTGTAGGGCAAAAGGTTTCATTCTTTCATTTTTTTATATTTCTTCCCGCGATGCTATATCATTTCAGCTTTTTACATCGCGAAAGTCGTGATTGCCCAATCATTTCGGCTATTTTCCGCGGTGCCCAATCATTTTGGCTATTTTTTCTTTTTACTCGCTACTTTTTATTGCGAGTTGTTCAATCATTTCGGCTGTTTTTGTATGCATATATTTTACTTGCTGATTTTGCTGCAAGTTGCCCTATCATTTCGGCTATTTCATATGCATTTATGGCTCACTGATTTCTTGCCGCGAGTATGGGACTTGGGATCTGATACCGATTTAGGCATCAGCATCGCTACAACTGGGATATTGCCAGGAGCAAATCATCATTTGCCTTTGTCGGTTTGAACAAAGGAGGCTTAGTAGACCGGGTTAAGATCCTATCAACTAAGACTTTTGACTTCATGATCCGTAAGGGTCTCATAAAGGTATTTCTCCCTACGAGTCGTGAGGATCTCGTAGGTGTGTTTTCTCTTTAAGAATCGTGAGGATCCTCAAATGTGCGTTCCCTTATAAGTCGTAAGGATCTTATAAGATTGTTTTCTCCTTACAAGTCGAGAGGACTTATAAGCGTTTGTTCACCGAATAAGGGAATGTTCTCCGCCGAAAGACGCGGCGAAGACGCGATGAACGTCTCGCCTGAATTTCGGGGCAGATGCCAATTGGTGTTATCTGTCCACCTCTCCGAAGATGCCAAGTTGATTTATGGCACCATGTATCGAAGGTTTAAACGGATGCGGCCGATGTAGCAGACTTCGTCAGATTCCTCCTCGTGGTGAGGGGTTTTTGATTGTGGGGACGCTCTTCCTTGCAGGCGCAAGCCCCTGCAGTTAATTACGCTACCGCATCGCGGTAACAACTTTCTCCTTCTCCAGATGGTCACTTCGTATCATGGGTGTTTGTTTTGTTTTTAGTTTCCCGTGGATTGTATACGGAGACTAATTTATGTTGTCGCCCGTAGGGCGTGGATTAGTCCAAATCCGTATCTTCTTAGATTTGGGTTTGGGGGTTGGGTTTAAGGATACGTTAGACTCATTAGAGACTAAGATCAACTTAAACGTTTGTGAAAGATACGTTAGTCTAATTTTAGACTAAGATCAACTTAACGGGATCGTTTAGATCCAACAAAAGAGCATTTGGACTCTATTGTTTAGTTTAAGGACATTGCGGTCGATTAGTTTAAGGACATTACGGTCCATTTTTAGTTTAAGGACATCTCGGTCCAAGGTTAAGGACATCATAGTCCGTGAGTTTAAAGACATCACAGTCAAGGTTAAGGACATCATAGTCCGTGAGCTTAAAGACCTCACAGTCAAGGTTAAGAACATCATAGTCCGTGAGTTTAAAGACCTCACAGTCAAGGTTATGGACATCATAGTCCGTGAGTTTAAGGACCCCACAGTCCGTGGAATGTTTGGTTGTCGGGACCCGTCACCTCTCTGAAGACGTTGAAGGATTACAACGATAAATATTAGAGGAGTAAAGAGATGTACCCTCGAACCAGTGTGAGTTGTTTGAAAGATCTGTAGTCCAATTTGGGACTAAGATCTGTTGAAATATTCATGAGCAGATGGGCTCAATTAATATGAGTTGAGGACTTATGGCCAATCTTGGGCTAAGTCCAATAAATGTTTAACATTTTATTTTGGGTTGTTGAGCCTTTATTTAGGCTTGGACCTTTTAATAATGTTTTTGTATTTTATTGAATGCTGAGCATTCATCAGAGCTCTGGGCTTATTAAAGAACAATTTATGTTCTATCGGCGCAACACGTGGCGCGCCAGGCGCTTTGCGCCAGTCAAAGAGCGCAATGCGCTTCTGCCGAGAAGCGCACATGTAAGGGACACGTGTCGTGCTCAGCGCTAGACGCCAGATGATGAGCGCATGATGCCAATTTATGAGCGCTGAGCGCTAGTCTATGAGCACATTGCGCTTTCAATTTAGTGGCGCACACGTGAGTGACACGTGGTGTGCTTGGCGCTGAGCGCCAGCCCATGAGCGCAGTGTGCTATTTCAGAAGCGCAAAAGCGCAAGTTGTTTAATTGGCGCATTTGGCGCTGAGCGCCGGTCCAGAGAGCGCAGAAGCGTAGTTCAAGAGCGCAAAGCGCATCTGATCAATTTTATGATCTAGGAATAAATTTATGTTCTTTAAAAGAGTCTTTGTCTCAAGATTTAAGAACAACAGTTCTTATTTTGCAGGAGAGATTTTCAATCTCTTATTTTGATGAAAGGCTTTGCCTCTATAGATCCATGATCCATGAGAAGAATTGTGTTCTTCTTTTATTTTATAATGAGATCTTTTGATCTCTTTATAAAGACTTTTTGTCTTGTAGATCTATGATCTTTTTAAAGAAATAAATTTTTCTTTCTATGAGATGATTTCATCTATGTGTTCATCATTTATCATCTTTACCTTGAAGAAGTATCTTCTTGCAAGAGCTTGCTCTTTTTCTTTGAATTTTTTCAAAGTTTATGGGGGGTTTCTCTATATCTGACTTGAAGTCTTGGGGCCTTTATATAGGGCAAGGCGATTTGTTGAATCAGTTAAAGAGATCTTTCTCTAATTAATTTGGGGATGTTTCCCCACCATTGGATCTTTGATCCTAGGGCTTCTGTTTTACAGAAGGCAATCTTCTTGTTTTTAACAAGATTGGAAAATCTTTCGATAACAGAATTTAATTCTGATTAATTAATGATTTATCATTATTATTAGATCTTTTGATCTAACGGTGGGGAATTTTTTATTCCAGCGCTACGCACCCGTGTTTTGCACGTGGTGCACTGCTCAGAGCGCAGCGCACCTGTGTTTGACACGTGGTGCGGTGCTCAGAGCGCAGTGCGCCCTGTGCTAGCGCACCCGTGTTTGACACGTGGCGCGCGGCGCGCCTAGTGCTAGCGCACACATGGTGCGTTGCCTAGGGCGCAGCGCGTTTGGCGCAGCATCTGAAGCGTTGTTTCAATTTTGAAATTTGAATTTCAAACACAGCTTTGCTCTGATTGGGGGAAACAAATTCCCCCCACTGTTGCGCTTACGTAGCCCACATGTGAGTGCAGCGGTGGCAGCATCTGCGCCCTTAGATCAACTCAGAAGTTGAAGAGGCGTTTCAATGCCTATAAATAGGACCTTTGGTCCTTTAGATGATTTCTATTCATCTTCTTCTTTAAGAATTTTCATTCAGAGCGCAGCTCTTCCGTTTAAGAACTTTTTAAGAATAAAAACTCTGTTAAAATTTAGGTAAAGTTTAAATCTTTTACTAATCTAGGGTTTTACCCATTAACAGAGCCTTGCTCTTCATAGATCTTTGATCTAAAGAAAACCCTTTTAGAATTTCATCAACAGAGCTTTGCTCTCCTGAACCCATAGATCTAAAGAGATCTTGTTTCAGGGTTTCTTAACCCATGAACAGTGCTTTGCTTATAAAGAACTCTTAGAGTATTATTCATAGATCTTGAAGATCTTAGAATTTTTAATTCATAAAAAATTGATTTTAATTCTTTTTCTGATGGGTTTTTTCATCATCTTTACAGAGCCGGGCTCTTGAGGAATTTTTATTCCTTCATGATCAGAGTTTGACAAGTGTCACTCTGTCATAGAGCATTTCTCTCAAAGGGAGATTTACTCTTCTTCCCGAGGGATCTATCATTTAATGAGAATTTTCTTGAGGACCTCCTCATTTAATTAACAGTCTCATCAAATGATGAGGCTGTTTTATTTAATTGATGCATTGTCATCTAGAATTTGTGGATCCCTCTTTGGTCCCCTTTCCACTGCATTGCAGTGCGGTACAAATTTTAAAGTACCAAATATCAGAATTTAAATTATAACACTGACAATTGACTTTTGTCCCTTTTTGCGCAGGCGTCATGTCTTTCGATATTTCCTTCCCGTTCATTCACTCAGAAGGCGGATTTCCTGAGGCGCCTGTAGACCGAAAGGTTCTCGCGCTGATTAGTGACCACGACCCGGAACACAAGAATCTTCACCTATGGGGTAGATGGTATGATCAAATTATCAGAGGCCAATGGAGCTTTTCTTATGCGACGCCTTCGGAGCCTATCTCGGCGATCCCGTATGCAGATGCACCCCCGGTGAACTATGCCGTGGAGGTGGTTAATTGGACTTCGGAGGGTATCCTTCAGCCTTCTATAGCTGCGATTCCTTTGCAGCAGCCGGCGGCTTTGGACACCCTAGGATGGCGTATATGTCAGGGCGAGTCGTGCCCTTGGGGACAGCCCTACAACATCGGGCTAACTCCCCGTCATCCGGCCGGGTACTTGCAGTGGGCCCGGTATATCTTATCGGCAAAGAAATCGCAGTTGCTAAAGCTTGGCTTATACCCTGCGGTCTACGCTTCCTTGTTCCAATATTCTGCACCTCCCACATGGTGGACCAAGGCGTTTTTGGAGCAGTGGAACATCCCAACCCATACCTTCCTCTTATTGGATAGAGAGGTCTCCATTTCCTTGGAAGAATTTGCTGAGGTTTCTGGTTTACCAGTTAGGGGGGAGCACTATGAGGAGTTACTTCCTCCGGATGAATATGTTTTTGCCACCAAGACAGTGGTGATGGGCCTTACCCCAGAAAACGCAATTCAGCACCAGTTCCCAAATCTGATAAAGGTGTTGAACATGTATGAGAGCCTATTTCTTGAATCCGGAGGCCGGGGGGGTCAGCTTTGTGGACTTCATTGCCCGTTTTCTTCGCCCGGAAATTTTGTCGCTACAAGGCAAAAAGTTTGCTAAACTTGATGATCCTTTCGGCTTTGGCTTGGACCGTTGGCCAATACTGGAAGCAGACCAAAAAGGGTTTCTTTCTTCCCGACGTCGCGATCGTCCCTCTGTCAGAAGTCGCCGCTCTGGGCATTGATGAGGAAGCGTTCTTTCTCGGGTTTCTCAGTTTATGGTTAAGCTGGTTTGCGCTTCCTCTGCACCCTCATTACATGAGGCTTTCTGTCTTCTATCTCGCGCATCGCATGGTTGCCGGAATACAAGTGCCCATCGGGATCGCCGGGTTAGCCCAGCTATACCACGGCCTCAGCTTAGCAGCGGATACCACTGAACCAGGGGTGCATCCTGCCAACTTCCCAATGCATTACTTCACTTCATGGATGGAGTTGCACGTGCTTGGGGTCTTTGGCATCCACAAAAGACCTTCTTTCTATGACAGATGCAAGTTTCCTCAGATAATGCGGCTGGTTGACGCCTCCATCGTGAGTCCTTCACCGCGGGAAGCTAGGGGCTTGCTCCTTCGTCCACGCACGGTTGGAGCCGGTATGTCTTTCACAGAAAAAGTCTTGACCATCAGCCAGGAAACTTCAAAAGCGGTGCTGCCATTACAAGACATCTTTAAAGACGGGGCCTCCGTGTTGAAAGCCCGGGAGATTCTTCATTTGTACTCCATCAGGCCGGGCTTTCTTGTATTCAGGCAAAATGATGCAGCATTATTCATGAGGTACAATCCACATCATTTCGCCCTGCAGCTGAGTTACAATCAGGGCGTCACACTTGAGACCTTTTTGGAAGAACCTGCTGCTACCGAAGAGGGAATGCGGAATGCGCTGCATCATTTTATGCGCCTGAACACGGGGTCTCACTTCTTTATTAGAGAACCAAGCTGTGTCCCGAAGGACCTTAATGTACACGTGGCCTGGTATCAACATTCAATGGGCGCTGTTATTAGGGAGGAGAAGCGACTGCTGCTCGACCGTAAAGGTGCACCCCCTGCTGGTGATCGGAACATCCCTTTGAAGCGATGGACCATTGTCCTCCCTCCGCTAAGAGAAGCTGCCGTGATTGAAGTCCCGCACAACAGGCCTGAGCTACCGGTGCCCCATGCTCCCGTGGAGACGGTGAATGTACTACCGGTGCCCCGTGCTCCCGTGGAGACGGTGAATGTAGCTTCCCCTGAGTCTGGCGTGGGTTCAGATATCGGGACTCGTCATCTCAAAGTGCCCACCAAGCGTAAGCTAGTGCTGGCTGCAACCGGAGCTCACTCACAGAAGAGGAAGAAAAAGTCGATCCTTTCCGTCGACGTTGTACTTGGCCAGGAGCCTCATGCTCCTTACGGCGAGGGTCTGAGCGGAGTATGGGACAAACGAGGTTTTATTCATGCCGCCAGCTGATACTGATCTGGCGGCTGCCATTGCAGCTTCTGAGCAATTGGCAAGCCACGAAGTGGGACTGGCTATCCTCGCGCGATCAGGTAACCATTAACTGTATTTTTTTGTCATTGCATCATATTTCTATCATCATGTTTTGACTGACACTTTTCCTTCTTTAATAGGTACTTCCACCGAAGAAGCTCTCGCAGTTTCTCTCAAGACTTTTGAGGAAGAGGAAAGACTTTGAGCATCCTTAGGCATCGGTATGCTTCGGTTCATCGTGTCTCCGCTCCCGTTTCTTATAAGTAATATGACCCCTCTTTTTCTTCTTATCACAGGAACTACTTCTACTCATGTTATTCCAAGCGTAGCACCGACTTCACAAGGCGGTGCGGAGATGCTTCCTAGGCCGGCTATCTCAGTTCCGCCGGTATTGTCGAAAGAAGCTTCACTTAAACAACCGATGGTGGATGCCATAACGGCTCCAGAGGTAAATATTGGCGCAGACGAGGATGTCCTGTTGAGGGAGGCCTTTAGAAGATCAGCCCTTACGGCCCGGACGGAGAGAAGCGTAGGATGCGCGCGGCAAGGGAGCGTGCCGCCGCCTTGGATACGGGTGCAGGTTCAAGCGCTGCTACCCCTGCCCCTACTCCTTTGGAAGATGCTCCGGCTACCTTGTCCACCACCCATAGACAGGCAGCACGTGCAGCTCGGGAAGCAATCGGAAGACCAACTCAAGGTAACGTGACATTGGGTTCTTTTGTCAAAGTTTTAACTTTCAAGTTCTCATATATCCTATCTTGCAGGACCGAGTCTTGCCGAAGAAGTTGCGGCAACCGCTGAGCCTAGGGTAGCGGTAGAGGAAATAGCCACGATCGCCGAACCCGAGGTAGCGGTAGGCGAGATGGCTATAATCGCCGAGCTCGAGGTAGCGGTGGGTGAAATGGCTATAGCCGCCGAGCCCGAGGTAGCCACTCTTTCTCAAGAGTTAGGCACTGCTCCAATCGTCGCTCTTTCCCCTTGCGGCTCCCTGCCACTGCCGGGCGCTGCGATTGTCACGACGATTCTCGTGGAATCGGGGGATGAGGCTACGGGTGGCGAGACTGTTCCGATGGAGGAGGGTGGAGCATTCGCTGCATCCAGTGACACTCTTGTCGCGGTGTCGACCGACGACTCACCAGGTGGATTTTGGTTCATCGCTTTCCCCTTTATTCTGCAATCCCGTTTTAATCTCTCCTGACAGTATTTCTCTCGCTTCTAATGCAGGTGTGGCGAGCATTGAGGTTGTGCCACCCGAGGAAGCATCGCCAGTTGTTGCTTTGATGGTGGTTGCCCCTCCGTCTTCTCTTATATCTTCTCAAATGCTGGAAGGTATGGGTTTGTGATAAATTTAAATAGGGGACAGTATCTTTCGTGTACTGACCGTGTATCATCGTGATCTCGCAGGAGTTCTTTTCGATCATTTGAATCAGGTGCTGAACCCGCACTTTTCCTTTCAGTCAGAGATTGCCTCTTCTAGTGGAGCTGGTGAGTGCAGCCTTTAGTTAACGTCTCTTCTTTTCTTTGGCAGGTAGTCAAATCATTTCTAACTCTTCTTTGCTTTAATGGCAGCCCTACCAATCGAAGGAGGAGACAAAAGAGTAGCTGCACCACTGGTACTCCCGGCCTTACCGCCTGCTGCAGTCGGTATAGTAAACTCCATTGTTCATGAACCTCCTCTATTTCTTGAACTGTCATTTGACTGTGATTTGTTTTGCAGCGGTGATATCGACTTCAGCTCCGTTTGAATCTCAAGTCATAATGCCCGCAGGCCCTTTTTCTCGATGCTCATCTTCCAAAGGCACTGTGAATAGTCTGTGCATGTTGAGCGACTACATCGAGGAGCTTGACGTGGAGGCTCCCACATTCGCTGCAGATTTTGCAGCGGAGGTTAATCCTATGCTGGTGACGCTCGTGAACTTTCATAGTGAGGGCGTCGTTGAGTCTTGGGTTAATCACTGCAGGGAGATTGAGGCCTGCCTGCATGAGCTCGAGGTCGGACGTCCTGCTCCAGAGGTCTTGGCTGCGAACTCTCAACGGGCTGCGTGGGTTGAGCAGAGCACTCCCTATTTTCATCATCTTGAAGAGGAGGAGGCCTTAAAATGTAAGGAGTGTGAAGATACTTCGAGCAAATATGCCCGGCTATACGCTCAGGTTGATGCAAATGCTGCACGGTTGAAAGCTATCTTTGAAGGCCTTCTGCGATGCATCTCTGATGGGCTAACGCTGAGGCAGAAGCTCGAGATCGTCGAGCGGGAGGCACAGAATCGTGGGGCAGCTCAGCAAGCAGTCGATGAGCAGCTTTCGTCCTACTTGCAGCAACGAGCTCAAGTCGAAGCAGAGTTGGCCGCGGCAGCTGACCAAGAAAAAGAGCTGAGGGAAGTGCGCGAGCGGCTGATTGGACTATTGAAAACGCTTCCCTCTCAATAATTGTTTTGTATCATTTGTAATTTTGAATAAAATGTATCCATTTTTTTATTCTTTCATAAGATGTATTCTGTACCCAATTGAATTTATGAATAAAAGATACACTTCTTCGCACCATCTTGTGTTATTTCCTGCTTTCTTGTCCTTTCTGTGTTGCCGGCATGTTACCTTAGTAAGTGTAGCATGTAGATGATAGAGAGCATTCCGTCTTGAACTCTTCGAGGGGTAGTGATGGCTTAGGAAGCAGGTTCAGATCTGCTACCTAAGACTTTTCAACTTCATGAGCCGTGAGGGTCTCATAAAGGCTTTTCTCCCTACTAGTCGAGAGGATCTCGTAGGTGTATTTTCTCCTTAGGAATCATGAAGATTCCTAAGTACGGTTTCTCTCGAGAGTCGTAAGGATCTCACAAGAGAATTTTTCCCTCTTACAATTCGAGAGGACTCGTAAGTGGTTGCTTCCCTCCTTGTCGAGATTCGACTTTGGAGAGTGTGGTCCGTGAATAGTATGCAAGAGTCCATTTTGGACCGACTTGCAGGGACCCAGTGCTTAGGAAACAGGTCCTCATCCCCATTGCCTAAGGCTTTTCCCTACGAGTCGAGATGAATCGAGAAATTCTCGCAAGGACACTAATTTCCTCATGAGTCGAGACGAATCAAGAAGTTCTCGCAAGAATGTCCTAACGTCACAGTTAACTCCTGCTAATAGAAGTTCGTTAGGGCCTGTGGTACTAGGGTTTTTTACCCGTCGCACCGTCGCGTTGGCTGGTGTATTCCTCGATGCATAATCTTGCTATTCGAGTAGCCCCGCGGCTGTCGTGTCTCTGATCCCTTCGGGGGCTGGACAAGACGTCTTCAAGTAATCTTCCAGGTGATATTGCCGTCGAAAGAGCAAGCGTTAGGGATATTTCATGTTGCTTTTTACTTGAGCTTAGGCTCAGTTTGGGAGCCCCGATGAGTCATAACCACTCCGCGCTGGTGTGGGATGATCTCCGATAGTCTTTCAGGTTTTATATGAGTTGCCGTCAAGACCCTGAAGCTAGGAATATTGCCTTCGCTTCGTTTGCCGGCGTTGCGTCTGCTATATCGAGGCAAATGTCGCGGTTTGTCTCTAGGTTGTTGGTGAACCGTCGAGGCTTGGAACTTGGGACTTTGCCATGGCTTCGTTGTTGTGTCGCGTCTGCATCCTGTTGGGGGAATAACGCTGGGGTGACATCGCGTCTGTTGTATCGAGACGAACGTCGAGGTGGTCTCTAGGTTGTTGGTGAACCGTCGGGACCTGGAACTAGGGACTTTGCTATGGCTCCATTTTGCGGACGCCGTATATTCCTGCAGAGACACTGATTTCTTTGCGGTTCAACGCGAATTGAGATGCTCTCGTCAAGGACGCTGATTTCCCTGAATTGAAGTTTTTGCCAAGGACACTGATTTCCTCGGAGTTGAAACGAATCGAGGTATTCCTGCAAAGACACTGATTTCCTTGCGGGTCGACGCGAATCGAGATGCTCTCGTCAAGGACGTTGATTTCCCTGAATCGGTTGACTTGTTTCCGAGACGGAGCGTTGATCCGGCAGGGAAGTCATTGGTTGACTATAGATTGTTTGTGGACCGTAGAGTCTTGGAACTAGGACTCTGCCGTGGCCCCGCTTGATTGTCGCGTCTGAAACCTGCTGGAATGAGGAGAAACGCCGGTGTTGATATCTAAGTTGTCGATGTTGACGTCGAAACCCTGAAGCTAGGGATCTTCCATCGCTTTGTTTGTTGACATTGTGTCTACAATATTGCGGCGAATGTCGAGATTGTCTCTAGGTTGTCTATGAACCGTCGAGATTTGGCTTCGCTTTGACGAGGCCTGGTGGGACGATATGGTTCCTTCTTTGTTTGCGCCCCTGGATTGTATACAGGGATTGATGTGATATCACCTGTAGGGCAGAAAGTTTCATTTTATATATTTTTCTTTCCGCAATGCTCTATCATTTCAGCTTTTATATCGCGAGAGTCGCGATTGCCCAATCATTTCGGCTATTTTTCACGGTGCCCAATCATTTCGGGTATTTTTTTTATTTACTCGCTGCTTTTTATTGCGAGTTGCCCAATCATTTCGGCTATTTTGCATGCATACATTTTTACTAGCTGATTTTGTTGCAAGTTGCCCTATCATTTCGGCTATTTCGTATGCATGTGTGGCTCGCTGGCTTTTATCGCGAGTGTAGACTTAGAATTTGATACCGATTTAGGCATCAGCATCGCTACAACTGGGATATTTCCAGGAGCGAATCATCATTTGCCTTTGTCGGTTCGAACAAAGGTGACTTAACAAACAGGGTTAAGATCCAGTCGACTAAGGCTTTTGACTTCATGAGCCGTAAGAGTCTCATAAAGGTATTTCTCCCTTCGAGTCATGAGGATCTCGTAGGTGTGTTTTTTCCTTAAGAATCGTGAGGAGTCTTAAGTGTATGGTCTCTTATAAGTCGTAAGGATCTTACAAGAGTGTTTTCTCCTTATAAGTCGAGAGGACTTACAAGGGTTGTTCATTGTGCAAACATATCCCTAGTCACGGATGGGACATTGTTAGGGAAATGTTTATTCACGCCCATGGATTGTATACAAGGGTCAGCACTGAGCCGCTTGTAGGGCATATTGGAGGTTGTGGTGACCGCTTAAGAACAGGTTCAGATCCCTGTAGCTTAAGACTTTTGAATCTTATGAGCCGTGAGGGTCCCATAAGAGGGTTCTCCTTACGAGTCGTGAGGATCTCGTAAGTGTAATTTCTCCTTAGGAATCGTGGGGATCCCTAAGTGTTTTGCTCCCTTGTGAGTCGTAAGGATCTCACGCAGGTGGTTTCTCCTCACAAGGTCGAGAGGACCTTGCAAGTGTCTTTTAACGGGATTGTGCCCTTTCGGGTTTTCACAAAAACTCACCAGTAGCCCTGCTGTTTTTACTTACGGAGCCCTTTCGGGTTTTCATCCGTGCCCGTTTTGCTTATGGACATACCGTTTTCTTTTTTCTTTCTTCTTTTTTTTATTCTTTTCTCTTTTTTTTTGTGTCAGCCTTGGGATGCTGCAGTCTACAGTAGTTTATCAACGTCTCGGTCAATTGCAAGTTTTAGGACATTGCGGTCCATCGTTAGTTTAAGGACGTTTCGGTCCATTGCAAGTTTTAGGACATTGCGGTCCATTGTTAGTTTAATGACGTTTTGGTCATTGCAAGTTTTAGGACATTGCGGTCCATCGTTAGTTTAACGACGTTTCGGTTATTTATTCATAGGTTGGACATGTTTGAAGATCTTTCAGCACTCTTTTAGTTTTTGCCGAAAGAACAATTTCTCATGGAGCTTCCCCTATAAAAGAGCATGATACCCCCGGCGTGTCCATCCTTTTCTGAGCATGTGGTTGTGGCGGGTTCACCTTCCAGTTGTCAGACAACGCGAATTTGCCCTTTTGGTATTCATCCTCAATCCAGCCTTTGAAGACGTAGCAATTTTCGAGTGGGTGACCCATTACTCTGTGGTAGGGACAATAGTTAGGATTGTTAACATCACCTGGTTACGACGGATGTTTTGGATCTGGCAGAGTGATGAGTCCGTTGCGCACTGCCAGTTCGAATAGTCTCCTTGTTTTATCCCTGGAAAATGAGTAAGGACGTTTCAACTTCTCATCGAGGGATCGCGGCTTGTTGCTTTGATGAACCAACGGTCTCGGGTTACTCAGCTGTTGCTGAGCGTTGGCGACAAAGGTCGCTTTCCCGTTACCTTTTTCATTCCGAAAACCCACTTTTGAAGGGAAAGGCCTATGGCCCATCTGGTCCATTTGGGCCAGCTTGTCGATCAAGGCCTGGAACGTGGTCGGCTTGAAGAACATCATGAATTGGGAGATAGTTGACTGAGGGTCAAGGGTCCACATAAACATGCCCATGGCAGGAGCTTCTTCTATGCGTTGTTCGCATCTCGACCATAGGTTCCTACACCGGATTGCATACTGCACCCAAGTCTCTCCCGGCTTCACTCCGGCGTTGATCAATGCTGTGATCGGGGTGCATTCGCTGGCGCTCGCGAACCGCTGAGTGAATAGCAACTCCATTTCAGTAAACGTTTTGACGGAGTCGTCGGGAAGCTCTGAGTACCATTCGAACGCCGTCTCCGCCAAGCTGCCGACGAACTGACGAAGCAACAATTTGTCATCACCTCCAGTATTGCCACAGAGAGCCCTGAACTGAGCGACATGCTGATGTGGATTACCCGTCCTCTTATACACATGGAATTTGGGGATCGTATATCCCGGTGGGTACTTTATTTGGTAATACCAACCCGGATATGGTCGTCCAGTTTTAACAACTTGGCCGGCCGCTTCATTCGCCTGATGAGCTCGTATTTGCTGAGCAATGTAGTCATCCAGAGCGGCCTTGCAGATGGTTTCCTCTTTGGCTGCTGAAAGAGCCGGAGGAGGGTTCGATGTCTCCCCTCTGTCGTCTTCAATGATGATCGGGGGGTCTTCAGCTGGAGGTTTTGGCTGTAACATCATCCCAGCCATGTCTTGGAATAAGAGAGCCATTCGTTTTATATTGGCTACCTGTTCCGCAGCCTCTTTCTCTTTCCTCTCGAGCATTCTTCGGAGGAATTCGGTGTAAGTTTCTTGTTCCTGACGCTGCTCCGAGGTCTCTGGATTTTCTTTTGGCCCGGTGAGTGCGGCCATTGCAATCAACATCTCCTGAAGTTTCTGCTGCTGTTGCTCCTGGGCCTTCGTTACCGATCGGGTAAGCGGTCGATGACCCATGGAAGCATGGCTTTCCTCTTTTCTGGAAGCCATATAAACGGTATGTGTTATCATGCCCCCAGACTTGGGGCGTTTAGATTCAGCGTCTTTGCGGTTCGCCGTGGTCATAGGGGCTTTCTCCGTCCTCCTTCTCTTGTGAGTGGCTGATGTTGAGGGAGCCATTGCAGCGGGTACCCAGATGGTTATCGCCTTTTGTGGCTTGACAGGATGGTTTTCTCCTTGTCGAGCTTTAAGCTTCTTTGGTCGGCGAGAGTAGTCCTGGTCAATCACCGATTCCTGGACGTGCCGCCATACTTTATAAATTTTGGAGGACAGCCGCTGAGGGGGCTGCCCCAGCTTCTTTTCTGTGGTAATCTCCATAGGTGGAGGAGATCTCTTCAGCACGGCAGTCGAAGAGTTCTTGAGAACCCTTCTAAGCGGTTCAAAGCTGTTCCTAGTTGGAACAGCACCATTGATTTCCACCATGGGAGATGGCGGAGTTAGCCCAGAGGGGGAGTTGCCCCCAGCCTTCCTTACTCGGCGCCAGTGACGACGGCGAGCATGTTTTGCGGATGGAGTTGGTTCAGCTATGGGGATAGCTTCGTCATGTCTCCTGTGTTGGTCAGAAGTTGTCGTTGTCAGCCTATTGAAGACTGATGTCCGCTGAGTGGGGATGGCCAACCTATCGAATGCAGACTTCCTAGTAGGGGAAGCAACCTCGACGATTTCGCCTGGAACAGGAGCTGAAATAGTCAGTCTTGTGAAGACCGACCCTTTGGCAGGAGAAGCCGCCTTGACGACTTCGGGAGCAGGGATGGCTATCCTTTTTGGGATAACCCTTTCTGGTATCGCGGGCTTCTTCATGGGCCTAACTGAGCTTTGGCCCAGTCTGTCAAAGACTGAGGTGTTGGAGCTGGACGACCCGTTAAGACGGGCCACAGTAGTTGTAAGCCGATCAAAGACCGACTTCTTCTGAGCTTCTTGTGTTGGTACAAGAGCGCTGAAGCTCGTTGGCGGGAGCATAGTCCCGAAGAACAATCCAGTGGTAGCCTGAGTGACCTATTCCACTGGCATAGCGAAGATGGAGGCCGCTTCGGGCCCATAAGTCACTCCTCCGGACGGGACGGAGCGAGAGTTGCAGTTGAAGTTAGTGCAGGTTGAAGCCATTGATCTTCTGTTTTCTTGACGGAGCAAGACACCAAATCTTAGTACCTAGAACCCAAGGGCAACCATATCAAAATGCGATTCGTTCGCGAACACGACACTCGAAGTGTGGAGTGGAAAGAGGAAAAGGTCCCACCGGGCGTGCCAGAATCTGTTCCCCGCCAAAAGACGCGGCGAAGACGCGATGAACGTCTCGCCTGAATTTCGGGGAAGATGCCAATTGGTGTTATCCTTCCACCTCTCTGAAGATGCCAAGTTGATTTATGGCACCATATATCGAAGGTTTAAACGGATGCGGCCGATGTAGCAGACTTCGTCAGATTCCCCCTCATGGTGAGGGGTTTTTGATTGTGAGGACGCTCTTCCCTGCAGGCGCAAGCCCCTGCAGTTAATTAAGCTATCGCATCGCGGTAACAACTTTCTCCTTCTCCAGATGGTCACTTCGTGTCGTGGGTGTTTGTTTTGTTTTTGGTTGCCCGTGGATTGTATACGGAGACTAATTTATGCTGTCGCCCGTAGGGCGTGGATTAGTCCAAATCCGTATCTTCTTAGATTTGGGTTTGCGGGTTGGGTTTAAGGATACGTTAGCCTCATTAGAGACTAAGATCAACTTAAACGTTTGTGAAGGATACGTTAGTCTAATTTTAGACTAAGATCAACTTAACGGGATTGTTTAGATCCAACAAAAGAGCATTTGGACTCTATTGTTTAGTTTAAGGACGTTGTGGTCGATTAGTTTAAGGACATTACGGTCCATTTTTAGTTTAAGGACATCTCGGTCCAAGGTTAAGGACATCATAGTCCGTGAGTTTAAAGATCTCACAGTCAAGGTTAAGGACATCATAGTCCGTGAGTTTAAAGACCTCACAGTCAAGGTTAAGGACATCATAGTCCGTGAGTTTAAGGACCCCATAGTCCGTGGAATGTTTGGTTGTCGGGACCCGTCACCTCTCTGAAGACGTTGAAGGATTACAACGACAAATATCAAAGGAGTAAAGAGATATACCCTCAAACCGGTGTGAGTTGTTAGAAAGATCTGTAGTCAAATTTGGGACTAAGATCTGTTGAAATATTCATGAGCAGATGGGCTCAATTAATATGAGTTGAGGACTTATGGCCAATCTTGGGCTAAGTCCAATAAATGTTTAACATTTTATTTTGGGCTGTTGAGCATTTATTTGGGCTTGGCCCTTTTAATAATGTTTTTGTCTTTTATTGAATGCTGAGCATTCATCAGAGCTCTAGGCTTATTAAAGAACAATTTATGTTCTGTCGGCGCGACACGGGGTGCGCCAAGCACTTTGCGCTAGTCAAAGAGCGCAATGCGCTTCTGCCGAGTAGCGCACATGTAAGGGACACGTATCGCGCTCAGCGCTAGGCGCCAGATGATGAGCGCATGATGCCAATTTATGAGCGTTGAGCGCTAGTCTATGAGCGCATTACGCTTTCAATTTAGTGGCGCATACGTGAGTGACACGTGGTGCGCTTGGCGCGGCCCATGAGCGCGGTGCGCTATTTCAGAAGCGCAAAAGCGCAAGTTGTTTAATTGGCGCACACGTGGCGCATTTGGCGCTGAGCGCCAGTCCAGAGAGCTCAGAAGCGCGGTTCAAGAGTCCAAGGCGCATTTCAAGAGCGCAAAGCGCATCTGATCAATTTTATGATCTGGGAACAAATTTATGTTCTTTAAAAAAGATTTTGTCTCAAGATTTAAGAACAACATGTCTTATTTTGCAGGAGAGATTTTCAATCTCTTATTTTGATGAAAGGCTTTGCCTCTATAGATCCATGATCTGTGAGAAGAATTTTGTTCTTCTTTTATTTTATGATGATCTCTTTTGATCTCTTTTATGAAAGACTTTTTGTCTTGTAGATCTATGATCTTTTTAAAGAAGTAAATTTTTCTTTCTATGAGATGATTTCATCTCTGTGTTCATCATTTATCTTTACCTTGAAGAAGTATCTTCTTGCAAGAGCTTGCTCTTTTTCTTTGAATTTTTTCAAAGTTTATGGGGGGGTTTCTCTATATCTGACTTGAAGTCTTGGGGCCTTTATATAGGGCAAGATGATTTGTTGAATCAGTTAAAGAGATCTTTCTCTGATTGATTTGGGGATGTTTCACCTCCATTGGATCTTTGATCCTAGGGCTTCTGTTTACAGAAGGCAATCTTCTTGTTTTTAACAAGATTGGAAAATCTTTCCATAACAGAATTTAATTCTGATTAATTAATGATTTATCATTATTATTAGATCTTTTGATCTAATGGTGGGGAATTTTTTAATTCCAGCGCTAGCGCACCCGTGCTTTGCACGTGGTGCGCTACTCAGAGCGCAGCGCACCTGTGTTTGACACGTGGTGCGGTGCTCAGAGCGCAGTGCGCCCTGCGCTAATGCACCCGTGTTTGACACGTGGCGCGCGGCGCGCCTAGCGCTAGCGCACACATGGTGCGCTGCCTACGGCGCAACGCACTTGGCGTTGCATCTGAAGCGTTGCTTCAATTTTGAAATTTGAATTTCAAACAGAGCTTTGCTCTGATTGGGGGAAACAGGGAATTTCACGCTATTGGTGGAACTTGGTGGGGGAGACATTTATTTGTGCCCGTGGATTGTATACAAGGGCTAGTATTAAACTGCTTGTAGGGCAGTCTGTGGAGTGTGATGGCTTAAGAACAGGTTCAGATCCCTGTAGCTTAAGGCTTTTGAATCTTGTGAGCCATGAGGGTCTCATTAGAGGGTTCTCCTTGCGAGTCGTGAGGATCTCGTAAGTGTAATTTCTCCTTAGGAATCATGGGGATCCCTAAGTGTGTCGCTCCTTTGTGAGTCGTAAAGATCTCACGCAGGTATTTTCTCCTTACAAGGTCGAGAAGACCTTGCAAGTGTCTTTCAACGAGATTGCGCCCTTTCGGGTTTTCACAAGCTCGCCGGTAGCCCTGCTGTTTTTACTCACGGAGCCCTTTCGGGTTTTCATCCGTGCCCATTTTGCTTATGGACGTACCTTTTTTTTTGCGCCATCCTTAGTATGCTGCGGTTCATAGTAGTTTACAGACGTTTCGGTCAGGCGTAGTATTTTTTCAAGAACCGACCGTTTATTGGCCTAAAGGGTCTTTCGCCATGCATATTCATGAGCAAGTAAGCCCCACCTTGGTAGACCTTGTCTATAATATACGGGCCCTCATAGTTTGGCTCGAATTTCCCCCGTTTGGCTCGAATTTCCCCCGTTTGGCACAATTAGGGATCATAGGTCTTTTTACGACTAGCACGAGTTCGCCTTGGCGGAATTTTCTCGACCTAGTCAATCTTTCGTACGAGCGCGTAATCCTTGCTTTGTAATCCTCCAGGTTTTGCTGCGCCATGAGCTGGGTTTCGTCAAGGGCGTCGAGCTCCTCCAGCCGAAGATGAGCGTTCTCTTTGTTTATTAGCTCGTAATGAACCGCCACTCGTAGAGAGGGTAGCTCTATCTCCAAGGGGAATACCGCTTCTACGCCGAATACCAATGCATACGGCGTTGTATTTGTGGCCGTTTTGAACGTAGTTCGATACGCCCAGAGAGCTTCATGCAATCTCTCGTGCCAGTTCTTTTTGTTTTTGGACACCGTCTTCTTTATGATCTTCGTCAAGGTCTTGTTGAAAACCTCAGCCAGGCCGTTAGCTCGGGGATTATAGACCAAAGAGTATCTCCAGTCTATATTATGCTGTTGTACGAAGCGGCTGATTTTGTGACTTTTATAGGCCGGCCCGTTATCGGAGATAATCCGTCGCGGAGTGCTGAACCGATAGATGACGTGTGTCTTGAAGAAATGGAGAATATTCTTCATCTTCACTTCTCTTAGCGGTACTGCTTCTGCCCACTTGGAGAAGTAATCAGTTGTCGCCAATATGAACTGATGTCCTCTGGACGATGCTGGTTCGATGGGCTCGATTATGTCGGTTCCCCACATTTCGAACGGCCAGCTAGCCACCGTTGGATGTAGCGGATTTGGATGCTGGTGGATGAAATCCCCGTGAATCTGGCACGAGTGGCACTGCTTCGCGTATTCGAGAAAGTCTTGAATCATCGTGGGCCAATAGTAGCCCATCCTTTTAATCTTCAGCTTCATCTTCGGCCCGGCTTGATGAGAACCGAAAAATCATCGTGAGTTTCTTGGATGACTTTATTTGCTTCTTCCGGTCCTAGGTATCTTAGCCACAGAGAGTCGAATGATCTCTTGTACAGAGTATCATTGACGAAGGCGAAAGACAGAGCTCGTTTCACGAGCTGATGTCTTAAGGATGCATCTTCAGGCGTTCGACGGTATTTGAGGTAGTCTATAAAGACTCCTCTCCAATCCTTAGCCTCTTCCTGATCTTTTATTTGGAAGGTCATTTGCTTGGTCGCTTCCTTTTCTTCGGATGACTCCGGAGATATTTATTCTGGCGCAAGAACCCGACGGCTTTGCATAACAATTCTCACGTCATCGAGGTTTTCGTCAGCCAGTTCTTTAGCAAGTTTGGCTAACGCATCCGCTTTGCTATTTTCCGCACGCGGTATGCTTTCCAAGGCGTAGGCTGGGATTTGAGTCAGCAATTGTTGTACTCTCTCGCCGTACTTCACCAACTCTGGTTTGCACGTTTGATAGTCGTCGTTTACTTGACTAACAACCAGCTGGGAGTCTCCGTATATGTGGAGGTTTTCAATTCCCATGTCGACAGCGATCTCAAGACCTGCTATCAAAGCTTTATATTCGGCTTCATTATTCGTCCTCGGCTCTATTAAGGAAAAGGCAAAGCGCATTATCCCTCATTGTGGAGTCACGAAGATGGGGTCTACCCCAGATTTGATTATGAGGGAGTTGTGCTTTCGCTTCTTCATTGAAGATGCCCCATCGAAATAGAGTTCCCATCGGGTGTCATTCTCTCTTCTCCTCCCGTCGATCGTGTCAAACGCGTGCTTGTCTGGCAATTCGCAATTTAGAGGTGAATCGGCGGGTATCGGATGCTCAGCGAGGAAGTCGGCGATGGCCTGGCCTTTCACTGCCTTGAGCGGTTGATATGTTATCGAGAATTCCATTAAGAGTAGGGCCCATTTAGCGAGCCGCCCTGTTAGTATGGCTCTTGACATCAAATATTTGAGAGGATCCACTTTTGACATGAGGTGGACCTCATGCGCCAACACATAGTGTCTGAGCTTCGTTATCGCGAAGATTGACGCCAGGCGGTGTTTTTCGATAGGGGAGTAGTTGTTTTCTGCCCCCAGGAGAACTCGACTGAAATAGTAGAGGGCCCTCTCTTTCCCTTGGTCGTTCTCATGTGCCCATAGTGCGCCTAAGGAACCTTCAAGGGCGGTTGTGTACAGGATTAGGGGCTTTCCCTTGACCGGAGTGGTTAGTACCGGCGGATTCTGCAGGTATAGCTTGATTTCGTCCAGTGCGCTTGGGCATTTGCGATCCCAAACGAACGAGGTCCCCTTCTTCATTAAATGACTGTAGGGGCGGCATTTACCGGAGAGGTTGGCTATGAACCGTCGGATATACGCGAGCTTTCCTTGGAGAGACCGCAGTTGCTTGAGAGTTCTTAGCGGAGGCATTTCCATGATCGCCTTGATCTTCGACGGGTCTATCTCGATGCCCCGGTGTCGTACGATGAATCCCAGGACGAGGAGACTCCGAACGCGCATTTGAGAGGGTTCATCTTCAAGTTGTATTTCCGAAGGCGCTGAAACACGATCTTCAGATGCTCCCAATGTTCTTCGTACGATATGCTTTTAACCACGAGGTCGTCGATATACCATTCGAGGATTTCATGTATGAGGTCGTCGAAAATCTTCGTCATGGACTTCTAATAGGTGGTGCCGGCGTTCTTCAGACCGAAAGACATTACTTTGTAGCAGAATATGCTCAGAAGAGTCTGGAAAGCGGTATGCTTCTGGTCTTCGGGATACATCTTTATCTGATTGTACCCTGACGAGCCGTCCATGAAGGAGAAGACTTCGTGAGTGGACGTGTTGTCTATCATCAACTCGGTAACTGGTACGGGAAAATCGTCTTTCGGACATGCTTTGTTAAGGTCCCGAAAGTCCACACAGATGCGCATCGTCCCATTTTTCTTCATTACTGGGACAATGTTGGCAATCCAGTCGGGGTACTGAACTTCTTGGATGAAACCGGAGTCGATTAGCTTCTTGACCTCGGCGTTGATGCTCATTTCAAGTTCGAGCCGCATTCTTCTCGGCGCTTGTTTGATTGGCTTGACGTCTGATTGATCTCAAAAACTATCTATAACCGCAATGAAGAACGGCGTCGCATGAAGCTAGCCAGTGAGTACAGGTCGGTCCACAGGGATGTTGTGAATCTCCTAATCGCACTAACGAGTTAATTCCGAAGGGTGTTCGGATTGATTATTAAATCTAAAAATTGAAGTTGTATGATACTAGGATTAGAAACTTGCTAGGATTAGGTTTAGGGAAAATTTGGTAAACAAAGATTTACACCTCTTTCCATTGCCTTTAATTAAATATATCATATTAGTGTTATGGTAAATCTTAACAAAGGGGATTAGGATGATTGGGAAGATGATTCTTCCTCTAGATCCTTGTCCTTTCTTTCTTAATCTTTACCCTAACCTCCATGGAAAACCTAAAAATCCGGGCCTTTATACTACGGTATCACCGCTACCTCGTGGGTAGAGTGCCGTAGGGAGCGGAATCAGAAGGTATGCATGGAGTTCTATGAAAATATATGACGGGCAAGAAAGGGGATGAGAGATCTCATCTCTCAAAAGCCTTCCCCAAAGCTAACATCTAATGCAAGGAATTAAAATCTAAACTAGAGAAATTAAATAAAACTACTTACATATGGCTCTCTCCAAACATCAACTCAGGGTTGTCAGATCTGAATTCATGAAGTGAAAAGAGGCACCGATGCTCTCCAAAAGAATTCTAAAATTTATTAATGAAGGGAGGCATAGCCTTTACAATGATTTAGAGTTCCTATTTATAGAGGATAGGAAACCCTAGGTTACAATTGATTCGCATGTCTACATTTACCAAAATATCCTTAGGAAGACCTAGTCAAAGTAGACTCCAAATTATGGTAAAATTTCCAAATCATAAATTCTTGTGTAGCATCTGGTAATTTTGGGCTTTCTATTTATTTGGTTCTTTTCTTCATTTGGCTTCTAGATATTCTCCAGATCTTCCAGTGAATACTTGTAGTGGACTTTAACCGTTCGTTTTGTAATCTTGGACCTTGCGTTGCCTTGTACTGTTCTTTTATGTGGGCTTGATTAAGATCCTTCTATTTGTTGGTCAAAGTCCCTCTTTTGCATCATTTTCTATCTTTTTCACTGTTTTAGATCCAAGAACCTGTAACCTGTAACATGTAGCAGACATGCGTCAAAAGCACCTGTTTATTTATAAAACGAATAAGAATGGGGAATATAATAATGCAATATTATGGTATGAACAAATACCCCCAAACTTATCTTTTGCTCGTCCTTGAGCAAACTTATTTTTTATTCTCGACAAAAACCTAACCGCACTTTCGCAGGGAAACGCGATTGCACTGAGCTCGTGCAACAAGCCGTTAAACCTCTAGGTGTCCCTAGTAGGAGGAGTGTTGTCTCCTGAGGGTTTTTAGTGGATACTACCCACAAAATCCTATCAATTTGGCTTTTCGACTTTAATTCTCCAATTAGGTTTTCTAACAAGGAATTCTATTATCGTCGACTCGTAAATTATCCACCCATATTCGTCACACTTCCTCATCATTTAACTTAAGATTATATATGTTTTATAGATTTACTTAGCTTTCGGCATCTCTTAAGTTTTCCTTCTAGGGTTCCATCTCCACTTAGGAATTTCTATCAACTCTACTAAAGATACAAGTTCTATTCTTCATTCCTTTCCCTTATCTAAACTCTATTCACATATCCCCACGTGTGTGTTAATATCACCCCTACACTTGGAAATTCAAATCAAGCAATCGTACTCTCGTCCATTGTCCAAAGCACTTATTAATTTATGAATTTTTACTTGAATTTCGCTTACACATCCTTCATGCGACCGTTAATATTTCTTGAGGTACCAACAACCGATTACAAGATGTGTTAGCACTTTAAAGCGTAATTCCTAGTCTTGCAACACCCAAGGCTTTTAGCAGTGACTCCCAAACCAGTTGGTCTAAGGCACTAGGTGATGAAGCACCCTCGCTAAATATTTTTCTATTTTTTAGCCTTAAGTAATCACAAAAACCAGTGTCCATTTTTTTCTTTATTCACTTTTTTTTCTTTTATTTTCATTGTACTAAGAACTTTAGACAAGAGCATTTCAAGGTCTCCTCTACTATTCCAAGTTTCAAGGTGCGTGATTATGCAAATTGTAGGGTATATATTTTCAGAATCTAAACTTAAGCTAGAAATTATTTTTCAAACTTATACTTTAATAAAAACATCAATACTTTTCCTTTGTTTCGACTTAGCCCAAAAAGTGAACTCAAAATTTGCCTATTTCTAAATAAACTACAAAGACATATACTTTCTACCGCTAAACTTTAAGGAAGGTTATCTTTAGGGTTTTTAATTTACTAAGTCTAAGATCTAGTTGTTCCTAGCTAGTTAACCTATTTGTCAAACTCAAATCAAATATGGCCAAAATTGAATACAATAATTTTTAGAATTTTTGAATTTTTTTAATTTTTATGGGTTTTCAAATAAGTATGCAAATGCAAAAATATGTACAAATGAATGCGAAGGAAGAAAACGTACCGAGCATACCCCCAAACTTGAACTTGACAGTGTCCTCACTGTCATGCTAAACCAAGAGGGTCAAAATACCGATACTCCCCTGTTTATTTATTTACAATTTTTTTTTATTTTTTTGTTTTGAAATTTTTTTGTTATTTTTTTATAGAAAAAGAAAACAAAAAAATATATATACATATATACAAAGATTCCCCCCAAACTTAAGCTTGGCCTTACACAAGCCAAAAGTTAGCACCAACCATTCAAAAATCTTATCGTGGTAATGGTACAGTTGGTGCAAGAATGGGATGGAAAGAAAAGAAATGAGAAACACGCGAGACCGTGTGGAAAGAAGAATGGTAGAATATGGTCTCGGTGTGGGAGAAGAATGGCAGAAAGAAGAAAGAAGGGTCGTGCGATCTTGAGGGTGTAAATCGAGTGAATAAATTAGCGCAATATGTGATGACCGAAGTGTGAAAACTGATTGTGCTAATCTATCAACTCGTCGTGCAATGGGGTCAAATCCTTCAAGATTCGCAAGAAAACATGAGTACGCCGAACTTGGTATTGGAGATGAAAGCGTAACGGTCTCTTGTACGGTCGGAACAATGGGAAAGACGAAAGGAAGTGAACTAGGGATAGTATCATTCTCACCATAGTAAACTGTCTCGAACTTGAAAGATTCCATTAATGGTTCGAAACTACTGTAAGCAACCGAGTCTGATAGTTCAACTAACTCATCTGAAAATGTAAAGGACTCAAACTCGGGCGGTGAGTCATCAACATCGTCCGAAAAAGTGAAACACTCGTAAGTGTTATCGTCTGTGAGAACTGTGTCAGATTCAAAGGAAAAGGTTTCAAGCTCACAGTCTTCAAGCGGGGTCGGAACGATGGGAAGGAGGGAGGGTGATATAACAGTCAAAGGTTCAGGAGGATGAATTGGAAAATCAGACACATCAAACAAAAATGATTCAACCTCAATATTATCCTCAAGACTCTCCTTAATACTATCCTCAATATTTAACTCATCCATGCCATTATCATCAAAATCTAGACGCATATGAGATTCGGGAGAAACATTTAATAACTCAGGATGATGATTTGAACATAAAATTTCACTTAAATCGACAGGTTCATCATCCGAAATATTCTCGGTGTCTATATCCTCAATCAAGTGAAAATCAATTTCTTTAGACACCTCATCAAAAGCATGGATAGGTATCGATTTAGGTTCTAGATGGGAGGTGTAAAGATCGAAAGGATTAGGTGCGGTTTCACTCGAAAGGGGTTCCTCACAATTTGGCAAATCAAACACTACAAATTTGCACAACTCATCATTTTGGACACATGTTTGAAAATTGAAGTTGTTGGATTCAATTGGGTATGGGTAGGTTTGATTTGGAAATCCTCTCTCATTCTCACTCTGTCCAACCGCCTCCTTATACATTAAAAAATTTGGAGCTAGCGGGAAACTAGCTACAGGTTCACTAGGTTGCATAAGGGCGGCCACGGACGCTTCCACATTCCTAACCATTTTGTTTGTTGCTGCGATATACGCCTCCAACGCCTCTTCCAAACTAGACTTGTGTATTAAGGGGGTTTCGGAAAAAGATTCGAAATTGTTTGGATATGTAAAACTCCCTAATGGCTGTGTAGAATCAATGTCTAGTGACGGTGGGAAAGTCGGGTAGGACTGGTAGGAAGTGGGTGATTGGACAGGGGTAGGGTCAACATATGGATAAAAAGGTGAATAGTCTTGTGGATCCCTAGAACTAGAGAAGTGGAGAGGGGTGAAAGATCGGCTACGAGATTGAGCAATATGCTCAACAATGGACATCGGCTTAGGAGTGACAGAAGGACTTGAAAAGGTGGTATCAACATATGGAAGTGGTAAAGGTTGACTTGGTTGACACAAAGTGGGTTGAAAAGTCAAACTGTTTCTCCTAGACGCTTCTATTTGATCTTTCAAAGATATTTTAGGTAAGGAAGGATCGTCTTTAAATTGACCGAACAAATTGACGTACGACGCAAAGTTAGGTTCGGGATACCAAAGTTCGGCAAGTGATTTATTATGTGGGGTACCCATGATAGAAGAAAGAAAAGATGAAGAAGGTAGGTGGTGCAAGGATTTCTCAGCGACAAAAGTTGCAAGTCTTTTTATAAAAAATTCCTTTTATTATTTTTTTTTATTTGTTTTGCAAAAATTTTCGATAATGGGCAAAGACACAAATGCAAATAACCAGAAATGCACAATCAATCCTAGATCTAGGGTCACCTAGGTCAGCTAGACAGCTCCTAACTGTTCCAAAGAGCTAGAAATAGGACCTCAAACCGCCTCTTCACCGCCAATTGTGGTCAGGTAAGTGCCAGGTAAGTGGGAAGGAACCACACTGTGGGCCTAATTAAAAACCACTAGCTTTTGACACACTTGCCTAGAAACCGCAAAGTCAGGTTAGAATAAACGGTCGATGCCTATAACTAGTCCTCTGTCCTATTGAGCTCGAAATCCTTAGGGCTGAGTCTAGTATTTTTTAATTAAGATATGGTCAATGCAAATGCCTTATGTGATTTCTGAGGTCCTGGGAAGGGTGATGAAATCCCCACCCAATTTGAATTGGTCAAAAACCCCTTAAAGTCAGTTTTAAAGATATGCAAAATAGAAAAATCATTTGCAATCAAATCTTTTTTTGTGAATTTCAAGGTTTGCAAGTTTCCTAATTAAAATTTTCCTTTTTCCGCTTGCTCTTTATTTGGAAAGATATTTTTAGCAAAAAGATTAAGGATATGCAAATCAGAAAAGATCACTTGCAATCAATTATTATTTTAAGAATAGCGCAACGAATCCTGCATAAGATTTGTTATTTGGAAAGGAAAAGAATTTTTTAAGCGCAAAGAATCTTGCAGGAGATTTTTCAGAAGATATATCGGAGATTTGCAGAGGAGGAGATCAGAAGACTTACAGATTTTTTTTTTTTTACCGCGCTTCTGCCCCCTGTTTTTTTTTTTTTTTTGAACCGACCAGGCCACGGCGGTTCCGCGGCCGGAAAGAGCCGCCGGGTTTGTTTTTTTTTTTTTTTTTGGCTGCTGCTGCTGCACCAGATCGCGCGGTTGACTTGTTGACTCGGTCCTCTAAATTTTTTTTCTGTTCCTCTGTTGTTGCAATCTTCTGTTGATAGGATCGTCTATTTGCTGTTTCATTTTCTGTAGATTTCCAGATCCGAATTTGTGCGTAGATCCTGCAAAATTCACACAACAAAGTACCCTTTCCAAAAATAACAGATAATATATTTTTATATTTTTTTTTGTGATTTTTCAGATTTTTATGATTTTTTTTTAATTTTGATTAACCCGAAATTGCAAAAAGGAAATTACTACGCCATCCCCGGCAACGGCGCCATTTGATTGATCTCAAAAACTATCTATAACCGCAATCAAGAACGGCGTCGCATGAAGCGAGCCAGTGAGTACGGGTCGGTCCACAGGGATGTTGTGAATCTCCTAATCGCGCTAACGAGTTAATTCTGAAGGGTGTTCGGATTGATTATTAAATCTAAAAATTGAAGTTGTATGATACTAGGATTAGAAACTTGCTAGGATTAGGTTTAGGGAAAATTTGGTAAACAAAGATCTACACCTCTTTCCATTGCCTTTAATTAAATATATCATATTAGTGTTATGGTAAATCTTAACAAAGGGGATTAGGATGATTGGGAAAATGATTCTTCCTCTAGATCCTTGTCCTTTCTTTCTTAATCTTTACCCTAACCTCCATGGAAAACCTAAAAATCTGGGCCTTTATACTACGATATCACCGCTACCTCGTGGGTAGAGTGCCGTAGGGAGCGGAATAAGAAGGTATGCATGGAGTTCTATGAAAATATATGACGGGCAAGAAAGGGGATAAGAGATCCCATCTCTCAAAAGCCTTCCCCAAAGCTAACATCTAATGCAAGGAATTAAAATCTAAACTAGAGAAATTAAATAAAACTACTTACAGATGGATCTCTCCAAACATCAACTCAGGGTTGTCAGATCTGAATTCATGAAGTGAAAAGAGGCACCGATACTCTCCAAAAGAATTCTAAAATTTATTAATGAAGGGAGGCATAGCCTTTACAATGATTTAGAGTTCCTATTTATAGAGGATAGGAAACCCTAGGTTACAATTGATTCGCACGTCTACATTTACCAAAATATCCTTAGGAAGACCTAGTCAAAGTAAACTCCAAATTATGGTAAAATTTCCAACTCATAAATTCTTGTGTAGCATCTGGTAATTTTGGGCTTTCTATTTATTTGGTTCTTTTCTTCATTTGGCTTCTAGATATTCTCCAGATCTTCCAGTGAATACTTGTAGTGGACTTTAACCGTTCGTTTTGTAATCTTGGACCTTGCGTTGCCTTGTACTGTTCTTTTATGTGGGCTTGATTAAGATCCTTCTATTTGTTGGTCAAAGTCCCTCTTTTGTGTCGTCTTTTCATCATTTTCACTGTTTTCTGTCCAAGAACCTGTAACCTGTAACATGTAGCAGACATGCGTCAAAAGCACCTGTTTATTTATAAAACGAATAAGAATGGGGAATATAATAATGCAATATTATGGTATGAACAATGTCCGGAGATATCGCCAATTTGTGCATGGCTATTTCTGGATTTAGTCCCGGTATCTTGGAGTAGTTCCATGCGAAGCAGTCTTTATACTGCATGAGTACGTCTTTGAGCGTAGCCACCTTTTCTTCAGATAACTACTCACTGACGAACATCGGTCGTAGGTCGTTTGCCGTCCCCAAGTCGATTTTTCTTAGGTTGTCCGTCGTGGTGTATATCCCATCCTCTAATTCTTTTGGCGCTGGTGGAAACTCTGAGATCACCTCGTTATCATCCCTATTTTTGAAGCACCAGGAGAGGTCATCCACGTTATCATGCCCTCCTTATTTCGACATCGTTATCACGTGACAGGTGCGAGATCGCTTCCAAGACTGATGTTGATCTGGTTCTACTCTTGCTATATACGTGGCTTTCGGTACATGCTTCTGTGGTAGGGTTAAGTTCATATCATAATTTTGCATTATTATATTCCCCATTCTTAATCATTTTACAAATAAATAGGTACTTTTGATCCATGTTTGCTACATAGTTGCAGGTTATAGGTTCTCGGAACAAAACAGTGAAAATGATGAAAAGACGCTACAAAAGTGAGACTACGACCAACAAATGAAAGAATCTTGATCATGCCTACAGTTTGAAGAATAAACGAAAATCAATGGACAATTTCACAAAGCACAAAGGCAGCGCAAGGTTCAAGACTTCGACACGAAGCAAAGGGTAAAAGTTCACGACATTATGCACTGTGGAAATCTGGAAGAAACTAGAAGATATTCTGAGAAACCAAGTAAAGAAACCAGAATAACAATGAAACAAGAAGCAGCATAGAAAAGAACAGCCCAAGATCCCTCTATTTGGCCGCGGATCCGCGGCTAAACAGGGCATTTGGCCACGGATCCGCGGCCATGGTGAACACGTGTCAGCGCAAAATTCAACGCTGTGACGGTGCGTTGACTAGGCTTCTTAGGGCAAAATTGTAAATGCAGATATGTATCGAATGTAACCCTAGAGTTTCTATGATCTATAAATAGAAACCCTAAATCTCTTTTTGATGTATGCATCTTTTCATTGAAATAAAATTCATAATTCCTATCATGTTTTGAGAGCATCAATTTTGTAAGTAGTTTCTTTTATTTGCCCTAGTCTTAATTTTTATTTCTGCCCTAGTTTAAATTTATTCTCTGCCCTAGTTTAATTTAGATTAGAACTTTTTATTAATCTGCAGTAGTTAGATAATTAATCTCTTAAATCGAAAACTCAAATAAAAATCATGTTTTTTATCGATCCCTTAATGAGCGAATAGTTCCTCGCTTGTTAGGGTTAGGAATAGGGAAGGTTTGAGAGATGCAAATCTCTCGTTCCTTTCTTGCCCATCACATATTAATTATTAGGACTCCATGCATACATACACATACCACTCCCTACGGCACCCTACCCATGAGGTAACGGTGATACCGTAGTATAAAAGACCGGTTGTGCATGTTTTCAATGGAGATTAGGGTAAGGATTAAGAAAGGACGGACAAGGACCTAGAGGAAGAAACATCGTTTCTACCCGATCGTCCTAATCCCCTTTATTAATAATTACCATAACACCTAAAGAGATCTAATTTAGGGCATTGAAAGCGGTGGGAAAGCTTAATTTTCCAAACTTAACCTAAACCTAACCCTAGCAAGATTTCTAATCCTAGTCTAAGTCAACTTAGTTTTTAGTGATAAAGATCCAAACACCATTTGGAATTAACTCGTTAGAACAATTAGGAAATACACAGCATCCCTGTGGACCAACCCGTACTCACCGGCTAGCTACCAAGCGACGCCATTCTTAATTGCGGTTATAAATATTCTTTGAATCAATCAAATGGAGCCGTTGCCGGGGATGGCGTAGTATTTTCTTTTTGCAATTTCGGGTTAATATAAAATTAAAAAAAATCATACAAACTGAAAAATTAAAAAATATAAAAAAAATTATCATCTTTTTATTGTTTGAAGGGTGTTTCGTGTGAATTTTTGCAGGATCAACGAACGAGTTCGGATCTGGAAAAATCCAGAGAGTGAAACAGAAAACTGAAGATCTGAACAACAGAGGAGCAGAAAAGTCTTGGGAACCGAGCCGCAGATCAGACCGCGGAACTGCCGCCGCACCCTACTTTTGGCCGCAGAACCGCCGCAGCCTGCTGACGTCAGCAGTCCAAAATTCTTCTGTAAGTTTTCTCTTCTTCTCTGTAACCCCCTTATCTCCTCTGGAAAAAAATTCCTGCAGGGTTCTTTGCGCAAAAACTTCTCCCCTTCTCCAATAATTTGATCTTGTGCAGGATTCTTTGCGCCGCAATAAAAAAAATTTGTTTGCAAGTGATTGTGTTTACTGCTTTACATATTTTAAATTGACTTTAAGGGGCTTGAACACCAATCCAGATTGGGTGGGGATTTCATTACCCTTCCCAGGACCCCAAAAATCACATAAAGCATATTGCACTGACCATCAAGTTAATTAAAAAAGATTAGACTCGGCCCTAAGGACTTCGCGCTCAATAGGACAAAAGAACAGTTGTAGGCATCGACCGTTGATCCTAACCTGACTTTGTGGTGCCTAGGCTAGACAGATAGGGAAAGATAACTTTAAAAGGCCCGTCTCACGGTGATTCGTGAGCGGATCCCTCCTTTCTCTACTTGTGCTTACCTAGCCACAATTGGCGATGAAGAGGCGGTTTGAGGTCCTCACATCTTGCCCTTTGGAACAGTTAGGAGCTGTCTAGCTGACCTAGGTGACCCTAGATCTAGGATTGATTATGCATTTGTGATTGATTGAACGTATGTCTAAGCCTTTTATTAAAAATCTTTTTGCAAAAAAGCTCCTTAAAAAAACACAAAACGGAAAAAAAATTTACAAAAACTTGCCACTTGTCGCTAAGAAATCCATTGCACCCCACTTTTACCCACATTCTTTTTCTTCTCCTTCTTACATCATGGGTACCACACCTCACAAAACTCTTGCCAAACTTTGGTACCCTCATCCAAACATTGTTTCCTATGCGCATTGTTTTGGTCGAATTACGGACGACCCCTCCATGCCCAAAATTTCTTTGAAAGATCGAATAGAAGCATCTAGGAGAAACAGTTTGACTCCGCAATCCACTTTGTATCAACCATTTCAACCTTCACCACCTTCGTACGTTGATACGACTTTTTCGAGTTCTGTTGTAACTCCGAAACCCATGTCTATTGCTGAACATATTGAACAATCTCGTAACCGATCTTTCACTCCTTTCAACACTTCCAGTTCTTGGGATCAACAAGTCCATTCATCTTTTTATCCAAATGTTGATCCTATACCTATCCAACCATTCAATTCCTACCAGTCCTACCCGACTTTCGCACCTTCCCTAGACATTGCTTCTTCACTGGGTTTCACGTATCCAAACAACTTTGAATCTTTTACTAAAACCCCTTCACAACCCATGTCTAGTCTGGAACAGTCGTTGGAAGCTTATATTGTAGTGACAAACCAACAGATGAGGAATTTGGATGCGTTCATTGCCGCCCTTATGCAACCTAGTGACCTGGTAGCTAGTTTCCAACTAGCTCCAAATCTTCCAATGTATGATGAGGCAGTTGGACAGATTTAGAATTTGAGTGGAGAGAGTGAGCTGTGCACCCTTCCAACCCATCACCAATTGAATCCCACAACTCCAGTTTTCAAACAAGTGTCCCAAATGATTCACCAGTTGAAAATAAAACGTTTAATGAGTTGTACGACTTTGTAGTGCTTGATTTGCCAGATTGTGAAGGGTCCCTTTTGAGTGAAACCATCACCA
The DNA here is from genome assembly GCA_030015575.1 of Agapanthus africanus. Classification (NCBI taxonomy): domain Eukaryota; kingdom Viridiplantae; phylum Streptophyta; class Magnoliopsida; order Asparagales; family Amaryllidaceae; genus Agapanthus; species Agapanthus africanus. The sequence goes on along the minus strand of JASDDO010000006.1, from coordinate 2,172,863 downwards.
ATCATTTCGATCTCTACACCTCCAATCTAGAACCTGAATTGATAAATATCCATGCCTTTGATGATGTGTCTAAAAAATGGATTTTCACTTGATTGAGGATATTGACGCATGGAATATTTTGGATGATGAACCCGTAGATTTGACTGAAATTTTCTCTCCAATCATCATCCTGAGTCATTAAATGTTTCTCCCAAACATCATATGCGTCTTGATTTTGATGATAATTGCATAGATGAGATAACTTTTGAGGAGAATTATGAGGATAGTATTGAGGAGAGTATTGAGGATAGTATTGAGGATAAACCAGTTTTGTTTGATGTGTCGGATTTTCCAATTCATCCTCCTAAACCTTTAACTGTTATACTTCCTATATCACCCCCCTCCCTCATTTCCATCATTCCGACCACGCAAAAGATCACGCAGGAAGACTGTGAGCTTGAAAAATTTCTGTTCGATCACAGCAGTTTGGACGCCACTAGTGCGTTCCTCTTTGAATCTGACATAGTTCTCACAGCCGATAACGATTATGAGTGTTTCACTTTTTCAGACGATTTTGAAGACTCACCACCCGAGTTTGAGTCCTTTGAATTTTCAGATGAGATAGTTGAACCATCAGACTCGGTTGCTTACTGTCATTTCGAACCATTGATGGAATCCTTCGAGTTCGAGACAGTTTACTTAGGTGAGAATAAGACTATCCCTAAATCACTCCCCGTCCTTTCCATCATTTCGACCGCGCAAGAATCCGTCGCGCTTCCATTTTCAATGGATGGTTTACCAAGTTCAACGTACCCATGTTTTCTTGCGAATCTTGAGGGATTTGACCCCATTTCTCGACGGGTTGATAAATTAGCACAATCACTTTTAACACATCGGTCATCACAATTTGTGCTAATTTATTCACTCAATTTACACCCTCAAGTTCGTACTACACTTCTTTCTCTCTTCCGCCATTCTTCTCTGAATATACCGAGACCATATTCCACCCTTCTTCCCATACGGTCTCGTGTGTTTCTCAACTCCTTTCTCTACACTCCATTCTTTCACCAACCCTACCATTATAACGATAAAATTTTTGAATGGTTGGTGCTAACCTTTGGCCTGTGTAAGGCCTTGTATAGTTTGATTTTTCTCCTCCCTAACTCTGAACTTTAACGCTTAAAACAGTGGAAACACTGTCTCACTTAAAGTTGGGGGGGCTTTTTGTATATATATTTTGTTTTTTTTAACAATAAAAAAAATATAAAAAAATAAACAGGGGAGTGCCGACATTTTCGACCCTCTTGGTATAGCCTGACAGTGAGGACACTGTCAAGTTTAAGTTTGGGGGTATGCTCGGTAAGCCTTCTTCTTTCGCATTCATGTGTATATTTTTGCATTTGCATACTTATTTTAAAACCCATAAAAAATTGAAAATTTTCAAAAATTATAAAAATTGAAAATTTCAATTTTGGCCATATTTGACTTAAGTTTGACATGACGGTTGACTAGCTAAGAAAAAATAGATCAACTTAGTAAATTAAAAACCCAAAAAAATAACTTTTCTTAAAATTTAATGGTAGAAAATATATGTCTTTGTAGTTTACTTAGAAATAGGCAAATTTTGAGTTCACTTCTTGGGCTAAGTCAAAATAAAGGAAGAGTATTGATATTTTTATTAAAATATAAGTCTGAAAAATAATTCTTAAGCTTAAGTCTGAAAAATAATTCTTATGCTTAAGTCTAAATTCTGAAAATATATACCCTACAAATTGCACAAACACGAACCTTGAAACTTGGAATAGTAGAAGAGACCTTGAAATGCTCTTGTCTAAAGTCCTTAGTATAAAGGGAAATAAAATAAAAATACAAGTGTGAATAAAAAAAATGAACACTGGTTTTTGTAATTACTTAAGGCTGCATAAATAGAAAAAATATTTAGCGAGGGTGCTTTATCACCTAGTGCCTTAGACCAACTGGTTTGGGAGTCACTGCTAAATTCTTAGGTGTTACAAGACTAGGAATTACGCCTTAATGTGCAAACACATTTTGTAATCGGTCGTTAGTACCTCAAGAAGTATTAACGGTCGCATGAAGGATGCATGAGCAATTTCATCTAAAAATTCACCAACTAAAAATACTTTGGACGATGGACAAGAGTATAAGAGCTTGAATTGAATTTCCAAGTGTGGGGGTGATTCATACACACACGTAGGGGTATGTGATTGGGGTTTAGATAAGAGATAGGAATGAAGAATAGGACTTATATCTTTAATAGAGATGATAAAAATTCCTAAATTGAGATAGAACCCTAGAAGGAAAATTTAAAAGATGCTAAAAGCTAAGTAAGTCTACAGAACATATATAATCTTAAGTTAAATAATAAGGAAGCGTGAAAAATACGGGTGGATAATTTCTGAGTCGAAGATAATAGAGTTCTTGTTAGAAAACCGAATTGGAGAATAAAAGTCAATAGGCCGAATTGATAGGATTTTGTGGGTGGTATCCGCTGAAAACCCTCAGGAGACAACACTCCTCCTACTAGGGACACTTAGAGGTTTAACGGCTTGTTGCACGAGCTCAGTGCAATCGTGTTTCCCTGCAAAAGTGAGGTTAGATCTTTTTCGAGAATAAAACTAGTTTTGCTCAAGGACGAGCAAAAGATAAGTTTGGGGGTATTTGTTCATATCATAATTTTGCATTATTATATTCCCCATTCTTAATCATTTTACAAATAAATAGGTGCTTTTGATCCATGCCTGCTACATAGTTGCAGGTTACAGGTTCTCGGAACAAAACAGTGAAAATGATGAAAAGACACTACAAAAGTGAGACTACGACCAACAAATGGAAGAATCTTGATCATGCCTACAGTTTGAAGAATAAACGAAGATCAATGGACAATTTCACAAAGCACAAAGGCAGCGCAAGGTTCAAGACTTCGACACGAAGCAAAGGGTAAAAGTTCACGACATTATGCACTGTGGAAATCTGGAAGAAACTAGAAGACATTCTGAGAAACTAAGTAAAGAAACCAGAATAACAATGAAACAAGAAGCAGCATAGAAAAGAACAGCCCAAGATCCCTCTATTTGGCCGCGGATCCGCGGCCATGGTGAACACGTGTCGGCGTAAAATTCAACACTGTGGCGGTGCGTTGATTAGGCTTCTTAGGGCAAAATTGTAAATGTAGATATGTATCGAATGTAACCCTAGGATTTCTATGATCTATAAATAGAAACCCTAAACCTCTTTTTGAGGTATGCCTCTTCTTGTGCCTCATTTTATTCATCCAAATTCAGAAATTTTAATTCTCTGTAAATGTTTGAAGAGTGCATCAAATAAAAATTAAAGTAAGTCTTCTCTTTTCTTGCCCTAGTTTAATTTTCCTTTCTGCCCTACTATAACTTTTATTTATCTGCCCTAGTTTAGATTTTATTTATCTGCCGTAGATTAGATAATTAGGTTAATAAAAACAATCATAAAAATGAAATCTTTTTCCCTAATGAGTGGGTAATTCCTCACTTGTTAGGGTTAGGAATGGGAAAGGTTTGAGAGATGAAAATCTCTCACCCCTTTCTTGCCCATCATATATTTTCATAGGACTCCATGCATACATACACACACCGCTCCCTACGGCATCCTATCCCATGAGGTAGCGGTGATACCGTAGTTTAAAAGACCGGTTGTGCATGTTTTTCATGGAGGTTAGGGTAAGAATTAAGAAAGGAAGGACAAGAACCTAGAGGAAGAACCCTAGTTTCTTCCCGATGGTACTAATCCACTTTATTAATTATTACCATAACACCTCATAGATCTTAATTAGGGCATAGAAAGCGGTGAGGAATATTGAATTTCCAAACTTAACCTAAACCTAACCCTAGCAAGGTTTTAATCGAAATCAAACTCATTTCAGTTTTTAGTAAATAATCAATCCAACACCATTTGGAATTAACTTGTTAGAACAATTAGAAAAGACACAAAATCCCTGTAGACCGACCCGTACTCACTGGCTAGCTACCAAGCGACGCCGTTCTTGATTGCGGTTAACAATTCTTTGATTTCAAAATCTATCTTTTCAAAATGCACGCAAAGAATGATCAATCAGGTTACCCTCCAACTGCTGGATAGAGCGAACCTGCCTTACTGATACTGGTCTTCTACCCAATTTTTTAATGTGAAGCAGTCTTCGAGAGGATGTCCTATCGCTCGGTGATAGGAGCAATAATCCGAGTGATGAACCTCGTTTTCTTGATCGGGGTGTTTGGACTCCGGGAGCGTAATCATTTGATGTTTCATGACAAGATCGAATATCTTCCTTGTCTTGTCTTGGGGAAAAGAATATGCTCGACCCATCTTCTTTATAAGAGACGAATCCCGGCTGCTCAATTCTCGATCGCGTGGCTTCTTGGACCCGCTTTGCCGCTGTCGAACGTTTTTTCCGTTCTTTAGTTTTAGTTTGTTTTTACCTCTGCGTCGGGTCTTCTGTATGACGGGCTGGCGACGAAGGGCATCGTCATTCTCCGTAGCCTGCTGAAGGAGGCGATGCGTCCTGGTTTTCTCATAAATGGCCATTTCACGGTTGTGGTCATCCCGGACCTTTTGACCCACCTCCCTTATTAGCTTTTCCATCTGTTCTTCAAACGACAGACTTGTCATTTTTACGGCAGGATCACATTTTGGTTCAATTGCAGTGTCTTCTAACAGAGCATCTTCTTCTTCATAGAAGTCATATACAACGTAGCAGCCATGGAATCGCTCCCATTTCTTAGATTGAACATATCCAAGCCCGATCGTTTACATTCTCCCGTTGGGAAATTTTCGTTGAGTTCCGGGGACGTTCCAGATCCTGTTATAGAACTAAGCTTGTCGAGCAGTCTGTTTGAAGTGTACGCCTTGGCGCCTCAACAGCCTTTTTAATCCTTCTGTGTAGTATCTAGGCAGACAGATGGGTTGGATCCTGTCAAGCATAGGATCGGCACCATGCCAGATTTATTTCTCCACTTTGGTTTCCACGGATCGATAAAAGAGGATCGCCTTTTCATCTTTACGCCTGGGAGGGATGTAGAATGTCTGCAGTTCTTGTACACCATAGGTGTCAAGTGTGTCAAGCTCTTTATAATGCTTTTGTGGAACCATGGCGATTTGCAAACTCCGTTCATCGCCGGTGAAGGCTCATATTGATGGCCGGACCGAGAACACTGCATTGACTTCGTCTTCAGAGTCACTGCCAAAGACCAGAACAGGGGTGGATGGTCCTGGCTTGGTGTATTAGGGCGGCCCTGAATAAACTATCTCTTCTTCCTCCTCGGTATCGCTCCGAAAGACCGGAATAGTGGTGATAGCCTTCTGCTTATTCTCCGGCTTATGGCATCTTTCCGTGTCTTCAAAGTCTGGCAGGAAATACTTTGCATCCTTGTACTTTCGGACTTCATTTACGGAAATTGGGTTCAGTTCCCCTGTCACGGTGTACTCAAGACCATCTTTGAAATACTTCATACACTGATGTTGTGTAGAAGGGATAATGTTGTACTCGTGTAACCAAGGCCTGCCGAGCAAAGCGTTGTAGCATGTCTTGGCGTCAATGACATGAAATTTGATGTCAGTGACGAGCAGCCCAAAGCGTAACATCAGTATCACAGACCCGAGTGTCTATGATGACTGGGAGTCGAACCCGAAGATAGTGATTTTATCTCGAGCGAGGTGTTGAATGCTCATGCAGATTTTTTTTAGCACTCTTACATTGAGAAGGTTGACGGAGGACTCATTGTCGACCAAGATTTTTCCTATGTTGATGTCATGGCAGTATCCGGTGACATACAGAGGACGGTTGTGCTCGCACGTCCCGAGGAGGAGGTCTTCATCGCCGAAAGTGACGTCAGCAGTGTGCACTTCTTCCAGCTCATCCTTCATCTTTTCTTCGGCAAGAAAAGCTTGAAACTGTTTAGGATCTTGTAACGCCTTGATCAGGGAATCTCGCGCCTCTTTAGACAGGAGAAGGGCATCCAAGATGCTTAATTATGAGGGTATCTTCCTCAGGTGTTCCAGAACGTTGTAATCCACCTTGTTTTTCTTTGGCAGGTCCTTGGCTGTCAGCTCTTTGACGGCTTGATCATCGAGGGCGATATCTTCAGGGATTTTTTCCTTCCCTTTATCTTTTTTACTCGACCCCTTGTTTGTGTGTCTAAGATTCTTTTCGGGTAACGTACGATTACGTAGCTGAATATTCTCGCGGGTCATCGTCTCTCATGCTTCAGAGATGGATTCCTTGAAGAGAGGGCCGAGGGCTATTTCTTCATCGGAATCGCTCCCGAAGGTGAGAACTTGCGATTACTTGCTATCAACCATGTGACAGTTGCCGGCAGTTCTTTTATGCTCATCATTCGTGCTTCTTTGCTCCCGATGAGTCTTACGCTTCAATCGCCTGACGTGTTGTCGGTGGGAAACATATCCTTGCCACCAGTTTTTAAAGGCATTGCACTCTTCAGTAGGGTGCGTAGTCCTCCGATGGTACAAGCAGTAGTTTAGATGTCCATCCGTTTCGTCAAGGTGTATGCTGTCAGGAATATCTCCTTCAAAAGGTGGTAACTTCATTCCCATCGGCATGGCTTTAACGAACCGTTTCCTTGCCTTAAGCTTGCTTTTATCTGCCGTAGGCATGCTTCGGTCTGGTTGGAGTGCTTCAACCCTTTTATCCAGCCGTCGACGTTTGTCTTTTTCAAATATGTCCATTTCACGCTCTCGATCAGTTTTGCACTTTTGACAGGCATCGTTCAGCAACATGTCAATCATCTCGTCTGACAGTTCTAGAAGTTCCGGTTCGGGATCTGCCCCCAATTTTTCTGCATCAGGAGCTTCTTTGCCATTTATCGAGTGAGAGATCATGTGGCAGCTCGCTACATAGTCTTCAGGCCCTTCTGAAGAATCATCTCCTTTGTCAGCGTCAGCGTCTTCATTCTCAAGAACATGCTTAAAGAATTCGTCCAACGTGATTGGGGTCCGTGCCTTCTGGTTATATTCTTCCAGTGTATCGATGTATTTCCGCAGACCTGTACGGCTGTCTTCAGGTTGGACGGGATTCTTGGCCTTCTTCTTTTTCTTTAAAGACTTTGGAGGCTTGACTTGAATGTTTTGTCCACCATCACCAACTTTCAGCGTTGGGCGCGGCTTCAGCATCCCCTTAATGACCTCAGGTTCCAGCGGACTTTTCCACCTGATCGCCGGGCATGCTTTGAGATCCTTCAACATTCTTTTCGTCTTGGCAGAAAGAGCGACCTCCCATGGAGCTTCTTCTACAAAAGAGCACGATGCCCTTGGTGTGTCCACCTTTTTAAGAGCGTACGGCTGGGGCGGGCTTACTTTCCAATTCTCGGACAGCGCGAATTTGCCTTGTTGGTATTGATCCTCAATCCAGCCTTTGAAGACGAAGCAATCTTCGATTGGATGGCCTACTACTCGGTGATAGGGGAAATAATTGGGATTGTTGACATCACCGGGCTGCAATGGACGTCTCGGATCCGGCAGATGGATGAGCCTGTTGCGTATCGCCATTTCGAACAGTCTCTTTGTTTTCTCCCGCGGAAACGAGTAAGGACGTCTTAACTTTTTGATGAGGAATCGCTGTCTATCGCTTTGGGCCAGCTTGTCAATCAAGGCCTGGAAAGTAATTGGCTTGAAGAACATCATGAATTGAGATATGGTCCCCTGCGGATCGAGGGTTCCCACAAACATGCCCACTGCAGGAGCTTCCTCTATGCATTGTTCGCACTTCAACCATAGGTTCCGCCACCGTATCGCGTACTGAACCCATGTTTCGCCCAGCTTCACCCTGGCGTTAATCAATGCCGTGATTGGGGTGCGTTCGCTAGCGCTTGCGAACCTTTTTGTAAACAGTAACTCCATTTCTGCAAATGTCTTAACGGAGTCGTTCAGGAGTTCAGAGTACCATTCAAACGCTGTCTCCGACAAGCTGCCAACAAACTGGCGAAGCAATAATTTGTCGTCGCCCCCAGTATTACCGCATAAGGCTCTGAATTGAGCAACGTGCTGGTGTGGATTCCCCGTCCCCTTATATACATGGAATTTAGGGATCGTATATCACGGCGGGTACTTTATTTGGTCATACCAACCCGAATAGGGTCGTCCAGTCTTAACAATTTGGACGGCCGCTTCGCTCGCCTGATGAGCTCGTATCTGTTGAGCGATATAGTCATCCAGGGAAGCTTTGGAGATGGTCTCCTCTTTGGCTGCTGATAAAGCCGGAAAAGGGTTCGATGTCTCCCTTCTGTCGTCTTCAAGGATAATCGGGGGGTCTTAAGCTGGAGGATCCGGCTGTATCATCATCCCGACCATATCTTGGAATAACAGCGCCATTTGTTTTATGTTGGTCGCTTGTTCTGCGGCCTCTTTGTATTTCCTCTCGAGCATTCTTCGGAGGAATTCGGCGTCAATTTCCTGTTCTTGACGCTACTCCGACGATGTTTCCGGGCTTTCTTTTGGCCCAGTGAGTGCGGACATCTTCGTTAGCATCTCTTGGAGCTTTTGTTGTTGTTACTCCCGAGCCTTTGTTACTGATCGGGTGAGTGGTCGGTGACCCATAGAAGCACGGCTTTCCTCTTTCCCGGAAGCCATATAAACAATATGCACTACCATGCCCCTAGCCTTGGGGCGTTTGGATTTAATACCCTTGAGATTCGTCGCAGACGCAGGGATCTTCTCCGGCCTTCTCCTTTTGTGAGCGGTCAAAGTTGAGGGGGCCATTGCAGCCGGCAACCAAGTAGACGACACCTTCTGTGATACAACAGGGTGGTCTTTCTCTTGCCGAACCTTCATTTTCTTTGGTTGGCGGGAGCAGTCTTGGTTAACCACAGAATCTTGGACCTTTCGCCAGACCTTGTGAATTTTGGAGGACGGACGCTGAGGGGGCTGCTCCAGCTTTGCCTTTGTAGCGTTCTCCATAGGTGGAGGAGATCTTTTTAGCACTGTCGTCGGAGAGTTCTTGCGCACCCTCCTAAGTGGTTCAAAGCAGTTCCCAGTTGGAACAGCAGCATCAATTTCCACCATTGGAGCTGGTGGAGTCAGCCCGAAAGGGGAATTGCCCCCAGCTTTCCTCACTCGGCGCCAGTGGAGATGTCGAGCATGCCTTGCATATGGTATTGGCTCAACTATGGGGGCGGCTTCATCATGCCCCCTGCTCTGGTGAAGGGTTGCTGCCGGTGCCAGCCTCTTGAAGACTGACGTCCGCTGAGAAGAAGCACCCAACCTGTTGAAGATTGACCCTTGGGCAGGGAAAGCAACTTTGGTGATCTCGCCTGAAGTGGGAGTTGAAGCGGACAGTCTAGCGAAAACCGATCGCTTAGAAGGAGAAGTCTTTCTGATGACTTCAATTACCGGAAGAGGGATTGTTTCCCCCAATCAGAGCAAAGCACTGTTCAAATTTTGAAATTTGAAATGAAGCAGCGCTTCATAATAGCGCCAGCGCTAAGAGTCAAAGACTCTGCTGCAGCGCTCACGTGCAGAGCACATGAGCGCTGCACACGTGCAAAGCACATGAGTGCTGCAAGCAGCGCACCACGTGCAAAGCACGTGAGCGCTAGCGCTAAGAGCATTGCACTCTAAAGCAGCGCACCACATGCAAAGCACGTGAGCGCTAGCGATAGAACAAAATGTTCTCAGCCCTTGGATCAAAAATCCAACGAACATGATTAAAAATCATCAATTGACCGGAATAAAATTCTGTTGAGGAAACATTCCTCAGAATCTTTCCAAACAGAAAAGATTGTGCTCTGAAAATCAAAGCACCGTTGGATCAATGATCCAAGGGTGATTAAAAAAAATCACCAAAATACAGAATAAATTATGTATGGGGAAAATTTCCCAATCTTGTTAAAAACAAGAAGATTGCCTTCTGTAAATCAGAAGCCCTTGGATCAAAGATCCAACGGGGGAAATATCCCCAAATCAATTAGAGAAAAGATCTTTTCAACCGATTCAACAAACCAGCCTACCCTATATAAAGTCCCCAAGGCTTTAAGTCTCACAGCGAGGAACCCCCCCCCCCAACAAACTTTGAAAAAGTTCAAAAAGAAGAGTAAACTCTTAACAGAAGAAGAATTTCTTCAAGGTAAAAAAAGAGATCAAAGCATCTCATCAGAAAAAGAACTTAGTTCTTATGTTGGATCATAGATCTTTAAGAAAAATTATCTTTCACAAAAGAGATCATAGCATCTCATCATAAAAAAGGGGGGGAGAATAATTCAATTCTATTAGGATCACAGATCCATAAAGGCAAAGCCTTTCACCAAAAACATAAGAGATTGAAACATCTCCTATAAAATAAGAACTTTGTTCATAGATCCATGAGACAAAGTCTCGTATAAGAGAAAATTTAATTCTCAGAGCGCAAAACTAAAGAGCTTTAGCGCTCCAACTAAAAAGGAGCACCCCAGCGCTCCAAATCTAGCGCACAGCGCTGCAGAGCCTTAGCGCTCCAAACTTAAACAGAAGCGCTCTGCGCTCATTGACTGGTGCTCAATGCCAAGCGCGCCACGTGCTCCTCACGTGTACGCTACTGCGCTCATTGACTGGCGCTCATTGCCAAGCGCACCACGTGCTCCCCACGTGTGCGCTACTTAACAGAAGCGCTTTGCGCTCTTTGACTGGCGCTCACCGCCAAGCGCGCCACGTCCTCCCCACGTGTGCGCTACTTAAACAATAAACGCACTGCGCTCATTGACTGGCGCACAGCGCCAAGCATGCCACGTGCTCCTCACGTACGCGCTAAGAGAATATAAATTGTTCTTTAAATGATAAAGCCCTAGAGCTATAATGAGGGCTCAGCATCCAATAAAAGACAAAAAGATTGTCAGAGCCCAAACCAATGCTCAGCATTGTTAAATGTTCAACATTTTAACTAAATGGGCTGAGCCCAATGTGGCCACAGGACCGTAATTCAGATTAATTGAGCCCATATGCTCATAAATCTTTGAACTTAGTCCCAAATTGGACTACAGATCTCCCAACCAATATTGGTTCAAGGGTATATCTCTTCATTCCTCTGATATGTGTCGTTGTAATCCTTCAACGTCTTCAGAGAGGTGACGGGTCCCGACAACCAGAAATTCCACGGACCGTGGGGTCCTTAAACTCATGGACTATGATGTCCTTAAACTTTACAGACTATGACGTCTTTAAACTAGACTATGATGTCTTTAAACTCCATAGACTATGATGTCCTTAAACTTTTGGACCGCAAAGTCCCTAAACTAAAACAATAGAGCCCAAATGCTCTTTTGTTGGATCTAAATGATCCTGTTAAGTAGATCTTAGTCTAAAATTAGTCTAACGTATCCTTAACAAATTGTTAAGTTGATCTTAGTCTAAAATTAGACTAACGTATCCTTAACAAACGTTTAAGCTGATCTTAGTCTCAAATGAGATTAACAATCCTTAAACCCAACCCAAACCCAAATCTAAGAAAATACGGATTTGGACTATTCCACGCCCTACGGACGACAACATAAATTAGTCTCCGTATACAATCCATGGGAAACCATAAACAAAACAAACACACACGACACGAAATGACCATCTGGAGAAGGAAAAAGTGGTTACCGCGATGCGGTAGCGTAATTAACTGCAGGGGCTTGCGCCTGCAGGGAAGAGCATCCCTACAATCAAAAAACCCTCACCATGAGGGGGAATTTGACGAAGTCTGTTACATCGAGCGCATCCGTCTAAACCTTCGATACATGGTGCCATAAATCAACTTGGCATCTTCGGAGAGGTAGACGGATAAAACCAAATAGAATCCGCCTCCAAAATTATGGCCGGACGTCCCAACGTCCCGGTCACGTCTTTCGGCGGCGAACAGATTCTGGCACGCCCGGTGGGACCTTTTCCTCTTTCCACTCCACACTTCGTGTGTCGTGTTTCGCAAACGAATCGCGGTTTGCTATGGTTGCCCTTGGATTCGAGGTATTAAGATTTGGTGTCTTGCTCCGTGCAGAAAAAAGAAGATCAATGGCTTCTAACTGCTCCAGCTGCAACAATTGCAACAACTCCCACTCCGTCCCTGTCAGAGGAGTGACCTATGGGCCTCAAGCGGCCTCCCTTTTTACAATATCGGTGGAACAAGCGACCCAAGCCACCACTGGGCTATTCTCCGGGACCATGATCCCACCAACGAGCTTCAACATTCAGATGCCGTCGCAGGAAGATGCGAAGAAGTCGGTCTTTGATCGGCTTGCAACCACCACTGTCCCTCGCAGCGGGTCGTCCAACTCCAATGCCTCAGTCTCCAACAGGCTGGGTCAAAGCTCAAGTGGGCCCGCAAAGAGATTCGCAATACCAGAGAAGGACACTCCAACTCCTGCTACGGTTGAGATCGTCCAAGCTACTCTCCCTACTCGAAGGTCGGCTTTCGACAGGTTGACCATTCCCTCTCAGCGGACGTCTGTCTTTGACAGGCTGGCGCCAACAACAGACTCTCATCAGAACAGGGGGCATGGAAAAGCTGATTCAACAATGGAGGTGGTCCCGGCCGCTCGTAATGCTAGACGTCGCCACTGATGCCGAGTGAAGAAAGCTAGGGGCAGCTCTTCTTCTGGACTAACTCCGCTAGCTCCGATGGTGGAAATTGATGCAGCTGTTCCAACTGGGAACAGCTTTGAACCACTCAAGAGGGTGCGCAAGAACTCTCCGACTGCCGTGCTAAAAAGATCTCTTCCACCTATGGAGAACGCTACAAAGGTGAAGCCAGAGCAGCCCCCTCAACGGCTGTCCTATAAAATTCATAAAGTTTGGCGACAGGTCCAAGACTCAGTGATCAACCAAGACTACTCTCACCAACCGAAGAAGATGAAAGTTCTGCGAGAGAAGGACCACCCTGTCATGCCGCAGAAGGTGTCATCTACTTGGGTGCCCGCTACAACGTCTCCCTCAACTTTGACCACTCACAAAAGAGGAAGGCCGGAGAAAGTCCCTGTGTCCGCGATGAATTCCAAGGGCATTGAATCTAAGCGCCCCAAGCCTGGGGGCATGGTGGTGCACACTATTTATATGGCATCCGGGAAAGAGGATAGCCGTATCTCTACGGGTCATCGACCACTCACCAAATCCGTAACAAAGGCCCAGGAGCAACAGCAGAAGCTCCAGGTAATGTTAACATAAATGGCTGCACTCACTGGGCCAAAAGAAAGCCCGGAGACGTCGTCAGAACAGCGTCATGAACAAGAAACCGATGTTGAGTTCCTCCGCAGAATCCTCGAGAAGAAGGACAAAGAGATAGCAGAACAAGCTGCCAACATAAAACGAATGGCGCTTTTATTCCATGACATGGTCGGGATGATGTTACAGCCGGAGCCTCCAGCTGAAGACCCTCCGATTATCTTTGAAGACGATAGGGGAGAGACATCGAATCCTTTTCCGGCTTGTTCGGCAGCCAAGGAGGAGACCATTTCTAAAGCCGCCCAGGATGACTATATCGCTCAGCAGATACGAGCTCATCAGGCGAGCGAAGCGGCTGGCCAAATTGTTAAGACTGGACGACCCTATCCAGGCTGGTATGATCAAATCAACTACCCGCCGGGATATACGATCCCTAAATTTCACGTATATAAGGGGACGGGGAATCCACATCAACACGTGGCTCAATTCAGGGCTCTGTGCGGCAACACCGGAGGCGACGACAAACTACTGCTTCGCCAGTTTGTTGGAAGCTTGTCGAGACAGTGTTTGAATGGTACTCTGAGCTCCCGAACGATTCCGTTAAAACATTTGCAGAAATGGAGTTAGTGTTCACCCAACGTTTCGCAAGCGCTAGCGAACACACCCAAATCACAGTATTGATCAACGCCAGAGTGAAGCCAGGAGAAACATGGGTGCAGTACGCGATACGGTGGCGGAATCTATGGTCGAAGTGCGAGCAGAGCATCGAAGAAGCGCCTGTGGTAGGCATGTTCGTGGGTACTCTTGATCCGCAGGCGACCATATCCCAGTTCATGATGTTCTTCAAGCCAACTACTTTTCAGGCCTTGATTGACAAGCTGGCCCAAATGGACCAGATGGGCCACAGGCTTTCCTCTTCGAAATCGGAGCTGCGGAATGAAAAAGGGAAAGGGAAAGCGACCTTCGTCGCCAATGCTCAGCAACAGCCGACTGGCCCAAAACCAGCTGATCGCCAAAGCGATAGACAGCGATTCCTCAACGAAAAGTTAAAACGTCCTTACTCGTTTCCGCAGGAGAAAACAAAGAGACTGTTCGAACTGGCGATACGCAACAGGCTCATCAATCTGCCGGATCCAAGACATCCATCGCAGCCCAGTGATGTCAGCAATCCCAATTATTGCCCCTATCACCGAGTAGTAGGCCATCCAATTAAAGATTGCTTCGTCTTCAAACGTTGGATTGAGGACCAATACCAACAGGAAAAATTCGCGCTGTCCGAGAATTGGAAGGTAAGCCCACCCCAGCCACACGCTACTAAAAAGATGGACACGCCGGGGGAATCATGCTCTTTTATAGAAGAAGCTCCATGGGAGGTCGCTCTTTCAGCCAAGATGAAAAGAATGCTGAAGGATCTTCAAACATGCCCGGCGATCAGGTGGAAAAATCCGCGGGAACCCGAGGTCATTGAGGGAATGCTGAAACCGCGCCCGACGCCAAGAATTAATAGCGATGGGCAAAATGCTCAGGCCTAGCCGTCAAAGTCTTCGAAGAAGAAAAAGAAGACCAAAAAGCCCGTGAAGCATGGTGACAAGCGCACGTACCTGCAAAAACATATTGACGCATTGGAAGAATATAACCAGAAGGCGCGAACCCGGTCACACTCCAAGAGTTTCTCAACCACATCCTTGAAGACGAAGATAGCGACAAAGATGAGAGAGAAGACTCGTCAGATGAACCTGAAGATTATGTGGTAAGTTGCCATATGATCTCTCACTTGTTAGAAGATGGTGAAGAAGCTCCTGATACAGAAAAACTAGGGGCAAATCCCGAACTGGAACTCCTAGGACCGTCAGACGAGATGATTGACATATTCCTGAATGAAGCTCTTCTGAAAAGCAAAGCTGACCGAGAGCGTGAAGTCGCCATATACGAAAAAGCCAAACGTCGGTGACTGAACGAAAGGATTGAAATACCCCAACCGGATAGGAGTATTTTGGCCACCAGTAAAAGCTGGTTTAAGGTAACGAAAAGGTTCGCCAAAGCCATATCGATGGGAATGAAGCCGCCGCCTTCCGAAGGAAACACTCCTGACAGGATACACCTTGATAAAGAGGATGCACATCCAAACTACTGCTTGTACCATTGGAGGACCACACACCCTACTGAAGAGTGCATAGCATTTAAAAATTGGTGGCAAGGGTATGTCGCTCACAGGCAACAATTCAAGAGGATGAAGCGTGAAGCTCGTCGACAGCGGAAAAATACGACAGACAAATGAGGAAGAGCTGCCTGCAACTATCACATGGTTGATAGCATGGGATCGCAAGTTCTCACCTTCGTGAGCGATTCTGCAGAAGAAATGGCTCTCGGCCCTCTCTTCAAAGAATCCACCTCAGGAAAAAAGGAAGAAACGAAGAGCTGTGAGAATATTCAGCTGCGTAGTCACACGTTACCCGAGAAGAATCTCAGGCCCACAAACAAGGGATCGAACAAAAAAGATTAAGGGAAAGAAAAAGTCCCAGAAGATATCGCCCTCAATGACCGAGTCGTCAAAAAGCTGGCAGCTAAGGACCCGCCCAAGAAAAACAAGGTGGATTACAACGTTCTGGCGCACCTGAGGAAGATACCCTCACAGCTAAGCATTCTCGACGCCCTTCTGCTATCCAAAGAGGCAAGAGATTCTCTGATCAAGGCATTACAAGAGCCTGACCAGTTTTAAGCTTTCCTTGCCGAAGAAAAAATGAAGGACGAGTTGGAAGAAATACACACAGCTGACATCACTTTCGGCGATGAAGATCTCCTCCTCGGAACATGCGAGCACAACCGTCCCCTATATGTCTCCAGGTATTGCCATGACATTAAGATAGAGAAGATCCTAATTGACAATAGGTCCTCTGTCAATCTCCTAAATGTGATGGTGCTAAAAGAAATCTGCATGAGCGTTCAACACCTCGCTCGGGATAAAATCACTATCTCCGGGTTCGACTCCCAGTCATCACGGACGCTCGGGTCTGTGATACTGACGTTACGCTTTGGGCTGCTCGTCACTGATATCAAGTTCCACATCATTGACGCTAAGACTTACTACAACGCTTTGCTCGGCCGGCCTTGGTTACACGAGTATAACATTATCCCTTCTACACAGCATCAGTGTATGAAGTACTTCAAAGATGGGCTTGAATACACTGTGACAGAGGAACTGAACCCATTCTCCGTAAATGAAGTCCGAAAGTACGAGGATGCAAAGTACTTTCTGCCAGACTTTGAAGAACCGGAAAGATGCCATAAACCTGAGGATAAGCAAAAAGCTATCATTACCATTCCGGTCCTCGGGAGCGATACCGAGGAGGAAGAAGAGATAGTCTATTCGGGACCTCCCCGATAAAACAAACCGGGATCGTCTATCCCTATTCTGGTCTTTGGCAGTGACTCTGAAGACGAGGTCAACGCAGTATTCTCGGCTCGTCCATCAGTGCAAGTCTTCATTGGAGATGATCAAAGTTTGCAGATCGCCATGGTTCCGCAAGAGCATTACAAAGAGCTCGACGCACTTGATACCTACAGTGTGCAAGAACTGCAGACATTCTACATCCCTTCCAGGCGAAAAGATGAAAAGGCGATCCTCTTTTATCGATCCGCGGAAACCAAAGTGGAGAAAGAAATCTGGCATGGCGCCGATTCTACTCTTGACAGGCTCCAGCCCATCCGTCTGCCCAGATACTACACAGAAGGATTAAAAAGGATGTTGAGGCACCAAGGCGTACCCTTCAAACAGACTACTCAAAAAGCTCAGTTCTACAACAGGATCTGGAACGTCCCCGGAACTCAGCGAAAATTGCCCAACGGGAGAATGGAAATGATCGGGCTTGGATATGTTCAATCCAAGAAATAGGAGCGATTCCATGGCTGCTACGTTATGCATGACTTTGATGAAGAAGGAGATGCTCTATTAGAAGACGCTAACCATGAACCAAAACGAGATCCCGCCGTAAAAATGCCAAGTCCGTCATTTGAAGAACGGATAGAAAAACTAATAAGGGAGGCGGGTCAAAAGGTTCGGGATGACCACAGCCACGAAATGGCCATTTACGAGAAAGCCAGGACGCAGCGCCTCCTTCAGCAGGCTGCGGAGAATGACGATGCTCTTCGTCGCCAGCCCGTTATACAGAAGACCCGACGCAGAGGTAAAAACAAGCTAAAGAATAGAAAAGACGTTCGACAGCGGTCAAGCGGGTCCAAGAAGCCATGCGATCGAGAATTGAGCAGCCGGGATCCGTCTCTTATAAAGAAGATAGGTCGAGCATATTCTTTTTCCCAAGACAAGACAAGGAAGATATTCGATCTTGTCATAAAGCATTAAATGATTACGCTCCCGGAATCCAAACACCCTGAGCAAACAGACGAGGTTTCTCACCCAGATTATTGCTCCTATCACCGAGCGATAGGACATCCTCTCGAAGACTGCTTCACATTCAAAGACTGGGTAGAAGACCAGTATCAGCAAAACAGGTTCTCTTTATCCAGCAGTTGGAGGGTAACCCCGCCACAGAAGCATGAATCGAAAGCCACGTATGCAGCGAGAGTAGAGCCGGATCAACATCGGTCTTGGAAGCGATCTCGTACCTGTCACGCGATAATATTGTCAGGAGAAGGAGTACGCGAGGATATGGATGATCTCCCTGGTGCTTCGAAAACGATGATGACGAGGTGATCTCAGAGTTTCCACCAGCGCCAAAAGAGCTGGAAGATGGAATACATACTACTGCAGATAACCTGAGAAAAATCGACTTGGGGACGGCAAACGACCCACGGCCGACGTTCGTCAGTGAGCTGTTGTCTGAAGAAAAGGTGGCTACGCTCAAAGATGTGTTCATGCAGTATAAAGACTGTTTCGCATGGAACTATTCCGAAATGCCGGGACTAGATCCAGAAGTAGCTGTGCACAAATTGCCGATATCTCCGGACATCAAGCCAGTCAAACAAGCGCCGAGAAGAATGCGGCTCGAACTTGAAATGAGCATCAACGCCGAGGTCAAGAAGCTAATCGACTCCGGCTTCATCCAAGAGGTTCAGTACCCTGACTGGATCGCCAACATTGTCCCAGCGATGAATAAAAATGGGACAGTGCGCATCTGCGTGGACTTTCGAGACCTCAACAAAGCTTGCCCAAAGGATGATTTTCCTGTACCGGTTACCGAGCTGATGATAGACAACACGTCCACTCATGAAGTTTTCTCCTTCATGGACAGCTCATCAGGGTACAATCAAATAAAGATGCACCCCGAAAACCAGAAGCATACCGCTTTCCGGACCCCTTTAGGCATATTCTGCTACAAAGTGATGCCTTTCAGTCTGAAGAACGCCGGCGCTACCTATCAGAGGGCCATGACGAAGATTTTCGATGACCTCATACACGAAATCGTCGAATTCTATATCGAAGACCTTGTAGTGAAAAGCAAATCGCATGAGGAGCATTGGGAGCATCTTAAGATAGTGTTCCAACGTCTTCGGAAATACAACTTGAAGATGAACCCTCTGAAATGCGCATTCGGAGTTTCCTCGGGCAAATTCCTAGGATTCATCATACGACATCGAGGCATCGAAATAAAACCGTCGAAGATCAAGGCGATTATGGAAATGCCTCCGCCAAAGACTCTAAAACAACTGCGGTCTCTCCAAGGAAAGCTCGCATATATCCGACGGTTCATAGCTAACCTCTCCGGCAAGTGCCGCCCCTACAGCCACCTAATGAAGAAGGGGAACTCGTTCGTCTAGGATCGCAAATGCCAAAGCGCAATGGACAAAATCAAGCAATACCTACAGAATCCGCCAGTACTGACTGCTCCGGTCAAGGAAAAGCCTCTCATTCTATATACAACCGCCCTTGAAGGTTCTCTAGGCGCATTATGGGCATAAGAAAACGACTAAGGGAAGGAGAGAGCCCTCTACTATTTGAGTCGAGTTCTCCTGGGGGCAGAAAACAACTACTCCCCTTTTGAAAAACATTGCCTGGCGTTAATCTTTGCGATAACGAAGCTTCGGCATTATGCTTTGGCGCATGAGGTCCACCTCATATCAAAAGTGGATCCTCTCAAGTATTTGATGTCAAAAGCCATACTAACAGGATGACTCGCTAAATGGGCCCTGCTCTTGATGGAGTTCTCGATAACTTATCGTCCGCTCAAGGCAGTGAAAGGCCAGGCCATCGCCGACTTCCTCGCTGGGCATCCGATACCTGCCGATTCACCCCTAAATTGTGAATTGACAGATGAGCACGCGTTTGACACGATCGATGGGGAGAAAGGAGAGAGTGACACCCGATGGGAACTCTACTTCGACGGGGCATCTTCCATGAAGAAGCGAGAGCACAGTACCCCCATAATCAAATTTAGGGTAGGCCTCATCTTCGTGACTCCACAAGGAGGGATAATGCGCTTTGCCTTTTCCTTGACAGAGCCGAGGATGAATAATGAAGCTGAATATGAAGCGTTGATAGCAGGTCTTGAGATCGCTGTCAACATGGAAATCGAAAACCTCTTCATATACGGAGACTCCCAGTTGGTCGTTAGTCAAGTAAATGGCGGCTATCAAACGTGCAAACCAGAGTTGGTAAAGTACGGTGAGAGAGTGCAACAATTGCTGACTCAAATCCCGGCTTACGCCCTGGAAAGCATACCGCGTGCGGAAAATAGCAAAGCGGATGCGTTAGCCAAACTCGCTCAAGAACTGGCTGACGAAAACCTCGATGATGTGAGGATCGTTGTGCAAAGCCGCCGGGTTCTTGCCGAGCAGAAATATCTCCGGAGTCGTCCGAAGAAAAGGGAGTGACCAAGCAAACGGCCTTACAAATAAAAGATCAGGGAGAGGCTAAGGATTGGAGAGAATTCTTTACAGATTACTTCAAATCCCGTCAAACACCTGAAGAAGCGTCCTCAAGACATCAGCTCATGAAACTAGCTCTGTCTTTCGCCTTCGTCAATGATACTTTGTATAAGAGGTCGTTCGACTCTCTATGGCTGAGATGCCTGGGACCTGAAGAAGAAAAGAGAGTCGTCCAAGAAACTCACGACGGACTCTGCGGTTCTCATCAAACCGGGCCAAAGATGAAGTTGAAGATCAAAGAGATGGGCTACTATTGGCCCACGATGATCCAAGACTGCCACAAATACGCGAAGCAGTGCCACTCGTGCCAAATTCATGGAGACTTCATCCACCAGCATCCAAATCCGCTACATCCAACGGTGGCTAGCTGGCCGTTCGAAATGTGGGGAACTGATATAATCGGGCCCATCGAACCAGTATCGTCCAGAGAACATCGGTTCATATTGGCAACAACCGATTACTTCTCCAAATGGGCAGAAGCAATACCGTTAAGAGAAGTGAAGATGGAGGATATCCTCCATTTCTTCAAGACACACGTCATCTATCGGTTCGGCACTCTACGACGGATTATCTCCGATAACGGGCTGGCCTACAGAAGCCATAAGATCAGCCGCTTCATGCAGCAACATAATATAGACTGGAGATACTCTTCGGTCTATAATCCCCGAGCTAACGATCTGGCTGAGACTTTCAATAAGACCTTGACGAAGATCGTGAAAAAGACGGTGTCCAAAAATAAAAAGGACTGGCATGAGAGACTGCATGAAACTCTCTGGGCGTATCGAACCACGTTAAAAACAGCCATAAACACAACGCCGTATACATTGGTATTTGGCGTTGAATCGGCACTCCCCTTGGAGATAGAGATACCCTCCTTTCGAGTGGTGGTCCATTACGAGCTAACAAACGAAGAGAATGCTCATCTTCGACTTGAGGAACTTGATGCCCTCGACGAAACTCGGCTCATAGCGCAGCAAAACTTGGAAGCTTACAAAGAAAAAATGATGCGCTCATATGAGAGATTGACTAGGTCGAGAACATTCCGCCAAGGCGAACTCGTACTAGTGGTCAAGAGACCTATGATCCCCAATCATGCCAAATGGGGGAAATTCGAGCCGAATTATGAAGGCCCGTACATCATAGACAAAGTCTACCAGGGCGGGGCTTACGTGCTCATGGATATGCATGGCGAAAGACCCTTCAGGCCAATAAACGGCCGTTTCTTGAAGAAATACTACGCTTGACCGAAACGTCTTTAAACTACTACGGACCGCAGCATCCCAAGGATGACGCAAAAAAAACGGTACGTCCATAAGTGAGATGGGCCCGGATGAAAACCCGAAAGGGCTCCGTGAGTAAAAACAGCAGGACTACCGGCGAGTTTGTGAAAACCCGAAAGGGCGCAATCTAGTTAAAGGACACTTACAAGGTCATCTCGACCTTGTAAGGAGAAAATACCTGCGTGAGATCCTTACGACTCACAAGAGAGCAACACACTTAGGAATCCCCACGATTCCTAAGGAGAAATTACACTTACGAGATCCTCACGACTCGTAAGGAGAATTCCCCTTTAAGACCCTCACGGCTCATAGGATTCGAAAGCCTTAAGCTACAGGGATCTGAACCTATTCTTAACCCGTCATACACCCCAATTTTTGCCCTACAAGCGGTTCAATATTGATCCCTGTATACAATCCACGGGCACAAATAAATGTTTCCCCAACAGAGTCCCACCACTGACGAGGGATATCTTCATATGGAGAATGACACTTGTAAGTCCTCTCGACTTATAAGAAGAAAACACTCTTGTAAGATCCTTACGACTTATAAGAGAACACACACTTAGGAATCCTCATGATTCCTAAGGAGAAAATGCACCTACGAGATCCTCACGACTCGTAGGGAGAAATACCTTTATGAGACCCTTACGGCTTGTAAAGTCAAAAAGCCTTAGTCAACAGGATCCTAACCCTGTTTGCTAAGCCATCTTTGTTCGACATCGACAGAGGCAAATGATGATTCGCTCCTGGCAATGTCCCAGTTGTAGCGATGCTGATGCCTAAATCGGTATCAAATCCCAAGTCCTTTCACGGCAAATGATGATTCGCTCCTGGCAATATTCCAGTCGTAGCGATGCTGATGCTGGTATTGGCATCAGGTTCCAAGTTCCATACTTGCAACAAAATCAGCAAGTAAAAGAAATGCATAAAAAATAGCCGAAATGATGGGGCAATTGCAACAAAATCAGCAAGTAAAAGATATGCATACAAAAATAGCCGAAATGATCGGGCACCGGGAAAAATAGCCGAAATGATTGGGCAATCGCGACTTTCGCGATATAAAAGCTGAAATGATAGAGCATCGCGGAAAGAAAACAAAAAAATACATATGAAATGAAATATTTGCCATGCAGGTGAGATCACATCGATCCCTGTACACAATCCAGGGGCACAAACAAAGAGGGAACCATATCATCCCACCAGGCTCCATCAGAAAGAGAGCCGAGTCTCGACGGCCACATCTACAGCCTGGAGACCACCTCGACATTCGTCTCATTACAGCAGACGCCACATCAGCAAATGACCCCGTCGTGGAAATACGTCATCAAATGACCCCGTCGCGGAAATACGTCATCCAATGACCCCATCGCGGAAACACTTCAGCAAATGACCCCGTTGCGGAATTACGTCAGCATATGACCCCGTCGCAGAAATACGTCGTCAAATGACCCCGTCGCGGAAATACGTCATCCAATGACCCCGTCGCGGAAACACGTCAGCAAATGACCCCGTTGCGGAATTACGTCAGCCAATGACCCCGTCGCGGAAATACGTCATCAAATGATCCCATCGCGGAAATACGTCAGCCAATGACCCCATTTCGGAAACACGTCATCCAATGACCCCGTCGTGGAAATACGTCATCCAATGACCCCATCATGGAAACACGTCATCCAATGACCTCGTCACGGAAACACGTCATCCAATGACCCCGTCGCGAAAACATGTCATCCAATGACCCCGTCTCGGAAACACGTCATCAAATGACCCCGTCGCGGAAACACGTCATCAAATGACCCCGTCGCGGAAATACATCATCCAATGACCCCGTCGCGGAAACACGTCAGCAAATGACCCCGTTGCGGAAACACGTCAGCAAATGACCCCGTCGCGGAATAACGTCGTCAAATGCCCCGTCGCAGAAATACGTCGTCAAATGACCCCGTCGCGGAAATACGTCATCTAATGACCCTGTCGCGGAAACACATCATCCAATGACCCCGTCATGGAAACACGTCATCCAATGACCCCGTCGCGGAAATACGTCAGTCAATGACCCCGTCACGGAAACACGTCATCAAATGACCCCGTCGCGGAAATACATCATCCAATAACCCCGTCGCGGAAACACGTCAGCAAATGACCCCGTCGCGGAATTACGTCAGTAAATGACCCCGTCGCGGAAATACGTCATCAAATGACCCCGTCGCGGAAATACGTCATCAACTGACCCCATATGGCTATAGTCAATCCTGACCCCATAAAGCCAAAGTCAACCCTCGACCTCCCCATCAAAGCAATGCTTTGATTCGGGAGCATGTCAACTCATCAATCACTTAAGAGTCCTCTCGACTTGTAAGGAAGAAAATTCTCTTGTGAGATCCTTACGACTCTCAAGAGAAAACGCACTTAGGAGTCCTCACGACCCCTAAGGAGAAAATACACCTGCGGGGTCCTCTCGACCCATAGGGAGAAAAGTCTTTATGAGACCCTCCTGGCTCATAAAGTTGAAAAGTCTTAGGTGGCAGATCCTAACCATGTCTCCTAAGCCATCATTACCCTGCAAAGAGAGTCCAAGATGGACAGCTGCCTACTATCTACAAGCCACACTTGCTAAAATCACATGACGACAACACAGCAAAGAGAAGAAAGCAACAGTAGGAGATACGTTATTCGTATATTACGAATGTACAATCGATACAAAGACAGCTACTGAGAAAGAGGCGTTTTCAATAAATCAGCCAGCCACTCGCGCACTCCTCTCAGCTCCTTTTCACGATCAGCAGCCGCGGCCAACTCTGTTTTAACTTGGGCCCGTTGCTGCAGACAGGATGAAAATTTCTCATCAATTTCCTGCTGAGCAGCTTCCTGACTCTGCGTAACCTGCTCAGTGAGGTCAAGCTTTTTCCTCAGCACCAGCCCGTCAGAAATATATCGTTGAAGGTTTTCAAAGATGGAGTTCAGCTGCGCAACATTCGCTTCGACCTGGGCACGCAATTGGACATACTCAGCGGAAGTCGCCTCACGTTCCTTTCGCTTGAGGATCGCCTCTTGTTCGAAATGGCGAAGGAAAATGGCACTTTACTCAACCCATGCAGCCCGCTGGGAGTTTAGAGCCAGAATCTCAGGAGCAGGACGCCTAAGCTCAAGCTCATTGTAACATTTTGAAAATTTACAAATAAATAAAATTAATTAATTAAATAATAAAATGATAAAACAAAAAGTTATTATAACCAAATACGACATTTTCATAAATAGTACGTAAAACAAATTAAAGTAAAAATTTAATAGGTAACATAAATAAATTATAAGGGTTTTTATGTGAATTTTAGCTTCATTTTAATAAAAAGGGTGTTATATAATAACATAAGTTCTGAAGGATTTCTAGGTAAAGTTTAGGATTTTGTGCAAATGGGAATTTTTTAAGGGTGTAAATGAAAAAGGGGTAGAAAACAATTTAGCTCAGAATTTTATTGCAAATTAAAACAAAATTTATGAGATAATGCAAGGACACATCTTCCTTGCATGCACACACACACACCAACACCTCCTCCTTGCATGAGGATGGCACATCTAGGTCATTGACACCTCCTCCTACCACCTCCCTCTTTCCATCACCATATATAAACCATGTTCAGATCATTTAACTAATTAAAATCTGAAATTTTAAAAGAAAGAAAAAGAAACCAAGAACAAAACATAGAAGAACAAGAAAAGTGAAGAAGAAGAACTAGGCAAGGATTTCATCATCAAGCTAGGACAAGGAGCTTGTGCATCTTGGAGGGTGTTATTCCAACAAGTTAATTGTAGGTAAATCCTTAATCACAGTAGGGATTTAATTTCTGTTTTCTGTTTAAATTAGAAATCAAAATGTCTAGAATATCGTATCCTTAGGCAAAATCGAGTCTGTTTGAATTTGCTTTAATTTGGAGAAATGTTAACTAAACTAAACAGAGTATAAATGATGTATATTGAACCTAGAGCAAACCATAAGAGCACAAACCCAGGGGATCGGAATTGGGCCGGCGACCAATATAGAAATTCCGGCGTCGCCGAATTTGTAGGAAGCTAGGAAGTTTTGGCTTGTTGGGTAGGATTCAATGTAGAATTTTGGCTAGTTTGGTATTATTTAAACAAGTTAGTTTAACTGTATATAAAATCTGAAAGCTAATATCGGAAAAAGCATCTAAAATCCCAAAATACGACACGGTTAAAGCGTATCGCGATCTGTTTTCTATCGCGATGCAGAATCGGGTTAAATTCCAATAAGGTTAAGTGTTAAATAGCTTGATATAGTCGTATACAATATAACTAGTACGTAGGAATGTGTGTTTTTCATATTCACTGTGTCGGAATAACCGTTTCCTTATACAAGTTAATTTTCGATGTTAGATTCAAATACGGGAATTTCGGAGGCCGCGAGGAAAGGAAAAGGATTGGCAATTCCTGAGTAGATACGACGTTTTTCCGGTGAGTAGACTAAACATCTACCGGGGAATTTTGTAGAGATGGCGTGTTACGCCCGTAGTTTATTTAAATAAATGCTTCACTTTGGTATGCTAAATTAATAATATACACTCATATCTACATATACTTTACTTTAGTTGCTAGAACACTGCACAAGTATCGACGAGTTATGCCACGTGCACATCTTACATGTTACACTACACCTCGTCGATATTACCATGTGACTTTTACACTTAGCAAATTTCTTGTTGAAAATGATTCATATCATACCTTAAACACCAATAACAGTAATAAATTGCATCATTGATATCATGTTTAGTATTTGAGCATTCTAAGTTGATATAAGAGGTAATTGTATTATTGAGAATTTATGGTTTTGAGTTTTGTTTACTATTGCATAAATCCAGTGATTTTCATGATTAATGTGACATGTCCACCATGAGATATTTTTATGATTTGATTTTATTCCGGACCGAGTGGGGGAGTTATACGGTCGCGGATTTATACGTTATCCAAACTGAGTGGGGGAGATATACAGTTGGATACATGGTGAACCCGGTCGAGACCGAGGGGCAGGATAACCGCATTTGAGGCGGGCGAGCCTAGCGAGGATACTCGATACCAGAGATAGTTGTGAAACACGGCGGATATCTAGATGATACCGACCGGTGTTATTGATTACAGGGTCATTCGAGGAATGATGCCTGAGAGAAAGGGAAGTTTTGTGTCGATGATGGACACGGAAAGATAAAATTTATTGGAAATAAATGATGAGATTTCAATTTGGTTATGTTATTCGTAGTACAGATTCATGCTTTCCACATGCTATCATACATTATACTTGTTCACATTTCAGTTAGTATGATTGTCATATTTACATTATTAGCCGTTATATGTTAGTTATATTCACTGAGTTGGCAACTCACCCCTGTTGTGCCACAGTTCCTTGCAGGGGTAGAGTGGACGGTTAGTAGCAGTGCAGCTCCACTTTTCGCAGCTTATATTGCATCTTTTGATAGGTGGGTTACATATGTAGTAACCTTCTCTTTTGGTATGGTATTTTGTATCTAGAAAATCTCCATCAGACTTGTATTATGACTTAGAATGAGAGATGAGTATATGTATATTATTTGACAGGTGAGATCATGTTATATAGTGGATATCCCTTTTGTTCATATCTGTGATCCTATTGGTTCTATTTAAATTGTAAATTTTTGTTTAGCTGTTGTTATTGTTGATCCCAACTAGGGATGCAACTAATTTTAACATTTTATACTTGGCTTTATATCGAAAATTCATAGCAACTATGATTTTTACTTAAAAGCTAAATTTTTATATAAAGAATTCTGCAAAAAGGACTTTGATCTTGGTTTTCAGCTTACTCGGATTGTGTAAATATCTTTGGATATTATACAATCTAAGTGCCGGTCACATCCAAACTTTGGGTCATGACAAAGTTGGTATCAGAGCATAGGATTAACCTTACGGAATCGAGTAGTGAATTAAGATGAGTTGACGTGAGTCCGTGATTTAAGATGACCTTTGGTTTGATGGAGTAGGTGAATTAGGATGAGTGCAGTATCGTACGTATATTCTGCGGCATATTTACGTTACCACACTCAGCCTAATTAACCTTAGGATGTATGTCTTGATTTGTCCTTCCTTTGATTCTCCGTTATTGATTGTTCCTATTCATAAGCCTTATCAACTCTCGTTTCTTGTTCCAGTTGCTATGGCTACGCGAGCCAGGCGAGCCAGGCGAGCCGCAGCCAGAGATGCAGCTTGGGCGAATCTGCCTGTAACGGCGACTGTTACACCGGACGTTCCGGCGGTGCATGAGCATGTTGATCCTCCTCCTCCAGATCGCATGAGTAGGATAGAGGAGGGCATGTTGGGATTGCAGCGAGTGGTGGGACAGTTAGCTGAGGCCACTCGAGTACTGAGACAGGATCTGACACCGACCGTGGCAAAGTCCGAGGTACAGCCCACGCAGACAGTAGCACTTGTAGATACGAGAGTGATGGAGGTATCGCTTGCAGAGTTCATGAGATTGAGACCTCCGGTATTTACAGGGACCGATGTAGCGGAGGATCCTCAGTCTTTTCTTGATAAGATGGCGAGAATTGGCATATCATTGCAATGTTTTGATGCGAGGTCAGTTGAGCTGACTAGCTTTCGTTTAGAGGGACTTGCACAGGAGTGGTGTGAGTCGATGGAGAGAGGACGAGCTATGGGTCTTCCTCCGATATCGTGGACTGAGTTTTCCGAGGTCTTTCTTGCCAGATTTCTTCCACAGAGTGTGAGAGACGCTAGAGCTAGCAGTTTTGAAGCATTGCAGAAATCGGCGAGTATGTCGGTGGCAGATTATGATTTACGATTCACCCAGTTGTCGCGCTATGCTCCATACTTAGTACCTACGGAGGAGCTTCGGGTGAAGAGGTTCCTAAGGAGTCTGAACACGCAGTTGTATCTAGCTATAGGCTCCCAGCATTTTGATACGTATGCACAGGCCATGGACGCAGCGATACGAGTGGAGGAGCGTTTGAGCGAGGCAGTGGTTGTTCTAGAGCCAAAGAGGAATAGACCGGTTGGGCCGATGACTAGGCAGTTTGGCAAAGGTAGAGGTAGGTACACTCCAGGCCGCAGTTTCGGATGAGGTTGGACCCAGGGCCAGATGTTCAGTTCATACCCAGATGATCAGAGGACCCCATCTATATGTTTTAGTTGCGGACTGCCAGGACATTTTGCGAGGGGTTGTAGATCCCAGGGAGGGACCGTTGTTCCATAGGTTGCTTTACCCCCTCCACCTTCTACACCGATGGCTTTACTTCCTTCCCCAGTTGGCACTACACGCCAGGCAGTTGCACCACGAGGTCGAGGCTTTGCAGGACGCTCTAAGAGAGGTCGAGGAGATAAAGGTAGGGGATGACAGGATGCAGGCAGGGGCCAGGCACGGGTTTTTGCGCTGACTCCACAGGATGCCCATGCATCAAATGCAGTCGTGACAGGTACTCTTGCAGTATGTTCGTCAGAGGCACATATTTTATTTGATCCCGGTTCTACACATTCTTATGTATCTTCACGATTTGTACTTTCTTTGGGGAAAGAGTCGTCGTTGTTAGAGTTACCATTAGTGGTGATTACCCCGGTGGGAGATTCTTTTATAGCTCGGCACGTATTCAGGTCATGTTCTGTACGTATTGGTGGTAGAGATTCGCTAGTTGATCTGATTCTCCTGGATATGTTAGATTTTGATATACTTCTTGGTATGGATTGGTTAGCCGCTTGTCATGCCTATGTAGATTGTCGAGGGAAAGCGGTTAGATTTTGTTTTCCAGGTGAACCGGTTTTTGTTGTGCGGGGGGACTGTAATATTACTCCTGCCAACATGATTTCTGCTCTTTGTGCGGGACGACTCTTGAAGAAGAGTTGTCATAGGTTCTTGGCATTTGTTCAGGACTTAAGAGTCGCTGAGATTCCATTGGACCAAGTTCCGACCGCATGAGAATTTTCGGAGGTGTTTTCTGCTGAGTTACCAGGATTACCGCCTGATCGCGATATTGAATTTTGCATTGACTTGATTCCAGGTGCGGGGCCTATTTCCATACTACCCTATCGGATGGCCCCGACGGAGCTGAAGGAACTCAAAAGCCAGTTGCAAGAGTTGTTAGATAGAGGACTTGTTCGTCCTAGTGTATCACCGTGGGGAGCTCCTGTCTTATTCGTAAAGAAGAAGGATGGTAGTATGAGACTGTGCATCGATTACCGACAGCTGAATCGCGTCACTGTGCGAAATAGGTACCCATTACCTCATATCGATGACTTGTTCGATCAGTTGCAAGGGGCTGGCTACTTCTCGAAGATTGATTTGCGGTCAGGGTATCACCAGTTGAAGGTTCGGAAGGATGACATTCCGAAGAATGCGTTTCGTACACGATATGGGCACTATAAATTTCTGGTGATGTCGTTCGGACTCACCAACGCTCCAGCAGCTTTTATGGATATGATGAACCGTATCTTCAGGCCCTTTCTTGACCGGTTTATTATAGTATTCATAGATGATATTCTCGTTTATTCCCGGAGCCGAGAGGAGCATAAGCAGCATTTGCGTATCACGTTGCAGACCTTGAAAGAGCATCAGCTGTTTGCAAAATTCTCCAAGTGTGCTTTTTGGCTAAACAGTATGGAGTTCTTGGGTCACGTGGTCACGAGAGAGGGTATACGTGTGGACCCAAAGAAGATCGAAGCAGTGCAGCACTGGCCCAGACCTGTGTCAGTTACAGAGATTCGCAGTTTCTTAGATCTGGCAGGTTATTACCGACGCTTTGTGCAGGATTTTTCTCGGATAGCTGCACCATTGACCGGATTGACTAGGAAGGAGGTTCCCTTTCTTTGGACAGATGCATGTGAGCAGAGTTTCCAGCAGTTAAAGACTCGCTTGATGACTACACCTGTATTATCATTACCTTCTGGGTCGGGTGGCTTTGCTGTGTATTGTGATGCCTCTAGAGTGGGTTTAGGCTGTGTGTTGATGCAGCACGGCAGGATTGTAGCTTATGCTTCTCGACAGTTGAAGAGGCACGAGCAGAACTACCCCACTCATGATTTGGAGATGGCTGTTGTGGTATTCGCACTGAAGATTTGGAGGCACTACTTGTACGGTGAGTCGTGTCAAATCTTCACAGATCATAAGAGCTTAAAGTATATTTTTCAACAGAGGGATCTGAACCTAAGGCAGCGTAGATGGATGGAATTGGTGAAAGATTACGATTGTGAGATCTTGTATCATCCAGGCAAAGCGAATGTTGTAGAAGATGCTTTGAGTCGGAGACCTGGAGGTGGCTTATCTCATTTGCGCATCTTGCAGAGACGGTCTTCTCCAGACTGGCAGATTTTATGTGATAGCCGTGTACAGTTTGAGTTCATATCGGCAGGAGGGCAGTTAGCACATGTTCGCACCCGACCTCAGTTATTGGATCGTATTCGAGAGACATAGCCCACAGATGCTCGTATGACAGAGATTATGGATCAGGTTAAGCAGGGCAGAGAGTCGAAGTTTGTGATTGATGATAGTGGGGGATTACGTTTTGGGACCCGTCTTTGTGTACCAGATTCAGATGGATTGAGGCGTGAGATCTTAGAGGAAGCCTATCGATCAGCGTCTAGTATTCATTCTGGTTCCACCAAGATGTATCATGACTTAAAGGATGTTTATTGGTGGGAAGGAATGAAGAGGGATGTTGCGGAGTTTGTTTCGAGATGCTTGACTTGTCAGCAAGTCAAAGCTGAACACCAGAGGCCGGCAGGAGAGTTGCAGCCCTTTCCCATTCCGGAGTGGAAATGGGAACAGATTTCCATGGATTTTATGGTGGGTCTACCCAGGACTAGCAGAGGGTATGATTCCATTTAGGTGATTGTAGACAGAATGACAAAGGCAGCTCATTTTCTTCGGGTGAAGACGACGTATGGATTTGCACAGTATGCTTAGATTTATATCGATGAGATTGTACGTTTACATGGAGTTCCGACGTGCATAGTATCAGATCGGGGTACCCAGTTTACTAGCAGACTATGGCAGAAACTTCAAGAAGCTCTCGGCACACGATTGAGTTTTAGCACAGCGTTCCACCCACAGACAGATGGTCAGTCGGAGCGGACCATTCAGACTTTAGAAGATATGCTTCGGGCTTGCAGCCTCGATTTTGGTGGTAGTTGGGATCGTCACCTACCTTTGATAGAATTTTCTTACAACAACAGTTTTCAGGAGACGATCCAGATGGCACCCTTTGAAGCTTTGTATGGGAGGAAATGTCGATCATCCGTTTGTTGAACGGAACTGAGCGAGAGTAGCATCTTGGGACCGCAAATAATACAGGAGACTACAGAGAAGATTCAATTGATACGGGATAGAATGAGGGCAGCCCAGTGCAGACAGAAATCATATACAGATTGACGACGTCGTAGACTTGAGTTTGAAGTGGGAGATCATGTGTTCCTTCAAGTGTCTCCGATGAAAGGTGTGATGCGTTTCGGGAAGAAGGGGAAGCTCAGCCCCAGATATGTCGGACCTTACGAGATTCTGGAGAGAGTGGGTGCTGTAGCTTATCGTTTAGCACTTCCACCGAGTTTTCCCGATGTGCATCCGGTGTTTCACGTTTCGATGCATCGCAAGTATCTTCACGATCCTTCTCACGCGATCCAGCATCAAACCTTATAGCTTGAGTCGGATTTATCCTACACAGTGCAGCCAGTCACTATTCTAGACAGGCAGGTAAAGAAACTAAGATCGAGAGTACTTCCATCTGTAAAGGTTCTTTGGCAAGGAAACCGCGAGGAGATTACTTGGGAGACCGAGGATGCGATGCGAAGGAAATTTCCACATCTTTTTGAAAGTATGTCTAGTTAATTTTAAATTCGGGGACCGAATTTTCTTAAGGGGGGAATATTGTAACATTTTGAAAATTTAGAAATAAATAAAATTAATTAATTAAATAATAAAATGATAAAACAAAAAATTATTAGAACCAAATACGACATTTTCATAAATAGTAGGTAAAACAAATTAAAGTAAAAATTTAATAGGTAACATAAATAAATTATAAGGGTTTTTATGTGAATTTTAGCTTCATTTTAATAAAAAGGGTGTTATATAATAACATAAGTTGTGAAGGGTTTCTAGGTAAAGTTTAGGATTTTGTGCAAATTGGAATTTGTTAAGGGTGTAAATGAAAAAGGGGGTAGAAAACAATTTAGCTCAGAATTTTATTGCAAATTAAAACAAAACTTATGAGATAATGCAAGGACACATCTTCCTTGCATGCACACACACACACCAACACCTCCTCCTTGCATGAGGATGGCACATCTAAGTTATTGACACCTCCTCCTACCACCTCCCTCTTCCCATCACCATATATAAACCTTGTTCAGATCATTTAACTAATTAAAATCTGAAATTTTAAAAGAAAGAAAAAGAAACCAAGAACAAAACATAGAAGAACAAGAGAAGTGAAGAAGAAGAACTAGGCAAGGATTTCATCATCAAGCTAGGACAAGGAGCTTGTGCATCTTGGAGGGTGTTATTCCAACAAGTTAATTATAGGTAAATTCTTAATCACAGTAGGGATTTAATTTATGTTTTCTGTTTAAATTAGAAATCAAAATGTCTAGAATATCGTATCCTTAAGCAAAATCGAGTCTGTTTGAATCTGCTTTAATTTGGAGAAATGTTAACTAAACTAAACAGAGTATAAATGATATATATTGAACCTAGAGCAAACCATAGGAGCACAAACCCAGGGGATCGGAATTGAGCCGGCGATCAATATAGAAATTCCGGCTTCGCCGGATTTGTAGGAAGCGAGGAAGTTTTGGCTTGTTGGGTAGGTTTCAGTGTAGAATTTTAGCTAGTTTGGTATTATTTAAACAAGTTAGTTTAACTGTATATAAAATCTGAAAGCTAGTATCGGAAAAAGTATCTAAAAACCCAAAATACGACACGGTTAAAGCGTATCACGATCTGTTTTCTATCGCGATGCAGAATCGGGTTAAATTCCAGTAAGGTTAAGTGTTAAATAGCTTGATATAGTCGTATACAATATAACTAGTACGTAGGAACGTGTGTTTTTCATATTCACCGTGTCGGAATAACCGTTTCCTTATACAAGTTAATTTTCGATGTTAGATTCAAATACGGGAATTTCGGAGGCCGCGAGGAAAGGAAAAGGATTGGCAATTTCTGAGTAGATACGACGTTTTTCCGGTGAGTAGACTAAACATCTACCGGGGAATTTTGTAGAGATGGCGTGTTACGCCCGTAGTTTATTTAAATAAATGCTTTACTTTAGTATGCTAAATTAATAATATGCACTCATATCTACATATACTTTACTTTAGTTGCTAGAACACTACACAAGTATCGACGAGTTATTCCGCATGCACATCTTACATGTTACACTACACCTCGTCGATATCACCATGTCACTTTTACACTTAGCAAATTTCTTTTTAAAAATGATTCATATCATACATTAAACACCAATAGCAGTAATAAATTGCATCATTGATATCATGTTTAGTATTTAAGCATTCTAAGTTGATATAAGAGGTAATTGTATTATTGAGGATTTATGGTTTTGAGTTTTGTATACTATTACATAAATCCAGTGATTTTCATGATTGATGTGACATGTCCACCATGAGATGTTTTTATGATTTGATTTTATTCCGGACCGAGTGGGGGAGTTATACGGTCGCGGATTTATACGTTATCCAGACTGAGTGGGGGAGATATACATTTGGATACATGGTGGACCCGGTCGAGACCGAGGGGCAGGATTACCGCATTTGAGGTGGGCGAGCCTAGCGAGGATACTCGATACCGGAGATAGTTGTGAAACACGACGGATATCTAGATGATACCGACCGGTGTTATTGATTACAGGGTCGTTCGAGGAATGATGCCTGAGAGAAAGGGAAGTTTTGTGTCGATGATGGACACAGAAAGATAAAATTTATTGGAAATAAATGATGAGATTTCAATTTGGTTATGTTATTCGTAGTACAGATTCATGATTTCCACATGCTATCATACATTATACTTGTTCACATTTCAGTTAGTATGATTGTCATATTTACATTATTAGCCGTTATATGTTAGTTATATTCACTGAGTTGGCAACTCACCCCTGTTGTGCCACAGTTCCTTGCAGGGGTAGAGTGGACGGTTAGTAGCAGTGCAGCTCCACTTTTCGCAGCTTATATCGCATCTTTTGATAGGTGGGTTACATATGTAGTAACCTTCTCTTTTGGTATGGTATTTTGTATCTAGAAAATCTCCATCAGACTTGTATTATGATTTAGAACGAGAGATGAGTATATGTATATTATTTGACAGGTGAGATCGTGTTATATAGTGGATATCCCTTTTGTTCATATCTGTGATCCTATTGGTTCTATTTAAATTGTAAATTTTTGTTTAGCTGTTGTTATTGTTGATCCCAACTAGGGATGCAACTAATTTTAACATTTTATACTTGGCTTTATATCGAAAATTCATAACAACTGTGATTTTTACTTAAAAGCTAAATTTTTATATAAAGAATTCCGCAAAAAGGACTTTGATCTTGGTTTTCGGCTTACTCGGATTGTGTAAATATCTTTAGATATTATACAATCTAAGTGCCGGTCACATCCAAACTTTGGGTCGTGACACTCATGCAGGCAGACCTCAATCTTCCTGCAGTGATTAACCCATGACTCAATGACGCCTTCGTTATGGAAGTTCACAAGCGTCGCCAGCATTGGATTAATCTCGGCAGCAAAATCTGCAGTGAATGTAGGGGCCACCACGTCAAGCTCCTCGACGTATTCGCTAAACATACGCAGGCTGGTCACAGCGCCTTTGGAAGATGGACGTCTAGAAAAGCGCCCTGCCGTCATTATGATGCGAGACTCGAACGGAGCAAGAAACGGTGCAATTGCTGCAAAACGAACTATGATCAAATGTCGGCTTAAGAGATAAAGAAAATGCACAAACAATAGAGTCTACCATACCGGCTACGACAGGGGGCAGAGTTGGGAGTACTGGTAGCGCGACGATTTCCTCGTCCCCTCCTTCAATTTGTAGTGCCGCAATCAATTCAAAATTAACAACGGCTGGGTCGCCCGTCCTAGAAAGGAAAGGACGTCAGTTTAAAAACTATACTCACTGGCACCAGCAGGCAGAGTAACTTCCGACTGGAAGGAGAAATGCGGATTCAGCACTTGATACAGATGATCAAAGAGAACTCCTGAAAGGTTACGATGATACATGGTCAGTACACGAAAGATGCTATCCTCGATTTAAATTAAATCACAAACCCATACCTTCCAGCATTTGAGAGGACGCGAGAAAAGGCGAAGGGTCGGCAACCGGCGACGCTTCTTTGGGTGGCATGACCTCAATGCTCACCACACCTGCATTAGAAACAAAAAAGAAATGTCTTCAAAGGGGATTGAAAGGGATTGCGGAATAAAAAGGAAAACAATGACTCAAAATCTACCTGATGAGTCGCGAATCGAAACTGCGATAAGAGTATCATTAGGCGCAGCGACTCCTTCGCTCTCCTCCATTAGAAGGGTTTCGCCGCCCGTGCCTTCATCCCCCGATTCTACGAGAGCCGTCGTGACACTCGCAATACCAGGCGATGGCAGGGAACCGCGAGGGGAAAGAGTGGCAGTTGGGGCTGTCCCAGACTCCTGAGAAAGAGTAGCCACTTCGGGCTTGGTAGTTGTCGTCATCTCACCTGCCACCTCCTCACCAGGACTTGGCTCTACAGGGTATAATATATGAGAATCTGAAGATTAAACTCTAATAAAAGAACCCAGTGTTACGTTACCTTGGGTCGGCTTTTCAATTGCTTCCCGAGCCGCGCGTACCGCCTATCTATGAGCAGTAAGCAGGGAGGCCGGAGCACCCTCTGAAGAAACAGGGACTGGGGAAGCAGTGCTCGAGCCTGCACCTACAGCCAAGGTGGCATTGCGTTCCTTCGCTGCATGCCTCTTGCGCTTCCTTTCAGCCTGAGCCGCGAGAGATAACCTCCTCAGGACTTCCGATAAGGGTAAGCCATCATCTGAACCAAGTTCTGCCTCCGGCGCCGTTACGACTTCCATCATCGGCTGCTTTTGCGAGACCCCTAGTGACAACTGAAGGATAGCCGTAGCTGCAGTGGCCGACGCTAACGATGGAGCTGCGTCACCACTCGCGATCGGCACTGCACTTGGGATAACCTGAGTCGAGATAGTCCCTGCAATAAGATTAAAAAAAGAAGAGTTATTTTTCCCATAAAAAAGGGGGAATGAAAACACAGTAAGCCGAAATATACCAAGGCCCAACGAAGCGCAAAGCCTCTCTTCCTCTTCAAAAGTCTTGAGTGAAGCTGCAAGAGCCTCTTCGGCAAAGATACCTGTTGAAAAAAAATGTCAGTCAAAGTATAGAAATTAAAATGACCACGGAAAGATAAGACTGAAGTATACCTGATTGAGCAATGGTGATCAACACTGCTTCACTGCGAGCCAATTGCGCTGAAACCGCGATAGCAACCTCCAGATCGGTATCATCGGGTGCCATGAATAAACCTTCATTGGTCCCGTATTCACTCAAGCCCTCGCTGTAGGGAGCGTGGGGCTCCTGGCCGAGTACGACGTCGACAGAAAATATTGACTTCTTCTTTTTCTGTGAGAGAGTGCCGGCGGCCGATAACACAAGCTTGTGCTTGGTGGGCAACTTTGGACGACGAGTTCCAATCTCCGCACCTACACCAGATTCGGGAGACGCCACAGCTACCGCTTCTACAGGCACGCGGGGTACGGGTAGCTCAGGGATAACACGCGGTACCACAGCCGCAGCAGCTTCCCTCAAGGGAGGACGGACAATGGTCCATCGTTTCAAGGGAACGGCGGGATTACCAGCCGGGGCGGTGCCCTTGCGATCAAGCAGCAATCGCTTTTCCTCCCTAATAACGGCGCCCATCGAATGCTGGTACCACGCCACATATACGTTCAGGGCTTTTGGAACGCAACTCGGCTCACTAATAAAGAAATTAGAGCCGGTGTTCAACCGCATAAAATGATGCAACGCGCTCCGGATACCCTCTTCAGTAGCAGCCGGTTCTGCCAAGAAGGCCTCAAGCGGGACGCCCTGATTATAGTTTAACTGCTGGGCGAAATGATGCGGGTTGTATCTCATGAACAACACGGAATCATTCTGCCTAAACACGAGAAAGCCCGGCCTGATGGAGTATAAATGAAGAATCTCCCGAGCTTTCAAGATAGAGGCCCCGTCTTTAAAAATGTCCCGCAATGGCTGCATCGTCTTTGCGGATTCCTGGCCGATGCTCAGAATCTTATCGGTAAAGGTCATGCCATCTCCA
The DNA here is from genome assembly GCA_030015575.1 of Agapanthus africanus. Lineage (NCBI taxonomy): Eukaryota > Viridiplantae > Streptophyta > Magnoliopsida > Asparagales > Amaryllidaceae > Agapanthus > Agapanthus africanus. The sequence continues at coordinate 2,135,176 of JASDDO010000006.1, read as the reverse complement.
ACCGTGCGCGGACGAAGGAGCAAACCCCTAGCTTCCCGCTGTGTCGGATTCACAATAGATGCGTCAACTAGCCGCTTGATCCGAGGGAACTTGCACTTGTCGTAGAAGCATGGCTTTTTATGGATACCGAAGACGCCAAGTACATGTAGCTCGATCCATGACATAAAATAATGCATCGAGAAGTTCACGTGCTGCACCCCTGGTTCAGTAGTGTCTGCTGCCAAGCTGAGGCCGTGATAAAAACGGACTAACCCAGCGATCCCGACGGCCACTTCCATCCCAGCAACCATTCGGTGAGCTGGATAAAAAACGGACGGCCTCATATGGCGAGGGTGCATCGGAAGCGCAAACCAGCTTAGCCATAGCCCGAGGAACCCCAAAAAGAATGTTTCTTCGTCAATTCCAGGAGCTGCAAGTTCTGTGAAAGAGACGACCGGGGTGTTGGGGAGAATGAAATTTCTCTGATCCGCCTCAGCTGCCGGCTGGTTGTCCAAACCGAAACCAAAAGGATCGTCGAGTTTGGCGAATTTCGCGGCTTCCTTCGATAGGACTTCTGAGCGGAGAAAACGGGCGATGAACTCTGTGAAATTAACCCCACGGCCACCGGATTCGAGAAAAAGGCTCTCATAGATATTCAACACCTTTATCAAACTTAGGAATTGGTGTTGAATAGCATTCTCCGGGGTAAGACCCATTACCACTGATTTGGTGGCAAAAATGTACTCGTCCGGATGAAGCAGCTCCTCGTAGTGCTCTCCTCTAACAGGTAAGCCAGAGACCTCTGCAAACTCCTCTAAAGAAATTGAAACTTCTCGATCCAACAGAAGGAAGGTGTGAGTCGGAATGTTCCATTGCTCCAGAAAAGCCTTAACCCACCAGGCAGGGGGCGTAGAATATTAAAAAATAGAAGCGTAAATCATGGGATACAACCCAAGCTTCAGCAGTTGCGACTTCTTAGCCGACAAAATATAGCAGGCCCATTGCAGATATCCGGCTGGGTGACGGGGAGTTAAGCCTATGTTATATGGCTGCCCCCAAAGGCGCGGCTCACCCTGGCATATACATCGTCCTAAAGTATCCAAAGCCGCCGGCGGCTGTACGGGTATTGCAGCCATAGAAGGCTGAAGGAGACCCTCTGAAGTCCAATTGACCTCCTCCATGGCATAGTTTATCGGGGGTGCATCTGCATAAGGGATCGTCGAGATAGGCTCCGAAGGTGTCGCACAAGAAAAGCTCCGTCGGCCCATGATAATTTGACTGTACCATCTACCCCATAGATGAAGATTCTTTCGCTCTGGATCATGATCTTTGATCGACGTGAAGACTTCCCTATCCACAGGCGCTTCTGGGAATTCGCCTTCCGAACGGACGAACGGGAAAGAAGTGTCGAAAGACATAGTACCTGCATGGAAAAGAACAAAATTTTCAGCCGTCAATGCTACAGTTTAAGTTCTATCACTAGGTACTTTAAATTCGTACCGCACTGCAATGCAGTGGAAAAGGACCAAAAGGGACCCACTCAATCTAGATGACAGTTCATCATTAATAAAACAGTCTCATCATTTGATGAGACTGTCATTAAATGAGGAAATCCTCAAAAGATTCTCATTTAATGAGGGGCCCTCGGGCCAAGGAGTAAATCTCCCATTGAGAGCAGTGCTCTACAACAGAGTGACATTTGTCAGCTCTGATGATGAAAAGAATAAAAATTCCTCAAGAAAAATTCTAAGAGCCATGCTCTGTAAAAATGATGGAATAACCCATCGGAAAACTTAAAATAAAGCTTTTAATGAATCTAAAATTCCAAGATCTTCAAGATCTGTGAACTCTAAGAGTTCTTCATGAACAATGTTCTAGTTCATAGGTTAAAATCACCCTAAAATAAAAAGATTATATCTTGAAGATCTCTGATCTAAAGATGAGTATGGCTCTGTTAATGGGTAAAACCATAAAGATGTATTTTTAGATCTATGATCTAAGGAGAGCAAAACTCTGTTAAAAGTTCAATTCTTACCTAAGTTGGGCAGAGTTTTGACTCTTAAGAAATTTCTTAAGGGAAAGAGCTATGCTCTGAAAGAGAATTAATTCTCAGAAAACAAGAAAGAAGATAAACAGAGATCATCTCAAGGGCTAAAGGCCCTATTTATAGGCACTGAGATGCCGTTTCAACTTCTGAGTTGATCCAATGGTATAGATGATGCCACCGCTGCACTCACGTGTGGGCCACGTGAGCGCAACGGGGAGGGCATTTGTTTTCCCCAATCAGAGTAAAGCTCTGTTCAAATTTTGAAATTTGAAATGAAGCAGCGCTTCATAATAGCGCCAGCGCTAAGAGTCAAAAACTCTACTGCAGCGCTCATGTGCAAAGCACATGGGCGCTGCATTCTAAGCAGCACACCACGTGCAAAGCACATGAGCGCTAGCAATGCAAGCAGCGCACCACGTGCAAAGCACGTGAGCGCTAGCGCTAAGAGTGCTGCACTCTAAAGCGGCGCACCACGTGCAGAGCACGTGAGCGCTAGCGATAGAACAAAATGTTCTCGGCCCTTGGATCAAAGATCCAACGAACATGATTAAAAATCATCAATTGACCAGAATAAAATTCTGTTGATGAAACATTCCTCAGAATCTTTCCAAACAGAAAAGATTGTGCTTTGAAAATCAGAGCACCGTTGGATCAATGATCCAAGGGTGATTAAAAAAAATCACCAAAATACAGAATAAATTCTGTATAGGGAAAATTTCCCAATCTTGTTAAAAAAAAGAAGATTGCCTTCTGTAAATCAGAAGCCCTTGGATCAAAGATCCAACGGGGGAAACATCCACAAATCAATTAGAGAAAAGATCTTTTCAACCGATTCAACAAATCAGCCTACCCTATATAAAGGCCCCAAGACTTCAAGTCTCACAGTGAGGAACCCCCCACAAACTTTGAAAAAGTTCAGAAAGAAGAGTAAACTCTTAGCAGAAGAAGAATTTCTTCAAAGTAAAAAAAAAGAGATCAAAGCATCTCATCAGAAAAAGAACTTAGTTCTTATGCTGGATCATAGATCTTTAAGACAAATTGTCTTTCACAAAAGAAATCATAACATCTCATCATAAAAATGGGGGAGAATAATTCAATTCTCTTAGGATCACAGATCCATAAAGGCAAAGCCTTTCATTAAAAATATAAGAGATTGAAATATCTCCTATAAAATAAGAACTTTGTTCATAGATCTATGAGACAAAGTCTCGTATAAGAGAAAATTTAATTCTCAGAGCGCAAAGCTGCCTAAAAAGAGCTTTAGCGCTCTAACTAAAAAGGAGCGCCTCAACGCTCCAAATCTAGCGCACAACGCTGCAGAGCCTTAACGCTCCAAACTTAAACAGAAGCGCTCTGCGCTCATTAACTGGCGCTCAACGCCAAGCGCGCCACGTGCCCCTTACGTGTGCGCTACTGCGCTCATTGACTGGCGCTCATCGCAAAGCGCGCCACGTGCTCCTCACGTGTGCGCTACTTAACAGAAGCGCTTTGCGCTCTTTGACTGGCGCTCACCGCCAAGCGCGCCACGTGCTCCCCACGTGTGCGCTACTTAAATAATAAGCGCACTGCGCTCATTGACTGGCGCACAGCGCCAAGTGTGCCACGTACTCCTCACGTGCGCGCTAAGAGAACATAAACTGTTCTTTAAATGATAAAGCCCTAGAACTATAATGAGGGCTCAGCATCCAATAAAAGACAAAAAGATTGTCAGAACCCAAACCAATGCGCAGCATTGTTAAATGTTCAACATTTTAACTAAATGGGTCGAGCCCAATGTGGCCACAGGACCGTAATTCAGATTAATTGAGCCCATATGCTCATAAATCTTTGATATTAGTCCCAAATTGGACTACAGATCTCCCAACCAATATTGGTTCAAAGGTATATCTCTTCATTCCTCTGATATGTGTCGTTGTAATCCTTCAACGTCTTCAGAGAGGTGACAGGTCCCGACAACCAGACATTCCATAGAATGTGGGGTCCTTAAACTCATGGACTATGATGTCTTTAAACTTTACAGACTATGACGTCTTTAAACTAGACTATGATGTCTTTAAACTCCATGGACTACGATGTCCTTAAACTTTTGGACCACAAAGTCCCTAAACTAAAACAATAAAGTCTAAATGCTCTTTTGTAGGATCTAAATGATCCTGTTAAGTAGATCTTAGTCTAAAATTAGACTAACGTATCCTTAACAAATGGTTAAGTTGATCTTAGTCTAAAATTAGACTAACGTATCCTTAACAAACGTTTAAGTTGATCTTAGTCTCAAATGAGATTAACGATCCTTAAACCCAACCCAAACCCAAATCTAAGAAAATAAGGATTTAGACTAATCCACGCCCTACGGGCGACAACATAAATTAGTCTCCGTATACAATCCACAGGCAACCAAAAATAAAACAAACACACACGACACAAAGTGACCATCTGGAGAAGGAGAAAGTGGTTACCGCGATGCAGTAGCGTAATTAACAGCAGGGGTTGCACCTGCAGGGAAGAGCGTCCCCGCAATCAAAAACCCCTCACCATGAGGGGGAATCTGACGAAGTCTGCTACATCAGCCGCATCCGTCTAAACCTTCGATACAGGGTGCCATAAATCAACTTGGCATCTTCGGAGAGGTAGACGGATAAAACCAAATAGCATCTGCCTCCAAAATTCAGGCCGGACGTCCCAACGTCCCGGTCGCGTCTTTTGGCGGTGAACAGGGATGGCTATCCATTTCGGGATAACCCCCTCAGGTATCGCGGGCTTCTTCACAGGCCCATTGGAGTTTTGGCCCAGTCTATTGAAAATCGAGGTGTTGAATTTGGGCGACCCGTTGAGAGGGGCCACAGTAGTTGCAAGCCAATCAAAGACCGACTTCTTCGGAGCTTCTTGTAACGGCAGTTGTCACGCCCCGCTTCCCAAAAATACGGAAAACGAGGGATGACTAGGCCAGCCATGCTCCTACGGTCAAGGAATCATTCCGCCGTAGTCACACTTCGGCTTCTAGCATTACATGATAATCAGTAAATAAAGCGCAGTGGTAAAGGAATCACATCACTAATTTATTACATTAATATTCCATTGTTCACAAATTTCAGATAACAAGAACAAATACTAACCAAAGTCAAACTTACGATCACTTTTATGGAAAGCAGAAAAAGAAGGTACACCAGTCTAAATCTCCGTGAACTCGAAGGGTAGATCCGTCTCCTGTGCTGGTCCTCCCGCGGGATCTGAGCATGCATACTCAGGTCGTCAGAGCGACACAATAACAATATTATTATAATGAGACGAAACAGGTATATGAAGTAATACTGGTGTAAGAACAATGCAAGTAATCACTATGTCGTTATATGGTGCAGAATATGTTATGTGTCCCTATCGGTCTCTAGGTCAAATTTGAAATCACATAGTGGAAGGAGGATCATGTTTAATAGGAGTCTCGTACATACCCGAGACAACGGCCCACATGCTCGGGACATAACCCTGTCAGCCAGATCGCTAGATCCTATCCTACATGTATCAGTATCTCTGTTCGAATGATCATCCTCTAAACACGGTCCCGCTAAATACGATACTCTTTCCACTTTGATTTCCCCTTTTTCCCCAGGTTACACTATTTATGATATTAATCTAGTTGTGTACAAGTATACCAATGGCACGGTTTCATCACTGTCCACTGTATCAATCACTGTCACGAATATTCACTTTCCATTGGTGTACTCGTCACTCCTAAACCAACATCTATCACGCACGATAATGCAATGTCCACACGCACTAACACTGAGTATATGACAAGGGTATGATATATGTATTGTATGCTACCAATAAGTTCTGTATGTTATGAATTAACATGCGTGTCATGAATTAAAATAAATTGCACAAATTACCGTGTTAAGAATTCAGCAAAAGTGATGTAAGTGAGATATATAGAACAATCAGTCTGTAATTCATCAAAATTTGTTCCAGTTCAATCGGAGTTCCGGTTCTCAAGATATAGCTATTTCAGTTTAAGTGCTCGCGGCTGGAAATTCAGTTTCAGAACTGAATGTCCATTTCGCGGCACGAATTGCACCCAGTTGGGGTCAGAATTTAGTGACGTTACAGTTACATGAAATCTAGGGTTTCCAATAGAGTATTCAACGCAATAGACGGATCCTCAATCGCATCTGTACTTTGAAAGCTATGCACAGTTTAATCTCAATATGTCATTTCTGAACCTGTTCTGGACAGATATACCTTCTGCCCTTTTAAATACATTTAAAAATAGCAAACGGCGATGAAATGGAATGGAACCACTTGGTTTGTTTAACTAACAGAAATATCTTTATTCTACTGTAGGATTCCGTAACATACGACTTCAAGAAACACAGTGGTGCAGGTCTTTGGACAGAACACAATAATCAGAAACGCTCTGGACTGCAGTCCAGAGTCGTGTTCCGACCCAGTTATCATCATCATTACAGAACAGAAATCATTAGGATTTTCCATAGGGTTAAAGTTTGTCGAGCCGGATTCGAATTAAGCCCTCGAACGCAGCATTCCAGTTTGAACATAATTGATGGTGATTTTATTCGTTTTCAGGTACGAGGAAATTCTAGTTTAAACGGCATATTTGGGGGTATCAATTTTTGTTACAAACAATCGTATTTTCCAGCGAGATTCCTACACTATATTTATCATCCTATGGGCCTACAGATAGTATCAATTTCCGTCAAAATAAACAATCATTTTCATGGGAGATTAGTATCGAACACATAGGTTGTATTATGTATCGGTATTTGGCAAATCCGTAACCTAGATATTTTAGGTTATACCACTAATATTTTAGCATGAAGCAAGTAAGCACTTGCCTGGAAGATGTCTCGGGGTCACACGGCAGCAACGATGTCGCGAACGCGCGTTGTACGCCGCGAAACAAGTTCGCGCGAGCCTCGATCGAACACGGGTTTTACGTCGAAGTTTCCAAGTGCTCGCTGGAGGTATAGAGTGTGCTCTGTGGGTGGCCTGGGACTTACTGGGGTCGACGATATCGGCGGTGGTCGCTCCGGCAGCGTGCACGGAGAGTGCGCAGTGAGGGAAAAATGGGTTTTTTTTTGTGTGTTTTGGAGAGAGAGAGGGGGAGCAGAGGGGGTCGGGTCTGGAGAGACGAGGGTTGTGCTGAGGATGTAGGGATGTCGACGTCGTGGTGGGGAGTTCTCCGGCGTGAGGGTGCCGGTGGTGATCGAGGTCGGGCACGAGTAGGTGGATGTGCAGGGGGAAAGCTCGGCAGATGGAGGAGGAGGCTGCAGTGATCGTGGAGTTGGTAGGGGAGAACCGAGAGAGGAGGACGAGGTGGTGTGGCCGTCGGCGACGTCGTCGTCGTCGGTGTAGGGATGGAGCTAGTGAGTTACTCGAGGGTTCGTGGGGGAAAACTGGAGGGGGTTAGAGAGTTTTGAGGGGCTTGGAGGTGAGAGTGAGGTGAGGAGTTGGAGAGCGTGAGTCAGAGGGAGTCGTGGTCGGGGTCGTGGGTGACGGCGAGGGCGACGTGGGGAGCTCGGCGCGACGTGGGGGCGACGTGGGAGAAGGAAACGAGCGGGAAATTTTTATCGCGAGGGGAGAAGAAGGATTTAGAAGCGGGTCGGGTTGGTTAGAGGAGGCAGGCCGGGGAGAACGGGCCGGGCTCAAAAATATCCTTTTAAAAAATTAAAAATAGAAGTGGGCTGAGAAGGAGAGTGGGCCGAGGGATATAAAATTAATTGAAGGATTATATGAGCTGTGGGCTGGAAAATCGAACGGGCCAGGGATAATTATAAGGGATTTATTTTAAGAATTTTGAATAGGCTGGGCTGAATAGGACTTAGGGTTTTAATTTATATTACCCTTGGTTTTAATTCGGCTTTGGTTTCAGGTTTTAACTTTTAGGGTTTGGAAAAATATCAATATTAGGCTTAAACAATCAATTCAAAATATGAGGGAAAAAGAAAAGAAACTATTGGAATTCAGAGAATCGGGAACTTTTATTGAATTGGAAACGGGGATTTACATCATACCCCCCTTAACAAAATTTTCGTCCTCGAAATTTGACAAGGATGCAAGAATACATGGTACTAAACAAAAAGATGTGGATATCGATCACGGATCTCTTCCTCCCGCTCCCAGGTGGATTCTCCTGGGGAACGACCACCCCAAGACACTCGGACTAAAGGAATGCTCTTATTCTTCAGCACTTTCTCTCTGCAGTCGAGAATGGTAGTAGGCTGCTCCTCGTACGATAAATCGGTACCCAAAACTAGCTCCGAATGGTCTAGGACATGGCTCTCATCCCGAACATATCGCCGCAACTGTGACACGTGAAAGGTATTGTGCACACCAGCTAGCGATGGAGGCAAGGCGAGTCGATAGGCCACCTCTCCTACTCGCTCTAGCACCTCAAAAGGTCCGATAAAGCGGGGACTAAGTTTTCCCCGACCTCCGAACCTGATAACTCCACGAGTAGGGGAAATCTTCAAGAACACATGATCTCCGACTTCGAACTCGAGTGCCCTTCTGCTGGTGTCTGCCCAACTCTTCTATCGATCCTAAGCCGCCTTGATGCGCTGTCTGATCAGTTGAACTTTGTCGACTGTCTGAACGATGAGTTCGGGGCCCAGTAGTCTTCGCTCTCCCACATCATCCCAACATACTGGAGATCGACACTTCCGCCCGTATAGTGCTTCAAAAGGAGCCATCTGAATGCTAGCCTGATAACTATTGTTATAAGAGAACTCAACTAGATGCAGATGGTCCTCCCAGGAACCTTGAAAGTCCAACATACAGGCTCTCAACATGTCCTCGAGCGTCTGAATCGTACGCTCGGATTGTGCATCCGTCTATGGGTGATAAGCTGTGCTGAAATTTAGGCGGGTACCCAAGCTCTCCTGTAAGCTATTCCAAAAGTGTGACAAGAATCTCGTGTCCCGGTCTGACACAATGCTGACTGGAACACCGTGAAGTCGTACAATCTCCTGCATATAGCTTTCTGCCAATGATTCTGTCGACTGTCCCACTCGGAAGGGTAGAAAGTGTGCAGCTTTTGTGAGGCGATCAACGATAACCCAAATGGCGTTATTGCCCCTAGGGCTCCGTGGTAAGGCCGTCACGAAATCCATAGTAATGCGCTCCCACTTCCATTCCGGTATCGGCAGGGGTTGTAACAGTCCTGCTGTCCTCTGATGCTCCGCCTTCACCTGCTGACATACCAAGCACCTGGATACGAACCTCGCAATTTCCCGCTTCATTCCGTTCCACCAAAAGTGCTGCTTTAGGTCCTGATACATTTTCGTACTTTCCGGATGCACAGAATAAGCTGAACTGTGTGCTTCAGCCAACACTTCTTCTCGAACACCTCCCTTAGGTATGCAGAGTCTGCTACCGAATCTCAGTGAGCCATCTTCATGTATAATCAAATCCGTTCTCAGTCCAGCTTCCACTTCCTCTCTAAACCTTTGCAATCGGGGATCGTCCGCTTGCGCAGTCTTGATGCGGTCCACCAAAGAAGATTGCACCTGCAGCTGCTAAAGTTGACTGAGTGCGTTCGGCGTAACGACTTCAAGTTCAAGCCTCTGAAAGTCCTCAATAATGCTCCTCTGATCGGTCAACATCATGACCTCTGGCTTGCGACTGAGCGCATCTGGTACAACATTCACCTTCCCCGGGTGATACTGAAGGTCTAAGTCGTAATCTGCCATCAGCTCTAGCCATCGTCGCTGCCTCATATTCAATTCCTTCTGGGTGAAAACATACTTCAAACTTTTGTGATCAGTGTACACCTCCACTTTCTCTCCCAATAGATAGTGCCTCCAAATCTTCAATGCAAAGACTACCGCAGCTAACTCCAAGTCATGAGTAGGGTAGTTCTTCTCGTGGTTTCTCAGTTGTCGAGAGGCGTAAGCAACCACACGTCCGTGCTGCATCAAAACACAGCCTAAACCCTTCCCTGAGGCATCACTGTGTATCACCAAACCACCTGAATCATTTGGTACAGTAAGAATAGGCGCCGTGGTTAATTTCTGCTTTAGTGTGTCGAATGCCTGAGTGCACTCCTCTGTCCATGTAAACGGCACGTCCTTCCGTGTCAGCCTCGTCAATGGTTCCGCAATTCTGGAGAAATCTTGGACGAATCTCTGATAATAGCCTGCCAATCCCAGAAAACTCCTGATCTCAGCCACTGACTTCGGCGTCGGCCAATCTCTGACAGATTCTATCTTTGCCGGGTCCACCGAAATGCCTTCGCCCGAAACAATATGTCCCAAAAACTGTACCTTGTCGAGCCAGAACTCACACTTACTTAGCTTCGCATACAGCTTCTCCTCCCGAAGAATTTGTAAGACCGTGCGCAAATGTTCAGCGTGCTCCTCCTGAGTCTTCGAGTAGACAAGTATGTCGTCGATAAACACAACGACAAACGTGTCCAAGTATTTTGCGAACACCCTGTTCATCAAGTCCATGAATATTGCTGGGGCGTTGGTAACGCCGAACGGCATCACAAGAAACTCGTAATGTCCGTATCGGGTCCTGAAAGCCGTCTTGCACACATCCTCGGCTGCTACCCTGATTTGATGATACCCAGAACGGAGGTCCAACTTCGAGAAAACCTTGGCTCCACTTAGCTGATCAAAAAGGTCGTCAATGCGCGGTATTGGGTACTTGTTCTTTATTGTGACCTTGTTCAGCTTCCGGTAATCTATACACATTCGCAACGATCCATCCTTCTTCTTTACCAATAGAACTGGTGCACCCCACGGTGAAGCGCTTGGCCGAATGAATCCTTTCTCCAATAGTTCTTCAACCTGCTTCTTCAATTCCGCCAGTTCAACTGGTGCCATTCTGTATGGGGCTCTGGATACTGGGGCTGTACCTGGAGTTAAGTCGATTGAGAACTCCAAAATTCGAGGAGGTGGTAGACTTGGTAAATCCTCGGGAAAAACGTCCAGAAAGTCCCGAACAATTTCTGGGGCTGGGCTCCTATCAATCTCCATAGCTGTCAGCTCCTTAGGCTTTGCTCTGTATTTAGCTGGCTCCAAAGATTCGCTTCCGCCCTCGAAAACAAACTCCGGGTGATTGGGAATGCGGAAGATCACATTCCTTGCATGACAATCGATAACAACATGAAAAGTGCTCATCCAATCCATCCCAAGAATTGCGTCGTAACTGCCTGTCCCAATTAGGAGGAAATTCGCATAGAATTCCCTGCCACACACTACAACCGGGCATAATCTACATTCTCGACTAGATATTATGATGCCATTACCCGTATGAATTTCCCATCCCTTTGTTAGTGGTTCATGTGGTATTGAGTGTGTATCCGTGAAATGCTCAGACAAGAAATAATGCGATGCTCCTGAATCAAAAAGTACTCTAGCTGGCAAGGAATGTATGAGTAGGGTACCTGTAACCACATCTCCTGACGCTTCCGCCTGCTCGGAGGTCAAGGTGAAAGCCCGTCCCTGACCGCGACCTGTAAAGGGTTGTCTCTGCTCCTGCGGCCTCTGCTGTGGCGGTCCAGAACTTCCCTGTACCTCTGCTCGCTCAGGGCAACTGCCAATCCTGTGCTGACTGGAACCGCAGATCAAGCACTGTCCCTTGGCACGGTGACAGTCCTTCTGGGTATGTCATCCTCTACCGCAATAGCCGCAAGTTACGCCCTGTCCCTGGGGGCGATGCTGTGGTACGAACGGGCGCTTCATTTGTGTCGTTCCTGCTCTGTGAACCGGTATGGCTCCCCGAGATGGCGTGTGGGTACGTGCTGGAACGACTGGGGGTCTCCTGAACTTGTTAATCAATTGCTCCTGAACTCTCGCTGCGTTGAGCACCTGTGCGAAAGTCTGTAAATCCAACGATGCAATCAACTGCTGCAACTCAAAATCTAACCCCTGAAGGAAACGCCTGGCCCTGGTGACTTCTGAGGCGACCATGTACGGAGCGAAACGACTCAAGCGGTTGAACTCTGCCGCGTAAACATCCACTGGGCGTCCATTCTTCTTCAAAAGAATAAACCTCTCCTCCATCTCTGTCTTGGCTGTGGAAGGAAAGTAATGATCCAGGAAACACTCCTTAAACTTGCTCCATTCGATCGGCCTGTCAAGTCTGCTCTCTTCCACCGACCACCATGTACGGGCTTCGTCTTCTAATTGTACCTTTATCACGTCCACTCTGTCTTCTTCTGGAACCCTGGCGGCTGTCAATAAATTCTCCATGTTCACCAGCCATTGTTCAGCCTCAAGGGGTTCAGCTAGCCCTGTAAACGCAGCTGGGTGTAACCGTCGGAAGTCTGCTACTGTACCAGCCCTTGCATGATAAGCTGGTGGAACAACGCCCTCGGGGGCGGTAATAAGTGCGGAGGGTCCTCCTGTGGCGGTAATCGCCCTGAGTCCCTCAGTGAGCAAGTCGGTCTTCCTCTCCTGAGCTTCCGCGAGAGTGGTCAGTGCACTGAGTATCCTTTCCGTGCGGTCCTGAGAGCTGGAGTCCGAGGAGGGGTCGTTCGGGGACGTCATATCACTGGAAGATTCAAAAGGATAAGATCAGATTCAGGGATGGAAATCAAGAGTGGTGAAACAAGAATATCGTAATACAGCATAGTTAATGTTATCCCTTGATACTAAACACAGGCTCTGATACCAACTAAACCATGTCACGCCCCGCTTCCCAAAAATACGGAAAACGAGGGATGACTAGGCCAGCCATGCTCCTACGGTCAAGGAATCATCCCGCCGTAGTCACACTTCGGCTTCTAGTATTACATGGTAATCAGTAAATAAAGCGCAGTGGTAAAGGAATCACATCACTAATTTATTACATTAATATTCCATTGTTCACAAATTTCAGATAACAAGAACAAATACTAACCAAAGTCAAACTTATGATCACTTTTATGGAAAGCAGAAAAAGAAGGTACACCAGTCTAAATCTCCGTGAACTCGAAGGGTAGATCCGTCTCCTGTGCTGGTCCTCCCGCGGGATCTGAGCATGCATACTCAGGTCGTCAGAGCGACACAATAACAATATTATTATAATGAGACGAAACAGGTATATGAAGTAATACTGGTGTAAGAACAATGCAAGTAATCACTATGTCGTTATATGGTGCAGAATATGTTATGTGTCCCTATCGGTCTCTAGGTCAAATTTGAAATCACATAGTGGAAGGAGGATCATGTTTAACAGGAGTCTCGTACATACCCGAGACAACGGCCCACATGCTCGGGACATAACCCTGTCAGCCGGATCGCTAGATCCTATCCTACATGTATCAGTATCTCTGTTCGAATGACCATCCTCTAAACACGGTCCCGCTAAATACGATACTCTTTCCACTTTGATTTCCCCTTTTTCCCCAGGTTACACTATTTATGATATTAATCTAGTTGTGTACAAGTATACCAATGGCACGGTTTCATCACTGTCCACTGTATCAATCACTGTCACGAATATTCACTTTCCATTGGTGTACTCGTCACTCCTAAACCAACATCTATCACGCACGATAATGCAATGTCCACACGCACTAACACTGAGTATATGACAAGGGTATGATATATGTATTGTATGCTACCAATAAGCTCTGTATGTTATGAATTAACATGCGTGTCATGAATTAAAATAAATTGCACAAATTACCGTGTTAAGAATTCAGCAAAAGTGATGTAAGTGAGATATATAGAACAATCAGTCTGTAATTCATCAAAATTTGTTCCAGTTCAATCGGAGTTCCGGTTCTCAAGATATAGCTATTTCAGTTTAAGTGCTCGCGGCTGGAAATTCAGTTTCAGAACTGAATGTCCATTTCGCGGCGCGAATTGCACCCAGTTGGGGTCAGAATTTAGCGACGTTACAGTTACATGAAATCTAGGGTTTTTAATAGAGTATTCAACGCAATAGACAGATCCTCAATCGCATCTGTACTTTGAAAGCTATGCACAGTTTAATCTCAATATGTCATTTCTGAACCTGTTCTGGACAGATATACCTGCCCTTTTAAATACATTTAAAAATAGCAAACGGCGATGAAATGGAATGGAACCACTTGGTTTGTTTAACTAACAGAAATATCTTTATTCTACTGTAGGATTCCGTAACATACGACTTCAAGAAACACAGTGGTGCAGGTCTTTGGACAGAACACAATAATCAGAAACGCTCTGGACTGCAGTCCAGAGTCGTGTTCCGACCCAGTTATCATCATCATTACAGAACAGAAATCATTAGGATTTTCCATAGGGTTAAAGTTTGTCGAGCCGGATTCGAATTAAGCCCTCGAACGCAGCATTCCAGTTTGAACATAATTGATGGTGATTTTATTCGTTTTCAGGTACGAGGAAATTCTAGTTTAAACGGCATATTTGGGGGTATCAATTTTTGTTACAAACAATCGTATTTTCCAGCGAGATTCCTACACTATATTTATCATCCTATGGGCCTACAGATAGTATCAATTTCCGTCAAAATAAACAATCATTTTCATGGGAGATTAGTATCGAACACATAGGTTGTATTATGTATCGGTATTTGGCAAATCCGTAACCTAGATATTTTAGGTTATACCACTAATATTTTAGCATGAAGCAAGTAAGCACTTGCCTGGAAGATGTCTCGGGGTCACACGGCAGCAACGATGTCGCGAACGCGCGTTGTACGCCGCGAAACAAGTTCGCGCGAGCCTCGATCGAACACGGGTTTTACGTCGAAGTTTCCAAGTGCTCGCTGGAGGTAGAGAGTGTGCTCTGTGGGTGGCCTGGGACTTACTGGGGTCGACGATATCGGCGGTGGTCGCTCCGGCAGCGTGCACGGAGAGTGCGCAGTGAGGGAAAAATGGGTTTTTTTTGTGTGTTTTGGAGAGAGAGAGGGGGAGCAGAGGGGGTCGGGTCTGGAGAGACGAGGGTTGTGCTGAGGATGTAGGGATGTCGACGTCGTGGTGGGGAGTTCTCCGGCGTGAGGGTGCCGGTGGTGATCGAGGTCGGGCACGAGTAGGTGGATGTGCAGGGGGAAAGCTCGGCAGATGGAGGAGGAGGCTGCAGTGATCGTGGAGTTGGTAGGGGAGAACCGAGAGAGGAGGACGAGGTGGTGTGGCCGTCGGCGACGTCGTCGTCGTCGGTGTAGGGATGGAGCTAGTGAGTTACTCGAGGGTTCGTGGGGGAAAACTGGAGGGGGTTAGAGAGTTTTGAGGGGCTTGGAGGTGAGAGTGAGGTGAGGAGTTGGAGAGCGTGAGTCAGAGGGAGTCGTGGTCGGGATCGTGGGTGACGGCGAGGGCGACGTGGGGAGCTCGGCGCGACGTGGGGGCGACGTGGGAGAAGGAAACGAGCGGGAAATTTTTATCGCGAGGGGAGAAGAAGGATTTAGAAGCGGGTCGGGTTGGTTAGAAGAGGCAGGCCGGGGAGAACGGGCCGGGCTCAAAAATATCCTTTTAAATAATTTAAAATAGAAGTGGGCTGAGAAGGAGAGTGGGCCGAGGGATATAAAATTAATTGAAGGATTATATGAGCTGTGGGCTGGAAAATCGAACGGGCCAGGGATAATTATAAGGGATTTATTTTAAGAATTTTGAATAGGCTGGGCTGAATAGGACTTAGGGTTTTAATTTATATTACCCTTGGTTTTAATTCGGCTTTGGTTTCAGGTTTTAACTTTTAGGGTTTGGAAAAATATCAATATTAGGCTTAAACAATCAATTCAAAATATGAGGGAAAAAGAAAAGAAACTACTGGAATTCAGAGAATCGGGAACTTTTATTGAATTGGAAACGGGGATTTACAGCAGTGGGGCATTGAAGCTCATTGGTGGCAGCATGGTCCTAAAGAACAGCCTAGTGGTGGCTTGCGTCACCTGTTCCACTGGCATCGTAAAAAGGGAGGCCGCTTTAAGCCTATAGGTCACTCCTCCGGCAGGGAGGGAGTGGGAGTTATTGCAGTTGTTGCAGTTGAAAGCCATTGATCTTCTGTTTTCTGCACGGATCAAGACACCAAATCTTAGTACCTCGAATTCAGGGGCAACCATAGCAAACCACGATTTGTTCGCGAAACACGACACACGAAGTGTGGAGTGGAAAGAGGAAAAGATCCCACCGGGCGTGCCAGAATCTGTTTACCGCCGAAAACGGAGACGAAACCGCATAAGTCGTCTTGCCTGAATTTAGGGGCAGATACTATTTGGTTTTATTCGTCCACCTCTCCGAAGATACCAAGTTGATTTATGGCACCGTGTATCGGAGGTCTAGACAGATGCGGCCGTTGTAGTGGACTTCGTCGGATTCCCCCTCACTTGCTAGGGGTTTTTTGATTGCGAAACGCTCTTCCCTGCAGGCGCAAGCCACTGCTGTTAATTACGCTACCGCAACGCGGTAACCACTTTCTCCTTCTCCAAATGGTCACTTCGTGTCGTGTATGTTTGTTTTGTTTTTGGTTGCCCGTAGATTGTATACGGAGACCAATTTATGTTGTCGCCCGTAGGGCGTGGATTAGTCCAAATCCGTATTTTCTTAGATTTGGTTTTGGGTTGAGTTTAAGAATCGTTAATCTCATTTGAGACTAAGATCAACTTAAACGTTTGTTAAGAATACGTTAGTCTAATTTTAGACTAAGATCTACTCAACAGGATCATCTTCATCTTGTAAGAGATGGGAGCTGAGTTCATCTTTGGAGACATTATTAAAAATTGATTGCCTGGAAACCTGCATGAAAGAGCATTATTTTAGTATAAATATAGATATGTATATTGATTGAGTTCACATGAATGTTTAACCCGAAATATGGGAGGAAAGATAGGTCCCACCGGGCGTGCCAGAATCTGTAGTGTGTTTTTCGTTACCCCATTGAGATGGGAATACGCGCGTGCTTGTCAGACGTACTACAGATTCCCCCAGCCTAGGGTAGGCTGGGGTTTATTGATTGTGGGGATCCGAATCTCCGGCAGCCACGGAATAAGCTGCCGTTAATTACCCCTTGCCTTTAGAGCGAGAGAAGCTCCGATTGACGGGTCGAACAGGTCATGCAAACTCAATGTGCAGTGTTGTGTTTTGAAGGGGTGTTGGATATATCGGGGGCCCCGCAAAGTTTTTACAGGGGCAGCGGGATAGGGGTTAAGGGGGCTAGCAGCTCCCTTACGGGGTGCGGGGCAGCGCCCCGTTAGAAATTTTTTCTAACGGGGGAAGTATTTTTAGTGTGGAGTGTGTATAAAATGAGGGAAAATTGCGTCCAAAGGACGCGTGGGTGCCAGCGCCTCGCGCGCGCTGGGCGTCGGGCTCCAGGAGCCCGCCTCACGTGCTTGGCATGCGGGCACTGGGCTCCAGAGCGCCGGCGCCCCACGTGCTTGGCACGCGGGCGCTCGGCGTCAGCAACAAAAGGGACTTAGTCCCTGCATAGGGAGCTGTGCTCCTGAATGGAAATATTTATTATTTTATATATATATATATATATATATATATTTTGAGGAGTTGAACTCCTAAGATATTTTGGAACTGATGAAAGGGGCTTCTCTCTTGAGCCCTGGATCTTCCCCAAAGTGTGGTTCTTGGAAGTGGGTCTCCTTCTTCCTCCTCTGTTGGCCGGATCTTGAAGAACAAGAAGTATGAGATTTTAAAAATCTCTCCTTTTTGAGATCTAATGGAAGATCTGAGCTCTCCTTTATGGGTTTTGTTGTGAAAAACTATTTATTTTTGGTAGATAAAGAGTAAAACTCTTGATTTAATTCAAAAAAAGGAAGAAGTCCTAGAACCTTGAGGAAGGAGAAGGAGGCACATAAACCCTAACCTTTTTTAGAGGAATGAAAAGTGTATCTTTTATTCATCATCATGTTGGCTTATATAGGCTTACACATTTACACATAGCCCCTTGGGCTTTACAAAATGGCATTTTGCTCATCCCATGCCTCATGTGCTCATTTCTTTTGCACATAAGCCATGGGCTTTATAAAAATTTGGATTTATGCCCATTTTTCTTATATTCATGCATAAAAAATTACATCAAAGTTATTTATTACATGATTTTTATTTTGGCATGGAGGGGGGCCGGCCGCTTCATGTTCGGACTCGACTTGGGCATGGGCCCACTTGATCTGGGCTTGGGCCCACTTGATCTTGTCTTGGGGTTGATCTCGACTTTGACTTGGTCAACCGGGGTGCAATTTTCGACCCCAACAATAGGATGACCCACGGTGGGGTGCACAAGTTACCGAATTCCGTAAAGCGCTGGATGGCCCACTCACTTTGTTGATTGGGGTTGTCTCGCCTCTGGGATTGGCGGGTGGCTTACCGCGCTCGTAGGGGTCCAGGCTATCCACATGACAGGGAACGTCGAGTTTCATTTATAGATCAAATGAAACTCGAGACTCCAAAATTATCCGCTATTCTTGTTATTTATTAGTTTTCTGTGATGTTGTTCACCGCCGAAAACATAGACGAACTGGGATTGAACGTCTTACCTGAATTTGAGGGCATATACTATTTGGACTTCTCCATCCACCTCTCCGAAGATACCAAGTTGATTTATGGCACTGTATATCGGAGGTTTGGACAGATGCGACCGTTGTTGCAGACTTTATTAGATTTTCTCTCATTTATGAGGGGTTTTTGATTGTGGGGACGCTCTTCCCTACAAGCGCAAGCCCCTGCAGTTAATTACATTACCGCGTTGCGATAACCACTTTCTCTTTCTCCTGCTGTTCACTTCGTGTCGTGTGTTATTTCTGTTTATTTTGGTTGCCTATGGATTGTATACGGAGACTATTTTATGTCGTCGCCCGTAGGGCGCGGATCTGTCCAAATCCATATGTTTTAGATTTGGGTTTGGGTTTTGAACTTAAGTTATATATTTCTTTAGTTCAAAAATATTTTGTTCTATTTAAGGACCGTTAATCTAGTTTGAGATTAAGATCAACTTAAACATATGAGCATTTAGGCTCAATTTATTTTAACTAAGAATACGTTAGTCTAATTTGAGACTAAGATCAACTTAACAATATTTTAAGGATCATTTTTATAAACGACTCAACAACAGAGCATTTGGGCTTAGCTACAAGAAATTTCAGAGGCTTGGCCAATTTGGGCTTGGCCTGCTCGGCCTTGGGCCTTCCTTTTTGTTTTACTCAGGAGTGATAAGCACTTATTTGTAGCTCTGGCTCCCACGTGTGAAACACGTGAGGCGCTCAGATATGGGTGCTACCCAATCAGTGCTAAGCATTTAGTCATTTTGACTAAGTATAGAGTGCTAAGCACTTTGTATGGCACTCACGTGGGAAGCACGTGATGCGCTGAGTATTGATTTTGGGTTTTGTTTGTTCACCTCTTTTTTCTTTATACAGATGTGCTAAGCACTTGGTTAGAGATATGGCGCTTACGTGTGAGGCGTTTGGCCTTTTTATTTTGGGCACTCACGTGGGAAACACGTGAAGTCCTATAATAGTGCTAAGTACTAATTTTCTTCTGGCACTCACGTGTGTTTCACGTGAGATGCCAAGTTCTTTTTCTTTGTAGAGATTTAATCTCTGTTAATGACACTTTGTCCATTGATGATCACCAAGTTCTTCTTTTTTTTTTATAAGAACTAAGTTCCTTTATGTAGGGTTAAACCCCAGAACATATGTTCTTTTCCTTTTTCTTCCTATTTTTAATCTAGTTCTTTTCTGAATCTTTGATTCTCAAGAACAAGATCTTCCCGATGAGAATTAAATTCTCAACTTGTGGGAGACTTGTTTTGTGGATCTCTGTTCCAGAAAAAGAACTAAGTTCTTGAGAAGGGTTGAACCCTTGGATATGCTAGTGACACTTTGGCCATTGATGATCATCAAGATCTCTATTTTGAAGACCTTGGATTTTTTTTATTGGAGAACTAAATTCTTCTTTTCTTTTTATAAGAACTAAGTTATTTATGTATGGTTAAACCCTAATTTCAGAGGAATTAAATTCCCAGAATTCATTTTTTTCTTTTTTCCTTTCTTTTTGATCTAGTTCTTTTTCGAATCTTTGATTCTTAAGAATAAGATCTTCCCGATGAGAATTAAATTCTCAACTTGTGGAAGACTTGTCTTGTGGATCTCTGATGCAGAGAAAGAACTAAGTTCTTTGAGAAGGGTTAAACCCTTATACAGGTAAAAAGAAATATTTTGATCTCTGAGTTTTGTTTACCTAGGGCCTTGAGGAGGAAGATCTTCTCTTTCTTTATTGAGAATTGAATTCTCTGTTGTTTTGAAAGTTTTCTGTATTTTTTCAGAAGCTTATGGGGGGTTTCCTCTATATGAGACTTAAAGTCTCGGGTTCTTTATATGGTAGAGGTAAGTTTGTTAATTAGTTTTGAGAAAATCTCTTATTGAGATATTCTAATTGATTTAATTGGTCTCAAAATTGATTTGGGGAATTTTATCTACCGTTGGATCTTTGATCCAAGTGTTTCTGTTTTACAGAAAATGTTTTCTTTTTTTTAACAAGATTGGGGAAATATTTTCCCATATATAAAATTTATTCTGTCAAACGGTGACTTTTTTATCACCATTGGATTTTTAATCCAAGAGTGCTCGGTTTAACAGATCACAATCTTTCTCTATTTAGCAAGATATAGGAAATATTTTCCATCTCATTGGATTTTTGATCCACTAACTTTCTGTTTAATAGAAAATATCCTTCTCATTCAGAAAAATCAGGGAGATATTTTCCACCAATAGAATTTAATTCTATGTTTAAGCACCATTGGATCTTTGATCCAACGGTTCTCTGTTTAACAGAAAGGATCTTTCTCTTTTAGAAAAATCCAGGGAGGTATTTCCCAAGAGTAGAATTTAATTCTACATAGGGAGACGCCCTCATGTGTATAACACGTGAGGCTTATTTAGTTTCTTTCATTTGGCGTCCATATGCCTTGCATATGGGCGCTCACGTGTTTAATACGTGAGGCCAATTTGGCCTTTGGCCATTTGCTCTTAATGCTCATATGCTTTGTATACAAAAAAAAGAATTTAATTTTATGCATAGAGTTTAACTCTACCTAAAGTTAGTGCTTTTAAAAGGGTGTTCTCACGTGTTTAACATGTGACCACAGCGTTTTTTTTTTTTTGTGTTTACATACTTTACACATAGGCGCTCATGTGTTTAACACGTGAGACCTATGTAGTCTTTAATTGTTTGGTTGCAGCACTTATATGCTGTGCATATAAGCGCTCACATGTTTAACACGTGAGGCTTGAGCCGTGGAGAATTCTTTTCCTTTTTTGTAAGGGAACAGTTGCTTATATCATGCCTAGGACGAATGGTTACACACACACACACACACACACACACACACACATATACACACACACACACATACATACCAGTAGATGTTGTTTATATTTTGCACCCGCGATAGTCCTTCCCCCGCTCTGCCGTTAGTTAAGTAATCTAACGGTGTATAACGGGGCCTCATGGCGAATGCGGATAGCATATACATACATTTTATTTTCGTTCTTTTTTGGTATGATAGGAATTAAATGATGGGACCGCATTAATCCTCATTAATGTAAGATAAGAAACCTAAAAAGATGTTGTTGGAATATTTTGAAAACCTACTCGGTTCTTTTCAAAAACACTCATTTAAAAGGCGGAGTTTGAACCACTCCTTTTCAAAGCTATCGTTTATTCAACGATATAAAGTTCATTATGTTAGGTCCACGTTACCCACCCCGGTCCTTTCGGGGAGGCGAAATAGGTAAAACGAAAATTTTTCCTAACTAGGTAACATGGACCGTACAAGAAGGATCGTTGCTAAACAAGAACTAACAAATGTTCTACAAGTTCTAACTACTATGTAGAATGCTTATACCTTGGTCTTGAACTCCTTCTCTTCTTGTTGTGGTTCTTCCTCTTGCTTGCTCCTTGTAGTTGCTTGAATGGATCCTCCTTGTCGTCTCCTCTTTGCCATAGATGGATCCACCCGGGGGTCTCGAAATTGAGCTCCAATCTCAACCTAGAGATGACTAAGGTGTTTGGTTTGCTAAATCTAATACCTTAGATTGAGTAGAGAAGAGTGATGGTGGTTTTGTCTCAAAGGTTCATGATTTCCAACTCATGGAACACTTGAACCTTGAGAGAGGAAGAGGGAGAGCTTTTTTCATGAGAGAGAAAGAAGATAATAGAATGAGCTCTCATAATGCAATCATCCTCACAAAAGTGAGAATAATGATAATAATAATAATTAAGTATGGTGATGGTTAGTTTCAATGACCATTATCATTTCATGCAATTATTTCATTTTGTAAACAACAAGCAAGCAAAAGTCATACCCATGAAATGATAGCCATGAAATGATTGTTGGAGATAGTGCCCTCAGAGTCAATTATTAGGTCACAGGTACGTGATTGAAATGATTGATGGAGGACCTATCCCGGTAGGACAGTCTTACTCGAGATGATAGTATGCTATCTGATTTACCTTTATCATCGTGTACTGTTTTAGGTGACCTGACAAGTTGCTATTACACGTTGATAGAGCCCCTAGGATTCTTGCTTGACCACCAGCAGTATGAGGGCGATCATATAAGTGGGAGCTGGGGTCTATAAGCATATCTTTAAATGGTCCCTAGTCGTGAGAGTTTCGAGACAGGGCATCGATACTCCAGAGTAGACTAGTGTATACAGTCGATACCCCGACGAGGGGCGGTGGCCGGTCTCACAAGCCACTGGTGTCAGTTGGATCACCTAAGATGTATACAGGTGCTCATTGGGTTATGAGTACACCGGACAGGACTCGCCGGGAACATGCTAGTTGGTCATATACCAGACGTCAGATGGCAGTTCCCTGGTGACATGTGTACAGGTTAGTTCATCGACCTGGGGATCGTCATTTGTCTCGTGTGAGTTCCCACTGTACTTTGATTACTACCCTACCACGGCTCAAAGGAGTCGTGCAAACAGGTTTTAGTTGGGTACAGTCCCGAGCCACATGGAGGCAGTGAGCGTATCTTCAGGGGTTCGTCTCTCCCGGTTTTGGGGGTGAGGTCGTGCTGTGTCTAGGAGAGCCATTACACGAAGCCCTCGGCCGAGGCAAGGAGATTTACTGGTAGGTATTCCAGTAGTATCTCAGGGTGTTCTGGGCTACACTCCGACACGACTTGTACCGCTTTTGGGGGTCTGACTTTTACCAACCCCCTAGGCCCGCCATGCGATGCTCATAGACGAACGGACCGGACTGTACGGATATTGTCACTGACAGGCTCAGTAGGGAGTCAGGCTGAGTTAGCTCACAGACGTCCCTTTTAGTCAATACCTGGTAGCCCGTTACGTATTGGCTTATACCTCTGACGTGCTAGTGGTTAAATCCACAACCAAGGTGTTGACGAGTCTTTAGAGTCCCCCACATTCAGTTACTCAGCTTTCGGGCGAAAAGTTGTAGAGGCCGTATGGAGATATGGCAGGGTCCGATCAGATACGTGCGGTATTGCACGGATCAGGATCGGACAGTTTGTACTATAGGCCGTATGGTTATATGGCAGGGTTCGATCAGATACGTGCGGTATTGCACGGATCAGGATCGAACGGATATTACTAGCCGGCTTTGGTTTAAGCCGGATCCTAATATAGTACAGTGTAGATTTTGTCTCATTGCATTTGTATTTCGGTCGAAATACAAATACGGGTGTGTATGCACAGTATCGGGGTTTTCCTGTAATTTATTACGGGACCAGTTTTCTGGAGTTGCCAGTTTGCTTTCCGTTTCGGCCAATTTCCTTTGTATCGTTCATTGGCCGAAGATTGGTGGAGGAGGGTTTATTTGCATTGTTGCAAATAGGCTTTTGTGGAGGGGGTTCTTTGCATCTTGTTGCATCATGATGGCTTTCATGAGGTGCACCATCCCTTGACCTTGACTTCTTGACTTCTTCATGATTGCTTGACTTTGGATGTCATCATGGTTGTTGATGATTGTTGGTTGAGTGTGGGTTTGTTTTGGTGATCATTGCTTTTCATGATAACCATTCCTCTCTCTCTCTCTTGCTTGATATGAGAATGGCTCCCATTTTTGATACA
Organism: Agapanthus africanus; assembly: GCA_030015575.1. NCBI lineage: Eukaryota > Viridiplantae > Streptophyta > Magnoliopsida > Asparagales > Amaryllidaceae > Agapanthus > Agapanthus africanus. The sequence continues at coordinate 2,111,157 of JASDDO010000006.1, read as the reverse complement.
CTCTCTCCACTCTCTCATTTCTCTTGACCACCATTTACATGGCCGGCCACTAGGGGGAGGGGGCTGTCCAAAATTCTTGGGGTGGGATTTTTATCATTCTAGCTTTGTAAAATCCCATATGTTTCATCTCCACAAGCTCATATCATTTCCTCCACCAAAAGGCAATTCCTACAACCCCAAAGTGAGACTTGAGGACTACATATTCTACAGCGAATCTTGGGCACGTCGAGTAGCCGGCTTCGTGCCCGAGTTGCCTCGGCATTGAGGTGGGAGCCCGTAAAAGAAGTAGGCGATGTGGTGCACTTCCGGCGACGAGAAGGAGACGGGACATTCCGCAGGAGATCGGGACGACGACGAGAAAACCGGAGGACTCGGATCTGTCGGTATATCTCTCTTCCCTTTCTTGAAGATAGCTAGGACTAATTAATGGTTCGATCCGAGTATTAGTGCGCGGCGGTTTGCCAGTTCAAGAAAATTTAAGTTTATCACCGCTTCCGCATTTGGCCATCGGATTGACGGCCGGGGCGCCGCCGTGCACTTACAGTGGTATCAGAGACTCGCCATTAACTTAGTCTAGCTTGGTTTAATGTGTTTTGCTTTTCCGATCGACCAAAATTCCAAAATCTACATTTTTGTTCACATCAGTTTTCTGTTGAAATTTTTTGGTGTCGAAAATTTTTTCAGGTTACAGAAAATTGATGTACTGGAAAATATAAGAGATCTGTGAAAATTCGATGAAGTGTCTCCTCTGTAGGAGCGCGGAACAGCGGCCAAACACCCCCTTGGGCCGCGGTTCCGCCGCACACTATTTGGTTCACTGCACTAAATTTTTACAGAGGCTTTCTGGGGTGAAAATTGGGGTTTTGGAATAATAACATTGGGCCCAGAATTTCTTGATCTGCTACAGTAATGCTTTGGGGCCCACTTGTTAAAATTTGATTGATCGGATATTTTAAACACATTATTTCACAGTATTTACATTATATCTGCGACCGTGAATGTCACTTGATCGGTAAATCCAGTCTAACTGCTATAGCCCGGTTAGACGGATTTGCGAACGTGACTTTCACGTTGATGTTCTGTTTTTGCTGTGATGTTGCGGATCGGTCGTGGGGGATAGCCTGGATGCAATGCTAGTACAGTTTTGTTGTATTATGTACATTTGATATTGCGGGGCGAGCGTCCGACATGTGGACTGCCGTCACTGCCTGATTGTATTATTATTTTGGGGCACGGCCAGGTTGCGGTCGATGTACCCGTTGTATGTATATTTTATTTTCTGTACTAGAATTGCCCCGCGGAGGGGTGCACGGATAGCCGGGTTCTAGAGGGCAACAAGCCCGCATCTCATGGCATTGGGACAGAGGGGGCTTCGCTCTAGGATTGGCGGGCTGTTCGCCGCACTCGTAGGGGGTACAGGTTGACCCAGGAGGGGTGCCCAAGTTACCGGATTCCGTGAAGTGCTGGGTGGTCCATTCACGGAGCTGAAGGGGGCTGCCTCGCTTCAGGTTTTGGCGGGTAACTTGCCGCGCCCATAGGGGTCTAGGATTTCATTGCACAGGCTATCCACACGACCAGGGGAACGTCGGGTTTCAGCGGCTCTGTGAAACCCGGGGATCCCAGATATCTGTATTGTTTCTATGATGCTGTACATATCTGTGATGTTGCATTTTATTCACGCCTTGAGCGAAATATAATATATTGGTATATATATTAGTAGATGTTGTATATGTTTTGCATCCGCGCTAGTCCAGTCCCCGCTCTGTCGTTAGTTAGCTAACCTAACGGGTAATGACGGGACCCAGTGGCGAATGCGGATGGCATATACGTACATCAGTATATTTTCGTTCTTTGTGGTGTGATCAATTGATGGGACTGCATTGATTCGGATCAATGCAAGTTAAAAACAAACCTAATCTGATGTTGTTGGAACACTTTTCAAAAAGCTGTTATTGCAAGGACGTTCTCTTTTGTTTTGCATCGTGATATTCAGTTGGAATATCCTGCTCCTCAGTCGACGAGGCAAGGGCCGAGATCCCTTCACCGGGAGTGACCCCTTGGACAGAAGTTTGCGTCAGGGCATTAACTTCACTATAGCCGATTACTTTTGCTTTGCATCGTGGTATTCAGTTGGAATATCCTGCACCTCATTCTACGGGGAAAGAGCCGAGATCCCTTCACCGGGAGTGACCTCTTTAGCAACGGTCTTCGTCACTATATTTTCAAAAAGCTATCCGTTCCTTCAACGATATCAAGTTCATTACGTTAAAGGTTTTCACCAGAAACCATTCGTAGCCCTCCATCATTTCAGTTAAATATTCGGTAGTATTCAAGCTATGTATTTTGACCTCACGCCAAGGCATAGTGTTTGGTAGCTGCCGGGTATTTATCTGTTGCATAGATAGATGCGTTGGTTTGGGACAGTCGTACTACTATTTTGGCCTACGTCAAGGGTATGTACGGGTGGATTCAAATTAACCTGGATAATGATGGGTAGAACTTGACATGTGACTTATGATATTTTGACCTCACGCCAAGGTCATAAGAGCATGGGGCAGAAATCTCATCGGGAGTTTCAAAAGAACTGAAACTTGCCAGATATGCGCATACCTTCTGGAGTGTGATACCGTGAGCGGATTCCGTCACGTTGTCATGCGATGATAGTTGGATCCCGATTCCTACTGATGAGTTAGTTTACTCCTCGGGTGACCCCGACTAATTCTTCTTTCAGGTTTGGAGGAGAATTTGAGGTACGGTGGGAGGTTTCCAGATTAGATAAATTGGTAACCATTCTGATCTAGGTTAGAGTGCACGCTGAGTGTTTCTTTTCTCTCTCTCTTTGGCTGCGACCATTGACCCGACCCTAAGACTATGACTCAGTGACCAAGTTGACCGAACCTTCTTAACACCGGCTTTTGGATTGTCAGAGTTGCAAACCTCATTGCCACACCTACTTTTACCCTTTTCTCCAGGACACCCCGTATTACTACGAACGTCCACTTCCATTGGACAAAACCATCGTATGGTTAGATACGAACTCGAAGGAATTTATTCGAGGATGGTTTCAGGTTCTGGAGAAAACGGATAGGATTATTCAGTTGTCTTTTCCTTTTACCTTCTCTCAGGTTGCGAGTACTCCTTGGTTTAGGAGATAGTACACCTATTACGCAAATTGGATAGTCTTCTTCCAAACCTTAGGCTGGTGCCGACCGGTAGGGAATGAAGAAAACCAATTAGCCTAACGATGGTGTACAGAAGGTATTAAGTTCAGACAAAGCAAGGGATTAGTAAGAGGGCAGAGTAAATTGCAACTGATATTCACGACCAAACCAGGTATTTCGTTACCACTCCCACGTCACCTTTGTATTTCTCCAGGACACTCCGTATCACTACGAAGATCCACAGTTTATTGGATACTCCATCGTATGGTTATATACAAACTCGAAGGGAACTTGTTCCAGTTCGGGGATGGATTCTGGTTCAGGAGAAATAGGAATAAGGTTTATTCAGGTGTCTTTTATCTTCACCTCCTCTCGCATTGCGAGTGTTCCTAGGATTGGGACAGTACACCCATTATGCTTATTGGATAGTCTTCTTCCAAACCATAGGCTGGTGCCGAACGGTAGGGAAGGAAGAAAACCATTTGGCCTAAAGGGGTGTGCAGAAGGTAAAGACTAAAGACATATGAAGGGATTTGGAGAGGTGGCAAAGAACTATACGGTTACAGTTGTGAATCTGGAAGAGGCATTACTAGGAATACCAGAATACCCCATCGGAACATTTCAATGTTTCAGTTTCACTGTGTAATGTTAAAGGAAAACTGATTTCCCGATTAGATACTTACTCCAGGGTATGTATTTACCAGGTACGATTCTCACATCTGTATGGTTTTACAGATGATGAGTGGGAGTAGGTTGTTGGGAATTGGGTGACTATCCTCATTATATCGGGATTCGTTGCAATCGGTGATATTTGAGGAAGTCACCTGGGTAGTTTGCCGGTCGGCAAATATTTGGTTTTGAATATCCGCTGTTATGCACCAATTTCAAATTGATATATCTGTACGTCTATTTTCATAGAGTGAGATATACCTTTATGAAATTATGTCTACGACATTTACCTATATCAGTGGATGGTTAGGTAAGGAGCATTAAGCAGCGGTGTAATTCTTCTTAACCATAAGTACAGTTTTCAGCCTACGATACACAGTGAATGAGTTATCAGACTCAAGAGACTTATACAGAGTATTGTATGTTGTCCAGGGTCCATCAGGACAGAGGGGTTGGTCCTCGTACTATATTCGGTTTACTTATGACTTCTCTAGTTTTTAGACAGGTGTTTTCGTGGAAACACAGGGTCAGAATTTTGAGAAGTTATAGGTATTTGAATAGAGTAGAGAACCAGGTATAGCAAGTATCGGGATTCTTCAAAGTGATCGAAGATGTAGATACTTGTGTATGGTATTCAGTTGATAGTAATGATTAAGAGATCTTGCTTCTCTTTCAGGTTACTCATAATTGGAAGCATTCCTAAGTTGAGTAACGCTGATCGGCCTCCTTCCATTTAGTTGACATGCACTGGAGACAGTTGCATGATTTGAATCTGGTTCAATTAAATCAGTGCCTCTGGTTCTATATTGGATATAGAACAGTTCATATCTTAACGATGTTAAGGTACGGGGAGTTGTCCGGTTTATGATTAAAACCAGACGCTGGACAACTCAAGGCACGTTTCTGTAATGGCTGTTTGTGGGTTGACCCAGGCTATGACGAGGGTTGACTTTCTACCATCTGGATGAACAATAGCAATATTGTTCTAGACTCGCCACAGTTTTATTAAAAATGGATTTTTTCAGAAAACAGTAGTGGGAGTATGGTAGGACTGGAGGTGATTCCAGAACCACGAACGATTACTGAAGATTTGACAAGGAACCTAAAGATTCAATCTGGATTGACATTCCATTGGCCACTCCGCAGATAAGGTGGGTAACTTCAGGCACCCGAGAGGTACTCCGGTAGCCTCAAGGATGGTGACAGGGGAGTTCTTGTTTACCCACACTTGCCATTGCTGTTGTTCCAGACTGTGAGACCCGGCAGGAGGATGAGTATAGCGTCGTTCTGAACTCGCTTCAGAAGTGTACGTGTATATGACTCTGCCAGAGGGTTGTCGTAATCGGTGGGAGCAGCGGAAGCATTGGTGGACAGGTAGCTTATGTCTATTTATAGACTAAAGCAGATGTAGCGGAGATAGATCATCTACTTCTGACGTGACAGTCATGGGTTTGACTTCATCAGAATAGGGGATGGATCTGTTGAGAAGGTAGTAGGGTGTGATGTCCTGGTATTTGGATGACATACACAGAGTAGGAAAAGAAACTCCTATACTACAATCGGTTATACTTTGGTCGTCACACAGTGGTTTCTCCACATGGGACTTGGACATTATATCAGACATTCTGGTTACTTGATCTATGGCTTTAGATCTAGATTTGGGTAGTCTCCCAATCTGGGTACTTAGACAGCATTCTAAGGGTATTTAGAATGGACGACTCCATGCACGGTAGTGTACCTGCAGAAGATGGAGTCACCCTCTCTAAAGGTGTCTTATAGACTAAAGGGGAGAGGGATGTGCATGATTGACAGATCACTTGCTTAGGCAATTGAGTCAATCATGAGATGTCAAGTACCACACCGATGTTGTTCTTGCACTAGATGCAATAAGTTGACATTGATCCAATCCTGGAGAAACAGTCGGAAGCAGTTTTAGAACATAAGTGGATGTTCTAGGGATATGATAACGACAGCCTCATTCGGGAGACAGTTATCATTCCAGGCTTCCAAGGTGACATGGACGACAGGGAGGTTGTCAGAGTTATAGTTTTCCTTCTGACGAGGGGCAGTATTTTGGACAGTTGGTCCAAGGCAATACTGAGGGAGGCATGGCGCAGGATACTGATTAAGTTCAGTTGACGATACAGTCTAAGAAGTTTGGATTTGGAGTTCATTTATGAGCTATGTCCCATCAGACATCCAGACACATTCTAAGACAAGTATTGCTCATTTCGGGAGATGGGTTTTCTCCGCGAACTTGAGATATAGAGAGATATGGAAAGAGACAACAAAGCGGATCCACTCACTAAGGCTATTCCTCGAACGCAATAGTTTCGCAAACGAGCTTTGTGAGACTGACCAGTAGAGGAGTTGGGTGTTCGGTATCACACGGGCTGTGAGTATGCGACATCGCAATAATTAGCCTTGAGTGCAAGTGGGAGATTGTTAGAGATAGTGCCCTCAGAGTCAATTATTAGGTCACAGGTACGTGATTGCAATGATTGATGGAGGACCTATCCCGGTAGGACAGTCTTACTCGAGATGATAGTATGCTATCTGGTTTACCTTTATCATCGTGTACTGTTTTAGGTGACCTGACAAGTTGCTATTACACGTTGATAGAGCCCCTAGGATTCTTGCTTGACCACCAGCAGTATGAGGGCGATCATATAAGTGGGAGCTGGGGTCTATAAGCATATCCTTAAATGGTCCCTAGTCGTGAGAGTTTCGAGACAGGGCATCGATACTCCAGAGTAGACTAGTGTATACAGTCGAGACCCCGACGAGGGGCGGTGGCCGGTCTCACAAGCCACTGGTGTCAGTTGGATCACCTAAGATGTATACAGGTGCTCATTGGGTTTTGAGTACACCGGACAGGACTCGCCGGGAACATGCTAGTTGGTCATATACCAGACGTCAGATGGCAGTTCCCTGGTGACATGTGTACAGGTTAGTTCATCGACCTGGGGATCGTCATTTGTCTCGTGTGAGTTCCCACTGTACTTTGATTACTACCCTACCACGGCTCAAAGGAGTCGTGCAAACAGGTTTTAGTTGGGTACAGTCCCGAGCCACATGGAGGCAGTGAGCGTATCTTCAGGGGTTCCTCTCTCCCGGTATTGGGGGTGAGGTCGTGCTGTGTCTAGGAGAGCCATTACACGAAGCCCTCGGCCGAGGCAAGGAGATTTACTGGTAGGTATTCCAGTAGTATCTCAGGGTGTTCTGGGCTACACTCCGACACGACTTGTACCGCTTTTGGGGGTCTGACTTTTACCAACCCCCTAGGCCCGCCATGCGATGCTCATAGACGAATGGACCGGACTGTACGGATATTGTCACTGACAGGCTCAGTAGGGAGTCAGGCTGAGTTCGCTCACAGACGTCCCTTTTAGTCAATACCTGGTAGCCCGTTACGTATTGGCTTATACCTCTGACGTGCTAGTGGTTAAATCCACAACCAAGGTGTTGACGAGTCTTTAGAGTCCCCCACATTCAGTTACTCAGCTTTCGGGCGAAAAGTTGTAGAGGCCGTATGGAGATATGGCAGGGTCCGATCAGATACGTGCGGTATTGCACGGATCAGGATCGGACAGTTTGTACTATAGGCCGTATGGTTAATATGGCAGGGTTCGATCAGATACGTGCGGTATTGCACGGATCAGGATTGAACGGATATTACTAGCCGGCTTTGGTTTAAGCCGGATCCTAATATAGTACAGTGTAGATTTTGTCTCATTGCATTTGTATTTCGGTCGAAATACAAATGCGGGTGTGTATGCACAGTATCGGGGTTTTCCTGTAATTTATTACGGGACCAGTTTTCTGGAGTTGCCAGTTTGCTTTCCATTTCGGCCAATTTCCTTTGTATCGTTCATTGGCCGAAGATTGGTGGAGGAGGGTTTATTTGCATTGTTGCAAATAGGCTTTTGTGGAGGGGGTTCTTTGCATCTTGTTGCATCATGATGGCTTTCATGAGGTGCACCATCCCTTGACCTTGACTTCTTGACTTCTTCATGATTGCTTGACTTTGGATGTCATCATGGTTGTTGATGATTGTTGGTTGAGTGTGGGTTTGTTTTGGTGATCATTGCTTTTCATGATAACCATTCCTCTCTCTCTCTCTTGCTTGATATGAGAATGGCTCCCATTTTTGATACACTCTCTCCACTCTCTCATTTCTCTTGACCACCATTTACATGGCCGGCCACTAGGGGGAGGGGGCTGTCCAAAATTCTTGGGGTGGGATTTTTATCATTCTAGCTCTGTAAAATCCCACATGTTTCATCTCCACAAGCCCATATCATTTCCTCCACCAAAAGGCAATTCCTACAACCCCAAAGTGAGACTTGAGGACTACATATTCTACAGCGAATCTTGGGCACGTCGAGTAGCCGGCTTCGTGCCCGAGTTGCCTCGGCATTGAGGTGGGAGCCCGTAAAAGAAGTAGGCGATGTGGTGCACTTCCGGCGACGAGAAGGAGACGGGACATTCCGCAGGAGATCGGGACGACGACGAGAAGACCGGAGGACTCGGATCTGTCGGTATATCTCTCTTCCCTTTCTTGAAGATAGCTAGGACTAATTAATGGTTCGATCCGGGTATTAGTGCGCGGCGGTTTGCCAGTTCAAGAAAATTTAAGTTTATCACCGCTTCCGCATTTGGCCGTCGGATTGACGGCCGGGGCGCCGCCGTGCACTTACAATGATGATGGTCAACAAGTCCAAAATGGTCCGGTCAACAAAGTCAACAAGTCAACAAAAGTCAAACTTTCAACTCAACCATGGCACAATAATACTTAATTAATATTATTAGTCATATATCATATTCTCATTAGGGTTTAGAGAAAAGTCAATGGTCAACAAGTCAACCAAAGCCAAATGGTCAACAACCCTAATGAGAATCCTCTGTCTCTGCCTCTGTCAACTGTGCATACACACCCACATCCGTGCTCCAAGGAACACGAATACACTGAGACAAAACCAATCCCAAAACAATTACTAGGATCTAGCTTAAACCAAAGCCCGCTAGTAACTACTGTCCGGACACCAAACGTGCACAAGTGCGCGGATGTGAACGAATCCCGTCGCAAAACCATGCAATCTCTACTCTGTTTTGCCCAAAGGCGAGTAACCCTCTGTGTAGGACTCTAAAGGCTCGACACTACGCTGGGAGTGGGTTTAACCACAGGCCGCAAGCGGTACTAGCTGTACGTAACGGTCCCCAGGTAGATGCCGATAAGAAGACTGATGAGGTGAACCCATCGAACTCCTACTGAGCCTGAATGTGACAATCTCCATACAATCCAGTCTGTTCTTTTAAGAGTATCGCATGGCAGGCCTAGGGGGGCGGTAAACGTCAGTCCCCTAATAGCGGTACAAGTCATGTCGGAGTGTAGCCCAGAACACCCTGAGAAACTACTGGTAACACTACCAGCAAATCTCGCTTGCCCTGGCCAGAGACGACTATGTGTAATGGCTCTCCTAGACACAGCGCGATATCAACGCCCAATACCGGGAGAGACGAATCCTGTCTAACCGTCACTGCCTCCAAGTGCTTCGGGACTGCACCCAACTACTACCTGTTTACACGACTCAGTAGAGCCGTGGTAGGGTAGTAATCTAAGAACAGTGGGAACACACTCGAGGCAAAGTGACAGTGTCAAGTCAGCGGACTAAGCTGTACTTATGTCACCTGGGAACTGTTAACTGACGATAGGTATAATACCAACCAACAGTTCCCGACGTGTCCTGTCCAGTGTACTCGTAACCTAACGAGCACCTGCATACTATCTCCAGTATGACGTACTGATGGCTGTGGGACAGACCATCTCCCCTGCTGGGAAGAGAAGCGTATACACCAGTCTACTCTGGAGTATCGATGCCCTGTCTCGATAATCTTACGACCAGGGACCAAAATAAGGATGTGCTTATAGACTACCCAGCCCCCACTAGTGTGATCGCCATCACAACGCTGGTAGTCAAGCAAAGATCCTAAGGGCTCCATCAATATGTATTAGCGATATGTTAAAAGAAACATATACACATATTAAGATAGCAACAAACCAAGTAGCATACTACTATATCGAGCAAGACTGTCGTAAACCCGTATATATATCCCAAGCCTCCAAAATGTATTATACAAACTAGTACTATACAATAATGGCCTCTAGGGCATACATATCTAACACATTACGTTCAAGGTTTTCGCCAGAAACCAGCCGTAGCCCTCCGTCATTTCAAATGAGTAGCACATCGTATTTATGCTATGTTTGTTGGTCTTCGTCAAGGCATAGTGAATGGTAGCGGTGTGTTGCTCGTCGTTTGTAGCATAGATAGATGCATTGGTTTATGACAGTCGTATAGCCTTGTTGGCATTCGTCAAGAGCGAGTATGGGTGGGTCTAAATTAATCAGGACAACGGCGGGAAGAACTTGACTTACATCTTATGATTTGTTGGCCTTCGTCAGGATCATAAGAGCTTGGGGCAAAAATTATATCGGGAGTTTTAAACACAAAGGAAACTTGCAGATTTAGCATACCTTCTGGAGTGTGGTGACTAGAGTACCTTCCATCTAGGTCATCACACAATAATAGTTGGGTCTCGATCCCACCGATGAGTAGGATTACTCTTGGACGATACTTTTCACTTCGCAATTAGCTAACCTATTAGGTGTTTAGAAAGTGTTAATGGGGCTATACCTCTGCGGAAACGAGATTTATTTTAATTAGGTCCGTGCGAGAGCACAGGGAACCTCCCTCGGAGTACCAACACCTACCAGGCTGAACGGTTAGTGAACTTATAAAGTGTAAATGATCCCGACTAATTCTCCTTTTAAGATTTGATGGAGAATTCGATAAAACAATGGGAGCTATCCTGGTTAGATAAGATAATAAACCAATCTAATTTTGCAAGAGTATATGCTGAGTGTTTCTTTTCTCTCTCTCTGGCAGCAACCATGACGGGACTTGAATTACTACTTGAAAAAAATACACTGACTGTGCCAAACTATAAAGATTAGCTGAGGAACGTCAACATTGCACTTAGTTATGACAAAGTAGCATACGTCCTCACCAATACTGCTCCCCCTGTTCCACGACCAGACTCCTCAGTTGCGGACATTGAGGTCCACAAAACTTATGATCTGGATTGCGAGAAAACTAAGTCATCGTGCTGACGTCCATGAATAATGAACTCCAGAAGCAGCACGAGAATATGGACATCAAATCCATTTTTCTCCATTGCAAGGATTTGTATGAAGAGCACTATCGTATCGCAAGGTACGAGACCTCAAGGAAATTATTCCAGATGAGATTAGCTTCAGGATCACCTGTAGGAGAGCACGTCCTAAAGATGATCGGTCTCATTGAGGAACTCGCAAACCTAGGATGCGTGCTAAAAAATGAGTTATATATTGACTTGATTCTACAGTCCCTTTCTCACACTTTCTCTCAGTTCGTGCTGAACTTTAACATGCACGGTATGGAAGCTAATCTTCCAAAACTTCTCAACATGTTGAGGGTAGCGGAGAGCTCCTTGAAAAAGGAGAAGACATATGTTCTTATTATTGGCGAATCTTCCTCTTCTAGATCCAAAGCGAAAGCTACGGGGAAGAAGAAGATCACCACCAAGCCGAAAGGAGGTGTAAAAAGGGTGCAAGGAACGAACAAATCGGGGAGAGTAAAAGAAGAAAAGGATGAGTGCTACTACTGTCATAAGAAGGGGCACTAGAAGAAAGATTGCAGGGCTTTCAAAGCCAAGGGTAAGGACATGAAACAAGCTGATGCTTCTGCTTCAGGTGTGTTCGTAATCGAAAACCGTTTTTCAGTAAACTCTACATCATGGATACTAGATACCGGTTCAGGTTCTCACATCTGTAATTCTTTGCAGGCTCTGAGAAACCGTAGAGTACTGAAGGCAGGTAATATGACCCTCAGGGTTGGCAACGGAGCAAACGTTGGCGCTATTGCGGTAGGGGATTATCACCTGGGGTTGACAAGTGGGCACATTTTGGTATTGTATAGCTGTTTTTGTGTACCCAATATGCTATGTAATGTTATATCAGTATCTTTATTATCTAATGAAGGATATAATTTTGCACTTGAAAAAAATGTCATGAACATTCACCTAAATCAAGAACTTATTGGGTCTGGCACGCTGGAAAATAGCATATATGTACTCAATCAATATCAAGTTTTCAACAATCAAAACACACTCAAAAGAAAGGCTCCAGATTCAAACCAAGCCTTCTTATGGCATTGTAGACTTGGTCATATTAATGAAATAAGGTTGACTAAGTTGTATAAAGGTGGATATTTAGATCCGTTTGAATATGTATCATATGCAACTTGTCAATCATATCTCAAAGGAAATATGACCAAATCTTCATTCACAGGGCACGGAGAAAGAGCCACTGAGCCCTTGGGACTCATACATAGCGATGTATGTGGTCCGATGTCTACAAATGCACGAAGTGGTTACTCCGACTTCATCACTTTTACTGATGATTACTCAAGGTATAGATATGTATTCTTAATGAAGTATAAATCTGAGGCCTTTGAGAAATACAAGGAGTATAAAAATGAAGTGGAGAAACAAACGGGTAAAATGATCAAGATACTTCGATCTGATCGGAGTGGAGAATACTTAAGTACCAGTTTTCTTGAATACTTAAAAGAGAATGGAATTCTCTCTCAGCTTACTCCTCCATTTACACCTCAGTATAATGGTGTATCAGAGAGAAAGAATCGCACACTACTCGATATGGTGCGTTCCATGATGAGTAGTGCTGAGTTACCACTTTCCTTCTGGGGTTTTGCACTGGAATCAGCAGCATACCTATTGAATAGGGTTCCAACTAAGTCTGTGCCTATCACTCTATATGAAATGTAGAGTGGGAAGAGACCATGTCTCAGGTATTTTAAGATATGGGGGTGTCCAGCTTTTGTAAAAAAGCAGAATCCGGACAAGCTCGAGGCACGATCAGTTTTGTGCAAATTTATGGGATACCCCAAGAATTCAAGGGGATATCTTGTCTACCACACTGAAAAACAAAAGGTGTTTGTTGCTCGCCACATAGTCTTTTTAGAGAGCGAATTTCTTGCAAAAGAAATTAATGGGAGCATGGTAGAACTGGAAGAAATTCCAGAACCCCAAACTACTGCCGAGGACTTAGTAGAACCTCAGGTTTCAATAGAGCCCGACGAACCGACGCCGCTCCGCAGATCTAGTAGGCATTCTTATCCATCTAAGAGATATTATGGGTTTCTTATAGACAGGAATCGAGAGAATTGCATTATCAATGATGACGAGCCTACTAATTTTCAGCAGGCTATCATGAGTAAAGACTCGGTGATGTGGCTGGATGCTATGAGATCCGAAATGGAATCCATGTATACCAACAAAGTATGGACTTTGGAAGTTGATCCTCCTGGGGTAAAACCTGTCGAATGCAAATGGATCTTCAATAAGAAGATTGGTGCATATGGACAAGTGGAAACCTACAAAGCTAGACTTGTTACAAAAAGTTTTCGTCAAAGACCAGAATTGGACTATGATGAAACCTTTTCTCCAGTGACTATGCTTAAATCCATTCGGACCCTACTTGCCATTGCTGCCTTCCATGACTATGACATCTGGCAGATGGACGTGAAAACAGATTTTCTAAATGGAAATTTAGAAGAGAGTGTTTACATGGATCAACTGGAGGGTTTCTTAGACAGTGAGAGTAGCGGAAAAATATGCAAGTTACTTAAATCCATTTATGCATTAAATCAAGTATCGCGGAGTTGGAACATCTGCTTTGATGAGATGGTCAAAGAATTTGACTTTATCAAAAATGTAGATGAACCATGCATTTATAGGAAAATTGTAGGAGGAGCAGTAGTCTTCCTCGTACTATACGTGGATGACATACTCCTGATAGGGAATGAAATCCCTATACTACAATCAGTCAAGCTCTTCTTGTCACAGAAGTTCTCCATGAAAGACTTGGGTGATGCCTCCTACATTCTGAGGATTAAGATCTATCATGATAGGTATAAAAGAATGTTGGGACTTTCACAGTTCAGGTACATTGACACCATACTGAAAATGTTTAGTATGGAAGATTCCAAGCGTGGCAATTTACCCGCTTGTCACGGGATCACCCTCTCCAAAGATATGTCTCCAAATACTGATGAGGAGATGGCTCGCATGGGCATTATACCCTACGCTTCGGCGGTAGGATGTATAATGTATGCGATGTTATGTACCAGACCAGGCGTAGCTTACGCACTTAGTGTGGTAAGTAGGTATCAGTCAAACCCGGGTGAGAAGCATTTGATAGCAGTAAAGAACATTCTCAAGTACCTGAGAAGGACTAAGGAGATGTTCTTGGTGTACGGTAATAAGAACCTCCAGATCGAGCCTTTTACCGACTCAAGATTTTAAAGTGACAAGGATGACTCTAAATCCGTCTTGGGTTATGTGTTTACCCTCAATGAAAGGGCGGTATGTTGGAAGAGTTCCAAACAAGACACCGTCACAGACTCAACGATGGAAGCTGAGTATATAGCTGCTAATGATGCCGCAAAAGAGGCAGTCTGGATGAGGAAGTTCATTTCTGAACTTCAGGTGGTTCCGTCCATTGCCAATCCAACACCTTTGTATTATGATAACAATGGGGTTATAGCCCTAGCGAAAGAACTAAGGTCCCATCAGAAATCCAGACATATCTTGAGGCGGTATCACCTGATCAGGGAGATCGTGGATCGTAAGGAGATCAAGATTCGGAGAGTGGACACAAAAGACAACACAGCGGATCCATTCACAAAGGCCTTATCTTAAGCACAGTTCGAGCGGCTGTTCGAGATGTTGGGGATGCATTATGCAAATAACTGGCCCTGGTGCAAATGGGAGATTGGAGGATATATATGCCCTAGAGGCCATTATTTATAATGGAAACTATGGATATGTATCTATATATAGGACAATCTTCCTCGAAATGATAGTATACTATCTGGTTTGACATTATCTTAACATGTTTGTATATTCTACTTGTTATTGCATATTACTTATACATGTTGATAAAGCCCGTAGGATGTGCTTGACTACCAGTGTGATGGCAGTCATACTTGTGAGTGTTGGGTAGTCTATAAACATATCCATAAAGGTGTCCCCAGTCGTAGTAATATCGAGACAGGACATCTGTAACATTTCAAAAAAATAAAATATTATTTTTGGGAATTTTTATAATTTAATATTATTTTATTGAATATTTTAATATTTCGGTATAATTAAATACCGATAAATGGGAAAAAATTTGGAAAAATTATGGAAAATTATAAAATAGGGTATTTTATGGAATTATGCTATTTTTAAGTTTTTATGATTAATTATATGCTAATTTAGTGCTAATCGCGATTAAAAATCGTTAATCGGATTTTTATTATTTTTGTGCAAAACATGCACATATCATTTTTCTTACACTTGTGCATTTCTACCATGGTTCTTTGGGTTTACTATTGATGTGAGAAGGATTTAGAGGGAAAGAGAAAAGAAAACAAGAAAAGAAAAGAGAAAGGAATAAAATATGAAGTATGGGTGAGAGAGAGAAAGGGGGGGTTTCCTTTGACCAAGACTTAGCCATTTCCTCTTCTTTCTTCACTCATCTCTCTCTCCCTCTTCATCCCCTGCTGCTGCTGCTGCTCCTTCTCCTTCCCCTCTTCAAGTCCTTAAATCATCTCAAAAACAACTCCAAAACCCTATCTTTATTTCACTAAAAAGGTGCACAAGCTCAAGACAAACACATTGGACTAAGAAAGCAAGGATTTTGGCCACTTGGGGCAACTCAAGAAAATTCTTGAGTTGCCAAATGAGGTATTTTCTGGACCATTTGCTTAGTTTTTGTATTACTTATACCCCTATGCTAGATTAGAACCGATATTGTGTGATTTGGTGGACTTAGGGAAAACCTAGTTAGGGTTATGGGAAATTTTGAGTTGTGATGTGAAATTGAGCTCAGTAGAGGCTGCACAACACCCTAGTGCTAGAATTAAGACCCAAACCTGAGACTTGAAAACCGGAATACGGATTTAGAAACCGATATCAGAACATTTGTGGAATCTGTGAAGGTTATATGGGATCTGCTATCATCCCGAGACTCTGAAAATTATTTTGGATTGACAGTGAGATGTGCAGGCACCCAGGAAGCTAACCCCAAGACCCTAGCCCCTATCTCCCCAACTTGGCCGTAGATTTATCCTGTTTGGCCGCAAATTGCGGCCAGACCTAGGGCATTTTGTCTCGTTTTGGTTCTGTAGCTCCTACATCTATAGATTAGACCCCTGACATGTGCAAAATTGTCCAATTTGACCTAGGGTGAAATTTGGGACCCTTTTCTCTAGTTGCTGTTTTGGATTCGTGTTTCCGTATACCGTATTTTAAATTCTGGATTTATATATTAGTGTTTTACCTCGAATACTTGGCGTTTGTACGACGATATCGAGAATTGATTGATGGTTTTGAAAGCGTAGTCCATAAGTTCTAACCTATAGGCCTTAGCGT
Organism: Agapanthus africanus; assembly: GCA_030015575.1. NCBI lineage: Eukaryota > Viridiplantae > Streptophyta > Magnoliopsida > Asparagales > Amaryllidaceae > Agapanthus > Agapanthus africanus. The sequence continues at coordinate 2,094,784 of JASDDO010000006.1, read as the reverse complement.
ATCGTTTTGGTTTTCGTGTGTCGTTTTAGTTTTGATTTGGTTTTAATGCGATGCGATACGTGTGATGTGTAGGTACCCCATGAAGACTTCGGGACGACAAGCAAGCGCGTGGCGACGTCGACAGATAAGGACGCAAGGTGAGTAGATTATATCTACGGGAGAAGTCGGGTGGATGGCGTATAGCACCCCCGCAGTTCGATGTCTAGTATACTATATACACTATATATATATGATAGCTTATTGCGTGACATGGAGATCATAGATGTGTTAGATGTACTATGGATAGATTAGGGTTAGAAGTGAACTAGTGTATTTCCTAGTTGCGAACCCTAGAACAGGTTTACACCCACACGCACACACATGCTTATTGCTATACTTATATCGTGATGATGAGGATAGTGTATGATGCTGGAGATGAGTTGATGAGTTTGGGTATGGTGCCGTGAGATCGGCAATATGAGGTGATTCGTATTTGGGATACGACATGAGATTTTTAGCGGGCCTTGGGACGTGTGTTTCACACACGCATTCATATTTATATAGATGGTGTCGATTGTTCTAGACTTAGATCAGTACCCAGATCATGTGATATGATGATAAGGATACCAGATAATTGATGAGATGAATGGGATAGTGACCCGTACCCAGCTATTGGGATGTCGTACGACGATTTACCGTGCGAGCTTTATATTGATGATAGATCCGTACTCATGACTCGAGGATATTATATGATGTATATTGTATCGTATGTGATACTATTGAGGCGGGGTCACCGACTATTATATTTATATATATATATATATATCGACTCAGATGTAGGTGGTTTCCATACCCCTCCTGTCTAGCTTGTTAGTTGGGTCTGTAGATTACTTAGCAGACATTAGACCAGACCCGAGTCATACCTATTTCAAAACCAACGAATCGGGGATATTTTAAAGATAGGCAAAAGGGATTCTACGGATATTTTCAAATGACGCATCTTTTCTTAAAACATCGTAGCCCTTATTTTACCAAAAACCCTGATTCGCCTTATTCAAATGGCAAAGCTGCATGATGTATTTATTGAGGTAGATTCTTCACTGTTGCGTTGATTATTCGATTCCGCATATTCATGGTAATTGCATTGCATTGCTTGTGTTCATTACTATATTACAACCATGCTGTTAGGACACCAGCACCATTATCGATGATGCGTATGTTCCACGTACACTGCTTGCCGACTCACACACTTCATCATCGATAATTGCCATGCCACTACACTGTAGTACTGTTGCATTCAGGATATGACCCTAGCATGGCATACTTGTTTACCTATATACTGTGTATTCCTATTGTACATCCACACGTGCATGCATACGTATTTGCACATACATTGATGATTCTGGCTTGATTAGAGATTTGGGAACCGCGAGATACCTTTTAAAGCTGATTCATTTTAAAGAAGCGGTCTTCCCTAAATATGTGCATATTACTATTCCGTGTTGCATGACATACTGATATGCTTACATTTCTTTTACATATCGCATACATCATGCTTTCTGATTATACGCATTGAGATATGTTGTTTCCATAATATTTCTGGATTTAGAAACCGTGGGTATTTCAAAAGAGAATATGTAATTGTTTTAAAAACCCGGTTACCCTTAATATGTTATTTTAGTGCGTCCACCATGTGTTTTCTTGGTGCTGAGAGCGACATGTGAAACCCGATTCGAGGAGGCAGATGAGGCCGATTACGGGTACATGGTGGACCCGTTATGGTACCCCGGGGCGAGAACGGATCTGTCGTGCAGCAGGCGATGAGCCTGGCAGTGGGACCACTACCTACCGGTGATTGGTTGGACCTGGCGGTTATCCGGAGGATACTGACCAGAGTCGATAGATGGATATGGGCCGATCCGTACTGCCGGGGACGAAGGCCGATTCCGCAGATGGAGCCCGTGGGCTAATCTGGACTGACGGAGCCCGATATATGAGGATATACGTGTCGATGCCGGGCACAGCTTTCATGATGTTTTCTAGTGTCGATGCTGGACACTCCGGTTCCATGATTTTGACGTGTCGCGAGGGACACAGATGGTTTATATCCTCATACTTCCATGCATATGCATATGATATTTACATGCATGATGGTTATTGTCATTGGGTGACGCGTGGACGGGATCCACATACATACAGACGTGATTACATCGATCATACCTCATATTTATGATATGTTATTACCTGAGGCACTGGCACGAGCACTTAGCACTACACTTATGTATAGAGGTTATATTGCCACTTTAGCATTCTTCAGATTTATTCATATTGAGGATATATATATCGGATCGTATTGACCTAGGATGAGTCATACATACGATTTCTGCTCTGTGATGTTTTCTATTCATGAGTTGGCAACTCACCCCCGTTGTGCCACAGTTCTTGCAGGTTTTGCCGTACAGGTTCCATAGCGGCATTTCTGGCACACTGCTTCCTTTGCGGGTGATTTGCTTTGATAGGTGGGTTCTTTTGCATCATAACCACCATCGTACATGTATTATTATTCAGTTGTATCTAGTAATTCCATCAACCAAAACTTGTATATTGTTTCAGACTTAGAAATCAGTTATGTATTATTTCGACCTTAGAGTCGCGCATTGTAGTATTACGGTTTTCATGCTGCTTTCAGTTCTTTCTGAGTTTTGATCCTCGCCCTTTGGCATTGTATATTATATTGCTTGCGTGGTTGTGACCGTCGATAGACGAAGAGCTAGCTCCCGCTTGGGAATGCCTTTTATTGTGCATATATATATTATTCTTGTTGTACCCCGTTCGGGGCCAGTATTTACAAAGGAAACTCTGCCGAAATTTTTATAAAAGACAATACATTTTTAAAACGCATATTCGGCTTATTTATTTAAAACCCTTGTTTTCAAAACATGTTTTCTTTACTTCTTAAAAACCAGTTTTCTTTATTTACTCCTTAAAATGGTTTTAGATTTCTGGGCTTTTGGCTTGCTTGGATTAGATGGGGTCCTATAGACTTCATATGATTCAAGTGCCAGTCACGGGCTATTTCGGGTCGTGATAAAGTTGGTATCAGAGCGCTAGGTTAACCTTGGTTAGAGTTTAAGTTTGACTATGTGGAGCCTAGGGCGTTTATATATATATGGAACTTAGGCTTGACCTTACGGAACTTAGACTTAGTCGAGAGGGTATTATACCTGAACTTTCGTCGCGTAGGATGACCCTTGGTTGATGGAGTAGGTAGCTTGAGTAGAGTGACGTACCGTACGTATGTTCCGCGGCATATTTACGATACGCTACTCCGCTTAAGAAACCTTAGGATGTACATTTCCTTGCACAGTATTATATTCATTCATATGATCTATCCTCATCGATACTGGTTATGATTTTGCTGCCACGATTGCACGAGCAGAGAGAGCTACGGCTAGAATTGCGTCAGCATGAGCTCGTCGCAGACGAGGACTGACCGGGGCGTGATTCCAGAGACATACGATTGCATAGCGGCTTCGTTTTATTGTGTTTCGCGCCATGAGCGTTTGACAGATCGCTGTTACGAGATTTCTCAGACATGCCGATTGGTACCAGAGGATCAGACTACTGCTAGAGGCCAGCCAGGATGTGATGACCATTGATGTATCGCTTATTCATGATGATTGAGGCGCTGTTCAGCGTACAGACAAATGAGCCAGTCGCTGCTGCAAATGACGAGATATCGCCCAGATGATTGGAGCTACTGCAGCATGAGTATATACTCAGAGATATGATAGAAGGTCGCTAGTCACCCGAGGATGAATGACTAGGACATGTGGTTCGTTCGCTTACCCCGATGCGAGGTCATCAGATAGATTGATTCCAGCTAGAGACGACTTCACGCAGATTCGTTGAGAGTCGATAGAGACGATCGAATGTCAGGAGCCCCTTTTTCCAAGTTTAAAGTATTCGGAAAGACATGCAAGCGATTCTATGGACCCTCTAGAAGAATGAAACCCTAACTCGACATAATGACCGTGTGAAAGCCTTTGAACCTTAGGGTTTGCGGCAGTTCCGCGGCGCCATTAGTGAGGCTTGGGTTTGCCCTTCTACGGTTGGACCACCGATGCTGTGGTATGTACTCGATACTATTAAACTGTACCCAAGATGTTGAGCTCTTGGGGGATTATGAGGTTTTGACAAATCGATCGGATGATTCGACATCATTCGGGTATCATGTGATGGGACACATTGCTTGGGAGACTCTAGATACGAGTATAGCCGTTGGAGCGCAGTCCATGCAGCCACGAGAAGAAGAGTCCGAATCAGTCGACATTGAAGCAGAGTGAAGTAAAGAGTTCGCAAGAGATTTCGACGAGGTGACGTTCCACTCCGCTGACATCAGAGATGCGATACGCATACAGAGGCGTTGGGATGCGATCAGTTTCCGAGGAAATGTTGTGCTGAGGACGCAGAGGTCCATCGAGCGAGAAGAGATTATGCATGAGTACCAGCCTCCGTACAGTTCGGCTTAGGCGAGATTGGAAAAGACCTTGAGCAGGATTCCTTCCAGACACTGCTGCAGTAAGATTTGCACCTAGGAGTAGATGTGTGATGTGCGCTTAGAGGACCAGAGGTCGGCACCAGTGACATGCTGCTTTACGAGTGGTCGTGAGGATTGACCGAGAGATGACCAGAGAAGTGCCAGAACGGAATCGTCCCCGTTAGCACACCTGACAGGGTCGATGAGCCGATGGATTGCGGGATTGTTAATCTACATGGAAGATAAGGACCCAGAGACAGAGGACGCCAGACCGTGAGCAAGAGGCAAGTAGATATCTTGCGCTGCTAGCATTGGATGTACTGACACCTTCCCGACTTTGAAGGAGGATATACCGACGACGGTATTTATGATTTGTGATTTTGTGATTCGATTATCACGTATCCGTCACCTTGGATTTCGGTATTTTGGACGATCTATTCGCATGATTTAGTCTTGATGGCTGAGCTCCATGATATTTGTTTTCGTGTACCATGGTTGCACCTACTGGGTATTTATATTTTGCGCATAGTTATTACGCTTGAGGTATTGATTGGGATTTCATGCCTATTTTATGCCGGTGATTTGATTTACGCTTCCAGCATAGTTTTCATGCACTTCTAGTGTTTTGATTTGATTTGTGCACGCTGATGCACATGGTTGTGAGCTTATACACCACGGTATACCTGATTTGGATTGAGCCGTATAGTATACCATCGATTTTGTTTCTGATATTGATGTTGATTTCTTGCACTCCGTGCATTTGATTTGGATTTTCGTGCGTGTTGAGCGCGTGTTTTGAGATACGATTTTGGTGCACTCCAGATGCACTAAATCGGGATTCCTTGTGCATGTCAGATGCACCTGATTTTGCTGTCAGGCACGCTCGTTGCCCTTGGCAGATGTTTCGAGCACACCCGTTGCACCTAGATGATGTTTCTGTGCACATGTATGACACATATATGGATTTTGATTTTCGTGCGCACCTGACACACAGGGTATGCTTATATACATTTTTGGGATTTATTCCTTATAGACCAGTACGTTTTTATGATATTTGTTATTTGTTTCGTACTGAGCAGGACTAGTCAGAGGACAGTACCTGAACAGATTTGGCATGCATTTACTTCAGCTATTTACATGTATAGTTCTGATTTATATCATATTGGTTTTATTTTGGCTTTGACATTTGTGTCTTTACCATGACTCCGATGATTGCGGGATGCTTGACGGAGTTTGATTTTGAGTTATCTGCTCATTGTTCATGCGCATGCATTGCGCTATGATGCGTTTTATGTATTGATGATTTCGGAGCCCCGACGACTTGGACTTTCATTTGAAATGTTTTAGGATTTGGGGGTTTAAATTTAAATTCGGAGACCGAATTTCTTTAAGGGGGAAAGATTGTAACATTTCAAAAAAATAAAATATTATTTTTGGGAATTTTTATAATTTAATATTATTTTATTGAATATTTTAATATTTCGGTATAATTAAATACCGATAAATGGAAAAAAAATTGGAAAAATTATGGAAAATTATAAAATAGGGTATTTTATGGAATTATGCCCTTTTAAAGTTTTTATGACTAATTATATGCTAATTTAGTGCTAATCGCGATTAAAAATCGTTAATCGGATTTTTAGCATTTTTGTGCAAAACATGCACATATCATTTTTCTTACACTTGTGCATTTCTACCATGGTTCTTTGGGTTTACTATTGATGTGAGAAGGATTTAGAGGTAAAGAGAAAAGAAAACAAGAAAAGAAAAGAGAAAGGAATAAAATATGAAGTATGGGTGAGAGAGAGAAAGGGAGGGTTTCCTTTGACCAAGACTTAGCCATTTCCTCTTCTTTCTTCACTCATCTCTCTCTCCCTCTTCATCCCCTGCTGCTGCTGCTGCTCCTTCTCCCTCCCCTCTTCAAGTCCTCAAATCATCTCAAAAACAACTCCAAAACCCTATCTTCATTTCACTAAAAAGGTGCACAAGCTCAAGACAAACACATTGGACTAAGAAAGCAAGAATTTTGGCCACTTGGGGCAACTCAAGAAAATTCTTGAGTTGCCAAATGAGATATTTTCTGGACCATTAGCTTAGTTTTTATATTACTTATATCCCTATGCTAGATTAGAACCGATATTGTGTGATTTGGTGGACTTAGGGAAAACCTAGTTAGGGTTATGAGAAATTTTGAGTTGTGATGTGAAATTGAGCTCAGTAGAGGCAGCACAACACCCTAGTGCTAGAATTAAGACCCAAACCTGAGACTTGAAACCCGGAATACGGATTTAGAAACCGATATCGGAAGATTTGTGGAATCTGTGAAGGTTATATGGGATCTGCTATCTTCCCGAGACTCTGAAAATTATTTTGGATTGACAGTGAGATGTGCAGGCACCAGGAAGCTAACCCCAAGACCCCAGCCCCTATCTCCCCAACTTGGCCGCAGATTTATCCTGTTTGGCCACAAATTGCGGCCAGACCTGGGGCATTTTGTCTCGTTTTGGTTCTGTAGCTCCTACATCTATAGATTAGACCCCCGACATGTGCAAAATTGTCCAATTTGACCTAGGGTGAAATCTGGGACCCTTTTCTCTAGTTGCTGTTTTGGATTCGTGTTTCCGTATTCCGTATTTTAAATTCTGGATTTATATATTAGTGTTTCACCTCAAATACTTGGCGTTTGTACGGCGATATCAAGGATTGATTGATGGTTTTGAAAGCGTAGTCCATAGGTTCTAACCTATAGGCCTTAGCGTATCGTTTTGGTTTTCGTGTGACGTTTTAGTTTCGATTTAGTTTTAATGCGATGCGATACGTGTGATGTGTAGGTACCCCATGAAGACTTCGGGACGACAAGCAAGCGCGTGGCGACGTCGACAAATAAGGACGCAAGGTGAGTAGATTATATCTACGGGGGAAGTCGGGTGGATGGCGTATAGCACCCCCGCAGTTCGATGTCTAGTATACTATATACACTATATATATATGATAGCTTATTGCGTGACATGGAGATCATAGATGTGTTAGGTGTACTATGGATAGATTAGGGTTAGAAGTGAACTAGTGTAGTTCCTAGTTGCGAACCCTAGAACATGTTTACACCCACACGCACACACATGCTTATTACTATACTTATATCGTGATGATGAGGATAGTGTATGATGCTGGAGATGAGTTGATGAGTTTGGGTATGGTGCCGTGAGATCGGCGATATGAGGTGATTCGTATTTGGGATACGACATGAGATTTTTAGCGGGCCTTGGGACGTGTGTTTCACACATGCATTCATATTTATATAGATGGTGTCGATTGTACTAGACTTAGATCAGTACCCAGATCATGTGATATGATGATAAGGATACCAGATAATTGATGAGATGAATGGGATGGTGACCCGTACCCAGCTATTGGGAAGCCGTACGACGATTTACCGTGCGAGCTTTATATTGATGATAGATCCGCACTCATGACTCGAGGATATTATATGATGTATATTGTATCATATGTGATACTATTGAGGCGGGGTCACCGGCTATTATATATATATATATATATATATATATATATATATATCGACTCAGATGTAGGTGGTTTCCATACCCCTCATGTCTAGCTTGTTAGTTGGGTCTGTAGATTACTTAGTAGACATTAGACCAGACCCGAGTCATACCTATTTCAAAACCAACGAATCGGGGATATTTTAAAGATAGGTAAAAGGGATTCTACGGATATTTTCAAACGACGCATCTTTTCTTAAAACACCGTAGCCCTTATTTTACCAAAAACCCCGATTCGCCTTATTCAAATGGCAAAGCTGCATGATGTATTTATTGAGGTAGATTCTTCACTGTTACGTTGATTATTCGATTCCGCATATTCATGGTAATTGCATTGCATTGCTTGTGTTCATTACTATATTAGAACCATACTGTTAGGACACCAGCACCATTATCGATGATGCGTATGTTCCACGTACACTGCTTGCCGGCTCACACACTTCATCATCGATAATTGTCATGCCACTACACTGTAGTACTGTTGCATTCAGGATATGACCCTTGCATGGCATACTTGTGTACCTATATACTGTGTATTCCTATTGTACATCCACACGTGCATGCATACGTATTTGCACATACATTGATGATTCTGGCTTGATTAGAGATTTGGGAACCGCAAGATACCTTTTAAAGCCGATTCATTTTAAAGAAGCGGTCTTCCCTAAATATGTGCATATTACTATTCCGTGTTGCATTACATACTGGTATGCTTACATTTCTTTTACATGTTGCATACATCATGCTTTCTGATTATACGCATTGAGATATGTTGTTTCCATGATATTTCTGGATTTGGGAACCGTGGGTATTTCAAAAGAGAATATGTAATTGTTTTAAAAACCCAGTTACCCTTGATATGATATTTCAGTGCGTCCACCATGTGTTTTCTCGGTGCTGAGAGCGACATGTGAAACCCGATTCGAGGAGGCGGATGAGGCCGATTATGAATACATGGTGGACCCGGTATAGTACCCCGGGGCGAGAACGGATCTGTCGTGCAGCAGGCGATGAGCCTGGCAGTGGGACCACTACCTACCGGTGATTGGTTGGACCTGGCGGTTATCCGGAGGATACTGACCAGAGGCGATAGATGGATATGGGCCGATCCGTACTGCCAGGGCCGAGGGCCGATTCCGCAGACGGAGCCCGTGGACTGATCCGGACTGACGGAGCCCGATATATGAGGATTTACATGCCGATGCTGGGCACAGCTTTCATGATGTTTTCGAGTGTCGATGCTGAACACTCCGGTTCCATGATTTTGACGTGTCGTGTGGGACACAGATGGTTTATATCCTCATACTTTCATGCATATGCTTATGATATTTACATGCATGATGGTTATTGTCATTGGGTGACGTATGGACGGGATCCACATACATATAGACGTGATTACATCGATCATATCTCATATTTATGATATGTTATTACCTGAGGCACTGGCATAAGCACTTAGCACTACACTTATGTATAGAGCTTATATTGCCACTTTAGCATGCTTCAGACTTATTCATATTGAGGATATATATATCGAATCGTATTGACCTAGGATGAGTCATACATACGATTTCTGCTCTGTGATGTTTTCTATTCACGAGTTGGCAACTCACCCCCGTTGTGCCACAGTTCTTGCAGGTTTTGCCGTACAGGTTCCATAGCGGCATTTCTGGCACACTGCTTCCTTTGCGGGTGATTTGCTTTGGTAGGTGGGTTCTTTTGCATCATAACCACAATCGTACATGTATTATTATTCAGTTGTATCTAGTAATTCCATCAACCAAAACTTGTATATTGTTTCAGACTTAGAAATCAGTTATGTATTATTTCGACCTTAGAGTCGCGTGTTGTAGTATTACGGTTTTCATGCTGCTTTGAGTTCTTTCTGAGTTTTGATCCTCGCCCTTTGGCGTTGTATATTATATTGCTTGCGTGGTTGTGACCGTCGATAGACGAAGAGCTAGCTCCCGCTTGGGAATGCCTTTTATTGTGCATATATATATTATTCTTGTTGTATCCCGTTCGGGGCCAGTATTTACAAAGGAAACTCTGCCGAAATTTTTAGAAAAGACAATACATTTTAAAAACGCATATTCGGCTTATTTATTTAAAACCCTTGTTTTCAAAACATGTTTTCTTTACTTCTTAAAAACCAGTTTTCTTTATTTACTCCTTAAAATGGTTTTAGATTTCTGGGCTTTTGGCTTGCTTGGATTAGATGGGGTCCTATAGACTTCATATGATTCAAGTGCCAGTCACGGGCTATTTCGGGTCGTGACAACATCGATATTCCAGAGTAGACCGGTGTATACATTTCTAGATCCTCGACGAGGGGCGATGGTTAGTCTCACATCCATTGGTGTGTTTCACCTAAGATTGTATATAGGCGCTTACTGTGGGTGGGTACACTGGACGGACTCGCCGAGAACTGCTGGATGGTATTATACCTAACGTCAGATGCCAGTTCTCGTATGGCATGTGTACAGGTAGTTTGTAGACCTAAGATCATCATTTGTCTCATGTGAGTTCTCACTGTGTTTTGACTCCTACCCTATCACGGCTCAAAGGAGTCGTGCCAACAGGTTTTGGTTGGGTACAGTCCCGAGCCACATGGAGGCAGTGAGTGATTGTTAGGGATTCGTCTCTCCCGGTATAGGGAGTCGATATCGTACTGTGTTTGGTTGGTTAACGCCATAAGCCCCTAGCCAGGCCAGTTGAGAGTTACTGATAGATTGGATCAGTAATTTCTCGGATTGTATTGAGCCACACCAGCATGACTTATCAGGGTTAGTGGGGGTCTGACGTTGACCACCCCTAGACCCGGTATGCTGTACTCTCAGACGAATAGACCGGATTGTACGGATATTGTCACGGTTAGGCTCAGTAGGGGTTCAGATGAGTTTGCTCGTCGGCTTTCTTTTTCGACAAGTACCTGGGTAGCCGTTACGTATAGCTAGTACCGCCGACGCTCTTGTGGTTAAACTCACTGTCAGCGTACTGTCGAGTATTCAGAGTCCCACACAGAAGGTTTCTCTGGTTCAGACGAAACGAGTGAAAGCCGTATGTTTATACGTGCAGGGTTCCGATTGATTACGTGTACTAATTGCGCGGAATTTAATAGGACGGTTTTTAATACCAGCGGGCTTAGAATTAAGCCGGTTCATTAAATCGGGTTTTGATTTAATACTAGTATTATTTTTAGTGGTATTATTCTATCTCTTGTGTATTCGTATTTTGATACGAATACGGGTATGTATATACGGTAGAGAGTATTTTTTATTTATACAAAATACATTCTAGAAGGGGCACCTCATAATATGGATTTTTCTATTTATTGATAAATAAAAAATAAGGTGTAAAGGAAGCATGAGATGAGGGATAGTTTGGGCATTTATTGCTATCACTGTTGTAGTATGGCAATAATTTTAAAAAGAAAAGAAAATGTTTCATATTATTTTTAACTAGCCATTCTTCATGGTTGTAAGTTCTTTTTTTTCCTAGAGCTCATTTCTTTCTTGAGTTGCCATCCTCACTTCTTTGCTTCCTCCTCTTCAAAATCCTATCATTCTCATGAGTTGAGAAATAAGGATTTTTGAGAAAGAAAATCACCACTAATCTTCTCCTCTCATTCTCGACTAGTTAGATTAGCAATCTAGTTAGTTAAGTTTCTTTCATTTGAAAGTTGTAGCTTGCACATAGGACTTTCGGGTGGATCATCTAGGATACAGGAGACCGGCGATCAAACCACACCAAAGCTCCAAAAGGAGCTTAAGAAGAGGATTCAAGGTCTGAAGGACACGAATCCGATAGGTATAAAATTATAACATAGTAGAATAAACACCTTTGTAGTATAGCTAGTTAGGGTTTTGTGATAGATCTTGGTTAAAAGTATTTCTTGCATGCTCACAAAATCTGGGTTTTGAAATTCAGTTTCTCTACAAACCTTGTAGAATATGCAAATTAGACTTACACTCCTTAGTCCTGGAAGAGCGCCGCAAAAGTCTAATATACATTCATAAGCATCCAAACTCAAATTTGAGTATTTGAATATACTGCATTCTAATCCGTCATGTTTAGCATTTAGAGTTTGGATCAGTTTTAAAAAATATGACATAGGGCCCAATGGGGTTGTACCCTAGTTTCTCTTTCCCGTTATTTAGGAGGGCTATTTGGATCTATTTGGATTCTAGAAGTGGGTTTGAATTTTGTTTTAAGATTTATATTTATATTTTTGTGGTTTATGCTATTAATTTTCGACGACTGCTTCAAGCACGACAACCGTTCCCTCACCTTTTTCGGTCCCTAGTTGATTCTCTCTTCAACAAGAAGCGAACCCTAGCCCTAACCCTAACCCTAACCCTAACCCTAACCTTTGCCTAGTTGATTGATTCTCTCTTTGTTCAACAACAAGAAGAAGAAGCAGCAGCAATGGGAGAGGAATTGGTGGTGACTCTAAAGAGCGCAGATGGGAAGAAGATGAAATACAGAGGATTAGATGTCGAAAGATTGGCCTTGGAATCGGTAGTATTTTACGATGCAGTGAAGGGGAATATGCCTAATAACAGCCTGATCAAAATCCCAATTGGAAGCAAGGTCCTATCCATGGCTTTGGACTACTGCTTCAAGCACGCTGAAACCAAATCCAAATACATTAGTTGGAAGGACATTGGCCCTTTGTTCTCTCGAGACGTTCTCTATGATTTGGAAACTGTAGATGATATGCTGAAGATGCTCGCTTGGGATGAGGAATTTATTGCAAAGCTCAACCATGCCTTCCTTCTTGAGCTCATAAGGGTAACCATTTATTTATCCTTCTTTATTCATTTTTTTATGCCTATTTAATATGTATGTCGCATGGTATTATGATTAATTTACCTTTTGTTATTTGTTAGGCTGCAAAACATCTTGTTATCCTTGGTCTACTTGATCTCACCTGTCAAAGGATTGCGGACATAATATCCTTTCAATTCGAAGAAGAGATTCACACAACTTTTGGCATCAGATTTGACTTCACCGAGGAGCAATCAAGGGAAGCTGATCTCGAGAACAAATCAATGTTTGAGGGAGAGGTAGTATTATATTAACTAAGTCATATGTACTTGAAACATTTGCTTCACTTTTATCATCATATCCTATCAAAACATTTGTTATCCAAGATTAGTTTTTTCAATTTGTTCTTCTTCAAAAACTCTCTTCTTATCAAGTTTTATGATTTGGCTTCTCTCTCTTCTCAACTAGCAATAATCCTTATGTTTTGTGGTGTGTATAGGAACAGAACCATGATCATAATCAGGGGACAAATAATATTAAAGATTTAAGGGAAATAAATAAATAAATCCCAGAATGTGCATTTACATTATAGGTTGGTCCCCCCCCCCCCCCCAAATATATTACAAAACATTTTTAACAATTATATAAAGTTACCAATTGATGTGAAGTTTCTATAACTTAAGCCGCGTTGTGAATTGTTATAGTGAAAAATTATTAGGCGTTGCATTGTTTATTGATTTTCTATTTAGGAATTCAATCATTGCCCTTGGTTATTACGTGGGTCCGTCTCTGTGTAGGTCCGTCTTTGTGCGCACATATACTTATACATATACCTAAATACACTGAAGTGGTTGGTGCCATGATCACTTTGGGTTTCTTGGTTGCCTTTGATTTATGTGGTTCCCCCCTCCCAATACTTCAACATATGTATGTTTGATTTATACGTATACATATACATAAATGCACAGAACAAACAAACCATGTACGTATATGTTTTGAAATCATTGCTTATCCCCATGCATCAATAATACATGATTATTGGTTTGTTATATTTTAGTCATCATAAATATTATGTTTTAGCCTCAGAAAACTCAGTAGTTCTTCTTTGAGTGTGATGCAGCATTTTGAAGAAGCAAGCTATCATGCGGAAATTGATTTTATTGTTCCATCATCGCACATCATCAAGTATCTCGCACGTCGATTTGAGTCATTTTTGTGCCAATGCGACTGGCAAATGTTCACTACAAACTCTCGAAGCACAAAGCAGTGCACGTTACTGTCTCAAAGTTTGGAGTATGAAGGCGAAGTTTTGAAAAAGGTAAATGTGAAGTTATAAATGATTAAACAAGCCAATTCCCAATCGATTTAGTGTTTTAGTGCCTAATACGCTGATAATCCTTCTATCACATCTTGGCAGACTTATGCATCAATTGATAACTTCAAACAACAACTATTCGCTCAAATCTCAGAATTTGGGCAATGTACTCTATGCCCTCTTCGGTATCATTTCATGGATGATCCATTTCCCAATCACAAGGTAATAATATCATTTCAACTCCACGTTAAGCTTCTCTATCTTCAGTTCATCAATTAGTTTGGATATTGTTGCAGGAAGTTGAGGATGTTGAAATATTATTGAGACAAAGAGAAGTGGAAGTGGTGTGCCTGGCTAATAAACAAAGAGAAATGGCTTGCATCTTATTTGAAAATGCTACCACTAACCTTTCAACTTCTGATCCTAACTTCTTATGGGCTGTACAACTCTTTAGGTTGATGAGTCAATTGCAGAATTGAAAAATAAGTTGGGTTGGAACGACCATCTCTTTCTTCTCCAAGAGGAGTGTTATTCAGAGGTATATGTTGCAATTTAACATAAGAAGGAACCAGTTATTATTTTCCATTGAGCTACCATATCAAGCAGTATCTTGGTTCTTTAGCAAGTTATAAATGGCATTTAATTTCAAAAATAATGAAATTGTTTTATTCTTCAGAAGCTTTTATTTATATAGTTGCTGACCTCTTTGCCACCCGACCCGCTTTGCCTCTCAGAAATTATTTGCTGAGTATTGTTTTTTAGTCATTGTGTAGGATGCTCATTTTTTTTTACATAGTCATCATCGTTGGAAGGAAAATTGCTGCCATAACTTCTGTTTATTTATTTTCAGATCGATGATATTCTGCATTATGCAAGAGTCTTGCGCGTACTAACAATTCAGAGGGTCAAAGAGGAAAGAGAGTTGAAAAGCTCACAGGTATGAGCTCATTATGACTGCGCAAAATGCTTACTTTTATATAGAACTACACTTGTTTGTGTTCGTTGCAGCAGGAAAAGCAACACAACAATGAAAAAGTGGATGCATTAGAGTGCAGCAGAGCAGAGGTATGATTTCATCATGACTGCTTTCCTGATGACTTTGCATGGGCATACTCCTATATTGAACATTCATCGTGTCGCTGCAGCAGGGAAGTCAAGATACTGATAGAGGAGTGGACTCTATGGATATGGAGGTTTGCTTTCACTTTTATCATGACAAAGTGACAGCCTGCTCCTATATATATAGAATAGATCATTCAGTGTTTTTGTCACGCGTGCAGGAAATGCAAGAAGATGATGATGTTCACCGGGTGGAAGATGCTCCAAAAGTGGAATCCGACGAAGAGGTAATTAGATATTATCGCTATATCTAATTTTATGTAATTTCTAGGAATTTTGAACTCTCTATTCTGCATGTATACTCATAATAGATTTTCTTGTAATCATTCTATCAAAATTGTGGACTCAGAAAGCTCAAGTGTCATCTTTATCTTTATTATTGTAACCCCAATTGCAAATTAATTTGATGAGTTTGAGTTTTTCTCTATTTCTTTAGTAAAAGAGAAAATGATCTAAAAATGTAGGGATTTTCCAATTGAAAATTGATTAGATGGTTTTTTTCCTCTTATTTTTTTAAAAAAGAAAATAAAAATCCCACCTTTTACTTTCCTGCCATCTCTAACCAATCTCAATTAATCCCTTTTTCCTCATTTACTATTCCCACTACTCTATCGCTTTGTTTCTTATGGAGAAATACTCTCTGGCCTCTCTATCTCTCAATCCTTATTTCTTCCTTGTATCATTTGCTTCTAACAGAATATACAATGATAATTTCAAATTTTGGCCGGCCAAAATTTTCAGACATTTACATCTTTTATGTTAGTTATTTTACCCGTTTGTCTATGTTTTTATTAGTATCGAATTCTCTAAATTTTCTCCTTTTGGAAAAGTCTAGGGTGTTCAATTTCTTTTTTCACTGTTTTCACAATGGGAATGGGCTGTGTTATAGTTTCTCTTTTATAGGTTTTAACAATGCATTAACATTTATTATGGACTTTTTTGTTTCATTATAATGTCCTCTTTTTAATTTTGCATTCAAAAGTTGTATTTAGATGCTTGTGCTCAAGTTGTATTAAGTTGTTTTTTCATAAATAATATGTTTTTGATAATGTTATGTTGTTTATATCTCAATAAATAATAAACTAACGAAAACCAATAACAAAAAATTTCCAAGTTATTTTTTAGTACACGCCCGACATGTGCGTAAAACTGGTTTAATGGTGATGCAGGATGCAAATGCTTATCTGTCAAACAAGGAGTCTTTAGAATCAGAGAGATACTACTTTAAGAAAAGTTATATGTGTATAACTGAAGATTCATTTAAATGTGTGATTTGGGATGGTCGCAAAAAAGTTCAACCTCTAGAAACAGCCACACGACTACTTTTGCATCAGCAGCTGATAATGAAAAACTATGAGGTTGTAAAAGACTAAATAAATCTATTTCATTGAACTAGACTTGCATTATCCACTGCCAGTAACTCTGTAATTCTTTGCAGCTTTTTAGTTCAGTCGCTTCATTTAAACATTATCTATATCTCGCAAGAGATTTGTTCCGTAAAGAACTCGAACATAATGTGACGGAATTAGTTGGAGTTCTTCAGGAAAGCCCTTTGGAGGTAATAATATTCATCTTAGCACCAATTATAAAGTTCTCTATTTCAGGCCATGAATTAGTTAGAAAATGGTGCAGACATCTAAGCTGGCCAAGGATATTTATGCTAACCAGGCGATGCGGATTACTCATATATTTAAAGCAATGGTATTCCCCCCCCGATGCGGATTACTCATATATTTAAAGCAATGGTATCCCCCCCCCCCCAGTATCCTATCTGCAAATGATGTTTGTCTATCATACCTAACCTCTCCGAACTGTCCAAATTCTTAGGCCGCCATAATGATAACTGACGTGCGAAGAAGATGGGATGACAGAACCCCAGGATTAAAAGAAGCTATTTGGTACTCATTGCATTGCAAGAAGGATCATTGTAGACTTGTAAGTTCTTCTTTCAGATGCTATCATTTTTATTTCTGTGATTTTCTATAGCAGTTAACATTATGCTATCCTAGCAAGTAATATCAGTATGAACTGAATAATTACAATTTAACATTTCTTTGTCGAGTCTCATGGATCTTTATCTTGGCTTTTGCATTCTGCCTGAACCACGGTCCTCTTACCGTGTCAAACCTTCTTCTTGCTGGAGCCTACTTTATATGTCAACAACTTAGTTCTTGTGTTTTAAACTTTTAACCATTAAAACCATCGCGCCATTCATATTTATGGATGAGTTACTTTGCTTTTCAATAAGCATATGATGTGTTAATTATAGCTTTAATTTTGTGATTTTAACAATTATGTTTAGAAGTCTAAAAATACAAGAATAGTATAGTATAATGCAAGGGTTTTGTTCTTGGCTAAATTTTACTAATATAACTTAAACTTCCATGTTTAGTTAACTAAACTAGACCATATAAACTAAAATACAATGCTACGCTATATTGGTCTGTCATCTCGTAACACAAACAACCAAGTCAAACTAGACATGCGCACGTACATTCACACATAATCACATTTACACAGTTTCTCCTATTACAGTGTTACATACATGAACCTATTAACTTATCACATATTTTATGATCTTATGTAGGGAATAAATTGGCTCTTCATCTTTATATGAAAGGAGATCAGTGTGTCTCACAACTAATACCCTGAAAATATTAACTTCATACACATGCATGCATGTATGTAAGCATTTGTGTATGAAGTAAATTCATTTGGTCTGGTCCCAGATTACTCCCCTTTTTGTGTCACAAAAATATTGAATTACAAGTTGCTACTATAAAATTGTAAGAAAAGTTTTATGTTAGCGGCTGATACTCTTTTTATCACGTGATGAAATGTGATAAAATGTCTTTCGATAAATATTTAAAAGCCTTATCCATGTATCTTGTTTTATCTCTCTTTTTTTCAAAATTCATGTGTAAATTTGTACTTGCAACCTTGTAACATATTCTTTGGGTTCATTTTGGATACATTAGGTAATTAATTTGGTCATGTACAATGATCTTAATTTTCATATATATGAATTTATTTCTAATTTACATATACAGAATAGTAATTAAAGACACTGTCTCAAAACATATAGTTGAATTTATAACCAAATTAACCATCACGAACATACATATTTTTGGAGATATAAATGCATACTCTCAATTAAGCAATACTCAAACTACCTAATTGTAACTAACAATACTATTATTAATAAATAATTATCTTATGTGCATCATGCAAGTATTTATCCATCAATATATTAAAAATAAAATTATAATGCAAGGAGGGTCTAAATTTAGACATTATTTATTGGAGAAACTCTAACATATCAATAAAAAACAAGGTTATAAATTGCTTTTTAATTTTTTTTTAGCTTTTATGCTAAAGGAGCAAAAACAAAAATCCTAATTGCATGCCTTAATTTTTGATGTAATTCATCTAAATTCTTGTCCTCTTTTTCATCTTGCAAAATATGTATTTTTAACTTCCAACCCTATTAAAGGAGGAAAAAATTCTTTGCAAGGGTTTGCAGAGAAATCTTTCTACAGGCTTGGCATCAGCCGTGGATTAGGCCTGATCCACGATTGATCCGCGCCTCAGGAAAATCCCAGTGGGGCTCGCAAGCTCCACTCCCGTGCAGAGAAATTTTTTCTTATTTAAGAGATGATGATTTTGGTAAACCCATTGAAGCTAAAAGTGTGATAGTAACCTGTAATTTGATAATTTTATGTTAGTTTTGTGAGAAAAGGGTAAAACTTCATAGTAATTAAGTTAATCTTGTTTTTAAGTGATGGTGTAGTTCATGCAAACTTCGATTACTAAGATTCTAGTTCTATTCTTATAAAAATACGTTTTTCTTTGTTTAGAAAATAGTATTAAAAAATGAGGTTTCATTGAATTAAAAAAAATAATTTATCTTAATTCTTCAATTAGGAGTTAAAATAACCGGGGTTATCTAACACTTGAGTTGTTGTAAAATGATTTTTTGGGTAATCAAATTATGGGATGAATCAAGATCATTATGATCTTGCTTTGTGCAAATACTAGAACATCACAATTATTTAAGTTACCAACATCAAATATAATAACAAGATATAGAACAACAGGAGAAATTATCATATAATAAAACCAAAATTTAGTCAGTTTCCAGGCATTCCTTACCCAATAAAAAAGCAACAACAATACAGAAGACACAAATCCCGACACTAAAACACTATCACACACACACTTGTCACAAAGTGGCATTATATAATTAAAAAATAACACATAAATAGCTTAAAATCAAGGTTCAAGAACTCGGTTTCGGTCTTGTAATTTTATTAGTTTCGCTGGGTTTCGGCTAGTTTTGCTAGTCTCGGTTCGGGTTTTGGTTTCAGTGGTAATACAACATACATAAGTGTAGATATATTAAATACTTAAATTTATGGTTCTATATTACTATACAATGATCCTAGTGTTTAAAAATCCAGCCATGATGCAAAATATATTGAAAAGTATACTTAGATAAGTATTAATATAGGATTTGGGTTCACTTTTTACGGTTTTCTAACAACGAAAGCCTACAATGATCACAATGATGGTCAAAATGATATAAAAAAATTAGGTTTTAAAAGGTTTTAGCCAAAATGATATTGTATAGTTGGTTTCGTATCGGTCTCGGGGTTTCGTATCGGTATTCTTCGAAACCGATACGAAACCACCACGTATCACTGGTTTCGGCCGAAACCTCGAATCTTGCTTAAAATAGTTCCATAAACCAAAGTTTTCATCAACTTTCCTGCAGCCAACTAGCATTTCTTGTTCTCGCCTCTCTATCATTAATATCATATGCCTGAAACACGAAAAACTGTCAAAATATCACCAAAAAGGAAGAAAGAAAACCAATGCAAAATGAACAAGATCAAAGTGGAGAAAAAACAACGCACATTATATACTTATTTACAGAAATGCTAAGACTTTAGAAGCTCCCTAAAAATGCTATATCATCAAAGCTATAGAGATTAAGAGCATCCTGAATTCATTAATAACTTGAAATTTTCAGTTATCTGCAATGCAAAAAAATTTTTATATCAGAAATTGAAATTAAGAAAATCAGCAACTTCTCTGTAATCTCAAAGTGGATAATTTTCCATCCAATAAAATTGAGTATGGTGTCATGTTCACATGGTACTTGAAGTACTAGTGTTTTTAGCCTGAAATAGTAGGTTATATTATGTTAAATACATGAGTTATATTAAAATGAGATACAAAATTGGATTAGACAACATTATACCTTTGTTTGAGGACAAGTGGTTTTCTTATGGACGATTACTGCATTTTCGCTTTGGTTTGGCTTTTCTCTTATGATGTTTCTGTTCCACTTTTTATTCTAAAAGATTTCGGTGGTCGTCCTTTAAATTTAACGCGTCTCGGTAGATCATGTATTGTAATATGTGGAGTTTGTTCCATAATGATAGATGGTGTAGAACCGGTTTGGCTAGCACGTTCCATGGCATGTTAATACTTGCATTAGAATTCCTCAATCAATTAGATATTAAAACAACCGAATTCTTATTCATTGATTTGAAGATCTTTCAAACACATCAAGATATTGAAGAAAACTCTTAATCCTAGATTACGCATGCCAATTAAAAATATAAACTCAATAAATGAAATAAAAATAAAGCATTGATTGGATGTACCAATCTACAACAACAATTATTAGAAAAGCTAACATAATCACATAAAGATTAAATCTTTAGAGCATACCATATTCAAATAGCACAATGCATCACTCAATTTTAATAATTTCCTATAAAGATAAATAAAAAAATAGAAAGCCTTAGAAAGTGGGAGAAAAAGCAAACAATAGATAAGTGAAATTAAAAAAAGTAACAAAAATGATTCGAAAAATTACCTGTTGGATTTCGCAATTTGATGAACAAAGAAGATTAAGAAAAAACAATTTGATTGCAGCAGTTGATTTCTGTAACGTTTTAGAAATCGTTATGCAAATTTTTCTGTTTTAGGGTAAAATTGTCGGTATTTCCGTTTTAACCCGACTGTGTTTAAACGACCATATGGACTTTCCAGCATCTAGTTTAGCTAAAATAAAGTTAGTGCGCAAGCTTTGGGGGTATATGGGACGTTTTGGTTCAATTAGAATTTTTCCCAATTTTAATTTTTTTTTAATGCTGTATTCACATTTTGGGAAATTTCTCTCAAGTGATCTTTTTAACAAATTAAGTTTGTGTTAATTAAACCCTTCACACAATATCTAGATATTTGTTTGGAAATTAGAATTTTAGATTAAAGAAAAAGAAAAGAATTGAGTGAGGTGCATGCATGTGTGCGTGAATGCATTTATGAGCATTAATCACTAGAAATTGCTAGGAATTTCCACACAAAACCCTCCCCTTCTTACTTGGCCGAGATCCTTCCTCCCCCTTCTGCTCTTGATCATTCCCTTCCATTTTTGCATCAATCCAAACTCATAAATCTCCAAAATTCCAAAATATATCACAAAAATACATCAAGTCATGGTTTTTGCTTCTTGATCACTTGGAGCTAGGGAAGCTTGGATCTTGGGAGCAAGGATTGTTAGGTATAATCCCTAATCTGTTAATTTAGAGTTTTTATGATGGGTAGCTCGTTGGTTATTGTTTAGAACACGTTAGATATCAATTAGTGCAATATCGTATTCTTTTGTGTCTTGTTGAGTTTCTGGGATCTGCTTCGGCCTGGAATTTTTACTGGGTAACTAAACAATATTATAGTGATGTACTAGTTAACCTGAGACTCCACCCGAGACACGTGACCCAACCCACCGGCCTCGGCCGGCGACCCTTTGGCGAATTCCGACGAAGACGGCTATGTAGGAAGGTGCTGGGGTTTGGTTTTTGTGGGTAGTTGTCTGCTGTGGTTTAGGGGTGTTTGGTACTGTTTACTTTTTTAGTAATTGCAGTATGAAAAATCTGGAATCATTTACCTATAATCTAGTGTTTTGAATGCGCGTGTTACGTAATCCGACACGAATTGTGATCTGGTGCAGGTGCTGTACTCAGATTGGTTTAGTGGTATCATTACGCACGTTAGCCACTAGACGGAGACTTGTGAGTTAGTTTAGTGTTGGTGCGTCGTTTAAAGTGTAGTTTTACGTTATATTAGTCGATTCTGAGATGTTTGCACTATTTGTGTGTTTGTGAATTTATAGCGTCGCAAGCGGGGACTTCGGACGCTGCGAACAAGGAGAAGCAGGTGGTCGGATTTTCATAGCTTGAGACCATCGGTGAGTAGATTTAACATCTACGGAGAAATCGCCCGTATGGCGTTATGCGTCGGGGCTGATATGATAGGATAGTTGCATGTTATTGCATATTAGTTAATTTCATATGATCGTTATTGCATAGTATTATCTGTTGTACCTTGACTTGTACCTTTAGATATAACACATTACTGACGGTTCATGTTGCATGAGCACTATTTGTATGCTACACCCACGCCGTCAGTAATTGCCATGACACGCACAACCCACATATATACGTATTATGGTACTGGAGAAGGATAATTGAGGCAGTGACCCTTATCCCATTGTGCATATGAGGTATTGTCGACACCTACATACGTGATATTGTATTGGACATGGATAGTTAAGATAGTAACTCTTATTCCATTCCACGTATACCTTACTATAGCTACTTGTACATCATGCATACATATTGACATGTACACCCACATACTCGATTACAGTTACATGTACACCATGCACACATACTGACATGTACACCGCATATTGTTGCTATAGTTGTATATATACCCTAAGTGGTATTGTTTTGATATGTGATATTGAGTTGTTGATCATTGCGCTTATGAAATGCATCATACCTACTTGCTTACATGTAGATACTTAAACCTTGTTACACTTACATGTACTCGTCATATGATACTGCACTTGTTTTTCGGAGGATTTTGGGAACCGCAAGATATATTTTTAAAGCTGGATTCATTTAAAAGAGCGGTTTTCCCTTGATATGCTCAGATTGTTGTTTTATGTTGTATATATCGGTTTTTCATGAATTTACGCATTGAGATATGCATTTCCTATGATTTATGGATTTGAGAACCGTGGGGGTATTTCAAGAAAACTATGTATTGTTTGAAAACCCGGTTTCTCTTGATATGATATTTCAGTGCGTCCACCATGTGATTTCTCGGTTCTGAGATTTGGCGTGTGATACCCGATTCGAGGAGCGGGAGGCACCGTCTGCGGGTACATAGTGGACCCGGTATGGTACCCCGGGGTGAGTGGTGATTTCGTGGTGTAGACGATAAGCCTGGCAGTGGGACCACTACCTACCGGTGATTGTATTTGGACTCGGAGGTTATCGTGGGGATACCGACCGGAGGGATGTATGACATATCGTCAGGGCCAGTCATGGTGACAGCGCCTGAGTTATGAGGATTTACGTGTCGATGCTAGACACGGGTTTCATGATGTTTCGAGTGTCGGTGTTAGACACTCAGGTTTTTCCATGATTTTTACGTATCGTCGGTGGACATACGGGATGGATATTCTCATACTTATATATATATATATACATACACGTATATGTTTTCATGATATTTCGGGTGTCGATGATAGACACTCAGGTTCCATGAGACTTACATGTGAGGGCCGATCTGAGGATGCGGTGCCTGAGGATTTGGGATTTGGTGGGTCAGTGAGGGACATTGGTGTTGTTCCATGCTGATGATTTTGCATGAGATATTATATTATATTATCCCACACTCAGGATTATGTTATGCATTGCTTCATGTAGTTGTAGTACCATGATGATGTACCTTTACATGATTGTTGCATATTCACTTATCATACTTATGCTATCAGATTACACGTGATAGATAAATCGCTGTTCGTGCATACTTGCGATTTCAGTATGATGTTATTTACTATTCACGAGTTGGCAACTCAACCCCGTTGTACCACAGTGTTTTTGCAGGACTTACCTTCAGAGTAGTCGCGGCAGGGCGTCTTATCATCTCTACTTTTGCGGATACCGCTACGTTTTGCTGTGAGACCTTTACTTTTAGGTGGGTTTGCGGTTATCTGTTTGTACATTGTATATCTTTTTGTTGGATCTAGTATTCTCCATCTACCACTTCTTGTATATGACTTAGAGACGAGTTGTGATGATTCTGTGTTGTATATTTTGGTGACTTTAGGTGCCGTGCTCGTGGGAGCCGGTTATGTTGAAAAGTTTTACTTCTTTATGCAGTTTTCTTTTATATTCTTCGCTTCGGCGTCGTATTTATATCTTGTGGTGGTTGTCTCCACCGTTGAGCGTGATTTGCTCCCGTTTGGGATGCTTTTATTATTATCTATGTTGTACCCGTTTTCGGGGCTAGTTTTTACAAAGGAGGTGCTGCCGAAATTTTTAAGAAAGAAAACTAGAGTTAGAGATTTTACTTGTGATTTTCCAAATGTTAAAACTATGTTTTTCTCCGTTGATCCAGATTTGGGTGGTTTAGATTTCTGGGTTTCGGCTTACTTGAGTTGTGTACGCCTGTAGACGTTACGTAGTTTAAGTGCCGATTACGGGCCAAATTTTGGATCGTGACAAAGTTGGTATTAGAGCGTTAGGTTTTACCTTTCGGAGTGTAGGATGACCTTGGTATGATGGAGTAGGTTGCTTAAGCAGAGTGATATAGCGTGTGTATGTTCCGCGGCATACTTACGACACGGTACTCCGTCTAAGTGACCTTAGGACTTATTGATTGATATTCCTCCGTGATTGATATACATTTTTGTGATTCGATTTCCGTGTCCTTATCGAATCTTGTTTAGCTTATATGCTGCCGAAGACTACGAGGGCACAGAGAGCGGCCGCGAGGGCCGAGGTCAGAGTTGACTCGTCTGAGGCGAGGACTGACCAGAGCGGTACGCCTGTTGTACCAGGGCATATTGCTATGATTGGGGCTGGTATGCAGGACTTGCGCCAGATAATGGGGACTTTAGTAGAGGCCATTCGAGCGCAGGGGCAGGCAGTTGTTCCACCCGTTGCAGGGACCACGATGATACCTACAGTTCCGGCAGCCGCAGTTACAGCTCCGGAGGTTATTACCGTGTCACTGACAGAGTTCATGAGGCTGAGACCTCCGGTGTTCACTGGCACAGATACTACTGAGGATCCGCAGTCGTTTATCGACCGGATGGCCAGGATTTGTCGTTCGCTCCGATGCTCCGACGAGAGATGGGTGGAGCTTGCGAGTTTCCGACTGGAGGGTATGGCCCAGAAGTGGTGTGAGTCGTTGGAAAGGGGCAGAGCCGCAGGTCTTGCTCCTATGACCTGGGCTGAATTTGTGACAGTATTCCTCGCCCGTTTTCTTCCACCGAGCGTCAGAGATGCGCGAGCGTGCCGATTTGTGTCGTTACGTCAGACTCCGGGGATGACGGTGTCTGAGTATGATGTGCTGTTTACCGAGTTGTCTGTGTATGCTCCGTACTTGGTGGCGACTGACGAGATGAGGGTGAAGAGGTTCGTTCGAGGCCTACTTACCCAGTTGTTCCTAGTCATCAGCATTCAGCATTGCGACACGTATGCGGCAGCTGTCGATGCAGCCCTATTGGTGGAGGAGCGTCTAGCTGAGTCATCGGTTGTTCCGGAATCGAAGAGGACTCGTACGGATGTACCAGCACGGAGACAAAGGTTTGCACGCCGAGGCAGAGTTCCTTCAGACTCGGGGAGTAGCAGAGACATGGGACGGGGCCAGTTATTCAGCTCTTACTCCCATGAGGGCCAGCGACCGTCTTATGGGTGCTTTGGGTGTGGCAGTCTACATCACCTTGTTCGGGATTGTACAGTGGTGCGTCAGAGAGGGCCAGCAGTACCCCAGGTTACCTTACCACATTTTCCGCCTCAGAGAGCGTTGTCTCTTATTCCTGTTGTTGCGCCGCGTCAGACTCCTATTCAGAGAGGTCGTGGTCGCGGTGGTTTTATGCCGAGAGGACGAGGTGGCAAAGGCAGGGAACAGCCAGTAGCCGGTAGAGGACAGGCTCGGGTTTTTGCCTTGATTCACCAGGACGCTCAGGCGTCCAATGCTGTGGTTTCAGGTATCCTTTCTGTATGTTCTTATGATGCACATGTTCTTTTTGATCTGGGATCTACGCATTCGTATGTTTCTACGCACTTCGTGCCAAGGTTAGGCCGAGAGTCGTGTTTGCTAGATCAGCCGTTTATCGTGACTACTTCTGTGGGAGAGTCGTTTGTTGAGCGACACGTGTTCCGGTCGTGTGCTGTCCGTTTAGGAGACAGAGATCTGTCCGTCGACTTGATCCTTCTTGAGATACTGGACTTCGACGTTCTGTTGGGCATGGACTGGTTAGCTATTTGCTACGCGTCCGTGGATTGCCGAGAGAAGACAGTTAGGTTTTGTATTCCCGGCGAGTCAGTGTTTGTTGTGCAGGGTGACCGTGGTGCCGCCCCTCACAGTTTGATTTCTGTCCTGTGCGCTAGTCGGCTTTTGAGGAAGGGATGTCGGGGATTCTTGGCTTTCATTCATGATACTGGAGCCACAGTGGAGTCGTTGGACCAGGTTCCTACCGTGCGAGAGTTTCCCGATGTCTTTCCCGATGAGTTACTTGGGTTGCCGCTAGAGCGCGATATTGAGTTCTGCATTGATCTGATTCCTGACACGGAGCCTATTTCTATACCGCCTTATCGGATGGCTCCGGCAGAGCTTAGAGAGCTTAAAGATCAATTGCAGGAGTTGCTTGATATGGGACTTGTACGTCCGAGTGTTTCGCCGTGGGGAGCCCCTGTTCTGTTCGTCAAGAAGAAGGACGGCAGTTTGAGGCTGCGTGTGGATTATCGTCAATTGAACCGAGTTACGGTACGGAATAGGTATCCTTTACCTCGCATTGACGATTTATTTGATCAGCTCCAGGGTGCGAAACATTTTTCAAAGATTGATTTGCGTTCGGGTTATCATCAGTTGCGGGTTCGGAATGATGACATTCCGAAGACTGCTTTTCGTACGCGCTATGGGCACTATGAGTTTTTGGTGATGTCGTTTGGACTCACCAATACGCCAGCAGCGTTCATGGATCTGATGAACCGGATTTTCAGGCCGTTCCTCGACCAGTTTATTATTGTGTTTATTGATGACATACTGGTCTACTCTAGGAGTAGTGAGGAGCATGAGCAGCACTTGAGAATTACTTTGCAGATTTTGAAAGAGTACCAGCCGTATGCTAAATTCTCAAAGTGCGCGTTTTGGCTTGATAGAGTTGACTTCCTGGGTCATGTGGTGTCTGCTGATGGTATTCTTGTGGACCCGAGGAAGATCGAGGTTGTACAGCTTTGGCCCAGACCTGTATCGGTAACTGAGGTCCGCAGCTTTTTGGGCTTAGCTGGTTATTATCGCCGTTTTGTGCAGAATTTCTCAAGTATCGCTGCACCGCTGACTGGACTGACCCGGAAGGGAGTTCCTTTTCTTTGGACTGATGCGTGCGAGCAGAGTTTTCAGCAGTTGAAGACTCGGTTGACGACAACACCAGTTCTATCTTTACCTTCTGGATCGGGCGGCTATGTTGTTTACTGTGATGCTTCTCGAGTGGGGCTCGGCTGTATTTTGATGCAGCACGATAGAGTGATTGCTTACGCTTCTAGGCAGCTGAAGAAGCATGAGCAGAATTACCTCATTCATGATCTTGAGATGGCCGCGGTGGTCTTTGCGTTGAAGATTTGGAGACACTACTTGTACGGAGAGTCGTGTCAGATCTTCACGGATCACAAGAGCTTGAAGTACATCTTCCAGCAGCGGGATCTGAATCTGAGACAACGCCGTTGGATGGAGCTAGTGAAGGATTATGATTGTGAGATCCTTTATCACCCGGGCAAGACGAATGTGGTAGCTGATGGTTTGAGTCGTAGGCCCGGGGGTAGCTTGTTCCAGTTGAGCGCAGTTCAGCGCCAGTCTTCTGCAGATTGGCAGCTCTTGTGTGATGGTAGAGTGCAGTTCGAGTTCACTTCCGCTGGGGGACAGTTTGCTCGTGTCCGCGTCCGTCCACTATTACTTGATCGTATCCGTGAGGCGCAACCCAGTGATGCCCGTTTGTCAGAGATTCTTGAGCTTGTTCAACAGGGTACAGTTTCGGAGTTCATGATTGATGACCAGGGTGTGCTACGATACGGGACTCGCTTGTGTGTACCAGATGCTGATGGGTTGAGACGCGAGATCTTAGAGCAGACACATCAGTCGGGCTTTAGCGTTCATCCAGGTTCCACCAAGATGTACCGTGACTTGAGAGACTTTTACTGGTGGGGAAGGGATGAAACGCGATATTTCAGACTTCGTTTCGAGGTGCCTGACTTGTCAGCAAGTCAAGGCTGAGCACCAGAGACCGGCTGGAGAGTTGCAACTTTTACTCGTTCCGGAGTGGAAATGGGAACAGATTTCCATGGACTTTATTGTGGGTCTACCCAGGACCAGTAGAGGGTATGACTCCATTTGGGTAATTATTGACCGGTTGATGAAAGCGGCTCACTTCCTTCCAGTGAAGACCACTTTCGGTTATGCTCAGTACGCTCAGTTGTATATAGATGAGATTGTGCGTTTGCACGGTGTTCCCACATGCATAGTATCCGACAGAGGCACCCAGTTTACTACCCGTCTTTGGCAAGCTTTGGGTACCCGGTTGAGTTTTAGCACCGCTTTTCATCCGCAGACCGATGGTCAGTCGGAGCGGACTATACAGACTCTGGAGGATATGCTCCGTGCATGTATGCTTGATTTTGGTGGCAGTTGGGATCGTCACTTGCCGTTGATTGAGTTCTCCTGCAACAACAGCTTTCAGGAGACTATTCGGATGGCACCTTTTGAGGTATTATATGGTAGGAAGTATCGATCGCCAGTCTGTTGGACCGAATTGTGAGAGTCTGGTTTTGGGACCCCAGCTAGTTCAGGAGACCACGGAGAAGATCCAGTTGATTCAAGACAGGATGAGAGCAGCCCAGTGCACGCAGAAGTCTTATGCCGACCGTCGTCGTCGCAGACTTGAGTTCGCAGTTGGGGATCATGTATTCCTGAGGATTTCTTCGATGAAGGGCGTTATGCGATTTGGGAAGAGGGGGAAGCTCAGTCCCAGATTTATAGGTCCTTTCGAGATCCTTGAGCGAGTGGGTTCTGTTGCTTATCGTTTGGCGCTCCCGCCCAATTTTCCGGATGTTCATCCCATTTTCCATGTGTCGATGCTTCGTAGATACCTTCATGATCCTTCTCACATGATTCAACACGAGACCGTTCAGCTTGAGCGCGATCTTTCGTTCACCGAGCAACCGGTAGTTATTTTGGATCGGCAGGTGAAGAAACTTCGGTCAAAGGTTTTGCCGTCTGTGAAGGTTCTTTGGCGTAGCCCTACTAGTGAGGAGATCACTTGCGAGCCCGAGAGTGAGATGCGGAAGAAATTCCCTCATATTTTTGAAGGTACGCTTAGTATGAAATTTTAATTCGGGGACCGAATTTTCTATAGGGGGGAGGAGATTGTAACGTTTTAGAAATCGTTATGCGAATTTTTCTGTTTTAGGGTAAAATTGTCGGTATTTTCCGTTTTAACCCGACTGTGTTCAAACGACTATATAGACTTTCCAGCACCTAGTTTAGCTAAAATAAAGTTAGTGCGTAAGCTTTGGGGGTATATGGGACGTTTTGGTTCAATTAGAATTTTTCCCAATTTTAATTTTTTTTAATGCGGTATTCACATTTTGGGAAATTTCTCTCAAGTGATCTTTTTAACAAATTAAGTTTGTGTTAATTAAACCCTTCACACAATATCTAGATATTTGTTTGGAAATTAGAATTTTAGATTAAAGAAAAAGAAAAGAATTGAGTGAGGTGCATGCATGCATGTGTGAATGCATTTATGAGCATTAATCACTAGAAATTGCTAGGAATTTCCACACAAAACCCTCCCCTTCTCACTTGTCCGAGATCCTTCCTCCCCTTCTGCTCTTGATCATTCCCTTCCATTTTTGCATCAATCCAAACATAAATCTCCAAAATTCCAAAATATATCACAAAAATACATCAAGTCATGGTTTTTGCTTCTTGATCATTTGGAGCTAGGAAAGCTTGGATCTTGGGAGCAAGGATTGTTAGGTATAATCCCTAATCTGTTAATTTAAAGTTTTTATGATGGGTAGCTCGTTGGTTATTGTTTAGAACACGTTAGATATCGATTAGTGCAATATCGTATTCTTTTGTGTCTTGTTGAGTTTCTGGGATCTGCTCCGGCCTGGAATTTTTACTGGGTAACTAAACAATATTATAGTGATGTACTAGTTAACCTGAGACTCCACCCGAGACACGTGACCCAACCCACCGGCCTCGGCCGGCGACCCTTTGGCGAATTTCGGCGACGCCGGCTATGTAGGGAGGTGCTGGGGTTTGGTTTTTGTGGGTAGTTGTCTGCTGTGGTTTAGGGGTGTTTGGTACTGTTTACTTTTTTAGTAATTGCAGTATGAAAAATCTGGAATCATTTATCTATAATCTAGTGTTTTGAATGCACGTGTTACGTAATCCGACACGAATTGTGATCTGGTGCAGCTGCTGTACTCAGATTGGTTTAGTGGTATCGTTACGCACGTTAGCCACTAGACGGAGACTTGTGAGTTAGTTTAGTGTTGGTGCGTCGTTTAAAGTGTAGTTTTACGTTATATTAGTCGATTCTGAGATGTTTGCACTATTTGTGTGTTTGTGAATTTATAGCGTCGCAAGCGGGGACTTCGGACGCTGCGAACAAGGAGAAGCAGGTGGTCGGATTTTCATAGCTTGAGACCATCGGTGAGTAGATTTAACATCTACGGAGAAATCGCCCGTATGGCGTTATGCGTCGGGGCTGATATGATAGGATAGTTGTATGTTATTGCATATTAGTTAATTTCATATGATCGTCATTGCATAGTATTATCTGTTGTACCTTGACTTGTACCTTTAGATATAACACATTACTGACGGTTCATGTTGCATGAGCACTATTTGTATGCTACACCCACGCCGTCAGTAATTGCCATGACACGCACAACCCACATACATACGTATTATGGTACTGGAGAAGGATAATTGAGGCAGTGGCCCTTATCCCATTGTGCATATGAGGTATTGTCGACACCTACATACGTGATATTGTATTGGACATGGATAGTTAAGATAGTAACTCTTATTCCATTCCACGTATACCTTACTATAGCTACTTGTACATCATGCATACATATTGACATGTACACCCACATACTCGATTACAGTTACATGTACACCATGCACACATACTGACATGTACACCGCATATTGTTGCTATAGTTGTATATATACCCTAAGTGGTATTGTTTTGATATGTGATATTGAGTTGTTGATCATTGCGCTTATGAAATGCATCATACCTACTTGCTTACATGTAGATACTTAAACCTTGTTACACTTACATGTACTCGTCATATGATACTGCACTTGTTTTTCGGAGGATTTTGGGAACCGCAAGATATATTTTTAAAGCTGGATTCATTTAAAAGAGCGGTTTTCCCTTGATATGCTCAGATTGTTGTTTTATGTTGTATATATCGGTTTTTCATGAATTTACGCATTGAGATATGCATTTCCTATGATTTATGGATTTGAGAACCGTGGGGGTATTTCAAGAAAACTATGTATTGTTTGAAAACCCGGTTTCTCTTGATATGATATTTCAGTGCGTCCACTATGTGATTTCTCGGTTCTGAGATTTGGTGTGTGATACCCGATTCGAGGAGCGGGAGGCACCGTCTGCGGGTACATGGTGGACCCGGTATGGTACCCCGGGGCGAGTGGTGATTTCATGGTGTAGACGATAAGCCTGGCAGTGGGACCACTACCTACCGGTGATTGTATTTGGACTCGGAGGTTATCGTGGGGATACCGACCGGAGGGATGTATGACATATCGTCAGGGCCAGTCGTGATGACAGCGCCTGAGTTATGAGGATTTACGTGTCGATGCTAGACACGGGTTTCATGATGTTTCGAGTGTCGGTGTTAGACACTCAGGTTTTTCCATGATTTTTACGTATCGTCGGTGGACATACGGGATGGATATCCTCATACTTATATATATATATACATACACGTATATGTTTTCATGATATTTCGGGTGTCGATGATAGACACTCAGGTTCCATGAGACTTACATGTGAGGGCCGATCTGAGGATGCGGTGCCTGAGGATTTGGGATTTGGTGGGTCAGTGAGGGACACTGGTGTTGTTCCATGCTGATGATTTTGCATGAGATATTATATTATATTATCCCATACTCAGGATTATGTTATGCATTGCTTCATGTAGTTGTAGTACCATGATGATGTACCTTTACATGATTGTTGCATATTCACTTATCATACTTATGCTATCAGATTACACGTGATAGATAAATCGCTGTTCGTGCATACTTGCGATTTCAGTATGATGTTATTTACTATTCACGAGTTGGCAACTCAACCCCGTTGTGCCACAGTATTTTACAGGACTTACCCTCAGAGTAGTCGCGGCAGGGCGTCTTATCATCTCTACTTTTGCGGATACCGCTACGTTTTGCTGTGAGGCCTTTGCTTTTAGGTTGGTTTGCGGTTATCTGTTTGTACATTGTATATCTTTTTGTTGGATCTAGTATTCTCCATCTACCACTTCTTGTATATGACTTAGAGACGAGTTGTGAGGATTCTGTGTTGTATATTTTGGTGACTTTGGGTGCCGTGCTCGTGGAAGCCGGTTATGTTGAAAAGTTTTACTTCTTTATGCAGTTTTCTTTTATATCCTTCGCTTCGGTGTCGTATTTATATCTTGTGGTGGTTGTCTCCGCCGTTGGGCGTGATTTGCTCCCGTTTGGGATGCTTTTATTATTATCTATGTTGTACCCGTTTTCGGGGCTAGTTTTTACAAAGGAGGTGCTGCCGAAATTTTTAAGAAAGAAAACTAGAGTTAGAGATTTTACTTGTGATTTTCCAAATGTTAAAACTATGTTTTTCTCCGTTGATCCAGATTTGGGTGGTTTAGATTTCTGGGTTTCGGTTTACTTGAGTTGCGTACGCCTGTAGACGTTGCGTAGTTTAAGTGCCGGTTACGGGCCAAATTTTGGGTCGTGAGCGGCAGAGGCTGACAGAGGAGGAGATGAAATGCTCGAAGGCAATGGCAAGAGATGAAATCGAAGAAGCGGAGAGGAGAACATGAAGAAAAGTAATTGGGGCTAGTCGGATGTAGTTGAAGCGTACGAGGGAGAAGAGAGGGTTTGGGTGTGAAAAGAGGAGCAAGAAAGAAGATGAGGGAGCTTCAAACTGGGAAAAAATAGGTTTTTTTTTTTGTAAAATCATGTGACCAATTAGGAGGTGCCATGTATCACATACCGTTTTACTTAGTATAGTATCGTATATCGTATCATATCGTGTATCATAGAATATTTTTTTCTTATACAATAGTTAACTAAATAAGTATATAACCACATATATCAAAAAAACATGGTTAAATTAGCAATATAGAATAATGTATAAAAGGGGTATCCATTAAAATGCATATGTATAAATCACTCAAATTTAAGCATATGATGATAAAGTCATGATTCAAAATGATACCAAATAATTTAATCTTATAACATAACTTAAAAATAAATCCAAAAATAAATTCCTATTCAAGTATAAAGTCAATCATGTTAAATGGACATAAAAATATTTCTAACTTTACAGATAAAAATAAATATATATAGTATAGTTATTCATTCACGTTTTTGAATCATAGTTCTTCTAAAAAATAGCAAATAAAATCATTAAATATAAATGCAAGTCATATTTATAGATAAAGAAGGAACTAGTAAAGAACGTAGAGAATAAATCTAAGCTTAATTGCAAAATCCACAACTACACTCTAAATGACAAGCAAAAATAGATCGATGGAGGAAAAAAATGCACCAATTTGTTAATGATAAAGAACAAGCAACGAGAAAAGATAAATCGAAGCTATTTTATTGCAATGACTTAGAATCTTATTGCAATAAAGATCATGGCAGATAAAACCATGAATCCAATCGATCGATGAAGAGAATCGACGAAAATAGAAAAGAACAAACGGCTCGGTTTATGAAAAGAATTAATTAAGGTTTGTGAGTTGATTAAATTCCGATGAAGGATTTAAATTTTGTGAGTAGAAGAGAATTAATTTATTTGAGGATAAATAAAGTTTTTGGTTATCATTCAGGTCGTTAGGTTTCGGTTTGGTGTATCCAAACGTGGATAAGACTAACCATCCCATACTATTAAAATTCCTCTTCATTTTATTCCTACCTGCTCATTTTATCGACACTAATAATATACTAATACATATCATATCACATACCGTATCATATATCATACGTATCCTAGGATGTTTTACTAACGATACTCATGATTTGTATCGAAACTACTATGAATCGTATCGTACCATAAGATACGTATTGTGTATCGTACAATATTGATAACTATGGGTCTTGCTATTATATATACAACGTATCCTCATGTATCATAGCATAGTTTTTTAGAAAATTCGTGAATCCGTGAACCCGAATTTTATAGTACGCTATATCTCGTATCATAATTCATGCTACCTCGGTCCCACTACAATCCCAGTTGGCTAGGATTCGATTACATGTTTATATCAAGGTATATATTTTTCAAGTACATAATCAATAAACTATAGTAAATTTTTGATGCTATCTTACTTGAAAAAATACGATTATTTAGTAAGTAATTCACTTATAACGTAGAACATATATGCGAAAATACAATCGATTTCAAAATTATACTTTCTTTAATATCAAATCCATATAATACATTATATTTACCACTTAAATTAATCAGTTATATTTTGTAGGGAATAAAAACTCTTCTACAAGAGTCATTTTATATAATTTGGCATGTAATCAACTAAATTCATAAGCATTATGGCAACTAAGAAATTATTTAAAGTGTTGTAATTCATGTAGAATCACTTAATAACGTAATCAAATATCGTTGATATAATGTTGAATATATGCATTATGGTAATAAAATAATAGAAAAGTTGCATGAATCCCAGGGTCGCATAGCACTTATATGCTATTGAAAATTTTTCCCAAAGAAATATTAATTCCTTGATCTTCTCCATCTTGATTTTCTCCTTAAACCTTAGTCTCTCTTCTCTCGATTAAACCCCAAGACAAAGGGAAAGCTTGCTCTCTCTCTCTCAAGGTTCTAAAAGGCCGTATAGGGAACTACTGCCTAGGCGTTTTAGTCTATAACCACTCCGTTTAGAGGTAGGCGCTTGGAGTAAGTGGTTCAAGTGCTTAACTTAGTATTTAAGCATGTGGAACCATCAAAATGGTGTTTAAGCCAGTTTAGGTGGAAAATAAGTAAATTCTTGATTTAAATTAAACACGTTTAGATGATAATTGTACAATTATAAGCATGTTGTAGCGTTTCAGACATTTACACCTTCACTTTTTAATAATGTTTATTTCACAATTTCATTGAACTATATATAGATTATACTCTCTTATAAGCACAAATTAATACTTATTTATAAAATACCAAAGACATCTATGTGGAAACTAGGCATCAATGTGCTAGATGGTACTCCCATCGTCTAGATCGCCTAGCGTATTTTGGAATATATAGAACTTTCTCGACACACTGGTAAGGGATGGGGTCATTTATAACCCTTATCCTACTGCCTCTCACCCCTTGTATATGGCAACATGTTCTCACGTTAACTAATTAATTAATTCATCAATTTATAAATCTTAGCCCTTAAGTTTCTCCTTTAGGTTGGTTTATAAGTCTAGAATTTTTTTTGGGTCGAAACCCAATGTTAGATAGAACTTCAACTTTAATAATATCCAAATAAAACTAATTGCTTCAGCAAACTATCAAATTAAATTTGTGGGATGCTACGCTTATTTCTTCCAGTTCATCAAGTAACACAAAGTGCACAACGAAGAGTTGTGTATTGCTTAAGCTATTAGGTCACTACACATTGAGAATTAAAACTCAAAAGCTATATTCATGAATTAAACACTTCGAAACTCTTGTACATAATTTTTGTTGAGATACCAATCATACTATATTGTGGAGTTTGAGATATTTTAGGATAAAGGCTTTATGTTTTTGCTTAAATCATAGTTTTAAAAATCATCTGATTCTAATCCTATTCGGTCGATTCCGATCTGAATTTCATTTAGGGGATATAAAATATCTTTAAAATTCGGTCAAGATTATCATGGTATTGATGATATTCTACTAGAATCGGCGGGACTAGCATAATCCATGTTGATACCAAGAGAAGCAAACCAACAAAAATTCAGTAGTATCAGATTGGCTTCTTTACTAATTTTTTCCTTACAAATATGGGGTTTGAATGAGAATTTGATGCTTAGCCGAATGAATATACTAGTTATATATAATATTATTTATTAGAAATTAGTTCTATAAGTTTTGATTTATATAATCTACAAATTTCACTTTTGAAATGCCATATGTTAAAATGAATAAATGTATGTTAAACATCAGTTAATACTTTATCATTAATTTATGCATATTTCATTATTAAAACTATGTGAAAATATTTCTGGTTTATTTACTTTATATATATATATATATATATATATATATATATATGAGAATAATGGAGAAAAGAGGCTATAGGAGGAAATTTCCTCCTATGGCGTGAAAAAAATACAAGCTCCACCAATTTTTTCGACGATCGGCTTCCATTATCTTCATCGTTATCATCTAAGATGTTGGTACATCAAATTTCATGTGATTCTACAACTTTTTTCACCGTTGATTTAGCAATGTAAAAAGTTCTATTGTCGGTAAACCGTTAATTTTGAACTCACTAAATCAACGGTGAAAAAGTTGTGGAATCACATGAAATTTGGTGTACGCACATCTTAGATGATAACGATGATGATGATGAGTGCCGATCGTCGGAAAAAATGGTGGAGTTTGTATTTTTTCCACGCCATAGGAGGAAATCCCCTCCTATGGCCTCTTTCCTCCATTAATCTCTCTCTCTCTATATATATATATCGATCCAAAATGATGATACCACCAAGCAGGGGCAGATCCAGGCGGCTCGGGCCCCGGTCTCCCTAAGATTTTGAATTTACTCTTCTCTATACAAAGGGCCCTCAAGGTTTTAAATATAGTCTTGGCCCTCTAAGATTCCAGAATTTGCAATTCCTGGCTCCGCCCCTGCCGCCTAGAATGCAATATCGAACCTAAAAGTAGCTATTTAGCTCATTCCGATCTCAGAGTTTCCAAACAACAATAACAATACCAAAGCCTTTATCCCAAACAATTAGGGTAGGCTATATGAACCCATCAAGAAATCACGAGAAATTATTAATGTGGATCCTTTTTCTCCATTCATTTCTATCCATAAAGATGTGCGCTTCCAAGTCCCTTATAGCGATGTTTTTTTAATTACCTCCACCCAAGTCTTCTTTGGTCCTCCTCTACCTCTCTTAACTTCTCCACATCCTGCTATTTCTATTCTCCAAACCGGTGCACTCACAAATCTACATTGTAGATAACCAAACCATCGTATGCTGTGCAATCTCAATCCTCACTCATTTTTTTCAATCGGCGCAATCTCAATCTTCTTGCAGATATCTACATTTCTCACCATATTTCTTCGTTGTATAATCATACATCCACATCAACATCCTCATCTCTGGCATACTATCTTCTATACGTGTTGCCTCTTAGCTGCCCAATATTCACTCCCATAAGGTATGGCTGGTCTAATCACGGTCCTATATATTTTTCCTTTCAATATTAAGAGAATTCCTCTATCACATAACTGCTGGGTTTCTTAGCACCTTCACTATGTTTTCTAAGGCATCTAGCATGCAATTTTAAAAAATCCAGAGTGCTGGGAAACCCTAACCAAGGATCTAACTAGAGAATTAAGGTTTAATTTAAGCAAGTAAACAACTTTACTCTAAGTGAACAAGGAATACAGCCTTTGTAGACCGGTCCTTCACTTCTAAAGCTCCATGTAGTAGTCCCTTCGCTCTAAGTAGCGGTCTCCCGAACTCTTCGTAGGCTCCACTAGGCGAAATGAACGAGTTTGCTCAAAGACCTTCGAGGCCGAAGATGATCAACGTCGAGGAGACTCTAACTCATGCTACCTCTTCACTAATTGAGAATTAGTGAAGCAAACAACCTATACTAAATGGCTAGTCTAGTGTAGATTAGTGAAATAGAAATTTTGCTCACTTTAGAAAACTTTCCCTTTTTCTTTTCACCTCACTCAAAACTCAAAAGAGCAAAGGAAGGAGATGAAGAAGAAACTCAAGTGATCAAGTATGTGAACCATGGTGAGAAAATATCATATATCAACTCATGTAGAGACTAAACCATGGCTAAAAAATAATGGTTAGGTTAATAAATATCTAGAGAAAAACAAAATTAGTGGACTTTGTCAATGGTTTCCACAAGCTTCTCAAAGCATCTAAACCATGTGATTTTCCACCTAATTTTGATTTTCCCTAAATAAATAAATACCCTAATTATCTTAAGTATGGTATGAGTCTCATACACCCAAGTCCAATGTATCATCTAGCATGACACATAAATATACACATTAATATATATATCACACATATATTTAAATGTATAATGAGAAAAGAATTGTTAAGTGAGCTAATATTAGTTAATGTATATTAATATATCAAATATATAATTATACATTAAATTATTAAATCAACACTTGATTTAATAACCCGGCTGTATCGCATACAACCAACTAATATCATTTGTATGTATATCACATTATCGAATCAACACTTGATTCAATAATCCGGTCATATCTCATATAACAGATCAATATCATATATCAATCTATATACATAACATATCATTGAATCAACAGTAGATTCAACAATCCGGGTATATCACAAGATTAGAATACGGTATCATATACGCGTATCAATCTCGGTCACGCACATATTACATATGTGCTCTACTTCGTTTCGCATGAGCTAGGAAACCTCTGTATAGGACTCTAAAGACTCGTCAATACGCCGGCAGTAGGTGATCCTATCAGTTATCCACAAGCCGTCAGCGGTACTAGCTGAACGTAACGGCTAACCGGGTATTGAGCGATCAGAAGATCAACAAGCAAGCTTACTCATACTCTCGTGAATCCAATAAGTAACACTACCGTACATCGAGTCTAGGGAATGGTAAACGTCAAACCCCAATAACTTGATAAGTCATGCCGATATGAGGCTCATAATTGGTCGAGAAACTACTGATAACACTTACCAGTAAATCTCTGAATCAGCCCAGGCCAGAGACTTCCTGTTATGGTCAATCGAGTATAGCGCAACATCAACCCCCAATACCGGGAGAGACGAATCCCTTCCTATCGCTCATTGCCTCCATGTGACTCGGGATTGTACTAAAAAACCACCGTTTTGGCACGCTCTCTTGAACGCGGGTAAGGTGAAAATCAAAGCACAGTGAGAATCACACAAGACTCTATGACGATCTCGGGTCTATAGACTAACCTGTACCAGTGTCACCAGAGAACTGCTATCTGACGATGGGTATAATACCATCTAGGAGTTCTCAGCGAGTCCGTTTAGTGTACCCAGTCTCCACTGAGCACCCGTATACCATCTTTGATGTCAAACACCAATGGATATGGGATTATCCATCACCTATCGCATGGGTCAAGAAGCGTATACGCTAGTGTACTCTGGAATATCGATGCCCCGTCTCGATGCACCCTCGACTAGGAACAACTAAAGGATGTACTTATGAACTATCCTGGCCCAACTAGTATGATCTCCATCATAATTCTGGTGGTCAAGTATACATATTAAGGGCTTTACCAACATGTGAGAACAAGACAGTATTGTTGGATATATATGCTCTAGAGCCCTTCATTGTATAGGATGCTAGGGATATGCATGTACAGGACAATCTTGCTCGATATGATAGTACGCTATTTGGTTTGTCTTTATCTTAACATATGATATATTTTACTTTGTATTTCATATATTGTGTACATGTTGATAAAGCCCGTAGGATATTTGCCTGACTACCAGCGTTATGATGGCAGTCATACTTATGGGAGCTGGGTGGTCAATAGGCATATCCTTATATGTCCCTGGTCATAGGAGTATTGAGACTGGGCATCGATACTCCAGAGTAGACTAGTGTATACATATCTAGACCCTGACGAGGGGCGATGGATTGATCCCGCGGCCATTGGTGATGTGCACCTAAGATTGTATACAGATGCTCACTGGGTGTGAGTTCACCGGACATGACTCGCCGAGGACTGACTAGATGGTATTATACCTAGCGTCAGATAGCAGTTCTCTGGTGATATGTGTGCAGATAGTCTGTCGACTTGAGGTCGTCATTTGTCTCGTGTGAGTTCCCACTGTGCTTTGGTTACTATCCTACCACGGCTCAAAGGAGTCGTGCAAATAGGTTTTAGTTGGGTACAGTCCCGAGCCATATGGAGGCAGTGAGCGACTGTTGGGGATTTGTCTCTCCCGGTATAGGGAGTCGATATCGCACAGTGATCGGTTGGTCATTACCATAAGTCCCTGGCCAGGGCTGATTGAGAATTACTGGTGGACGGACCAGTAGATTCTCGGATGATCTTGAGCCACATTGACACGACTTGTACGCGTATTAGGGGTCTGACATTCACCACCCCCTAGACGTTACATGCGATGCTCTCAGACGAACAGACCGGACTACACGGATATTGTCACGGACAGGCTCAGTAGGGGTTTCGGACGAGTTCGCTCGTCGACCTCTTTTTCGACATGTACCTGAGTTGCCGTTACGTACAGCTAGTGCCACTGACGGACTTATGGTTAAATCCACTGTCAGCGTACTGTCGATTCTTTAGAGTCCCACACAGAGGGTTTCCCTGGATCAGACGAGACGATGTAGAGGCCGTATGGTCTTACGGCAGGGTTTCGATCGCATACGTATACTGGCTACACGAATGATGTTCGGACAGATAATACTAGTGGGCTTTGGTTTAAACCGGATTCTAGTATTATATTATTGGATTATACTTGTCTCTGTGTATCCGTATTTTTCGGAATACGGATACGGGTATGTATATACGGTAAGGGCATTCTTGTAATTTTACAAGAAGGAGACATCTCATTATTGACTTATCCTTTTTTGATAAAGGATTAATGATGTGGAAATTAGGAGATATTTAAGGAATGGGTTGCAAGCATGGCTTTATGAATTGTTTATTCATTTGGAGTTCCTATTCAAGCATGGTTGCATTTTATGTGACGAATTTATTCCAAGCTTGAATTATTGTCTCAAGACCTAGCCATTCTCTCATCTCATTTTCTCTAGTTCATTCTAACATGATCATTCTCTCTCCTAGGTTTTTCTCTCCTTCTCCCTCAAGCTCATGCCATCACATGTGTTGTGAATCAATGAGCTTTTTGACTAATTAATCCAACACACCTTCTCTACTTCTACTTAGTAGTCTTCCTTAACAAGTTGGATCACTAAGTTAACTCTTTGAGGTTGGAGCTTGACCATAGGTCCTCGGGTGGATCCTTCTTCGACGCAAAGGAGATCGGCAACCGAGTTCTTTTGAAGCCAAAGAGGAGCCAAAGAAAGGAGATCAAGAAGAAGCTTGAACCAAGGAGCAAGGAACCACTTGAAGACCCGAAGGACTTGACACGAGGGTACAACACTTTAACCTAGTAGTTAACACCCTCTAGTAGTCTAGTTTTTGTTAGCTAAGGTTTAATCAAGATCCTAAAAGTGGAAAAAGTCTATGTTGCAAAGCAAAACATGATCTTTTAATGTGAGAAAAATCGTTTTTGATGGATTCCGCCTCCCCACGAACACGTGGGGTGTGCTACATAGACTTACACTGGTATCAGAGCCAGGTTAAACCCTAGCTAACAGATTAAACGAAGTATGAAACTACGAAACCGAAATAACTCTGAAACTCCGAAACATGAATCCAAGTTTCTGTCGATTTTTGCAGAGCCTCAATTTTTTTTTAAACAATTGCAGAGTACTACTTTACCTATGAAATGAACACAAAACAAAAACGAGGCAATTCCACCTTAATTTGGCCGGCCACATACCCAAAATTTCCGAGCTCACTGACCCAATAGTGTGGGATTGTGTCGAAATTTGTTCTGTGTTCTTGTCTCTTAGATTTAGTGTTTCAGGTGTTGCTAGATTTTGCCAATTTTGACTGCACTGTTAACTTTTTACTTTGGCAATCTCGGAGTGCTTCGAAGTCGCAGTTTTAGTGTCATTTAAGTTTCAGTTTTTATCTGTAATGATATATGTGTTTCGAAACGTCCGCTAATCGCTATACGTCGATTAGTGGGGGTTGCACATATCTGTGATGATTGGTTTGTGTATATGGACTTTATTGGATCGTCGATGATGAATAGTCGGGGGATGTGAGATGATTGTTTTCTTTTCTTTCATTCAATGTA
The DNA here is from genome assembly GCA_030015575.1 of Agapanthus africanus. Classification (NCBI taxonomy): domain Eukaryota; kingdom Viridiplantae; phylum Streptophyta; class Magnoliopsida; order Asparagales; family Amaryllidaceae; genus Agapanthus; species Agapanthus africanus. The sequence goes on along the minus strand of JASDDO010000006.1, from coordinate 2,051,979 downwards.
ATTTGTAAAAGTGATATAATATTATTTTGCGGGGCACATCCGGATTGAGGTTGTAGCCACCGTTGTACTATTTTTCTTTTACTGTTTTTGCTCCTAGGATAGACCTAAGGAGGGGTGCACAAACTACCGGGTTCTTTGAAGTACCGAGTGGCCTACTCACTTTGTTGAGGGAGATTGCTTCACTTCGGGAATTTGGCGGGTAGTTTGCCGCACCCGTAGGGGTCTAGGGTGGGATTTGGTTATTCATCTCGACCGTGGAATCCGTCTTTCATTATGGGCTTAAACGAAGCACGGAATTCCTAGTATATCCAATATATTCATCTGTGATCCGGAATGCCTATTATTGCGTGAGACGAATGTATATATCTATATATGAGATTTAGCAGGCGTTGCTTATGTTTTGCACCCGCGCTAGTCTAGCCCTTGCTCTGTCGTTAGTTAAGTAACTTAACGGGTGATGACGGGCCCTTTGGCGAATGCGGATGGCATAAGCGTACGTTGTATTTTCGTTTTTTCTGCAATGGTAGGATTAATTGATGGGATAACATTAATTCATTAATGCAATGAAAACAAACCTAAACTAAATCGTTGGAACAATTTCAAAACCACTCGGTTTTCTTCAAAAAGCAAATTTTAAATGCGGAGCCTAAACCACTCCTTTTAAAAAGCTATCATGGTTCCTTCGGTTATATCAAGTTCATTACGTTAAACGGTTTCGCCAAAAACCAGCCGTAGCCCTCCGTCGTTTCAAATAAACAACGCATCGTATTCATGCTATGTTTGTTGGTCTACGTCAGGGCATAGTGAATGGTGGCAATGTGTTGCTTATTTGTTGCATAGATAGATGCATTAGTTTAGAACAGTTGTACAACCTTGTTGGCCTACGTCAAGGGAGAGTACGGATGGGTCTAAATTAATCAGGACAACGACGGGAAAAACTTGATTTGCATCTTATGATTTGTTGGCCTACGTCAAGGTCATAAGAGCTTGGAGTAAAAATCACATTGGGAGTTTCAAACATGAAGGAAACTTGCAGATTTAGCATACCTTCTGGAGTGTGGTGACTAGAGTGGCTTCCATCTAGGTCATCATACAATGATAGTTGGATCCCGATCCCACTGATGAGTAGGATTACTCTCGGGAAATTTTCTCACTTAACAATCAATGTTATAAACCAAGTAGATGTCTAGAACGGTGTTAGTGGGGCTACGTCTCCAGGGAAAAGAGGTTATATAATTAAGGAACTTCACGAAAGCATTGGAAAACCTCTCTCGAAGTATCAACACTAGCCTGGCTGAAAGGTTAAGCAAGTATTGTGACGTGCGATTAATCCTGACTAATTCTTCTTTTAGGGGTTTGAAGAAGAATTTGAGAAAACAGTGGGAGCCATCCTGTTTAGATAAACTAATAACACAATCTAAACTTGCAAGAGCATATGCTGAGTGTTTCTTTTCTCTCTCTGGCAGCTACCATGACAGGACTAAAACTATTACTTGAAAAGAATACACTGACTGGGCCAAACTATAAGGATTGGCTGAGGAACGTCAACATTGCACCGACTTATGACAAAGTTGCATATGTCACCACCGCTACTGCTCCCCCTGTCCCAGGACCAGATTCCTCAATTGCGGATAAAGAGGTCCGCAAAATTTAGGATTTAGACTGCGAGAAAGCTAAGTGTATCGTGCTGGCGTCCATGAATAATGAACTCCAGAAACAGCACGAAAGTATGGATATTAAATCTATTTTTCTCCATTGCAAGGAATTGTATGGGGAGCACTCTCGTATCGCGAGGTACGGGACCTCAAGGAAACTATTCTAGATGAGGTTAGCTTCAGGATCACCTGTAGGAGAGCACGTCCTGAAAATGATCAGCCTCATTGAGGAACTCGCAAACCTGGGATGCGTGCTAGAAAATGAGTTGTACATTGACTTGATTTTGTAGTCCCTTCCACACACCTTCTCTCAGTTCGTGCTGAACTTCAACATGCACGAAATGGAAGCTGGTCTTCCAAAGCTCCTCAACATGTTGAGCGTAGCAGAGAGCTCCTTGAAAAAGGAGAAGACACCCGTTCTATATGTTGGCCAATCGTCCTCTTCTAAATCCAAAGCGAAAGCTAAGGGGAATAAGAAGATGAAAGCCACCAAACCGAAAGGTGGGGTCAAGAAGGTGCAGGGAACGAACAAGACGGGGAGAGTGAAAGCGGACAAGAGTGAGTGCTATTATTGTCACAAGAAGGGGTACTGGAAAAAGGATTGCATGGCTTTTAAAGCCAAGGACACGAAGCAAGCTGCTGCTGCTTCAGGTGTGTTTGCAATCGAAAATTGTTTTTCAGTAAACTCTACATCATGGGTACTTGATACCGGTTCTGGTTCTCACATCTGTAATTCTTTGCAGGCTCTGAGAAACCGTAGATCACTGAAGGCAGGTGATATGACCCTCCGGGTTGGCAATGGAACAAACGTAGATGCTGTTGCAGTGGGGGATTATCACCTGGGTTGACTAGTGGGCACATTTTGGTGTTGTACAGCTTTTTTGTATTCCCATTATACTATGTAATATTATATCAGTATCTTTATTATCTAATGAAGGATATAATTTTGCACTTGAAAGAAATGTCATGAACATTCTCCTAAATTAAGAAATGATTGGGTTTGGCACACTGGAAAACAGCATATACATACTTAATCAACCTCAAGTTTTCAATATTCAAAACACACTCAAAAGAAAGGCTCCAGATTTAAACCAAGCCTTCCTATGGCATTGTAGACTTGGTCATATAAATGAAACAAGGTTGACTAAGTTGCATAAAGATGGATATTTAGATCCGTTTGAATATTCATCATATGCAACTTGTCAATCATGTATCAAAGGGAAGATGACCAAATCTCCGTTCACCGGACACGGAGAAAGAGCCATGGAGCTCTTGGGACTTGTACACAACGATTTATGTGGTCCAATGTCTATACATGCACGAAGCGGTCACTCCTACTTCATCACTTTTACTGATGATTTCTCAAGGTATGTACATGTGTTCTTAATGAAGCATAAATCCGAGGCCTTTGAGAAATTTAAGGTGTATAAAAATGAAGTAGAGAAACAGACTGGTAGAAGCATCAAGATGCTTCAATCTGATTGAGGTGGAGAATACTTAAGTACCAGTTTCCTTGAATGCTTAGAAGAAAATGGAATTCTCTCTCAGCTTACTCCTCCGTATACATCTCAGCATAATGGTGTATCAGAAAGAAGGAATCGCACGCTACTGGACATGGTGCGTTCAATGATGAGTAAGTGCTGAGTTGCCACTTTCTTTATGGGGTTTTGCGCTGGAATCAGCTGTATACCTATTGAATAGAGTTCCGACTAAGTCTGTGCCTACCACTCCATATGAAATGTGGAGTGAGAAGAGACCATATCTCAAGATATGGGGGTGTCCAGCATTTGTTAAAAAGCAGAATCCGGACAAGCTCGAGGTACGATCGGTTTTGTGCAAGTTTGTGGATACCCCAAGCATTCAAGGGGATATCTTGTCTACCACACTGAAGAACAAAAGTTGTTTGTCGCTCGCCACATTGTCTTCTTAGAAAGAGAATTTCTTGCAAAAGAAATTAGTGGAAGTACGGTAGAACTGGAAGAAATTCCAGAATCTCAAACTACTGCCGAGAACTTAGTAGAACCTCAGGTTTCAATAGAGCCCGACGAACCAACGCCGCTCCGCAAATCTAGTAGGCTTTCCGTCCAACTGAGAGATACTATGGGTTTCTTGTAGATGGGGATCGAGAGAATTGCATTATTGATGATAATGAGCCTACTAATTTTCAGCAGGTTATCACGAGTAAAGACTCGGTGAAGTGGCTGGATACTATGAGATCCGAAATAGAATCCATGTACATCAATAAAGTATGGACTTTAGATGTTGCTTCTCCTGGGATGAAACCAGTTGGATGCTAATGGATCTTCAAAAAGAAGATTGGTGCATTTGGACAAGTGAAAACCTACAAAGCTAGACTCGTTGCAAAAGGTTTTCGTCAAAGACCAGGATTGGACTATGATGAAACCTTTTCTCTAGTAGCTATGCTTAAATCCATTCGGATCCTGCTTGCCATTGCTGCCTTCCATGACTATGAAATCTGGCGGATGGACGTAAAAACAGCTTTTCTAAATGGACATTTAGAAGAAAGTGTTTACATGGATCAACCAGAGAGTTTCTTAGACGGTGGGAGCAGCGGAAAGGTGTGCAAGTTGCTTAAATCCATTTATGAATTAAAACAAGTATAGCGGAGTTAGAACATCTGCTTTGATGGGACGGTCAAAGAATGACTTTATCAAAAATGTAGATGAACCATGCATTTATAGGAAGATTGTAGAAGGAGCAGTAGTCTTCCTCATACTATACGTTGATGACATTCTCCTGATAGGGAATGGTATCCCTATGCTACAATCAGTAAAGCTCTTCTTGTCACAGAAATTCTCCATGAAAGACTTGGAGATGCCTCCTACATTCTGGAGATTAAGATCTATCGTGATAGATCCAAAAGAATGTTGGGACTTTCACAGTCCGGGTACATTGACACTGTACTGAAGAGATTTAGTATGGAAGATTCCAAGCGCGGTAATTTACCCGCTTGTCACGGGATCACCCTCTCTAAAGAGATGTCTCCAAAGACTGACGAAGAGAGGGCTCGCATGGGCATTATACCCTACGCTTCGGCTGTAGGATCTATAATGTATGCGATGTTATGTACCAGACCAGATGTAGCTTACGCACTTAGTGTGGTAAACGGGTATCAGTCAGACCCGGGTGAGAAGAATTGGATAGCGGTAAAGAACATTCTCAAGTACCTGAGAAGGATTAAGGAGATGTTCTTGGTTTACGGTAGTGGGGACCTTCAGGTCGAGGCTTTTACCGACTCCAGCTTCCAAAGTGACAACGATGACTCTAAATCCGTTTCGGGTTTTGTGTTTACCCTCAATGGACGGGCGGTATGTTGGAAGAGTTCCAAACAGGATACCGTCGCAGACTCAACAATGGAGGCTGAGTATATAGCTGCTAACGATGCCACGAAAGAGGCTGTCTGGATGAAGAAGTTCATCTCTGAACTTCAGGTGGTTCCGTCCATTGCCAATCCAATACCTTTGTATTGTGATAACAATTGGGCTGTAGCATTAGCGAAGGAACCAAGGTCCCATCAGAAATCCAGGCATATCTTGAGGCGGTATCACCTGATCAGGGAGATCGTGGATCGCCGGGAGATCGAGATGCGGAGAGTGGACACAAGAGACAACACGGCAGATCCATTCACCAAGGTCCATCCATCAAGTCCTGTTTGAGATGTTGGGCATGCGGTACGCCGGCAACTGGATCCAGTGCAGACAGTGGGTACTCATTGCACCAATTATAGGCCTTAGTGCAAGTGGGAGATTGTTGGATATATATGCCCTAGAGGCCTTCATTGTATAGGATGCTAGGGATATGTATGTGCAGGACAATCTTGCTCGATATGATAGTACGCTATTTGGTTTGTCTTTATCTTAACATGTGATATATTTTACTTTGTATTTCATATATTGTGTACATGTTGATAAAGCACGTAGGATATTTTCCTGACTACCAGCGTTATGATGGCAGTCATACTTGTGGGAGCTGGGTGGTCAATAGGCACATCCTTAAATATCCCTGGTCGTAGGAGTATTGAGACTGGGCATCGATACTCCAGAGTAGACTAGTGTATACATATCTAGACCCTGACGAGGGGCGATGGATTGATCCTGCAGCCATTGGTGATGTGCGCCTAAGATTGTATACAGATGCTCACTGGGTGTGAGTTCATCGGACAAGACTCGCCGAGGACTGACTAGATGGTATTATACCTAGCGTCAGATAGCAGTTCTCTGGTGACATGTGTGCAGATAGTCTGTCGACTTGAGGTCGTCATTTGTCTCGTGTGAGTTCCCACTGTGTTTTGATTACTACCCTACCATGGCTCAAAGGAGTCGTGCAAACAGGTTTTAGTTGGGTACAGTCCCGAGCCACATGGAGGCAGTGAGCGACTGTTGTGGATGCGTCTTTCCCGGTATAGGGAGGCGATATCGCACAATGATCGGTTGGTCATTACCATAAGTCCCTGCCAGGGCTGATTGTGAATTACTGGTGGACGGACCGGTAGATTCTTGGATGGTCTTGAGCCATACTGACACGACTTGTATGGTTATTAGGGGTCTAACATTCACCACCCCCTAGACGTTACATGCGATGCTCTCAGACGAACAGACCGGACTGCACGGATATTGTCACGGACAGGCTCAGTAGGGGTTTCGGACGAGTTCGCTCGTCGGCCTCTTTTTCGACATGTGCCTAGGTTGCCGTTACGTACAGCTAGCGCCACTGACGGACTTGTGGTTAAATCCACTGCCAGCGTACTGTCGATTCTTTAGAGTCCCACACAGAGGGTTTTCCTGGATCAGGCAAGACGATGTAGAGGCCGTATGGTCTTACGGCAGGGTTTCGATCGCATACGTGTACTGGCTATACGAATGATGTTCGGACAGATTATACTAGTGGGCTTTGGTTTAAGCCGGATCCTAGTATTATATTATTGGATTATACTTGTCTCTGTGTATCCGTATTTTTCGGAATACGGATACGGGTATGTATATACGGTGAGGGCATTCTTGTAATTTTACAAGAATGGGCTTCTAGAAGGAGACACCTCATTATTGATTTATCCTTTTTTGATAAAGGATTAATGAGGTGGAAATTAGGAGATATTTAAGGAATGGGTTGCAAGCATGGCTTTGTGAATTGTTTATTCATTTGGAGTTCCTATTCAAGCATGGTTGCATTTTATGTGACTAATTTATTCCATGCTTGAATTATTGTCTCAAGACCTAGCCATTCTCTCATCTCATTTTCTCTAGTTCATTCTAACATGATCATTTTCTCTCGTAGGTTTTCTCTCCTCCTCCCTCAAGCTCATGCCATCACATGTGTTGTGAATCAATGAGCTTTGAGACTAATTAATCCAATACACCTTCTCTACTTCTACTTAGTAGTCTTTCTTAGCAAGTTGGATCACTAAGTTATCTCTTTAAGGTTGGAGCTTGACCATAGGCCCTCGGGTGGATCCTTCTTCGACGCAAAGGAGACCGGCAACCGAGTTCTTTTGAAGCCAAGGAGGAGCCAAAGAAAGGAGATCAAGAAGAAGCTTGAATCAAGGAGTAAGGAACCACTTGAAGACCCAAAGGACTTGACACGAGGGTATAACACTTTAACCTAGTAGTTAGCACCCTCTAGTAGTCTAGTTTTTGTTAGCTAAGGTTTAATCAGATCCTAAAAGTGGAAAAAGTCTATGTTGCAAAGCACAACATGATCTTTTGATGTGAGAAATCGTTTTTGATGGATTCCGCCTCCCCGCGAACACGTGGGGTGTGCTACATACACTTACAAGTATCACTATACTAGTCTACATGTTAAGATAAAGAGTAACCAGATAGCATACTATCATGTCGAGCAAGAAAGTCCTTCCTATATATGTCCAAGCATCCATTATAATATACAATCATGTGTAATAATGGCCTATAGGGCATACATATAACTAACAATAACACATGTAGCACTCCTCCATTTAAGCCAAACCCACCTGAATTCTAGAATCAACATCTCTATCAATATCTTCATTGTTCTGTATAACTGATCCAAGATATCGGAATTGACCATTTCTTTGAATTTCCTGACCCTCTAATGCTACCTTACTTTGATCTCTGTCTATGCTCCTAATAAGCTTACATTCCACATATTCAGTCTTCGCTCTACTTAATCTAAATCTTTGAGACTAATGTTTCTCTCCATAGCTCTAATTTGTTTATCCCAACTCTAGTCTCAACCACCAAAACAATATCATCTGCGAATAACATACACTAAGGCACTTCATCTTGAATAGATCTTGTTGCTTTATCCATCACTATAGTAAAGAGGAACGGATTCAAGACGGATTTCTTATGAAGTCTTATTTTAACAAAAAAATCACTTGTTGCTCCTCCACATGTTGTCACACTTGTCCTAACCTCTCTGTATATATCCTTGATCAAATCAATGTATTTTAAGGGGACTTCTTTCTTCATTAGAGACCACCACACTCTCTAGGTACTTTGTCATATGCTTTCTCCAGGTCTATAAACGCCATGTGTAAATTTTTACTTCGCATTTTAAATTGCTTAATAAGTTGTCTAAGAAAATGAATGTTCTCCGTAGTCGACCGTCCTAGCATAAAACCAAATTGTTTCTCAGATACCTCCACATTCTGTCTTAGCCTTTTGCTCAAGTTATTTGATATATATAACATTCTCACCATCCTTTGTGTCTAATTTGTCGTAAACGTTTTTGAAGACCTTAGATTTAGCTTTTCTTACAGGATTCTTTGCCTCTTTTTTGGTCATCTTATATTTCTCAAAACTCTCTTTGTTTGGTCTTGTTAAGATTTCTATAACATTCTTGCTTGGCCTTTATAGCTATCTTATTTGTTCCACCAAGATGCATCTTTGTCATTTGGTGCCTTCCTTTTAGATACTGCAAGAACCTTCTTGTCAATATTGTGGATACAATCCGCCATTCTACTCCACATCTTATCTGGATTATCCTCTTTTGCCTAATCTGCCTCATAAACAACACATCTCTTAAAGTAACTTGACTTGCCTCCATCTTCCACCACTTAAATCTTTTGATTTATCACTCATGGTTTCGTTCTAAATATTTTTTAATTTTTTATATTTAGGACCAATAGCCTGTGTTGAGTAGCTACACTATCTCCTGGGATGACCTTTCAATTTAAGCAGCAACACCTTTCAATTTTTCTAGTTAAGAAAAAATCTGACTTATTTTTAACCCACTTCTAAAGGTTATAAGGGGAGATTCTCTCTTTCTAAACCACGTATTTCCTAAGGTTAGGTCGTACGATAGGGTACAATCAAGTATAAAATTTCCTCCATTCCTTACGCCGTATTCAAAGCCTTCATACACACTCTCAAACTCTCCACGGCTAACACCCACGTGCCCATTAAGATCACCAATAAAAAGTTTCTTTAGCGGGTATTAATTATATCACATCATCTAAGTCTTCCCATAATTGTCTCTTACTAGTATCGTCAAGCCTTACTTGTGGCGCATACGCACTAATGATATTCATAACCTCCCCACCTAGAATTAGTTTAACTAATAAAATCCTATCTTCCTTCCTCCTAAGTTCTACTACATCCTGCCTGAGCTCTCTATCTATAATAATGCCCACCCAATGCGTTTTCTATCCTTGTCCGTGTACCAAAACTTATAATCTCGAGGTGTTATCTCGTTAGCTTTCTCACCTTCCCACTTAGTCTGTTGAATACATAAGATATTAACCTTCCTCTTAACCATAGTCTCAACTAGCTCGGCTAACTTACCGGTAAGGGTTCTTATGCTCCACGATCCTAATCGAATTTTATGGTTATGGATTAGCATCTTTACCTACTACTGTCCATTAGAGTGTGAGAACCCTTGCACATTTGACATCACATCCGGGCGATGTGGCGTGACCTAGCAACCCTTGCCCACTTATCACTACATCCGGGCTCTGATGTAGAGCGTCGTTGTGGTGGGAACGTCCCAACGGGTTTCTTATATAAGTTCATGTTCATGGGATGTGATTAGGTTTTACTGCTGGCCGTTAACTTGCCGCAAACCCTCCTTTATCCGGGTTTGAGACACGGCTGCGTGGAAACCACACAGGCGGAGATTCAGAGTTTCCAAACCTTGATTTAAATAATCATGAACAATAGATAGTTACTTTTGTTTGATATGTTATTTTTTTTTATAAAAAAAATTTGATTACACCCCCTCCAAAAACCGAAAGAAAAAGGAAAGAAAAAAAACCAAATTTTTTTTAATAAAGCACTTCTCCCCCTTTTTGTGTATTTTTCTCAATCTCTCATGTATTTACGCGCTATGGTGTGTAACTGCATGACACACACACACACACACAGAGAGATAGAGAGAGAGAGCAATATAAATGCATACATAGACATGCTTCTGCATACAAATTCATACATTATTTGAGCTTTTTCCTAATAAAATTTTGTTGACTGTGAGGAAGGCCTGCTAGATTAGATCTGTTCTTTATGACATTATGTGGACACAAAAAGTGTCTTTACAATCGTACAATGAGTGTCCTCTGTTCAAGAATTGTTGGAATCTAATATAGAGACATTTTCATATTAGAAGCATCCAAGGTGAGGTGAATGCCTTTCGATAGATATTTTTATTACAAATTTTAACTAAGATGAACACTAATTCATCTGAAGAGAATAAGTTCAGGTCCAAATAGTTGAAAAGAAGACACTGGTATTGTCACTTTTGATTATAGATGAAGATAAATCAGAATTTTTATCCGTCATATAGACTGTTTAATAGAAATGTTTAGTCTAGGCTTTTGCATTTCGGCCATAAAACCGAACCTCATTAAAATTGGCTTATGGATTTCAGCTTCTTGAACATACATGAAGAGGGAGATGTGGTGGTCACCCTCCATGATATTTCGTATGATGTTGGGAATAAAGGAGTATACCAATCTCAAACAGTTTGTACAAGGGTCTGAGTTTCATTCTCATTTAGAAATACTCTTTCCTTGTTGTTGGCAAATTCCCAACGTACTTAATTCGTGCTCTTAGGTTTTTATTCTCACGCTCAGCACAAAAAAGTGGCATATGACCAATCAATGCATTCTATTTCTTATGTTTACTATTCTGTCCTTAAGCGTTGTAACTTTCTCAAAATCCTTATTTATTGCATATTTTGTGATATAATCTAATGAAATAGGAGATGTCTTTGAAAAGTCACCTACCACATTTTCTTGTAATACGATATTCTCATAAATAAGATCTGGCCAACCACTCCTTTATCCCTAGTTTTCTCGATTTGAGATTTAATGCTAATGCTATGATAGAGATAGTTGGCATGAGGTGGATAGCTAGCTGATTGTAAAATTTTGTAAAAATTTTCATGGAGCTTTGTTTCACAACCAACTCCATCCTTATGAGAAGAAAAGTAAATTCTAGTCCTATTTTCTTGTTACAAAGTGCATCTTCCTTTTTTATTTCTCCTTTGTTTAAAATTATTTTGCAGGTGATAAATTTGTTGGATATTGATTTAGGCCATTTACTTGGGCTAATATTTATGACATGGGCATCAGTCTAGAGGCTCAATAATCAAATCTTTTTTGCTTGTTTGCAGATTGATGAAATTCGACGCCAAGTGGAATTAGTTTTGGAAATCAAGGTAATTGAAGATAAAAGAGGGAATCAAGGAAAAGAAGAGGTGATGGATATAACTAGCTATAGAATTTGTAAACTTATGTAATTTTATGCTCTTTCATTATGGTTTCTTTACTTGTTGTAGGTAACGAACCATGATCGTGATCATGAAGCCGGGACCTCAAATGCGGAACCAATAGTTAAGCGCTTGAAGATGGATGATAAGATTGAAATGTTGTAGGTGTTTATTATTTTATTACGTAAGGAGACAAGTTTAAACGCTAAAAGCAATGATGAAATTATTGCTAATGTTTTGTTATGAATATGAAAACTTGCAAGTTAGGCGTTGTCAAAAGAAGGTGTTTGCAGTTGTTATTTTTGCAGTTATGTTTTGTCAAGAGAGATGAACACATGGACGTAGCCATGCATTGGTCATGAGTTGATCCTTTAGAAAGTAATGCCTTGTTGCTATTTTTATGGTACCAATTTTCCAGCGGTTTGTCATAGTTTATCTTTTAAAGTGAATCGTTCATTATTGGTTTGAAGTTGGAATGCTAATTATTACAGTATCCATAATCATTCAATATCCATAAATATGCTACAATGAGCTTAATAAAAATGTATTCTATTTGGGTTTTGGATTTACGTTGTCGCTTTGAGTTAATGTCCATTGATTGTTGTGACTATAATTGCTAGATGTGTCAACAGATGTTTTTATTTTAATCTTTATTCGTGCAAAACAAATTATGTTTCAAATTTTTGACAAATACAACAAATATTTTGACATATTTTTTATTCTTTCCTTTTCCCATTGCAAATTGTACGTACATGTAGTGATGCCTTGTTGCTTTTTTTATGGTACCCATTTTACTGTGTTTAACTTTTAACGTGAGTCTCGTTTGTTATTGGTTGGAAGTTGGAATGTAAATAATCTTTTCGTACCTTACTAATTTTTTGCGCCAAGTCTGGGCCGGAGTTATATTTGGAGGTGGTGGATCCCATGTGACAGTTGAGGGACGGAGAGGGATCAGACAAAGTCACGATGATATTGAGGCGGAGGAGCAAAGGGGGTGAGAAAGCGAGGTGAATATTGGGTTTTAAGATTCTGTGAATGGGAAAGTGCTTTATATATGTATATACCTAAGAGTGTGCTTATATAGCCAATCCGATCCTTCCAATTTGCTAAGTTTCCTTAAGTGAAACCTAACAAACTGAATTAAAAGACATCCGTCTCTCTATATGCAAGAAACTTTTTCGGATCACCATTTTCACCAACGCCGCTCATGCCGTCCCAGGTCAATGCCTCAGTTGCCGAACGCACTTCATAAAGCAGGCTACAAGAGTAAACTGTTTCGAGAGATAAGAGATACGATAGATAAGAGTAAACTATAATGGACAACGACAGCATTGCAGACATCATAAAGCAGGCAACGAGAGCAAACTGTTTCGAGAGATAAGAGATTTTGGAAACCATGACCAACGGTATGGTTGCCAAAGGACTCAATGAAAGTATATTGTTCGATAGAAGTGAGTGGAGACAGAGGATTCATGTGCGGGACCCGGCGTGATTCTCATGTTGGTTCATGTAGCCTACCCCATATGCTTGGGATAAAAGGCTCAGTTGTTGTTTTGTTGTTGATGACCAACGGTACTTTTGGACCCTCAATAATCTGCATGTGGAAAATATTTAGAAGTATTGAGTCAGTTATTCAAGTCGCTTCTTTTGATATAAAAACACAATTTGACATATAACAAAAGCAATAGGTTATATTCCAAATTCTTAGGAAAAAAGAAAGAAAGAAAGAAAGAAGATATACACTATTGAAGAACTAAGACTGAAGGTAGGTTCAGATTTCTGTCAGGATGCTGCTTAACTGTATTTTCTTATTAGGAATCGGGAAATCTAAAATGATATCTTGAGGAGAATGGGGGAAAATATTCCTTGGGCAACAATGAGTATTTTCCAAATCTTTGAGTTCCCTACAACAATGAGTATTTGTCCATCAAATATGATACTATCACTCCTAGCCGATGCATTTGTTGCTCCTAATTGAAGCAAGAAATAAGAAGAAAAATAAGATATTGGTGGAGACCATCATTAGAGCAAGACCATAGACGTTACAATATAATCAAGTATAAATATAACCGAATAAGTAAAATATCTATAATCTTGTTTGTTTTGTTTTGTTTTCTAGAAAATTTATAGCTACTTAAGTAACTATATATGACATAGACACAGAGTGGCACAGAAACATACACACACTTCTGTCAAATAAAGCATGCTGGCATATAGTAACTTAGAAAGCTTACAGAGAGAGAGAATAATGGAGGAAAGAGGGCATAAGAGGGGATTTCCTTCTACGGCGTCGAAAAAATACAACCTCCACCATATTTTCCGACGATCGGCATCCATCATCATCATCGTTATCATCTAAGATGTGCATACACCAAATTTCATATGATTCAAACATTTTTTCACCGTTGAATTAGCAATGTAAAAAGTTCTATTGTCGGGACTAAATCAACGGTGAAAAAATGGTATAATCACATGAAATTTGGTGTATCCACATCTTAGATGATAAAGATGAAGATGATGTATGCCGATCGTCGAAAAAAATCATGAATGATGCATTTTTCCGATCCATAGAAGGAAATTCCCTTCTATGACACCTTTTCTCCATTGACTTTTTATATATGTATGTATGTATATATATATATAGAGAGAGAGCGAGCGAGCGAGCGAGCGAGCATGTACGCACCCGAATGATCCAGGCAAGGCAAAGCATCATAAAGTTTCTCCTTATAATAGAAAATTAGAAATATGCTAGTAATAAGAATACCATATGAACTAAACATTTTTCTTTGAGCTAATAGGATGGACTCGTCATGAAGTTACAAGTTACAACCCCCTTTGATGTTGCAGGCAGGAATTGTTAGCAAACAAGCGAGCTGAACAATCAAATTGCCTAAGAAGAAGGGCGGGGGGAGGGGGGGGGGGGCAAGCAAATACGGTGATGAGCTAAAAAGAAAGTTCGTTCTGAATCATGCAAGAATTATGTAAGCTACATGCTAATACCACTTTATAATATATAACCAACCACACCACCTCTGAGCTTCACAATCTCTGAGCTTCACAATCCATTAGAGCCAGGAATCTAGTCTGTAATTTGAAAAAGAAATTAAATGCGAAGTAACTCCAAAACGTGAATGTTCTGATGAAAACGATGAGGACTATGATTCCAAAAATCACATATATACAATTTATATCCAAAATTATAAAAAGAGATTAACAAACTGATTTGTATTGGGTGAGATGAAGGCCGACTATTACAGACAAGCCCCTCCCCAAAAGAAGGGAAACACGCCGCATGCGCATGCGCGCAATGTGGCATGTACAGTTGTTTATAAACTAGTCAATAAGTTTAAAATTTTCATACGCACACGCACACAAATGTTTCGTTTTGTGGGGATAAATCTCCGTGGCAAATCACAAAATAAGTGAAATTTGAGCAAAATAATGACGTGGAGACTGAAGTTCTAATCTTTAAAGTAATATATATCATATGAGTACTGCCTGTACTGTTATACATAATTAAGCATGCATTTTTTATATAAAAAAATTGGGTAAACATTTAAGCATATGCATAGTGCAAACATAAATTCTAAGGCATATGTTCTGCGATGAAAATTTACTAAGACTTTCTGACTACACAATCATATTAATGTAATGAATTAAGCTTGCAATATAAAAAGGAGAGAAATAACAACAACAAAGCCTTCAGTCAAATATTACATGATTAATGCTGGCACAAGATTAGAAGTCAAAATATTATGGAGAAAAATACATACCTCCCATTACAAGACACAGAAATTAGGTAAATAGAGCTGTAACAAAATTGAAAGTCAAAATTGAAAGTCAAAATTAAACACGGCGATGTATAAACTTGTTAATTATATATATAGTAGATGATTTCCTAGATGACCCATCGGTGATAAGCCGAGCCGAGCAGTAAGCTACCCACTGTGGATGAGCCGAGCAGGAATCTGCTCGGCGGCCTCGTGACAAGGGCCTTGATCCACTTCTTTGTAGGTTAGGAAGCTACCCGTTGTGGATGAGCCGAGCAGGAAGCTCCTCGGCCGCCTCATGATGAAGGCTTTGGATCCATAGTGTTGTTGGACAGGAATCTACCAGCTGTAGATGAGCCGAGCAGGAAGCTATCCGACCGCCTCGAGATGAGGGCTTTGGATCCACAGCGTTTGTCATTCCACGCTTCCTGGTGTACGGGGAGGAGACGCAGCGAGGCCGCTACGTATTTACTCAGAAGTAAACACGCTAAGCGTATCTAAGCAATATAAAGTAAAGTACACAAGAGACAGGAATGTAAATGAACAGCAACTTTATTTATTAAACATTCTTTTACAGGTACAACTGGAAATATAAATACATAGATGGAAAGCGATGCCTAAACAATGACATAACTGAAATGAAAAATATGTACAAGTGACTAAGGCTCAGGGTCTTCAGTGTACTGCTCCAAATACTCCTGGCTGGTCTCGAGCTCTAGTACGTCCGATCCACCTGACAACATTCCAAAGAAGAAGAGAAATAGGAATGTTGTCAGCGAACAATCGCTCGGTAAGTCCCAAAGAAAGAGAGAAGTAGAATAGACAGAAAAGAGAGTATATCTTGTATAATATTTGATTGTTAGGTTAACGTAGTGTTTGTAGTTTGGTACAGAAGATGCCAGTGTATACGAGAGGAGTCCAACTTAAACCGTGGACTTCGGTAACCCGTAGTACAAGGCTCCGTCGAAAATACCACGGAACAACGGTATGGATGTAATTACGTTTTAAGTGACCACTTTGTGCCACCTTTAACATGTTCTGTATCAGTCTACCCCTTTATAAACCCCGTAATGTCTTATTATATTGATTGTATTGATTGTACGGATGGTATTGTATTGTCTTGTAATAAATGGAAGACTTGCCAAAACCATGATATCAGTAAATGGATGTAAATGGATAGTCATGTAAACGGAATATATCTACGGTTCGGTTCGGTCAAAATAGATTGATATAAATTGAACAGACGGATTCATGAATTCATGTTGTATAGTTTATACTTGAATCACATTCAAGTCAGATTGATTAGATTAGACTCAGTTTGAGTCAGACACTTTAAAAAGAACTTGAAATCCTGAATTAGTTTTGATGTTATCGGTAACTGCTGCACATGGACGGCAGGATTTATGTCTTTTTCCAAGACAATTACCATATTGATAACACTGTTTGTTAGATTGTCTACCTTAGATAGACAAGAACCCATATCTCCGGCTTCCTGAGGCTCAAGAGACCGGTCCCGCTTAAACCTATGTTTACTATGGTCCTTATTGTAATTTAGTATAATTTGAGGGGGTTTTATGTAAAAATAGTTTGATATAATTTTCAAAATACACCTCAAGTATTTAATTATCTTCTTTAGGGTTTTCTTAGCTGTATGCTTTATAAAAGTGAAATTTCTAATGAGTAGTACATAATTTTCATAGTATATGGTATTTTCTTGAAATATTGGAATTGTTTTGTATTTGGATGGTATTTTCATGTAATGGTGATTCCTTTTGAAAACTTGGAATATTTACATAATATAATTAAATTAGATATTTTGATAATAGATATATATGTATTTAATGAAAATAATTTTATTTATTTTCTTGTAGAAATCTCATTTTCTAAAGAAAAATGCATAAAAATTTCATCGAGATCGAATGCTCCTTTCGGAGGTCTGCATCTCACTCTACTAGGCCCGAGGATGTGAGATAATCCGCTCCATACCGAACGGGGTCCCCAAAAGTGGGTTGTAGAGGCGCAATTGCAAGGAATTGTTCAATACATCTTTTTAAAGAAATGATTTTATAAGTTAATGGTATTTATTTGAAATATCGTATTATCCCATAGCTAGGTTCCCAAATTTCCATCGTGCTATGTCAAGAAATGTGTGTTCTGATGAGGTAGGTCATTACCTCATGAGTTTTCTAAGGTAAAAGGGTCAAAAACAATAAGCAATGTCAAATCTAAACATAAGGGTATTTTAATGTAATAATGAAATAGAACTTGCTATGATTATTATTTTGATGTCAAACTTGTTTTATTATCTTTGTTAATGATTACTAAACAATATATTAACATTTTGGAGGTTTTTTATTAAGAAAAAGTTGTATTTTTGAAGAAAAAGAAATCGGAAGTCGGATTAACTCCGTTTCCGACGAGTTTTGAAATAGAAAAGTTTTAGAATAGAAAAAGAGAGGGGAAGAAGGGAATTACTGGATTTTGGACTATAGGAGAGAGAGATGAAACTACGGAAGGTCTCGGGGTGTCGTTTCGTCGCCGGAAACTCCTTGGAACGTTGCCGGAACTACGCCTTTTGCTAACTCCACTTGCACACAATTAGGACTTGAAAGTTTTTGAGAGTTTTGGCAGGGAATTCTGAGTGAGGACATGGAATATGGTGCGGTATTTATAGGAGAAATTAGGGTTTAGGGGGTGGGAGAATGCATTAAAAATTGCATTTAAAATGGGATTAAATGGGGTTTTATTATTCTCTGGAAATGTGCAGAGAAAATAAACAGTGTGAGAGGAGTGGAGTAGCTGAAGAAGTGCAGGGGGGAAATTTGGGGGCATTACCGGCGATGCCAGTCTAAAAAGGAGTTTCGCCGGTCCTTTACCGAAGGAGGGGCTTGGAATTTATTTCACGTGTCGGGGTCGTTTGGTATACTCTCCTGCACGTATTTGTTTATTCTGTGTCTCTTCAGTTTACGTGTAGTGCACGTGTAAACTTTTGAGCTTCGAAAAGATTAAAAGAAAATTTAATAAAAATAATATGTGGGTGAAGGGATTTGAACTCGGGTGCTATGTCTCAGCAGTGCAAGCTCTTACCAATAAGCTACAAGCTCTTTCTTGCTGTTCAAAAACAAATTAAACTTGTAACTTGTGCTAAGGCCCAGGTGTCCCTTTCTGTATTTTGGAGAGAAAAAAATTTGTACAGAAAGTTTAGGGTTGTTACATTCTACCCTCCTTATAAAAATTTCGTTCTCGAAATTTGTAGAAGGAAAGTGTAACAGATTCAAAGCAATTTGATGATCGAACTATTATAGTGCATAAAAATATTTGGAAGAACGAAAGAATGCAAAAGTTTTGGAAGGTTGAAAAAGAGGTGAGGGAATTACCAGGGTTACCTTAGTCTATAGTCTTGGCTTCTACGGCTGCTAATGTGTAGGCCTGACACCGGGGCACTCCTTGGGGCATGTTCCTCTGCCCTCGAGGCATCTTCCTCAGTGCTTGATGGAATTGGCGTGGAGGCTGTGCAGGAGGTGGAGCTGTGAGTGCAAGACGAGGTGCAGGAGTCTGGATAGCTGGCCGCTGCGGATAGTTAGTGTGTGTGGGAGATGAGTTGCGTGTATAAGGACAGGTTCCAATTCTGTGATTGGATGCGCCACAAACTAAGCACAAACCTTTTGCGCGCCTACAGTCCTTCCACAAGTGTCCATCCCTTTTGCAGTAGAAGCAAAAATCTAGACTCGACTGGTTATTGGTTTCATCTAGTCTCCTGGGTTCAACAACTGGCCTTGAAGAGGCTCCTCCTGCCATCTGAGTGGCAGGGCGTTTCACACTGGCAGATTGAGGTCTGCCCTTCCTTTTCACTACTGTCTCGTATCTTCGGGCAGCCTTCAAAACCAAATCATAGGTTGGAAAATCCCCTGTAGCTAAGGCATCTTGGATTTCTTGGTCCAACCCTTACTGAAATCGTCTGGACCTGATCTCAGCAGTTGGTATCAAGTGTGTCGCGAACCTGTTGCGGTCTTGTGTTAACTGTGTAGTATGTAATATAAAATCGAACATTGAGATATATCTTACCGACTGAGCATGGTAAACTCAGCATCATACTCATCTGCGGATTTGGTCCACATCGAACCCTATTGTAGATGGATGAATTGTTGTTCCATGTCGAATCTGGCAATCTCAAGGAAGTATTTCGTGTCGAACATGTCGCGAAAAGTCCTCTATTCGATCGGTTGATCAAGACGGCTTTCTTCCGCCTTTCACCAGATCCATGCATTGTCTGTAAGCTGCAGCTTCGCAACTCGAACCCAAGCGATCTATGGCACTTGTGTCGCTGCCGGATCATCCTCAATATTTTGAGCCCATTCCTTAACTTCCAAAGGGCTCTCTTTTCCCGAAAACTGCTTTGGGTGCAATGGCCGGAATTGCTTTACTCCCGGGGCTTCCGCTTCTGGGCGGTTCATTAATATAGCAGTCTGCTGCTGCTGTCCTTCCAAGAGGCTGCGAATTGCCTCAAGCAGTACCATCTGCTCATTGATCGGAGCAGCGACGGTAGGTGTAAGCGGTAGTGGTGGTGGAGTGTTGTTGAAGTTGGTGCTAGTGTTGTTTGGGGAATCCATAACCTTGAAAGAAAAATTTTGGGTTATGACAGATTCAAAATATATGAAATGGTAAGATTCAAGGAATATCTAAAGAATGTTTTTAGTTGCTGGTTCTTGTGTTATATTGCTTAGGACTTCATGCAGAATTAACCCGCATGTCCATGCAGAACTGACCTGCATGTCCATACAGAGCTGACCTGCATGGGCCGCCAACAAAGCCCGTCATGCTCCACTTCTTAGTGTACGGGGAGGGGACGCGGCGAGGCCGCTACGTATTTACTCAGAAGTAAACACGCTAAGCATATCTAAGCAATATAAAGTAAAGTACACAAGAGACATGAATGTATATGAACAACAACTTTATTTATTAAACATTCTTTTACAGGTACAACTGGAAATGTAAATATATGGATGGAAAGCGATGCCTAAACAATGTCATAACTGAAATGAAAAGTATATACAAGTGACTAAGTCTCGAGGTCTTCAGTGTACTGCTCCAAATACTCCCGGCTGGTCTCGAGCTCTAGTACGTCCGATCCACCTGACAACATTCCAAAGAAGAAGAGAAATAGGAATGTCGTCAACGAACAATCGCTCGGTAAGTCCCAAAGAAAGAAAGAAGTAGAATAGACAGAAAAAGAGCATATCTAGTATAATATTTGATTATTAGGTTAACGTAGTGTTTGTAGCTTAGTACAGAAGATGCCAGTGTATACGAGAGGAGTCCAACTTACACCATGGACTTTGGTAACCCGTAGTATAAAGCTCCATCGAAAATACCACGGAACAACGGTATGGATGTAATTACGTCTTAAGTGATCACCTCATGCCACCTTTAACATGTTCCGTACCAGTCTACCCCTTTATAAACTCCGTAATGTCTTATTATATTGATTGTATTGATTGTACAGATGGTATTGTATTGTTTTGTAATAAATGGAAGACTTGCCGAAACCATGATATCAGTAAATGGAATGGATGTAAATGGATAGTCATGTAAACAGAATATATCCATGGTTCGGTTTGGTCAATATAAATTGATATAGATTGAACAGACGGATTCATGGATTCATGTTGTATTGTAGTTTATACTTTAATCGCATTCAATTCAGATTGAATAGATTGAGACTCAGTCTGAGTCGGACACTTTAAAAAGAACTTGAAATCCTGAATTAGTTTTGATGTTATCGGTAACTGCTGCACATGGACGGCAGGATTTGTGTCTTTTTCCAAGACAATTACCGTGTTGATAACACCGTTTGTTAGATTGTTTACCTTAGATAGGCAAGCACCCATATCTCCAGCTCTCTGAGGCTCAAGAGATTGGTCTCGCTTAAACCTATGTTTACTAGGGTCCTTATTGTAATTTAGTATAACTTGAGAGGGTTTATGTAAAAATAGTTTGATATAATTTTCAAAATACATCTCAAGTATTTAATTATCGTCTTTAGGGTTTTCTTAGTTGTATGTTTTATAAAAGTAAAATTTCTAATGAGTAGAACCTAATTTTCATAGTATATTGTATTTTCTTGAAATATTGGAATTGTTTTGTATTTGGATGGTATTTTCATGTAATAGTGATTCCTTTTGAAAACTTGGAATATTTATATAATATAATTAAAGTAAATATTTTGATAATAGATATGTATGTATTTAATGAAAATAATTTTATTTATTTTCTTGTAGAAATACATTTTTCTAAAGAAAAATGCATAAAAGGTCCATCAAGATGCACCTTTTGGAGGTCTGCATCTCGCTCTACTAGGCCCGAGGATGTGCGATAATCCACACCATCCCGAACGGAGTCCCCAAATTTGGGGTGTAGAAGCGCAATTGTAAGGAATTGTTTAATACATCTTTTTAAAGAAATGGTTTTATAAGTTAATGGTATTTATTCGAAACATCGTATTATCCCATAACTAGGTTCCCAAATTTCCATCGTGCTATGTTAAGAAATGTATGTTGTGATGAGGTAGGTCATTACCTCGTGAGTTTAAGGTAAAAGGGTCAAAAACAATAACAATGTCAAATCTAGATATAAGGGTATTTTAATGTAAAAATGAAATAGAACTTGCTATGATTATTATTTTGATGTCAAACTTGTTTTATTATCTTTGTTAATGATTACTAAACAATATATTAACATTTTAGAGGTTTGTTATTAAGAAAAAGTTGTATTTTTGAAGAAAAAGAAATTGGAAGTCGGATTAACTCCGTTTCCGATGAGTTTTGAAATAGAAAAGTTTTAGAATAGAAAAAGAGAGGGAAAGATAGGACTTACTGGCTTTTCGACTAGAGGAGAGAGAGGTGAAGCTACGGAAGGTCTCGGGACGTCGTTTCGTAGCCGGAAACTCCTTGGAACGTCGCCGGAACTTCGTCTTTTGCTAACTCCACTTGCACACAATTAGGACTTGAAAGTTTTTGAGAGTTTTGGTAGGGAATTCTGAGTGAGGAGGGATGAAATATGGTGTAGTATTTATAGGGGAAACTAGGGTTTAGGGGGTGGAAGAATGCATTAAAAATTGCATTGAAAATGGGATTAAATGGGTTTTTATTGTTCTCTGGAAATGTGCAGAGAAAATAAACAGTGTGAGAGGAGTGGGGTAGCTGAAGAGGTGCAGGGGATAAAATTTGGGGGCATTATCGTCGGTTCAAACCGGCGGTGCCAGTCTAAAAAGGAGTTTCGCCAGTCCTTTACATACGGAAGGGCTTAGGATTTATTCCACGTGTCGGGGTCGTTTGGTATACTCTCATGCACGTATTTGTTTATTCTGTATCTCTTCAGTTTACGTGTAGTGCACGTATAAACTTTTGAGCTTCTAAAAGACTAAAAGAAAATTTAATAAAAATAATATGTCGGTGAAGGGATTTGAACTCGGGTGCTATGTCTCAGCAGTGCAAGGTCTTACCAATAAGCTGCAAACTCTTTCTTGCTGTTCAAAAGCAAATTAAACTTATAAGTTGTGCTCAGGCTCAGGTGTCCCTTTCTGTATTTTGGGGGGAAAATCTGTACAGAAAGTTTAGGGTTATTACAGCGTTGCTGGGCAGGAATCTACCCGCTGTGGATGGGCCGAGCAGGAAGCTACCCAGACGTCTCGTGATGAGGGCTTTGGATCCACAGTGTTGTTGGGCACGAATCTACCTGTTGTGGATGAGAAGAGCAAGATGCTACTCGGCCACCTCGTGATGAGGACTATGGATCCACACCGTTGCTGGGTAGGAATCTACCCGCTGTGGACGAGCCGCACAGGAATCTGCCAGGCCGCCTTGTGATGAGGGCTTTGGAGCCACAGTGTTGCTGGGCAGGAATCTACCCGCTATGGATGAGCCGAGCAGGAATCTGCCCGGCCGCCTCGTGATGAGGGCTTTGGATCCACAACGTTGTTGGGCATGAATCTACCCGTTGTGGATGAGCCAAGCAGGAATCTGCCCGGCCGCCTCGTGATGAGGGCTTTGGGAACTCCCTAGTGCCTTCGTAGGGGCGTCGTTCAACCTTCTGTGGTCCGCATAGGCAGGAACGATGACCGGCATGACCGACACGTGGCAGTACTTTATCGGGAAATTGAGGTATTCCGTGATTTGCGTCGCTGCACGATTAGATCTCGAAGAGCAGGCGGGACCGCTCGGTGGACCTTCTTCTTGAGAGTTTTCAGAAAAGGTTGGTCGTTGCATCTTGCTCGGCAGATGGGATGCCCGGCGAGTCCGTGGCTTCTAGGGTTTACGAGCACCGTCAGAGGGAGCGGGCCGAGGATGCTTGGGCTCGACTGGAGGAGATTTCCTCTGAGTCTCACCGACAATGTTTACTTAATTCTCGTCCTCCTTTGTTGTAATCGTTGTAAGGTTGGGGGGCCCCTAATACCTCTGAAATAAATAAATTTTTCTTTGATTAAATTTGTCTCTTTTTTCTCCCCTCTGCACATCTTATATTAAAGCTTAACAAACGAAAAAACTTTGGAGTCTCGGAACTGAGAAAAGAAACAAAGGGCTGGAGCCCCACGGTAGTGTAAAGAGCCTCTTCTGCGAGAGGACCTAGCTTGGAAGACTTAGTTAATACTAGGGGTGTAAACGAGCCGAGCTTGAGCGAGCCAAGCTCGGCTCGAGTTCGGCTCAGGGTTCTTTTTGTCGGCCCAAGTCCGGCTCGTTTAGTTAATCGAGCTAGAGATGCTCAGCTCAAGTCCAGTTCGATTAAACATGTCCAGCTCGTATTCGGTTCATTTGTGGCCCATTAACTAAACGAGCAGAGTTCACGAGCCGAGCTCAATTGAGCTCGTTTAGAGCTCGTTTGTGAGCTCGGCTCGTTTTCAGCTCATTTACTCATATTAATAGTATTTTCCAAGAAAAAAACATAATTAACAATAATGCCTAAAACTCAGGGTTTTGAGATATGGAAAAATTAAAAACCATTAACATCTAGGGCATTGAATGGATCTAAGTGCTGGGTTTTATATTTATCTCAGTACACTTTATATTGTCATTTAATTGAGTTAAGTGTTCTGAGAGTTGTATAGAATATGCTATATATTACATATTACTGTTTTTTTTCCAAACTGTGTAACCCAGCCAAAACCGAGTCAATACCGAACGAGCCTGGCTGAGCTCGAGTCCGGCTCATTTAATAAACGAGCCAGGCTTTCTGGCTCATGTCCGGCTCATCAATAAATGAACCGAATTTGAGTGAGCCGATACCGAGCTGAACCATAATCGAACCCGAGCTGGCTCGTTCAATTACCACCCCTAGTTAATACTGAACTTCTTTTAGCTAATGACGAAGCCGAAAAGGAATTACATTATTAAAAGGAGGTACATGGTTATTTATACAACTTGAGCTTTTCTGGGTTATAAGGCCGAGGAAAGTTACGGCCCCGGGCGTCCTGCAGGCGGTATGCTCTTCCGGGCAATATTTCTGTTACGAGGAACGGTCCGTCCCACTTCGGGGAGAACTTGTGCAGTCTCTCTTGGTTTACGAACTCGTTTCTTCTTAAGACCAAATCTCCAATCTTGAAGTCTCGATATTTAACTCGGGCGTTATAGTAGCGAGCGGTCTGTTGCTGATAAGCAGCTGTTTTTATTTGAGCTCGATCTCGCTTTTCCAACAAGATGTCCAAGTTGCTTTGGAGTGCCGAGGTGTTATCTTCGTCGTCAAAGTGTTCGACCCTATAACTGGGTAGCCCGATCTCGGCGGGGACCATTGCCTCGGTTCCATAGCAGAGGCTAAATGGGGTTTCTCCCATTGGTGTCTTTTTCGACGTCCATAATGCCCATAGCACCCGTGGTAGTTCTTCGACCCAGCTGCCCTGCCTTCCTTCCAAACGGACTCTAAGACCGCGGATGATGCCTCGGTTCTCTATCTTGGCCTGCCTATTGCATTGTGGATGTGCAACCGTGGTAAACTTTATCAATATATGGTAGTCGCTGCAAAACTCTTTGATTTTATCATTTTCGAAGTTGGTCCCATGGTTGGTAACCAAGCACCTCGGGATTCCAAATCGAGAGATTATGTTATTCTGTAGAAACTTTATCGTAGAGACGGCATCCGGTTTCCTGATGGGCATGGCCTCTATCCATTTCGTGAAGTAGTCCACGGCGACAAGGATGTATCTGTGTCTGCCCGTGCCGATGGGGAGTTGGCCCACCATATCCATCCCTCATTATGCAAATGACCAAGGGGAGCTGAGTGGAGTTAGTTCGGTGGCAGGAAAACGAGGTATGTTGCCAAAGAGTTAGCGGTTCTTGTATTTTCTGACCAGCTTCTCGGCATCCTGGTGTATTCTCGACCAGTAATACCCTTGGAGTAGTGTCTTCTGGACAAGGGTGCGGGCCCCTTGATGCGCTCCCCCGACCCCTTCATGTATCTCTCGCAGAACGTAGTCTGCCTCATGTGGGTCGATGCACCGGAGCAGAGGTTGGGTGTATGACTTCTTGTACAGGTTTCCGTTGCTCCAGACGAAATGGCATGCTTTGGCCCGAAGCCGACGAGCTTCTCCTCGGTCTTCAGGGAGTACACCGTCTTTTAGGAATTCCACGAGGGGATTTCTCCAATCTTAACCTTCTTCCTGTGTTGTGTAGAGCTGGAGAGTTACCTCTCCGTCTTCTACGCTGGGCCTTGGCAAGACTTCGAAGAAGATATTTCTTTTATGGTTGGCCGAATAGTAAGAAACGAGCTTGCTCAAGGCGTCGGCCCGGGTGTTCAAGTTCCTGGGAATTTGCTCCACTTGGACTTCGTCAAAAATTTTCCGAAGCCTTTTTATCTCGGCTAGGTATTTTATCATGAGTGACTCCCGGACCTCGAAAGGCCCGGTTATTTGGCCGACGACTAGTGCGGAGTCGCTGCGAACCCTGATGGTCTTCAGCCCTACCCCGGAGGCGATTCGCAGCCCTGCCAACAAACCCTCGTATTCCGCGGCGTTGTTTGACACTCTGAACTCGAGCTATAAAGAGTACTCCATTTCCACTTCATTCGGCCCGAGGATGATCAGGCCAGCCCCGCTCCCTTCCTCGGTGGAGGATCTATCCACGTAGAGCACCCAATCCGGAATGGGGTTGGGCACCTCCTCGACCGAGGGATGTGGTTCGGAGGCCCGTGCCGCTATTTCTTCTTTGGTGGGGATGGTGCATTCAACAACAAAATCCGCTAAGACCTGTGCTTTGATGGCTTGTCGGGGGCAGTATTTGATATCGAATTGGGACAATTCCAACCTCCATTTCTCCAGACGACCCGACGATTTAGGGGAGGCGAGAATAGACCCTAAAGGTTGCTCGGTGAGGACGAAAATTGTGTGCGCTTGGAGGTAGTGTCAAAGTTTTCTGGAGGCGACGACAAGGGCCACGACTATTTTCTTTATGGCCGGGTATCTTGTTTCCGCGTCTTTGAAGACATGGCTCACGTAGTAGACCGGTCTCTGTGTGCCTTCGAATTCTCTGACGAGCATTGAGCCTGCAACTCGGTCGGAGATGGCTAGATATAGCAATAGCTCGTCACTATCGACCGATCGGGTGAGTAGCGGTAGGGTCGCCAAGTGTGCTTTGAGTTGCTCGAAAGCGCTCTAGCACTCTTCAGACCATTCGAACTTAGGAATTTTTCTTAGGGCCCTGAAAAACGGGAGGCACTTTTCTCCGGATCTGGACATAAAGCGGCTTAGGGAAGCCACCCTCCCCGTGAGTCTCATGATGTCGACATTGCTCTCTGGTGTTGTCATATTGAGGATGACGCCGATCTTTTCAAGGTTCGCCTCGATTCCTCGATGGGTAACCATGAACCCGAGAAACTTCCCGCTGGTGACTCCGAAAGCATATTTAGCCGGATTCAGCTTCATTTTGTACTTGCGCAGGACGTCAGATGTCTCGCCAAGGTCTTTAGTATGCCCAGCCGACGAAGTGGATTTCACGAGCATGTCGTCGACGTAGACTTCTATGTTTCTACCAATCTGCGGTTTGAACAGCTTATTGACAAGCCGCTGGTACGTGGCCCCTGCGTTCTTGAGTCTGAAAGGCATCACTTTGTAGCAATAGACGCCCCGGTCCGTGGTGAAGGCGGTAAGTTCTTCATCGGCCGGTTTTATCCGGATCTGCTTGTAACCAGAGAAAGCATCCATAAAGCTCGGTAGTTCGTGGCCGGCCGAACTATCCACTAGCTGTTCTATCCGAGGAAGCGGATAGTTGTCTTTAGGGCAAGCCTTGTTCAAGTTCGTGAAATCGACGCACATGTGCCATTTGGCGTTGCCTTCTTGACCATGACCACGTTTGCCAGCCAATCCGAGTAGTCCAGGTTTCTGATGAAGTTGGCGACGAGAAATCGATCCACCTCGTCTTCTATCGCCTTTTGTTAAATTGGCGCAAAACTTCTTTTCTTATGTCGGATGGGCCGAGCTTTCGAGTCGACCCCGAGCTTGTGGGAGATTACTTCGGGGTTGATTCCGGGCATGTTCGCCGGTGCCCAAGCGAACAAGTTCGAGTTTTCTTGGAGGAACCGGATCAGATCTTCGCGGTGGTCCCCTGCCAAGAGCGAGCCGATCTTGATTGTCCGGCCATTGGTCCCCTCTACGAGGGGGACTTCTATCAGCGCTTCCACCGGGACGCCACGAACTTCCCTTTGGTCATCACGTGTATCTAAAGATTCCTGGAAGCCGGGCGCGTCTCCAAGATCACTACCTTGCTCTCCGGCGAGGTCCGTCGAGGCGAGGCAAACCTTGGTGATTTGCTGGTCCCCATAGACGTGGCCTATCCTCCCTTGATCCAAAAAGAATTTGAACGTGAGGTAGTAGGTCGAGATCTGGGCCCGGAGGGCGTTCAGGGTAGAACGTCCTAGGAGGATGTTATAGGACGACGGGACCTTAGCAATGATGAAGTTCACTGGTATAGTCCGTGTCTTTCCTGCTTCCCCAATGTTGAGGAGGAGTGTGACCGATCCTTCTACCGGGCAGAATAGTTGGTGAACCCGGAGAGGACATGGGAGGTCGGCTGAAGGTCAGATGAATCCAACCCCATACACCGGAAAAAGTCACAGAACATGATGTTCGCCGAGCTCCCGGAATCGATCAATATTCTCTGGATCTCGTAACAGTGGACTCGCGCCGCTATCACAAGAAGGTCATTATGAGGAAGTGATATGCCGCGAAGGTCTCCGTCGGTGAATATGATCGGATCATCCTTCCTACATTTCTTGTAGGGCGGATCGTTTACTTCTTCGATCGGTAGGAGGCGGTGGCTTCCCCCACTTTCCCGAGCTGGATCCTCGGTAACAACCATGATTTTCCTGATCATTAATTCCCCGGGAGGGGTTTGGTCCTTTTGCTCCCGCTCCGCCTGCTGCTTGTCCCGTAAGTATTTCGCCAGGTGGCTGGATTTGATCAACTCCTCTATGTAGTCACGGAGCTATTTGCAGCTCTCAGTCGGATGACCCTGCGTCCTGTGATAGGCATAGTACGAGCCGCGGAGACGCTTTCCTATTCTTTGGGTAGCCGGCGGGAGCTTAAAGAACCTTTCGCCCTTAGCTTCCTCCAACAGCTCGGTTTGGGAGTTGTTCAGAGGGGTGTACTCCTGGAATCTTGAGGAATAAGCTTTCGAGTGATCGACTTTCTTTTTCTCTTCCATGTCCCTCTTTTTTCGGTCTGCTTGGTCTCTTTGGGGCAGGTTGGAGTTCACCTCGAACTCGAGTTGGATCTCTCTCTCGGTCCATGTCTTCACTTTGGCCATGGTCTTAGGTTGCGCCAATGTAAAAGAGCGGAGCCACTCTTTGTGTCTAAGACCCGACCTCATCGCGGTGATAACTATTTCGTCGCGGTGCTCGGAAACCTCTGGAAGGGCATTGTAGAAGCGAGTGACATACCCTTTGAAGGATTCTTTGTCCCCACTCTTGACGGTGAACAGGTAATCGACTGTCTTCTTCTGTCGCCGGTTTCCGACGAAATGACCGAAGAATTGTATAGCCAACTTGTCGAAGGTCGAGATGGAGCGTAGCGCAAGCTCTCGGAACCAGTCCTGACCAGCCCGGATTAGGGTAGTGGGAAAAGCTTGGCATTGAGCCACATCCAAGTTATCTTGGAAACTCATGCCCGCCGTAAATGTGTCCAAGTGGTCCTTCGGGTTGGACTTGCCGTCGAAGAGGGCCAATTTAGGCTGCTTGTTCCTGGATGAGACGCGCTCAGCCAATAACCTTTCTGTAAAGGGCTTTGTAAGTGAATCAGCAGAATACATAGCCCTTTCGCCGGACATATGGCCATCTCGTCGTATGCATTCAATTTCTTTTTCGAGGGCTTCGATCCGGTGGTGGTACCTCGAGGATTCCGCACAGTCGGAGCGGCGACTATCCCCGCCCAGGGACTGCGCGAGGGAGCGGCTTCGATTCTGCTCTATTACGTTTCTTAAATCCTTGGGCGATGCCCTTCTTGAGTAGTCCCGATGTTCGCCATTCGCGCGGCCTCGGCGGGGGTGGAGGCGTCGGTCATACCTGGAAGCAGGCGAACTAACCGACACCTCCTATGGGAGAGTGGGCGCGCGGCGGGCGTCGGAACGACGGCCCGGTCTTCCGTGAGATCGATGTGTGGAGCTGTCCGGCGCCCAGCGGATCATAGGATCATTCACCGCATGTAGGTCGTGGTAGCCAGACTCGGCATGCTGGTGTTCAGCAACGCTGGGACGAGCTTGGGCGAGATCTAAGACCGGGGCGTGCCCCTCTGTCCTCCTACGGGCATCGTTATCCCGGGAATAGGGAATCGCGTCTTGATGGGTAGGGCCCGCCGCTTGGACGCGAACGAGCGCATCCACCATAGCCATGAGTCTGTCGATTTGAACGGACAAGATGCCGATGATGTTAGGAGGGGGAGTAGAACTGCTCCCGCCTCCGTTATGGAGGGCGGGGCGGTTCGTATTGGGATCATCGCGGTTGTCGCTCACCATCAGATCGAGGGCGGAAGATCCACTTTATGGGTGGAGAAACTTCTAGCTTGTTTCCCACATACGGCGCTAACTGATGGAGGGCGATAATCTCCTTCAGATGTTGTGCTCCGTCGATCTGGCGGGAGCGATCTTGTGCGGTTGAGATTTGATTTGAGGGTGGTTGTGTGTGGATTTCAATAGGTTGGTGTTGACGCCGAGCTATCTTCAAAGGAAGTCCTGGGATGGGTGACCACCGTAGGACCCTTCGATGATCAAGTTAGTATCGTAGAATAAGAGCAGAGCAGCGGCGTATTGGAATGAATTCGAGTTATCTCAGTCATCTGAAAGAGGAGTTTATATAGTGGTCGCGTGGAGCAAGCCGGCGCGAGATTCCCGCCGTCAGTTACGCCCCCTCATTACGTCTGCGTTGATGGCGGGATCCGTTCATCAATGGGGGAACGTGTCTGCGTGGGACGCGGAATGTGTGGCGGCGGATATCTCGATTTGGTAAGATACGCGGAGCAGTTGCGGGGGTGTTTGGGCTCTGCGCTCTCGGTTGATCGGGGGAGCAGAGGAAGCTCGGCCTATCAGATGGCTTGGAGACGAGTCGGGAGGCCGAGGAATGCCTCCAATGAATCAAGCTTATTCCAGCCCCGTAACGTCATCAACCACGTGTCGTGATCTGGGGAATTCCCACTTGTGAGCATCATCACCACTGATCAAGTTTTATTACGCAATAACCATAAAATTAATAGAATTCTAAATTCTCGAGGGAAAATAAACCGAAAATTTTCATGAATAAAAACGGACTTTAATTCGTGTAACATCCTTAACCCTCATTATTTATAAATATACATATAAATAAAAAAAATGGGGGGTTGTTGCGAAATGAGGGAGAAAAAACGCTGGGGTGAGCATGAGTTTTTGGTAGAACGGGGAAAAGAAGGTTGGGAGCCGAAACCCTTAGTCTCACGCTCGCCAAACTGAGCTATTCTAGTTTTGTTCAAAATCATTACCACAAACTTTTGCATGTGTATAAACATAGTAAAGTTTTAAAATATTTCAGGGGCCCCTTTGCGCCCCCCTTCCATTCGCCCCTGCCGCTATCGTCTCTCCCGACCGCACCCAGATCTACCGCGACCACCGCCCCCAGATCCGCAGCCCTGCCGACGTCCCCGGACTCCGGTATGACCTCCTCTGCCTCCGATCCGACACCTGATCGTACCAGTTGCTGCCTCTGATCCGATCCCCTGCACCTGATCCGATTAGCCGCTGCCTCCGATCCTATCCCCTACACCTGATCCGAACAGCTGCGGACTAAATTTCAGGAAACGGGTAAATCCCTAACTGCCAATTTCAACTTCAAGATTAGTTAATGTCTTTTTTAATAAGTCCATTTGCAGTCTATATAATTATGTATAGTTACATACACATGAGTGATACGCACAAAAAACTAATTGAAATAAGTTTTTTCGTATCTATTAGTCAATAAAAAGATAAAAATGAAATTTTACATACTAATAATTTGAATATAAAAGTACTTTGATCGCGATAACAATGAATGCAGTATACTTGTTTCAGAAAAGTAAAGGGGAATTGTGAATTTTTTTACTTTTGCATATGCTGATAATTACAAATTATCAAGATTAATTATCTGTAGCACTAAAAATCTTATGAGTGATGAAATTTTTTTTGGATCCTAAAATATGAGTCAAAAGGGATTTAGTTCTAGTTCTCTTGATACCCACCAACAAATGGCTTTGGCACTTGAAAGTGTAACACGATTTCTTACTTTCATTAGCTTAGTTGGGTTTTTTCTATTTTGTATAACACTTGCAAAAAATCACGAAGATAATCAAGTCAAGGTTGGATGCATTCAAGTAAAGCTGAGTTACGAGAGTCCAAGAAAAATACAAATTGACCCAATTTTAATTCTAACGTTTTTAATATAGTGATTTAAACTCATAAGTTAGAAAATATATTAAGAACAAACAATTATTGTCATTTTTTTGAAGGGAAATTCCCCCATCGGAAGGTGTACACGATCCATTGATTTATTTGCACAAAAAATAGCTAATACCGTGGCCGTGCTAGAAAAATTATAATATCATTACCGAGTTAATTAAAGAAGAAGAAGCACTCGTGAAAAATTAGTGTATAATTTGAAATATTTTTCTTTTAGCTCATTTTTTATTCAATCAGTATATCCAAGTATCGTGAGAACTTTGACTCTAAGTGATGGAGGTCCTTTTCGGGTCTCCGTCAGATGTTGTCTTCCGTTGATCTCCCGGTGGACTTAGATGGTTATATTCTGTTGCGTGTGAGTCTCAATGGGTTTTGGTGGAAGAGGTGGTATGAGGAGTTTGGTGCCGAGTACCTGCAAAGAAGTCCCGGGATGGTTTGGTACCACCAAGGACCCTCCGACGATCAAGTTAGTGATGAGATCCGAGCAGAGTAACGGCTTAGATGAGTAAAGAATGTCTTACTTGACCCCTCTGTGATGGGGGTTTATATAACGGTGGTAGAACGCAGTAGCAGGCGTGAGAATCTCGCCGGCAGTTTCGCTCCCGACGTCACGCCCGCGTAAAGAGCGGATCACCCATTAATGGGGATCGTGATGGCGTGGAACGTGGGATGTTGCTGGCGTAGAATCTGTGCATGGCGAGATTCGCGGAGCGGCGGTTACGCCTGTAAGTGGTGGAGTTAGTCGGAGGGCCGAGGAAGACGGCCTCGGCGGGAACTCGGGGATGAGCGAGGAGGCCGAGGAGTCTTGGTCCCGTGGCAGCTCGAGGCGAGCTGAGGGGCCGAGGAGGCTAATTTGCAGGGAGCCCCGAGGAGGGCCAGCTTGTGCTTGCAGGTCGGGTGTAGGGTGGCCTGGTCGGCCCCCGTGGGCCCTTTCTTCTGAGTCTTGGGACACGTCATCTGCCACGTGTCTTGATCCTGGAGATTGCCAATATTAAGCATCATCATTAGCCCCCACTCTTGTCCCGACCAACTAGCAGGTCGGGGCAGGAGTGGGCTGCCGGGCCTCCCGAGGTGGGCTCCTTTCTAGGGCTTTGTCGGGACGAGTCCTCGGGCCGTCGGTTGTCTTTTCCGCTAGTGAATCGAGGCGAGATCTCTGCATTTAAAGAAGGTGCACCGGTTCGTGCACTCTGCAACTGAAGCGACGGCCCACGTGTCGAGTGCTGATTGGCTGATGCGACGTCTGCAGGCCTGCGGCGTCTGATGGGATGCGGTCCAGCGCAGTACCGACACGTGGAGCGATCGGAGCCGTTGGGCGCGAGGAGCCGTTTCGGCGGGAGATGACGGGCGCCGTTGGATGAGGCCGTATGCAGCAATAAACATGGGTGGGGTCCGCTCTAGGGCCCTTACTCCTTCATATTTCTCTCTCTCAAGTCTTGGTTGCTCGGGGCTCGTCTCCCTTCTCCCGCTCTCACCCTTTGAAGATTCTCCTTTCCAAGGTTAGATGTCTTCCTCTGTAGAATCAGTAGACGTTGTAGGAGTAGGTGCTAGGGTCCTCTTAGCCGTGTCTGAGTCTCCTCGGGGAGCAAGGGTCGGATCCTCTCCTCGGGATCGTGAGGTGGGGGCCGCCTCCAGGGGGAGGCGCCTGCCCTTCTCTCCTAAGGTCGTCGCCGCGCTGAATTTCTTCGGTTTAGCCCCCGGCCAGTTAGTGCCGAACTCGTGGAGGATCTTCCTTGGGTTCCTGATCCGCCTGAAATTACAGGCGGTTCCTTTCAGTCTTCCCCTTCTTGATTCCTCCCTCGTCTTCAAGAGTCGCCCTGGTGGTCGAGCGGGCGACCCGAGATGGGTTTATCTCACTTTTAGGAAGCGGCCAGGGGGCGCTGCCGGGACCGGGGTCGTGGCCTTGCCCTCTTCCATTCATGACTGGAAAAAGAAATTTTTCTTCGTTTCCCCTCCCGAGGGTGAAGACCGGCCCGTGCCTACCAAGTGGTCGAGGGAGAAATGTTTGCCGGGGAACCAGTCCGATGACCCCGCCGCGGTGAGGGTGGCATCGTAGGAGCCCATCCCCTGACCTGACGTGCTGCTGTCCGAGAGGGTTCTGAGCTGGGCTGGACTCAGCCCCGTTGAGTTCGTCGGTAAGTTAGGTTAGCTTTTTGTCTTGTGTTTTGCTCGTGTTGCTGATTCGTTGGGTATTGGTTTCGTGCAGGATCCATGGACTTCGTCTCGCTCAGAGCCTCCATGCACCAGCCGAGGCAGCCTATGAGGGCTGGGGGCGCCAGTTCTTCCCGTACGAAGTCCGCCCCGGCTCCTACCGCTCTAGTGGCGGCGTCCTGCGAGCGCTCGGCGGCGGATCCCGACCCGGGTCCCAGCAGAGCATCAGGCCGGAAGCGGTCCCTGATTCAGGAGGACCCGGCCTCGGAAGAGGAGATCGGCTCTCCCTCGGAGCCGCTCAAGAGAAGCTCCCAGAGACCCTCCCGGAGCCGGTCCTCGCCGACCATGGTGGAGGAAGGGGGCTTCCGGCTTGCGGTGCTATTGGGGCTGTCGGTGGCGGACAACCTTCTGCACGAGATAGAGACCTCGGCAGGGGGTAGAGTCCCCGGGGGTACCTTCAGGGCTCAGCTGGCGTCCATCACCCAGGAGTCCATGCAGGTAAGTTTCTTGGTTCATGGTGAGATTCAATGCTTCCTTCATCTTTCTGATCTTTCCCGTGTTTTTCAGGTTCTCCAGCACGTAGCCCTCGCCCTGCGCATGGAGGCCGAGGTGGTAGCCCCGGCGCTGGAGGCTGCGGGTCAGTTCGTCTCGCTGCAAGAGAGCTCCAAGCGGGAGCTGGAGGTGATGTCGGCGAGGGTCGCCGCCTTGGAAGGTGAGGTGGAGGCCGGAAAACGGGAGGTGGCCCGGCACCGCGAGGCTGCAGTGATTGTCGAGGTCAAGCTCGAGGACGCCCGGGTGCTTGCCGGCAACCTGAAGAGGATGGTGAAGACCCCCCGAAAGGAGCTGGGGGCGGCGGCCGAGGCGGCCAAGTCGGCTGAGCTGAGGGCGGTAGAGGGCTACAAGAAGCCGAAAGACTTCTGTGACGACTTGGCCGTGGCTACGACCCGCATCTGGTACGACGCCCTCGATGCCGTTAAGGCACGGATGCCGGAGTTTGCCGACGGAGATCTCCGTGCCGAGTTCCCTCTCATGGACGCCGACGAGCAGGGGGAAGAAATTCCTGGCAAGGAAGCCGCCGAGGACCCCGCGCATCACGTGGTGGAGGTCGAGGACCTCGAGGTTGTACCTGGCCTCGAGGTGTAGAGCCCCCGTTTTCCCCTTATATTTTGTTTTCTTGAATTTTAAATTTTGTAAGGCTGGGGAGCCCAAAGAATACCTTTTGTAAAACTTTTGTCTTTGGCAGTAATAAAGTTTTTCTTCGGCTCCATAGAATTGCGCTCTACCATCTTGTTTGTGAAGAATGCTCGCAAGATATCTTTGCTTGTACCGTTGTGCTCTCATGCCAGGTTGGCCATCCGTCTGGCGATCGTTCGTCGAGTTGACTTCAATCACTGGCCGATGAGCGTGCCAAGCGCTGCCGAGGAGGTATCCCCATGGGCCCCGGAGTCGAGGGGAGATCGTTTAGACTTGGATAGACCTGACGCCCCTCACTGGGGTCTCGGATCCTCCGCGGGCCACAGGGCATCTCTAATTTCGAGTATTGACCACCGCCCGGGGTGACTGGGCAGGGTAGCTGCTCAGTCGCCTCTTGCAAGGGCTTTCTGGTTCCTGGCGTTGTGGCAGGGGAGCTACCCGCCTGGGATGGCCGAGCAAGTGTTAGTGTTTATGCCCTAGAGGCCATTACTGTATCATACTAGTTTGTATATTACTTAATGGAAGCTTGGGATATTCACAGTTGTATTGACAGTCTTGCTAAAAATGGTAGTATGCTACTTGGTTTGTTTCTACTTTAATATGTGCATGTGTTTCTTTTAACATATCGCCTATACATATTAGTAGAGCCCTTTGGATTTTTGCTTGATTACCAGCGTTGTGATGGCAGTCACACTAGTAGGTGCTGGGTAGTCTACAAGCACATCCTTTTTCAGGTCCCTAGTCGTAGGATTATCGAGACAGGGCATCGATACTCCAGAGTAGACTAGTGTGTACGCTTCTCATCTCAGCAGGGGAAATGGTCTGTCCCACAGCCATTAGTACGTTGTATTGGAGATAGTATATATGTGCTCGTTGGGTTACGGGTACACCGGATAGGACTCGCAGGGAACTGTTGGTTGGTATTATACCCGTCGTCAGTTAACAGTTCCCAGGTGACATGAGTACAGCATAGTCCGTAGAATTGACACTGCTGCTTTGTCTCGAGTGTGTTCCCACTGTTCTTAGATTGCTACCCTACCACAGCTCAAAGGAGTCGTGCAAACAGGTAGCAGTTGGGTGCAGTCCTGAAGCACTTGGAGGCAATGGCGGTTAGATAGAATTCGTCTCTCCTGGTATTGGGAGTTGATATCGCGCTGTGTTTGGAAAGTCATTACGCAAGGTCCCTGGCCAGGGCAAGCGAGATATACTGGTAGGTTTTCCAGTAGCTTCTCAAGGTGTAATGGGCTTCACTCCGACACGGCTTATACAGCTTTTAGGGGACTGACGCTTGCCGCCCCCTAGGCCTGATATGCGATAGTCTTAGACGAACAGACCGGACTGTACGGAGATTGTCACATCAGGCTCAGTAGGAGTTCGGATGGGTTTCCTTATCAGCCTTCTTATCGACATCTACCTAGGGACCGTTACGTACAGCTAGTACCGCTTGCGGCCTGTGGTTAAATCCACTGCCAGCGTAGTGTCGAGTGTTTAGAGTCCCATACAGAGAGTTTCCCTGCTTCAGGCGAAACGATATAGAGGTCGTATGGTTTTACGACAGGGTTCGGACACATACGTGTTTTTACGCACGTACGATGTTCGGACAGTTTATACTAGCAGGCTTTGGTTTAAGCCAGATTCTAGTATTAGATTATTGGATTTATACGGTCTCAGTATTTTCGTGTTTTCACGAATGGGAGGGGCATTCTCGTAATTAGTCGAGAAGCTTCTAGAAGATTGATGTGTTGGAGGTTTAGGTGGAATTTGCATTAAATGGATTAGTGACTCATGGTGTGATTCATCAAATGAGTTAATGAAGCATTTATTGCTTAATGACTCATGAGATGATTCACCCAAAGAGAGTTAATGAAGCATGGTTGATATTATTATTATGTTATTCATTTTTAATAATTATCATGCTTCATATATATTCTAAAATGAGTTATAATTCATTATCATTCTCACTCACACCTTCTCTCTCCTCAAGCTCTCTCTCTTTAAGAACTAACCCTAACCCCTCATGTGTTGAGATCTAAGGGTTAGCAAGACTAATAGATCCCTAATCCTCTTCTATATCCTCTAGGTTACTTTGATTAGCACTCATAGCCACCAAGTTACCTCAAGTGAGAGGTTAAAACTTAGAGAAGTAGCTCTCGGGTGGATCTTCTATCACATCGAGGAGGCCGACGAGGAGGTGATCAACGAGAATAAGAAGGACTTGATTCATTAGGTATAATCATCTTTCATAGTAGCTAATCACTTCTATATAGTTGTTAATTAGGGTTTAGCAAACATCCGTAATGTTAGTCGATGTTAGTTTAAACAAAATGATTGTTTTACCTATTCCGCCTTCCCGCATCATGTAGGGTGTCTAACGTCGACTTACAGTTGTCACGTCCCGAAAGTACGGAATATGACCGGCACTTAAACTACGAACGTCTCGAGGCGTACGTAATCTAAGTAAGCCGAAAACCCAGAAATCCAAACCAAGAAAAGTAGTAGAGTGAAGGAAAACCAATTAAAACAAGTGGTTTCAATAGCATAAGCCGAATTATGCGGTTTAAAAAAGAACATCAAACATTTCCCGAAAATTTCGGCAGAGTCTCCTTTGTAAAAACTGGCCCCCAAACGGGATACAACATGAATAGTATACGAAATCAAAAAGGCATCCCCAAGCGGGAGCTAGCTCTTCGTCAATCGACGGTCACAACCACACAAGCAATAATATACAACGTCAAGGGCGAGGATCAAAACTCAAAAGGAAACTCAAAACTACCAGAAATCCACAGAAATATAACGCGCGACTCTAAGGTCGAAATAACTAACATCACTGGTCTCTATCTCTGAAATAAATACTTGTTTGCTTGATGGAACTTCTAGATACAACAGAATAATGATATACAAGATATATAATGGGGTTATGATACAAGTAAACCCACCTACTAGCAGTCACCCGGAAATGGGAAGCAGTGCCAGCAAAGCCGTAATGAAACCTGTACGGCAAAAGCTGCAAGAAACTGGGGCACAACGGGGGTGAGTTGCCAACTCGTGAATAGAAAAATATCTACGGAAAGAAATCGCATAAATAACGCAACCTAGGTCAATGATCATAATATATCCTCAATTATATATATAACATGCAGCCTATAACAAAGGGTAGGGTAAATATCTAACCCGAGTGTAATCTCATTTGCCCGTGTCAGTGCCTCAGGTAGCAATATATCATGTGAATGAGGTATGAATGAATGAAAACCGAATACATGTAAATGAAGAAACTGTTTTCATAATTTAGTGAGATTTCCTTTGTATTTTTAAAATGAGGTATCATAATGAAATCAGCATAAAACAGTGCCTAGCATCGGCACAAAACGTAATCCTAATATCTCGATATCTCTGTATCACGGTCTCTGTACCTCAATATCTCGAAATCTCAATGTCTCAATCACAATATCTAGGGCGCCGTCAATCCAGACCGGCCCCTACCATCCATCTCAAGACCATGACGGTATCCTCCGGATATCCGACGCGTCGGGTAAAATCACCGGTAGGTAGTGCTCCCCTGCCAGGCTCACATCGTCATCATCACGCGCTTCTTGCCCCGGGGTACCTTACCGGGTCCACCATGTACCCGAAACGGTTCATCCGCCTCCTCGAATCGGGTCTCGAAATCCATCAGCAAACTCATGGTGGACGACTCATACAGCATGGGAAAAACCGCACTTTTTATTTAAAAAGAGCGAAATCAGTTTATATAAGTTTTGCTGTTTTCCCCCAAATCCAGAAAATCTCATAGAAATCCGAATCCAAATCATCAATAGCATATAAACCCATGAATATAGGCATAAGAATCCATGAATACGGCATAACAATGAATAACAGTATGCATGAAGTGACAAGTAATAACTACAATATCTAAGCTGGCATATAAGATAAGTACACTAATATTATGTCAAACTACTAGCTATCAAGCTAAGTTAAGCAATAATATTTTCTAAGGTGTACGTGACATGGCAATTACCGATGAAGATGTGTGTAAGCCGGCAAGTAAGTATACGTGGTACATACGCATCATCGGTAATGGTGCTGGTGTCCTAACAGCATAATGTCAACAATGCAAAATGAAATAACAATATAAGTATGCGATGCGGAGAGAACCACAATAATAAGCGGGAGCTGAATACTAGACGCAACTATAACTAACCTACATTAATCTAATATAAGTCCTACAAATGGTGCCTTTTGAAATAACACGAATCATGGGGTTTTGAAAATAGGGATACGGTGTTTTTATGAAAAGATACGTCTTTTGAAATATCCGTAGGATCCCTTGGGCTGTCTTTTAAAATACCCACGATTCATTAGTTTTTGAAATAGGTAAGAAGTCTAATCTAATCTAACAACTACACTAAACTATACGGCTGAACTAACAAGCTGAACTACAGGTAAGGAAACCGCCTATCATTTGAGTCGATACATATACATACCTGTATATGTATAGTCGGTGATCCCGCCTCAATAATATCATATCTATAACCAGACATCCCAAGTCAAGAGTGTGGATCAATCATCAATATATAGCTCGTACGTAAAACCGTCGTACGGCATCCCAAATCTGGGTACGGGTCAAAATCATATTTATAACACTATTCACCCATATCGCCGCCCCAAGATCCGCTATAATACCAGGACGTACCTCAAGTACGAATCCTGCCATACCACCGATATCACAACCACAAAACAAATCTCATCGACTCAGCTCAATCCTAAGTATCATCCTCAAATCCGTATGTGAACACATAGTCCCATACCCATGTGAACACATAACTATAAAGAATCCCATGAGCACATATAAATAGGAATGTATGCAAGTATGTATGTGTGTATGTGTAGTGCAACACTACCCTAGGGTTCGCAACACTAAAATAATCCAACATATCAATATCCATCCTAAACATCGTTATTAATCCCAAATAACATATAATAATTGTTGGTGTGTATACGCATCCGTATACACCACCACGGACTGCGGGGGTGTTATACGCCATCCACCCGACTTCTCCCCGTAGATATAAATCTACTCACCTGGTCCTCGCTCGCCGGTGCCGAAGTCGTCACTCGCTTGCTTGTCGTCTCGAAGTCCACATGGGGTACCTACATATCATAACGCACCATATCGCATTAAAATCCGACCCATGACCAAAACGAC
This sequence comes from Agapanthus africanus, assembly GCA_030015575.1. Lineage (NCBI taxonomy): Eukaryota > Viridiplantae > Streptophyta > Magnoliopsida > Asparagales > Amaryllidaceae > Agapanthus > Agapanthus africanus. Next base: position 2,011,376 of record JASDDO010000006.1, on the reverse strand, counting down.
GCACGAATCCCACATAGGTCAAAACCTATGGTTGCTTTCACAAATCGACCCAAAAACCCTCGACGTCGGCGTACAAACGCCAAACCATCGAGAAAAACCCAAACACACCCATTTATACATTCAAAAACACTAATTATAATATGAAATAGGTTGCAATTCACAAAAACCTCAAACTCACTTTAAAAGCTATTTTTCCGAAAATCTAGCAAGCAAAATTAACCGTTTTAGTACAAAACTCGATGTTTAAACAAATTTAGCGGCCACAATATCCACTAAATATCATAACTAAGTCATATAAACCATTTCTATAATTTATTCTCATAAATTTGCATAATTTCCAAAATCCTAGTTTGCAAAAATATCAATTTTTAACACCTTTTATAGCAAAATTCACAATTCATCAATTAAGCTTGGTTTTGCATGATCTAAATTGCTAAACAACAAATTAAAATGTTAATAAAGTCATCAAAACCTTAATTAGATTTTAAATCATCCATTTGGAGCCAAAAGCTAAAAACTAGTTTGTTTAAATAAAGCTAAATTGGATATTTTAATGTTACAATTAGCACTAAGCAACAAGATTACATTTTGCATGCCCTAAGATACAAAAATACATCACATAACTATGCACAATTGATCACCATTCAACTCCAAAACAAAACCTCACTTCAATTTCATAAACCCTAATCTTGAATTTGGACTTGAAATTTAAAATCAAAACTAAACCCTTCATTAACATAATTTGAAGTAATAACAAACAACTCAAAAAAAAAGAACAAGATTTATACCTCATAACCATCTTGAGATCAACATGAAACTTGTCTCCAAAATGCAAACTTTTCACCAAGATCCATGCTTGATAGGTTAAGGAGAAATGGGTAGGACTCGGATTTGAGTTTTAGCTTGATTTTTGATGGAATTTTAAGCATTTTGATTAATTTTTTGTGATGAAATGAGAGGAGAAAAAATGGGGGCAGCAAGAGGGAGGGGTTTTGGCCAGAATTTTTGAGGGAGGATGAGAGAGAGTGAGGTGGGGGTGTTGGTAAGGTCAAAGGAGCCATATCTCAAGTCAACACTTAAACATCTTTTCCTTTATTTTATTTTTTTCCTTTTCTTTTCTTGGTTTCCTTTGACTTTTAAGTGAGGAGATGAGTGGGGGCTGCTGAATTCAGCCCTTATAGGGGAGAGGGTGAGGGTGTGTGTGTGTATATGAGGAATATTAAGCTGCATGCAACCATACCCCAATTCTATTTAGCTATATTTCACCATTTAAGCCATTTTTCTTCGATATTTTCTAAACCGTTTTGGCAAACGATTTCGTTTCAAAAACCACATGATAAAATTTTATTTAAAGTTTTATAATGCACAAAATTTGTTTCAACTCATTCCAATTTGTAATTTTCCCTAATTAAATATATTAGTGACGGCTTAAAATAATATTAAAATAATTAATTTCGGAAAAATTTTCAGAAAATTTGAAATTTCACCAGTGGCTCAATAAACACCAAATACTAGCAATTACATAGCTAGAATATGTGTATTTAATTTTTATAATAAAATATTTGTATTTTGACTTTTTACAGAAAACCCCCTTATTTTACCGATTTTCCGAAATTTCACCGAAACGATTTTCAAAACGCTACAACAGTGGTATCAGAGCCTCGCTAAACCATAACTAACTTGTTAGCAAAGTCGTTAGAAATTCGATCGCAAAACGAACCCGAAAAAACATCATTTTCACCATGTTTCTGCCGATTTTAAAACGGGGTCTAAAAATTTTTCAGGGACCCTTAAAAATACAAGCAGGGAATTTTAAGAATTATGAAGAAATTTGGGACTGTGACTCGACCATAGCGCCGTGGAACCACCGCCGATCCAAGCGATCCGCCGCGGATCCGCTGCCGAGTTGACTCTGAGTCAACCCTAATTTGCTCAGTTATTCTTCTGTGTTGATATTGTGTTTTCTGGGATGATTTGTTTCTGCTCAGGTTTTATGTGCACAGAGAATTATTTGGAGTAGATTCATTTGTGTTTGCTTGATCGAAATTCTAAGATGTTTGGCTAACTTCATTATATCTGTGTTTTGTTTAATGTGTTCGTAAACCTCCCCTAACTGCTAGTATGTCGGTTAGCAGGGGGTTGCACATTTCTGTAATGGTTTTTACTGGTTTTTGAATTTGGACTTGTTGGATTGTCGTGAATGGATAGCCGGGGATGTGAGACGAGTGTTTCTTTCATTCAAATGTAAATTGTAATTTGTTGTAATATTCTTTTGCGGGGCACATCCGGGTTGAGGTTGTAGCCACCGTTGTATTATTTCATTTACTGTTTTCTGCTCCTAGGATAGACCCAAGGTGGGGTGTACAAACTACCGGGTACTTTGAAGTGTTTAGTGGCCTACTCACGTCGTTGAGGGAGACCGCTTCACTTCGGGTACTTGGCGGGTAGTTTGCCGTACCCGTAGGGGTCTAGGGTGGGGTTTTGGCTATTCATCATGACTGTGTAATCCGTCTTTCTTTGCAGGCTCAAAAGGAATGCGGATTCGTAGAAAATCCAATATGTTCATCTGTGATCTGGAATGACTATTATTGCGTCTGACGAATGTACAATATCTATATATGATATCTAGTAGGCGTCGCTTATGTTTTGCACCCGCGCTAGCCCATCCCCCGCTCTGTCGTTAGTTAAGTAACCTAACGGGTGAATGACGGGGCCCAGTGGCGAATGCGGATGGCATAAAAGGACGTTGTATTTTCGTTATTTTCTGCAATGATAGGTTAATTGATGGGACGCATTATATTAATGCAAAGAAAATAAACCAAAGTTGAATCGTTGGAACAGTTTAAAAGAAACCACTCGGTTATTTTAAAACAGAAGATATTTTTAATTGTGGAGCTTTAACCACTCCTTTTAAAAGCTATCAGGTTCCTTCGATCATATCAAGTTTACTACGTTCACGGTTTCGCCAAAACCAGTCGTAGCCCTCCGTCATTTCATATGAATGGTCAGTAGTATTCAAGCTATATTTGTTTGGCCCTTAGTCAAGACATAGTGATTGGTAGCTGCTGGGGTGTTCACTTGTAGCATAGATAGATGCGTTGGTTTGGGACAGTCGTATTACTTTGTTTGGCCCTTAGTCAAGAGTATATACAGATGGGTTCAAATTAACAAGATAATGATGGGTAGAACTTGACATGTGACTTATGATTTGTTGGCCCTTAGTCAAGGTCATAAGAGCATGGGGCTAAAATCCACATCGGGAGTTTCTAAAGAAACTGAAACTTGCTAGTGTTGCATACCATTTGGAGTTTGATAATGTTGGTAGGATTCTTTCAGCATTATCACACGATGATATTTGGATCCCGATCCTACTGTGAGTATACGCTACTTATCGGGAATTCGTCACTTAACGATCAATGCTATAAACCAAGCAGGTGTCGAGAAAGGTGTCAGCGGGGCTACGCCCCCAGAGAAAAGAGATTATTTAATTAAGGAACTTCGCGAAAGCATCGTAAAACCTCCCTCAAAGTACCGACACCGGCCTGGCTGAACGGTTAAGCAAGTATTGTACGGTGAGAATAGTCCTGACTAGTTCTTCCTTTTTGGTTTGAGGAAGGATTCGAGAAACAGTGGGAGCCATCCTGGTTAGATAAACTAAAAACCACTCTAAACTTGCAAGAGCATTATGCTAAAGTATTCCCTCTCTCTCTCTTTGCAGCGACCTTGTGACCATGACTAGGTTACATCTAGATAACAAGTTGACTGAATTTGACTTTTATGACTGGTAAAGGTCTGTCCAGATGTCCATTGCCTATGACAAGCTGGACCACCCTATTACTACTCAAGCCCCCGCCGTCCCAGGTCCAGTTCCCACCGTCGCGGATATAAATATCCGTCAGATAAGGGAAAAGGACAGTGCGAGTGCCAAGTGCCTCGTGTTGGCTTCAGTTGATGGTGTATACCAGAAGCAGCACGAGAAGATGGACTTAGTTTCCATCTTCCTCCATAACAAAGATTTATATGGAGAGCAATCTCATATCGCAAGATATGAGATCTCGAATGAATTGCTTCAAGCGAGGTTGGCCGTCGGGTCATCTGTAGGGGACGACGTCCTTATGATGACTAGCTATATTGATGAGCTCACGGACCTGGAGACCACGTTGGGAAACATGTCATATGCTGACTTATTTCCATAGTCCCTACCCTCTACTTACACCCTGAAAGAAACCAGGGAGATACCTGCTCTGCTTAATGGGGGACCTTCTTCTTCTATATCCAGGGCGAAAGCAAAGAGTGAAAAGAAGAAGACCTCCACAAAGCCGATATACGGTGTCAGTAAAGTAGAAGGAAAGGGAAGAGCAAAAGTTTCGGGACTTGATGTAGGGAAGGAGGGATATTCCTATTGTTATGGGAACGGACATTGGCAGAAAGATTGCAGGGCTTTGGAAGCCAGTATCCAGGATTCGAAGCATGTTGTGGCTTCGGCCTCGGGTGTGTTTGTTATTGAGAACTGTTTGTCAATTAACTCTACTTCCTGGGTACTAGATACCGGAGCAGGATCTCATATCTGTAATTCATTACATGCTTTGAGAAACCGTAGAGTTATTAGGGTAAGCGATTTGTCTCTTAGAGTTGCGAACGGAATGAGCGTGGACGCTGAATCCGTGGGAGAATATCGCTTAGGTTTGACAAGTGGGCAGATATTGATTCTACGTAACTGTTTGTATGTACCTAGTTTGACTTGTAATATCATATCAGTGTCCTCACTTTCGAGAGAGGAATATGATTTTACATTCGTAAGCGATGTAGTAAACATCCACCTAAATCAAGTTCTGATTGGGTCCGGTACATTAGATGACGGTATATACGTATTAAATCAAGCTCAGGTTTTCAATGTCCAGAACACACTTAAAAGAAAGTCTCCGGAAATAAATCAGGCTTTCTTATGGCATTGTAGACTAGGTCACATCAATGAAACACGGTTGACAAAGTTATATAGAGAAGGATATTTGAATCCGTTCGAATATCAATCTTATGCTACTTGTGAATCTTGTCTAATGGGAAAGATGACAAAGACTCCGTTTACTGGACACGGAGTAAGAGCGAGCGAGCTCTTGGGACTCGTACACAGTGACGTGTGCGGTCCAATATCTACACATGCAAGAGGTGGTTATTCCTACTTCATTACTTTTACGGATGATTTCTCTAGGTATGGACATATCTTCTTGATGAAGCATAAATCCGAGGCTTTTGAGAAATTCCGAGAATACAAGAATGAAGTGGAAAAACAGACAGGCAAAAGTATCAAGACACTGAGATCTGATCGAGGTGGTGAATACTTAAGTGCTGAGTTCTTGTGATACTTAAAAGAGAATGGAATTCTCTCTCAGCTTATTCCTCCATACACACCACAACACAATGGTGTATCAGAAAGGCGGAATCGAACCCTATTGGATATGGTTCGTTCCATGATAAGTAAGGCTGAGTTACCGCGATCTTTATGAGGTTATGCACTAAAATCAGCTGCATATCTTTTGAACCAGGTTCCAACCAAGACTGTGCCTACCACACCATATCAGATGTGGAGTGGGAAGAAACCTTGTCTTAAACACTTTAGGACATGGGGATGTCCAGCTTTTGTTAAAAAGCAGCATGCGGACAAGCTCGAGGCACGCTCAGTACAGTGTAAGTTTGTGGGATATCCAAAGAACTCCAAGGGGTATTATTTCTATTACGCAGAGGAACAAAAGGTTTTTGTTTCTCGTCATGCCCACTTCTTGGAAGCTGAATTTTTAGAAAATCAGAAGAGTGGGAGCGCAATGGAACTGGAAGAAATTCCAGAACCACAAGCTGTTACTGAAAGTATGGTAGAACCAGAAGTTTCAGAAGAAAGGGACATCCAACGCCTATCCGCAGAAGTAGTAGGCAGTCTCATCCGCTCGAGAGATACTACGGTTTTCTCATAGACGGGGATCGAGAAGATTGCATCATTGATAATGATGAACCTACTAGCTTCCAGCAGGCCATCCAGAGCGGCGACTCGGTAAGATGGCTGGATGCAATGCAGACCGAATTGGAGTCCATGTACACTAACAAAGTATGGACTTTGGACATTGCTCCAGATGGGGTAAAACTCGTAGGATGCAAATGGATCTTCAAAAAGAAGATTGGTGTAGATGGACAGGTTGAAACCTATAAGGCTAGACTTGTTGCAAAGTGTTTTCGTCAAAGACCTGGTTTGGACTATGACGAAACCTTTTCTCCAGTGGCTATGCTCAAATCCATTCGGGTCCTTCTTGCCATTGCTGCCTTCCACGATTATGAGATCTGGCAGATGGATGTAAAGACGGCTTTTCTAAATGGAAATTTAGAAGAGTGCATCTATATGGATCAGCCAGAGGGATTCATTCAGAGTGGGAGCAGCGGTAAAATGTGCAAGTTGCTTAAGTCTATTTATGGACTAAAGCAGGCATCACAGAGTTGGAACATCTGTTTTGATGATACTGTTAAAGAATTCGACTTTATCAAGAATCCAGATGAACCATGCATATACAGTAAGATTGTAGGGAGAGCTGTAGTATTCCCCGTCTTGTACGTGGATGACATTCTCCTAATAGGAAATGATATTCCTATACTACAGTCAGTCAAAGGATTCTTGTCACAGAAGTTCTCCATGAAGGACCTGGGTGATGCCATCTACATTCTGGGGATCCAGATCTGTCGTGATAGATCAAAAAGGATGTTGGGACTTTCACAGTCCAGGTACATTGACACCATATTGAAAAGATTCAGTATGGAGGATTCTAAGCGCGGTAACCTACCGGCTTGTCACGGAATCACCCTCTCCAAAGAGATGTCTCCCAAGACTGATATGGAAAGAGCTCGCATATCAATTATACCCTACGCTTCTGCGGTAGACTCTATAATGTATACGATGTTATGTACCAGACCAGATATAGCATACGCATTGAGCGTTGTAAGCCGGTATCAGGCAAACCCAGGGGAGAAGCACTGGATAGCAGTAAAGAACATTCTCAAGTACCTGAAAAGGACCAAGGAGATGTTCTTGGTGTATGGCGGAAAGGGCCTCCAGATCGAGGCCTTTGCTGACTCCAGCTTCCAGAGTGACAAGGATGACTCCAAGTCCATGTCGGGTTATGTCTTTACCCTCAATGGAGGGGCGGTCTGTTGGAAGAGTTCCAAGCAGGACACCGTTGCTGACTCAATAATGGAAGCGGAGTACATAGCTGCTTGCGATGCCGCAAAAGAAGCTGTCTGGATGAAGAAGTTCCTAACAGAACTTCAGGTGGTTCCTACCAGTGTTGATCCAATACCTCTGTATTGCGACAACAACGGCGCTATAGCTTTAGCGAAGGAACCCAGGTCCCATCAGAAGTCCAGACACATCTTAAGGTGGTATCACCTGATCAGGGAGATCGTAGATCGCCGGGAGATCGAGGTGAAGAGAGTAGATACGGAGAATAACACTGCTGATCTATTCACAAAGGCCATTCCTCAGATGCAGTTCGAGAGGCTATTCGAGATGATAGGTCTGTGATATGCCAGTACATGGTCCTAGTGCAAGTGGGAGATTGTTAGTGTTTATACCCTAGAGGCCATTACTGTATCATACTAGTTTGTATATTACTTAATGGAAGCTTGGGATATTCACAGTTGTATTGACAGTCTTGCTAAAAATGGTAGTATGCTACTTGGTTTGTTTCTACTTTAATATGTGCATGTGTTTCTTTTAACATATCGCTTATGCATATTAGTAGAGCCCTTTGGATTTTTGCTTGATTACCAGCGTTATGATGGCAGTCACACTAGTAGGAGCTGGGTAGTCTACAAGTACATCCTTTTTCAGGTCCCTAGTCATAGGATTATCGAGACAGGGCATCGATACTCCAGAGTAGACTAGTGTGTACGCTTCTCATCCCAGCAGGGGAAATGGTCTGTCCCATAGCCATTAGTACGTTGTACTGGAGATAGTATACAGGTGCTCGTTGGGTTACGGGTACACCGGATAGGACTCGCAGGGAACTATTGGTTGGTATTATACCCGTCGTCAGTTAACAGTTCCCAGGTGACATGAGTACAACATAGTCCGTAGACTTGACACTGCTGCTTCGTCTCGAGTGTGGTCCCACTGTTCTTAGATTGCTACCCTACCACGGCTCAAAGAAGTCGTGCAAACAGGTAGCAGTTAGGTGCAGTCCCGAAGCACTTGGAGGCAGTGGCGGTTAGATAGGATTCGTCTCTCCCGGTTTGGGAGTTGATATCGCGCTGTGTTTGGAAAGCCATTACGCAAGGTCCCTGGCCAGGGCAAGCGAGATATACTGGTAGGTTTTCCAGTAGCTTCTCAAGGTGTAATGGGCTTCACTCCGATACGGCTTATACAGCTTTTAGGGGACTGACGCTTGCTGCCCCCCTAGGCCCGATATGCGATAGTCTTAGACGAACAGACCGGACTGTACGGAGATTGTCACATCAGGCTCAGTAGGAGTTCGGATGGGTTTCCTTATCGGCCTTCTTATCGACATCTACCTGGGGACCGTTACGTACAGCTAGTACCGCTTGCGGCCTGTGGTTAAACCTACTGCCAGCGTAGTATCGAGTGTTTAGAGTCCCATACAGAGAGTTTCCCTGCTTCAGGCGAAACGATATAGAGGTCGTATGGTTTTACGACAGGGTTCAGACACATACGTGTTTTTACGCACGTACGATGTTCGGACAGTTTATACTAGCAGGCTTTGGTTTAAACCAGATTCTAGTTTTGGATTATTGGATTTATACGGTCTCAGTATTTCCGTGTTTTCACGAATGGGAGGGGCATTCTTGTAATTAGTCGAGAAGCTTCCAGAAGATTGATGAGTTGGAGGTTTAGGTGGAATTTGCATTAAATGGATTAGTGGCTCATGGTGTGATTCATCAAATGAGTTAATGAAGTATTTATTGCTTAATGACTCATGAGATGATTCACCCAAAGAGAGTTAATGAAGCATGGTTGATATTATTATTATGTTATTCATTTTTAATAATTATCATGCTTCATATATATTCTAAAATGAGTTATAATTCATTATCATTCTCATTCACACCTTCTCTGTTCTCAAGCTCGCTCTCTTCAAGAACTAACCCTAACCTCTCATGTGTTGAGATCCAAAGGTTAGCAAGACTAATAGATCCCTAATCCTCTTCTATATCCTCTAGATTACTTTGATTAGCACTCATAGCCACCTATTTACCTCAAGTGAGAGGTTAAAGCTTGGAGAAGTAGCTCTCGGTTTAGCAAATATCCGTAAAGTTAGTCGATGTAGTTGTTAATTAGGGTTTAGCAAATATCCGTAAAGTTAGTCGATGTTAGTTTAAACAAAATGATTGTTTTACCTATTCCGCCTCCTCGCATCATGTGGGGTGTCTAACGTCGACTTACAGCAAGGACTCAAATGCCTCTGGGAGGGCTTGGGTCCTTAGCGCTGGAGGGGCTGTAAGAAGTCCACTAAGGATGACCGGGCAGTGAAGCTGCGCGGTTTCCCCTTGGCGAGGGGTTTGACCTCTGGCGTCGTGGGTAGGCAACTACCAGCCTGGGATGAACGAGTGGGGTAGCCGCTCGGGTGCCTCTTGTGAGGGCTTTTGATCTCTGGCGTCGAGGGTAGGGTGCTACCAGCCGGAGTTGACCGAGCAGGGTAGCTGCTCGGTTGCCTCTTGCGAGGGCTTTGATCCTTCAGGACGGGGACCGAGCAGGGTTACTGCCCAGTGCCTCTTGGCGAGGACTTTGATCCCTGTCGGTTGTGGTAGGAAGCTACAAGCCGGGGATAGCCGAGCAAGGACTCGACTGCCTCTGGGAGGACTTTGGTCCTTAGCGCGGGAGAGGCTGTAGAAGCCTACCAAGGACCCTTGGCCGGGCAGGGTTACTGCCCGGTGCCTCTTGGCGAGGGCTTTTGTCCTGAAGGATAGCCGAAAGAGGGATCCTCGGGCTCGACTGCCTCTGGGAGGGCTTTTTGATCCCCGGCGTTGTGGCGGGGAAGCTGCCCGCTGGGGATAGCCGAGCGAGGGATCCTCGGGCTCAACTGCCTCTGGGAGGGATTTTTGATCCCCGGCGTTGTGGCAGGGAAGCTGCCCTCTGGGGATAGCTGAGCGAGGGATCCTCGGGCTCAACTGCCTCTGGGAGGGCTTTCTGATCCCTGGCGTTGTGGTAGGGAAGCTACCCGCCAGGGGTGACCGAGCAGGATAGTTGCTGGGTTGAATCTTGACGAGGTGTAGCCCGACCGTCCAGCTGTAGGTGCGGGGAATGGGAACGGTCGGGGCAACGGCGTGCGTAGCCAGCGCATTGAATGCGGGGGGAGGCGAAGCGCTATGGGCGCGTCGCTTCGATTCAACCGGAGAAGGCTTGATGGCTGCCGCGTGGTAGCGACTCTCTGGGTGAAAGTGGGCGACTGTTGGGCTGCGCAGCGGGCTATATAAGGCTGAAGGAGTACTAGTCCTTCCTTCCCTCATAAACAGGTCGTCGAGAATGCAGGACTTCCCGTTTACCATCCCCGACATCGTCCACTTCGAAGACGTGTACCTTTACGATCCGTACTGCACTAAGGACACGGTGCAGCTGGTCTACGGGAGCATTAAGGACTATTTCGGCCGGTTGCCCCCCCCAACGCTCCTTCCTGCTGTAGCTGCTGATGTACTCCATCTGGAGGGCGTCGCCGGGGCTTTACAACCCTTGCTCTATGACTAGGCCGTGGGCAAGCAGCGGTCTTTGAGGCGCTTCGGCCTAATCTCCGTGAACTGGCTGGCCCGCTCAGAGGCGCTCGTCCGCGAATGCTACGAGCTGAGGCTCGGGATCGACGCTCGCGGGGGGAACCGGGGACAGAGGTTGTACCTTGCGAGGCCCCGGTTGGCGGAGATCTTCACCGAGTACCACGAGCAGTGCTCGCTGCACCCCCTTCCCCCATTGTTGTAATTTTCTTTTTTCTTTTTGCATGTATGGCTGAGGAGCCCATAATACCTTTTGAATAAACAAAGCTTTTCTTTCCTTTTCGCAATGCTCCATTGACCTTTATTAAATTAACAATAGATCCTAGGAAGAATTTCCATCGCTTTAAAAGAAAGGTACAAGCTAGTAGATGACTTTCTTGGCTTGGGCCGTGCTCCCTGAAGGACTGTCGGCCCCCACGCTTGGCATAGGGTATGGGGCTCCCTGAGCTCCGGGCTGGCCATCCGCTGAAACGAGCATGATCTGACCGATGGTCAGGTCGGCGGGAGGGTGATGCTGCTCCTTCTCGCGGTCGGCCTGCCGTTTGTCCCTCAGGTATGCGACAAGGTGCCCAGACCGGATGAGCTCATCGATGTAGTCCCTCAGTTTCTTGCAGTCCTCCGTGGCGTGGCCCAGTACCCGGTGGAAAGCGCAGTAGTGGCCCCGGGTTCGCTTTGCGGCCTGACGCGGGATCGGAAGGAACTTGAAGAACCCCTCGTTCCGGGCCTCCTCCAGCAACACTGCGAGGGAGACGTTGAGGGGGGTATATTCCTGGAACTTCGGGTGGTAGGGCTGCTGACGCTCCGACCTCTCCTCCCGAGCCCTCTTCTTCTGGTCGGACCGTTATGCCCGGGGGAGGTTAGCATTCACCTCAGATTCCAGCTGAACCTCGCGCTCGGTCCGCGCCTTAACCTCGGCCATGGTCTTAGGTTGCGCCAGCGCGAAGGAGCGTAACCATTCCTTGTGCCTCAGACCAGATCTAAGCGCCGTGATGACGGTTTCGTCCCAGTGCTCGGGCACCTCGAGAAGGGCGTTGTAGAAACGGGTAATGTAGGACTTGAACGTTTCCTTGTCCCCACTCTTAACCATGAAGAGGTAGTCGACCGTGCGCTTCTGTCGACGGTTCCCCACGAAATGGTCGAGGAACTGGGCAACTAGCTCGTCGAAGGTCGAATCGAGCGGAGCTCGAGCCCCCGGAACCAGTCCCAACCTGCGCGGATAAGGGTGGCCGGAAAGGCTCTGCACTGGGCGGCGTCGGAGTGATCCTGGAAGCTCATCCCCGTAGTGAAAGCGTCCAAATGGTCCTTCGGGTTGGTTTTCCCGTCGAACAGAGAGACCTTTGGGGGCTTATTGTGCGAGGAGACGTGGACGGCGAGCAATTCCTCGGTGAACGCCTTTGTGAGCGAGTCGGAGGCATACTTAGCCCCGTCGCTCGAGAGGTGAGCCTCCCGGCGCATGCCCTCGATTTTCTTCTCGAGGGCGTCGAGCCGACCGTGGTATCCTGAGGAGTCGGCGCTTTGGGATCCATGGCCTCCGCTGCGGGTGACCTGCGTCTGGGAGCGGCCTCGGTTCCTCTCGATGAGGTGCCTCAGATCCCGAGGCGAAGTGGCTCTGGAACCGCCGAGGTGAACCCCTTCTGTGCGGCCCCGCCGAGTGTGGTGGTGTCAACCACGCCTGTGGAGAGGCGAGGTGACTGACATCTTCTTAGGGAAATAAAGGCCGCGTGGAGGCTCGGGGAGGGGCGCCCTGGCGGCGGATCTTGGCATGGAGCTGTGGGGCGTCCAGGGGGCCTCAGGGGGCACCGGCTCGAGAGATCGGTGGCCAGGGGTCGTTGCCTGCTGGTGGTTAGTCACCCAGATGGGGGCAGAGCCTTCTGGAGGCGGTGGAACGGCGATTTGGGGCCCGGGTCCGGCCGTTTGGACACGGACGAGGGCCTCCACGAGGGATTGCATCCGATCTATCCGGCCTGCAAGGGCGTCGATGACGGTCATTGGAGGAGGCTCATCCCCGCCTTCGGTGAGTGGAAGGCGGCGGCTAGTACCGGGATCTTCAGGGTGGCTGCTTGCCATTTGGGCGGAGATCGGAAGGCCAACTTTGTGTTTTGGGGAGTTTGTTTCCCACAGACGGCGCCAAATGATGGAGGTCATTTTCGGGTCTCCGTCAGATGTTGTCTTCCGTTGATCTCCCGGTGGACTTAGATGGTCATCTTCTTTTGCGTGTGGGTCTCAATGGTCATCTTCTTTTGCGTGTGGGTCTCAATGGGTTTTGGTGGAAGAGTTGGTATGAGGAGTTTGGTGCCGAGTACCTGTAAAGAAGTCCCGGGGTGGTTTGGTACCACCAAGGACCCTCCGATGATCAAGTTAGTGATGAGATCTGAGCAGAGTAACGGCTTAGATGAGTAAAGAATGGCTTACTTGACCCCTCTGTGATGGGGGCTTATATAACGGTGGTGGCACGCAGCAGCAGGCGCGAGAATCTTGCCGGCAGTTTCGCTCCCGACGTCACGCACGCGTAAAGAGCGGATCGCCCATTAATGGGGATCGTGATGACGTAGAACGTGGGATGTTGCTGGCGTAGAATCTGCGCATGGCGAGATTCGCGGAGCGGCGGTTACGCCTGTAAATGGTGGAGTTGGTCGGAGGGCCGAGGAAGACGGCCTCGGCGGGAGCTCGGGAATGAGCGAGGAGGCCGAGGAGTCTTGGTCCCGTGGCAGCTCGAGGCGAGCTGAGGGGCCGAGAAGGCTAATTTGCAGGGAGCCTCGAGGAGGGTCAGCTTGTGCTTGCAGGTCGGATGTAGGGTGGCTTGGTCGGTCCCCGTGGGTCCTTTCTTCTGAGTCTTGGGACACGTCATCTGCCACGTGTTTTGATCCTGGAGATTACCAATATTGAGCATCATCAATACGGAAAATTCAAACAGGCGAAACTGGTGATTATAAAACATGGCCCACCCACCCTAAAATTTTCACATTATTATACGATACAAGACTTCTCATTGATTGAGATTGATCAATTTATACATATTTTATAGCATAATTATAATTATTATAAAAATTGATAATTATTACACATTAAACCTATATTTACCTGCATTTGAATCCCTAATTTTGACAGTCACATTCAATTATTAACGTGTAAATTTTTAAAAAATTATTTTTAATAAAACTTAGAGAAAATTAAACAATTTTAAATATTCATTTCACTCTAAAATTTTCGCATTATTGTATGATACACAACTTCTCATTAATTAAAATTGATTAATTTATACATATTTTTATAGCGTAGCTATAATTATTATAAAATTTAATAATTATTACACATTAAATCTATTTTAACTTGCATTTGAATCTCTAATTTTGACAGTTGCATTCAACTATTATTAACATGTAAATCTCTTAAAATTTTATTTTTATTAAAATTTACAAAAAACAGAACAATTTTAACCTGCATTTGAATCCCTATTTTAACAATCAATGACAGTCACATTCAATTATTATTAACATATAATTTTTTTACAAATTTATTTTTGATAAAACTTGCACAAAAAATAAAACAACTTTAAATATTCATTAATTAATAAAGTTTCGAACATGTAGATTTTTTAAAAAATTTATTTTCAATGAAACCTATGAAAAAAATAAAACAAATTGAAAAATTCATGAAAGTCTACATGCGGTTCGAACCCACCACAACCTTCACATTATTAACCCAATGTTTTAACCAATGAAACTCATACACCAGACATTTTGATATTAATACATAGTAATTTAGTACAATTATATGGGGGCAACCGTCCGCATAACAATTTAATACAATTCTAGGGTGGGCGATTGCCACCCTCGGCTCTATATGGATCCGTATCTGATGAGGTGGATAGCTAGCTGGTTGTAAATTTTGTCAAAATTTACAACCTTCTGTTGGATTACGGCAGCGTCCCGGTTATCAAACTGTGGCCAAATGCGGAACAAAAATTTACTAGACTGGCGCTATCATGACCCGATACCCGGATCTACCCTAAACCCTAAACTAGTAAACTAATAAAAGAGGTAGGAATGTTTATATCGAGTTTATCCGTGTCCTTCGGTCTTCATCCATCTTCTCAAGCTCCTAATGGTCGTCTGGATCGAGTTTGGTTGCCGGTCTTTCTCCATCTACGATGATCCACCTGAGAGAAACGACGCAAGCTTCAGTCTCGCCGAGCGAGTCAACCGGCGCTCTAAGGTTGCTTGCAATGGAGAGTGGAGGTGTAGAAATGTGTCACTATAATTTTTCTCTCATCACAAATACTCTATGAGCAACTCAAGAAGATGAAGAGAATGTGAGGAAACATGTGGCATGAGCAACTAAAGAAATATGCTAAGTCTCCAAGTGAGAGTGAGAATGAGAGAGTGATGAAGCAAGAAAGTGTAGAAAATGAAATGAGCAAGAGCCAAAACTAGTGGCTGCCCCCTCACTCTCTCTCTCATCCAACCAAAAAATATCTCCATCAATTATCCAATAAACAAATGCAAATCATACCTCTCAACATGCCATCACCCATGCTCATGTCAACTCAACCTCCACCTCATTTCCATAATTGTTTTTCTAAAAAGAAAATCAATAATGAGGCGGCCATCTTCTAGAAGCTATTCCGTATAAATACGGAATACTTGCCGGTATACGTATCGAAATACATATACGCGTATTCGTACAAAAATACGAATAGCCAAAGGAGAAAATGATTAGTGAACAATAATACTAGAATACATATATATAAATACATATATATATATATAAATTATTAAATCAAAACCTGATTTAATAATCCGGCTTAATCCTAAGCCGCTAGTATTATCAACCGTCCGATTAAAGTTTGTGCAGACTGTACACAAATTAAATCGGACATCTGTATGTACCAACATACGTCATTTACACTATATCGCCTGAACCGTGAAAACCCTCTGTGTGGAACTCTAAATACTCGTCAATACGCTGGCAGTGGGTTTAACCACAAGCACGTCAGCGGTACTAGCTGTACGTAACGGCTGCCCAGGTATTGAGCGAAAGGAAGGCCGACGAGCAAACTCATCCAAACCCCTACTGAGCCTGACAGTGACAATATCCGTACGGTCCGGCATGTTCGTCTAAGAGTATCGCATATCGAGTCTAGGGGGGTGGATAAAGTCAGACCCCCTAATAACGCGATAATTCGTGTCGGTATGAAACCCATCACCACATGAGAAACTACCGATCCTAGATCGGTAATTCTCAACTATCTTGGCCAAGGATTTCTGGTGATGGCCACCCATGCACTTCGCGACATCAACCCCTAACACCGGAAGAGACAAATCCCCGACAATCCGCTCACTGGCTCTATGTGGCTCGGGACTGTACCCAACTAAAATCTGTTTGCACGACTCCTTTGAGCCGTGGTAGGGTAGTAATCAAAGCAGGGAACTCACATGAGAAAAATGACGATCTCAGGTCGACAGACTAACCAGTACACATGTCGCCTGGGAACTGCTATCCGACAATAGGTATAGTACCAACTAGCAGGTTCCCGGCGAGTCCGTCCAGTGTACTCATAACCCAATGAGCACATGTATACTATCTTAGGTGAACAAACTAACACCAATGACTTGTGAGACCTGGCCACCGCCCCTCGTCGGGGTCTCGATCAGTATATACTAGTCTACTCTGGAGTGTCGATGCCCAGTCTCGAAACTTCCACGACTAGGACATTTAAGAATGTGCTTATAGACCACCAGCTCCCACGTATATGATCGCCATCATAATGCTGGTAGTCAAGCAAGAATCCTATGGGCTCTATCAACATGTAATAATGATGATAAAGAAAAATCAGATAGTATACTATCATCTCGAGTAAGACTGTTCTACCGGTATAGGTCATCCCTCAATCATCATAATCACCTGCCTGCGACTACGATAATTGCCTTGATGGCACTATAAGGCCAATTATTGCGGTGTTGCATACTCACAGCTCGTGTGATACCGAACACCCAACTTCTCTACTAAGCAGTTTCGCAAAGCTCGTTTGTGATACTATTGTGTTCGAGAAATAGCCTCAGTGAGTAGATCCGCTCCAGTGTTTCTATCTTTATCTCTCTATATCTCAACTTCGCGGAGAATAACCATCTCCCGAAATGAGCAATACCTTGTCTTAGAATTTGTTTGGATATCTGATGGGATCCAGTTCCCAAATGAACTCCAAATCCAGCAAACTTCTTAGACTGTATCATCCACTGAATTTAATCAGTATCATGCGCCATGCCTTTCTCAGTATCCGCTTGGACCACCTGTCCAACATACTGTCTCTCAGAAGAAGGAAAAACTATAACTCAGACAGCCATTTTGTCATCCAGGTCACCTTTGAAGCCTGAAATGATAACCGTCTCCTGAAGAAGGCTGCTGATACCATATCCCTAGAACATCCATTTATATTCATAAATTGCTTCCCTACATTTCTCCAGGATTGGATTAATATATGTTTATTGCAGCTAGTGCAATAACATCTGGTGTGGTACTTGACATTTCATGATTAACTCAATTGCCTAAACAAGTGATATGCTAATCATGCAGATCCCTCTCCCCTTTAGTCTGTAGGACACCTTTAGAGAGGGTGACTCCATCACCTGCAGGTACACCACCATGCTAGGAGTCGTCCATTATAAAACACTTTAGAATAGTGTCAAGAACCCATATTGGGACACTTCCCAAATCTAGATCTAAAACCATAGATCTAGTAACCAGAAACCCTGATATTATATCCATGTCCTATATGGAGAAACAACTGTGACAACTACAGTATAATC
Source organism: Agapanthus africanus (assembly GCA_030015575.1). Lineage (NCBI taxonomy): Eukaryota > Viridiplantae > Streptophyta > Magnoliopsida > Asparagales > Amaryllidaceae > Agapanthus > Agapanthus africanus. The sequence goes on along the minus strand of JASDDO010000006.1, from coordinate 1,993,815 downwards.
GATCGTAGTATAGGAATTTCACTTCCTATAAAGTGCATTTCATCCCAAGTACCAGGACATCACATCCTACTACCTTCTTACCAGATCCATTTCCTATTCTGATGAAGTCAAAGCCTATGATTGTCACATCAAAAATAGATGATCTATTTTCACTATACCTGCTTTAGTCTATAAATAGACATAAGCTACTTGCCCACTATGCTTCCGCTGCTCCCACTGACTACAACAACTCTCTGGCAGAGTCATATACACGTGCACTTCTAAAACTAGTTTAGAACGACGCTATACTCATCCTCCTGCCGGGTCTTATAGTCTAGAACAGCAGCAATGACAAGTCTGGGTAAACAAGAACCTCCCTGTCACCGTCTCTGAGAAGACCGAAGTACCTCTCGGGTGCCTGAGGTTACCCACCAAATCTGCGGAGTGGCTAATGGAATATCAAATCCAATTGAATCCTCAGGTTCTATTAAATCTTCACTGATCGTTTGTGGTTCTGGAATCACTTCCAGTTCTACCATACTCCCACTTTTATTTTCTGAAAAAATCTATTTTACTAAAACTGTGGCGAGTCAAGAACAATATCAATATTGATCTTCCTGATGGTAGAAAGTTAACCCTCGTCAAAGTCCGGGATAACCCACAAACTGCCATTACTGAAACGTTCCTCGAGTTTATCCGGATTCTGGTTTTAAGCATCAGTCGGACAACTCTCTATACCTTAACATCGTTAAGATATAAATTGATTCTATATATATCCAATATAGAACCAAAAGCATTAATTTAATTGGAACCAGATTCAAAATCATGCAGTTGTCTCCAGTGCATATCAACCAAATGGAAAAAGGCCAATCAGCATTACTCATCTAGGAGCGCATCCATATATGAGTAACCTGAAAGAGAAGCAAGTTCTCAAAACCATTACTATCAACGGAATACCAAACACAAGTATCTACATCCTCGACTACCTCGAAGAATTTTGATGCTCCCAACAAATGGTTCTCTTCTTTATTCTTATACCTATAACTTCTCAAAATCTGGACCTTGTCTTTCAACGAAATGCTTGTCTAGAACTGGAGAAGTCATGAGTAAACAGAATATAGTACGAGTACCAACCCCATTGTCCTAATGGACACTGGACAACATACAATACTTTGTATAAGTCCCCTGCGTTCAATAACTCAAACCTTGTGTGTCGTAGGTTGAAAACTGTATTATGGTTAAGAAGAATTACACCGCTGTTGAATGCACCTTACCTAACCATCAACTGATATAGGTAAATGCCACAGACATAGTTTCAAAAGATTATATCTCACTTTATAAAATAAACATACAGATATTTCAGTTTGAAACTGGTGCATAACTACGGATATTCAAAACCAAAAATTTGCCATCCGGCAAAACCCAGGTGATTTCCTCAAATATCACTAATTACAACTAATTCCGATATAATGAGGATCTAATCACCCAATTCCCAATATCTTACTCCCACTCACCATCTGTAATAACATACAAATGTGAGAAACTGATCTGGTAAATACATACCCTGGAGTTAGATTCCAATTGGAAAAACAATTTTCAATTAATATCGCACAGTGAAATTGAAACATGAAAATGTTTCAAATGGGTTAACTGGTATTCTTAGTAACGCCTCTTCCACTATTCTGATTCATTACTATAACCGTATAGTTCTATGCCCTCACTCCAATCCCTTTATACGTCTTTACTTATTATCTTTTGTACTCCATCTTTAGGCTAATTGGTTTTCTTCCTTCCCTACCTTTCGGCACCAGCCTATGGCTTGGAAGAAGACTATCAAATAAGCGTAACAGGTGTACCCTCCTATTCCTAGGAGCCCTCGCATCCTGAGAGAAGGTAAATGGAAAAGACATCTGAATAATCCTATTCTATTTCCCCTGAACCGGAAACCATCCTCGAATCTGGAACGAATTCCTTCAAGTTCGTATGTAACTATACGATGGCATTTCTAAGCATTATGGACGTTCGTAGTGTAGGATTCCTAGGCACCCTAATGAGGTCTCACAAGGCATCAACCATGCCAATTTCAAATTTTACGGTGCCTACAAACCCTAAACTACGGATCGTCGGCTAGATGTCTAGGCGAAAAACTAACTAGTTAACACTTAACTAAAAGTTTAACGGAAATACAACCTTTGTAGATCCGGTGCTCCAGCTCCATAGCTCCGCAACGAAGTCCTCTCCGCTATCCAAAAAGAATCCGGGCTCTCGCGTCGGCTTCGTCGGAGAATGGGCAAGCTAGGTCGTCGATGTCCATGCCGAAGATGATCTACGTCGAGGCATCGCTAAATCAAGCTCCGACTTCACCAAGTCAAGAAACTTGTGACGTAAACACACTCTACTACTTGGCAAGAGGTAGAGGATGAAGAAATAGGAAGTGGGTAGACTTTAGAATTGGATTTCACACTCATTTTCATCAATCACCATTGATGAAGTGAACTTTCTTCATGTGAAGAAGATGAAGAAGAAGAAGAAAGAAAATGATAAGTTATTAGAAAATAGAAAATAATAGAATACTTATCATAATTCTAACTATGGTAATGTGTAGAGAATTAACCAAGGTTAGTTGAATGGTTAGGGTTAAGAATGAGATAAGAATGGTGGACTTTGGTCAAAGCTTCATGAAGTTTCAACTAAACAACAAAAGAAGCCACCATTCTTTTCTCATTTTCTTTTATTCATTTATCAAAAATAAATGGATAACTAAATAAGATAAATGAATAACAAATAATAAACCCTAACCATTTCATTAACCAAGGTTTAATACTTTACACTTAACCAAAAGCATGTATCATCAAACATGATACAAGCAAGTGCACAAAATCATATCACATATATAATGTGCACATCCGAGTGAGAAAATCCATCTGAAGTAAACCGATACTAGTTGATGCAAAGTAATGTATCAAATATATAATTATACATTAAATCATTAAATCAACACTTGATTTAATGATCCGGTCATATCGCATATAACCGACTAGTATCCAATGTATCGGCTTATCGAATCAACCCTCGATTCGATAACTAGGTTATATCGCATATAACCATTCGACACATTCATCGCGAGAATGAAATACGGTATCACATACACGCATTATTCTCGGTCCCGCACATATCTCATATGCGCTCCTATTTCGTTTCGCTTGAGCCAGGAAACCTCTGTGTAGGACTCTAAAGACTCGTCAATACGCCGGCAGCGGATGATGATCATATCAAACATCCACAAGCCGCAAGCGGTCTGCTAAACGTAACGGCCACCCGGGTATTGAGCGATCAGAAGATCGACGAGCAAGCCCGCTCACACTTCAGTGAATCCAACCAGTAACACTACTGTACAGTCCGGTCTGATCGTCTGATATGTCGCATATCTTGCCTAGGGGTGGTAAACGTCAGACCCCAATAGCTCGATAAGTCGTGTCGATATGAGGTCTATAACTGTTCGAGAAACTACTGGTAACACTTACCAGTAAATCTCAGCAACCCTGGCCAGGGATTTCCTGTTATAGCCAATCGAACACAGCGCAACATCAACCCCCTATACCGGGAGAGACGAATCACCTCCTATCGCTCATTGCCTCCATGTGACTCGGGACTGTACCCAAAAACCACCGTTTTGCACGCCCTCTTGGACGTGGTAAGATGGAAATCAAAGCACAGTGGGAACCACACAAGACTCTATGACGATCTCGGGTCAACAGACTACTCTGTACCAGTGTCACCAGAGAACTGCCATCTGACGTGAGGTATAATACCATCTGGGAGTTCTCGGCGAGTCCATCCAGTGTACCCAGTCTCTACTGAGTACCCATATATCATCTCTGATGTCAAACACCGATGGATATGGGATCATCCATCGCCCATCTGTATGGGTCGAGAAGGTATACGCTAGTCTACTCTGGTATATCGATGCCCCGTCTCGATACACCCACGACTAGGGACTTTGAAGGATGTACTTATGGACTACCATGTCCCCACTAGTATGATCCGCATCATAGTCCAGGTAGTCAAGTACAGATCCTAAGGGCTTTACCAACATGTAACAGAGAGACAATCAGCATACACGTTAAGGTAAAGGGTAACCAGATAGCATACTATCATGTCGAGCAAGAAAGTCCTCCCTATATATGTCCCAGCATCCACTACAATATACATCCTATGTATAGTAATGGCCTCTAGGGCATACATATAACTAACAATCTCCCACTTGCACTAGGGCCATCTGAAGCAGTGGTTGTAGTATCTCATACTCAACCATCCCATAAAAGTCTCTCTCTGGGAACAGGCCTTTGTGAGTGGATCCGCTGTGTTGTCCTCTGAGTCTACTCTCCTAACCTCGATCTCCCTGGAGATCAACCATCTCCATGATCAAGTGATACTGCCTTAGAATATGTCTGGATCACTGATGGGACTAACGTTCATTGGCATAAGCCACAACTCCATTGTCTCACAATGGGAGGAACATAGTTCATCTCATGAACCAATATACATCCAAACAGCCTCTTTGGTAGCATCTTAAGTAGCGATGTATCCTGCCTTTATCGTCTAGTATTCCATAGTATCTAGCTTGGAACTTTTCCAACATACCGTCCCTTTATTGAGGGTAAAGACAATTCCTGCGACTGACATTCAGTCGTCTTTATCACCCTGGAACCCTTCCAGTGATTCTCCCCAGGATCGATTGATACCATCTCACTACTACTAGTGAGTATTCTAACATCCAATTAGATCTATCTCATAGATGCAAAACTCAGGATTTAGAAGGTATCATTTTGATCCTATACGGAGAATCTTTGTGATAAACGGAGATTGATCGAGCGTAGCATAAGAAACTCCTTTCTTATCAAGAGTATGTCATCCACGTACTCTACGAGGATCGTCACCATACTCCCTACTACCTTTTTGTTTATACAAGGTTCATCTACCATTTTGATGACATCAAACTATTTGACTTATCCATCAAAACAGACGTTCCACTCCGCGATGCCTGCTTTATCCTATAAAGCATCTTGCACACGTTTCCGCTGCTCCCACTGTCTACGAAGCCCTCTGGCTGTGTACTTATAGACGCTCTCTTCCAAATCATCATTTAGAAAAACAGTCAAGACACCCAACCACCAGATATCGTAGTCATGGTATGTAGCCGTGGTAAGTAGGATCTGGATGGACTTAAGCATAGATCCTTAGAAAAGGTTTCATCATAATCCACGCCTGGTCAATGACGAAAACCTTTAACAAGTCTAGCTTTGAAAGTCTCAACTTTTCCATCTACACCAAGTAATCTTCTCAAGATATACTTGCTCCTGATGGGGATTTAACCCTTCAGATATAGCAACCAAAGTCCATACTTTGTTGGTGTATAAGGATTCCATCTCAGATCGATAAACATCCAGCCATTCTTACAGAGTCTCACTCTTGATGGCCAGCTCGAAACTAGTTGGGTCATCATCTCATGATGCATTCCTCGCTCCCACTGTCATAGAGAAACCGAAGTATCTCTCAGGTGGGTGAGGAATCCTACTAGATCGGCGGAGAGGCTGAGGTTCGTTGGTTTCTACTGAATCCTCTGGTTGTACCAAATCATCTGCTGTAGTTTGTATAGCTGAAACACTTCCAGTTCTACATAACAGACATTGCCTTGAGCTTGTCCGGATTTTGCTTTCAGACATAGGCCGGACAACCCCAAATCTTAACCAACTTAAGATATGGGCTCTTCCCTTTCCATATCACATATGAAGCGGTAGGCAACTGATTTGATTTGAACCCTATTCAATAGGTATGCATCTTCTCAAGTGCATAACTCCCAAAAAGAAATAGGTAACTCAGTAGTACTCATCATAGAGCACACCATATCAAATAGGGTGTATCTGCTCCGCCCCGATATACCATCGTGCTATGGTGTATACAGAGGAGTAATGCTGAGAGAGAATCTCATTCTCCTTTTGAATAATCCAGGATTTCCGTGCTCAAGTATTCTCCTCCTTGATCTCATCAAAGGACATAATACTTATACCTGTGTTTTGGTTCTCTACTTCTAGCTTATATTCTGTGAATATCTCAAAAGGTTCGGACTCATGTTTCAACAGGAACATATGACTGAATCTTGAGAGATTATCAGAGAATATAATGAAGTATAAAGAACCGGTCTTGGCATGTGTAGACAGGAGACCTTACATACATCATCATGTATCAGTCCCAAGAGTTCATTAACTCTTTCTCTGTTTCCAGTAAACGGAGCTATGGTCATCTTTTCTTTGTGACATGACTGGCGAGTTTCACAAGATGTAAGTTCAAACTAATTTAAATATGCATCTTTATGTAACTCTAGCTAGTCGGGTCACATTGATATGAACTAGTCTACAATGCCTCAAGAAGGATTCGTTCATTTCTGAACTCTTCCTCTTGTGTGTGTTCCGTTTACTAAAGAACTGTAGTTTGATTTAGAACATCAACGCTTTTAGATAACGTGCCTGAACCGATCAACTTTTGATATAGGAAATGTTCAAAACATTATCCAACAATACAAAATTATATCATTTCTTTACTGATAAAGAGACTGATATGATTTTGTATATCAGGTTCGGTATCTAATAACATTCGTTCAGAATCAATGTATTGGTAATACAGGGTGACAGTGACCAACAGACTTGGCTGCAACACTTGCCCCGTTTTCTGCCTCATGAAACTTATCACCCGTTCTCAGTTCTCTACCTTTCTGTAGCCCTATGTAACAGATTACATATCTGGGATCCTGATCTGGTATCACATACCCAGGACGTAAAGGATACTGAGAAACAGTTCTGTATAATGAACACACCCGAAGATGATGCATCAGCATGCACTCTCTTCGTTTGGGCGGCACGGGAAATCTGGTATTCCCCAATTTCCTGCTCGGTCTTATAACAATTATAAGTTGGAGCGGGACCAACGTTCCCCAGCTCAGTATAACAAGCGGGTTCGGTCAATATTCCGTATTATTATCTTGATTAAGGCGTGATATGGTCGCTACCTGGAGAGAGAGAGAAGAAAACACTCAGTGTGCGCTCTGTCAAGAATAGATTGGTTATTATTTTATCTAATCAGGATGGCTCCCACTGCTTTTTATCAAATCTTCCTTCAAACCCTAAAAGGAAAGACTAGCCGGGATTAATTACACACTACAAGTTCGTCAATCTTTCAGCCAGGCCAGTGTCGGTACTTTGAGGGAGGTCCCCCGTGCTTTCGCACGAACCTAATTAATGTAAACCTCGTTTTCCCAGAGGCGTAACCTCGTTAACACCTTTCTAGACACCTAATTGATCGGCTAATTGTAATGTATAAAACTCTCCCAGGAGTAACACTTACTCGCAACGGGTATCGGGATCCAACTATCTCATAGAAGGTATGCAATCTCATTGCAAATTTCAACACTTGAAATTCCCGATAATATTTTGCCCCTAGCAGCTATATGACCTTAATATAGTCAACAAATCATAAGTGCTAGTCAAGTTCAACCCGTCATTTCCTGATTGAATTAAACCCACCCGCACGACCCTTAACATAGTCAACAAAGTCGCACGACTACCCTAATCCAATCACATCATATGCTTATGCAGATAAGCACTAATTAGCTACCGCACACTACGCCTTAACATAGTCAACGAACGTAGCACGAATACTAACTAGTACTTATCTGAAATGACGGAGGGCTACGACAGGTTTTTCTGAAAACCTATTGCGTAATGAACTTGATATCGTTGTAGGATCGAATGAATTTTGAAATGGAGTGTTTTTGAGGCTTTTCTAGTTTTGCTAAAGGAGTCACTCCCGGTGAAGGGATCGTCGGTCCTTTCCTCGTCGAATGAGGTGCGGGATATATCATATATATCTCTGTGCAAAGCAGAACTTCTTAAAAGCAATCAAAAGACAAACCGAGTGTGTAGCATCTGCCAGTTATTGCTAAAGGAGTCACTCCCGGTGAAGGGATCTCGGTCCTTTCCTCATCGAATAAGGTGCAGGATATATCACATATACCGCTGTGCAAAGCAAGAACTGTAGCTACCTGTTTTAATTTTGAAATTCGATTCTACAACATCTTAGGTTTCTTTTATTTCATTAATCATATTAATGAAGTCCCATCATTTATGTACCTAAACATCACAGATAAATACGACGTACACTTATGCCATCCGCATTCGCCTCGATGTCCCCTCGTGCACCGTTAGGTTAGGTAACTAACGGCAGAGCGGGGCAGGGCTAGCGCGGGTGTAAAACATAAGTAACGCCTATATAATATATCATATATACTATTTACTGTATCTATCACAGAACATCACATGATCACATCACAGATATCGCAGCAGAAGAAACATATGAAATATTGGATATACTAGGACGTCCGTGTTTTCAATACGAGCCAGTATAAAACACGGATTCCACGGTCGTGATGAATAGCCAAACCCACACCCCTAGACCCCTACGAGAGCGGCAAGTAACCCTACCAATTCTAGAGTTAGGAGACCCGGACTCGACTCCTCGAGTTGGTCTCCCACTGGACTCCAGAACCCGGTTACTTGTGCTCCCCTCCTTGGGTCTATCCTAGTGCAGAAAAGTAAATAATATACAAGAGGTGACAACTTCCGCAACCTGAAAGTGCCCCAATAAAAGAATATTACATACAAGTTTTTACATGAATGAAAATGAAAAAACACTCATCTCACATAAAAACCCCCCGGCTATTCAAACACGACGATCCAATATAACATATCCAGCAACACATAACATCACATGTCATCAACGTAAGTAAATATGCGCATCCCAATTGTCGTTGACATATAGCAACGAAACCGGCGATATCACATATTACACTTACGGTCACAGAAAAGAAAGTGTAAAACTACAACAGTTGGAATCCGCAACCATCTCAGACATCGCATGCCTGACCAAATGAATTACTTAGACATCGCATGCCTAACAATTATAAACCCCGCATTTTAGTCTCATTATCGAAAACACTTTTCAATATCGAGTCGGGCAATTCAACAAGATTCCCGACAGTCTGATCGAATGCTCGTCGCAAACTTCTGTAGAAGGCCGCACCCCCGATACCGTCGACGAAGTGCACCAAGGCGGAACACCGCTGCCGCGAGCACCCGAACGGATGCTTTCGGCGACGGGGTTCTCCTACAGTCACTTGGTCGGGGCTATGGGGTGAGGCTGTCTATTAAGTTTATCCGGCGAGTATCCGCGTACGCTACGTGATTGCGACGGACTTTTGATCACATCAAAATTCCGTGGCAACCGATCAAGTGAGACTAAACCGCTAGATTTATAACATTCATTCAGTTATCACATAACTACTTGTGAATTCCAATTATTGTATCCCATTCCAGATAAACAGAAAATGTTAAACTTTTCGATCGAACAGTCGAACACCCAAGTTTTCCCGATACAGATCAACACATGAAACAAGTCTAACAACATTCAGTTCGTGCCTCAGTACCAACGGTCCAGCCGTAGAAGGGTCAAGCCAACGCCTCACATGTGGCACGCCGTACTGCCCCAAACCCGAAGGTTCAAAGGGCAGTTCAAGACGGTCACATAATCGAGTTAAGGTTTGTTGTCTTCTAGAGGGTCCATCGCGTTACTTGCACTACTTAGAACGTCGTTAAACTACGGAAAAATCCAACATTTGGAAATTTCCCGACAAGGGAAAAATTGGGTATTTATATCCGGTCGAACTTTTTAACATATTCTAAAATTTATCCGGAAAGCCACACAGACAAAATTTGATAATCCGATCGAACTCATGAAAACCCAAAACAACCCCTGAAAACTCAACTGTATAATAAATATTAAAATATCCCAGGAAAACCAGCACAGAAATCTGAGAATTACTGTGAAAACCAAAACACACAAAACGACAAAACCGCCGCTGAACCGCCGCGTCGTGCATAGCACGTGCCGCGGTTCCGCGGTGGAAAAGTTGAATTAGGCCCACGAAATTTACAGTAATTCTTAGAAAACCCTGCTTGATTTTCTGCATATTTTTAATACTGAAAAATCCCTGTTTTTGAAAAAAGGACAGAGAGCATTTTGGGTTTGGGTTTTCGGGTTCGTTCGGGTTTCAAAATCCGTCTAGACTTCGCCTAAGGCTCTAGCTAGGCTCTGATACCACTGTAGGATTCCTAGGCACCCTAATGAGGTCTCACAAGGCATCAACCATGCCAATTTCAAATTTTACGGTGCCTACAAACCCTAAACTACGGATCGTCGGCTAGATGTCTAGGCGAAAAACTAACTAGTTAACACTTAACTAAAAGTTTAACGGAAATACAACCTTTGTAGATCCGGTGCTCCACCTCCATAGCTCCGCAACGAAGTCCTCTCCGCTGTCAAAAAAGAATCCGGGCTCTCGCGTCGGCTTCATCGGAGAATGGGCAAGCTAGGTCGTCGATGTCCATGCCGAAGATGATCTACGTCGAGGCATCGCTAAATCAAGCTCCGACTTCACCAAGTCAAGAAACTTGTGAAGTAAACACACTCTACTACTTGGCAAGAGGTAGAGGATGAAGAAATAGGAAGTGGGTAGACTTTAGAATTGGATTTCACACTCATTTTCATCAATCACCATTGATGAAGTGAACTTTCTTCATGTGAAGAAGATGAAGAAGAAGAAGAAAGAAAATGATAAGTTATTAGAAAATAGAAAATAATAGAATACTTATCATAATTCTAACTATGGTAATGTGTAGAGAATTAACCAAGGTTAGTTGAATGGTTAGGGTTAAGAATGAGATAAGAATGGTGGACTTTGGTCAAAGCTTCATGAAGTTTCAACTAAACAACAAAAGAAGCCACCATTCTTTTCTCATTTTCTTTTATTCATTTATCAAAAATAAATGGATAACTAAATAAGATAAATGAATAACAAATAATAAACCCTAACCATTTTATTAACCAAGGTTTAATACTTTACACTTAACCAAAAGCATGTATCATCAAACATGATACAAGCAAGTGCACAAAATCATATCACATATATAATGTGCACATCCGAGTGAGAAAATCCATCTGAAGTAAACCGATACTAGTTGATGCAAAGTAATTTATCAAATATATAATTATACATTAAATCATTAAATCAACACTTGATTTAATGATCCGGTCATATCACATATAACCGACTAGTATCCAATGTATCGGCTTATCGAATCAACCCTCGATTCGATAACTAGGTTATATCGCATATAACCATTCGACACATTCATCGCGAGAATGAAATACGGTATCACATACACGCATTATTCTCGGTCCCGCACATATCTCATATGCGCTCCTATTTCGTTTCGCTTGAGCCAGAAAACCTCTGTGTAGGACTCTAAAGACTCGTCAATACGCCGGCAGCGGATGATGATCATATCAAACATCCACAAGCCGCAAGCGGTCTGCTAAACGTAACGGCCACCCGGGTATTGAGCGATCAGAAGATCGACGAGCAAGCCCGCTCACACTTCAGTAAATCCAACCAGTAACACTACCGTACAGTCCGGTCTGATCGTCTGATATGTCGCATATCTTGCCTAGGGGTGGTAAACGTCAGACCCCAATAGCTCGATAAGTCGTGTCGATATGAGGTCTATAACTGTTCGAGAAACTACTGGTAACACTTACCAGTAAATCTCAGCAACCCTGGCCAGGGATTTCCTGTTATAGCCAATCGAACACAGCGCAACATCAACCCCCTATACCGGGAGAGACGAATCCCCTCCTATTGCTCATTGCCTCCATGTGACTCGGGACTGTACCCAAAAACCACCGTTTTGCACACCCTCTTGGACGTGGTAAGATGGAAATCAAAGCACAGTGGGAACCACACAAGACTCTATGACGATCTCGGGTCAACAGACTACTCTGTACCAGTGTCACCAGAGAACTGCCATCTGACGTGAGGTATAATACCATATGGGAGTTCTCGGCGAGTCCATCCAGTGTACCCAGTCTCTACTGAGCACCCATATATCATCTCTGATGTCAAACACCGATGGATATGGGATCATCCATCGCCCATCTGTATGGGTCGAGAAGGTATACGCTAGTCTACTCTGGTATATCGATGCCCCGTCTCGATACACCCACGACTAGGGACTTTGAAGGATGTACTTATGGACTACCATGTCCCCACTAGTATGATCCGCATCATAGTCCAGGTAGTCAAGTACAGATCCTAAGGGCTTTACCAACATGTAACAGAGAGACAATCAGCATACACGTTAAGGTAAAGGGTAACCAGCGCATACTATCATGTCGAGCAAAAAAGTCCTCCCTATATATGTCCCAGCATCCACTACAATATACATCCTATGTACAGTAATGGCCTCTAGGGCATACATATAACTAACACGTAGTGATACGAAGTGTTCTGGAGAAATCCAAAGTGGATGTGGGAGTGGCAATGGTATACACAGTTTTGTCGTGAATGATAGCAGTCGCAATTTTCTTTGCCGTTATTCTAATCCCTTTATATGTCTTTACTTATTACCTTCTGTACACCACCTTTAGGCTAATTGGTTTTCTTCCTTCCCTACTCTTCGGCACCCGCCTAAGATTTAGAAGAAGACTATCCAATAAGCTCAATAGGTGTACCCTCTCCTAATCCTAGAAGCCCTCACAACCTGAGAGAAGGTAAAGGGAAAAGACAACCGAATAATCCTATTCAATCTCTTCAGAACCAGAATCCATCCTCGAATCTGGAACAAGTTTCTTCGAGTTCGTATGTAACTATACGATGGATTATCCAATAAGTGCGGATCTTCATAGTGATACGGGGTGTTCTGGAGAAACGCAAAGGTGATATAGAGGGCGTAATGATATATGCGACACCGTGGCATTCCAAAATCCAAAGTGTTTTAAGAAGGTTCGGTTAACTTGGTTCATGAGTTTTAGTTTAGGGTTGGGCCATGGTCGCTGTAAGAGAGAGAGAAAAGAAACACTCAGCGTGCACTCTAACTTAGATCAGAATGGTTAATCATTTTATCTAATCAGGATGGCTCCCACTGTTTCATCGAATTCTCCTCCAAACCTAAAGGAGAATTAGTCGGGATCATCTAAAATCACCCGAGGAGTAAACCTACTCATCAGTGGGAATCGGGATCCAACTATCATCGCATGATAACTTGATGGAATCCACTCAAGTCACCACACTCCAGAAGGTATCCGCATGCCTGGCAAGTTTCCTGTATGTTTGAAACTCCCGATGTGATTTTTACCCCAAGCAGTTTATGACCTTGACCAGGTCAACAAACCATAAACCGCTAGTCAAGTTCAACCCGTCATTATCCTGGATTGCATTAAACCCACCCGCACGTGCCCTTGACTAGGTCAACAAGGCCGCACGACTGTCCTAACCAATCGCATTTAAAATGCAACAAACAAGCACCACTTAGCTACCGAACACTACGTCTTGACTAGGTCAACAAACGCAGCACGAATACTAAATAATATTCGTAAGAAACGACAGAGGGCTATGGCTGGTTTTTGGCGAAAAAACTTTAACGTAATGAACTTGATATCGTTGAAGGAACTGAGTGGTTTTTCAAATATATAATGGCGCAAAATTTTGCTAAAGAGGTCACTCCCTGTGAAGGGGTCCCGGCTCTTTCCTCGTCGAACGAGGTGCAGGATATTCCAAACTGAATACCACGATGCAAAGCAAAAGGAAACGACTATAGTGAAGTTATTACGTTGACGTAAACTTTTACTCAAAGGGTCACTCCCGATAAAGGAATCTCGGCCCTTGCCTCGTCGAATGAGGTGCAGGATATTCCCAATCGAATACCACTGTGCAAAGCAAAATAGAATGTCTGTAATGTTAGTTTTTAAAAACTTGGTTCCAACAACATCATATATAAGTTTGTTTTATCCTTGCATTGATCAAAATCAATGCAGTCCCATCAATTAATCACACCAAAAAAGAATGAAAATATGATGTATGTATATGCCATCCGCATTCGTCACTGGGTCCCATCATCACTCGTTAGGTTACTTAAGTAACGACAAAGCGGGGACTGAACTAGCGCGGGTGCAAAACATATACAACATCTACTAGTATATATATAAATATATATAACAATCGTCTCAGGCATGAGATAAAGCAACATCACAAAAGCATCACAGAAGTAACACAGAATGGTGGATAATCTTGGAGCTTCGGGTTTCATTTGAGCCGCAAATCAGACCCGACGTTCCTATGTCGTGTGGATAACCTGTGCAATGAAAACCTAGACCCCTATGAGTGCGGAAAGTTACCCACCAATCGCAGAAGTGAGGCAACCCCAATCAACAACGTGAATGGGCCACCCAGCACTTCACAGAATCCGGTAACTTGAGCACCCCTCCGTGGGTCAACCTATACCCCTATGAGTGTGGCGAATAGCCCGCCAATTCTAGAGTAAGGTCCCCTCCGTCTCAACGCCATAAGATGCGGACCCGTTGCCCTTTAGAACCCGGCTATTCCTGCACTCCACCGCGGGGTAATCCTAGTACAGAAAAGAAAATAATATGTACAAGGGTGACATCGACCTCAACCCGGTCATGCCCCAAACAAATAATATACAAACGGGCAGTGACGACAGTCCACATGTCGGATGCTCGTCCCGCAATATCAAATATACAAATGAAACTAAACTGTACTAACATTGCACCCAAGCTATCCCCCACGACGATCCAACCACAATCACAGCACAACACAGAACATCAACGTGAATGTCACGTTCGCAAACCCGTTTAAAAGAACGTATAGCAATTAGACGAGTTGTACCGCTCAAATGACATTCACTGTCGCAGATAGTAATGCATGTACTATAAACATTTAAACAGTGTTAAATTATCGACTTCAAAACACCCCGAATTGCCCCTGAAGAAAAGATAACATAATATCCAAAATGGGCAAAATAAGCAATACCACTGCACTAATATTCCAGAGACTAGAAAACACCAAAAATCTCAAGTCCAAACTCCAATAAAAAAACTGGCCTCACTCGTTTTTTTGCAAATCTCGCCGGGTCAAATACGGCGGTTTGGGCTCGTATTTGTGGTGTGTTTTAATGGTCACTCAAGTAGTCTTCTGCAGTTGCTTAAAATTTTTTTTGAAGACTCTGAAAAATTGACAGAAACTGTAATGTGCAGTGCACTGTATCACGGTTGTTTCGGTTTCGATACTTTAACATTGTCTAAAACTGCTAGTAAGGGTTTTATGGGTAGGCTCTGATACCATGTTGGGTTACGGCAGTGCCCCGAGCATCAAACCGTGGCCAAATGCGGAACAAAAATTTACTAGACTGGTGCTACCATGACCCGATGCCCGGATCTACCCTAAACCCTAAACTAGCAAGCTAATAAAAGAGATAGGAATGGTTATACCGAGTTGATCCGTGTCCTTCGGTCTTCAACCATTTTCCCAAGCTCCTAGTGGTCGTCTGGATCGAGTTTGATTACCGCTCTTCCTCCATCTACGATGTTCCACCTGAGGGAAACGACGCAAGCTTCAGCCTCGCCGAGCGAGGCAACTGTTCTCCTCCGAAACACAGAGACACGACTGCGTAGGTCCGTCTTGCCTGAATTTTGGGGCAGATGCTATTTGGTGATATCCGTCCACCTCTCCGAAGATTCCAAGTTGATTTATGACACCATGTATCGAAGGTTTAAACGAATGCGGCCGATGTAGCAGACTTCGTCAGATTCCCTCTCATTTGAGGGGTTTTTGATTGTAGGGACGCTCTTCCCTGCAGGCGCAAGCCCCTGCAGTTAATTACGCTACCGCATCGCGGTAACCACTTTCTCCTTCTCCAGATGGTCACTTCGTTTCGTGTGTGTTTGTTTTGTTTTTGGTTGCCCGTGGATTGTATACGGAGACTAATTTATGTCATCGCCCGTAGGGCGTGGATTAGTCCAAATCCGTATTTTCTTAGATTTGGGTTTGGGGTTGGGTTTAAGGATACGTTAGTCTCATTTGAGACTAAAATCAACTTAAACGTTTGTTAAAAATACGTTAGTCTAATTTTAGACTAAGATCAACTTAACGGGATCATTTAGATCCAACAAAAGAGCATTTGGACTCTATTGTTTAGTTTAGGAACATTACGGTCGATTACCAGTTTAAGGACATGGTGGTCCAGTTTAAAGACATCATAGTCTGTAAAGGTTAAGGACATCATAGTCCATGGGCTTAAGGACCTTACAGTCCGAGGTTAAGGACATCATAGTCCATGGGTTTAAGGACCCCACAGTCCAAGGTTAAGGACATCATAGTCCATGGTTTTAAGGACCCCACAGTCCAGTTTAAAGACGTCGTAGTCTATGGAATGTATAGTTGTTGGGACCCATCACTTCTCTGAAGACGTTGAAGGATTACAACGACAAATATCAGAGGAGTAAAGAAATATACCATTGAACCATGTTTCCCCCAATCAGAGCAAAGCTCTGTTTGAAATTCAAATTTCAAAATTTGAAGCAACGCTTCAGATGAAGCGCCAAATGCGCTGCGCCCTAGACAGCGCACCATGTGTGCGCTAGCGCCAGGCGCGCTGCGCCGCGCGCCACGTGTCAAACACAGGTGCGCTAGCGCAGGGTGCACTGCGCTCTGAGCAGCGCACCACATGTAAGACACAGGTGCGCTAGCGCTAAGAGCGCTGCGCTCTGAGCAGCGCACCACGTGCAAAGCACGGTTGTGCTAGCGCTGGAATTAAAAAATTCCCCACCGTTAGATCAAAAGATCTAATAATAATGATAAATCATTAATTAAGCAGAATTAAAATTCTGTTATGGAAAGATTTTCCAAACTTGTTAAAAACAAGAAGATTGCCTTCTGTAAAACAGAAGCCCTAGGATCAAAGATCCAATGGTGGGAAACATCCCTAAATCAATCAGAGAAAGATCTCTTTAACTGATTCAACAAATCAGCTTGCCCTATATAAAGGCCCCAAGACTTCAAGTCTCATAGAGAGAAACCCCCCCTCCCTAAACTGTGAGAAATTCAAAGATAAAGAGTAAGCTCTAGCAAGAAGATATTTCTTCAAGGTAAAGATGATGGATGATGAACACAGAGATGAAATCATCTCATAGAAAGAAAATTTTATTTCTTTAAAAAGATCATAGATCTACAAGACAAAAAGTCTTTCACAAAAGAGATCAAAAGATCTCATCATAAAATAAAAGAAGAACATAATTCTTCTCACAGATCATGGATCTATAAAGGCAAAGCCTTTCATCAAAATAAGAGATTGGAAATCTCTCCTGCAAAATAAGAACTGTTGTTCTTAAATCTTGAGACAAAGTCTCTTTTAAAAGAACATAAATTTGTTCCCAGATCATAAAATTGATCAGTTGCGCTTTGTGCTCTTGAAATGCGCCTTGCGCTCTTGAACCGTGCTTCTGCGCTCTCTGTACCGACGCTCAGCGCCAAATGCGCCACGGGTCAACAACGTATGCGCCAATTAACAACTTGTGCTTTGCGCTTCTGAAGTAGCGCACTGCACTCATGGGCTGACGCTCAGCGCCAAGCGCACCACATGTCACCCACGTGTGCGCCACTAAATTGAAAGCGCAATGCGCTCATGGACTAGCGCTCAGCGCTCATAAATTGGTATCATGCGCTTATCATCTAGCGCCTAGCGCTGAGTGCGACACGTGTCCCTTACATGTGCGCTACTTGGCAGTAGCACACTGCGCTTTTTGATTGGCACAAAGCGCCTGGTGCGCCACGTGTTGCGCTGACAGAACATAAATTGTTCTTTAATAAGCCAGAGCTCTGATGAATGCTCAGCATTCAATACAAGACAAAAAAAAACATTGTTAAAAGGGCCAAGCCCAAATAAAGGCTCAACGGCCCAAAACAAAATGTTAAACATTTATTGGACTTAGTCCAAGATTGGCCATAAGTCCTCAACTCATATTAATTGAGCCCATCCGCTCATGAATATTTTAACAGATCTTAGTCCCAAATTGGACTACAGATCTTTCAACCAACTCACACCGGTTCGAGGGTACATCTCTTTACTCCTCTGATATTTGTCGTTGTAATCCTTCAACGTCTTCAGAGAGGTGACGGGTCCCGACAACCAAACACTTTACGGACTGTGGGGTCCTTAAGCCCATGGACTATGATGTCCTTAACCTTCACTGTGATGTCTTTAAACTCATGGACTATGATGTCCTTAACCTTGACTGTGAGGTCTTTAAACTCACGGACTACGATGTCCTTAACCTTGACTGTGAGGTCTTTAAACTCACGGACTATGATGTCCTTAACCTTGACTGTGAGGTCTTTAAACTTACGGACTATGATGTTCTTAACCTTGACTGTGAGGTCTTTAAACTCACGGACTATGTTTTTAAACTCACGGACTATGATGTCCTTAACCTTGGACCGAGATGTCCTTAAACTAACAATGGACCCTAATGTCCTTAAACTAATCGACCGCAATGTCCCTAAACTAAATAATAGAGCCCAATTGCTCTCTTGTTGGATCTAAACGATCTCGTTAAGTTGATTTTAGTCTAAAATGAGACTAACGTATCCTTAACAAACGTTTAAGTCGATTTTAGTCCCAAATGAGGCTAACGTATCCTTAAACCCAAACCCCAAACCCAAATCTAAGAAGATACGGATTTGGACTAATCCACGCCGTACGGATGGCAACATAAATTAGTCTCCGTATACAATCCACGGGCAACCAAAAACAAAACAAATACACACGACACGAAGTAACCATATGGAGAAGGAGAAAGTTGTTACCGCGATGCGGTAGCGTAATTAACTGCAGGGGCTTGCGCCTGCAGTGAAGAGCGTCCCCAGAATCAAAAACCCCTCGAACGAGGGGGAATCTGACGAAGTCTGCTACATCGGCCGCATCCGTTTAAACCTTCGATACACGGTGCCATAAATCAACTTGGCATCTTTGGAGAGGTGGACGGATAGCACCAATCAGCATCTGCCCCGAAATTCAGGCAAGACGTTTATCGCGTCTTCTCGCGCTTTCGGCAGGGAACATATTCTGGCACGCCCGGTGGGACCTTTTCCTCTTTCCACTCCACGCTTCGTGTGTCGTGTTCACGAATGAATCGCGGTTTGATATGGTTGCCCTTGGGTTCGAGGTACTAAGATTTGGTGTCTTGCTCCGTGCAGAAAACGAAAGATCACTGGCGTCTACTTGAACGAAATGCTCCAGCTGCAACTGCAACTCCCATTCCGCCTCATCTGGAGGTGTAACTTACGGGCCCCAGGCGGCCTCCCTTTTCATAATACCGATAGAGCAGGTAACGCAGGCTACCACCGGGTTGTTCTTCGGGACCATGCTCCCACCAGTGAGCGTTAACATCCCGCTGCCGCAAGAAGCGCAGAAGAAGTCGGTCTTTGATCGGCTCACTACCACCACGGCCCCTCTCACCGGGTCATCCAATGCCAAGCCAACAGCATCAGTCTTCGATAGGCTGAGCCTGAACTCCAATGGGCCCGTCAAGAAGCCTACGATTCCTGAAGCGTCCATCCCAAAACGCATAGCCATTCCTGCTCTCGAGGTCACTAAAGAAGCTTCTCCCGTCAAAGGATCAGTCTTTACGAGGCTGGCCACCCTGGCCCCCGTTCCTGCTCAAAGGTCTGTCTTTGACAGATTGGATACTGCTACTCAACGGACGTCAGTCTTCAAGAGGCTGGTACCAGCAGCGCCTCACCAAAACAGGGGGTATGACAAAGCCATCCCCATAGCTGAACCAACACCATCTTCGCGACATGCTCGCCGTCGTCACTGGCGCCGAGTACAGAAGGCTGGGGGCAGCTCTCCGTCTGGATTTACTCCACCAGCTCCAACGGTGGAGATCGATGCTGCTGTCCCAACCGGGAACAGCTTTGAACTGCTTAACAAGGTGCGCAGGATCTCTCCTAGTGCAGTGCTGAAGAGATCTCCTCCACCTATGGAGATTATTTCAGAAAAGAAGCCGGAGCAGCCTCCTCAGCGGCTTTCTTCCAAAATTTACAAAGTCTATTGACAGGTTCAGGACTCAGTAATTAATCAAGATTACTCCCGCCAACAGAAAAAAATAAAAGTTCGGCAAGAAAAGGACCATCCTGTCAAGCCACAAAAGGCAACAGCTACCTGGGTGCCCGCCGCAATGGCCCGCTCGACTTCAACTGCTCACAAGAGAAGGAGGCCAGAGAAAGCCCCTGTGACTGCGATGAGCCGCAGAGACACCGAACCTAAACGCCCCAAGTCTGGGGGCATGATGACACATACCGCTTATATGGCTTCTGGAAAAGAGGAAAGCCGTGCTTCTACGGGCCATCAACCGCTTACCCGGTCAATAACGAAGGCTCAGGAACAACAATAGCAGAAGATTCAGGAGATGCTGACTGCAATGGCCGCACTCACTGGGCCAAAAAAAATCCAGAGACCTCGGAGCAGCGTCAGGAACAAGAAACTGACACCGAATTTCTCCGAAGAATGCTCGAGAGGAAAGAAAAAGAGGCTGCGGAATAGGCAGCCAATATAAAACGAATGGCTTTCTTATTCCAAGACATGGCTGGGATGATGTTAGAACCTCCAGCTGAAGACCCCCTATCACCATTGAAGACGACAGAGGGGAAACATCGAACCCTCCTCCAGCTCTTTCAGTAGCCAAAGAGGAAACCATCTCCAAGGACACTCTGGATGATTACATCGCTCAGCAAATACGAGCTCACCAGGAGAATGAAGCGGGCGGCCAAATTGTTAAAACCGGGCGACCATATCCAGGCTGGTATGACCAAATAAGGTACCCGCTGGGATATACGATCCCTAAATTTCATGTATATAAAGGGATGGGAAATCCGCATCAGCACGTCGCTCAATTCAGAGCCTTGTGCGGCAACACCGAGGGTGATGATAAACTTCTGCTCCGCCAGTTTGTTGGTAGCTTGTCGGAGACGGCATCGAGTGGTATTCTGAACTTCTAAACGACTCTGTCAAGACGTTTGCGGAGATGGAACTGCTGTTTACGCAGAGATTCACGAGCGCTAGCGAGCGTACCCCGATTACCGCATTAATTAACGCCCGGGTGAAACCAGGCAAAACTTAGGTACAATACGCAATACGATGACGAAATTTATGGTCAAAATGTGAGCAGCGCATCGAAGAAGCGCCTGCAGTAGGCATGTTCGTGGGCATTCTGGACCCTCAGGCAACTATTTCCCAATTCATGATATTCTTCAAGCCGACCACGTTCCAGGCCTTGATCGACAAACTAGCCCAAATGGACCAGATGGGTTATAGACCGTCTCCTCCAAAGCCGGAGCCGCGAAACGAAAAGGGTAAAGGGAAGGCGACCTTCGTCGCAAATACTCAACAGCAGCCCAGTACTCCAAAACTAACGGATCAACTAGAAGAGAGACGGCGATACTATAATAAAAAAAATGAAGCGTCTTTATTCATTCCCCCGGGACAAAACGAAGAGACTGTTCGAACTGGCGGTGCGCAACATGCTCATCAATCTGCCGAATCCAAAATGACCGTTGCAACCCGGTGAGACTAATGGTCCCAATTATTGCCCTTACCATCAAACGGTAAGCCATCCAATTGAAGATTGTTTCGTCTTTAAAGGCTGGATTGAAGATCAATACCAACAGGGCAAATTTGCCCTGTCCGAGAATTGGAAGGTGAACCCGCCGCAGCCACACGCCCCCAAGAAGACGGATACACCGGGGGAAACATGCTCTTTCATAGAAGAAGCTCCATGGGAGGTCGCTCTTTCAGCCAAGACGAAAAGAATGCAGAAGGATCTCCAAACATGTCCGGCAATCAGGTGGAAAAATTCACTGGAACCCGAGATCATCGAGGGAATGCTGAAACCACGCCCAACTCCAAAGATTGGTGGTGATAGCCAAAACGCTCACACCCAGCCGTCAAAGTCTTCAAAGCAGAAGAAGAAGACCAAAAAGCCCGTGAAGCCTGGTGACAAGCGTACGGACCTGCAAAAATATATCGACGCGTTGGAAGAATATAACCAGAAGGTGCGGACCCCGATCACACTCCAAGAATTTCTCAGCCACGTCCTTGAGGACGGAGATAAGGACAATGGAGAAGATTCGTCGGATGAATCTGAAGGTTATGTGGCAAGTTGCCATGTGATCTCTCACTCGTCGATAGACGATGAAGAAGCTCCTTACACAGAGAAACTGGGGGCAGATCCTGAGCCGGAACTTCTAGGGCCATCAGACGAAATGATTGATGCATTCCTAGACGAAGCTCTTCTTAAAAGCAAAGCTGATCGAGAGCGCGAGATGGCCATATTTGAAAAGGCCAAGCTTCGGCGAATGGACGAAAGGGTCGAAACACTCTCACCAGATCGAACTACGTCTGCCGCAAGTAAAAGCAGGTTCAAGACGAGGAAGAGGTTCGACAAAGCCATATCAATGGGAATGAAGCTGCCACCCTCTGAAGGAAATACTCCTGATGACATGGATGTACATCCTAGTTACTACTTATATCATTGAAAGATTGCGCACCCCACTGAAGAGTGCAACGATTTTAAAAGATGGTGGCAGGGATATGTTGCTCACCGGCAACATTTCAAGCGAATGAAACGCAAAACTCATCGGGAGCAAAGAAACACGACCGAGGAGCGTAAAAGAACTACCGTCAACTGTCACATGATCGGCGCTGGGGGATCGCAAGTTCTCACCTTCGGGAGCGACTCTGACGAAGAAATGACTCTTGGCCCTCTCTTTAAAGAGTCCACCTCGGGAAAAGAGGAAGAACCGAAGGCCTGTGAAAATATTCAGCTGCGCAATCGTACGCTACCCGAAAAGAATCTTAGGCCCTCGAACAGTGGGTCAAATAAAAGAGATAAGGGGAAAGAAAAGGTCCCTGAGGATATCATCCTTGATGACCAAGCCGTCGAAAAGCTGACAGCCAAGGACCCGCCAAAGAAAAGTAAGGTGGACTACAACGTTCTGGCATACTTGAGAAAGCTACCTTCGCAGCTCAGCATTCTTGACGCCCTTTTGTAATCGAAAGAGGCAAGGGATTCTCTAATCAAGGCGTTACAAGAGCCCGAACAATTCCAAGCTTTCCTCGCCGAAGAAAAGATGAAGGACGAGCTGGAAGAAGTGCACACAGCCGATATCACCTTCGGCGATAAAGATCTCCTCTTTAGGACGTGCGAGCATAACCGTCCCCTATATGTCTCCGGATACTGTCACGATATCAAGATAGGCAAAATCCTGGTTGACAATGAGTCTTCCGTCAATCTCCTCAACGTGAGAGTATTGAAGGAAATCTGCATGAGCGTTCAGCACCTCACTCGCGACAAAATCACCATCTCCGGATTTGACTCCCAGTCGTCACGGACGCTTGGGTCTGTAATATTGACATTACGCTTTGGGCTGCTCGTCACGGACATCAAGTTCCACGTCATTGACGCTAAGACCTGCTATAACGCTTTGCTCGGCCGGCCTTGGTTACACGAGTACAACATCATCCCTTCTACACAACATCGGTGTATGAAGTATTTCAAGGATAGTCTCGAGTATACCATAACAGGAGAGCTGAACCCATTCTCCATGAACGAAGTCCGAAAATACGAAGACGCAAAATACTTCCTGCCAGATTTCGAAGACACAGAAAGATGTCGCAAACCGGAGGATAAGAAGAAAGCTATCACTACTATTTCGGTCTTCGGGAGTGATACCGAGGAGGAAAAAGAAATAGTTTATTCAGGTCCACCCCAGTGCAACAAGCCGGGACCGTCCGCTCCTATGTTGATCTTCGGCAGCGATTCGGAAGATGAGGTCAATGTCGTATTCTCTGCTCGGCCATCAATACAAGCCTTTGCTGATGAAGATCAAAGTTTGCAAGTTGCCATGGTTCCGCCAAAGTATCATAAAGAGCTATACGTGCT
The DNA here is from genome assembly GCA_030015575.1 of Agapanthus africanus. Classification (NCBI taxonomy): domain Eukaryota; kingdom Viridiplantae; phylum Streptophyta; class Magnoliopsida; order Asparagales; family Amaryllidaceae; genus Agapanthus; species Agapanthus africanus. The sequence continues at coordinate 1,969,872 of JASDDO010000006.1, read as the reverse complement.
TGATACCTACAGTGTGGAAGAACTGCATGTTGGAGATAGTGCCCTCAAAGTCAATTATTGGATCGCAGGTACGTGATTGCAATGATTGAGGAAGGACCTATACCGATATGACAGTCTTGCTCAAGATGATAGTATGCTATCTGGCTTGTCTTTATCATCGTATATATGCTTTAGTTCACTATTGCATGATGATAGAGCCCATAGGATTCTTGCTTGACTACCAGCAGTATGATGGCGATCATATACGTGGGAGCTGGGGTCTGTAAGCACATCTTTAAAGTGTCCCTAGTCGTAGGAGTTTCGAGACAGGGCATCGATACTCCAGAGTAGACCAGTGTATACAGTTGAGACCCCGACGAGGGGCGGTGGCCGGTCTCACAAGCCATTGGTGTTAGTTGGTTCACCTAAGATGTATACAGGTGCTCATTAGGTTATGAGTACACCGGACAGGACTCGCCGGGAATCTGCTAGTTGGTATTATACATATCGTCAGATAGCAATTCCCTGGTGACATGTGTACAGGTTAGTTCATCGACCTGAGATCGTCATTTATCTCGTGTGAGTTCCCACTGTGCTTAGATTACTACTCTACCACGCTCAAAGGAGTTGTGCAAACAGGTTTTAGTTGGGTACAGTCCCGAGCCACATTGGAGGGAAGTGAGCAGATCGTCGGGGATTTCTCTCTCCCGGTATTGGGGGTTGATGTCGCGTAGTGCACGGGTGGCCATCACTAGGAATCCTCGGCCGAGGTAGTGGAGAATTACTGATTTGGATCAGTAGTTTCTCAGGTGGTGATGGGCTTCATACCGACACGATTTATCGCGTTATTAGGGGTCTAACTTTATCCACCCCCCTAGACTCAATATGCGATACTCTTTAGACGAACGGACTGGACTGTATATGCATTGTCACTGTCAGGCTCAGTAGGGTTTATAGACGAGTTCGCTCGTCAGCTTCCCTTCCAATCAATACATAGGCAAACCGTTACGTACAGCTTGTACCTCTGACGTGCTAGAGGTTATACCCAGTGCCAGTGTGTTGATGAGTCATTAGAGTCCCCCACAAACATTTTCCCAAGTTCGGGCGAAACGTTGTAGAGGCCGTATGGTTTTATGGCAGGGTTCGGAAAATGCACGTGCGTTTTCGCACGTGTCATTTTTCCGGGCAGATAATACTGGTCGGCTTTGGTTTAAGCCGGATCCGAGTATTATACTGTGTAGATATAATATCTTTGTCTCAGATGCATTTGTATTCGGTCGTAATACAAATGCGGGTATGTTTATACCATTACGGGGTTATCCTGAAATTCGTTTCAGGATCACTTTTGGAAGTTGCCAGTTTCCAGTTTTCTATCAGCCGTATTTAACATTTGGTTAAATACGGATTTATCTTTTCTTGAGATAAGTGTGGAAGCTTCTAGAAGAGGTGACTAGGATGGTGATTAGGATGGTGAGGTGGCTTTGTTCATTAATGGTGCATTAATGTGTTGATGACTATGTATTATGATTCATCACTTGCATTAATGCATTCATACTAGGTGTATCTTTGACTCATGCTTTTCTTTATGTGCTAATGGTCACCCCCCTCCTACACTTACCCTCCCCACCTCCATATAGTAGCCGGCCATGCTTGGTGTAGGATTATGGTTGTTCATTTTTAGTTTTGAGAGAAAAGACTATGATAATTGAGTGTATGGAAATTTCATAGCCCAATTTCCATTTACCCGATTCCAATTGGCAACTTCATTAACCGTTCGTCTATTGCCTTGGACGTAACGAGACAAAGTGTTCTACTCATTCTCTACAACATTTTGGTCGTCTCTTTTAGCAAACTTGACGATCGAGTTGCCTCGGTTCAGAGGCGGGAGCCCGTTTAAAGATCCGTTGACGTGGTGCCACCTGGACGAGAAGACCGGAGTTCAAGGAGATCGGAGCAGCCGCAACAAAGCGTGGGATGATGGTTGAAGACCGAAGGACTCGGATCGTTCGGTATAACTCTTCTACCCACTTTGTAGTTTGTTAGTTTAGCTTTAATGGCAGATCCGGGTTACGGTACGCGATAGCGCCAGTTTCTAAAAAGTTTTTGTTCCGCATTTGGCGTCTGTTAGACGGCCGGGACGCTACCGTGGACTTACAGTGGTATCAGAGCCAAACCATTAAGCTATACTAACTTGTGCTAATGCGTTTAAAAGATCGATCGAACGGAATTTCCGAAATCGCAATTTTCAAATGGTTAAGTTTCTGTCGATTTTAAACAGTGTCTAAATATTATTTTGATCATCCCAGAAATTTAAGCAGGGTTTTTTAAGCATACGGAAGAAAATTGGACACGTGATCCTACAGTAACGCCGCGGATCCGCGGTCAAAGCTTGGGTTTGACCGCGGAACCGCGGCCGTTATGTGGGAACAGTGATCCAGTTTTTTGCAATGAGCTTGTTCCCAAATTGTGGGTTTTGGAATATTTCTTTTGGGCCCAGATTTTGTTACTGTACAGCAGATGTACGTGGGGCCCACTTCGGGAAATTTAGTCGATCGAAATTTTAAATTTGTTAGTATGCAGTACTTACTTTATATCCCCGACCGGGAATGTCATTTGATCGGTAAACCGCGTCTGATTGCTATAGTTCTTTTAGACGGGTTTGCGAACGTGACATTCGCGTTGATGTTCTGTGTTGTGCTGTGATGTTGCGGATATGTCTTGGTGGATAGCAGGGTGCAATGATAGTGCAGCTTGGATTTATTTATACATTTGATATTGCGGGGCGAGCGTCCAACATGTGGACTGCCGTCACTGCCTGTTTGGATAATATTCTTTTGGGGCACGACCGGGTCGAGGTCGATGTACCCGTTGTACATATTTTTATTTCTGTACTAGGTTTATCCCGTGAAAGAGTGCACGGATAGCCGGGTTCTGGAGGGCAACGGGTCCGTATCTCATGGCTTTGAGAGGCAAAGGGACCTCACTCTAGAATTGGCAGACTATTCGCCGCACTCGTAGGGGGTACAGGTTGACCCGAGGAGGGGTGCTTAATTTACCGGATTCCGTGAAGTGCCGGGTGTTCCATTCACTATGCTGTGGGGACTACCTCGCTTCAGGTTTTGGCGGGTAACTTGCCGCACCCGTAGGGGTCTAGGTTTCATTGTACAAGCTATCCACACGACCAGAGGAACGTCAGGTTTCAGCAGCGGCTTTGTGAAACCCGGGGATCTCAGATTATCTGTATTGTTCTGTGATGCTTATTACTTTTCTGTAATGTTGCATATTATCACGTCTAGAGCGATTATTGTATATTGGTATATATACTATTAGATGTTGTATATGTTTTATACCCGCGCTAGTCCAGCCCCCGCTCTGTCGTTAGTTAAGTAACCTAACGGGTGATGACGGGACCCAGTGACAAATGCGGATGGCATATACGTACATTTTATTTTCGTTCTTTTTTGGTGTGATTGATTGATGGGAATGCATTGATTCTTATCAATGTAAGGATAAAAAAAACCTATATTTGATGTTGTTGGAACAAATTTTAAAAGTGTTATTACAAAGATGTTTACTTTTGTTTTGCATAGTGATATTCAGTTTAGAATATTCTGCACCTCATTCGACGAGGCAAGGGCAGATATCCCTTCACCGGGAGTGACCCCTTGGGCAGAATTTTACGTCAGGGTAATAACTTTAATATAGTCGATTATAAGTTGCTTTGCATCGTGGTATTCAGTTAGAATATCCTGCACCTCATTCCATGAGGAAAGAGCCGAGATCCCTTCACCGGGAGTGACCTCTTTAGCAAAAGGTTTTCGCCACTATATTTTTATAAAAAGCTATCAATTTCCTTCAACGAGATCAAGTTCATTACGTTAAAGGTTTTTCGCCAAAAACCAGCCGTAGCCCTCCGTCATTTCTTTTGGGTATTCAGTAGTATTCAAGCTATGTTTGTTTGGACAAAGTCAAGGCATAGTGTTTGGTAGTTGCTGGGTATTCATCTGTTGCGTAGATAGATGCGTTGGTTTGGAACAGTCGTTCTGCCTTGTTGGCCAAAGTCAAGGGCATGTGCTGGTGGGTTCAAATTAACCTGGACAATGACGGGTAGAACTTGGCATGTGACTTATGATGGGTTGGCCAAAATCACGATCATAAGAGCATGGGGCAAAAATCAATATCGGGAGTTTCAAATATACAGGAAACTTGCCAGGCATGCGCATACCTTCTGGAGTATGATAACTTGAGTGGCTTCCATCAAGTTATCATGCGATGATAGTTGGATCCCGATTCTCACTGATGAGTTGGTTTACTCTTCGGGTGATCCCGACTAATTCTTCTTTCAGCTTTGGAGGAGAATTTGAGATTACAGTGGGAGGTTTCCTGATTAGATAAAGTGATAACCATTCTGATCTAGGTTAGAGTGCATGCAAAGTGTTTCTTTTCTCTCTCTCTTTGGCAGCGACCTTTGACCGACCTTAGACTATGACTCAGTGACCAAGTTGACCGAACCTTCTTAAAATACTGACTTTTGGATTGTCTGAGTTGCATAAGTCATTGCCGCTCTTTCTTTTACCCTTTGTATTTCTCAGAACACCCCGTATTATTACGGACATCCACTTCCATTGGATGGATCCATCGTATGGTTATATACGAACTCGAAGGGACTTCTTCGAGGATGGATCCAGGTTAAGGAGAAATAGAATTGGATTGTTCAGTTTTCTTTTATTATCACCTTCTCTCAGGTTGCGAGAGCTCCTTAGTTTATGAGAGTACACCTATTACGCTTATTGCATAGTCTTATTCCAAACCATAGGCTGGTGCCGAAAGGTAGGGAATGAAGAAAACCAATTTGCCTAAGTAAGGTGTGCAGAAGGTAATATGTAAAGACAAGATAAAGGGATTAGAAAGAGGGCAAAGTAAATTACGACTGTTATAATTCACGACCAAACCGCGTACTTCATCGCCACTCATATTTCACCTTTGCTTTTTCCCCAGTTCGGGAGAAATAGAATAAGGTTTTATTCAGTAGTCTTTTATCATCACCTTCCCTCAAGTTGCGAGTACTCCTAGGATTAGGAGAGTACACCTATTATGCTTACTGGATAGTCTTCTTCCAAACCATAGGCTGGTGCCGAACGGTAGGGAAGGAAGAAAACCATTTAGCCTAACGAAGGTATACAGAAGGTAACGACTAAAGACAAATAAAGGGATTTGGAGAGATGGCAAAGAAATATACGGTTATAATCATGAATTGGATTATGGAAGAGGCATTACTAGGAATACCAAGATACCCCTACGAAACATTTTCATGTTTCAGTTACACCGTGCATTGTTAAAGGAAAACTGATTTCCCAATTACATACTTACTCCAGGGTATGTATTTACCAGGTATGATTCTGACATCTGTATGGTTTTATAGATGATGAGTGGGAGTAAGTTATTGGGAATTAGATGATCATCCTCATTATATCGGAATTCGTTGTAATTGGTGATATTTGAGGAAATCGCCTGGGTACAGTTTTCAACCTACGATGCACAGGTTTTGAGTTATTCAACTCAGCGGACTTATACAGAGGATTGTATGTTGTCCAGTGTCCGTCAGGACAAAGGGGTAGGTCCTCGTACTATGTTCTGTTTACTTGTGACTTCTCTAGTTTTTAGACAAGTGTTTCGTAGAATTACAATGTCTAAGTTTTGAGAAGTTATGGATATAAGAATAAAGTAGAGAACCAGATGTCGCAAGTATCAGAATTCTTCAAAGAGATCGAAGATGTAAATTCTTGTGATTAGTATTCAGATGATAGTAATGGTTTTGAGAAACTTGTTTCTCTTTCAGGTTACTCATAATTGGATGGATTCCTAAGTTGAGTAATGCTGATTAGCCTTTTTCCATTAAGTTGTTATGCACTGAAGACAGCTGCATGATTTGAATCTGGTTCCAATTAAATTAGTGCCTCTGTTTCTATATTGGATATAGAATGGTTCATATCTTAACGATGTTAAGGTAAGGGGAGTTGTCCAGCTTATGCTTAAAACCAGACACTGGATAACTTAAGGCACGTTTCTGTAATGGCAGTTTGTGGGTTGACCATGGCTTTGACGAGGGTTGACATTTCTACCATCTGGAAGATCAATAGTGATATTGTTCTTGACTCGCCACAGTTTTATTAAAATGGATTTTTTCAGAAAACAGTAGTGGGAGTATGGTAGAACTGGAAGTGATTACAGAACCGCAAACGATTACGAAAAATTTAATAGGACCTATATATTCAATCAGGTTTGACATTCCATTAGCCACTCCGTAGATATGGTGGGTAACCTCAGACACCCGAGAGGTACTCAGGTAGCCTCAAGGATGGTGACAGGGAGGTTCTTGTTTACCCAGACTTGGCACTACTGTTGTTCCAGACTATGAGACCCGGTAAGAGGATAAGTATAACGTCGTTCTAAACTAGCTTTAGAAGTGTACGTAGATATTATTCTGCCAGAGGGTTGTCGTAGTCAGTGGGAGCAGCGGAAGCATAGTGGGCAAGTAGCTTATGTCTATTTATAGGCTTGAGCAGATATAGCGGAGATAAGATCATCTATTTTTGATGTGACAGTCATGGGTTTGACTTCATCAGAATAGGGGATGGATCTGGTAAGAAGGTAGTAGAGTGTGATGTCCTGGTATTTGGATGACATACACAGAGTAGGAAGTAAAATTCATATACTACGATCGGTTGTACTGTGGTCGTCACACAGTTGTTTCTCCACAAACGATATGGATATAATATCTGACATTCTGGTTACTAGGTCTATGGTTTTAGATCTAGATTTGGGTAGTTTCCCAATGTGGGTACTTTGACAGTATTCTAAAAAGGTATTTAGAATAGATGACTCCTGGCATGGTGGTGTACCTGTAAGTGATGGAGTCACCCTCACTAAAGGTGTCTTACAGACTAAAGTTGAGAGGGATGTGCATGATTGGCAGATCACTTGCTTAGGCAATTGAGTCAATCATGAGATGTCAAGTACCATACCAGATGTTGTTTTTGTACTAGATGCAATAAGTTTATATTAATCCAATCCTGAAGAAATATAAGGAAGCAGTTTTAGAACATAAGTGCATGTTCTACGGATTTGATGACGGCAGCCTCCTTCAGGAGACAGTTATCATTCCAGGCTTCAGAGGTGACATGGATGACAGAGTGATTGTCAGAGTTATAGTTTTCCCTATGATGAGGGACAGTATTATGGACAGGTGGTCCAAGAGGATACTGTGGGAGGCATGGTGCTGGATACTGATTAGGTTCAGTTATCGATACAGTCTAAGAAGTTTGGGTTTGCAGTTCATTTATGAATTAGGTCCAATCAGATATCCAGACATATTCTAAGACAGGTATTACTCGATTCGGGAGATGGTTTTCTCCGCGAACTTGAGATTAAGAGAGATATAGAAAGAAACATAAGGGCGGATCCACTCACTGAGGCTATTTCTCAAACACAAGAGTTTTACAAACTAGCTTTGTGAAACTGATTAGTAGAGAAGTTGGGTGTTCGGTATCACACGGGCTATGAGTATGCGACATCGCAATAATTAGCCTTGAGTGCAAGTGGGAGATTGTTAGAGATAGTGCCCTCAAAGTCAATTATTGGATCGCAGGTACGTGATTGCAATGATTGAGGAAGGACCTATACCGATATGACAGTCTTACTCAAGATGATAGTATGCTATCTGGTTTGTCTTTATCATCGTATATATGCTTTAGTTCACTATTGCATGATGATAGAGCCCATAGGATTCTTTCTTGACTACCAGCAGTATGATGGCGATCATATACGTGGGAGCTGGGGTCTGTAAGCACATCCTTAAAGTGTCCCTAGTCGTAGGAGTTTCAAGACAGGGCATCGATACTCCAGAGTAGATTAGTGTATACAATCGAGACCCCGATGAGGGGCGGTGGCCGGTCTCACAAGCCATTGGTGTTAGTTGGTTCACCTAAGATGTATACAGGTGCTCATTAGCTTATGAGTACACCGGACAGGACTCGCCGGGAATCTGCTAGTTGGTATTATACATATCGTCAGATAGCAATTTCCTGGTGACATGTGTACAGGTTAGTTCATCGACCTGAGATCGTCATTTGTCTCGTGTGAGTTCCCACTGTGCTTAGATTACTACCCTACCACGCTCAAAGGAGTTGTGCAAACAGGTTTTAGTTGGGTACAGTCCCGAGCCACATTGGAGGCAAGTGAGCGGATCGTCGGGGATTCGTCTCTCCCGGTATTGGGGGTTGATGTCGCGCAGTGCACGGGTGGCCATCACTAGAAATCCTCGGCCGAGGTAGTGGAGAATTACTGATTTGGATCAGTAGTTTCTCAGATGGTGATGGGCTTCATACCGACACGATTTATCGCGTTATTAGGGGTCTGACTTTATCCACCCCCCTAGACTCGATATGCGATACTTTTTAGACGAACGGACCGGACTGTATATACATTGTCACTGTCAGGCTCAGTAGGGTTTATAGATGAGTTCGCTCGTCAGCTTCCCTTCCAATCAATACATAGGCAAACCGTTACGTACAGCTTGTACCTCTGACGTGCTAGAGATTATACCCAGTGCCAGTGTGTTGATGAGTCATTAGAGTCCCCCACAGACACTTTCCCAAGTTCGGGCGAAACGTTGTAGAGGCCGTATGGTTTTATGGCAGGGTTCGGAAAATGTACGTGCGTTTTCGCACGTGTTATTTTTCCGGGCAGATAATACTGGTCGGCTTTGGTTTAAGCCGGATCCGAGTATTATACTGTGTAGATATAATATCTTTGTCTCAGATGTATTTGTATTCGGTCGTAATACAAATGCGGGTATGTTTATACCATTACGGGGTTATCCTGAAATTCGTTTCAGGATCACTTTTGGAAGTTTCCAGTTTCCAGTTTTCTATCAGCCGTATTTAACATTTGGTTAAATACGGATTTATCTTTTCTTGAGATAAGTGTGGAAGCTTCTAGAAGAGGTGACTAGGATAGTGACTAGGATGGTAAGGTGGCTTTGTTCATTAATGGTGCATTAATGTGTTGATGACTATGTATTATGATTCATCACTTGCATTAATGCATTCATACTAGGTGTATCTTTGACTCATGCTTTTCTTTATGTGCTAATGGTCACCCCGCTCCTACACTCACCCCCCCACCTCCATATAGTGGCCGGCCATGCTTGGTGTGGGATTATGGTTGTTCATTTTTAGTTTTGAGAGAAAAGACTATGATAATTGAGTGTATGGAAATTTCATAGCCCAATTTCCATTTACCCGATTCCAATTGGCAACTTCATTAACCGTTCGTCCATAGCCTTGGACGTAACGAGACAAAGTGTTCTACTCATTCTCTACAACATCTTGGTCGTCTCTTTTGGCAAACTTGACGATCGAGTTGCCTCGGTTCAGAGGCGGGAGCCCGTTTAAAGATCCGTCGACGTGGTGCCACCTGGACGAGAAAACCGGAGTTCAAGGAGATCGGAGCAGCCGCAACAAAGCGTGGGATGATGGTTGAAGACCGAAGGACTCGGATCGTTCGGTATAACTCTTCTACCCACTTTGTAGTTTGTTAGTTTAGCTTTAATGGCAGATCCGGATTACGGTACGCGATAGCGCCAGTTTCTAAAAAGTTTTTGTTCCGCATTTGGCGTCTGTTAGACGGCCGGGGCGCTACCATGGACTTACACTGCATACATTCTACGTCCCTCCCAGGAGAAAAGGTGAAAAGGCGATCTTATTCTACTAATCCAAGGAAACTAAAGTGGAGAAAGAAATTTGGCATGGTGCGGATTCTACACTTGACAGGTTCCAGCCCATCCGTTTGCCCAGATATTACACAGACGGGCTAAAAAGATTCTTGAAACGCCAAGGTGTACCCCTTAAGCAAACTGCGCTACAAGCACGGTTCTATAACAGGATCTGAAACGTTCCCGGAACTCAACGAAAGTTGACCAATGGGAGAATGGAAACGATCGGGCTTGGAAATGTTCAATCCAAGAGACGGGAGCTATTCCGCGACTTTTATGTCATACATGACTTCGATGAAGAAGGAGATGCTCTGTGGGAAGATGCTAACCCTGAACCAAAACAAGCTCCCGCCATGAAAATGCTAAGTCCGTCGTTTAAAGAACAGATGGACAAGCTTATAAGGGAAGCGGGTCAAAAGATTCGAGACGATCATAATTGCGAAATGGCCATCTATGAGAAAGCCAGAACGCAGCGCCTCCTTCAGCAGGTTGCGAAAAATGAAAATTCTCTTCCTTGTCAATCCATTATACAAAAGGCCCGATGCAGAGGAAAAAATAAATCAAAGAGCGGGAAAGGCGTTGGACAGCGACAAAGCAGGACCAAAAAGCCACGCGATCGGGAATCGAGTAATTCAGATTCGTCTCTTATAAAGAAAATGGGTCGAGCATACTCTTTTCCCCAGGATAAAACACAGAAGATATTCGATCTTGTTATAAAACATCAGATGATGACACTCCCGGAGTTCAAGCACCCCGAGCAACCAGGCGAAGTCTCTCACCCGGACTATTGCTCCTATCACAGGGCAATACGACATCCTATTGAAGACTGCTTCATATTCAAGAATTGGGTCGAAGACCAATATCAACAAAGCAGGTTCGCTCTATCCAGCAGTTGGAGAATAACCCTGCCGCAGAAGCATGAACCGAAGGCCACGAGAGTAGAACCGGATCAACATCGGTCTTGGAAGCGAGTGTTTCCCCAAATCAGAGCAAAGCTCTGTTTTGAAATTCAAAATTCAAAAATTGAAGCAACGCTTCAGATCCAGCGCTAGGCACGCTGCACGCCACGTGTCAAACACGGATGCGCTAGCGCCAGGTGTAGGGTTACTAGGCACGGTCACAAGGTTCTACAGGGCATCAACCATGCCAAAATCAAATTTTTCATATGCCGAACAACTCTAACCAAGATCTTAGACTAGAGATTAGGCGAAACAAAGCAAGTAAACAACTTTACTTCTAAGAGTTTGGGATTACAACCTTTGTAGTCCGTTCCTTCACTTCTAAAGCTCCGTGTTGAGGTCCCTTCACTGCGATCATCGAGTACCCGGACTCAAGAGAGGCTTCCTGAAGAGAAAGATGCAAGCTTGCTTCCGATCTTCAATAACTAAGATGATCTACCTTGAAGAAACTCAAACATAATCTCTTGCTTTGCTAATCAAGTATTAACAAAGCAAACACCCTAATCTAAGCGGCTAGAATAGATGAGGATGATGAAGTAGGAATTTAGCTCTCATTTGTCTTCTTTGTCTCACTCATTATTATCACTTTGCAAAAAGCCAGAAAGCTTTTTCAAGAGGAAGAAGAAGAAGAATATATTTTTTTGTGATGAATAATGAATCTTGTGTGAGGTTAGAAATGCAACCATGGGTTAAGAATGAAAACTTAACCCATGTAGAGAATTAACCATGGTGAAGGGTTTGGGTTTGGTTAAGAAATATCAACAAAATATCTTTACAAAATATCTTTGGTTAAAAACAAAAACAAAGTTTCTAGAAGCTTTAAGAATGCTTAACCCTAATCCAAACCCTAACCATGTTTAAACTCCACAAAACATGTTGCATTTGTAACCTTAACTTGTTATAATATTATATATCACATATATAATATATTTTGTAACAAAATAAAATAATACAATTAACATATATCACATATATATCAATGTATTACCCGAGTGAGAAAAAGAATCTTTAAGTGAGCTTATACTAGTTAATGTAATTTAATATATCAAATATATAATTATACATTAAATTATCGAATCAACACTTGATCCGATAATCCGGCTATTTCACAAATAACCGACTAATATAATCTGTATCAGTTCATCGAATCAACACTTGATCCGATGACCCGGCTATATCACATATACCCGGCCGATATCTCATATTACGAGAATCTAATACGGTATCACATACATGTATTGTTCTCGGTCCCGCACATATTATATATGTGCTCCTACTCCGTTTTGCCTGAGCCAGGAAATCACTGTGTAGGACTCTAAAGAATCGTCAATACGCCGGCAGTAGGTGATGATCATATCAAACACCCACAAGCTGCAAGCGGTCAGCTAAACGTAACAGCCACCCAGGTATTGAGCGATCAGAAGATCAACAAGCAAGCCTGTACATTCTCCCATGAATCCAATCAGTAACACTCCCGTACAGTCTGGTCTCTTCGTCTGATATGTCGCATATCTCGCCTAGGGGTGGTAAACGTCAGACCCTAGTAGCTTGATAAGTCGTGTCGGTATGAGCTCCATAATAGTTCGAGAAACTACTGATAACACTTACCAGTAAATCTCAGTAACCCTGGCCAGGAATTTCCAGTTATAGCCAATCGAACACAGCGCAACATCAACTCCCTATACCGGGAGAGACGAAACCCCTTCTATCGCTCATTGCCTCCATATGATTCGGGACTGTACCCAAAAGCCACCTTTTTGCACGCCCTCTTGGACGTGGTATGATGGAAATCAAAGCACAGTGGGAATCACACAAGACTCTATAACGATCTCGGGTCTACAAACCAACCTGTACCAGTGTCACCAGAGAACTGCCATCTGACGTGAGGTATAATACCATCTGGGAGTTCTCGGCGAGTCCGTCCAGTGTACCCAGTCTCCACTGAGCACCTGTATACCTTCTTTGATGTCAAACACCAATGGATATGGGATCATCCCGTTGGATATAGTGCCCTCAAAGTCAATTATTGGATCGCAGGTACGTGATTGCAATGATTGAGAGAGGACCTATACCGATATGACAGTCTTGCTCGAGATGATAGTATGCTATCTAGTTTGTCTTTATCATCGTATATATGCTTTAGTTCACTATTGCATGATGATAGAGCCCATAGGATTCTTGCTTGACTGCCAGCAGTATGATGGAGATCATATACGTGGGAGCTGGGGTCTATAAGCACATCCTTAAAGTGTCCCTAGTCGTGGGAGTTTCGATACAGGGTATCGATACTCCAGAGTAGACTAGTGTATACAGTCAAGACCCCGACGAGGGACGGTGGCCGGTCTCACAAGCCACTGGTGTGAGTTGGATCACCTAAGATGTATACAGATGCTCATTAGGTTATGAGTACACCGGACAGGACTTGCCGGGAACATGCTAGTTGGTATTATACATATCGTCAGATAGCAGTTCCCTGGTGACATGTGTACAGGTTAGTTTGTCAACCTGAGATCGTCATTTGTCTCGTGTGAGTTCCCACTGTGCTTATATTACTACCCTACCACGCTCAAAGGAGACGTGCAAATAGGTTTTAGTTGGGTACAGTCCCGAGCCACATGGAGGCAGTAAGTGGATCGTCGGGGATTCGTCTCTCCCGGTATTGGGGGTTGATGTCGCACAGTGCACGGGTGGCCATCACTAGAAATTCTCGGCCGAGGTAGTAGAGAATTACTGATTTGGATCAGTAGTTTCTCAGGAGGTGATGGGCTTCATACCGACACGAATTATCGCGTTATTAGGGGTCTGACTCTATCCATCCCCCTAGACTCGATATGCGATACTCTTAGATGAACGGACCGGACTGTACGGATATTGTCACTATCAGGCTCAGTAGGGTTTTTGGATGAGTTCGCTCGTCAGCTTCCCTTCCGATCAATACATAGGCAACCGTTACGTACACCTTGTACCTCTGACGTGCTAGTGGTTATACCCAGTGCCAGTGTGTTGAGGAGTCATTAGAGTCCCCCACAGACAGTTTCCCAAGTTCGGGCGAAATGTTGTAGAGGCCGTATGGTTTTATGGCAGGGTTCGGAAAATGCACGTGCATTTACGCACGTGTCATATTTTGGGCAGATAATACTGGTAGGTTTTGGTTTAAGCCGGATCCGAGTATTATACTTTGTAGATATAATATCTTTGTCTCAGTAGCATTTGTATTCGGTCGTAATACAAATGCGGGTATGTTTATACCATTACGGGGTTATCCTGAAATTCGTTTCTGGATCGCTTTTGGAAGTTGCCAGTTTCCAGTTTTCTATCGCCCGTATTTAACATTCGGTTAAATGCGGATTTATCTTTTCTTGATGAGTGTGGAAGGTTTTAGAAGTTTCTAGATGGTGACTAGGATGATGAGGTGGCTAGTGAGTCATTTAGTGCATTAATTGTTCAATTAATGTTTTGATGACTAGGGTTTTTGATTCAATGTATGCAATTAATGTTTGTGCAAGGTGTTAAGTTGAATCATTCATATCATTAAATGTTGTGGTCACCTCCCCCTCCTACACTCACTCCCCACCTCCATAAGTGGCCGGCCCCTCTTCACAATTGAGGATGGTTGTTCATTTGGAAAAAAGATTAGGGTTTTGCTTCATGAAAATTAAGATTGCTCATTTCTCATTTTCACTCGATCCAAAAGGCAACTTCATTAACAGTTCATCCATAGCTTTGGATGTAATGAGACAAAGTGTTCTACTCATTCTCTACATCAATCTTGGTCATCTCTTTTAGCAAACTTGATGATCGAGTTGCCTCGGTTCAGAGGCGGGAGCCCGTTTAAAGATCCGTCGGCGTGGTGCCACCTGGGCGAGAAAACTGGAGATTCAGGAGATCGGAGCAGCCGCAACAAAGCGTGGGATGATGATTGAAGACCGAAGGACTCGGATCGTTCGGTATAACATTTATACCCACTTTGTAGTTTGTTAGTTTAGATTTAATGGAAGATCCGGGTTATAGTAAACGATAGCGCCAGTTAAAAAGTTTTTGTTCCGCATCTGGCGTCTGTTAGACGGCCGGGGCGCTACCGTGTACTTACAGTGGTATCAGAGCCTCACCATTAAGCTTTACTAACTTGTGCTAACGCATTTAAAATATCGATCGAACGGATTTTCGAAAACTACAATTTTCAGTGTTAAAGTTTCTGTCGATTTTTAAATGGGTCTAAAAATTATTTTGAACATCACAGAAAAACAAGCAGGCTCTTTTAAGAAAACAGAAGAAATTCGATCCTCTAACTCGTCCGTACGGCCGTGGAACTGCCGCCAAAGCCATGCTTTAGCCGCGGATCCGCGGCCGTCTTGGAGCTTCAGAGGGTCAAATTTCTTCTGGGGTTTCTAAACAGTGAATTGTGGTTTCTGGTATATTTCTTTTGGGCCCATATTTTATTACTGTACAGCAGATGTACGTGGGGCCCACTTCGGGAAGTTTTGTCGATCGAAATTTTAAACTTGTTAGTATGCAGTAATTACATTATATCTCCGACCGTGAATGTCATTCGAGCGGTAAATTGCGTCTAATTGCTATAGTCCTTTTAGACGGGTTTGCGAACGTGACATTCGCGTTGATGTTCTGTGTTGTGCTGTGTTGTTGCGGATATGTCGTGGTGGATAGCAGTGTGCAATGATAGTGCTGTTTGAATTTATTTGTACATTTGATATTACGGGGCGAGCATCCAACATATGGACTGCCGTCACTGCCTGTTTGTATAATATTCTTTTGGGGCACGACCGGGCTGAGGTCGATGTACCCGTTGTACATATTTTTATTTTTGTACTAGGTTTACCCCGCGATGGAGTGCACGGATAGCCGGGTTCTGGAGGGAAACGGGTCCGTATCTCATGGCTTTGAGAGGCAGAGGGGCCTCACTCTAGAATTGGCAGACTATTCGCCGCACTCGTAGGGGGTACAGGTTGACCCAAGGAGGGGTGCTCAAGTTACCGGATTCCGTGAAGTGCCGGGTGGTCCATTCACTGTGTTGTAGAGGGCTGCCTCGCTTCAGGTTTTGGCGGGTAACTTGCCGCACCCGTAAGGGTCTAGGTTTCATTGCACAGGCTATTCACACGACCAGGGGAACGTCGGGTTTCAGTAGCGGCTCTGTGAAACCCGGAGATCCCAGATTATCTGTATTGTTCTGTGATGCTTATTACTTTTTCTGTAATGTTGCATATTATCACGCCTGGAGCGATTATTGTATATTGGTATATATACTATTAGATGTTGTATATGTTTTACACCCGCGCTAGTCCAGTCCCCGCTCCGTCGTTAGTTAAGTAACCTAACGGGTGATGACGGGACCCAGTGGCGAATGCGGATGGCATATACGTACATTTTATTTTTCGTTCTTTTCTGGTGTGATTGATTGATGGGACCGCATTGATTCTTATCAATGCAAGGATAAAACAAACCTATATTTGATGTTGTTGGAACAGTTTTAAAAAGTGTTATTACAAAGACGTTTCCTTTTGTTTTGCACAGTGATATTCAGTTAGAATATCCTGCACCCCATTCAACGAGGCAAGGGCCGAGATCCCTTCACCGGGAGTGACCCCTTGGACAGAAGTTTACGTCAGGGTAATAACTTCACTATAGTCGATTACAAGTTGCTTTGCATCGCGGTATTCAGTTGGAATATCCTGCACCTCATTCCACGAGGAAAGAAGCCGAGATCCCTTCACCGGGAGTGACCTCTTTAGCAAAAGGTTTTCGCCACTATATTTTTATAAAAAGCTATCAGGTTCCTTCAGCGATATCAAGTTTGTTACGTTAAAGGTTTTTTCGCCAAAAACCAGCCGTAGCCCTCCGTCATTTCTTTTGGGTATTCAGTAGTATTCAAGCTATGTATTTTGACCAACGCCAAGGCATAGTGTTTGGTAGCTGCTGGGTATTCATTTGCTGCATAGATAGATGAGTTGGTTTGGGACAGTCGTTCTGCCATTTGGCCAACGTCAGGGGCATGTGCGGGTGGGTTCAAATTAACATGGATAGTGACGGGTAGAACTTGGCATGTGACTTATGACATTTTGACCAACGCCAAGGTCATAAGAGCATGGGGCAAAAATTCATATCGGGAGTTTCTAAAGAAACTGAAACTTGCCAAGTATGCGCATACCTTCTGGAGTATGATAACATGAGTGGATTCTTTCACGTTATCATGCGATGAGAGTTGGATCCCGATTCCCACTGATGAGTTGGTTTACTCTTCGGTTGATCCCGATTGATTCTTCTTTTAGGTTTGGAGGAGAATTTGACGGTACAGTGGGAGGTTTCCTGATTAGATAAAGTGATAACCATTCTGATCTAGGTTAGAGTGCACGCAGAGTGTTTCTTTTTCTCTCTCTCTTTTTGGCAGCGACCATTGACCGACCCTAGACTATGACTCAGTGACCAAGTTGACCGAACCTTCTTAAAATACTGGCTTTTGGATTGTCTATAGTTGCATAAGTCATTGCCGCTCCTTCTTTTACCCTTTGCATTTCTCAGAACACCCCGTATTACTACGGACATCCACTTCCATTGAATAGATCCATCGTATGGTTATATACGAACTCGGAGGGACTTCTTCGAGGATGGATCCAGGTTCAGGAGAAATAGAATTGGTTTATTCAGTTGTCTTTTATTATCACCTTCTCTCAGGTTGCGAGGGCTCCTTAGTTGAGGAGAGTACACCTATTACGCTTATTGGATAGTCTTCTTCCAAACCATAGGCAAGTGCCGAAAGGTAGGGAATGAAGAAAACCAATTAGCCTAAGTAGGGTGTACAGAAGGTAATAACTAAAGATAAAATAAAGGGATTAGAAAGAGGGCAAAGTAAATTGCGACTGTTATCATTCACGACCAAAACACGTACTTCATCGCCACTCCTATTTCACCTTTGCTTTTTTCCCCAGTTCGGGAGAAATAGAATAAGGTTTTATTCAGTTGTCTTTTATTATCACCTTCTCTCAAGTTGCGAGTACTCCTAGGATTAGGAGAGTACACCCATTATGCTTACTGGATAGTTTTCTTCCAAACCATAGGCTGGTGCCGAACGGTAGGAAAGGAAGAAAACCACTTAGCCTAAAGGGGTGTACAGAAGGTAATGAATAAAGATAAATAAAGGGATTTGGTGAGAAGGCAAAGAAATATACGGTTAAAGTCATGAATTGGATTTTGGAAGAGACATTACTATGAATACCAGGATACCCCTTTGAAACATTTTTTTGTTTCAGTGCATTGTTAATGGAAAACTGATTTCCCGATTAGATACTTACTCCAGGGTATGTATTTACCAGGTATGATTCTCACATCTGTATGGTTTTACAGATGATGAGTGGGAGTAGGTTATTGGGAATAAGGTGATCATCCTCATTATATCGGAATTCGTTGTAATTGGTGATATTTGAGGAAGTCGCCTGAGTTTTTGCCAGACGGCATGTATTTGGTTTTGAATATTCGTTGTTGTGCACCAATTTCAAAATGATATATCTGTACGTTTATTTTTATAAAGTGAGATATAACTTTTTGAAATTATGTCTGTGACATTTACCTATATCAGTTGACGATTGGGTAAGGAGCATTGAACAACGGAGTAGTTCTTAACCATAAGTACAGTTTTCAACCTACGACGCACAGGTTTTGAGTTATTCAACTCAGCGGACTTATACAGAGTATTGTATGTTGTCCAGTGTCCATCAGGACAAAGGGGTTGGTCCTCGTACTCTGTTCTGTTTACTTGTAACTTCTCTAGTTTTTAGACAGGTGTTTCGTAGAAATACAATGTCTAAGTTTTGAGAAGTTGTGGGTATAGGAATAAAGTAGAGAACCAGGTGTCGCAAGTATCGAGATTCTTCAAAGAAATTGAAGATGTAGATTCTTGTGATTGGTATTCAGTTGATAGTAATGGTTTTGAGAAACTTGTTTCTCTTTCAGGTTACTCATAGTTGGATGTATTCCTAAGTTGAGTAATGCTGATTAGTCTCTCACCATTAAGTTGATATGCACTGGACACAGCTGCATGATTAGAATCTGGATCCAATTAAATAAGTGTCAAAGTTTCTATATTGGATATAGAATGGTTCATATCTTAACGATGTTAAGGTACGGTGAGTTGTCCAGCTTATGCTTAAAACCAGACACTGGATAACTCAAGGCACGTTTCTGTAATGGCAGTTTGTGGGTTGACCCTGGCTTTGACGAGGGTTGACTTTCTACCATCTGATAGATCAATAGTGATATTGTTCTTGACTCGCCACAGTTTTAGTAAAATGGATTTTTTCAGAAAACAGTAGTGGGAGTATGGTAGAACTGGAAGTGATTCCAGAACCACAAACGATTACGGAAAATTTAATAGGACCTATATATTCAATCAGGTTTGACATTCTATTAGCCACTCCACAGATATGGAGGGTAACCTCAGACACCCAAGAGGTACTCCGGTAGCCTCAAGGACGGTGACAGGGAGGTTCTTGTTTACCCAGACTTGACACTACTATTGTTTCAGGCTATGAGACCCGGCAGGAGGTTAAGTATAGCGTCGTTCTAAACTAGCTTTAGAAGTGTACGTATATATTATTCTGCCAGAGGGTTGTCGTAATCAGTGGGAGCAGCTGAAGCATAGTGGGCAATTAGCTTATTTCTATTTATAGGCTTGAGCAGATATAGCGGAGATAAGATCATCTATTTTTGATGTGCCAGTCATGGGTTTGACTTCATCAGAATAGGGGATGGATCTGTTAAAAAGGTAGTAGGGTGTGATGTCCTGGTATTTGGATGACATACACAGAGTAGGAAGTAAAATTCCTATACTACGATCGGTTATACTGTGGTCGTCACACAGTTATTTCTTCACACAGGATATGGATATAATATCAGACATTTTGGTTACTAGATCTATGGTTTTAGATCTAGATTTGGGTAGCTTCCCAATGTGGTTACTTTGACAGTATTCTAATAGTATTTTAGAATAGATGACTCCTGGCATGGTGGTGTACCTGCAGGTGATGGAGTCACCCTCTCTAAAGGTGTCTTACAGACTAAAGGGGAGAGGGATGTGCATGATTGGCAGATCACTTGCTTAGGCAATTGAGTCAATCGTGAGATGTCAAGTACCACACCAGATGTTGTTTTTGCACTAGATGCAATAAGTTTATATTAACCCAATCCTGAAGAACATAAGGAAGCAGTTTTAAAACATAAGTGAATATTCTACGGATTTGATGACGGCAGCCTCCTTCGGGAGACGGTTATCATTCCAGGCTTCAAAGGTGACATGGATGACAGAGTGATTGTCAGAGTTATAGTTTTCCCTCTGACGAGGGACAGTATTATGGACAGTTGGTCCAAGAGGATACTATGGGAGGCATGGTGCTGGAAACTGATTAGGTTCAGTTATCGATACAGTCTAGGAAGTTTGGATTTGTAGTTCATTTATGAACTAGGTCTCATCAGATATCCAGACATATTCTAAGACAGGTATTACTCGTTTTGGGAGATGGCTTTCTCCGCGAACTTGAGATTTAGAGAGATATAGAAAGAAACATCAGGGCGGATCCACACACTGAGGCTATTTCTCGAACACAATAGTTTTACAAACGGGTTTTGTGAAACTGATTAGTAAAGGAGTTGGAGGTTCGGTATCACACGGGCTGTGAGTATGCGACATCGTAATAATTAGCCTTAAGTGCAAGTAGGAGATTGTTGGATATAGTGCCTTCAAAGTCAATTATTGGATCGCAGGTACGTGATTGCAATGATTGAGGGAGGACCTATACCGATATGACAGTCTTGCTCGAGATGATAGTATGTTATCTAGTTTGTCTTTATCATCGTATATATGCTTTAGTTCACTATTGAATGATGATAGAGCCCATAGGATTCTTGCTTGACTGCCAGCAGTATGATGGCGATCATATACGTGGGAGCTGGGGTCTGTAAGCACATCCTTAAAGTGTCCCTAGTCGTGGGAGTTTCGAGACAGGGCATCGATACTCCGGAGTAGACTAGTGTATACAGTCGATACCCTGACGAGGGGCGGTGGCCGGTCTCACAAGCCACTGGTGTCAGTTGGATCACCTAAGATGTATACAGGTGCTCATTGGGTTATGAGTACACCGGACAGGACTCGCCGGGAACATGCTAGTTGGTATTATATATATCGTCAGATAGCAGTTCCCTGGTGACATGTATACAGGTTAGTTTGTCGACCTGAGATCGTCATTTGCCTCATGTGAGATCCCACTGTGCTTAGATTACTACCCTACCATGCTCAAAGGAGACGTGCAAACAGGTTTTAGTTGGGTATAGTCCCGAGCCACATGGAGGCAGTGAGCGGATCGTCGGGGATTCGTCTCTTCCGGTATTGGGGGTTGATGTCGCACAGTGCACGGGTGGCCATCACTAGAAATCCTCGGCCGAGGTAGTGGAGAATTACTGATTTGGATCGGTAGTTTCTCAGGAGGTGATGGGCTTCATACCGACACGAATTATCGCATTATTAGGGGTCTGACTCTATCCACCCCCCTAGACTCGATATGTGATACTCTTAGACGAACGGACCAGAATGTACGGATATTGTCACTGTCAGGCTCAGTAGGGTTTTTGGATGAGTTCGCTCGTCAGCTTCCCTTCCGATCAATACATAGGCAACCGTTACGTACAGCTTGTAACTCTGACGTGCTAGTGGTTATACCCAGTGCCAGTGTGTTGATGAGTCATTAGAGTCCCCCACAGACAGTTTCCCATGTTCGGATGAAACGTTGTAGAGGCCGTATGGTTTTATGGCAGGGTTCGAAAAATGCACGTGCGTTTACGCACGTGTCATATTTCGGGTAGATAATACTGGTAGGCTTTGGTTTAAGCTGGATCCGAGTATTATACTTTATAGATATAATATCTTTGTCTCAGTAGCATTTGTATTCGGTCGTAATACAAATGCGGGTATATTTATACCATTACGGGGTTATCCTGAAATTCGTTTCAGGATCGCTTTTGGAAGTTGCCAGTTTCCAGTTTTCTATCGCCCGTATTTAATATTCGGTTAAATACGGATTTATCTTTTCTTGATGAGTGTGGAAGGTTCTAGAAGTTTCTAGATGGTGACTAGGATGATGAGGTGGCTAGTGAGTCATTAGTGCATTAATTGTTCAATTAATATTTTGATGACTAGGGTTTTTGATTCAATGTATGCAATTAATGTTTGTGCAAGGTGTTAAGTTGAATCATTCATATCATTAAATGTTGCGGTCACCTCCCCCTCCTACACTCACCCCCCACCTCCATAAGTGGCCGGCCCCTTTTCACAATTGAGGATGGTTGTTCATTTGGAAAAAAGATTAGGGTTTTGCTTCATGAAAATTAAGATTGCTCATTTCTCATTTTCACCCAATCCAAAAGGCAACTTCATTAACCGTTCATCCATACCTTTGGATGTAACGGGACAAAGTGTTCTACTCATTCTCTACATCAATCTTGGTCATCTCTTTTAGCAAACTTGATGATCGAGTTGCCTCGGTCCAGAAGCGGGAGCCCGTTTAAAGATTCGTCGACGTGGTGCCACCTGGACGAGAAGACTGGAGATTCATGAGATCGGAGCAGCCGCAACAAAGCGTGGGATGATGATTGAAGACCGAAGGACTCGGATCGTTCGGTATAACATTTCTACCCACTTTGTAGTTTGTTAGTTTAGCTTTAATGAAAGATCCGGGTTATAGTATACGATAGCGCCAGTTAAAAAGTTTTTGTTCCGCATCTGGCGTCTTTTAGACGGCCGGGGCGCTACCGTGTACTTACACATCCATCGCCCATCATATGGGTCAAGAAGCGCATACGCTAGTCTACTCTGGAGTATCGATGTCCTGTCTTGGTACTCCCACTACTAAGACCATTTGAAGGATGTACTTGGTGACTACACTGTCCCCACTAGTATGATCTGCATCATAGTCCCGGTAGTCAAGTACTCATCCTAAGGGCTTTATCAACATGTAACATAGAGACAATCAGAGTACATGTTTAGATAAAGAGTAACCAGATAGTATACTATCATGTCGAGCAAGAAAGTCCTCCCTATATATGTCCAAGCATCCACTACAGTATACAACACCTGTACAGTAATGGCCTCTAGGGCATACATATAACTAACAATCTCCCACTTGCACTAGGGCCTTCTATTGTAGTATCTCATACCCAACAATAAGTTATGGTTGAAGTATCTCATACTCAACCATCTCATAAAAGTCTCTACTGGGAAATAGGCCTTTGTGAGTGGATCCGCGCTGTTGTCCTCTGTGTCTACACTCCTAACCTCGATCTCCCTAGAGATCAACCATCTCCATGATCAGGCGATACTGCCTAAGAATATGTCTGGATCTCTGATGGGATGGGGATTACTTGGCATAAGCCACAACTCCATTGTCATACAATGGCAGGAACGAAGTTCATCTCATGAACTAAAATATATATCCAGACTGCCTCTTTGGTAGCATCCTTGGTAACGATGTATCTTGCCTTTAATCATCTAGTAAGTCACGGTATCTAGCTTGGAACTCTTCCAACATACCGTCCCTCCACTGAGGGTAAAGACAATGCCTGCGACTGACATCCAGTCGTCCTTATCACCCTAGAACCTTTCTAGTGATTCTCCCCAGGATCGATTGATACCATCTCACTACAACTAGTGAGAATCCTAATATCCAATTAGATCTATCTCATAGATCCAAAACTCAGGATTTAGGTGGCATCACTTTGATTCTTATGGAGAATCCTTATGATAAGAGGAGATTGACCGAGCATAGCATAGGAAACTCCTTCCCTATCAAGAGTATGTCATCCACGTACTATACGAGGATCACCACTATACTCCCTACTACCTTTTTGTATATACAAGGTTCATCTACCATTTTGATGAAGTCAAACTCGTTGACTACTACATCAAAACAGACGTTCCAACTCCGTGATACCTTATTTATCCCATAAAATATCATGCTCACTGTTCCCCTCCGAACGGCGGCCTGCGACGTCGGGACGTCACGTGCCTGAGGTTCGGGGCAGATGCTATTTGGTTTTTATCCGTCCACCTCTTCGAAGATGCCAAGTTGATTTATGGCACCGTGTATCGAAGGTTTAGACGGATGCGGCCGATGTAGCAGACTTTGTCAGATTCCCCCTCGCTTGAGGGGTTTTTGATTGTGGGGACGCTCTTCCCTGCAGGCGCAAGCCCCTGCAGTTAATTACGCTACCGCTTTGCGGTAACAACTTTCTCCTTCTCCAGAATTTCACTTCGTGTCGTGTATGTTTATTTTGTTTGTGGTTGCCCGTGGATTGTATACGGAGACTGAGTAATACCGTCGCCCGTAGGACGTGGATTAGTCCAAATCCGTGTTTGCTTAGATTTGAGTTTGGTGTTTTTAGTTTAAGGATGCATTAGTCGCATTGCGACTAAGATCAACTTAAACATTCGTCAAGGGTACGTTAGTCTTGCTTTGGACTAAGATCAACCTGACGTGGTGATTCATTTAATTTATGGCCATCGGGACTCATCACCTCTCTAACATCGTTGAAGGATTACAATGATAGGTGTCAGAGGAGCTCAGAGATGTACCCTTGAACCAAAGCTGATTGAGGGTTTTATAGTCCATTTAAGTGCTTAAGGATACGTTAGCCGTATTTGGGGCTAAGATCAACTTAAACGGGATCGTTTAGATCCGGCAAAAGAGCAATTGGCTCTATTGTTCCAGTTTAGGGACGTAGTGGTCTATATTCCAGTTTAGGGACATGGTGGTCTATCGCCAGTTTAGGGACGTGGTGGTCCGTTATTAGTTTAGGGACGTTTCGGTCCATATTAGTTTAGGGACGTTTCGGTCCATATTCCAGTTTATGGACGTGGTGGTCCATTATTAGTTTAGGGACGTTTCGGTCCGATATTAGTTTATGGACATTTCGGTCCATTATTAGTTTAAGGACGTTTCGGTCCAACATTAGTTTATGGACATTTCGGTCCATTATTAGTTTAAGGACGTTTCGGTCCAATATTCCAGTTTAGGGACGTGGTGGTCCATTATTAGTTTAGGGACGTTTCGGTCCGATATTAGTTTATGGACATTTCGGTCCATTATTAGTTTAAGGACGTTTCGGTCCAACATTAGTTTATGGACATTTCGGTCCATTATTAGTTTAAGGACGTTTCGGTCCAATATTCCAGTTTAGGGACGTGGTGGTCCATTATTAGTTTAGGGACGTTTCGGTCCGATATTAGTTTATGGACATTTCGGTCCATTATTAGTTTAAGGACGTTTCGGTCCAACATTAGTTTATGGACATTTCGGTCCATTATTAGTTTAAGGACGTTTCGGTCCAACATTAGTTTATGGACATTTCGGTCCATTATTAGTTTAAGGACGTTTCGGTCCAATATTCCAGTTTAGGGACGTGGTGGTCCATTATTAGTTTAGGGACGTTTCGGTCCGATATTAGTTTATGGACATTTCGGTCCATTATTAGTTTAAGGACGTTTCGGTCCAACATTAGTTTATGGACATTTCGGTCCATTATTAGTTTAAGGACGTTTCGGTCCAATATTCCAGTTTAGGGACGTGGTGGTCCATTATTAGTTTAGGGACGTTTCGGTCCGATATTAGTTTATGGACATTTCGGTCCATTATTAGTTTAAGGACGTTTCGGTCCAACATTAGTTTATGGACATTTCGGTCCATTATTAGTTTAAGGACGTTTCGGTCCACGAGTTTAAGGACCCCGCAGTCCATATCGATGTGTGGCCGTTGGGACCCGTCACCTCTTTGACGTCGTTGAGGAATTACAACGACGGATGTCAAAGGAGTTCGGAGATGTACCCTCGAACCGGATGTAAATTGATTTAAAAGAGCCATTTTGCTCAATCAATTTAATTTAAGGACTTATGGCCAAAATTGGGCTAAGTCCAGTTGAAATGTTCAACATTTTATTTGCATTGTATTTTTTATTTAGGCTCTACCCACAAAAGATATAGAGTATCAGTTTCTTTTGGGCTCTGCCCATTTGCAAAGTATCTACTTCGTTTGGGCTTTGCCCCTTTTTAAAATGCATGGCATTCTGAATATTTTGTTTGGGCTCTGCCCATTTATAAATGATGCAAAGCATCTGTTCTTGTTTGGGCTCTGCCCCTTAAAATAATGCATTTGCGCTTTGCGCTAAGTAATGAGCGCAAGTCCATATGGTGATGACACGTGTCGTGCTCTGATGAGCGCAAGCGCACTAGCGCAGTGCAATGCGCTGTTGCGCTGCTGACACGTGGCGCGCTCTCAGCGAGTTGCGCCAATTCCAGAGAGCAAAGCTCTATCTTAAGGGCGCTTAGCGCAAGTGGTTTTATGGCCGACACGTGGCGCTCTCTTAAGAGCGCAACGGTGCAACTTGGAAGTGCAAAGCACTAAGAATCTTTTTAGATTCAAAAAGGGAAGTGCAAAGCACTGTTTAAGTTCTTGATCTAAATAAGATCAAAGAAAAATAAATTTTTTCTTTATTCGAAGAAACAGAGGTTCATAAAAGTGCAAAGCACTATTCTCTTATTTTTTTATCGTTTTTAAAGAACCGAAGGTTCACAAGAAGTGCAAAGCACTGTTTTCCTTTTTTTTTTTTATATAAAGATCATTGATCTTATATTTTTTTAGACTAATGGTCTTTTAGAAGGAATTTCTTCTAATCCATGAAGGTTCTTTACCTTTTTCTTGAAATCTTCTTGGAGTTCTTTCCGTTTGAGGTTCTTGAATTCTCAAGAGAAAACTCGATGCCTTTGAATTGAGGCCTAAGGTCCTTTTTATAGTGCTCACAAATTAGTTAAATTTGTTAAAGAGATCATCCTCTGAGTGATTTGGGGAATTTTCCCTACCGTTGGATCTTTGATCCAAGGGCTTCTGCCTTGCAGAAGAAAATCTTCTTGTTTCAACAAGAACAGAAAAGATTTCTTAAAAATCTTAATTTAATTTGGCGCAGATGCCCCAGCGCATGACACGTGTCGCGCAGCGCAGAGCGTAGCGCAACTGCGCTAGTGCATCTGCGCTGACACGTGTCGTGCAGCGCAGAGCGTAGCGCAACTGCGCTAGTGCATCTGCGCTGACACGTGTCGTGCAGCGCAGAGCGCAGCGCAACTGAAGCGTTGCTTCAGGCAAATAGAGCTCTGCTCTGATTGGGCGCGTCTTCTTGGGCGCAGCGCTGATACATCTGCGCCTGACACGTGGCGCGTTGCGCTCAGCGCAAAGGATCTGAAGCGTTGCTTCATTTATTAAATTTTTGAGAATCAGAAGCGCCGCTTCATCTCCTCTTTTCAAGTCAAACTTGTATTCCCAAAATTCTGATTTCCCGGGCCTTGGCAATGATTTCATTGTGCACAGAATTTTCTGTGCTTGGGTCTATATATATAACTCAAGGCTGAGCCTTTTCTTCTCTCATTTTCAGAGAACTTCTTCGATCATGGCTTGCAACCGCCCTCATGCCTGCCGACAACCATGGGAGGTGCCGATCCGGGACATCGTTCCTCGTTTTGCTGCACGTCTGGTGGACCCTTCTCTCTCGGACGAGCAATGCGACGCTGCAATGCACGAGCTTTTGACTCGTGTGGGGTCTCCTCTCCCTCCGAATTCCATTTGGCTTCGGATGATCCTTGCCTCGGCGCTTGCCGACATTCCCCCTCCTCCAGCAGAGATGTCCTCAGCAATGCTGGATGCCGCCGAAGATAAGATTGAGTGCTTTCTCGAAGCGCACTTGATCACCAAACCCTTGAGGGACTGCTCTTTCCACTTGCTGAGCCAGATACGGGCTCGTCGAGTCGTCATCGCCACTTTCTCCCAGGAATGCGGCGTCGACCGTTGGATGGCTACCCCTCGGGAAGATCGCCGCTTCGACGCGATGGAGAAGGCGGAGAGGGAGCTGAATAATTTTCTTTTCCTTTTTGTGAACCCTTGTCTCTCTGATCCCGTATTCGGTGATCTTTTTTAAATTTAATAATAAATAAATGTTTTGATTAAGTATTTTATTATCTGTTAAGTGTTCTTTTTATTTGAACTCTTTGTTGTGCTTGTGCATCGTATTTTAATTTGTTGTTATCAAGTGCATGTAATTTTGCATGGCTAAATTGCCTTTGGCACTTAGCCCCTTTTTCTGCACTAGCGCATCTGCGCTGACACGTGTCGCGCAGCGCAACTGTGTTGCCACGTGTCGCACGGCGCAGAGCGCAGCGCGGCGCTTCCTTTAACAGAGCCTTGCTCTAATTGGACGCGCTGCGCTAATGTATCTGCGCTGGACACGTGGCGCAGAGCGCTAGCGCAAAGGATCTGAAGCGTTGCTTGCTTTAAACAGAGCTTTGCTCTGATTGGGTGCGCTGCGCTAATGTATCTGCGCTGGACACGTGGCGCAGAGCGCGCAGCGCAAAGGATCTGAAGCGTTGCTTCCTTTAAACAGAGCTTTGCTCTGATTGGGTGCGCTGCGCTAATGTATCTGCGCTGGACACGTGGCGCAGAGCGCGCAGCGCAAAGGATCTGAAGCGTTGCTTCCTTTAAACAGAGCTTTGCTCTGATTGGGTGCGCTGCGCTAATGTATCTGCGCTGGACACGTGGCGCAGAGCGCGCAGCGCAAAGGATCTGAAGCGTTGCTTCCTTTAAACAGAGCTTTGCTCTGATTGGGTGCGCTGCGCTTGAGACTTGAAGCGTTGCTTCGAAAATTTAAATTTTGAATTCAAACAGAGCTTTGCTCTGATTGGGCGAAACAAATGCCCCCCCAACGTTGCGCTCACGTGGCGCACACGTGAGTGCAACGGTGGCAACCCCTTCTGACCGTTGGATTGAGGGGGAATTCCAAGAGGCGCAAGCGCCTTATAAATAGGGCCTTTTAACCCTTAGAAAATCTCACCATTTTCTTGGATTTAGATTTTCAGAGCTCTGCTCTTTGCTTAAGAATTTCAGAGCTTTGCTCTTGTTTTCAGAACTCTAGAGCTTTGCTCTTATCTCTCAAAGTTTAGAAAACTTTTAGGTAATAACTAATTTTAAAATTAAATTAAGTTAATTTAAATCAATTTTAACCAATAGAGCTCTGCTCTCATGGATCTTTTGATCTGAAGAAATTCCTTTTAGGGTTTCATTAACAGAGCTTTGCTCTCACAAATCCATAGATCTACAGAGATCTTATTCATGGGTTCTAACCCATGAACAGAGCTTTGCTCTTTGAATCAAATGTAGATCTTTTAGATCTGAAACAAATGAAGAATTTTTCTATAAGCTTTCGTGGATCTTTTTTTTTATTTCAGAAATTTTAATTTTAAATTTCTTTTCAAAAACTTGCTTTTTGATGGAGTATTATAGAGCTAAGCTCTTTCTTAAGGAATTTTAATTCTTTTGAGACCAGAATTTGACAAGTGTCACTCTGTGACAGAGCTTTGCTCTGAAAGAGGAGATTCTCTCCTTGTCTCTAGGGATTCTCTCCCCCTTTTTTATTATGGGAATGTTCCCCCTAAGGACCAACTGACAATCTCATCCAATGATGAGTTTGTCTCTTTAATTGACGTATTGTCATTTAGATTTTGTGGGTCCCTCTTTGGTCCCCTACTCACTGCACTGGGGTGCGGTGTAATTAATTAATTTTGATTTTAATTAATGCCTTTTCTTCTTTCAATGTCAAACGTTGGGATTACAACACTGACGGCTACATTGCTCTTTTTGCAGCGATCATGTCTGAAGACACTTCATTCCCGTTTGTCCGCTCGGAGGAAGGATTCCCAGAGGCGCCTTTGGACCGTGAGGTCCTGACCATGATCAAGGCATACGACCCTGAGCATAAGAGTCTCCACCTCTGGGGGTCGTGGTACAATCAGATCATTATGGGCCGACGGAGCTTTACATGCGCGGTGCCGTCGGAACCCATAACGGCGATTCATTATGCTACCCCACCCTCGGTGCAGTATGCCGTGGAGCTGGCAGACTGGACATCAAAAGGTTTTCTACATCCCGCTATAGATGCAATACCGGTCCAGCGTCCTATGGTTTTGGACATCCTAGGACGTCGTATCTGTCAAGGTGAAGCGCGGCCTTGGGGGCAATCGTATAACCTTGGTTTGATTCCCCGCCACCCGATTGGCTATCTGCCATGGGCCCGGTATATCCTGTCGATGAAGAAGTCACAGTTGATAAGACTAGGATTGTACACCGCAGTCTACGTCTCTCTCTTCCAATATCCTACGCTCCCTACCTGGTGGCTCAAGGCCTTCTTGGAGCAATGGAATATTCCCACCCACACTTTCCTTGCCATGGATCGGGAAGTGTCAATTTCTCTGGAGGAATTTGCGGAGGTATCCGGCTTACCGGTGATGGGGGAACATTATGAGGAGCTGCTCCCAACAGACGTGTACGTTTTCGGAGCTAGGCCAATGGTAAGGGGGGTCACTCCGGATACTGCTGTTCAACACCAGTTCCCAAGCTTAATTAACGTGTTGAACATATATGAGTCTCTCTTCGTTGAACATGGGAGTCGAGGAGTTAACTTTGAGGATTTCATTGCTCGGTTCCTTCACCCCAACGCCCTCTCTGCGGCCACTGCCAAGTCTGCCACCCTCGAGGACCCTTTCGGTTTAGGTTTGGATAACCTGCCGGCGAACGAAATAGGTCAAAAGGATTTCTTTCTTCCTAACTTTCCAACCGTGTCTCTTGCAGAAGTAGCGGCCCCTGGGATGGATGAGGAGACCTTTTTCTTGGGGTTTCTCGGGTTATGGTTGAGTTGGTTCGCTATCCCAATGCACTCTCATCGAATGCGACCCTCTGTCTTTTATCCAGCACATCGGATGGTCATCGGGGTGAAGGTAGCTGTTGGGATCGCCGGCCTGGCACACTTATACCACGGTCTCAGTCGAGCGGCGAATGCCAGTGAGCCCGGGGTTTTGCATGTGGTCTTCCCGATGCATTACTTCGCGTCGTGGCTCGAGTTACACACGGCGGGTGTCTTCGGGATGCACAAGAGGCCCTCGTTCTTTGACAAGAGCGGTTTTCCTCGCATTATACAACTGATCGGTGCATCAATTGTAAACCCTTCACAACGGAACGCTAGGGGCTTGCTCCTTCGCCCCCATACCGTCGAAGCCGGGATGTCCTTTGTCGATAAGGTGTTGACCGTTGGAAAGGTGTCTACCACCGTGACGCGGCCATTACAGGATATCTTTAAGGATGGAGCTTCTGTTTTAACGGCCCGGGAGACCCTCCACTTATATTCCATTAGACCGGGCTTTTTAGTTTTTAGGCAGAATGATGTGGCAATTTTTATGAGGTATAACCCACATCGTTTTGCTCAACAACTGGGCTACGATCAAGGGGTCCCCTTGGAAGCCTTTTTGGTGGAACCAGCTGCCACTGAAGAGGGGATGGAGAACGCCTTGCACCATTTCATGCGCGTGAATACGACCTCTCGTTTTTTTATTAATGCGCCGACTTACGCTCCGAGACTCCTCAATGTGTACAAATACTGGTACAATCATGCGACAGGGGCAGTCATAAAGGAGGAAAGGCGACTGTTGGTTGATCGTAAGGGTGCACCTCCAGGTACCGATCGCAACGCTCCCTTGGTTCCTAGGACCCTAGTAATCGCTCCCTTAAAAGATGCCGGGGGCAGACCATCACGCGCGCAAAGTCCTCCACGTGAACTATCACCTCCTGATATCGCGGAAGTACCTCCTGCACCCTGTGCTCAGGCGGAAGCAGTGGTTGTACCCTCACCGGAGTCTGGCATGGGTGCGGACATCGGGACTCGTCGTCCCAGAGCAGCTGCTAAACGGAAGTCGATCCCTCGCGGGCCCAGGGTCGGAGGGCAAAAGAAAAAGAAGTCGCTCTTTGCAGCGGACGCTGCGTTCGGCCAGGAACCCCACGCTCCTTATTCCGAGGGTCTGCTCGAATACGGGACTAACGCGGGATTATTGATGCCGCTGCCGGACGATACAGACTTGGAAGCTGCTCTCAGAGCTTCAGCATGGCTGGTGAAGCGTGATGCGTGGCTGGCTAAGCTTGCGCAATCAGGTAACTAGTAGTCACTTTTTCTTTATTGCAACGTATTTTCTTCGTCATTTATATATATATTTACTTTTTAACTAACGCTTTTTCTTTCTTTTCTTTCAACAGGGATTACCGATGAAGAAGCCATTGCCGCTTCTCTGAAGACTTTCCAGGAGGAGGAACGTCTCAGAGAATCTATGGGTCTGAGTAAGTTTCGATTCATCGAATTTTTTCATTTTCCTTGCGTTATGGTCGACCTAACCTTTCCATCTTAATTGCAGGGACTTCAATGCCGCTCCCTCCTAGCGACGCAGATGTTCTACCAGCGGCCGATGTTCCTGTTTCCTCTAGGACACCGCAGGAGGCTCATCTCGGAGAGCCGATGAGAGATGCCTTGAAGGCTCTGGAGGCATCCCTGAATGAAGATGATGATGCCTTGAAGGAGGCATCACGGAGGTCCCTCATGACCGCTCGGGAGGAGAGGAAACGGTTGAGGCGTGAGGCGAAGGCGCGTAGGGCTGCCTTGGCTATGGGAGCGGGCCCTAGCACCGTTCCTCGAGCTGATACTCCCTCTGAAGAGGCCCCTGTCGCCCTGTCCACTGCCCGCAGAGGGGTGGCACGTGCAGCTCGGAGCGCGAACGGTAAATCCGCCTCAGGTAATGTTTCTCTTGGAGTTTTTGTTATAAGTATCTTAATGTCGTTTGTCCTTACATCTCTCATCTTGCAGGACCAAGTCCGATCGAGGGGGAGGCGGAAACCGTCAATCTCGAAGGGACAGAGAGGGCAGTACCTGCCGAACTCGAGCCGACGGTGGGCAACGTCGTTGTGGCTTTGGAGCTTGGGGTAGAGGTTGAGGGGCCTGCAGCCGATAAGGTCACGGATGCTGAACCCGAAGTGGTGGCAGATGACGTGATCATTATAACTGAGCCCAGAGTGGCGGCGAATGAGGCGCTCGAGACCGGTGATCCCCCGGCGATGGTGGACGATACAACCGCCACTATTGAGCCTGAGATGGTAGTGGGCGAGGTGGCCACGATTCCTGAAGACGAGCCAACCGCTCCTTCTCTGGAATCTGGCAATACTCCAGTCATAGCTCTTCCCGTCTACGGTCCTCCGCCGTCTCCCGGGCTTGCGAGCACGACGACAGTCCCTATTGAATCGGGCGATGAGGCCACAGGCGGTGGTCTCATGTCGATAGAGGAGGGAGTCGTCTCTGTTTCCGCCGGGAGCTCCTCAGGTACACCTTAAGTTGTTGTTTTGTTTTTTTTTTATTTGCTTTACAATCTTTTCTGACAAGTTCATTTTTCGTAATGCAGGTGCAGCTAGTGTTGATGCCCCACTACTTGAGGGAGCTCCCTCCACGACTGCTTTGGCGATAGTTACCCCTCGGCCCTCTCTTACACCGTCAAAGATGTTGGAAGGTATGGGTTTATAACTTATTAATCCTATGTTTGAGATATACAGTTTATGTACTGAAGTCACACCGTTGTATCTTTCAGGAGTGCTTTTTGATCATCTCTATCAAGTGTTGCTCCCACACTTCTCCTTCCCATCTGAATTCGCCTCCCCGTCTGGTGGCGCTGGTGAGTACTTGTTCCCGATTGGTAGCTTTGTCTTTTTAGCGGTAGAATTATTTCCAACTCTCTCTTGTTGTGACTGCAGCGTTGCAAATCGAAGGGGGAGCAGGAAGATCGGCTGTGCCACCAGTCCTTCCGGACTTGCCACCTGTCTCCACTGGTATAGTAAACCATTTTATCAATGACTTCCTTCATATCTATTGAATCATCATCTAATCGCATTTCGTCTTTTTCAGCTGTCGTTTCAGTCTCAGTGCCTTTTGAGTCTCGTATTACAGTACCGGGTGGCCCTTCTCAGCGACGTCCGTCTTCGAAAGGTGCCGCAAATAGTTTGCGCATGCTGAGTGACTACATCGAGGAATTCGACATTGCGGCTCCGGTGTCTGCTGAGGATTTCGCCACGACGGTTAACCCGATGTTGGCGATATTTGCTACCTTTCATGACGAGGGTGCTGTTGCCTCTTGGGTTAACTATTGTCGGGAAATTGAGGCTTGCCTTCATCAGCTAGAGTCAATGCGCTTGTCTCCTGAGATTTTGGCCTCAAGCACTCAACGGGGAGCGTGGCTCGAGCAAAGCGCTTCTCATTTCCGTCATCTGGAACAAGAGGTGGTTTTGAGGCTGAAGGATTGCCAAGATTCTTCGAGCAGAACTGCTCGCTTGCGTGCCGAAGTTGAGACGAACGCTGCTGAGGTAAAGACCGTGTTCGAGGGTCTTCTGGAGCGCATGTCGAATGGGCTGAGACTGAAGCGGGCACTCGATATTGCCGAGCGTGACATCGCAGGCCGTGAGGCTGCTCATCAGGCTATGAGGGACCAGCTTGCTTCCGTCGCACAGCAGCGGGCCCAAGTGGAGGCGGAGTTGGCAGTGGTGGCCAATCGGGAAAAGGCATGGAAGGAAGTGTGCGAGCAATTGCTGGATCTGTGCAAGACGCTTCCTTCTCAGTAATTTTCTTTGTATCGTTGGTATTTGTAACATATATGTATATCTTGTATTCTTTAGTACGATGTATCCTAAACTCAATCAAATCTTATGAATGAAGGATGCATATTTTTTTGTAATGCCTTGTGTCATTTCTCCGTCTTTTCTTTCTTTTATTATCAGCATATCATCTTAGCGAACATGGTCGACGGATAGTAGGGCACATCTTGACTTTCCTAATAATCGGCGATGGCTTAGGTCGCAGGTTCAAATCTGCTGCCTGAGACTTTTCAACTCCATAAGCCGTGAGGGTCTCATAGAGAATTTTCTCCCTACGGATCGAGAGGATCTCGCAGGTGGGTTTTCTCCTTAGGAATCGTGAGGATTCCTAAGTGTGGTTTTCTCTTATAAGTCAAAAAGATCCTATAAGAGAATTTCTCCCTCTTGCGAGTCGAGAGGGCTCGCAAGCGGTTGTTTCCCTCTTTGCCGAGAATCGATTTCAGAGAGTGAGATCCGTGGATAGTATGCAAGAGACCATTTAGGATTGACTTGCAGGATCCCATTGCCCCTCTTACGAGTCGAAAAGGCTCGTAAGCGGTTGTTTCCCTCTTTGTCGAGAATCGACTTCAGAGAGTGAGATCCGTGGATAGTATGCAAGAGACCATTTAGGATTGACTTGCAGGATCCCATTGCTCAGGAAGCAAGTTTTTGAATCCTTACTGCCCGAGATGTGAGTCAAAGAAGCTCTCGTCACGGGGTGTTTGTATCCGTGAGTTGAGAAGTTTTGCGAGGGATTATTTGTTTCCCAAGCGCCAAGGATTATTTGTATCCTTGGGGTTTGAAACGAGTCGATGGTTCCCACGGAGGCGCTGGTGGCTCTGCGAGTCGACGTGGATCAGAAGGCTCTCGTCAAGGAGTGTTTGTATCCGTGAGTCGAGGAAATTGCTGGGATTATTTGTTTCCCAAGCGCCAAGGATTATTTGTATCCTTGGGGTTTGAAACGAGTCTATGGTTCCCACGGAGGCGCTGGTGGCTCTGCGAGTCGACGCGGATCAGGAAGCTCTCGTCAAGGAGTGTTTGTATCCGTGAGTTGAGAAGTTTTGCGAGGGATTATTTGTTTCCCAAGCGCCAAGGATTATTTGTGTCCTTGGGGTTTGAAACGAGTCGATGGTTCCCACGAAGGCGCTGGTGGCTCTGCGAGTCGACGCGGATCAGAAGGCTCTCGTCAAGGAGTGTTTGTATCCGTGAGTCGAGGGATTTGCTGGGATTATTTGTTTCCCAAGCGCCAAGGATTATTTGTGTCCTTAGGGTTTGAAACGAGTCGATGGTTCCTACGGGGGCACTGGTGGCTCTGCGGGTCGACGCGGATCAGAAGGCTCTCGTCAAGGAGTGTTTGTATCCGTGAGTCGAGAAATTTTGCTAGGGATTATTTGTGTCCCAAGCGCCAAGGATTATTTGTGTCCTTAGGGTTTGAAACGAGTCGATGATTCCCACGGAGGCTCTGGCGGCTCTGCGGGTCGACGCGGATCAGAAGGCTCTCGTCAAGGAGTGTTTGTATCCGTGAGTCGAGAAATTTTGCTAGGGATTATTTGTGTCCCAAGCGCCAAGGATTATTTGTGTCCTTAGGGTTTGAAACGAGTCGATGGTTCCTACGGGGGCACTGGTGGCTCTGCGGGTCGACGCGGATCAGAAGGCTCTCGTCAAGGAGTGTTTGTATCCGTGAGTCGAGAAATTTTGCTAGGGATTATTTGTGTCCCAAGCGCCAAGGATTATTTGTGTCCTTAGGGTTTGAAACGAGTCGATGATTCCCACGGAGGCTCTGGTGGCTCTACAGGTCGACGCGGATCAGAAGGCTCTCGTCAAGGAGCGTTTGTATCCGTGAGTCGAGAAATTTTGCTAGGGATTATTTGTGTCCCAAGCGCCAAGGATTATTTGTGTCCTTAGGGTTTGAAACGAGTCGATGATTCCCACGGAGGCTCTGGCGGCTCTACAGGTCGACGCGGATCAGAAGGCTCTCGTCAAGGAGTGTTTGTATCCGTGAGTCGAGGAATTTGCTGGCTTCTTCGGTTGAAATGAACCGTTGAGGTTTGGCTTCGTCGTTCGACGGAATCCGCTGGGGAAGTATGGTTTCTTCTTTGTTTACGCCCTTGGATTGTATACAGGGATCGATGTGACCTCGACTGTAGGGCCAAAGTTTTATCATTTCTTCTTTTATTTTATTTTATTTCCGCGATGCTCTATCATTTCAGCTTTTATATCGCGAAGGTCGCGATTGCCCAAACATTTCGGCAATTTTTCGCGGTGCCCAATCATTTCGGCTATTTTTATTTTTACTCGCTGCTTTTTATTGCGAGTTGCCCAATCATTTCGGCTATTTTGCATGCATACATTTTACTTGCTGCTTTTTATTGCAAGTTGCCCTATCATTTCGGCTATTTCGTATGCATGAGCGGCCTGCTGGCTTTTGCCGTAAACCTGAAATTGGACACCGATTTCGGCATCAGCACCGCTACAACTGTGATATTACCAGGAGCGAATCATCATTTGCCTCTGTCGTTGTCAAACAAAGGAGGCTTAGCGACCGGGGTTAAGGTCCCGTCGACTAAGGCTTTTGACTTCATGAGCCGTAAGGGTCTCAAAAAGTTATTTCTCCCTACAAGTCGTGAGGATCTTATAGGTGCATTTTCTCCTTAGGGATCGTGAGGATTCCTAAGTGTATTGTTCCGCTGTAAGTCGTAAGGATCCTACAGGAAGGTTTTCTCCTTGTAAGTCGAGAGGACTTACAAGTGTCGTTTGCTGTACAAGCACATCCCTAGTCATGGATGGGACTTTGTTAGGGAAATATTTATTTGTGCCCGTGGATTGTATACAAGGGTCAATATGAGCCGCTTGTAGGGCAGCATTGGAAGTTTGTGGGGGTTTGCTTAAGCACAGGTTTAGGTCTCTGTGACTTAAGACTTTCAAATCTTATGAGCCGTGAGGGTCCCATAAGAGAGTTCTCCTTACGAGTCGTGAGGATCTCGCAAGTGTATTTTCTCCTTAGGAGTCGTGGGGATTCCTAAGTGTGTTGCTCCCTTGTGAGTCGTAAGGATCTCACGCGGGTGGTTTCTCCTTATAAGGTCGTGAGGACCCTATAAGTGTCTTCAACGAGGTTGCGCCCTTTCAGGTTTTCACAAACACTCGCCGGTAGTCCTGTTGTTTTTACTCACGGAGCCCTTTCGGGTTTTCATCCGTGCCCATTTTGCTTATGGACTTACCGCTTTTTTTTTTTTTTTTTTTTTTTTTTTTTTATCTCGTCAGCCTAAAGATGATGTGGTAGTAGTTTAAAGACGTTTCGGTCTGTTATTAGTTTAAGGACATCTCGGTCCGCTATTAGTTTAAGGACATTTCGGTCCAATGTGGAGAGGGCTGACTACTGCTTATAAAGCTTGGGCTTAGGAAGACAGCGAGCGGACATAGTCGTCGTCATCTGCTATTGACCTAGGCTGTGGCCCATTAAGCGTAGTATTTCTTTAAGAAGCGACCGTTTATTGGTCTGAAGGGTCTTTCACCGTGCATGTCCATGAGTAGATAGGCCCCGCCCTGGTAGACCTTATCGATGATGTAGGGTCCTTCATAGTTTGGCTCAAACTTTCCCCGCTTGGCGCGATTGGGGATCATGGGCCTTTTGACCACTAGCACTAGTTCGCCTTGATGGAACGTTCTCGGTCGGGTCAATCTTTCGTATGAGCGCGTCATCTTTGCTTTATAAGCCTCTAGATTTTGTTGCGCTATGAGCCGTGTTCCTTCAAGGGCGTCAAGCTCCTCAAGCCGAAGGTGAGCATTTTCTACGTTCGTCAGCTCGTGGTGGACTGCTACTCGTAGAGAGGGTAGCTCTATCTCGAGGGGGAGTATTGCTTCCGTCCCAAATACCAACGCGTATGGCGTTGTTTTTGTGGCTGTCTTGAACGTAGTTCGATACGCCCAAAGAGCTTCTTGCAGCCTCTCGTGCCAGTCTTTTTTATTTCGGGATACTGTTTTCTTTATGATCTTCGTCAAGGTCTTGTTGAAGGCCTCAGCTAGACCGTTAGCTCGCGGATTATAAACTGATGAATATCTCCAGTCTATATTGTGCTGCTGTGCGAAACGGCTAATCTTATGACTTCGGTAGGCTGGCCCATTGTCAGAGATGATCCTTCTCGGGGTTCCGAACCGGTATATGACGTGCGTTTTGAAGAAATGGAGAATGTTCTCCGTCTTCACTTCCCTCAACGGTACCGCCTCCGCCCATTTGGAGAAGTAATCAGTCGTCGCCAAGATGAAACGATGTCCTTTTGACGATGCTGGTTCGATGGGACCGACTATGTCAGTTCCCCACATTTCGAACGGCCAACTAGCCACTGTTGGGTGCAGTGGATTAGGATGCTGATGGATAAAGTCCCCATGAATTTGGCACGAGTGACATTGTCCGGCGTATTCCAGGCAATCCTGCATCATCGTAGGCCAGTAGTAGCCCATCCGCTTTATCTTTAATTTCATTTTAGGGCCTGCTTGGTGGGAACCACAGAGTCCGTCGTGAACCTCTTGGACGACCCTTCTCGCCTCGTCAGGTCCTAAGCATCTTAGCCACAGAGAGTCGAATGACCTTTTATACAAAGTATCATTGACGAAGGCGAAAGACAGAGCCCGTTTCGTGAGCTGATGTCTTGTGGACGCTTCTTCAGGTATTCGGTGGAACTTGAAGTAATCTATGAAGACTTCTCTCCAGTCCTCGGTATTTTCCCTGTCTTTTGTTTGCAGGGTTGTCTCCTCTTCCGCTTCTTTTTCTTCAGACGATTTTGGAGATATTTCTGTTGGGGCGAGCACTCGACGGCTTTGTACTATGATTTTAACGTCGTCGAAGTTCTCGTCAGCCAGTTCTTTAGCAAGTTTGGCTAGTGCGTCTGCTTTGCTGTTTTCCGCACGCGGTATGCTTTCCAACGTGTAGGAGGGAATTTGGGTTAGCAGTTGCTGCACTTTTTCACCGTATTTTATTAATTCCGGTTTACATGTTTGGTAATCGCCGTTCACTTGACTGACGACCAATTGGGAGTCCCCATATATGAGGAGGCTCTCAATTCCCATATCGATGGCGATCTCGAGGCCTGCTATCAGAGCCTCATATTCAGCTTCATTATTCGTTCTCGGTTCTGTCAAGGAGAAGGCGAAGCGCATTATCCCTCCTTGTGGAGTCACGAAGATAAGTCCCACCCCCGATTTGATCATTGGTGTACTTTGTTTGTGCTTTTTCATGGAAGACGCTCCATCGAAATACAGCTCCCAACGGCTATCACCACTGTCGATTGCGTCAAACGCATGTCTGTCTGGAAGATCGCAATTTAATGGAGAATCGGCGGGTATGGGATGTTCAGCAAGGAAGTCGGCGATGGCCTGGCCTTTTACTGCCCTGAGAGGTTGATATGTTATCGAAAATTCCATCAAGAGTAGGGCCCATTTAGCGAGACGCCCTGTCAATATGGCTTTTGACATTAAATATTTGAGAGGGTCCACTTTTGAAATCAGACGGACCTCGTGCGCTAACGCATAGTGCCTAAGCTTTGTTAGTGCGAAGATCAACGCCAGGCAGTGTTTTTCAATGGGAGAGTAATTGCTTTCTGCCCCCAGCAGAACTCGACTTAGGTAGTAGAGTGCTCTTTCTTTCCCTTGGTCGTTCTCTTGTGCCCATAATGCGCCTAAGGAACCTTCGAGGGCGGTTGTATAAAGAATGAGAGGCTTCCCCTTAACCGGAGCAGCCAGCACCGGCGGGTTTTGCAGGTATTGCTTGATCTCATCTAGCGCGCCTTGGCATTTTTGATCCCAAACGAATGGGGTTCCTTTCTTCATCAGGTGACTATAGGGACGGCACTTTCCTGAAAGGTTGGCTATAAATCGCCGTATGTATGCGAGTTTCCCTTGGAGAGACCGAAGTTGCTTGAGAGTTCTCGGCGGAGGCATTTCCATGATCGCTTTAATCTTTGAAGGATCTATTTCAATACCTCGATGCCGAACAACGAATCCCAGGAATTTGCCCGAGGAAACCCCGAACGCACATTTAAGAGGATTCATCTTCAAGTTGTACTGCCGAAGACGTTGAAACACGGTCTTCAGATGCTCAAGATGTTCATCGTATGATTTGCTCTTGACCACGAGATCGTCGATGTAGCATTCGACGATTTCGTGTATAAGGTCGTCGAAAATCTTTGTCATGGCCCTCTGATAAGTAGCACCGGCGTTCTTCAAACCAAAGGGCATCACTTTATAACAAAATATACCAAGAGGAGTCCTGAAGGCTGTGTGCTTCTGGTCTTCGGGATGCATTTTTATCTGGTTATACCCCGACGAGCCGTCCATGAAGGAGAAAACCTCATGAGTGGATGTATTGTCTATCATAAGTTCAGTAACTGGCACTGGGAAATCATCTTTTGGGCAGGCTTTATTAAGATCCCGAAAGTCTACGCATATGCGCACTGTCCCATTTTTCTTCATCACTGGGACGATGTTGGCAATCCATTCAGGGTACTGAACTTCCTGAATGAAGCCAGAGTCGATTAACTTTTTGACTTCGGTGTTTATACTCATCTCAAGCTCGAGTCGCATTCTTCTCGGCGCCTGTTTGATTGGCTTGACGTCTGGGGATATTGCTAGTCTATGTACAGCAACTTCTGGATCTAATCCCGGCATCTCGGAATAGTTCCATGCGAAGCAATCTTTATGCTGCACAAGGACGTCTTTTAACGCAGCCACCCTCTCTTCAGACAGCAGCTCGCTGACGAATGTCGGTCGCGGATCATCTACTGTCCCCAACTCAATTTTCTTAAGATTGTCTGCGGTGGTATGGATTCCGTCCTCCAGTTCTTTCGGAGCTGGGGGAAATTCTGAGATCACCTCGTCGCTGCCGCTTTCAAAGCACCAAGGGAGGTTGTTCATATCCTCGGACCCTTCTTTTAATATTGTTATCACATGGCAAGTGCGAGTTTCCTGCTGATCCCAATGCGAGGTTGGTCTTGTTCTTGTGTTTTTGGGTTCGTGCTTTTGCGGCGGCGCTACCTTCCAACTGTCAGACAATGCGAACTTGCCAAGCTGATATTGATCCTCCGCCCAATTCTTAAAGGTGAAGCAATCTTCGAGTGGATGCCCTATTACTCGATGGTAAAAGCAATATTTTGGGTTGGAGACTTCGCCCGCCTGCTCAGGATGTTTAGACTCTGGCAGAGTAAGCATTTGATGTTTCAGAGCAAGCTCAAGTATTTTCCTTGTTTTGTTCTGAGGAAATGAGTATGCTCGACCCATTTTCTTCATGATGGCTTGGTCAACAACGCTTGACTCTCGGATGCGTGGCTTCTTAGCTTTGCTTTGCGGTTGTCGAGCGCTTCTCTTGCCTTTCGACTTATTTCCGCCTTCGAGTCGAACTTTCTTAATAGTAGGTTGACAAGGGGCGGCGTTTTCGTCTTTCATCGCCCGCTGAAGGAGGCGCCATGTCTTGGCCTTCTCATAGATTGCCATTTCACGATCATGATCATCTCGGGATTCTCGACTGGCATCCCTTATAGGTTTGCTCATTTGGCCTTCAGACGATGGGTTAGGAGGTCTTGCATAGGGAATTTTCACTGATTCCGGATTAGTTTCTTCCCAGTGAGCGTCTGCTTCTTCATCAAAGTCATACATGACATAACAGCTGTTTATTAGCTCACGTTTCTTTGAGCGAATATACCCGAGCCCTTTCGTTTCCGTTCTCCCGTTAGGCAGTTTGCATTGAGTTCCGGGAACGTTCCAGACCTTGTCATAGAATTTGTCCTTTCTGACGATCTGTGTGAAGGACATCCCTTGGCGTTTCAGCAGCTTCTTCAAACCTTCGGTATAATACCTGGGAAAACGGATAGGCTGGAGCCTGTCGAGCGTGGGATCCGCGCCGTGCCAAATTTCCTTTTCCACCTTGTTTTCTTCAGAACGGTAGAATAGGATTGCTTTCTCGCCTTTTCGTCCAGGAGGGATATAGAATGTCTGCAATTCTTCTATGCTGTTGGTGTCGAGTGCATCCAGTTCTTTGTAATGCTCGAGCGGCACCAAGGTTATCTGTAGACTTCGCTCTTCCTCGGCAGAAGCCCGTATCGAAGGCCGAGCAGGGAATACAGCATGAACTTCATCCTCTGAGTCACTACCGAAGATCAATGAAGGACCAGATGGTCCTGGCCTGGTGGACCGGGACGGACCTGAATAAATTATATCCTCCTCCTCCTCGGTGTCACTGCCGAAGATAGGGATGGTTGCGTTAGTTTTGTTCTCCGGTTTGTGACACCTTTCCGCGTCTTCGAAATTCGGTAAGAAGTATTTGGCATCTTCATACTTGCGAACTTCGTTCACGGAAAATGGATTCAACTCTCCTGCCACTGTGTACTCGAGGCCGTCCCTAGAATACTTCATGCACTGATGCTGTGTAGAAGGGATGATATTGTATTCGTGTAGCCATGGTCGGCCTAGCAGAGCATTGTAGCACGTCTTGGCGTCTATAACATGGAATTTGATGTCTGTGACGAGCACCCCGAAGCGTAGCGTCAATATCACAGATCCGAGAGTCTTTGAGGATTGAGAGTCGAAACCGGAGATGGTGATTTTGTCCCGGGCGAGGTGTTGGACACTCATGCAAATCTCCTTTAACACTCGCACATTGAGTAAATTGACAGACGATCCGTTATCGACCAAGATTTTTCCTATCTTTATGTCATGGCAGTATCCTGAAACATAAAGTGGGCGATTGTGCTCACATGTTCCGAGGAGAAGGTCTTCATCACCAAAAGCAACGTCGGCTGTGTGCACCTCTTCCAATTCATCCTTCATCTTTTGTTCGGCTAGGAAAGCCTGGAACTGGTCCGGATCTTGTAGGGCCTTAATCAGAGAATCCCTCGCTTCTTTCGATAGCAATAGGGCATCGAGAATGCTGAGTTGTGAGGGTAGCTTTCTCAGATGCGCCAAGACATTGTAATCTACTTTATTCCTTTTTGGGGGATTCTTGGCGGTTAACTCTTCCGCAACTTGGCCATCCAAAGCGATGTCTTCAGAGACCTTCTCTTTCCCTTTGTTTTTCTTATTCAAGGGTCCAAGGTTCTTTTCGGGTAATGTTCGATTGCGCAGCTGTATATTCTCGCAGGCCTTTAGTTCTTTTTCTTTTCCTGAAGTGGATTCTTCGAAGAGAGGGCCAAGCTCTAGCTCTTCATCGGAGTCGCTCCCAAATGTAGGCACTTGTGACCCGGTAGCGTTAACCATATGACAATTGCCGGCAGTTCTTTCAAGTTCTTTAGTCGTATTTCTTTGGCCTCGGCGAATTTTACGTTTTTCCCGTTTAAATCGTTGTCGATCAGCGACGTATCCTTGCCACCATCCATTGAAAGCTTTGCAATCTTGGGTGGAATGCGAGACCTTCTGATGGTATAAGCAATAAAAGGGGTGCATTTCTACCGCGCCGGTAACTTTTTCTTCAGAGGGTGGTAGCTTCATGCCCATCGATATGGCCTTAGCAAATTTCTTTTTTATCTTGAATTGGCTTTTGTCAGTGGTGGAGGCATTTTGCTCCAACGGGATCATTTCAGCTCCTTCCTCAAGTCGCTGACGCTTAGCCCTTTCGAATATAGCCATCTCGCGTTCTCGATCAGCCTTGCTTTTCAACCGAGCTTCATTAAGAAACGCATTAATCATTTCAACCGGTAACCCTGGGGTTCCTGATTCGGCATTTGCCCCCAGCGTTTCAGTGCCAGAAGTTCCTTCATCGTTCGTGGTCGAATGGGAGATCATATGACAGCTTGCCACATATTCGTCAGATCCATCCGATGAACTTTCTCCTTCATCTTCTTTTTGGAAGACGTGATCAAGGAAATCTTGGAGCGTGATGGGAGTTCGCGCCTTTTGGTTATATTCATCCAGCGCATCGATTTGCTTTTGTAAGTCCGTGCGCTTGTCGCTAGGCTTCACGGGCTTCTTAGATTTCTTCTTCTTCTTTTTCGAAGATTTTGACGGCTGGCTATGAACGCTTGAACTACCACCATCGGTCTTCGGGGTCGGTCGTGGCTTCAACATTCCCTCAATAACCTGCGGTTCCAAGGGGTTCTTCCACTTGACCGCTGGGCAGGTTTGAAGATCATCTAGCATTCTTTTCGTTTTGGCCGATAATACAACCTCCCAGGGAGCCTCTTCAATAACGGAGCATGTTGCCCCCGGCGTATTCGTCCCCTTATAGGTGTGGGGCTGCGGAGGGTTCACCTTCCATTTGTCAGACAGCGCAAATTTGCCCTGACGGTATTGATTCTCAAGCCAATTTTTGAAAACGTAACAGTCTTCGATTGGATGTCCCAACACTCTGTGATAAGGGCAGTAACTAGGATCGTTGACGTCATTCGGTTGTGACGGACGTTTTGGATCTGGCAGATTTATAAGCCTGTTGCGCAACGCCAGCTCGAATAGCCTCCTTGTTTTATCACGGGGGAAGGAGTAGGCACGTCCCATCCTGTCCTCAAGGGGTACGTATGGGCGTGTATTGTTTGGACGAGCAGCCGGCTTCGAGTCGCTCGGTTGTTGTTGGGCATTGGCGACGATG
Organism: Agapanthus africanus; assembly: GCA_030015575.1. Taxonomy (NCBI): domain Eukaryota; kingdom Viridiplantae; phylum Streptophyta; class Magnoliopsida; order Asparagales; family Amaryllidaceae; genus Agapanthus; species Agapanthus africanus. The sequence goes on along the minus strand of JASDDO010000006.1, from coordinate 1,925,019 downwards.
ATCGCTTTTCCCTTTCCTTTATCGTTTCGGGGGTCTGGCTTCGGGAGAGGGGGTTTATGGCCCATCTGGTCCATCTGCGCTAATTTGTCGATCAAAGCCTGGAAGGAAGTCGGTTTGAAGAACATCATGAACTGCGAGATGGTTGCCTGCGGATCAAGCGTTCCAACAAACATCCCCACTGCCGGCGCTTCTTCTATGCGTTGTTCACACTTAGACCATAGATTACGCCACCGTATCGCGTATTGAACCCACGTCTCGCCGGGCTTTACCCTGGCGTTAATCAGCGCCGTCATCGGAGTACGCTCGCTGGCGCTTGCAAAACGTTGGGTGAAGAGCAGCTCCATCTCCGCAAAGGTTTTAATAGAGTCGTTGGGGAGCTCGGAATACCACTCGAAAGCCGTGTCTGATAAGCTTCCAACGAATTGGCGCAGCAAAAGTTTGTCGTCGCCTCCAGTGTTACCACACAGTGCCCTGAACTGGGCAACATGTTGATGGGGGTTGCCGGTTCCCTTGTAGACATGAAACTTAGGAATTGTGTAACCTGGCGGGTACTTGATTTAGTCGTACCAGCCCGGATATGGCCGCCCCGTTTTCACGATCTGATCGGCTGCTTCAACCGCTTGATGCACCCGTATTTGTTGAGCAATATATTCATCCAAATCAGCTTTTGATATGGTATCCTCTTTAGCTGTGGATAGAGCCGGTAGAGGATTCGATGTCTCTCCCCTATCATCTTCAAGAATGATTGGGGAATCTCCAGCAGGTGGATCTGGTTGAATCATCATACCCACCACGTCCTGGAACAGGAGGGCCATTTTCTTTATGTTGGCCGCCTGTTCTGCAGCCTCTTTGTCTCTTTTTTCCAGTATTCGGCGGAGGAACTCAGCGTCGGTCTCCTCCTCTTGACGTTCATCTAAGGACGTCTCAGGATTCTCTTTTGGCCCCGTGAGTGCAGCCATTGTAGTCATCATCTCCTGGAGCTTTTGTTGCTGCTCCTGAGACCTGGTCACTGACCGGGTAAGCGGTCGGTGACCTGTAGAAGTACGACTTTCTTCTTTTCCTGAGGCCATATAGATTGTATGAACTGTTATGCCCCCTGACTTGGGGCGTTTAGGTTCACCATTGTTAACTCTTGCTGCCGTTGCGGGAGCTTTCTCTGGCCTCCTTCTTTTGTAGACCTTTGAGGTTGAAGGAGCCGTCGAAGCGGGCATTCTAGCATTTGTTGCCCCCTGCTGTTTAATGGGGCAGCTTTTGTTATTCTCCACCTTCGCCTTCTTCTGGTGACGCAGGTGGTCCGGATCGATCACAGAGTTTTGAACCCTGCGCCATACTTTATAAACTTTTGATGACAGCCGTTGAGGGGGCTCTTCCTGTTTCGTCTCCGGAGCTTTTTCCATGGGTGGAGGAGACCTTTTCAATGTAGCAACCGGGGAGTTCTTTCTCACCTTCCTTAGCAATTCAAAGCTGTTCCCAGTTGGAACAGCAGCGTTGACCTCCGCCACTGGAGCAGGCGGGGTTAACCCTGAAGGGGAGTTGCCTCCTGCTTTCCTTAATCGCTGCCAATGGCGACGTCGCGCACGACGAGCCATTGGGACTGGCTCAGATATCGGGACAGTTTCTTGTTGCCCCTTGTTTGGGAGTGGGGCAACTGCCGGTGTCAGCCTATCAAAGACTGATGCTTTTTGATCAGCTGAAGGAGGAGTAGGAACCGTTAATCTTGTGAAGACTGACTTCCTGATAGGAGAAACTGCTTCAACGACTTCCGAAGCTGTGGCCGTTGCCCTCTTTGGGACAGCCACTTTATGATCCTGACCTAGCCTGGTGAAAACAGAGGCTGTCAGCTTAGTAGCGGGCGACCCGTTGACAGGGGTCGTAGCAGCAGCGAGCCGGTCGAATACCGACTTCTTGTTCGCTTCTGGTGCGGATATCGGCATAGAGAAGCTTGCAGGGGGGACCATGGTCCCGAAAAATAGGCCGGTGGTGGCCTGGGTCACCTGCTCTACCGGCAGAGTAAGGAAAGGGGACGCTTGGGGCCCATATGTTACACCTCTCGGTGAGGTGGAGCGTCCGTTGCAGTGGTGCTTCGCGCATTTGGTGCAGTGGGAATCCATGGATGCTTGAGTTCTCTCTGCGCCAGATAAAAGACCAAATCTTAGCAACTTGAAATCCGAAGACAACCATTTAATAAACCGCGATTGATTCGCGAAGACGACACACGAAGTGTGGAGTGGAAAGAGGAAAAGGTCCCACCGGGCGTGCCAGAATCTGTTCCCCTCCGAACGGCGGCCTGCGACGTCGGGACGTCACGTGCCTGAGGTTCGGGGCAGATGCTATTTGGTTTTTATCCGTCCACCTCTTCGAAGATGCCAAGTTGATTTATGGCACCGTGTATCGAAGGTTTAGACGGATGCGGCCGATGTAGCAGACTTTGTCAGATTCCCCCTCGCTTGAGGGGTTTTTGATTGTGGGGACGCTCTTCCCTGCAGGCGCAAGCCCCTGCAGTTAATTACGCTACCGCTTTGCGGTAACAACTTTCTCCTTCTCCAGAATTTCACTTCGTGTCGTGTATGTTTATTTTGTTTGTGGTTGCCCGTGGATTGTATACGGAGACTGAGTAATACCGTCGCCCGTAGGACGTGGATTAGTCCAAATCCGTGTTTGCTTAGATTTGAGTTTGGTGTTTTTAGTTTAAGGATGCATTAGTCGCATTGCGACTAAGATCAACTTAAACATTCGTCAAGGGTACGTTAGTCTTGCTTTGGACTAAGATCAACCTGACGTGGTGATTCATTTAATTTATGGCCATCGGGACTCATCACCTCTCTAACATCGTTGAAGGATTACAATGATAGGTGTCAGAGGAGCTCAGAGATGTACCCTTGAACCAAAGCTGATTGAGGGTTTTATAGTCCATTTAAGTGCTTAAGGATACGTTAGCCGTATTTGGGGCTAAGATCAACTTAAACGGGATCGTTTAGATCCGGCAAAAGAGCAATTGGCTCTATTGTTCCAGTTTAGGGACGTAGTGGTCTATATTCCAGTTTAGGGACATGGTGGTCTATCGCCAGTTTAGGGACGTGGTGGTCCGTTATTAGTTTAGGGACGTTTCGGTCCATATTAGTTTAGGGACGTTTCGGTCCATATTCCAGTTTATGGACGTGGTGGTCCATTATTAGTTTAGGGACGTTTCGGTCCGATATTAGTTTATGGACATTTCGGTCCATTATTAGTTTAAGGACGTTTCGGTCCAACATTAGTTTATGGACATTTCGGTCCATTATTAGTTTAAGGACGTTTCGGTCCAATATTCCAGTTTAGGGACGTGGTGGTCCATTATTAGTTTAGGGACGTTTCGGTCCGATATTAGTTTATGGACATTTCGGTCCATTATTAGTTTAAGGACGTTTCGGTCCAACATTAGTTTATGGACATTTCGGTCCATTATTAGTTTAAGGACGTTTCGGTCCAATATTCCAGTTTAGGGACGTGGTGGTCCATTATTAGTTTAGGGACGTTTCGGTCCGATATTAGTTTATGGACATTTCGGTCCATTATTAGTTTAAGGACGTTTCGGTCCAACATTAGTTTATGGACATTTCGGTCCATTATTAGTTTAAGGACGTTTCGGTCCAACATTAGTTTATGGACATTTCGGTCCATTATTAGTTTAAGGACGTTTCGGTCCAATATTCCAGTTTAGGGACGTGGTGGTCCATTATTAGTTTAGGGACGTTTCGGTCCGATATTAGTTTATGGACATTTCGGTCCATTATTAGTTTAAGGACGTTTCGGTCCAACATTAGTTTATGGACATTTCGGTCCATTATTAGTTTAAGGACGTTTCGGTCCAATATTCCAGTTTAGGGACGTGGTGGTCCATTATTAGTTTAGGGACGTTTCGGTCCGATATTAGTTTATGGACATTTCGGTCCATTATTAGTTTAAGGACGTTTCGGTCCAACATTAGTTTATGGACATTTCGGTCCATTATTAGTTTAAGGACGTTTCGGTCCACGAGTTTAAGGACCCCGCAGTCCATATCGATGTGTGGCCGTTGGGACCCGTCACCTCTTTGACGTCGTTGAGGAATTACAACGACGGATGTCAAAGGAGTTCGGAGATGTACCCTCGAACCGGATGTAAATTGATTTAAAAGAGCCATTTTGCTCAATCAATTTAATTTAAGGACTTATGGCCAAAATTGGGCTAAGTCCAGTTGAAATGTTCAACATTTTATTTGCATTGTATTTTTTATTTAGGCTCTACCCACAAAAGATATAGAGTATCAGTTTCTTTTGGGCTCTGCCCATTTGCAAAGTATCTACTTCGTTTGGGCTTTGCCCCTTTTTAAAATGCATGGCATTCTGAATATTTTGTTTGGGCTCTGCCCATTTATAAATGATGCAAAGCATCTGTTCTTGTTTGGGCTCTGCCCCTTAAAATAATGCATTTGCGCTTTGCGCTAAGTAATGAGCGCAAGTCCATATGGTGATGACACGTGTCGTGCTCTGATGAGCGCAAGCGCACTAGCGCAGTGCAATGCGCTGTTGCGCTGCTGACACGTGGCGCGCTCTCAGCGAGTTGCGCCAATTCCAGAGAGCAAAGCTCTATCTTAAGGGCGCTTAGCGCAAGTGGTTTTATGGCCGACACGTGGCGCTCTCTTAAGAGCGCAACGGTGCAACTTGGAAGTGCAAAGCACTAAGAATCTTTTTAGATTCAAAAAGGGAAGTGCAAAGCACTGTTTAAGTTCTTGATCTAAATAAGATCAAAGAAAAATAAATTTTTTCTTTATTCGAAGAAACAGAGGTTCATAAAAGTGCAAAGCACTATTCTCTTATTTTTTTATCGTTTTTAAAGAACCGAAGGTTCACAAGAAGTGCAAAGCACTGTTTTCCTTTTTTTTTTTTATATAAAGATCATTGATCTTATATTTTTTTAGACTAATGGTCTTTTAGAAGGAATTTCTTCTAATCCATGAAGGTTCTTTACCTTTTTCTTGAAATCTTCTTGGAGTTCTTTCCGTTTGAGGTTCTTGAATTCTCAAGAGAAAACTCGATGCCTTTGAATTGAGGCCTAAGGTCCTTTTTATAGTGCTCACAAATTAGTTAAATTTGTTAAAGAGATCATCCTCTGAGTGATTTGGGGAATTTTCCCTACCGTTGGATCTTTGATCCAAGGGCTTCTGCCTTGCAGAAGAAAATCTTCTTGTTTCAACAAGAACAGAAAAGATTTCTTAAAAATCTTAATTTAATTTGGCGCAGATGCCCCAGCGCATGACACGTGTCGCGCAGCGCAGAGCGTAGCGCAACTGCGCTAGTGCATCTGCGCTGACACGTGTCGTGCAGCGCAGAGCGTAGCGCAACTGCGCTAGTGCATCTGCGCTGACACGTGTCGTGCAGCGCAGAGCGCAGCGCAACTGAAGCGTTGCTTCAGGCAAATAGAGCTCTGCTCTGATTGGGCGCGTCTTCTTGGGCGCAGCGCTGATACATCTGCGCCTGACACGTGGCGCGTTGCGCTCAGCGCAAAGGATCTGAAGCGTTGCTTCATTTATTAAATTTTTGAGAATCAGAAGCGCCGCTTCATCTCCTCTTTTCAAGTCAAACTTGTATTCCCAAAATTCTGATTTCCCGGGCCTTGGCAATGATTTCATTGTGCACAGAATTTTCTGTGCTTGGGTCTATATATATAACTCAAGGCTGAGCCTTTTCTTCTCTCATTTTCAGAGAACTTCTTCGATCATGGCTTGCAACCGCCCTCATGCCTGCCGACAACCATGGGAGGTGCCGATCCGGGACATCGTTCCTCGTTTTGCTGCACGTCTGGTGGACCCTTCTCTCTCGGACGAGCAATGCGACGCTGCAATGCACGAGCTTTTGACTCGTGTGGGGTCTCCTCTCCCTCCGAATTCCATTTGGCTTCGGATGATCCTTGCCTCGGCGCTTGCCGACATTCCCCCTCCTCCAGCAGAGATGTCCTCAGCAATGCTGGATGCCGCCGAAGATAAGATTGAGTGCTTTCTCGAAGCGCACTTGATCACCAAACCCTTGAGGGACTGCTCTTTCCACTTGCTGAGCCAGATACGGGCTCGTCGAGTCGTCATCGCCACTTTCTCCCAGGAATGCGGCGTCGACCGTTGGATGGCTACCCCTCGGGAAGATCGCCGCTTCGACGCGATGGAGAAGGCGGAGAGGGAGCTGAATAATTTTCTTTTCCTTTTTGTGAACCCTTGTCTCTCTGATCCCGTATTCGGTGATCTTTTTTAAATTTAATAATAAATAAATGTTTTGATTAAGTATTTTATTATCTGTTAAGTGTTCTTTTTATTTGAACTCTTTGTTGTGCTTGTGCATCGTATTTTAATTTGTTGTTATCAAGTGCATGTAATTTTGCATGGCTAAATTGCCTTTGGCACTTAGCCCCTTTTTCTGCACTAGCGCATCTGCGCTGACACGTGTCGCGCAGCGCAACTGTGTTGCCACGTGTCGCACGGCGCAGAGCGCAGCGCGGCGCTTCCTTTAACAGAGCCTTGCTCTAATTGGACGCGCTGCGCTAATGTATCTGCGCTGGACACGTGGCGCAGAGCGCTAGCGCAAAGGATCTGAAGCGTTGCTTGCTTTAAACAGAGCTTTGCTCTGATTGGGTGCGCTGCGCTAATGTATCTGCGCTGGACACGTGGCGCAGAGCGCGCAGCGCAAAGGATCTGAAGCGTTGCTTCCTTTAAACAGAGCTTTGCTCTGATTGGGTGCGCTGCGCTAATGTATCTGCGCTGGACACGTGGCGCAGAGCGCGCAGCGCAAAGGATCTGAAGCGTTGCTTCCTTTAAACAGAGCTTTGCTCTGATTGGGTGCGCTGCGCTAATGTATCTGCGCTGGACACGTGGCGCAGAGCGCGCAGCGCAAAGGATCTGAAGCGTTGCTTCCTTTAAACAGAGCTTTGCTCTGATTGGGTGCGCTGCGCTTGAGACTTGAAGCGTTGCTTCGAAAATTTAAATTTTGAATTCAAACAGAGCTTTGCTCTGATTGGGCGAAACACTCACGTATCCGCTGCTCCCACTGTCTACGAAGCCCTCTGGCTGTGTACTTATAGACGCTCTCTTCCAAATCATCATTTAGAAAAGCAGTCATGACACCCAACCGCCAGATATCGTAGTCATGGTATATAGCCGTGGCAAGTAGGATCTGGATGGACTTAAGCATGGCTTTGAAAGTCTTAACTTTTCCATGTACACCAAGTAATCTTCTCAAGATATACTTGCTCCTGATGGAGATTTAACCTTTCAGATAAAGCAACCAAAGTCCATACATTGTTGGTATATAAGGATTCCATCTCAGATCGCTAAGCATCCAGCCATTCTCACAGAGTCCTCACTCCTGATGGCTTGCTCGAAACTAGTTGGGTCATCATCTCATGATGCAATCCTCGCTCTCACTGTCATAGAGAAATCGAAGTATCTCTCAGGTGGATGAGGAACCCTACTAGATCGGCGGAGAGGCTGAGGTTCGTTGGAAACTATTGAATCCTCCGGTTCTACCAAATCATCAGCTGCAGTTTGTATAGCTGGAACTCCTTCCAGTTCTACCTCATGACCACTAATTTCTTCACAATAAATTCCCTTTTACTCAAAAAGTGGTATGCCGAGAAATAAAACATCTTTTGTTCCTCGGTGTGGTAGAAGATATTCCCTTGCGAATGCTTGGGATATCCAACAAACTTCCACAGAACTGACATTGCCTCGAGCTTGTCCGGATTTTGCTTTTGACATAGGCCGGACAACCCCAAATCTTAACTTTCTTAAGAGATGGGCTCTTACCATACCATATCACATATGGAGTGGTAGGCATCTGATTTGGTTGGAACCCTATTCAATAAGTATGCAACTTCTCAAGTGCATAACCCTAAAAGAAAATAGGCAACTCAGTAGTACTCATCATAGAGCACACTATATCACATAGAGTATGATTGCTCCGCCCCGATACACCGACGTGCTGGGTGTATTCGGAGGAGTAATGCTGAGAGAGAATCTCATTCTCCTTTAGAATAGTCCAGGAATTTCGTGCTTTAAGTATTCTTCTCCTTGATCTCATCAAAGGACATAATACTTATACTTGTTTTATGGTTCTCTACTTCTAACTTATATTCTGTGAATATCTCAAAAGTTTCGGACTTATGTTTCAACAGGAACATATATCTGAATCTTGAGAGATCATCATTGAATGTAATGAAGTACAAAGAACCGGTCCTGGCATATGTAGACAGGGGACTTTCATATATCAGCATGTATCAATCCCAAGAGTTCACTAACTCTTTCTCTGTTTCCAATAAACGGAGATGTGGTCATCTTATCTCTGTGACATGACCGGCAAGTTTCACAAGATGTAAATTCAAACTAATTTAAATATGTATCTAAATGTAACTTCTGTTAGTCGGGTCGCATTGATATGACCTAGTCTACAATGCCTCAAGAAGGATTTGTTCATTTTTGAACTCTTCCTCTTGTGTGTGTTCTGTACGTTAAGAACTGTGGTTTGATTTAGAACGACTATGCTTTTAGATAACGTGCCTGAACCGATCAACTCTTGATATAGGAAATGTTCAAAACATTATCCAACTATACAAAATTATATCTTTCTTTACTAATAAAGAGACTGATATGATATTGTATATCAGGTTCGGTATCCAATAATATTCGTTCAGAATCAATGTATTCTGGTAATACAGGGTGATAACTGCCAACAAACTTAGCTGCAACACTTGCATCATTTCCAACTCTTGAAACTTATCACCCGTTCTCAGTTCTCTACCTATCTGTAGCCCATGTAACAAATTACATTTGCGGGATCCTGATCCGTTATCTCATACCCAGGACGTAAAGGATACTGAGAAACAGTTCTCGGTAATGAACATACCCGAAGATGATGCATCAGCATGCACTTTTTTCGTTTGGGCAGCACGAGAATTCTAGTAATCCCCTATTTCCTGCTCTGTCTTATAACAATTACAAGTTTGAGCGGGACCAACGTTCCCTAGCACAGTATAATAAGTGGGTTCGGTCAATACATCCGTATTATTATCTTGATTAAGGCGTGACATGGTCGCTACCTGGAGAGAGATAGAAGAAAAAACTCAGCGTATGCTCTTGCAAGATTAGATTGGTTATTAATATATCTAATCAGGATGTCTCCCACTGTTTTAGTCAAATCTTCCTTCAAACCCTAAAAGGAAGGACTAGCCGGGATTAATTACACTCTACAATTTCGCCAATCTTTCAGCCAGGCCAGTGCCGGTACTTTGAGGGAGGTTCCCCGTGTTTTCGCACGGACCTAATTAAAATAAACCTCGTTTTCCCATGGGCGTAACCCCGTTGACACCTTTCTAGACACCTACTTGATCGGCTAATTGTAATGTGTAAAACTCTCTCAGGAGTAACTCTTACTCGCAGCGGGTATCGGGATCCAACTATCTCATAGAAGGTATGCAATCTCATTGCAAATTTCAACTCTTGAAATTCCTAATAATATTTTGTCCCGAGCGATCTATGACCTTGACTAAGTCAACAAACCATAGACCGCAAGTAAAGTTCAACCCGTCATTTCCCGATTGAATTAAACCCACCCGCACGACCCTTGACTAAGTCAACAAGGCCACACGACTACCCTAATCCAATCGCATCATATGCTTTGCAGATAAGCACTAATCAGCTACCGCACACCACGCCTTGACTAAGCAACAAACGCAACAGGAATACTAAAGACTACTTATCTGAAATGACGGAGGGCTACGACAGGTTTTTAAAAAAACCCTTTGCGTAATGAACTTTATATCGTTGTAGAATCGAGTGATTTTTAATGGAATGTTTTTGGAGCCTTTTCTAGTTTTGCTAAAGAGGTCACTCCTGGTGAAGGGATCTCGGCTCTTTCCTCATCGAATAAGGTGCAGGATATTTCACAAATATCACTATGCAAAGCAAAAACTATAAAAACAATCAAAAGACAAACCGAGTTTGTAGTATCTGCTAGTTTCGCTAAAGAGGTCACTCCCGGTGAAGGGATCTCGGCTCTTTCCTTATCGAATAAGGTGCTGGATATTCTACAAGGAATACCGCTATGCAAAGCAAGAACTAGAGCTACCAGTTTTTGAGACAAGTTTCTACAACATCTTTGGGTTTCTTTTAGTTTCATTAATCTCATTAATGAAATCCCATTTTATTATGCTTCACAAGCATCATATATGAAACGAAATCAACAATATATAATATATATCTCATATATATAATATAAACATTCGTCTCAAGCAGTAATATGATCTCATCACTGAACATTGCAGCAGAAGATAACATATGAAATATTGGATATACTAGGATGTCCGTGTTTTATACGAGCCTGTATAAAACGCGGATTCCACGGTCGCGATGAATAGCCAAACCCACATCCCTAGACCCCTACGAGAGCGGCAAGCAACACTACCAATTCTAGGGTTAGGAGACCCGATCTCGACTCCTCGAGATGGTCTCCCACTGGACCCTAGAACCCGGTTACTTATGCTCCCCGTCTTGGGTCTACCTAATGCGGAAAAGTAAATAATATACAATGGTGACATCATCCTCAGCCCAGAAGTGCCCCAATAAAAGAATATTACATACAAATGAATTTTACATGAATGAAAAAGAAAATCTCTCATCTCACATAAAACCCCCGGCTATTCAAAACACGACGATCCAATATAACATATCACAGCAACACATAATATCACATATCATCAACGTAAGTAAATATGCGTATCCCAATTGTCGTTGATGTATAGCAACGAAACCGGCGATACACCACATATTACACTTACGGTCGTAGAAAAGAAAGTGTAAAACTACAACAGTTGGAATCCGCAACCACCTTAGACATCGCATGCCTAACCAAATGAATTCCTTAGATATCGCATGCCTAACAATTATAAACTCCGCATTTTAGTCTCAATATTGAAAACTCTTTTCAATATCAAGTCGGGCAATTCAACAAGATTCCCGACATCCTGATCGAATGCTTGTCGCAAACTTTAGTAGACAGCCACACCTCCGGATCCCGTCGACGAAGTGCACTAAGGCGGAACACCGCTGCCGCGAGCACCCAAACGGATGCTTTTGGCGACGGGGTTCTCCTACAGTCACTTGGTCGGGGCTATGGGGCGTGGCTATCTATTAAGTTTACCCGGCGAGTATCCGCGTATGCTACATGATTGCGATGGATTTTTTATCACATCAAAATCCCTGGCAACCGATCAAATGAGACTAAACTGCTAGATTTATAACATTCAAATTAGTTATCTCATAGCTACTTGTGGATTCCAAATATTGTATCACATTCCAGATAAATAGACAATGTTAAACTTTCCGATCGAATAAACAAACACCCAAGATTTCCCAAATAGCTCAACACTTGAGCGGGGTTCAAAAAAGTATCCATCACATGCCACAGAACCAATGGCCCAGCCGTAGAAGGGTCAAACCAGCGCCTCACATATGGCAACGCCGTACTGCCCCAAACCCTAAGGTTTAGAAGCGGTTCAGACGGGCACATAATCGAGTTAAGGTTTGTGTTCTTCTAGAGGGTCCACCACGTTACTTGCACGACTATGAATGTTCTTTAATTAAGGAAAAAATCCAACACTTGGAAATTTTCCGGCAGGGAAAAAAGTGAGTTATTGATATCCGTTCGAACTTTTTAATACGTTCTAAATTATCCGGAAAAGACTTAAATGAAGTTAAACTTTCCGATCGAATCAACGAATACAAAAGATCTCCAGAAAACTCAACAGTTGAGTAGAATTAAAAATTTCCAGAAGCATACAAAAGTACCTACGGATGTTACTGTAGCAAAATCTAACCCTAATTCCCCTGTTTGGCCGCGGAACCGCCGCGCAGGGCAGGGAATTGCCGCGGTTCCGCGGCGCTTTAAAGGGATTATTGGCTCGTTTTTCACAGTAATCCTTAGAATTCCCTGCTTAATTTTCTGAGTATTTTTAATACAGAAAAAATCAACATTTTAAAAAATTTCCAAAGAGGGGGTCTAATGCGATGTTTCGGGGTTCGATCGGACTTTAAACTTCGTCTAAACTTTTCCTAAAGCTCTAGCTTGGCTCTGATACCACTGTAGGGTTGCTAAGCATGGCCACAAGGTTCTACAAGGTATCGACCATGCCAAAATCAAATTTTTCATGTGCCGAACAACCCTAACCAAGATCTTAGACTAGAGATTAGGCGAAACAAAGCAAGTAAACAACTTTACTTCTAAGAGTTTGGGATTACAACCTTTGTAGTCCGTTCCTTCACTTCTAAAGCTCCGTGTTGAGGTCCCTTCACTGCGATCATCGAGTACCCAGACTCAAGAGAGGCTTCCTGAAGAGAAAGATACAAGCTTGCTTCCGATCTTCAATAACTAAGATGATCTACCTTGAAGAAACTCAAACATAAGCTCTTGCTTTGCTAATCAAGTATTAACAAAGCAAACACCCTAATCTAAGCAGCTAGAATAGATGAGGATGATGAAATAGGAATTTAGCTCTCATTTGTCTTCTTTATCTCACTCAGTATCATCACTTTGCAAAAAGCTAGAAAGGTTTTTCAAGAGGAAGAAGAAGAAGAATATATTTTTTTGTGATTTATAATGAATCTTGTGTGAGGTTAGAAATGCAACCATGGGTTAAGAATGAAAACTTAACCCATGTAGAGAATTAACCATAGTGAAGGGTTTGGGTTTGGTTAAGAAATATCAACAAAATATCTTTACAAAATATCTTTGGTTAAAAACAAAAACAAAGCTTCTAGAAGCTTCAAGAATGCTTAACCCTAATCCAAACCTTAACCATGTTTAAACTCCACAAAACATGTTGCATTTGTAACCTTAACTTGTTACAATATTATATATCACATATATAATATATTTTGTAACAAAATAAAATAATACAATTAACATATATCACATATATATCAATGTATTACCCGAGTGAGAAAAAGAATCTTTAAGTGAGCTTATACTAGTTAATGTAATTTAATATATCAAATATATAATTATACATTAAATTATCGAATCAACACTTGATCCGATAATCCGGCTATTTCACAAATAACCGACTAATATAATCTGTATCAGTTCATCGAATCAACACTTGATCCGATGACCCGGCTATATCACATATACCCGGCCGATATCTCATATCGCGAGAATCTAATACGGTATCACATACACGTATTGTTCTCGGTCCCGCACATATCATATATGTGCTCCTACTCCGTTTTGCCTGAGCCAGGAAACCTCTGTGTAGGACTCTAAAGAATCGTCAATACGCCGGTAGTAGGTGATGACCATATCAAACACCCACAAGCAGCAAGCGGCCAGCTAAACGTAACAGCCACCCAGGTATTGAGCGATCAGAAGATCAACAAGCAAGCATGTACATTCTCCCGTGAATCCAATCAGTAACACTCCCGTACAGTCCGGTCTCTTCGTCTGATATGTCGCATATCTCGCCTAGGGGTGGTAAACGTCAGACCCCAGTAGCTTGATAAGTCGTGTCGATATGAGGTCCATAACAGTTCGAGAAACTACTGATAACACTTACCAGTAAATCTCAGCAACCCTGGCAGAGATTTCCAGTTATAGCCAATCGAACAAGGCGCAACATCAACTCCCTTTACCGGGAGAGACGAAACCCCTCCTATCGCTCATTGCCTCCATGTGATTCGGGACTGTACCCAAAAGCCACCTTTTTGCACGCCCTCTTGGACGTGGTATGATAGAAATCAAAGCACAGTGGGAATCACATAAGACTCTATGACGATCTCGGGTCTACAGACTAACATGTACCAGTGTCACCAGAGAACTGCCATCTGACGTGAGGTATAATACCATTTGGGAGTTCTCGGCGAGTCCGTCCAGTGTACCCAGTCTCCACTGAGCACCCGTATACCTTCTCTGATGTCAAACACCAATGGATATGGGATCATCCATCACCCATCATATGGGTCAAGAAGCGCATACGCTAGTCTACTCTGGAGTATCGATGTCCTGTCTCGGTACTCCCACGACTAGGAACATTTGAAGGATGTACTTGGCGACTACACTGTCCTCACTAGTATGATCTGCATCATAGTCCTGATAGTCAAGTACTCATCCTAAGGGCTTTATCAACATGTAACATAGAGACAATCAGAGTACATGTTTAGATAAAGAGTAACCAGATAGTATACTATCATGTCGAGCAAGAAAGTCCTCCCTATATATGTCCAAGCATCCACTACAATATACAACATCTGTACAGTAATAGCCTCTAGGGAATACATATAACTAACACTAGGTGCGCTGCGCCCTAGGCAGCGCACCATGTGTGCACTAGCGCCAGGCGCGCTGCGCGCCACGTGTCAAACACGGGTGCGCTAGCGCAGGCTGCGCTGCGCTCTGAGCAGCGCACCACGTGCAAAGCACGGGTGCGCCAGTGCTGGAATTATAAAATTCCCCACCGTTAGATCAAAAGATCTAATTATAATGATAAATCATTAATTAATCAGAATTAAAATTCTGTTATGGAAAGATTTTCCAATCTTGTTAAAAAACAAGAAGATTGCCTTCTGTAAAACAGAAGTCCTAAGATCAAAGATCCAACGGTGGGAAATATCCCCAAATCAATCAGAGAAAGATCTCTTTAACTGATTTAACAAATTAACTTGCCCTATATAAAGGCCCTAAGACTTCAAGTCTGATATAGAGAAACCCTCCCATAAATTTTGAGAAAACTCAAAAGAAAGAGAGCAAGCTCTTGAAAGAAGATTATTTCTTCTAGGTAAAGAGGATAAATGATGAACACAGAGATGAAATCATATCATAAAAAGAAGAATTATCTTCTTAAAAGATCATAGATCTACAAAGACCAAGGTCTTTCATAAAAAAGATCAAAAGATCTCATCACATAATAAAAGAAGAACATATTCTTCACACAGATCATTGATCTATAAAGGCAAAGCCCTTTCAAAAATAAGAACTGTTGTTCTTGAATCTTGAGACAAAGTCTTTTTTAAAAGAATATAAATTTGTTCCCAGATCATAAAATTGATCAAATGCGTTTTGCGTTCATGAAATGCGCTTTGCGCTCTTGAACAGCGCTTCTGCGCTTTCTGGATCGGCGCTCAGTGCCAAAATGCGCCACGTGTCAATCACGTATGCAACTTGCGCTTTGCGCTTCTGAAACAGCGCACTGCGCTCATGGGCTGGCGCCCAGCGCCAAGCGCACCACGTGTCATTCACATATGCGCCAGCGCAATGCGCTCATGGACTAGCGCTCAGTGCTTTCAAACTGGCATCTGCGCTCATCATTTGGGGCTCGGCGCAGAGCGCAACACTTGTCCCTTACATGCGCGTCACGTGGCAAAAGCGCACTGCGCTTTTGACCGGTGCAAAGCGCCTAGCGCACCATATGTTGCGCTGACAGAACATAAATTGTTCTTTAATGAGCCAGAGCTCAGATGAATGCTCTGCATGTTAGTTATATGTATGCCCTAGAGGCCATTACTGTACATTGGATGTATATTGTAGTGGATGCTTGGACATATATAGGGAGGACTTTCTTGCTCGACATGATAGTATGCTATCTGGTTGATCTTTACCTTAACGTGTATACTGTTTGTCTCTCTGTTACATGTTGATAAAGCCCTTAGGATGTGTACTTGACTACCTGGACTATGATGCGGATCATACTAGTGGGGACATGGTAGTCCATAAGTACATCCTTCAAAGTCCCTAGTCATGGGTGTATCGAGACGGGGCATCGATATACCAGAGTAGACTAGCGTATACCTTCTCGACCCATACAGATGGGCGATGGATGATCCCATATCCATTGGTGTTTGACATCAGAGATGATATACGGGTGCTCAGTAGAGACTGGGTACACTGGACGGACTCGCCGAGAACTCCCAGATGGTATTATACCTTACGTCAGATGGCAGTTCTCTGGTGACACTGGTACAGAGTAGTATGTTGACCCGAGATCGTCATAGAGTCTTGTGTGGTTCCCACTGTGCTTTGATTTCCATCTTACCACGTCCAAGAGGGCGTGCAAAACGGTGGTTTTTGGGTACAGTCCCGAGTCACATGGAGGCAATGAGCGATAGGAGGGGATTCGTCTCTCCCGGTATAGGGGGTTGATGTTGCGCTGTGTTCGATTGGCTATAACAGGAAATCCCTGGCCAGGGTTGCTGAGATTTACTGGTAAGTGTTACCAGTAGTTTCTCGAATTGTTATAGACCTCATATCGACACGACTTATCGAGCTATTGGGGTCTGACGTTTACCACCCCTAGGCGAGATATGCGACATATCAGACGATCAGACCGGACTGTACGGTAGTGTTACTGGTTGGATTCACTGGAGTGTGAGCGGGCTTGCTCGTCGATCTTCTGATCGCTCAATACCCGGGTGGCCGTTACGTTTAGCAGACCGCTTGCGGCTTGTGGGTGCTTGATATGATCATCACCTGCTGCCGGCGTATTGACGAGTCTATAGAGTCCTAAACAGAGGTTTCCTGGCTCAAGCGAAACGAAATAGGAGTGCATATGAGATATGTGCGGGACCGAGAATAATGCGTGTATGTGATACCGTATTCTATTCTCGCGATGAATGTATCGAATGGTTGTATGTGATATAACCTAGTTATCGAATCAAGTATTGATTCGATAAGCCGATACATTGAATACTAGTCGGTTGTGTGCGACATGACCGGATCATTGAATCAAGTGTTGATTTAATGATTTAATGCATAATTATATATTTGATATATTACTTTGCACTAACTAGTATTGGTTCACTTTAAACGGATTTTCTCACTTGGTTTGTGCACATTGTATATGTGATATACTTTTGTACACATGATTGTATCATGTTTGATGATGCATGCTTTTTGGTTAAGTGTAAAGAATTAAACCATGGTTAAGTTGGAAATTAGGGTTTTGTTTTATCCATTATTTATTCATTTATTTATTTTGGAAAAATATTAAGCATAAAGAAATGAAATGGTGGCTAATTTTGGACTTGCATGTTGAAGCTTCATGAAGCTTCGACTTAGTCACCATTTTGTCTCATGCTTAACCCTAACCACTCCACTCAACCCTAGTTGATTCTCTACACTTCACCATGGTTAGATTATGATAAGCATTCCTTTTATTTTCTATTTTGAAAATAACTTATCATAACAATATTCATCTTCTTCATCTTCTTCTTCCATGAAGAAGCTTACTTCATCAATGGTGGATTGATGAAATGAGTGAGAAATCCAATTCTAAAGTGAACCCACTTCCTATTTCTTCATCCTATACCTCTTGCCAAGTAGTAGAGTGTGTTTTCTTCATAAGTTTCATCACTTGGTGAAGTTGGAGCTTGATCTAGCGATGCCTCGACGTAGATCATCTTCGGCACGAAGCCGACGACCTTGCCCGCTCTTTCTCCGATGAAGCCGACGCTAGAGCCCGGATTTTGATTTGGACAGCGGAGATGACTTCATCACGAAGCCGTGGAGGTGGAGGACCGGATCTACAAAGGTTGTATTTCCGTATTCTTGTAGTTAAGTGTTAACTAGTTTGTTTTTCGCTTAGACATCTAGCCAACGATCCGTAGTTTAGGGTTTCTCGGCACCGTAAATTTTGAAATTGGCATGGTTGATGCCTTGTGAGACCTCATTAGGGTGCCTAGGAACCCTACAGTGGTATCAGAGCCTAGCTAGAGCCTTAGGCGAAGTCTAGACGGAATTTAAAGTCCGAACGAACCGAAACCCCAAAATTTTCATACTCTCTGGACATTTTCTAAAATCGTGGTTTTTTCCAAATTAAAAATATGCAGAATACCCAGCAGGAAATTGTAAGAATTACTGTGCAAATACGACATTATTTGGATTTTAAACAGGCGCGGAACCGCGGCACGAGCATGCCTCGTGCGGCGGTTCCGCCGCCACTTGATGACGTCAGCCATACCTATTTTCACAGTAATTCCTATTTAACTGTGCTGAGTTCTCTGGGTATTTTTTAAATTTTATTCAAGAGTTGAATTTTCAGGGGTTGTTTTGGGGATTCGGTGTTTCGATCGGAGTATCAAATTTTGTCTGTGTGGCTTTCCGGATAAATTTTAGAATATGTTAAAAAGTTCGACCGGATATAAATACCCAATTTTTCCCCTGTCGGGAAATTTCCAGGTGTTGGATTTTTCCGTGGTTTAACGACGTTCTAAGTAGTGCAAGTAACGCGATGGTCCCTCTAGAAGACAACAAACCTTAACTCGATTATGTGACCGTCTTGAACTGCCCTTTGAACCTTCGGGTTTGGGGGAGTACGGCGTGCCACATGTGAGGCGTTGGCTTGACCCTTCTACGGCTGGACCGTTGGTACTGAGGCACGAACTGAATGTTTTTAGACTTATTTCATGTGTTGATCTGTATCGGGAAAACTTGGGTGTTCGACTGTTTGATCGAAAAAGTTTAACATTTTCTATTTATCCGGAATGTGATACAATAATTGGAATTCATAAGTATTTATGAGATAACTGAATGAATGTTATAAACGTAGCACTTTAGTCTCACCTGATCGGTTGCCACGGGATTTTGATGTGATCAAAAGTCCGTCGCAATCACGTAGCGTACGCGGATAATCGCCGGATAAACTTAATAGACAGCCTCACTCCATAGCCCCAACCAAGTGACTGTAGGAGAACCCCGTCGCCGAAAGCATCCGTTCGGGTGCTCGCGGTAGCGGTGTTCTGCCTTGGTGCACTTCGTCGTCGGTATCGGGGGTGCGACCGTCTACTGAAGTTTGCGACGAGCATTCGATCAAAATGTCGGGAATCTTGTTGAATTGCCCGACTTGATATTGAAAAGTGTTTTCGATTTTGAGACTAAAATGCGGGGTTTATAATTGTTAGGCATGCGATGTCTAAGTAATTCATTTGGTCAGGCATGCGATGTCTGAGGTGGTTGCGGATTCCAACTGTTGTAGTTTTACACTTTCTTTTCTGTGACCGTAAGTGTAATATGTGATATCGCCGGTTTCGTTGCTATATGTCAACGACAATTGGGATGCACATATTTACTTACGTTGATGACATGTGATGTTATGTGTTGCTGGATATGTTATATTGGATCGTCGTGTTTGAATAGCCGGGGTTTTTATGTGAGATGAGTGTTTTTCATTTTCATTCATGTAAAAACTTGTATGTAATATTCTTTTATTGGGGCACTTCCAGGTTGCGGAAGATGTCACCATTTGTATATTATTTACTTTTCCGTACTAGGATAGACCCAAGGAGGGGAGCACAAGTAACCGGGTTCTGGAGTCCAGTGGCAGACCAACTCGAGGAGTCGAGTTCGGGTCTCCTAACTCTAGAATTGGTAGGGTTGCTTGCCGCTCTCGTAGGGGTCTAGGGGTGTGGGTTTGGCTATTCATCGCGACCGTGGAATCCGTGTTTTATACTGGCTCGTATTGAAAACACGGACGTCCTAGTATATCTAATATTTCATATGATTCTTCTGCTGCGATATCTGTGATGTGATCATGTGATGTTCTGTGATAGATACAGTATATAGTATATATGATATATTATATAGACGTTACTTATGTTTTACACCCGCGCTAGCCCTGCCCCGCTCTGTCGTTAGTTACCTAACCTAACGGTGCACGAGGGGACATCGAGGCGAATGCGGATGGCATAAGTGTACGTCGTATTTATCTGTGATGTTTAGGTACTTAAATGATGGGACTTCATTAATGTGATTAATGAAATAAAAGAAACCTAAAGATGTTGTAGAATTGAATTTCAAAATTAAAACAGGTAGCTACAGTTTTTGCTTTGCACAGCGGTATATATGATATATCCTGCACCTTATTCGATGAGGAAAGGACCGAGATCTCTTCACTGGGAGTGACTCCTTTAGCAATAACTGGCAGATGCTACACACTCGGTTTGTCTTTTGATTGCTTTTAAGTGTTTTTGCTTTGCACAGTGATATATATGATATATCCCGCACCTCATTCGACGAGGAAAGGACCGACGATCCCTTCACCGGGAGTGACTCGTTTAGCAAAACTAGAAAAGCCTCAAAAGCACTCCATTTTTAAAATCATTTGATTCTACAACGATATCAAGTTCATTACGCAATAGGTTTTCAGAAAAACCTGCCGTAGCCCTCCGTCATTTCAGATACGTACTAGTTAGTATTCGTGTTGCGGTTGTTTGGCCTCCGTCAAGGCGTAGTGTACGGTAGCTAACTAGTACTTATCTGCTAGCATATGATGCGATTGGATTAGGGTATTCGTACGGCGTTGTTTGGCCTCCGTCAAGGGTCGTGCGGGTGGGTTTAATTCAATCAGGAAATGACGGGTTGAACTTGACTAGCGGACTATGGGTTGTTTGGCCTCCGTCAAGGTCATAGGACGCTAGGGGCAAAATATTATCGGGAATTTCAAGTGTTGAAATTTGCAATGAGATTGCAAACCTTCTATGAGATAGTTGGATCCCGATACCCGCTGCGAGTAAGAGTTACTCCTGGGAGAGTTTTACACATTACAATTAGCCGATCAAGTAGGTGTCTAGAAAGGTGTCAACGGGGTTATGCCTCTGGGAAAACGAGGTTTACATTAATTAGGTTCGTGCGAAAGCACGGGGGACCTCCCTCAAAGTACCGACACTGGCCTGGCTGAAAGATTGGCGAACTTGTAGTGTGTAATTAATCCCGGCTAGTCTTTCCTTTTAGGGTTTGAAGGAAGATTTGATAAAAAGCAGTGGGAGCCATCCTGATTAGATAAAATAATAACCAATCTATTCTTGCAAGAGCGCACGCTGAGTGTTTTCTTCTCTCTCTCTCCTGGTAGCGACCGTATCACGCCTTAATCAAGATAATAATACGGAATATTGACCGAACCCGCTTGTTATACTGAGCTGGGGAACGTTGGTCCCGCTCCAACTTATAATTGTTATAAGACAGAGCAGGAAATTGGGGATTACCAGAATTCCTATGCCGCCCAAACGAAGAGAGTGCATGCTGATGCATCATCTTCGGGTGTGTTCATTACAAAGAACTGTTTCTCTGTATCCTCTACGTCCTGGGTATGTGATACCAGATCAGGATCCCAGATATGTAATCTGTTACATAGGGCTACTGAAAGGTAGAGAACTGAGAACGGGTGATAAGTTTCATGAGGCAGAAAACGGGGCAAGAGTTGCAGCCAAGTCTGTTGGTCACTATCACCCTATATTACCAATACATTGATTCTGAATGAATGTTATTAGATACCGAACCTGATATACAAAATCATATCAGTCTCTTTATCAGTAAAGAAATGATAAAATTTTGTATTGTTGGATAATGTTTTGAACATTTCCTATATCAAAAGTTGATCGGTTCAGGCACGTTATCTAAAAGCATTGATGATCTAAATCAAACTACAGTTCTTAGTATACAGAACACACACAAGAGGAAGAGTTCAGAACTGAACGAATCCTTCTTGAGGTATTGTAGACAAGGTCATATCTATGCGACCCGACTGGCTGTAGTTACATGTAGATGCATATTTAAATAAGTTTGAATTTACATCTTGTGAAACTCGCCAGTCATGTCACAAAGATAAGATGACCACAGCTCTGTTTATTGGAAACAGAGAAAGAGTTAGTAAACTCTTGGGACTGATACATGATGATGTATGTAAGGTCTCCTGTCTACACATGCCAGGACTGGTTCTTTATACTTCATTACATTCTCTGATGATCTTTCGAGTTTCAGACCTATGTTCTTGTTGAAACACAAGTCCGAACCTTTTGAGATATTCACAGAATATAAGTTAGAAGTAGAGAACCAAAATATACGGGTATAAGTATTATGTCCTATGATGAGATCAAGGAGGAGAATACTTGAGCACGGAAATCCTGGACTATTCTAAAGGAGAATGAGATTCTCTCTCGGCATTACTCCTCCGTATACACCATAGCACGTTGGTGTATCGGGGCGGAGCAATCACACCCTATATGATAAGGTGTGCTCTATGATGAGTACTACTGAGTTACCTATTTCCTTTTTGGGAGTTATGCACTTAAGAAGCTGCATACCTATTGAATAGGGTTCGAATCAAATCAGTTGCCTACCATTTCATATGTGATATGGAAAGGGAAGAGCCCATGTCTTAAGCTAGTTAAGATTTGAGGTTGACCGGCCTATGTCTGAAAGCAAAATCCGGACAAGCTCGAGGCAAAGTCTGTAATGTAGAACTGGAAAGATTCCAGCTATACAAACAACAGCAGATGATTTGGTAGAACCAAAGGATTCAGTAGATTCCAACGAATCTCAGCCTCTCCGCCGATCTAGTAGGCTTCCTCACCCACCTGAGAGATACTTCGGTTTCTCTATGACAGTGGGAGCGAGGATTGCATCATGAGATGATGACCTAACTAGTTTCGAGCTGGCCATCATGAGTGGGACTCTGTAAGAATGGCTGGATATTTAGCGATCTGAGATGGAATCCTTATACACCAACAAAGTATGGACTTTGGTTGCTATATCTGAAGGGTTAAATCCCTATCAGGAGCAAGTATATCTTGAGAAGATTACTTGGTGTACATGGAAAAGTTAAGACTTTCAAAGCTAGACTTGTTAAAGGTTTGCATCATTGACCAGGTGTGGATCATGATGAAACTTTTTCTAAGGATCTATGCTTAAGTCCATCCAGATCCTACTTGCCACGGCTACATACCATGACTATGATATCTGGTGGTTGGGTGTCATGACAGCTTTTCTAAATGATGTTTTAGAAGATGGAGTCTATAAGTACACAGCCAGAGAGCCTCGTAGACAGTGGGAGCAGCGGAAACGTGTGCAAGATGCTTTATAGGATAAAGCAGGCATCGCGGAGTTGGAACGTCTGTTTTGATGAAGTAGTCAAAGAGTTTGACATCATCAAAATGGTAAATGAACCTTGTATAAACAAAAAGGTAGTAGGGAGTATGGTGACGATCCTCGTAGAGTACGTGGATGACATACTCTTGATAGGGAAGTAGTTTCCTATGCTACGCTCGATCAATCTCCGATTATCATAAAGATTCTCCATATAGGATCAAAGTGATACCTCCTAAATCCTGTATTTTGGATCTATGAGATAGATTTAATTGGATGTTAGGATTCTCACTAGTTGTAGTGAGATGGTATCAACCGATCCTGGGGAGAATCACTGGAAGTGTTCCAGGGTAATAAAGACGACTGAATGTCAGTCGCAGGCATTGTCTTTACCCTCAATCGAGGGACGGTATGTTGGAAGAGTTCCAAGCTAGATACCGTGACATACTAGACGATAAAGGCAAGATACATCGCTACTTAAGATACTACCAAAGAGGCTGTTTGGATGTATAATGGTTCATGAGATGAACTGTGTTCCTACCATTGTGAGACAATGGAGTTGTGGCTTATGCCAAGAAACGCCTGTCCCATCAGTGATCCGGACATATTCTAAGGCAGTGTCACCTGATCATGGAGATGGATGATCTCCAGGGTGATCGAGGTTTGGAGAGTAGATTCAGAGGACAACACAGCGGATCCACTCACAAAGGCCTGTTCCCTGAGAGAGATTTTTATGGGATGGTTGAGTATGAGATACTACAACCACTGCTACAGATGGCCCTAGTGCAAGTGGGAGATTGTTAGTTATATGTATGCCCTAGAGGCCATTACTGTACATTGGATGTATATTGTAGTGGATGCTTGGACATATATAGGGAGGACTTTCTTGCTCGACATGATAGTATGCTATCTGGTTGATCTTTACCTTAACGTGTATACTGTTTGTCTCTCGGTTACATGTTGGTAAAGCCCTTAGGATGTGTACTTGACTACCTGGACTATGATGCGGATCATACTAGTGGGGACATGGTAGTCCATAAGTACATCCTTCAAAGTCCCTAGTCGTGGGTGTATCGAGACGGGGCATCGATATACCAGAGTAGACTAGCGTATACCTTCTCGACCCATACAGATGGGCGATGGATGATCCCATATCCATTGGTGTTTGACATCAGAGATGATATACGGGTGCTCAGTAGAGACTGGGTACACTGGACGGACTCGCCGAGAACTCCCAGATGGTATTATACCTTACGTCAGATGGCAGTTCTCTGGTGACACTGGTACAGAGTAGTATGTTGACCCGAGATCGTCATAGAGTCTTGTGTGGTTCCCACTGTGCTTTGATTTCCATCTTACCACGTCCAAGAGGGCATGCAAAACGGTGGTTTTTGGGTACAGTCCCGAGTCACATGGAGGCAATGAGCGATAGGAGGGGATTCGTCTCTCCCGGTATAGGGGGTTGATGTTGCGCTGTGTTCGATTGGCTATAATAGGAAATCCCTGGCCAGGGTTGCTGAGATTTACTGGTAAGTGTTACCAGTAGTTTCTCGAATTGTTATAGACCTCATATCGACACGACTTATCGAGCTATTGGGGTCTGACGTTTACCACCCCTAGGCGAGATATGCGACATATCAGACGATCAGACCGGACTGTACGGTAGTGTTACTGGTTGGATTCACTGGAGTGTGAGCGGGCTTGCTCGTCGATCTTCTGATCGCTTAATACCCGGGTGGCCGTTACGTTTAGCAGACCGCTTGCGGCTTGTGGGTGCTTGATATGATCATCACCTGCTGCCGGCGTATTGACGAGTCTTTAGAGTCCTACACAGAGGTTTCCTGGCTCAAGCGAAACGAAATAGGAGCGCATATGAGATATGTGCGGGACCGAGAATAATGCGTGTATGTGATACCGTATTCTATTCTCGCGATGAATGTATCGAATGGTTGTATGCGATATAACCTAGTTATCGACTCAAGTATTGATTCGATAAGCCGATACATTGAATACTAGTCGGTTGTGTGCGACATGACCGGATCATTGAATCAAGTGTTGATTTAATGATTTAATGCATAATTATATATTTGATATATTACTTTGCACTAACTAGTATTGGTTCACTTTAAACGGATTTTCTCACTTGGTTTGTGCACATTGTATATGTGATATACTTTTGTACACATGATTGTATCATGTTTGATGATGCATGCTTTTTGGTTAAGTGTAAAGAATTAAACCATGGTTAAGTTGGAAATTAGGGTTTTGTTTTATCCATTATTTATTCATTTATTTATTTTGGAAAAATATTAAGCATAAAGAAATGAAATGGTGGCTAATTTTGGACTTGCATGTTGAAGCTTCATGAAGCTTTGACTTAGTCACCATTTTGTCTCATGCTTAACCCTAACCACTCCACTCAACCCTAGTTGATTCTCTACACTTCACCATGGTTAGATTATGATAAGCATTCCTTTTATTTTCTATTTTGAAAATAACTTATCATAACAATATTCATCTTCTTCATCTTCTTCTTCCATGAAGAAGCTTACTTCATCAATGGTGGATTGATGAAATGAGTGAGAAATCCAATTCTAAAGTGAACCCACTTCCTATTTCTTCATCCTCTACCTCTTGCCAAGTAGTAGAGTGTGTTTTCTTCACAAGTTTCATCACTTGGTGAAGTTGGAGCTTGATCTAGCGATGCCTCGACGTAGATCATCTTCGGCACGAAGCCGACGACCTTGCCCGCTCTTTCTCCGATGAAGCCGACGCTAGAGCCTGGATTTTGATTTGGACAGCGGAGATGACTTCATCACGGAGCCGTGGAGGTGGAGGACCGGATCTACAAAGGTTGTATTTCCGTATTCTTGTAGTTAAGTGTTAACTAGTTTGTTTTTCGCTTAGACATCTAGCCAACGATCCGTAGTTTAGGGTTTCTCGGCACCGTAAATTTTGAAATTGGCATGGTTGATGCCTTGTGAGACCTCATTAGGGTGCCTAGGAACCCTACACTGCATTCAATATAAGACAAAAAAAATTGTCAGAAGGGCCAAGCCCAAGTAAAGGCTCAATAGCCAGAATAAGAAATGTTAAACATTTATTGGACTTAGCCCAAGACTGGCCATAAGTTCTCAACTCATATTAATTGAGCCCATCTGCTCATGAATATTTTAACAGACCTTAGTCCCAAATTGAACTACAGATCTTTCAACCAATTCACACCGGTTCGAGGGTACATCTCTTTACTCCTCTAATATTTGTCGTTGTAATCCTTCAGTGTCTTCAGAGAGGTGACGGGTCCCGACAACCACACATCTCACGGACTGTGGGGTCCTTAAACTCATGGACTATGATGTCCTTAAACTTTATAGACTATGACGTCTTTAAACTATGGACTGTGGGGTCCTTAAGCCTATGGACTACAATGTCCTTAACCTGGACTGTAGGGTCCTTAAGCCCATGGACTACGATGTCCTTAACCTCGGACTGTGGGGTCCCTTTAAACCCACGGACTATGATGTCCTTAACCTTGGACCGCAATGTCCTTAAACTAATCGACCGCAATGTCCCTAAACTAAACAACAGAGGCCAAATGCTCTCTTGTTGGATCTAAACGATCCTGTTAAGTTGATCTTAGTCTAGAAATTAGGCTAACGTATCC
Organism: Agapanthus africanus; assembly: GCA_030015575.1. Classification (NCBI taxonomy): domain Eukaryota; kingdom Viridiplantae; phylum Streptophyta; class Magnoliopsida; order Asparagales; family Amaryllidaceae; genus Agapanthus; species Agapanthus africanus. Next base: position 1,898,454 of record JASDDO010000006.1, on the reverse strand, counting down.
TTAACTAACGTTTAAGTTGATCTTAGTCTCAAATGAGGTTAACGTATCCTTAAACCCAACCCCCAAACCCAAATCTAAGAAGATACGGATTTGGACTAATCCATGCCCTACGGGCGACAACATAAATTAGTCTCCGTATACAATCTACGGGCAACCAAAAACAAAACAAACACACACGACACGAAGTGACCTTCTGGAGAAGGAGAAAGTTGTTACCGCAATGCAGTAGCATAATTAACTGCAGGGGCTTGCGCCTGCAGGGAAGAGCGTCCCCACAATCAAAAACCCCTCAAACGAGGGGGAATCTGACGAAGTCTGCTACATCGGCCGCATCCGTTTAAACCTTCGATACATGGTGCCATAAATCAACTTGGAATCTTCGGAGAGGTGGACGGATAGCACCAATTAGCATCTGCCCCGAAATTCTGGTGAGACGTCCGCCGCGTCTTCGCGCGTCTTTTCAGCGGGGAATAGATTCTGGCACGCCCGGTAGGACCTTTTCCTCTTTCCACTCCACACTTCGTGTGTCGTGTTCGCGAACGAATCGCGGTTTTATATAGTTGCCCTTGGGTTCGAGGTACTAAGATTTGGTGTCTTGCTCCGTGTAGAAAATGAAAGATCAATGGCGTCTACTTGCACGAAATGTTCCAGCTGCAACTGCAACTTCCGTTCCACCTCATCTAAAGGTGTAACTTACGGGCCCCAGGCGGCCTCCCTGTTCACAATGCCGATAGAGCAGGTGACGCAGGCTACCACCGGTTTGTTTTTCGGGACCATGCTCCCACCAGTGAACATTAATATCCCGCTGCCGCAAGAAGTGCAAAAGAAGTCGGTCTTTGATCGGCTCACTACTACCACGGCCCCTCTCAACGGGTCGTCCGATGTCAAGCCAATAGCGTCAGTCTTCGACGGGCTGAGCCTGAACTCCAATGAGCCCGTCAAGAAGCCCGCGATACCTGAAGCGGCCATCCCGAAACGGATAGTCATTCCTGCTCTTGAGGTCACTGAAGAAGCTTCTCCCGTCAAGGGATCGGTCTTTACGAGGTTGGCCACTCCGGCTCCCATTCCTGCTCAAAGGTCTGTCTTTGATAGATTGTATACTGCCGCTCAACGGACGTCGGTCTTCAAGAAGCCGGGTACCAGCAGCACCTTACCAGAACAGGGGGCATGACGAAGTCACCCCTAAAGCTAAAACAATCCCAACGGCTCGACACGCTCGACGTCGCCACTGGCACCGAGTAAGGAAGGCTGGGGGCAACTCCCCCTCTGGGCTAACTCTACCTGCTCCAACGGTGGAGATCGATGCTGCTGTTCCAACCAGGAACAGCTTTGAGCTGCTTAATAAGGTGTGCAGGAATTCACCCACCGCCGTACTGAAAAGATCTCCTCCACCCATGGAGAATGCACCGAAAACGAAGCCGGAGCAGCCCCCTCAGCGACTTTCTTACAAAATTTACAAAGTCTGGCGACAGGTCCAAGAGTCGGTGGTTGATCAAGATTACCTTCGCTGACAGAAAAAGGTGAAGGTTCAGCAGGAAGAGAACCATCCTGTTAAGCCACAGAAGACGACAGCTACTTGGGTGCCCGCTGCAACGGCCCCCTCGACTTCAACTGCTCAAAAGAGAGGGAGGCCAGAGAAAGCCCCTGTGGCTACGGTAGACCACAAAGACGCTGAGCCCAAACGCCCCACGTCTGGGGGCATAATGGTGCATACTGTTATATAGCTTCCGGAAAGGAGGAAAGCCGCTCTTCGACGGGTCACCGACCGCTCACCCGATCCGTGACAAAAGCCCAGGAGCAACAACTGAAGTTCAGGAAATGCTAACGAAAATGGCCGCACTCACCGAGCCAAAAGTAAGCCCGGAGGCATCATCAGAGTAGCGTCACGAACAAGATACCGATGCTGACTTCCTCCGCAGGGTCCTCAAAAAGAAGGACAGAGAAGCAGTAGAACAAGCGGCTAATATAAAACGAATGACGCTTCTCTTCCAAGACATGGTCGGGATAATGTTACAACCAGAACTTCCAGCTGAAGACCCTCCTATCATCATTGAAGACGACAGAAGGGAGACATCGAACCCTCCTCCGGCTCTTTCAACAGCCAAAGAGGAAACCATTTCCAAGGCCGCTCTGGATGACTATATTGCTCAGCAAATACGAGCTCACCAGGCGAATGAAGCAGCCGGCCAGATTGTTAAAACTGGGCGACCATATCCAGGCTGGTATGACCAAATAAAGTACCCGCCGGGATATACGATCCTTAAATTTCATGTATACAAAGGGACGGACAATCCCCACCAGCATGTCGCCCAGTTCAGGGCTCTATGTGGAAACACCGGAGGTGATGATAACTTCTGCTCCGCCAATTCGTCGGCAGCTTGTCGGAGACGGCCTTCGAATGGTACTCTGAACTTCCAAACGACTTCGTCAAGACTTTCGCAGAAATGGAGCTATTATTCACCCAGCGATTCGCGAGTGCTAGTGAACATACCCCGATAACGGCATTGATCAATGCCAGGGTGAAGCCAGGTGAAACGTGGGTTTAATACGCAATACGATGGTGGAATCTGTGGTCGAAATGCGAATAGCGCATCGAAGAAGCGCCGGCAGTGGGCATGTTCGTGGGCACTCTGGACCCTCATGCAACTATTTACCAATTCATGATATTCTTCAAGCCGACCACGTTCCAAGCCTTGATCGACAAACTGGCCCAAATGGACCAGATGGGTCATGGACCGTCTCTTCCAAAGTCGGAGCCACGGAACGAGAAGGGAAAGGGGAAAGCGACCGTCGTCGCTAACGCTCAACAGCAGCCCAGTGGTCTAAGACCAGTTGATCACCAAAATAATAGAACTCGATCTCTCGAAGAAAAAATTAGACGCCCTTACTCGTTCCCTCGAGACAAGACGAAGAGGTTGTTCGAGCTTGCACTGCGCAACAGGCTCATCAATCTGCCGGAGCCAGGACGTCCAGCGCAACCAGGCGACATTAGCAATCCTAACTATTGCCCTTATCACCGAATGTTGGGCCATCCGATCGAGAATTTTTACATCTTCAAAACCTGGATAGAAGATCAGTACCAGCAAGGCAAATTCGTATTATCTGAGAATTAGAAGGTAAACCCGCCTCGGCCACACACTCCCAAGAAGACGGATACACCGGGGGCATCATGCTCTTTCGTAGAAGAAGCTCCACGGAAGGTCGCTCTTTCAGCCAAGACGAAAAGAATGCTGAAGGATCTCCAAACATGCCCGGCGATCAGGTGGAAAAATCCACTCGAACCCAAGATCATCGAAGGAATGTTAAAACCGTGTCCAACTCCAAAGATCGGTGGTGATAGCCAAAGCACTCACACCCAGCCGTCGAAATCTTCGAAGAAGAAAAAAAAACTCAAGAAGCCCGTGAAGCCTGGTGACAAGCGCACGGATCTGCAAAAGCAGATTGACGCGCTGGAAGAGTATAACCAGAAGGCGTGGACTCCGGTCACACTTCAAGAGTTTCTCAGCCACGTCCTTGAGGACGGAGATGACGATAATGGAGATCGTGAAAAAGACGGTATCCCGAAATAAGAAGGACTGGCATGAGAAACTGCATGAAGCTCTCTGGGCATATCGAACTATGTTCAAAAGGGCCACGAACACAACGCCGTACGCGTTGGTATTCGGTACAGAGGCGGTACTCCCCCTCGAGATAGAGTTACCCTCTCTACGGGTGGCAGTCCATTACGAGCTGACGGACGAAGAGAATACTCACCTTCGCCTTGAGGAGCTCGATGCCCTTGATGAAACTCGGCTCATGGAGCAACAAAATCTGGAGGCTTATAAAGCAAAGATGACGCGTTCATACAAAAGATTGACTAGGCCGAGAATATTCCGCCAAGGCGAACTCGTGCTAGTGGTCAAAAGACCTATGATCCCCAATCGTGCCAAACGAGGGAAGTTCGAGCCGAACTATGAAGGCCCGTACATCATAGACAAGGTCTACCAGGGTGGGGCCTACCTACTCATGGACATGCATGGCGAAAGGCCCTTCAGGCCAATAAATGGTCGCTTCCTGAAAAAGTACTACGCTTGATGAGTCATGGCCTAGGTCAATGATAGGTGACGACGACTATATCCGCTCGCTATCTTCCTAAGCCTAAACTCTATAAGTAGTAGCCGGCTAACGGACAGAAACGTCATTAAACTAACAACGGACCGAAACGTCCTTAAACTAACAACGGACCGAAACGTCCTTAAACTAATGATGGACCACTATGTCCTAAAACTAGTCGTTGACCGAGATGTCGATAAACTACGGTGGATTGCAGCATCCCAAGGCTGATACAAAAAAAAGAAGAAAAGAAAGAAAGAAAAAGAAAGACGGTATGTCCATAAGCGAAAAGGGCACGAATGAAAACCCGAAAGGGCTCCTTGAGTAAAAACAACAGGGCTACCGGCGAGTTTGTAAGTGCACGGCGGCGCCCCGGCCGTCTTTCCGAGGCCAAAATGCGGAAGTGATGATTTACTTTAACTGTTATACCGGCACCACCGCGCACAAAAATCCCGGATCGGGCCATTAAACTAATGTAAGCTAACTAGAGAAGGGGTATAGAGATATACCGAGCGATCCGTGTCCTCCGGTCTTCTCGTCGTCGTCCCGATCTCCCCGCGGAATGTCCGGTCTCCACCTCCTCACCGGAAGGGCACCACGTTGCCGGCTTCTTTTACGGGCTCCCACCTCTAGACCGAGGCAACTCGGGCACGAAGTTGGCGAGTCGACGTGCCCAAGATTTGCTGTAGAATAAGTGTAGGATGGTATATGTCTCATTTGGGGTTGTAGGGAGTTGCCTTTTGGTAGAGGAAATGAAGTGAGCTTATGGAGATGGAACTTGTGGGATTTTACAAAGCCAAGAGATCAACAAAAAAACCCACCACAATTTTTGGACAGCCCCCTCCTTGTGGCCGGCCATCTCTTGGAATGAATGGGGGAGAGTATGAAAATGGGGTAGCCACAAGAATAATGCAAGAGTGAATCAAATGAGATCATGAGAAGAAATCATCACAAGGAAAGTCCAACACTCAACCAACCAATCATAACTCCAAAAGGTCAAACCATCATGAACCATCATGAACTAAGAAGTCAATGTGATGGTGGAACTTTCATGATACAATAATATGCAAATACCACCCTCCATAAATGCTTATTTGCACAAATGCAAATAAGCCCTCCTCCACCAATCTTCAGCCAATGAAAGATACAAAGAAAAATGGCCGAAACGGAAAGCAAACTGGCAACTCCAAAAAACTGATCCCGTAATAAATTACAGGAAAACCCGCTACTGTATATACATACCCGCATTTGTATTCCGACCGAATACAAATGCAATGAGACAAAATCTACACTGTACAATACTAGGATCCGGCTTAAACCAAAGCCCGCTAGTATTAACTGTCCGATCATGATCCGTGCAATACCGCACGTATCTGATCGAACCCTGCCATATCTCCATACGGCCTCTACAGCGTTTCGCCCGAAACTTGAGAAACTGGTTTGTGGGGGACTCTAAAGACTCGTCAATACTTTGGTTGTGGATTTAACCACTAGCACGTCAGAGGTATTAGCCTATACGTGACGGGTTACCAGGTATTGACCAAAAGGGACGTCGATGAGCGAACTCATCCTGACACCCTACTGAGCCTGTCAGTGACAATATCCGTACAGTTCGGTTCGTTCGTCTATGAGCATCGCATGGCGGGCCTAGGGGGTTGGTAAAAGTCAGACGCCCAAAAGCGGTACAAGTCATGTCGGAGTGTAGCCCAGAACACCCTGAGATACTACTGGAATACCTACCAGTAAATCTCCTGCCTCGGCCGAGGGCTTCGTGTAATGGCTCTCCTAGACACAGCGCGACCTCACCCGCAAAACCGGGAGAGACGAAGCCATGCAGATCCGCTCACTGCCTCCATGTGGCTCGGGACTGTACCCAACTAAAACCTGTTTGCACGTCTCCTTTGAGCGTGGTAGGGTAGTAATCAAAGTACAGTGGGAACTCATACGAAACAAATGACGATCTCAGGTCGATGAACTAACCTGTACACATATCACCAGGGAACTGCTATCTGACGTCTGGTATAAGACCAACTAGCATGTTCCCGGCGAGTCCTGTCCGGTGTACACATAACCCAATGAGCACCTGTATACATCTTAGGTGAATCAACTGACACCAGTGGCTTGTGAGACCGGCCACCGCCCCTTGTCGGGGTTTCGACTGTATATACTAGTCTACTCTGGAGAATCGATGCCCTGTCTCGAAACTCCCACGACTAGGGACCTTTTAAGGATGTGCTTATAGACTCCAGCTCCCACGTATATGATCACCCTCATACTGCTGGTAGTCAAGCAAGAATCCTAGGGGTTCTATCAACGTGCAATAGTGATCTGTAAGGTCACCTAAAGCAGTACACGATGATAAAGATAAACCAGATAGCATACTATCATCTTGAGTAAGACTGTCCTACCGGGATGGGTCCTCCCTCAATCATTGCAATAACGTTCCTGTGATCCAATAATTGACTCTGAGGGCACTATCTCCAACAGAGTTTTGTGAAAACCCGAAAAGGCGCAATCTCGTTAAAAGACACTTGCAAGGTCCTCTCGACTTTGTAAGAAGAAACCACCTGCGTGAGATCCTTACGACTCACAAGGGAGAAACACACTTAGGGATCCCCACGATTCCTAAGGAGAAATTACACTTGCGAGATCCTCACAACTTGTAAGGAGAACCCTCTTATGGGACCCTCACGGCTCATAAGATTCAAAAGTCTTAAGCTACAGGGATCTGAACCTGTTCTTAAGCGGCCACCACAACCTCCGATACTGCCCTACAAGCGGCTCAACGCCGACCCTTGTATACAATCCACGGACGCGAATAAACATTTCCCTAACAAAGTCCCATCCGTGACTAGGGATATGTCTACACGGTGAACAGCCCTTATAAGTCCTCTCGACTTATAGGGAGAAAACACTCTTGTAAGATCCTTACGACTTATAAGAGAACACACACTTAGGAATCCTCACGATTCCTAAGGAGAAAACGCACCTACGAGATCCTCACGACTCGCAGGGAGAAATACCTTTATGAGACCCTTACGGTTCATGAAGTCAAAAGCCTTAGTCGACAGGATCCTAACCCTGTTCGCTAAGCCACCTTTGTTCAATATCGACAGAGGCAGATGATGATTCGCTCCTGGCAATATTCCAGTTGTAGCGGTGCTGATGCCGAAATCGGTGTCTAATTCCAAGCTTGCAGCAAGAAGCTAGCAAGCCACACATGCATACGAAATAGCCGAAATGATGGGGCAACTTGAAAAAAAATCGGCAAGTAAAAATGTATGCATGCAAAATAGCCGAAATGATTGGGCAACTCACAATAAAAAACAGCGAGTAAAAATAAAATAAATAGCCGAAATGATTGGGCACCGCAAAAAATAGCCGAAATGATTGGGCAATCGCGACCTTCGTGATATAAAAGCTAAAATGATAGAGCATCGCGGAAAGAAATAAAGAAAAATGAAATTTATGTCCTACAGGTGATATCACATCAATCCCTGTATACAATCCAGGGGCGCAAACAAAGAAGGAATCACACCTTCCCTCCCCAGGCTCCATCAGAAAACGAAGCCAAATCTCAACGGTTCAGGAATAGCCTAGAGATCATCAACAACGTTCTTCCCTATTCCAGCAGGATTCAGATGCTGCAATCAACCATGGAGCTACGGAAAAACCCTTACTCCAAATCTCGATGGTTCCCAGACAACCTGGAGACCAATTCTATATTCGTCTCATTACAACAGACGCAACGTCATCCACATGACCCCGTCTCGGAAATACGTCATCCACATGACCTCGTCACGGAAATACGTCATCCACATGACCCCGTCTCGGAAATACGTCATCCACATGACCCCGTCACGGAAATACGTATCCACATGGCCCCGTCTCGGAAATACGTCATCCACATGGCCCCGTCTCGGAAATATGTCATCCACATGACCCCATCATGGAAATACGTCATCCACATGACCCCGTTTCGGAAATACGTCATCCACATGACCCCGTTGCGGAAATATGTCATCCACATGACCCCGTTTCGGAAATACGTCATCTACATGGCCCCGTTTCGGAAATACGTTATCCAAATGACCCCGTCTCGGAAATACGTCATCCACATGACCCCGTCTCGGAAATACGTCATCCACATGACCCCGTCACGGAAATACGTCATCCACATGACCCCGTCTCGGAAATACGTCATCCACATGGCCCCGTCTCGGAAATACGTCATCCACATGGCCCCGTCACGGAAATACGTCATCCACATGGCCCCGTCATGGAAATACGTCATCCACATGACCCCGTTTCGGAAATACGTCATCCACATGACCCCGTCGTGGAAATACGTCATCCACATGACCCCGTTTCGGAAATATGTCATCTACATGACCCCGTCTCGGAAATACGTCATCCACATGACCCCGTCGCGGAAATACGTCATCCACATGACCCCGTCTCGGAAATACGTCATCCAAATGACCCCGTCTCGGAAATACGTCATTCACATGACCCCGTCTCGGAAATACGTCATCCACATGACCCCGTCACGGAAATACGTCATCCACATGACCCTGTCTCGGAAATACGTCATCCACATGACCCCGTCACGGACCCTGTCTCGGAAATACGTCATCCACATGGCCCCGTCTCGGAAATATGTCATCCATATGACCCCGTCACGGAAATACGTCATCCATATGACCCCGTTTCGGAAATACGTCATCGACATGACCCCGTCTCGGAAATACGTCATCCACATGACCCCGTCTCGGAAATACGTCATCCACATGGCCCCGTCGCGGAAATACGTCATCCACATGACCCCGTCTCAGAAATACGTCATCCACATGACCCCGTCGCGGAAATACGTCATCCACATGACCCCGTCGCGGAAATACGTCATCCACATGACCTCACCTCGGAAATACGTCATCCAACGACTCCGTGGAACACAACCAAAGTTAACCTTGACCCCGTGGGAAACGCCCGGAGCAACTTCTGACGCCATGAAATGCGGATAACGTCAATCTCATTAAACACTTACGGGTCCTCTCGGTTCGTAAGGAAGAAAACTCTCTTATAAGGTCCTTACGACTTATAAGGAAAAACACACTTAGGAATCCTCATGACTCCTAAGGAGAAAAGACACCTACGAGATCCTCTCGACTCGTAGGGAGAAAAGTCTTTATGAGACCCTCATAGCTCATAAAGTTGAAAAGTCTTAGGTAGCAGATCTGAACCTGCTTCCTAAGCCATCACTACCCCTCGAAGAAGCCAAAGCGAAATGCTCACTCTGTCATCTACAGGCTACGCTTACTAAAGTGACATGCCGGCAACAAAGAAAAGAGAAGAAAGCGACAAGGAGAACATTTAATTCGCATTTGGTTAAGCATACCCGTTCATGCATGTGCAAAAGATTTAGTACATAAAATAAAACAAGCTGAAATGAGGAATTTGCCATTCATACTTTGAAAAGTTCTTACAATAATAAAAGCAGTAAACGAAAACGTTATCAAAATGATTACAATGGTAAAACCTCAGATCCAGGGCATGGATTGAGGAATTCGAAAGTAAGGCCATCTAGAATCTTTATGGCCTTTCTGACCATTCTCGTGTGCATCCTCCCGCGCTCACGAGTGTCGAGATCCTCGCCAATGTCCTCCTCCCTTTGATAAGAAGCGATTATCGTCGTCTGTTAGAAAGTTTGATGCAGAATATCAATGAGGTTATCTCGACGCTTCTTTGAGATCAAGCAAGACAGGTACACCGATGCACCTTGTCTTCGGCATCATCCAGCGCATTAAGCGGCATGGCTTCATGAAACCCAGGAAGTGCTTCCCAAATTGCTCCCACTACGATTTTCAAGAGAGCGGAACGGCGAGGAAGCAGTCGACCGACGTGTGCATACAGACGATCTATAATCTCTGCACATTGGGCATCTGTAAACTCTTGGTTCTGACAACGACCCTGTACACGAATATCCTCATAAGAGATAAACTCGTTCAGACTATATAAATGAACAGCCATAGTTCCTGAAAAGAAACATCATTAAAAGATTAGTAATAAGGAAAAATAGGCACAGAGATTTAAACGACTCTTGATATCCCCATGGAGAAAACAAATTCTAATTATGACACCTAACAAATTTGAATTTGCGAGAAATCCTAAAAAAAAAAAAAGAAATCTCATTTAATGAGCGACCCCTCGGGTCCGGGAGTTAAACTCCTCGAAAGCCATGTTCTACGAGGAAGATGAAGTAACTCATCAGGAACCCTAAAAGCAAAGCTTTTAATGAATTTGAAGTCCATGAATAAAACTCTTAAGAGTTCTTCACAAGAGATTAAGAAATCTACATGTTACCAAAAGAGCAGAGTTCTGTTCATGGGCTAAGAAACCCCAAGAAAAGACCTCTTTAAGATCTATAGGTTCAAGAGAGCAAAAGCTCTATTAATGAAACTCTAAAAGGGTTTTCTTTAGATCAAAGATCTATGAAGAGCAAGGCTCTGTTAATGGGTAAAACCCTAATTTATTAAAAGTTTTAAACTTTACCTAAAATCATAACAGAGTTTTTACTCTTGAAAAGTTCTTAAACAAGAGAGCTATGCTCTGTGGGAGAATGAAATTCTCAGAAAACAAGAGGAAGATGAAAATCATCTAAGGGACCAAAGGTCATATTTATAGGCATTGAAACGCCTCTTCAACTTCTGAGTTGATCTAAGGGCGCAGATGTCGCCACCGCTGCACTCACATGTAGGCCACGTGAGCGCAACGGTAGGGGGCATTTGTTTCCCCCAATCAGAGCAAAGCTCTGTTTTGAAATTTAAAATTCAAACATTGAAGCAACGCTTCAGATCCAGCGCTAGGCGCGCTGCGCGCCACGTGTCAAACATGGATGCGCTAGCGCCAGGTGCGCTGCGCCCTAGGCAGTGCACCATGTGTGCGCTAGCGCTAGACGCGCTGCGCGCCACGTGTCAAACATGGGTGCGCTAGCGCATGCTGCGCTGCGCTCTGAGCAGCGCACCACGTGTCAAACGTAGGTGCGCCAGCGCAAAGTACGCTGCGCTCTGAGCAGCGCACCACGTGCAAAGCACGGGTGCGCAATCGCAAAGTGCGCTGCGCTCTGAGCAGCGCACCATGTGCAAAGCACGGGTGCGCCAGCGCTGGAATTATAAAATTCCCCACTGTTATATCAAAAGATCTAATTATAATGATAAATCATTAATTAATCAGAATTAAAATTCTGTTATGGAAAGATTTTCCAATCTTGTTAAAAACAAGAAGATTGCCTTCTGTAAAACAGAAGCCTTAGGATCAAAGATCCAATGGTGGGAAATATCCCCAAATCAATCAGAGAAAGATCTCTTTAACTGATTTAACAAATCAACTTGCCCTATATAAAGGCCCCAAGACTTCAAGTCTGATATAGAGAAACCCCCCCCCATAAACTTTGTGAAAACTCAAAAGAAAGAGAGCAAGCTCTTGAAAGAAGATTATTTCTTCAAGGTAAAGAGGGTGAATGATGAACACAGAGATGAAATCATATCATAAAAAGAAGAATTATCTTCTTAAAAGATCATAGATCTACAAAGACCAAGGTCTTTCATAAAAAAGATCAAAAGATCTCATCACATAATAAAAGAAGAACATATTCTTCACACAGATCATTGATCTATAAAGGCAAACTCTTTTCAAAAATAAGAACTGTTGTTCTTGAATCTTGAGACAAAATCTTTTTTAAAAGAACATAAATTTGTTCCCAGATCATAAAATTGATCAAATGCGCTTTGCGCTCTTGAACAGCGCTTCTGCGCTTTCTGGATCGGCGCTCAGCGCCAAAATGCGCCACATGTCAACCACGTATGCAACTTGCGCTTTGCGCTTCTGAAACAGCGCACTGCGCTCATGGGCTGGCGCTCAGCGCCAAGCGCACCACGTGTCATTCACGTATGCGCCAGCGCAATGCGCTCATGGACTAGCGCTCAGCGCTCTCAAACTGGCATCTGCGCTCATCATTTGGCGCCTGGCGCAGAGCGCAACACTTGTCCCTTACATACGCGCCACGTGGCAGAAGCGCACTGCGCTTTTGACTGGCGCAAAGCGCCTAGCGCACCATATGTTGCGCTGACAGAACATAAATTGTTCTTTAATGAGCCAGAGCTCTGATGAATGCTCTGCATTCAATATAAGACAAAAAAAATTGTCAGAAGGGCCAAGCCCAAGTAAAGGCTCAATAGCCAGAATAAGAAATGTTAAATATTTATTGGACTTAGCCCAAGAATGGCCATAAGTCCTTAACTCATATTAATTGAGCCCATCTGCTCATGAATATTTTAACAGACCTTAGTCCCAAATTGAACTACAAATCTTTCAACCAATTCACACCGGTTCGAGGGTACATCTCTTTACTCCTCTAATATTTGTCGTTGTAATCCTTCAGCGTCTTCAGAGAGGTGACGGGTCCCGACAACCACACATCTCACGGACTGTGGGGTTCTTAAACTCATGGACTATGATGTCCTTAAACTTTATAGACTATGACGTCTTTAAACTATGGACTGTGGGGTCCTTAAGCCCATGGACTACGATGTCCTTAACCTGGACTGTAGGGTCCTTAAGCCCATGGACTACGATGTCCTTAACCTCGGACTGTGGGGTCCCTTTAAACCCACGGACTATGATGTCCTTAACCTTGGATCGCAATGTCCTTAAACTAATCGACCGCAATGTCCCTAACTAAACAACAGAGGCCAAATGCTCTCTTGTTGGATCTAAACGATCCTGTTAAGTTGATCTTAGTCTAGAAATTAGGCTAACGTATCCTTAACTAACGTTTAAGTTGATCTTAGTCTCAAATGAGGTTAACGTATCCTTAAACCCAACCCCCAAACCCAAATCTAAGAAGATACGGATTTGGACTAATTCACGCCCTACGGACGACAACATAAATTAGTCTCCGTATACAATCTATGGGCAACCAAAAACAAAACAAACACACACGACACGAAGTGACCATCTGGAGAAGGAGAAAGTTTTTACCGCGATGCGGTAGCATAATTAACTGCAGGGGCTTGCGCCTGCAGGGAAGAGCGTCCCCACAATCAAAAACCCCTCAAACGAGGGGGAATCTGACGAAGTCTGCTACATCGGCCGCATCCATTTAAACCTTCGATACATGGTGCCATAAATCAAATTGGCGTCTTCGGAGAGGTGGACGGATAGCACCAATTAGCATCTGCCACGAAATTCAGGCGAGACGTCCGTCGCGTCTTCGCGCGTCTTTTCGGCGGGGAACAGCGAGCTCGTACCTGTCACGTGATAACGCTGTCGGAGGAGGAACCTGAGGATATGGATGAACTCCCCTGGTGCTTCGAAAACGATGATGACGAGGTAATCTCAGAGTTTCCACTGGTGCCAAAAGAGCTGGAAGATGGGATACATACCACTGCAGATAATCTCAAGAAAATTGATTTGGGGACGGCAAGTGACCCGCGGCCGACGTTCGTCAGTGAGCTGTTGTCTGAAGAAAGGGTGGCTACGCTTAAGGACGTGCTCATGCAGCATAAAGATTGCTTCGCATGGAACTATTCCGAGATGCCAGGACTAGATCCAGAGATTGCTGTACACAAATTGGCAATATCCCCGGACGTCAAGCCGATCAAACAAGCACCGAGAAGAATGCGGCTCAAGCTTGAGATGAGCATCAACGCCGAGGTCAAGAAGCTAATCGACTCCGGCTTCATCCAAGAAGTACAGTATCCTGACTGGATCGCCAACATCGTCCCGGTGATGAAGAAAAATGGGACGGTGCGCATATGTGTGGAATTTCGGGATCTCAACAAAGCTTGCCCAAAAGACGACTTCCCAGTGCCAGTCACTGAGCTGATGATAGATAATACGTCCACTCACGATGTTTTATCCTTCATGGACGGATCATCAGGATACAATCAGATAAAGATGCATCCCGAAGACCAGAAACATACCGCTTTCCGAACCCCTTTGGGCATATTCTGCTACAAGGTGAGGCTTTTCGGTCTAAAGAACGCCGGTGCCACCTATCAAAGGCCCATAACGAAGATTTTCGACGACCTCATACATGAAATCGTCGAATGCTATATTGACGATCTTGTGGTGAAAAGAAAATCATACGAGGAACATCTAGAGCATCTGAAGATCGTATTTCAACGCCTTCGGCAGTACAACTTGAAGATGAACCCTCTCAAATGCGCGTTCGGAGTGTCCTCAGGCAAATTCCTGGGATTCATCGTCCGACACCGAGGCATTGAGATAGATCCGTCAAAGATCAAGGCGATTATAAAAATGCCCCTGCCAAAGACTCTCAAGCAGCTGCGATCTCTCCAGGGAAACCTCGCATATATCCGGCGATTCATAGCCAATCTTCCCGGCAAGTGCTGCCCCTACAGTCACTTAATGAAAAAGGGAACCCCTTTCGTCTGGGATCGCAAATGCCAAAGCGCACTAGACGAAATCAAGCAATACTTGCAGAATCCGCCGGTATTGACAGCTCCGGTTAAGGGAAAACCTCTCATCCTGTATACAACTGCCCTTGAAGGTTCCTTAGGCGAGCTATGGGCACAAGAGAATGACCAAGGGAAGGAGAGAGCCCTCTACTATTTGAGTCGGGTTCTACTGTGGGCAGAAAGCAATTACTCTCCCATTGAAAAACACTGCCTGGCGTTGATCTTTGCGATAACAAAGCTCAGACACTATGCATTGGCACATGAGGTCCATCTCACATCAAAGGTGGATCCTCTCAAATATTTGATGTCGAAGGCCATATTAACGGGACGACTCGCTAAATGGGCCCTGCTATTGATGGAATTCTCGATAACTTATCGGCCTCTTAAGGCAGTGAAAGGCCAGGCCATCGCCGACTTCCTCGCTGAGCATCCAATACCCGCCAATTCTCCTTTAAATTGCGAACTGCCAAACGAACATGTGTTTGACACAATCGCCGGGGAGAGAAAGGAAAATGATACCCGATGGGAACTCTATTTTGATGGGGCATCTTCCATGAAGAGGCGCAAACAAAGCATCCACATAATCAAATCAGGGGTAGGCCTCATCTTCGTGACTCCACAAAGAGGGATAATGCGCTTTGCCTTCTCCTTAACAGAGCCGAGGATGAATAATGAAGCCGAATACAAAGCTTTGATGGCAGGTCTCGAGATCGCTATTGACATGGGAATTGAAAACCTCCTCATATACGGAGACTCCCAACTGGTCGTTAGTCAAGTAAACGGAGACCATCAGACGTGCAAGCCTGAGTTGGTGAAGTACGGCGAGCAAGTACAACAACTGCTGACTCAAATTCCTTCCTACACCCTGGAAAGTATACCGCGTGCGGAAAATAGCAAGGCGGATGCATTAGCCAAGCTCGCTAAAGAACTGGCATTTGAGAACCTCGATGACGGAAGGATCGTTGTGTAAAGCCGTCGGGTTCTTGTACCGGCAGAAAGATCTCCGGAGTCGTCCGAAGAAAAGGGAGCGACCGAACAAACGACTCTGCAAACAAAAGACCAGGAAAAGGCTATGGGTTGGAGAGAAGTCTTTATAGACTACTTCAAATCCCGTTGAACACCTGAAGATGCGTCCTCAAGACATCAGCTTATGAAACGAGCTCTGTCTTTTGCTTTCGTCAATGATAATCTGTATAAAAGATCATTTGATTCTCTGTGGCTAAGATGCCTGGGATCGGAAGAAGCAAAAAGAGTCGTCCAAGAAATTCACGACAGACTTTGCGGTTCTCACCAAGCCGGCCCGAAGATGAAGCTGAAGATCAAACGGATGGGCTACTATTGGCCCATGATGATTCAAGACTGCCTCGAATACGCAAAGCAGTGCCACTCATGCCAGATTCACGGAGACTTTATCCATCAGCATCCAAATCCACTACATCCAACAGTGGCTAGCTGGCCATTCGAAATGTAGGGAACTGACATAATCGACCTCATTGAGCCAGCATCGTCCAGAGGACATCAGTTCATTTTGGCGACAACTGATTACTTCTCTAAATGGGCAGAAGTAGTACCGCTGAGGGAAGTGAAGACGGAAATATCCTCCATTTCTTCAAGACGCGCGTCATTTATCGGTTTGGAACTCCGCGACGGATCATCTCCGATAACGGGCCAGCCTACAGAAGCCAAACAATCAGCCGCTTCGCACAACAAGATAACATAGACTGGAGATATTCATCGGTCTACAATCCCCGAGCTAACGGCCTAGCTGAGGCTTTCAACAAGACCTTGACAAAGATCGTGAAAAAGACGGTGTCTCGAAATAAGAAGGACTGGCATGAGAGACTGCATGAAGCTCTCTGGGCATATCGAACTACGTTCAAAACGGCTACAAACACAACGCTGTACGCATTGGTATTCGGCACAGAAGCGGTACTCCCTCTTGAGATAAAGTTGCCCTCTCTACGAGTGGCGGTTCATTACGAGCTAACGGACGAAGATAATGCTCACCTTCAGCTTGAGGAGCTCGATGCCCTTGATGAAACCCGGCTCATGGCGCAGCAAAATCTAGAGACTTATAAAGCAAAGATGACGCGCTCATATGAAAAATTGACTAGGCCGAGAACGTTCCGCCAAGGCGAACTCGTGCTAGTAGTTAAAAGACCCATGATCCCCAATCGCGCCAAGCGGGGGAAATTCGAGCCGAATTATGAAGGCCCGTATATCATAGACAAAGTTTACCAGGGTGGTGCCTACCTACTCATGGACATGCATGGTGAAAGACCTTTCAGGCCAATAAATGGTCGCTTCCTAAAGAAATACTATGCCTGACGGGTCACGGCCTAGGTCAACGATAGATGACGACGCCTATGTCCGCTCGCTATCTTCCTAAGACTAAACTCTGTAAGTAGTAGCTGGCTTTCTTTTCTCAGACCGAAATGTCCTAAAACTAACAACGGACCGAAATGTCCTAAAACTAACAACGGACCGAAATGTCCTTAAACTAACGGTAGACCACTATGTCCTGAAACTGGCGTCGGACCGAAACGTCCTTAAAATAACGATGGACCACTATGTCCTAAAAATAGCTGTTGACCGAGACGTCGATAAACTACTGTGGATTGCAACATTCCAAGGCTGATACAAAAAAAAGAAGAATAAAAGAATAAAAAAAATAATAAGAAGAAAATACGGTATGTCCATAAGCAAAATGGGCACGGATGAAAACCCGAAAGGGCTCCGTGAGTAAAAACAGCAGGGCTACCGGCGAGTTTTTGTGAAAACCCGAAAGGGCGCAATCTCGTTAAAAGACACTTGCAAGGTCCTCTCGACCTTGTGAGGAGAAACCACCTGCGTGAGATCCTTACGACTCACAAGGGAGCAACACACTTAGGGATCCCCACGATTCCTAAGGAGAAATTACACTTGCGAGATCCTCACAACTTGTAAGGAGAACCCTCTTATGGGACCCTCACGGCTTATAAGATTCAAAAGTCTTAAGCTACAGGGATCTGAACCTGTTCTTAAGCGGCCACCACAACCTCCGATACTTCCCTACAAGCGGCTCAACGCCGACCCTTGTATACAATCCACGGGCGCGAATAAACATTTCCCTAACAAAATCCCATCCGTGACTAGGGATATGTTTGCACAGTGAACAGCCCTTATAAGTCCTCTCGACTTATAAGGAGAAAGCACTCTTGTAAGATTCTTACGACTTATAAGAGACTATACACTTAGGAGTCCTCACGATTCCTAAGGAGAAAACGCACCTACGAGATCCTCACGACTTGTAGGGAGAAATACCTTTATGAGACCCTTACGGCTCATGAAGTCAAAAGTCTTAGTCGACAGGATCTTAACCCTGTTTGCTAAGCCACCTTTGTTCGACATTGACAGAGGCAAATGATTCGCTCCTGGCAATATTCCAGTTGTAGCGGTGCTGATGCCGAAATCGGTGTCTAATCCCAAACTTGCAGCGAAAAGCCAGCGAGCCACACATGCATATGAAATAGCCGAAATGATGGGGCAACTTGCAAATAAAAAGCAGCAAGTAAAAATATATGCATGCAAAATAGCCGAAATGATTGGGCAACTCGCAATAAAAAGCAACGAGTAAAAAATAAAATAAATAGCCGAAATGATTGGGCACCGCGAAAAAATAGCCGAAATGATTGGGCAATCGCAACCTTCGCGATATAAAAGCTGAAATGATAGAGCATCGCGGAAAGAAATAAAAAAATGAAATTTATGCCCTACAGGTGATATCACATCAATCTCTGTATACAATCCAGGGGCACAAACAAAGAAGGAATCACACCTTCCCTCCCCAGGCTCCATCAGAAGAAGAAGCCAAATCTCAATGGTTCACATACAGCCTGGAGATCATCTCAATATCCGTCTTATTACAACAGACGCAACATCAAGTAAAGCGGAACTGCGGCAAAATTCCCAGCTCCATGACTCGACGATGCACAAACAACCGAGAGCAAAAATTCCTGGTCATGTGGAACTCGGCTTATGTCAATCCTGACCCCGTGGGAAACGTCCAGAGTGGATCCTGGTCCTCGCAAAACACGGCTATGACCCCGTGGGAAGCATCCAGAGCGGAGCCTAGTTCTCGCAGAACACGGCTATGACCCCGTGGGAAGCATCCAGAGCAAAAATTCCCGGTCATGTGGAACGCGGCCTATGTCAATCCTGACCCCGTGGGAAACATCCAAGGTGGAGCCTGGTCCTCGCAGAACACGGCTATGACCCCGTGGGAAGCATCCAGAACAAAATTCCTGGTCATGTGGAACGCGGCTTATGTCAATCCTGACCCCGTGGGAAACGTCCAGAGCTGGTCCTGGTCCTCGCAGAACACGGCTATGACCCCGTGGGAAGCATCCAGAGCGGAGCATGGTCCTCGCAGAACACGGCTATGACCTCATGGGAACCATCCATAGCGGAGCCTGGTCCTCGCAGAACACGGCTATGCCCCCGTGGGAAGCATCCAGAGCAAAATTCCTGGTCACGTGGAACGCGGCTTATGTCAATCCTGACCCCGTGGGAAACGTCCAGAGCGGAGCCTGGTCCTCGCAGAACACGGCTATGACACCGTGGGAAGCATCCAAAGCAAAATTCCTGGTCACATGGAACCAGGCTTATGTCAATCCTGACCCCGTGGGAAACGTCCAGAGCGGATCCTGGTCCTTGTAGAACACGGCTATGACCCCGTGGGAAGCATCCAGAGCGGAGCCTGGTCCTCGCAGAATACGGCTATGACCCCGTGGGAAGCATCCAGAGCAAAATTCCTGGTCATGTGGAACGCGGCTTATGTCAATCCTGACCCCATGGGAAACGTCCAGAGCGGAGCCTGGTCCTCGCAGAACACGGCTATGACCTCGTGGGAAGCATCCAGAGCAAAATTCCTGGTCACGTGGAACGCGGCTTATGTCAATCCTGACCCCGTGGGAAACGTCCAGAGCGGATCCTGGTCCTCGCAGAACACGGCTATGACCCCATGTGAAGCATCCAGAGCGGAGCCTAGTTTTCGCAGAATACGGCTATGACCCCGTGGGAAGCATCCAGAGCAAAATTCCTGGTCACGTGGAACACGGCTTATATCAATCCTGACCCCGTGGGAAACGTCCAGAGCGGATCCTGGTCCTCGCAGAACACGGCTATGACCCCGTGGGAAGCATTCAGAGCGGAGCCTGGTCCTCGCAGAACACTGCTATGACCCCGTGGGAAGCATCCAGAGCGGAGCCTGGTCCTCGCAGAACACGGCTATGACCCCGTGGGAAGCATCCAGAGCAAAATTCCTGGTCATATGGAACGCGGCTTATGTCAATCCTGACCCCGTGGGAAACGTCCAGAACGGAGCCTGGTCCTCGCAGAACATGGCTATGACCCCGTGGGAAGCATCCAGAGCAAATTCCTGGTCACGTGGAATCCGGCTTATGTCAATCCTGACCCCGTGGGAAACGTCCAGAGCGGATCGTGGTCCTCGCAGAACACGGCTATGACCCCGTGGGAAGTATCCAGAGCGGAGCCTGGTCCTCGCAAAATACGGCTATGACCCCGTGGGAAGCATCCAGAGCAAAATTCCTGGTCATGTGGAACGTGGCTTATGTCAATCCTGACCCCGTGGGAAACGTCCAGAGCGGTACCTGGTCCTCACAGAACACGGCTATAATCCCGTGGGAATCATCCAGAGCAAAATTCCTGATCACGTGGAACACGGTTACAGTCAATCCTGACCCCGTGGGAAACGCCCAGGAGCAACTCCTGACTCCGTGAAATATGGATAATGGCAATACCATCAATCACTTACGGGTCCTCTCGACCCATAAGGAAGAAAACTCTCTTGTAAGATCCTTACGACTTATAAGAGAAAACGCGCTTAGGAATCCTCACGATTCCTGAGGAGAAAATACACCTACGAGACCCTCTCGACCCGTAGGGAGAAAAGTCTTCATGAGACCCTCACGGCTCATGAAGTTGAAAAGTCTTAGGTGGCAGATCTGAACCTGCTTTCTAAGCCATCACTACTTCTCGAAGAATTCAAAACAGGATGATCACTCTATCATCTACAGGCTACGCTTACTAAAGTGACATGACGGCAACAAAGAAAAGAGAAGAAAGCGACAATGAGGAGAACATTTTATTCACATTCATTTAAGCGTTCAAGGCATACCCATTCATGCATGTGCGAAAAAGTTTGATGTATAAAATAAACACATGAAAATGAAAAGGCTTGCTATTCATACTTCAGTATATGCCTCCATTGAGAAAAACAGCAAATAAAAACATAACTGGAATGTTTACAAAGGCACGACATCAAATCAAGGGCATGGATTGAGAAACTCAAAAGTAAGGCCATCTAAAATGTTCCAGGCCTTTCGAACCATCCTAGTATGCTTCCTCTCGCGATCACAAGCGTCGGGATCCTCACTGATGTCTTCCACCCTCCGATAGGCAGCGAATATTACCGCCTATTGAAAAGCCTGATGCAGAAGATCAACAAGATTGTCTCGCCTTTTCTTTGAGATTAGGCCCATCAGATACACCGAGTGCACCTTGTCTTCGGCATCATCCAATGCTTTAAGCGGCATGCCGGCACAGAATAGAAGAAGCGCTCCCCAGATCGCTCCCACAATAAGCTTCAAGAGAGAGGAACGTCGAGGAAGCAGTCGACCATTGAATGCGTCAAAGCGACCCATGATTTTAGCATACTGGGCGTTTGTGAATTCTCGGTTTTGAGAACGACCGAGTACGCGAATGTCTCCATAAGAGATAATCTCATCAAGGTCATACATATGAGCGTCCATAACTCCTGGAAATGAAAATCAGCAAGAGTTAGCGGACAGACCAATTAAGCAAATTCTTATTAAAAACAGGCACAGGAATTTAAACGACTCTTGATATCCCCATGGAGAAAACAAATTCTAATTATGACACCTAACAAATTTGAATTTGGGAGAAATCTTAAGAAAAAAGGAATCTCATTTAATGAGCGACCCCTCGAGTCAAGGAGTTAAACTCCTCGAGAGCAATGCTCTGCAGACAGGAGTGACACCTGTCAAAGTCAATTATGATGGGAATTTAAAGAAATTCCCCGAGAATGCTAAGAGCCTGGCTCTGTAAAGATGATGGAAAAACCCATCAGAAAAATTGAAATTGGTTTTTTATACATATGAATTAAAATTCTAAGATCTTCAAGATCCATGAACAAACTCTTAAGAGTTCTTCATGATTTGAAGAGAGCAAAGCTCTATTAATGAAACCCTAAAAAAGGGTTTTCTTTAGATCAAAGATCTATGAAGAGCAAGGCTCGGTTAAAGGGTAAAACCCTAGATCATTAAAAGATTTAATCTTTACTAAGATTTTAACAGAGTTTTGACTCTTGAAAAGTTCTTAAGCAGAAGAGCTATGCTCTGAATAAAAATTCTCAAAAGAAGAAGATGAACAAAATCATCTAAAGGACCAAAGGTCCTATTTATAGGCATTGAAATGCTTTTTCAACTTCTGAGTTGATCCAAGGGCGCAGATGCTGCCACCGCTGCACTCACATGTGGGCCATGTGAGCGCAACGGTGGGGGGGCATTTGTTTCCCCCAATCAGAGCAAAGCTCTGTTTGAAATTCAAATTTCAAAAATTGAAGCAACGCTTCAAGTGCAGCGCCAAGTGCGCTGCGCCCTAGGCAGCGCACCATGTGTGCGTGCGCTGCGCAGCACGCCACGTGTCAAACACAGGTGCGCTAGCGCAGGGTGCGCTGCGCTCCGAGCAGCGCACCACGTGTAAGACACAGGTGCGCTAGCGCTAAGAGCGCTGTGCTCTGAGCAGCGCACCACATGCAAAGCACGGTTGCGCTAGCGCTGGAATTAAAAAATTCCCCACCGTTAGATCAAAAGATCTAATAATAATGATAAATGATTAATAAAGCAGAATTAAAATTCTGTTATGGAAAGATTTTCTAATCTTGTTAAAAACAAGAAGATTGCCTTCTGTAAAACAGAAGCCCTAGGATCAAAGATCCAATAGTGGGAAACATCCCCAAATCTATCAGAGAAAGATCTCTTTAACTGATTCAACAAATCAGCTTGCCCTATATAAAGGCCCTAAGACTTCAAGTCTCATAGAGAGAACCCCCCCCCCCCATAAACTTTGAGAAATTCAAAGATAAAGAGCAAGCTCTTGCAAGAAGATATTTCTTCAAGATAAAGATGATGGATGATGAACACAGAGATGAAATCATCTCATAGAAGAAGAAGAAATATTTCTTTAAAAAGATCATAGATCTACAAGACGAAAAGTCTTTCACAAAAGAGATCAAAAGATCTCATCATAAAATAAAAGAAGAACATAATTCTTCTCAGAGATCATGGATCTATAAAAGCAAAGCTTTTCATCAAAATAAGAGATTGGAAATCTCTCCTGCAAAATAAGAATTGTTGTTCTTAAATCTTGAGACAAAGTCTCTTTTAAAAGAACATAAATTTGTTCCCAGATCATAAAATTGATCAGTTGCGCTTTGCGCTCTTGAAATGCGCCTTGCGCTCTCTGTACCGGCGCTCAGCGCCAAATGCGCAACGTATCAACCACGTATGCGCCAATTAACAACTTGCGTTTTGCGCTTCTAAAGTAGCGCACTGCGCTCATGGGCTGATGCTCAGCGCCAAGCGCACCACGTGTCACCCACGTGTGCGCCACTAAATTGAAAGCGCTCAACGCTCATGGACTAGCGCTCAGCGCTCATAAATTGGCATCATGCGCTTATCATCTAGCGCTTAGCGCTGAGTGCGACACGTGTCCCTTACATGTGCGCTACTTGGCAGAAGCGCACTGCGTTTTTTGATTGGCGCAAAGCACCTGGTGCGCCACGTGTTGCGCTGACAGAACATAAATTGTTCTTTAATAAGCCAGAGCTCTGATGAATGCTCAACATTCAATACAAGACAAAAAAAACATTGTTAAAAGGGCCAAGCCCAAATAAAGGCTCAACAGCCCAAAACAAAATGTTAAACATTTATTGGACTTAACCCAAGATTGGCCATAAGTCCTCAACTCATATTAATTGAGCTCATCCGCTCATGAATATTTTAACAGATCTTAGTCCCAAATTGGACTACAGATCTTTCAACCAACTCACACCGGTTCGAGAGTACATCTCTTTACTCCTCTGATATTTGTCGTTGTAATCCTTCAACATCTTCAGAGAGGTGATGGGTCCCGACAACCAAACACTCTACGGACTGTGGGTCCTTAAGCCCATGGACTATGATGTCCTTAACCTTGATTATGAGGTCTTTAAACTCAAGGACTATGATATCTTTAACCTTGACTGTGAGGTCTTTAAACTCACGGACTGCGATTTCCTTAACCTTGACTGTGAGGTCTTTAAACTCACGGACTATGATTTCCTTAACCTTGACTGTGAGGTTTTTAAACTCACGGACTATGATGTCCTTAACCTTGATTGTGAGGTCTTTAAACTCACGGACTATGATGTCTTTAACCTTGACTGTGATGTCTTTAAACTCACGGACTATGATTCCTTATCCTTGGACCGAGATGTCCTTAAACTAAAAATGGACCGTAATGTCCTTAAACAAATCGATCGCAATGTCCCTAAACTAAACAATAGAGCCAAATTGCTCTCTTGTTGGATCTAAACGATCCCGTTAAGTTGATCTTAGTCTAAAATGGGACTAACGTATCCTTAACAAACGTTTAAGTCGATCTTAGTCCCAAATGAGGCTAACGTATCCTTAAACCCAACCCCCAAACCCAAATCTAAGAAGATACGGATTTGGACTAATCCACGCCCTACGGGCGACAACATAAATTAGTCTCCGTATACAATCTACGGGCAACCAAAACCAAAACAAACACACACGACACGAAGTGACCATCTGGAGAAGAAGAAAGTTGTTACCGCGATGCGGTAGCGTAATTAACTGCAGGGGCTTGTACCTGCAGGGAAGAGCATCCCCACAATCAAAAACCCCTCGAACGAGGGGGAATCTGACAAAGTCTGCTACATCGGCCGCATCCGTTTAAACCTTCGATACACGGTGCCATAAATCAACTTGGCATCTTCGGAGAGGTGGACGGATAGCACCAATCAGCATCTGTCCCGAAATTCAGGTAAGACGTTTATCACGTCTTCCCACGCTTTCGGCGGGAAACAAACTAATTTTGGTTGAGAGATCTATAGTCCAATTTAGGACTAAGATCAAAAAGATTTGTGAGCATATGGGCTCAGTTAATCCGAATTGAGGACTTATGCTCAATCTTGGGCTAAGTCCAATCAAGTTAAAATGTTTAACATTTATTTTGGGCTGTTGAGTATTTATTTGGGCTTGGCCCTTTTAACAATGCAGAGCATTGATTTGGATTCTGACAATATTTTTGTCTTTTATTGAATGCTGAGCATTCATCATAGCTCCGGGGCTTATTAAAGAACAATTTATGTTCTATCAGCGCAACGCATGGTGCGCTTTGCGCTAGTCAAAGAGCGCAGTGCGCTTCTGCCGAGTAGCGCACACGTGAGGGACACGTGTTGCGCTTGGCGCTAAGCGCCAGATGATGGTCGCGTTGCGCCATTTTATGAGCGGAGCGTTATCTTATGAGCGCGGAGCGCTATCTTATGAGCGCGAGCGCTATTTGTTCAGTGGCGCACACGTGGGCAGCGGAGCGCAGAGCGCTATCTTATGAGCGCAAGCGCTATTTGTTCAGTGGCGCACACGTGGGGAGCAAGTGGTGCGCTTGGCGCTGAGCGCCAGTCCATGAGCGCAAAGCGCTAGTCCAAGAGCGCAAAGCGCTAACTATTAAGTGGCGCACACGTGAGGGGCACGTGGTGCGCTTGGCGCTGAGCGCCAGTCCATGAGCGCAAAGCGCTAATCCAACAGCGTAGAACGCTAATTTATGAGCGCAAAGCGCTATCTGATCAACTTTATGATCTGAGAAATAAATTCTCGTTTATGAGAGACTCTGTCTCAAGTTCTAAGAACAAAAGTTCTTACTTGTAGGAGATGTTTCAATCTCTTATGTTGATGAAAGGCTTTGCCTTTATGGATCTGTGATCCTAATAGAATTGGCTTATTCTCTCTCCCCTTTTATAGTGAGATGTTTATGATCTCCTGAAAGATAATTTGTCTTATAGATCTGTGATCTGTGAGAAGAATTATGTCCTTCTTCTTATTTTATGATGAGATCTTTTGATCTCTTTGTGAAAGACCTTGGTCTTATAGATCTATGATCTTTAAAGAAGTGAATTCTTCTTTTTAATTATGAGATGATTTCATCTCTCTGTTCTTTTACCTTAAAGAAACTCTTCTTTTTTCTGAGAGCTTGGCTCTTCTTTTTGAGATCTCTCAAAGCTTATGGAGGGGTTCCTCTATTTGTTTCTCTATATCTCTCTTTAGACTTGAAGTCTTAGGGCCTTTATATAGGGCAACCTGATTTGTTCAATCAGTTAAGGAGATCTTTTCTCCAATTGATTTGGGGAGTTTCCCATCGTTGGATCTTTGATCCAAGGGTTTCTGATTTACAAAAGGAAATCTTCTTGTTTTTAGCAAAATTGGGAAATCTTTCCATACAGAATTTATTCTGTACTTTTGGTGATTTTTAATCACCATTGGATCATTGATCCAACGGTGCTCTGATTTACAGAGCACAATCTTGTTGTTTGGAAAGATTTTGAGGAATTTTTCCTTAACAGAATTTAATTCTAATTAATTGATGATTTATCATCTGACGGTGAGGAGCTTTTAGTTCCAGCGCTAGCGCACCTGTGCTTTACACGTGGTGCGCTGCTTGAAGCGCAGCGCACACGTGCTTTGCACATGGTGCGCTGCTTAGGGCGCAGCGCACTTGGCGCTGCTAAGAAGCATTTGCTTCATTTCAAAATTTGAATTTTAAACATAGCTTTGCTCTGATTGGGGGAAACAAATGCCCCCCCACCGTTGCGCTCACGTGGCCCACATGTGAGTGTAGCGGTGGCAACATCTGCGCCCTTGGATCAACTCAGAAGTTGAAACGGCATCTTAGCGCCTATAAATAGGACCCTTGGCCCTTGAGATGATTTATGTTCATCTTCTTCCTTCTGAGAATTATTATTCTCTTGCAGAGCATAGCTCTTCATTTTAAGAACTTTCAAGAGTCAAAACTCTGCTAAATTTTTAGTAAGATTTGAACTTTATTAATAAAGCTTTGCTCTTCTCAGATCATAGATCTTAAAATATTTTTAGAGTTTTTCCCATTAACAAAGCTTTACTTAGATCATAAATCTAAAGAAAACCTTTTTTTAGGGCTTCTCAATAGAGCTTTGCTCTTGTTAGATCTTAGAGATTAAGAGATATTTTTCAGGGTTTCTTAACCCATTAACAAAGCTTTGCTCTTTCAATCATGTAGATTTGTTGATCTGTCATGAAGGATTCCTAAGAGTTTGTTCATGGATCATTAAAGATCATGGAATTTCAAATTCATTAAAAGCTTTGGCTTTAGGGTTTCTGATGGGTTACTCCATCTTCCTCGCAGAGTATGGCTCTTAGAATTTTCTTGAGGAATTTTATAACTTCATCACTAGAATCTGACAGGTGTCATTCTGCCATAGAGCACTGCTCTCAAGAGGAGATTTACTCCCTGGCCCAAGGATTTCTCATTAAATAAGAATCAATTGAGGATTTCCTCATTTAATTGGAAGTCTCATCAAATGATGAGGTTGTTTTATTAATGATGCAATGTCATCTGGATTATGGGGGTCCCCTTTGGTCCCTTTTCACTGCATTGCAGTGTGGTACCAATTTAAAGTACCTAGTGATAAAACTTAAATTGTAGCATTGGCGGCTGAAAATTTGTTCTTTTCCACGCAGGTACTATGTCTTTCGACACTTCCTTCCCATTCGTCCGCTCAGAAGGTGGATTCCCCGAAGCGCCCGTAGACCGAGAGGTTCTTACGCTGATTAAAGACCATGACCCGAAGCATAAGAATCTTCATTTATGGGGTAGATGGTACGATCAAATTATCAGACGCCGCCGGAGCTTTTCTTGTGCGACACCCTCGGAGCCTATCTCTGCGATCCCTTATGCAGATGCACCCCCGATAAGCTATACTATGGAGGAGGTGAATTGGACTTCAAAAGGTCTCCTTCGGCCTTCTATGGCCGCTATACCCGTGCAGCCGCCGGTAGCTTTGGACACTCTAGGACAGCGCATATGCCAGGATGAATCGCGCCTTTGGGGACAGGCATACAACATTGGACTAACTCCTCGTCACCCGGCCGGATACCTGCAGTGGGCCCGATATATTTTATCGGCGAAGAAGTCGCAGCTGCTGAAGCTCGGATTGTACCCTACGATCTATGCTTCCTTGTTCCAGTATTCTGTACCTCTTACATGGTGGATCAAGGCGTTTCTAGAGCAATGGAATATTCCGACCCACACCTTCTTCTTATTGGATCGAGAAGTATCCATTTCCTTAGAGGAATTTGCCAAGGTCTCTGTTTACCCATTAGGGGGGAGCATTACGAAGAGCCCCTTCCTCCGGATGAGTATATTTTTGCCACCAAATCAGTGGTAATGGGTCTTATCTCAGAGAACGCCATTCAACACCAATTTCCAGGCTTAATAAAGGTGTTGAATATCTACGAGGGCCTATTTCTTGAATCTGGAAGCCGAGGGGTCAGCTTTGCGGACTTCATTGCCCGTTTTCTTCGCCCAGAAGTTTTATCGTGACAAGGTGAAAAGTTTGCCAAACTTGATGATCTTTTCGGCTTTGGCTTGGATCGCCAGCCAATATTGGAAGCCGATCAAAAGGATTTCTTTCTTCCAAACGTCGCGATCGTCCCCTTTTCAGAAATTGCCACTCCGGGCATCGATGAGGAAGCGTTCTTTCTAGGGTTCCTCGGTTTATGGTTAAGCTGGTTAGCGCTTCCCATGCACCCTCGCTACATGAGGCCGTCTGTCTTCTACCCCGTGCATCGAATGGTTGCCGGGATACAAGTGGCCATCGGGATTGCTGGGATAGCCCACCTGTATCACGGCCTCAGCTTGGCAGCGGATACTACTGAGCCAGGGGTGCAGCCTGCCAACTTCTCAATGCATTATTTCACCTCATGGCTCAAGTTGCACGTGCTTGGGGTCTTCAGAATCCACAGAAGACCTTCTTTTTACGACAGATGTAAATTCCCTCGGATAATGCGGCTAGTCGACGCATCCATCGTAAGTCCGACACCGTGGGAAGCTAGGGGTTTGCTCCTTCGTCCATGCACGGTTAGAGATGGTATGTCCTTCACCGATAAAATTTTGACCGTCGGCCAGAAATCCGCGAAAACGGTGCTGCCATTGCAGGACATCTTTAAAGACGGGGCCTCTGTCTTGAAAGCTCGGGAGATTCTTCATCTGTATTCCATCAGGCCGGGCTTTTTCGTATTTAGGCAAAATGATGCGGCGTTGTTCATGAGATACAACCCGCATCATTTTGCCCAGAAGCTAAACTATAATCAGGGCGTCCCGCTTGAGGCTTTCTTGGCAGAACCAGCCGCTATCGAAAAGGGTATACGAAGCACGTTGCATCATTTTATGCGCCTGAACACAGGGTCCAACTTCTTTATCAGCGAACCGAGCTGTGTTCCGAAGTCCCTGAATGTGTATGTGGCCTGGTATCAACATTCAATGGGCGCCGTCATTAGAGAGGAAAAAAGATTGCTTCTTGATCACAAGGGTGCAGCGCCGGCTGGTAATCCAAACGTCCCTCTAAAGCGACGGACCATTGTCCGTCCTCCCTTAAGAGAAGTTCCTGCGGTCGAGGTCCCGCATGATAGGCCTGAGCTACCGATACCACGTGCTCCCGTGGAAACGGTGACTGTGGCGTCTTCCGAGTCTGGCGTGGGTTCAGATATCGGGACTCGTCGTCCCAAGGTGCCCACCAAGCATAAGCTTGTGCTAGCGGCGACAGGTACTCGATCGCAGAAGAAGAAGAAGAAGTCGATTCTTTCTGCAGACGTTGTACTCGGCCAAGAGCCTCATGCTCCTTATAGCGAGGGCCTGAGCGAATATGGGACAAACGAGGGACTATGCATGGCGCCAGATGATACTGATCTGGAGGCTGCCATTGCAGCTTCCGAGCGTCTAGCTAGCCACAAAGCAGGATTGATCATCCTTGCTAAGTCAGGTAATCTTCAGTCGCATCTTTTTGCTGTTATGTTTTTGTTATCATGCTTTGACTGACACTCCTTCTTTAACAGGAATTTCCACTGAAGAGGCTCTCGCGGCTTCCCTCAAGACTTTTGAGGAGGAGGAGAGGATTCGCGCTTCGCTGGGCGTTGGTATATTTCGGCTTATTGTGCCTTCATTCGCCTTTCTTATGGATAATCTGACCCTTTTCCATCTTATCGCAGGGACTACCTTGACTTAGGTCATGCCCAGTACAATGCTAATCCTGCAGGGTGATGCGGAGATACTTCCAGGGCCAGCTATCGAAGTCTCGGCCTCCTCAGCATTGCCAAAAGAGTCTTTACTTAAGCAACCGATGACGGACGCCATAACGGCTCCAGAGGTAGCTCCTGGCGTGGACGATGATGTCCGCTTGACGGAGGTCTTGAGAAGAAGGCGTGCAACAAGGAAACGTAACACCGCCTTGGCCGTAGGTGCAGGCTCGAGTGCTGCTTCTCCGTTCCCTGCTTCTTCAGAGATTGCTCCGGTTGCTCTGTCTATCGCTCATAGACAAGCGATACACGCGGCTCGGGAAGCAGCTGAAAGGCTATCTCAAGGTAACATAACTTTGAGTCTTTTTAAAGTTTGGTCCTCAGATTCTCATACGTCATTCCCTGTAGGGCCGAGTCTTGATGAGGAAGTGGTAGGCGAGACGGCGGCAACCACTGAGCCTGAAGCGGCCACTCTTTCTCAAGAGTCTGGAACTGCCCCAATTGCCACTCTTTCCCCTTACGGTTCCTTGCCGTTGCCGGGCGCTGTGAGTATCACGACTGTTCTTATGGAGTCGGGGGATGAAGCTACGGGTGGCGATACCATTTCGATGGAGGAGGGTGAAGCAGTCGCTGCATCCAGTGACGCCCTTGTCGCGTTTCCGACCGACGACTGACCAAGTAGATTTTGGGGTTGGAGATAGTGCCCTCAGAGTCAATTATTGGATCACAGGCACGTGATTGCAATGATTGAGGGAGGACCCATCCCGGTAGGACAGTCTTACTCGAGATGATAGTATGCTATCTGGTTTACCTTTATCATCGTGTACTGCTTTAGGTGACCTGACAGGTCGCTATTATACGTTGATAGAGCCCTTAGGATTCTTGCTTGACTGCCAGCAGTATGAGGGCGATCATATACGTGAGAGCTGGTAGTCTATAAGCACATCCTTAAAAGGTCCCTAGTCGTGGGAGTTTCGAGACAGGGCATCGATACTCCAGAGTAGACTAGTGTATACAGTCGAGACCCCGACGAGGAGCGGTGGCCGGTCTCACAAGCCACTGGTGTTAGTTAGTTCACCTAAGATGTATACAGGTGCTCATTGGGTTATGAGTACACCGGACAGGACTCGCCGGGAACATGCTAGTTGGTCTTATACCTGACGTCAGATAGCAGTTCCCTGGTGACATGTGTACAGTTTAGTTCATCGACCTAAAGATCGTCATTTGTCTCGTGTGAGTTCCCACTGTACTTTGATTACTACCCTGCCACGCTCAAAGGAGACGTGCAAACAGGTTTTAGTTGGGTACAGTCCCGAGCCACATGGAGGCAGTGAGCGGATCTTCGGGGGTTCGTCTCTCCCGGTATTAGGGGTGAGGTCGCGCTATGTCTAGGAGAGCCAGAACATGAAAAGTCCTTGGCCAAGGCAGGAGATTTACTGGTAGGTATTCCGGTAGTATCTCAGGGTGTTCTGGGCTGATCTCTGACACGACTTGTACCGCTTTTGGGGGTCTGACTTTTACCAACCCCCTAGGCCCGCAATGCGATGCTCATAGACGTACGGACCGGACTGTACGGATATTGTCACTAACAGGCTCAGTAGGGTGTCAGGATGAGTTCGCTCATCGACGTCCCTTTTGGTCAATACCTGGTAGCCCGTCACGTATTGGCTTATACCTCTGACGTGCTAGTGGTTAAATCCACAACCAAGGTGTTGATGAGTCTTTAGAGTCCCCCACATTCTGTTGCTCAAGTTTTCGGGCGAAACGCTGTAGAGGCCGTATGGAGATATGGCAGGGTTCGATCAGATACGTGCGGTATTGCACGGATCATGATCGGACGGATAACACTAGCCAGCTTTGGTTTAAGCCGGATCCTAGTATTGTATAATGTAGATTTTGTCTCATTGCATTTGTATTCGGTTGGAATACATATGCGGGTGTGTATGCACAGTAGCGGGGTTTTTCCTGTAATTTATTACGGGATCAGTTTTCCGGAGTTGCCAGTTTGCTTTCCGTTTCGGCCATTTTCATTTGTATCTTTCAATGGCCGAAGATTGGTGGAGGAGGGCTTATTTGCATTTGTGCAAATAAGTATTTTGGAAGGGGGTCTTTGCATATTGTTGTATCATGATGGTGCACCATCCATTGACCTCACTTGGCTTTCTTTTTCCATGATTGCTTGACTTTGGATGTGATGATGGTTGTTTTGGAGTGAGGGTTTGCTTTGTGATCATTGTTCATAATCATCATGTTTTTCTCTTGCTTGTCTTATGGCTTCCCCCCCCCCACTTGACCTCTCTTTCCCTTGGCCAAAAAGAGGCCGGCCACTTTGAAGAGGGGCTGTCCAATTTTTGGGGATGGCTTTTTAGTCTCATTTGCTTGCTAGAAATTCCCAAGCCATCAAGAAAATTCACATCTCATCTTTCCTCCACCAAATGGCAACCTCCACTATCCCAAAATGAGACATGAGTTCTACACACATTCTATAGCAAACCTTGGGCACGTCGGCTCGCCAACTTCGTACCCGAGTTGCCTCGGTATAGAGGTGGGAGCCAGTAAAAGAAGCCGGCGACATGGTGCCCTTCCGGCGACGAGGTGGAGACCGGAGATTCCGCGGGAGATCGGGACAACGACGAGAAGACCGGAGGACACGGATCACTCGGTATATCTCTCTTCCCATCTTGTAGTTAGCTAGGACTAGTTTAATGGCACGATCCGGGTTTATAGTGCGCGGTGGTGCCGGTTTGAAAAATCAAAGTAAATCACCGCTTCCGCATTCCGGCGTCGGATTGACGGCCGGAGCGCCGTCGTGCACTTACAGGGTCATTGCTTTCTTTTTATTCTGCAATTCCTTTCAATCTCTTCTGATAGTATTTCTCTCATTTCTAATGGAGGTGTGGCGAGCGTTGAGCTTGTGCCATCCGAGAAAGCATCGCCAGTTGCTGCTTTGACGGTGGCCGCCCCTTTGCCTTCTCTCGTGTCCTCCCAGATGCTGGAAGGTATGGGTTTGTGACTTATCGGGTTCATTGTAGGCAATATACTTTATGTACTGACATTGCATTATTACATCCTTGCAGGAGTCCTTTTTGATCATCTGTATCAGGTGCTGCACCCATATTTCTCCTTCCAGTCAGAGATTGCCTCATCTAGTGGCGCTGGTGAGTACAGCCTCTAGCTAATGTCCTCTCTTTTCTTTTACGGGCAGCCAAGTCGTTGCTAATTCTTCTCTGTTTTGACTACAGCACTACAGATTGAAGGAGGAGATGAAAGAATAGTTGCACCACCGGTACTCCCGGCCTTGCCACCTGCCGCGGCCGGTATAGTAAACTCTATTGTTCATGTACCTTCTCTATTTCTTGAACCGTCATTTAACTATGATTTGTTTTGTAGCGGTGACACCGACTTCATCTCCGTTCGAGTCTCGAATCATAATGCCGGCAGGGCCCTTTTCCAGACGTCCATCTTCAAAAGGCGCTATGACCAGTCTGCGCATGTTGAGCGATTACATCAAGGAGCTTGATGCGGAGGCTCCAACATTCGCCGCAGATTTTTCTGCCGAGGTTAATCCAATGCTGGCGACGCTTGTGAACTTTCATAGCGAGGGCGTCGTTGAGTCTTGGGTTTGAGCGCCTGCCTACATGAGCTTGAGCTCGGGCGTCCTGCTCCCGAGGTCCTGGCTGTGAACTCCCAGCGGGCTACGTAGGTCGAGCAGAGCACTCCCTACTTCCGCCATCTTGAAGAAGAAGCGGCCTTAAAGTGTAAGGAGTGTGAAGAGATTTCAAGCAAATCTGCCCGACTGCATGCTCAGGTTGATGCAAATGTTGTACAGTTGAAAGCTATCTTTGAGGGCCTTCTACGATGTATTTCTGACGGGCTAACTCTGAGGCAGAAGCTCGACCTCATCGAGCGAGATGCGCAAAGTCGTGAGGAGCTCAGCAGGTCATTGATGAGCAACTTTCATCTTATTTGCAACAACGGGCTCAGGTTGAAGTGGAGCTGGCCGTGGCGGCTGATCATGAGAAGGCATTGAAAGGAGTGCGGGAGCAACTTGCTAACTTAGTGAAAATGCTTCCTTCTCAGTAGCTGTCTTGTATGGATTGAACACTTGTAATCTTCGAATAACATGTATCCATTTTTTTATTCTTTCATATGATTCAACTTGTACTTGATTGAATTCATGAATAAAAGATACACATTTTTTTGTCTTGTTGTACCGTTGCTTTCTTCCCTTTACTGTGTCGTTGCCATGTGATTTTAGCGAGTGTGGCCTGTTGATAGTAAGTGGACGGTCCATCTTGGACTCTTTGCCGGGTAGCAATGGCTTATGAAACAGGTTCAGGTCTGCTGCCTAAGACTTTTCAATTTTATGAGCCGTGAGGGTCTCATAAAGGGTTTTCTCCCTACGAATCGATAGGATCTCGTAGGTGTATTTTCTCCTTAAAAATCATAAGGATTCCTAAGTATGTTTTCTCTTGAGAGTCGTAAGGATCCCATAAGAGAATTTTCCCTCTTACAAGTCGAGAAGACTCGTAAGTGGTTGTTTCCCCCCTTGTCGAGATTCGACTTTGGAGAGTGTGGTCCGTGAATAGTATGCAGGAGTCCGTTTTGGACCGACTTGCAGGGCCCCAGTGCTTAGGAAACAGGTCGTTATCCCTATTGCATAAGGCTTTCCCCTACGAGTCGAGACGAATCGAGAAGTTCTCGCAAAGACACTAATTTCCTCACGAGTCGAGACGATTCGAGAAGTTCTCGCAAGAATGTACTAACGTCACAGTTAACCTTTGCTCTTTACGACATAGGTCCATTAGGGTCTGTGGTACTAGGGTTTTGCCCGTCGTACCATCGCGTTGGCTGTTGTATCCCTCGATAGGCAATCTTGCTGTTCGAGTAACCTTGCGACTGTCGTGTCTCTGATCCCTTCGGGGGCTGGACAAGACGTCTTCAAGCAATCTTCCTAGGCAGTTTGACCGTCGGAAGAGCAAGCGTTAGGAATTTTTCCATGCCGCTTTTTACTTGAGGTTAGGCTCAGTTTGGGGAGCCCCGATGAGTCATAACCACTCCGCGCTGGTGTGGGATGATCTCCGATAGTCTTTCGGGTTTTATTTGAGTTGTCGTCAAGACCCTGAAGCTAGGAATTTGGCCTTTACTTCGTTTGCTGGCATTGTGTCTGCTGTATCGAGACGAATGTCACGGTTGTCTCTAGGTTGTTGGTGAACCGTCGAGGTTTGGAGCTAGAGATTTTTCCGTGGCTCCGTTGTTTGATTGTCTCGTCTGAATCCTGCTGGAGGAAGAATGCTGTGGTGACATCTCGTCTGCTGTATCGAGACGAACGTCGAGGTGGTGACCACTCCGCGCTGGTGTGGGATGATCTCCGATAGTCTTTCAGGTTTTATATGAGTTTCCGTCAAGACCCTGAAGCTAGGAATTTGGTCATCGCTTCATTTGTTTTGGCATGTCCGAATCCTGTTGGAGGAAGGACGCTGTAGTGACATCTCGTCTGTTGTATCGAGACGAACGTCGAGGTGGTGACCATTCCACGCTGGTGTGGGATGATCTCCGATTGTCTTTCAGGTTTTATATGAGTTGCCGTCAAGACCCTGAAGCTAGGAATTTGGCCTTCGCTTCGTTTGTTTTAGTGTGTCCAGATCCTGTTGGAGGAAGGACGCTGTAGTGACATCTCGTCTGCTGTATCGAGACGAACGTCGAGATGGTGACCATTCTGCGCTGGTGTGGGATGATCTCCGATTGTCTTTCAGGTTTTATATGAGTTGCCGTCAAAACCCTGAAGCTAGGAATTTGGCCTTCGCTTTGTTTGTTTTGGTGTTGCGTCTGCTGTATCGAGACGAACGTCGAGATGGTGCTGGGATTTTGCCGTGACTCCGATTTGCTGACGTTGCGTCTGCTGTAACGAGACGAACGTCGAGATGGTGCTGGGATTTTGCCGTGACTCCGCTTTGCTGACGTTGCGTCTGCTGTAATAAGACGAATGTCGAGGTAGTCTCTAGGTTGTCTGTGAACAGTCGAGATTTGGAACTAGGGACTTTGCCATGGCTCTGAGGTTGATTGTCGTGTTGAGATTTGACTCTTTGTTTGAAAGAGCTTGGTGGGATGATATGGTTCCCTCTTTATTTGTGCCCCTGGATTGTATACAGGGATCGATGTGATCTCATCTGTAGGGCAAAAAGTTTCATTTCATTTCATTTTTTTTATTTCTTTCCGCGATACTCTATCATTTCAGCTTTTTGTATCGCGAAAGTCGCGATTGCCCGATCATTTCGGCTATTTTTCGCGGTGCCCAATCATTTCAGCTATTTGTTTTATTTACTCGCTGCTTTTTATTGTGAGTTGCCCAATCATTTCGGCTATTTTGCATGCATACATTTTTACTTGCTGATTTTATTGCAAGTTGCCCTATCATTTCGGCTATTTCATATACACTTTTGCCTCGCTGTTTTTTTTATTGCGAGTTTAGATTTGGAATTTGATACCGATTTAGGCATTAGCATCGCTATGACTGGGATATTGCCAGGAGCGAATCATCATTTGCATTGAAATGACTTGGGATTTGATACCTATTTAGGCATCAGCATTGCTAGAACTGGGATATTGCCAGGAGCAAATCATCATTTGCCTTTGTCGATGTCGAACAAAGGTGGCTTAGTAAATAGGGTTAGGATCCTGTCGACTAAGGCTTTTAACTTTGCGAGCCGTAAGGGTCTCATAAAGGTATTTTTCCCTACGAGTCGTGAGGATCTCGTAGGTGCGTTTTCTCCTTAAGAATCGTGAGGAGTCTTAAGTGTATGGTCTCTTATAAGTCGTAAGGATCTTACAAGAGTGCTTTCTCCTTATAAGTCGAGAGGACTTACAAGTGTCTTCTGCCATATGAACCCATCCCCAGTCTCTGGTGGGACACTTGTTAGGGAAATGTCTATTCGCGCCCGTGGATTGTAAACAAGAGTCGATATCGAGACGCTTGTAGGGCAACATCGGAGATTGTGATGGATTAAGAATAGGTTCAGATCCATGTAACTTAAGGCTTTTGAACCCTATGAGCCGTGAGGGCCTCAAAGGGGAATTCTCCTTACGAGTCGTGAGGATCTCGTAAGTGTAATTTCTCCTTAGGAATCGTGGGGATCCCTAAGTGTGTTGCTCCCTTGCGAGTCGTAAGGATCTCACGCAGATGGTTTCTCCTCACAAGGTCGAGAAGGCCTTACAAGTGTTTTTTTTAACGAGATTGCGTCCTTTCGGGTTTTCACAAAACTCGCCGGTAGCCCTGCTGTTTTTACTCACGGAGCCCTTTCGGGTTTTCATCCGTGCCCATTTTGCTTATGGACATACCGTGTTTTCTTTTGTCAGCCTTGGGATGCTGCGGTCCGTAGTAGTTTATCGACGTTTCGGTCAACAGCCAGTTTTAGGACATAGTGGTCCATCGTTAATTTAAAGACATTTCGGTCCGTTGTTAGTTTTAGGACATTTTGGTCCGTCGTTAGTTTTAGAGCATTTCGGTTCGTTGTTAGTTTAAGGACGTTTCGGTCCGCCGTTGCCATATTTGAGGCGAGTTTCTAGTTTACAGACTTTTCGGTCCATTGGGCTTGTAGGGTGTTTTTCGTCACCCCATTGAGATGGGAATACGCGCACGCGTCTCAGGCGTACTACAGATTCCCCCTGCCTAGGGTAGGCCGGGGTTTAATGATTGTGGGGATCCGAATCTCCGGCAGCCGCGGACTAAACTGTCGTTAATTACCCCTCGCTTTTGGGGCGAGGGAACCTCCGATTAACGGGTTAAACTGGTCATGCGAACCCAATGCGCGGTGTGCGTGTGTTCTGTTTTGAAAGGGAGGTTTTGGATATATCGGGAGCCACGCAGAGTTTTTACGGGGGTCCCGCTACCCGGATAGCTGGCTGGGGGTCAAGGGGGCTAGCAGCCCCCTTGCGGGGTTCGGGGCAGCGCCCCGGCCCGAAAATTTTTTTGAGGGGGAGAATGTTGCGGAGTATGTGTATGTGTACATTTGTATACAAATGTATATATATACATATATATATAAATAAAGGGGAAAAGGCATCCAAAGGATGCGTGGGGCAGCACCTTGGGCGCTGTGCGCTTAGGTGCTGTGCGCTCAGGCGCAAGCGCGCCACGTGTCGGCACGTGGGCGCTTTGCGCAAGAGCGCTGCGCGCAGGTACGCAAGCTCGCGCGCGCCACGTGTCGGCACGCGGGCGCTTTGGGCACTTGCGCAAGCGCGCGCGCCACGTGTCGGCACGCGGGCGCTTTGCGCACTTGCGCTGCGCGCTGGAGCGCAAGCGCGCGCGCCACGTGTCGGCACACGGGCGCTCTGCGCTTGAGCGCCGGCGAGAAAAGGTGGCCTTTAGCTTAAGAAACAGAAGCTATGCTTCAGAAAGGAAATATTTGTTGTGTATATATGTATGGAGTTAAACTCCTGGGATGTTTTGAAGCTGATGAAGGGGGTTCTTCTTCTTCCTTCTGTTGTTTGGCCGGATCTTGAAGATCAAGAAGTAGGAGATTTTAAAAATCACTCCTTTTTGAGATCTGATGGGAGATCTGAGTTTCCCTTTGTGGGTTTTGTGGTGGAAAACTACTTAGTTTTGGAAAAGAAAGAGTAAAACTCTTGATTTAATTCAAAAGAATTGAGAAGGTTTAGAACCTTGGAGAAGGAGCAGGAGGCACAAAGAACCCTAGTTTTTGGGAATGAAAAAGTTGTTCCTTTATTCATCATCATGTTGCCTTATATAGGCTTACATATTTACATATAGCCCCTTGGGCTTTACAAAAATGGCATTTTAGCCATCCCATGGCTCATGTGCCATTTCATTTTTGCACATAAGTTGGCTTTATGCCCATTTTGTTTACATTCATGCATAAACAATTACATAAAAATTATTTATTACATGATTTTGTTGTTGGCATGGCGGAAGGCTGGCCGCGGGCTCAACTTGGGCATGGGCCTGCTTGACCTAGGCTTGGGCCTACCTAGCTTGGGGGTTGACCTTGACTTTGACTCGGTCAACCGGGGTGTAAATTTTTACCCCAACAGGGCTTTCTTTATAAATGAGCACGATGCCCCCAGCATGCCTACCTTTTTCGGATCATATGGTTGTGGCAGGTTCACCTTCCAGTTTTCGGATAATGCGAACATGCCTTGTTGGTATTGGTCCTCAATCTAGCCTTTGAAGACGAAGCAATCTTCGATTGGATGGCTTACTGCTTGGTGGTAAGGGCAGTACTTAAGATTGTTGACATCGCCTGGCTGCAACGGACGCTTTGGATCCGGCAGATTGATGAGTCTGTTGCGCACTGCCAGCTCGAACAGTCTTCTCGTTTTATCCTGGGGAAACGAGTAAGGACGTCCCAGTCTCTCCTCGAGGGATAGGCGTGGATGCACGTTGTTTTGGCGAACAACCGGTTTTAAGTTGCTCGGCCGTTATTAAGTATTAGCGACCAAAGTTGCTTTTCCTTTCCCCTTTTCATTCCGAGGATCCGTCTTTGAGGAGGACGGTCTATGGCCCATCTGGTCCATTTGGGCCAGCTTATCAAACAAGGACTGGAAAGTGGTCGGTTTGAAAAACATCATAAATTGGGAGATGGTCGCTTGAGGGTCGAGAGTACCCACAAACATGCCTACCGTAGGCGCTTCCTCTATGCGCTGCTCGCACTTCGACCATGGATTCCGCCGTCGTATTGCGTATTGCACCCACGTTTCTCCAGGCTTCACCCTGGCATTGATCAATGTCGTTATTGGGGTGCGTTCACTAGCACTCGCGAACCTCTGTGTAAAGAGTAACTCCATTTCTGCAAACGTCTTAACGGAGTCGTTCGAGAGCTCGGAATACCATTCAAATGCTGTCTCCGACAAGCTGCCAACAAACTGGCGGAGCAGAAGTTTATCATCACCTCCAGTGTTACCGCACAATGCTCTGAATTGAGCAAAGTGCTGGTGTGGATTCCCCGTCCCCTTATATACGTGGAATTTGGGGATCGTGTATCCCGACGGGTACTTTATTTGGTCGTACCAATCCGGATAGGGTCGTCCAGTCTTAACAATTTGACCGGCCGCTTCATTCACCTGGTGAGCTCGTATCTGCTGAGCGATGTAATCATCCAGGGCAGCTTTTAAAATGGTCTCCTCTTTGGCTGCTGAACAAGATGGAAGGGGGTTTAACGTCTCCGTGCGATCATCTTCGAGGATAATCGGAGGATCTTTAGCTGGAGGCTCCGGCTGTATCATCATGCCTACTATATCTTGGAATAGAAGGGCCATTTGTTTTATATTGGCCGCTTGTTCTGCGGCCTCTTTGTCTTTCTTCTCAAGCATTCTCCGAAGGAATTCGGCATCAGTTTCCTGCTCATGGCGCTGCTCCGAGGATGTCTCCGGGCTTGCTTTTGGTCCCGTGAGTGCGGCCATAGCTGTTAATATCTCTTGGAGCTTTTGTTGCTGCTGCTCTTGAGCCTTAGTCACTGATCGCGTAAGCGGTCGATGACCTGTGGAGATACGGCTATCCTCTTTTCTGGATGCCATATAAACGGTATGTGTTATCATGCCCCCAGACTTGGGGCGTTTAGATTCAGCGTCCTTGCGGTTCGCCGCGGTCACATGGGCTTTCTCCGGCATCCTTCTCTTGTGAGCGGTTGAAATTGAGGGAGCCGTTGCAGCGGGCACCCAAACGGATGACATCTTCTGTGGTACCATGGGGTGGCTCTTTTCTTGCCGAGCATTAATCTCCTTTGGTCGGCGAGAGTAGTCCTGGTCAATCACCGATTCCTGGAATTGACGCCAGACCTTGTAAATTTTAGAGGACAGCCACTGAAGGGGCTGCTCCAGCTTCGCCTTTGGGACTTTCTC
Organism: Agapanthus africanus; assembly: GCA_030015575.1. Classification (NCBI taxonomy): domain Eukaryota; kingdom Viridiplantae; phylum Streptophyta; class Magnoliopsida; order Asparagales; family Amaryllidaceae; genus Agapanthus; species Agapanthus africanus. Next base: position 1,857,611 of record JASDDO010000006.1, on the reverse strand, counting down.
CATAGGTGGAGAAGATTTCTTCAGCACGGCAGTCGGAGAGTTTTTGCGCACCCTTCTTAGCGGTTCAAAGTTGTTCCCAGTCGGAACAGCAGCATCGATTTCCACCATGGGAGCTGGAGGAGTCAGTCCAGAAGGGGAGCTGCCCCCAGCCTTCCTTACTCGGTGCCAGTAACGATGGCAAGCATGTCGAGCCGTTGGGATTGTCTCAGCTGTAGGGGTCACTTCCTCATGCCCCCTGTGTTGGTCAGAAGTTGTCGTTGTCATTCTTCATATTGAAGGCTGATGCCCGCTGAGTGGGGATAACCAACCTATCGAAGGCAGACTTCCGAGCAAGGGAAGCAGCCTTGACGATTTTGCCTGGAACAGGAGCTGAAACAGTCGGTCTTGTGAAGACCGACCCTTTGGCAGGAGAAGCCGCTTTGACGACTTCGAGAGCAGGAATGGCTATCCTTTTTGGAATAACCCTTTCTGGTATCGCAGGCTTCTTCATGGGCCCATATGAGTTTTGGCCCAGTCTGTCAAAAACTGAGGCGTTGGAGCTGGACGACCCGTTGAGAGGGGCTGCAGTAGTTGTGAGCCGATTAAAGACCGAGCTCTTCGGAGCTTCTTGCAATGGTACATGGGCGTTGAAGCTCATCGGTGGGAGCATGGTCCCGAAGAATAACCCAGTGGTGGCTTGAGTTACCTGCTCCACTGGCATTGTGAAAAGAGAGGCCGCTTGGGGCCCGTAGGTTACACCTCCAGATGAGGCGGAACGGGAGTTGCAGTTGCAGTTGGAGCAGTTAGAGGCCATTGATGTTCTTTTTTCTGCACGAGAGCAAAACCAAATCTTAGTACCTCGAACCTAAGGGCAACCATATTAAACTGCGATTCGTTCGCGAACACGACACACGAAGTGTGGAGTGGAAAGAGGAAAAGGTCCCACCGGGCATGCCAGAATTTGTTCTCCTCCGAAACACAGAGACGCGACCGCGTAGGTCCGTCTTGCCTGAATTTGGGGGTAGATGCTATTTGGTGCTATCCGTCCACCTCTCCGAAGATGCCAAGTTGATTTATGACACCATGTATCGAAGGTTTAAACGGATGTGGCCGATATAGCAGACTTCGTCAGATTCCTCTTCATTTGAGGGGTTTTTGATTGTGGGGACGCTCTTCCCTGCAGGCGCAAGCCCCTGCAGTTAATTATGCTACCGCATCGCGGTAACCACTTTTTCCTTCTCCAGATGGTCATTTCGTGTCGTGTGTGTTTGTTTTGCTTTTGGTTGCCCGTGGATTGTATACGAAGACTAATTTATATCGTCGCCCGTAGGGCGTGGATTAGTCCAAATCCGTATTTTCTTAGATTTGGGTTTGGGGTTGGGTTTAAGGATACATTAGTCTCATTTGAGACTAAGATCAACTTAAACGTTTGTTAAAAATACGTTAGTCTAATTTTAGATTAAGATCAATTTAACGGGATCATTTAGATCCAACAAAAGAGCATTTGGACTCTATTGTTTAGTTTAGGGATATTGCGGTCGATTACCAGTTTAAGGACATGGTGGTCCAGTTTAAAGACATCATAGTCTGTAAAGGTTAACGACATCATAGTCCATGGGCTTAAGGACCCCACAGTCCGAGGTTTAAGGACCCCACAGTCCAAGGTTAAGGAAATCATAGTCCATGGGTTTAAAGACCCCACAGTCCAGTTTAAAGACGTCATAGTCTATGGAATGTATGGTTGTCGGGACCCGTCACCTCTCTGAAGACGTTGAAGGATTACAACGACAAATATCAAAGGAGTAAAGAGATGTACCCTTGAACCAATTTTGGTTGAGAGATCTGTAGTCCAATTTAGGACTAAGATCAAAAAGATTTGTGAGCATATGGGCTCAGTTAATCCGAATTGAGGACTTATGGCCAATCTTAGACTAAGTCCAATCAAGTTAAAATGTTTAACATTTATTTTGGGATGTTGAGCATTTATTTGGGCTTGACCCTTTTAACAATGCTGAGCATTGATTTGGATTCTGACAATATTTTTGTCTTTTATTGAATGCTGAGCATTCATCATAGCTCCGGGGCTTATTAAAGAACAATTTATGTTCTATCAGCGCAACGCATGGTGCGCTTTGCGCCAGTCAAAGAGCGTAGTGCGCTTCTGCCGAGTAGCGCATACGTGAGGGACATGTGTTGCGCTTGGCGCTAAGCGGCAGATGATGGGCGCGTTGCGCCAGTTTATGAGCACAGAGCGCTATCTTATGAGCGCAAGCGCTATTGGTTCAGTGGCGCACACGTGGAGAGCACGTGGTGCGCTTGGCGTTGAGCGCCAGTCCATGAGCGCAAAGCGCTAGTCCAAGAGCGCAAAGCACTAACTATTAAGTGGCGTACACGTGAGGGGCACGTGGTGCGCTTGGCGCTGAGTGCCAGTCCATGAGTGCAGAGCGCTAATCCAAGAGCGCAGAGCGCTAATTTATGAGCGCAGAGCGCTATCTGATCAACTTTATGATCTGAGAAATAAATTCTCGTTTATAAGAGACTCTGTCTCAAGATTCTAAGAACAAAAATTCTTACTTGTAGGAGATGTTTCAATCTCTTATATTGATGAAAGGGTTTGCCTTTATGGATCTATGGCCCTAAGAGAATTGGCTTATTCTCTCTCCCCTTTTATAGTGAGATGTTTATGATCTCCTGAAAGACAATTTGTCTTATAGATCTGTGATCTGTGAGAAGAATTGTGTCCTTCTTATTTTATGATGAGATCTTTTGATCTCTTTGTGAAAGACCTTGGTCTTATAGATCTATGATTTTTAAAGAAGTGAATTCTTCTTTTTAATTATGAGATGATTTCATCTCTCTGTTCTTTTACCTTGAAGAAACTCTTCTTTTTTCTGAGAGTTTGGCCCTTCTTTTTGAGATCTCTCAAAGCTTATGGAGGGGTTTCTCTATTTGTTTCTCTATATCTCTCTTTAGACTTGAAGTCTTGGGGCCTTTATATAGGGCAAGTTGATTTGTTCAATCAGTTAAGGAGATCTTTTCTCCAATTGATTTGGGGAGTTTCCCATCGTTGGATCTTTGATCCAAGGGTTTCTGATTTACAGAAGGCAATCTTCTTGTTTTTAGCAAGATTGGGAAATCTTTCCATACAGAATTTATTCTGTACTTTTGGTGATTTTTAATCACCATTGGATCATTGATCCAACGGTGCTCTGATTTACAGAGCACAATCTTGTTGTTTGGAAAGATTTTGAAGAATCTTTTCTTAACAGAATTTAATTCTAATTAATTGATGATTTATCATCTGACGGTGATGAGCTTTTAATTCCAGCGCTAGCGCACCCGTGGTTTGCACGTGGTGCGCTGCTTATAGCGCAGCGCACTTAGCGCTAGCGCACCTAGTGCTAGCGCACCCGTGCTTTGCACGTGGTGCACTGCTTAGAGCGCAGCGCACTTGGCGCTGCTAAAAAGCATTTGCTTTATTTCAAAATTTGAATTTTAAACAGAGTTTTGCTCTGATTGGGGGAAACAGCAACCGACGCTCCAAAATTGCTAGCAATGGAGAGTGGAGGTGTAGAAATGTGTCACTATAATTTGTCTCTCATCACAAATGCTCCATGAGCAACCCAAGAAGATGAAGAGGAGGTGAAGAAACATGTGGCATGAGCAACTAAAGAAATATGCTAAGTCTCCAAGTGAGAGTGAGAATGAGAGAGTGATGAAGCAAACAAGTGTAGAAAATGAAATGAGCAAGAGCCAAAACTAGTGGCTGCCCCATCACTCTCTCTCTCGTCCAACCAAAAAATCTCCATCAATTTTCCAATAAACAAATGCAAACCATATCTCTCAACATGCCATCACCCATACTCATGCCAACTCACCCTCCACCTCATTTCCATAATTGTTTTTCTAAAAAGAACATCAATAATGAGGTGGCCATCTTCTAGAAATTATTCCGTATAAGTACGGAATACCTCCCGGTACACGTATCGAAATACATATACGCGTATTCGTACAAAAATACGAATAGCCAAGAGAGAAAATGAATAGTGAATAATAATACTAGAATACATATATATAAATACGTATATATAAATTATTAAATCAAAACCTGATTTAATAATCCGGCTTAATCCTAAGCCGCTAGTATTATCAACCGTCCGATTAAAGTTTGTGCAGCCTGTACACATATTTAATCGGACACCTGTATGTACCAACATACGTCATTTACACCATATCGCCTGAACCGTGAAAACCCGCTGTGTGAGACTCTAAAGACTCGTTAATACGCTGGCAGTGGGTTTAAGCATAAGCACGTCAGCGGCACTAGCTGTACGTAACGGCTATCCAGGGATTGAGCGAAAGGAAGGCCGACGAGCAAACTCATCCAAACCCCTACTGAGCCTGACAGTGACAATATCCGTACATTCCGGTCTGTTCGTCTAAGAGTATCGCATATCGAGTTTAGGGGGTGGATAAAGTCAGACCCCTAATAATGCGATAATTCGTGTCGGTATGAAACCCATCACCACATAAGAAACTACCGATCCTAGATCAGTAATTCTCGACTATCTTGGCCAAGGATTTCTGGTGATGGCCACCCGTGCACTGCGCGACATCAACCCCCAACACCGGGAGAGACAAATCCCTGATAATCCGCTCACTGCCTCCATGTGGCTTGGGACTATACCTAACTAAAAGCTGTTTGCACGGCTCCTTTGAGCCGTGGTAGGGTAGTAATCAAAGTACAGTGGGAACTCACACGAGACAAATGACGATCTCAGGTCGACAGACTAACCTGTACATATGTCATCTGGGAACCGCTATCTGATAATAGGTATAGTACCAACTAGCAGGTTCCCGGCGAGTCCGTCCAGGGTACTCATCACCCAATGAACACCTGTATACTATCTTAGGTGAACAAACTAACACCAATGATTTGTAAGACCTGGCCACCGCCCCTCGTCGGGGTCTCGATCAGTATACACTAGTCTACTCTGGAGTGTCGATACCCAGTCTCGAAACTCCCACGACTAGGACATTTAAGGATGTGCTTATAGACCATCAGTTCCCACGTATATGATCGCCATCATAATGCTGGTAGTCAAGCAAGAATCTTATGGGCTCTATCAACATGTAATAGTGATGATAAAGACAAATCAGATAGCATACTATCATCTCGAGTAAGAATGTTCCACCGGTATAGGTCACCCCTCAATCATCATAATTACCTGCCTGCGACTACGATAATTGCCTTGATGGCACTATAGCCAACACCTTCTTTTGCTTCACAACCAACTCCTTAAGAGACCAAAAGTGGGTGAGGCTAAAGGCTTTGCTGAGAGGTGTGTGTTGGACGTGTAAAAATGCGGTGTTGAACATGCTTTGCCGAAGCGGCTGACTTGGCCAAACCCGGAGAGGTTGGGGGCACCGATCAAATGAAGACACGTGGCAATCCAATCAATTGAGTAAGATGCAGCTGAATCAATTAATATGCGGCCAAATCCTGCTGTCGTGGGCATGTGGCTGATTTTACAGCAAACAAAAGGAAAATTTTAATTATTTTGGATTAACGAGAGCCACAAGATATGAGATCAAGTGTCAGTAATTAATTTGTAAAATCAGGGGTTCAAACCCTAATTTGAAGTTATATGAGGACCCTTAGGGTTGTTTGTTAGATATCTCATTTATCTCACATCTAGGAGTAGGAGCAGATCAAATCTTGGCATCACGGCGGTTTAGGATTAATTGTAGTAATTGAGATAAGTATTTTATTTTTCTTGCTTAATTCTGTCTGAGTTTAATAATAATTCTTGCTTTTCCTTTCATAAATTCTCGCCTTTAAATTCTTGTTTTTAAATTCTACTTTTAAACTCTTGCTCTTAATTAATTGAAACACCCAACATTCATCTAATTATTCAACACTTCGTTCCCGTCTTATGCTTGACTGGAGCTTCATGCTCGCCACCGCATCCCGGTGATCTCCTTATTCCTGGAAGAGAGCTGTAAAAGTCTAATATACATTAATAAGCATCCAAACTCAAAGTTGAGTATTTGGATATACTGCATTCTAATCCGTCATGTTTAGCATTTAGAGTTTGGATCGGTTTAAAAAAATATGATATAGGGCCCAACGCGGTTGTACCTTAGTTTCTCTTTCCCGTTATTTAGAATATTTGGATTCTACAATTGGATTTGAATTTTGTTATAAGATTTATATTTATATTTTATTAGTTTATGCTATTAATTTTAGACTAGTATTTGAATTTAAAAACCCATTAGGTAAATATAAGGTCTGTATCCATAATAAACAAATGGATATGAATATGAACTATAACTGAGCCGGCCCATTTACAGGCCTGTTCGGAGTATAATTAGACTGCTCTTCCGCAGCAACCACCGATCCATCCTTTTCTACGGTTTCGTTTCTTTCCTAATTATATATTTCTCTTCCACAACAACAACAACAACAACAACAACCACCACCACCACCGTTCCCTCACAGAAAGTTTCTCTGGTTCAGACGAAACGAGTGAAAGCCGTATGTTTATACGTGTAGGCCGATTGATTGCGTGTACTAATTGCGCGGAATTTAATAGGACGGTTTTTAATACCAGCAGCCTTAGAATTAAGCCGGTTCATTAAATCAGGTATTGATTTAATACTAGTATTATTTTTAACTAGCCATTCTTCATGGTTGCAAGTTCTTTTTTTTCCTAGAGCTCATTTCTTTCTTGAGTTGCCATCCTCTCTTCTTTGCTTCCTCCTCTTCAAAATCCTATCATTCTCATGAGTTGAGAAATAAGGATTTTTAAGAAAGAAAATCACAACTAATTTTCTTCTCTCATTCTCGACTAATTAGATTAGTAATCTAGTTAGTTAAGTTTCTTTCATTTAAAAGCTGTAGCTTGCACGTAGGACTTTCGGATGGATCATGTAGGATACAGGAGACCGGCGATCAAACTACACCAAAGACCCAAAATGAGCTTAACAAGAGGATTCAAGATCCGAAGGACACGAATCCGATAGGTATAAAATTATAACACAGTAGAATAAACACCTTTGTAGTATAGCTCGTTAGGGTTTTGTGATAGATCTTGGTTAAAAGTCTTTCTTGCATGCTCACAAAATCTGGGTTTTGAAATTCAGCTTCTCTACAAACCTTGTAGAATGTGCAAATTAGACCTACACTCCTTAGTCCTGGAAGAGCGCTGCAAAAGTCTAATATACATTCATAAGCATCCAAACCCAAATTTGAGTATTTGAATATACTACATGTCATGTTTAGCATTTAGAGTTTGGATCAGTTTTAAAAAATATGACATAGGGCCCAATGGGGTTGTACCCTAGTTTCTCTTTTCCGTTATTTAGGAGGGCTATTTGGATCTATTTGGATTCTGGAAGTGGGTTTGAATTTTGTTTTAAGATTTATATTTATATTTTTGTAGTTTATGCTATTAATTTTCGACTACTGCTTCAAGCACGACCACCGTTCCCTCGCCTTTTCCGGTCCCTAGTTGGTTCTCTCTTCAACAAGAAGCGAACCCTAGCCCTAGCCCTAACCCTAACCCTAACACTAACCTTTGCCTAGTTGATTGATTCTCTCTTTGTTCAACAACAAGAAGAAGAAGCAGCAGCAATGGGAGAGGAATTGGTGGTGACTCTAAAGAGCGCAGATGGGAAGAAGATGAAATACAGAGGATTAGATGTCGAAAGATTGGCCTTGGAATCGGTAGTATTTTACGATGCAGTGAAGGGGAATATGCCTAATAACAGCCTGATCAAAATCCCAATTGGAAGCAAGGTCCTATCCATGGCTTTGGACTACTGCTTCAAGCACGCTGAAACCAAATCCAAATACATTAGTTGGAAGGACATTGGCCCTTTGTTCTCTCGAGACGTTCTCTATGATTTGGAAACTGTAGATGATATGCTGAAGATGCTCGCTTGGGATGAGGAATTTATTGCAAAGCTCAACCATGCCTTCCTTCTTGAGCTCATAAGGGTAACCATTTATTTATCCTTCTTTATTCATTTTTTTATGCCTATTTAATATGTATGTCGCATGGTATTATGATTAATTTACCTTTTGTTATTTGTTAGGCTGCAAAACATCTTGTTATCCTTGGTCTACTTGATCGCACCTGTCAAAGGATTGCGGACATAATATCCTTTCAATTCGAAGAAGAGATTCACACAACTTTTGGCATCAGATTTGACTTCACCGAGGAGCAATCAAGGGAAGCTGATCTCGAGAACAAATCAATGTTTGAGGGAGAGGTAGTATTATATTAACTAAGTCATATGTACTTGAAACATTTGCTTCACTTTTATCATCATATCCTATCAAAACATTTGTTATCCAAGATTAGTTTTTTCAATTTGTTCTTCTTCAAAAACTCTCTTCTTATCAAGTTTTATGATTTGGCTTCTCTCTCTTCTCAACTAGCAATAATCCTTATGTTTTGTGGTGTGTATAGGAACAGAACCATGATCATAATCAGGGGATAAATAATATTAAAGATTTAAGGGAAATAAATAAATAAATCCCAGAATGTGCATTTACATTATAGGTTGGTCCCCCCCCACCCCCACCCAAAAAAAATATATTACAAAACATTTTTAACAATTATATAAAGTTACTAATTGATGTGAAGTTTCTATAACTTAAGCCGCATTGTGAATTGTTATAGTGAAAAATTATCAGGCGTTGCATTGTTTATTGATTTTCTATTTAGGAATTCAATCATTGCCCTTGGTTATTACGTGGGTCCGTCTTTGTGTAGGTCCGTCTTTGTGCGCACATATACGTATACATATACCTAAATACACTGAAGTGGTTAGTGCCATGATCACTTTGGGTTTCTTGGTTGCCTTTGATTTATGTGGTTCCCCCCTCCCAATACTTCGACATATGTATGTTTGATTTATACGTATACATATACATAAACGCACCGAACAAACAAACCATATACGTATATGTTTTGAAATCATTGCTTATCCCCATGCATCAATAATACATGATTATTGGTTTGTTATATTTTAGTCATCATAAATATTATGTTTTAGCCTCAGAAAACTCAGTAGTTCTTCTTTGAGTGTGATGCAGCATTTTGAAGAAGCAAGCTATCATGCGGAAATTGATTTTATTGTTCCATCATCGCACATCATCAAGTATCTCGCACGTCGATTCGAGTCATTTTCGTGCCAAAGCGAGTGGCTCATGTTCACTAAAAGCTCTCGAAGCACAAAGCAGTGCACGTTACTGTCTCAAAGTTTGGAGTATGAAGGCGAAGTTTTGAAAAAGGTAAATGCGAAGTTATAAATGATTAAACAAGCCAATTCCCAATTGATTTAGTGTTTTAGTGCCTAATACGTTGATAATCCTTCTATCACATCTTGGCAGACTTATGAATCAATTGATAACTTCAAACAACAACTATTCGCTCAAATCTCAGAATTTGGGCAATGTACTCTAAGCCCTCTTCGGGATCATTTCATGGATGATCCATTTCCCAATCACAAGGTAATAATATCATTTCAACTCCACGTTAAGCTTCTCTATCATCAGTTCATCAATTAGTTTGGATATTGTTGCAGGAAGTTGAGGATGTTGAAATATTATTGAGAAAGAGAGAAGTGGAAGTGGTGTGCCTGGCTAATAAACAAAGAGAAATGGTTTGCATCTTATTTGAAAATGCTACCACTAACCTTTCAACTTCTGATCCTAACTTTTTATGGGCTTTACAACTCTTTAGGTTGATGAGTCAATTGCAGAATTGAAAAATAAGTTGGGTTGGAATGACCATCTCTTTCTTCTCCAAGAGGAGTGTTATTCAGAGGTATATGTTGTAATTTAACATAAGAAGGAACCAGTTATTATTTTCCATTGAGCTACCATATCAAGCAGTATCTTGGTTCTTTAGCAAGTTATAAATGGCATTTAATTTAAAAAATAATGAAATTGTTTTATTCTTCAGAAGCTTTTATTTATATAGTTGCTGACCTGACCTCTTTGCCACCCGACCCGCTTTGCCTCTCAGAAATTATTTGCTGAGTATTGTTTTTTAGTCATTGTGTAGGATGCTCATTTTTTTTACATAGTCATCATCGCTGGAAGGAAAATTGCTGCCATAACTTCTGTTTATTTATTTTCAGATCGATGATATTCCGCATTATGCAAGAGTCTTGCGCGTACGAACAATTCAGAGGGTCAAAGAGGAAAGAGAGTTGAAAAGCTCACAGGTATGAGCTCATTATGACTCCGCAAAATGCTTACTTTTATATAGAACTACACTTGTTTGTGTTCGTTGCAGCAGGAAAAGCAACACAACAATGAAAAAGTGGATGCATTAGACTGCAGCAGAGCAGAGGTATGATTTCATCATGACTGCTTTCCTGATGACTTTGCATGGGCATACTCCTATATTGAACATTCATCGTGTCGCTGCAGCAGGGAAGTCAAGATACTGATAGTGGAGTGGACTCTATGGATATGGAGGTTTGCTTTCACTTTTATCATGACAAAGTGACAGCCTACTCCTATATATATTGAATAAATCATTCAGTGTTTTTGTTACGCGTGCAGGAAATGCAAGAAGATGATGATGTTCACCGGGTGGAAGATGCTCCAAAAGTGGACTCCGACGAAGAGGTAGTTAGATATTATTGCTATATCTAAATTTATGTAATTTCTAGGAATTTTGAACTCTCTACTCTGCATGTATACTCATAATAGATTTTCTTGTCATCATTCTAAGGACTCAGAAAGCTCAAGTGTTATCTTTATTATTGTAACCCTAATTGCAAATTAATTTGATGAGTTTGAGTTTTTCTCTATTTCTTTAGTAAAAGAGAAAATGATCTAAAAATGTAGGGATTTTCCAATTGAAAATTGATTAGATGGTTTTTTTCCTCTTATTTTTTTAAAAAGAAAATAAAAATCCCACATTTTACTTTCCTGCTATCTCTAACCAATCTCAATTAATCCCTTTTTCCTCATTTACTATTCCCACTACTCTATCGCTTTGTTTCTTATGGAGAAATACTTTCTGGCCACTCTATCTCTCAATCCTTATTTCTTCCTTGTATCATTTGCTTCTAACAGAATACACAATGATAATTTGAAATTTTGGTCGGCCAAAATTTTCAGACATTTACATCTTTTATGTTAGTTATTTTACCCGTTTGTCTATGTTTTTATTAGTATCGAATTCTCTAAATTTTCTCCTTTTGGAAAAGTTTAGGGTGTTCAATTTCTTTTTTCATTGTTTTCACAATGGGAATGGGCTGTGTTATAGTTTCTCTTTTATAGGTTTTAACAATGCATTAACATTTATTATGGACTTTTTTGTTTCATTATAATGTCCTCTTTTTAATTTTGCATTCAAAAGTTGTATTTAGATGCTTGTGCTCAAGTTGTATTAAGTTGTTTTTTTCATAAATAATATGTTTTTGATAATGTTATGTTGTTTATATCTCAATAAATAATAAACTAATGAAAACCAATAACAAAAAATTTCCAAGTTATTTTTTAGTACTCGCCCGACATGTGCGTAAAACTGGTTTAATGGTGATGCAGGATGCAAATGCTTATCTGTCAAACAAGGAGTCTTTAGAATCAGAGAGATACTACTTTAAGAAAAGTTATATGTGTATAGCTGAAGATTCATTTAAATGTGTGATTCGGGATGGTCGCAAAAAAGTTCAACCTCTAGAAACAGCCACACGACTACTTTTGCATCAGCAGCTGATAATGAAAAACTATGAGGTTGTAAAAGACTAAATAAATCTATTTCATTGAACTAGACTTGCATTATCCACTGCCAGTAACTCTGTAATTCTTTGCAGCTTTTTAGTTCAGTCGCTTCATTTAAACGTTATCTCTATCTCGCACGAGATTTGTTCCGGAAAGAACTCGAACATAATGTGACGGAATTAGTTGGAGTTCTTCAGGAAAGCCCTTTGGAGGTAATAATATTCATCTTAGCACCAATTATAAAGTTCTCTATTTCAGGCCATGAATTAGTTAGAAAATGGTGCAGACATCTAAGCTGGCCAAGGATATTTATGCTAGCCAGGCGATGCGGATTACTCATATATTTAAAGCAATGGTATTTTCCCCCTTGCTATCCTATCTGCAAATGATGTTTGTCTATCATACCTAACCTCTCCGAACTGTCCAAATTCTTAGGCCGACATAATGATAACTGACGTGCGAAGAAGATGGGATGATAGAACCCCAGGATTAAAAGAAGCTATTTGGTACTCATTGCATTGCAAGAAGGAACATTGTAGACTAGTAAGTTCTTCTTTCAGATGCTATCATTTTTATTTCTGTGATTTTCTATAGCAGTTAACATTATGCTATCCTAGCAAGTAATATCAGTATGAACTGAATAATTACAATTTAACATTTCTTTGTTGAGTTTCATGGATCTTTATCTTGGCTTTTGCATTCTGCCTGAACCACGGTCCTCTTACCGTGTCAAACCTGTGTTTCTTCTTGCTGTAGCCTACTTTATATGTCAACAACTTAGTTCTTGTGTTTTAAACTTTTAACCATCGCCATGCATATTTATGGATGAGTTACTTTTCTTTTCAATAAGCATATGATGTGTTAATTACAGCTTGGTTTTAACAATTATGTTTAGAAGTCTAAAATACAAGAATAGTATAGTATAATGCAAGGGTTTTGTTCTTGGCTAAATTTTACTAATATAACTTAAACTTCCATGTTTAGTTAACTAAACTAGACCATATAAACTAAAATACAATGCTACACTATATTGGTCTGTCATCTCGTCACACAAACAACCAAGTCAAACTAGACATGCGCACGTACATTCACACATAATCACATTTACACAGTTTCTCCTATTACAGTGTTACATACATGAACCTATTAACTTATCACATATTTTATGATCTTATGTAGGGAATAAATTGGCTCTTCATCTTTATATGAAAGGAGATCAGTGTGTCTCACAACTAATACCCTGAAAATATTAACTTCATACACATGCATGCATGTATGTAAGCATTTGTGTATGAAGTAAATTCATTTGGTCTGGTCCCAGATTACTCCCCTTTTTGTGTCACAAAATTATTGAATTACAAGTTGCTACTATAAAATTGTAAGAAAAGTTTCTTATGTTAGCGCCTGATACTCTTTTTATCACGTGATGAAATGTGATAAAATGTCTTTCAATAAATATTTAAAAGCCTTATCCCTGTATCTTGTTTTATCTTTTTTTTCTCAAAATTCATGTGTGATTTTGTACTTGCAGCCTTGTAACATATTCTTTGGGTTCATTTTGGATACATTAGGTAATTAATTTGGTCATGTACAATGATCTTAATTTTCATATATATGAATTTATTTCTAATTTACATACACAGAATAGTAATTAAAGACACTGTCTCAAAACATATAGTTGAATTTATAACCAAATTAACCATCACGAACATACATATTTTTGGAGATATAAATGCATACTCTCAATTAAACAATACTAAAACAACCTAATTGTAACTAACAATACTATTATTAATAAATAATTATTTTATGTGCATCATGCAAGTATTTATCCATCAATATATTAAAAATAAAATTATAATGCAAGGAGGGTCTAAATTTAGATATTATTTATTGGAGAAACTCTAACATATCAATAAAAAACAAGGTTATAAATTGCTTTTTAATTTTTTTCGCTTTTATGCTAAAGGAGCAAAAACAAAAATCCTATTGCATGCTTTAATTTTTGATGTAATTCATCTAATTTCTTGTCCTCTTTTTCATCTTGCAAAATATGTATTTTTAACTTCCAACCCTATTAAAGGGGAAAAAAATTCTTTGCAAGGGTTTGCAGAGCAATCTTTCTACAAGCCTGGCATTAGCCGTGGATCAGGCCCGATCCATGATTGATCCGCGCCTTGGGAAAATCTCAGTGGGGCTCGCAAGCTCCACTCCCGTGCAAAGATATTTTTTCTTTTTTAAGAGATGATGATTTTGGTAAACCCATTGAAGCTAAAAGTGTGATAGTAACGTGTAATTTGATAATTTTATGGTAGTTTTGTGAGAAAAGGGTAAAACTTCATAGTAATTAAGTTAACCTTGTTTTTAAGTGATGGTGTAGTTCATGCAAACTTCGATTACTAAGACTCTAGTTCTATTCTTATAAAAATACGTTTTTCTTTGTTCATAAAATAGTATTAAAAAATGAGGTTTCATTGAATTTTAAAAAAATAACTTATCTTATTTCTTCAATTAGGAGTTAAAATAACCGGGGTTATCTAACACTTGAGTTGTTGTAAAACGATTTTTTGGGTAATCAAATTATGGGATAAATCAGGATCATTATGATCTTGCTTTGTACAAATACTAGAACATCACAATTATTTAAGTTACCAACATCAAATATAATAACAAGATATAGAACAACAAGAGAGGTGATCATATAATAAAACCAAAATTTAGTCAGTTTTCAGGAGTTCCCTACCCAATAAAAAATCAACAACAATACAGAAGACACAAATCCTGACACTAATACACTCTCACACACACACTTGTCACAAAGTGGCATTATATAATTAAAAAATAACACATAAATATCTTAAAATCAAGGTTCAAGAACTCGGTTTTGGTCTCATAATTTTATTAGTTTCGCTGGGTTTCGGCTAGTTTCGCTAGTCTCGTTTCGGGTTTTGGTTTCAGTGGTAATACAACATAAGTGTAGATTTATTTAATACTTAAATTTATGGTTCTATATTACTAGACAATGAACCTGGTGTTTAAAAATCCAGCCATGATGCAAAATTTATTGAAAAATGTACTTAGATAAGTATTAATATAGGATTTGGGTTCAATTTTTGCGGTTTTCTAACAACGAAGGGCTACAATGATCACAATGATGGTCAAAATGGTATAAAAAATTAGGTTTTAAAAGGTTTCGGCCGAAATGATATTGTTTAGTTGGTTTCGTATCGGTCTCGGGGTTTTGTATCGGTATTCTTCGAAACTGATACGAAACCACCACGTATCAGTGGTTTCAGCCGAAATCTCGAATCTTGGTTAAAATAGTTCCATAAACCAAAGTTTTCATCAACTTTCTTGCAGCTAACTAGCATTTCTTGTTCTCACCTCTCTATCATTAATATCATATGCCTGAAACACGAAAACCTGTCAAAATATCTCCAAAAAGGAAGAAAGAAAAATAATCCAAAACGTACAAGATCAAAGTGGAGAAAAAACAACGCACATTATATGCTTATTTACAGAAATGTTAAGACCTTAAAAGCTCCCTAAAAATGCCATATCATCAAAGCTACAGAGATTAAGAACATCCTGAATTCATTAATAACTTGAAATTTTCAGTTATCTGTAATGCAAAAAAAAATATATCAGAAATTGAAATTAAGAAAATCAGCAACTTCTCTGTATCTCAAAGTGGATAATTTTCCATCCAATAGAATTGAGTATGGTGTCTTGTTCACATGGTACTTGAAGTACTAGTGTTTTTAGCCTGAAATAGTAGGTTATATTATGTTAAATACATGAGTTATATTAAAATGAGATACAAAATTGGATTAGACAACATTATACCTTTGTTTGAGGACAAGTGGTTTTCTTATGGACGATTGCTGCATTTTCGCTTTGGTTTGGCTTGCCTTTTATGATGTTTCTGTTCCACTTTTCATTCTAAAAGATTTCGGTGGTCGACTTTTAAATTTAACGTGTCTCGGCGGATCATGTATTGTAATATGTGGAGTTTGTTCCATAATGATAGATGGTGTAGAACCGGTTTGGCTAGCGCGTTTCATGGCATGTTAATACTTGCATTAGAATTCCTCAACCAATTAGATATTAAAACAACCGAATTCTTATTCATTGATTTGAAGATCTTTCAAACACATCAAGATATTGAAGAAAACTCTTAATCCTACATTACGCATGCCAATTAAAAATATAAACTCAATAAATGAAATAAAAATAAAGCATTGATTGGATGTACCAATCTACAACAACAATTATTAGAAAAGCTAACAAAATCACATAAAGATTTACCATATTCAAATAGCACAATGCATTACTCAATTTTAATAATTTCCTATAAAGATTAATCAAAAAATAGAAAGCCTTAGAAAGTGGGAGAAAAAGCAAACAATAGAGAAGTGAAATTAAAAAAAGTAACAAAAATGATTCAAAAAATTACCTCTTGGATTTCGCAATTTGATGAATAAAGAAGATTAAGAAAAAACAATTTGATTATAGCGGTTGATTTCCATGAGCGGCAGAGGCAGACAGAGGAGGAGATGAAATGCTCGAAGGCAATGGCAAGAGATGAAATCGAAGAAGCGAAGAGGAGAACATGAAGAACAGTAACTGGTTCTAGTCGGATGTAGTTGGAGCGTATGAAGGAGAAGGAGAGGGTTTGGGTGTGAAAAGAGGAGCAAGAAAGGAGATGAGGGATCTTTAAACAGGGGAAAAATAGGTTTTTTTTTTGTAAAAACATGTGACCAATTAGGAGGTGCCATGTATCACATATCGTTTTACTTAGTATAATATCGCATATCGTATCATATCGTGTATCGTAGAATATTTTTTTCTTGTACAATAGTTAACTAAATAAGTATATAACCACATAGATCAAAAAAACATGCTTAAATTAGCAATATAGAATAATGTATAAAAGGGGTATCCATTAAAATGCATATGTGTAAATCACTCAAATTTAAGCATATGAGGATAAAGTCATGAATCAAAGTGATACCAAATAATTTAATCATATAAAATAACTTAAAAATAAATTCCTATTCAAATATAAAGTCAACCATGTTAAATGAATATAAAAATATTTCTAACTTTACAGATAAAAATAAATATATATAGTATAGTTATTCAATCACGTTTTTGAATCATAGTTACTTATAATAAATAGCAAATAAAATCATTAAATATAAATATAAGTCATAAAGAACGTAGAGAACAAATCTAAGCTTAATTGTAAAATCCGCAACTACACTCTAAATAACAAGCAAAAATAGATTGATGGATGAAAAAAATTGCACTAATTTGTTAATGATAAAGAACAAGCAACGAGAAAAGATAAATCGAAGCTATTTTATTGCAATGACTTAGAATCTTATTGCAATAAAGATCATGTGCAGAGAAAACCATGAATCCAATCGATCGATGAAGAGAATCGACGAAAATAGAAAAGAACAAAGGCTCGGTTTATGAAAAGAATTAATTAAGGTTTGTGAGTTGATAAAATTGCGATAAAAGAATTAAATTTTTTGAGTAGAAGAGAATTAATTTATTTGAGGATAAATAAAGTTTTTGGTTATCATTCAGGTCATTAGGTTTCGATTTTGTGTATCCAAACGTGGATAAGACTAACCATCCCATACTATTAAAATTCTTCTTCATTTTATTCCTACCTGCTCATTTTATCGACACTAATAATATACTTATACGTATCATATCACATACCGTATCATATATCATACATATCCTACGATGTTTTACTAACGATACTCATGATTTGTATTGAAACTACTATGAATCGTATCGTACCATACGATACGTATTGCGTATCGTACAATATTGATAACTATGGGTCTTGCTATTATATATACAACGTATCCTCATGTATCATAGCATAGTTTTTTAGAAAATTCGTGAATCCGTGAACCCGAATTTTATACTACGCTATATCTCGTATCATAATTCATGCTATCTCGGTCCCACTACAATCCCAGTTGGCTAGGATTCGATTACATGTTTATATCAAGGTATATATTTTTCAAGTACATAATCAATATACTATAGTAAAATTTGGATGTTATCTTGCTTGAAAAAATACAATTATTTAGTAAGTAATTCACTTATAACGTAGAACATATATGCGAAAATACAATCGATTTCAAAATTATACTTTCTTTAATATCAAATCCATATAATACCGTATATTTACCACTTAAATTAATCAGTTATATTTTGTAGGGAATAACAACTCTTGTACAAGAGTCATTTTATATAATCTGGCATGTAATCAACTAAATTCATAAGCATTATGGCAACGCAGAAATTATTTAAAGTGTTGTAATTCATGTAGAATCACTTAATAACGTAATCAAATATCGTTGGTATAATGGTGAACATATGCATTATGGTAATAAAATAATAGAAAAGCTGCATGAATCCCAGGGTCGCATAGCACTTATATGCTATTGAAAAATTTTCCCAAAGAAATATTAATTCCTTTATCTTCTCCATCTTGATTTTCTCCTTAAATGTTAGTCTCTCTTCTCTCGATTGAACCCCAAGACAAAGGGAAGGCTTGCTCTCTCTCAAGGTTCTAAAAGGCCGTATAGGGAACTACTGATTAGGCGTTTTAGTCTATAACCACTCTGTTTAGAGGTAGGCGTTTGGAATAAGTGGTTCAAGTTCTTAACTTAGTATTTAAGCATGTGGAACCATCAAGATGGTGTTTAAGCCAGTTTAGGTGGAAAATAAGTAAATTCTTGATTTAAATTAAACACGTTTAGATGATAATTGTACAATTTTAAGCATGTTTTAGCGTTTCAGTACTTTTTCTCATAGACTTTTTAATAATGTTTTTTGTAATGTTTATTTCACAATTTCATTGAACTATATATAGCTTATACTCTCTTATAAGCACAAATTAATACTTATTTATAAAATACCAAAGACGTCTATGTGGAAACTAGGCATCAATGTGCTAGATGGTACTCCCATCGTCTAGATCGCCTAGCGTATTTTTGAATATATAGAACTTTCTCGACACACTGGTAAGGGATGGGGTCATTTATAACTCTTATACTACTGCCTCCCACCCCTTGTATAGGGCAACCTGTTCTCACGTTAACTAATTAATTAATTCATCAATTTATAAATCTTAGCCCTTAAGTTTCTCCTTTAAGTTGGTTTATAAGTCTAGAATTTTTTTGGGTTGAAACCCAATGTTAGATAGAACTGCAACTTTAATAATATCCAAATAAAACTAATTGCTTCAGGAAACTATCAAATTAAATTTGTGGGATGCTACACTTATTTCTTCCTGTTCATCAAGTAACACAAAGTGCACAACGAAGAGTTGTGTATTGCTTAAGCTTAATGGTCACTACACATTAAGAATTAAAACTCAAAAGCTATATTCATGAATTAAACACTTCGAAACTCTTGTACATAATTTTTGTTGAGATGCCATTCATTCTATATTATGAAGTTTGAGATATTTTAGGATAAAGGCTTTATGTTTTTGCTAAAATCATAGTTTTAAAAATCATCTGATTCTAATCCTATTCGGTCGATTCCGATCTGAATTTCATTTATTGATGATATTCTACTAGAATCGGCGGGACTAGCATGATCCATGTTGATACCTAGAGAAACAAACCAACAAAAATTCAGTAGCATCAGATCGGCTTCTTTACTAATTTTTTCCTTACAGATACGGGGTTTGAATGAGAATTTGATGCTTAGCCGAATGATTATACTAGTTATATATAATATTATTTATTAGAAATTAGTTCTATAAGTTTTGATTTATATAATCTACAAATTTCACTTTCGAAATGCCATATGTTAAAATGAATAAATGTATATTAAACATCAGTTAATACTTTATCATTAATTTATGCATATTTCATTATTAAAACCATGTGAAAATATTTCTGGTTTATTTACTCTTTATATATATATATATATATATATATATATATATATATCGATCTAAAATGATGATACCACCGAGCAGGGGCAGATCCAGACGGCCCGGGCCCGGGTCTCCTTAAGATTTTGAATTTACTCTTCTCTATACAAAGGGCCCTCAAGGTTTTAAATATAGTCTTGGCCCTCCAAGATTTCAGAATTTGCAATTCCTGGCTCCGCCCCTGCCGCCTAGAATGCAATATTGAACCTAAAAGTAGCTATTTAGATCATTCTGATCTCGGAGTTTCCAAACAACAACAATAACAATACCAAAGCCTTTATCCTAAACAATTGGGGTAGGCTATATGAACCCATCAAGAAATCACGAGAAATTATTAATGTAGATCCTTTTTCTCCATTCATTTCTATCCATAGAGATGCGTGCTTCCAAGTCCCTTATAGCGATGTCTTTTTTAATTACCTCCACCCAAGTCTTCTTTGGTCCTCCTCTACCTCTCTTAACTTCTCCACATCCTACTATTTCTATTCTCCCAACCGGTGCATTCACAAATCTACATTGTAGATAACCAAACCATCGTATGCTGTGCTCACTCATTTTTTTCAATCGGCGCAATCTCAATCTTCTTGCAGATATCTACATTTCTCACCATATTCTTCCTTGTATAATCATACATCCACCTCAACATCCTCATCTCTGGCATACTATCTTCTATACGTGTTGCCTCTTAACTGTCCAATATTCACTCCCATAAGGTATGGCTGGTCTAATCACGGTCCTATATATTTTTCCTTTCAATTTTAGAAGAATTCCTTTATCACATAACTGCTGGGTTCCTTAGCACGCTCACTATGTTTTCTAAGGCATCTATAATGCAATTTTAAAAAATCTAGAGTGTTGGAAAACCCTAACCAAGGATCTAACTAGAGAATTAGGGTTTAATTTAAGCAAGTAAATAACTTTACTTTAAGTGAACAAGGAATACAACCTTTGTAGACCGGTCCTTCACTTCTAAAGCTCTGTGTAGTAGTTCATTCGCTCTAAGTAGTGGTCTTCCGAACTCTTAGGCTTCACTAGATGAAATGAACGAGTTTGCTCAAAGATGTTCGAGGCCGCAGATGATCAACGTCGAGAAGACTCTAACTCATGCTACCTCTTCACTAATTGAGAATTGGTGAAGCAAACAATCTATACTAAATGGCTAGTCTAGTGCAGATTGGTGAAATAGGAATTTTGCTCACTTTAGAAAACTCTTTCCCCTTTTCTTTTCACCTCACTCAAAACTCAAGAGAGCAAAGGAAGGAGATGAAGAAGAAACTCAAGTGATCAAGTATGTGAACCATGGGTGAGAAAATATCACAACTCATGTAGAGACTAAACCATGACTAAAGATAATGGTTAGGTTAATAAATATCTAGAGAAAAACAAAATTTGTGGACTTTGTCAATGGTTTCCACAAGCTTCTCAAAGCATCTAAACCATGTGATTTTCCACCTAATTTTGATTTTCCCTAAATAAATAAATACCCTAATTATCTTAAGTATGGTATGAGTCTCAATACACCCAAGTCCAATGTATCATCTAGCATGACACATAAATATACACATTAATATATATCACATATATATTTAAATGTATAATGAGAAAAGAATTCTTAAGTGAGCTAATATTAGTTAATGTATATTAATATATCAAATATATAATTATACATTAAATTATTAAATCAACACTTGATTTAATAATCCAGCCGTATCGCATACAACCGACTAATATCATTTGTATGTATATCACATCATCGAATCAACACTTGATTCAATAATCCGGTCATATCTTATATAACTGATCAATATCATATATCAATCTATATACTTAACATATCATTGAATCAACATTAGATTCAACAATCCGGGTATATCGCATAGAACCTGTATCGCGAGATTAGAATACGGTATCACATACGCATATCAATCTCGGTCCTGTACATATCACATATGTGCCCTACTTCGTTTCGCATGAGCTAGGAAACCTCCGTGTAGGACTCTAAAGACTCGTCAATACGCCAGCAGTAGGTGATCCTATCAGTTATCCATAAGCAGTTAGCGGTACTAGCTGGACGTAACGGTTACCCGGGTATTGAGCGATCAGAAGATCAACAAGCAAGTTTGCTCATACTCCCGTGAATCAAATAAGTAACACTACCGTACATCGAGTCTAGGGATGGTAAACGCCAGACCCCAATAACTTGATAAGTCATGTCGATATGAGGCTCATAACGGGTTGAGAAACTACTGATAACACTTACCAGTAAATCTCGAATCAGCCCTGGCCAGGGACTTACTGTTATAGCCAATCGAGTATAGCGCAACATCAACCCCCAATACCGGGAGAGACGAATCCCCTCCTATCGCTCATTGCCTCCATGTGACTCGGGACTATACTCAAAAACCACCGTTTTGCGCGCTCTCTTGAACGTGGTAAGGTGAAAATCAAAGCACAGTGGGAATCACACAAGACTCTATGACGATCTCGGGTCTACAGACTAATCTGTACCAGTGTCACCAGAGAACTGCTATCTGACGATAGGTATAATACCATTTAGGAGTTCTCAGCGAGTCCGTTCAGTGTACCAGTCTCCACTGAGCACCCATATACCATCTTTGATGTCAAATACCAATGGATATGGGATCATCCATCGCCTATCGCATGGGTCAAGAAGCGTATACGCTAGTCTACTCTGGAATATCGATACCCCGTCTCGATACACCCTCGACTAGGAACAACTAAAGGATGTACTTATGGACTACCCTGGCCCAACTAGTATGATCTCCATCATAATCCTGGTAGTCAAGTATATATCTTAAGGGCTTTACCAACATGTGAGAGCAAGACCGTATCACTATACTAGTCTACATGTTAAGATAAAGAGTAATCAGATAGCATACTATCATGTCGAGCAAGAAAGTCTCCCTATATATGTCCAAGCATCCATTATAATATACAATCATGTACAATAATGGCCTCTAGGGCATACACATAACTAACAATAACACACATGGAGCACTCCTCCATTTAAGCCAAACCCACCTGAATTCTAGAATCAACATCTCTATCAACATCTTCATTGTTCTGTATAACTGATCCAAGATATCAGAATTGACCATTTCTTGAATTTCCTGACCCTCTAATGCTACCTTACTTTGATCTCTGTCTATGCTCCTAATGAGCTTACATTCCACATATCCAGTCTTCGCTCTACTTAATCTAAATCTTTGAGACTAATGTCTCTCCATAGCTCTAATTTGTTTATCCCGGCTCTAGTTTCAACCACCAAAACAATATCATCTGTGAATAACATACACTAAGGCACTTTATCTTGAATAGATCTTGTCACTTTATCCATCACTATAGTAAAGAGGAAGGGATTAAAGACGGATTTCTTATGAAGTCTTACTTTAACAGAAAAATCACTTGTTGCTCCTCCACATGTTCTCACACTTGTCCTAACCTCTGTGTACATATCCTTGATCAAATCAATGTATTTTAAAGGGACTTTTTTCTTCATTAGAGACCACCACACTCTCTAGGTACTTTGTCATATGCTTTCTCCAGGTCTATAAACGCCATGTGTAAATTTTTACTTCGCATTTTAAATTGCTTAATAAGTTGTCTAAGAAAATGAATGTTCTCCGTAGTCGACCGTCCAAGCATAAAACCAAATTGTTTCTCAGATTCCACCACATTCTGTTTTAGCCTCTTCCTCAAGCTATTTGATATATAACATTCTCACCATCCTTTGTGTCTAATTTATCGTAAACGTTTTTGAAGACCTTAGATTTAGCTTTTCTTACAACATTCTTTGCCTCTTTTTGGTCATCTTATATTTCTCAAAACTCTCTTCGTTTGGTCTTGTTAAGATTTCTTTAACATTCTTGCTTGGTCTTTATAGCTATCTTAACCTTTTTATTCCACCAAGATGCATCTTTGCCATTTGGTGCCTTCCCTTTAGATACCGCAAGAACCTTCTTGTCAATATTGCGGATATAATCCGCCATTCTACTCCACATCCTATCTGGATTATCCTCTTTTGCCTAATCTGCCTCGTAAACAACACATCTTTTAAAGTAACTTGACATGCCTCCATCTTCCACCACTTAATCTTTTGATTTATCACTCGCGGTTTCGTTCTAAATATTTTTTGATTTTTTATATTTAGGACCAATAGCCTATGTTGAGTAGGTACACTATCCCCTGGGATGACTTTTCAATTTAAGCAGCAACACCTTTCAATTTTTCTAGTTAAGAAAAAATCTGACTTATTTTTAACCCATTTCTAAAGGTTATAAGGGGAGATTCCCTCTTTCTAAACCACGTATTTCCTAAGGTTAGGTCGTACGATAGGGTAAAATCAAGTATAAAATTTCATCCATTCCTTACGCCGTATTCAAAGCCTCCATACACACTCTCAAACTCCCCACGGCTAACACCCACGTGCCCATTAAGATCACCAATAAAAGTTTCTTTAGCGGGTATTAATTACCTTACATCATCTAAGTCTTCCTATAATTGTCTCTTACTAGTATCGTCAAGCCCTACTTGTGGCGCATACGCACTAATGATATTCATAACCTCCCCACCTAAAATTAGTTTAACTACCAAAATCCTATCTTCCTTCCTCCTAACCTCTACTACATCCTGCTTGAGCTCTCTATCTATAATAATGCCCACCCAATGCGTTTTCTATCCTTGTCCGTGTACCAAAGCTTATAATCTCGAGGTGTTATCTCGTTAGCTTTCTCACCTTCCCACTTAGTCTCTTGAATACATAAGATATTAACCTTCCTCTTAACCATAGTCTTAACTAGCTCGGCTAACTAACCGGTAAGGGTTCTTATGCTCCACGATCCTAATCGAATTTTATGGTTATGGATTAGCTTCTTTACCTACTACCGTCCATTAGAGTGTGGGAACCCTTGCACATTTGACATCATATCCGGGCGATGTGGCGCGACCTAGCAACCCTTGCCCACTTATCACTACATCCGGGCTCTGATGTAGAGCGTCGTTGTGGTGGGAACGTTCCAACGGGTTTCTTATATAAGTTCATGTTCATGGGATGTGATTAGATTTTACTGCTGGCCGTTAACTTGCCGCAAACCCTCCTTTATCCGGGTTTGAGACACGGCTGCGTGGAAACCACACAGGTGGAGATTCAGAGTTTCCAAACCTTGATTTAAATAATCATGAACAATAGGTAGCTACTTTTGTTTGATATGTTATTTTTTTTTATAAAAAAAATTTGATTACACCCCCTCCAAAAACCAAAAAAAAAAGGAAAGAAAAAAACCAAAAAATATTTAGAACATGCTTTTGTGTATTTTTCTTCTCCCCATTTTTGTGTATTTTTCTCAATCTCGTGTATTTACGCGCTATGGTGTGTAACTGCATGACACACACACAGAGAGAGCAATATAAATGCATACATAGACATGCTTTTGCATACAAATTCATACATTATTTGAGCCTTTTCCTAATAAAATTTTGTTGACTATGAGGAAGGCCTGCTAGATTAGATCTGTTCTTTATGACATTATGTGGACACAAAAAGTGTCTTTACAATCGTACAATGAGTGTCCTCTGTTCAAGAATTGTTGGAATCTAATATAGAGACATTTTCATATTAGAAGCATCCAAGGTGAGGTGAATGACTTTCGATAGATATTTTACTACAAATTTTAACTAAGATGAACACTAATTCATCTGAAGAGAATAAGTTCACGTCCAAATAGTTGAAAAGAAGACACTGGTATTGTCACTTTTGATTATAGATGAAAATAAATCAGAATTTTTATCCGTCATATAGACTGTTTAATAGAAATGTTTAGTCTAGGCTTTTGCATTTCGGCCATAAAACCGAACCTCATTAGAATTGGCTTATGGATTTCAGCTTCTTGAACATACATGAAGAGGGAAATGTGGTGGTCACCCTCCATGATATTTCGTATGATGTTGGGAATAACGGAGTATACCAATCTCAAACAGTTTGTACAAGGGTCTGAGTTTCATTCTCATTTAGAAATACTCTCTTCCTTCTTGTTGGCAAATTCCCAACGTACTTAATTCGTGCTCTTAGGTTTTTATTCTTACGCTCAGAACAAAAAAGTGGCATATGACCATTCAATGCATTCAATTTCTTATGTTTACTATTCTGTCCTTAAGCGTTGTAACTTCCTCAAAATCCTTATTTATTGCATATTTTGTGATATAATCTAATGAAATAGGAGATGTCTTTGAAAAGTCACCTACCACATTTTCTTGTAATACGATATTCTCATAAATAAGATCTGGCCAACCGCTCCTTTATCCCTAGTTTTCTCGATCTGAGATTTAATGCTATGATAGAGATAGTTGACATGAGATGGGTAGCTAGCTGATTGTAAAATTTTGTAAAAAATTTCATGGAGCTTTGTTTCACAACCAACTCCATCCTTATGAGAAGAAAAGTAAATTCTAGTCCTATTTTCTTGTTACAAAGTGCATCTTCTTTTTTTATTTCTCCTTTTTTTAAAATTATTTTGCAGGTGATAAATTTGTTGGATATTGATTTAGGCCATTTACTTGGGCTAATATTTATGGCATGGGCATCAGTCCAGAGGCTCAATAATCAAATCTTTTTTGCTTGTTTGCAGATTGATGAAATTCGACGCCAAGTGGAATTAGTTTTGGAAATCAAGGAAATTGAAGATAAAAGAGGGAATCAAGGAAAAGAAGAGGTGATGGATATAACTAGCTATAGAATTTGTAAACTTATGTAATTTTATGCTCTTTCATTATGGTTTCTTTACTTGTTGTAGGTAACGAACCATGATCGTGATCATGAAGCCGGGACCTCAAATGCGGAACCAATAGTTAAGCGCTTGAAGATGGATGATAAGATTGAAATGTTGTAGGTGTTTATTATTTTATTACGTAAGGAGACGAGTTTAAACACTAAAAGAAATGATGAAATTATTGCTATTGTTTTGTTATGAGTATGAAAACTTGCAAGTTAGGCGTTGTCAAAAGAAGGTGTTTGCAGTTGTTATTTTTGCAGTTCTGTTTTGTCAAGAGATGAACACATGGATGTAGCCATGAATTGGTCATGAGTTGATCCTTAAGAATGCACCAGGAAAATTGTATATACATGTATAGGAAAGTAATGCCTTGTTGCTATTTTTAAGGTACCAATTTTCCAGCGTTTTGTCATAGTTTATCTTTTAAAGTGAATCGTTCATTATTGGTTTGAAGTTGGAATGTTAATTATTACAGTATCCATAAACATTCAATATCCATAAATATGCAACAATGAGCTTAATAAAAATGTTTTCTATTTGGGTTTAGGATTTACATTGTGGCTTAGAGTTGAAATTTAATTTTACTTGATTAATGTCCATTGATTGTTGTGACTATAATTGCTGGATGTGTCAAAAGATGTTTTTTTATTTGTTTATATTCGTGCAAAACAAATTATGTTTCATATTTTTGATAAATGTAACAAATATTTTGACATATTTTTTATTCTTTCCTTTTCCCATTGCAAATTGTATGTACATGTAGTGATGCCTTGTTGCTTTTTTTATGGTACTGATGGAGCTTAGATCTTCTTCAGATGCTGCTGTCCTCCGTCGATCCTGTGAGGCGGTTTTGGACGGCTAAGATTTGTTTCGAGAGTTGTTAAGTGTGGATCTCAATGGGTTGGTGTTTGGCGCCGAGCTACTTGTAAAGAAGTCCCGGAGTGGGTGACCATCGTAGGACCCTCCGACGATCAAGTTAGTGCCGATGAATAAGTGCAGAGTAGCGGCGTAAAGGAAATGAGTTCCCTACCTGAGTCGTCGAGAGAGGGGTTTATATAGGGGTCGCGTGGAGCGAGTGGGCGCGAGATCTTCGCCGTCGGTTACACCCCAGCGTTATCCTCGTCTTGAATCGCCGGATGTGCCCATTAATGGGGGGGTACGCCCATTAATGGAGGGATGCGCTAGCGTGGGACACGGATCGTGGGGAGACGGATATCTCACCCTTGCGATATACGCGGAGCCGTTGTGGGGCGAATAGGATCCGTGCTCTTGATTGATCGGGGTGAAACCGAGGAAGCTCGGTACGTCAGGAGCTCGGAGACGAGCTGGGTGGCAGAGGAAGCTCGGCACGCCGGGAGCTTAGAGACGAGCTGGGTGGCCGAAGAAGCTCGGCATGACAGACGGCTCGGAGACGAGCAAAGAGACTGAGTAAGCTCGGAGACGAGCTGTTGGTAGTTTCCTAGGAGAAGGTGGAATGTATTCAGAGAGGTCTCCCGAAAGTTCGGATATGTTCCTTGAGAAGGGGATCCCGAGGAATGTCCCTAATGCAACTCGTTTATTTCACCCCGTAGCTTTCGGGACACGTCATCCGCCACATGTCGCAATCTGAGGAGACACTGCTTGTGAGCATCATCATTAGCCCCCACTCTCGTTCCGACATATTCATTGATCGGGTCGAGAGTGACCTGCTCGGTTT
This sequence comes from Agapanthus africanus, assembly GCA_030015575.1. NCBI lineage: Eukaryota > Viridiplantae > Streptophyta > Magnoliopsida > Asparagales > Amaryllidaceae > Agapanthus > Agapanthus africanus. The sequence continues at coordinate 1,829,412 of JASDDO010000006.1, read as the reverse complement.
TTCCTTTGCTCATTTTGACGCCAAGAATCATAATGCGGATTGCCCGGGAACGGCAGGGCTTTTGGTGGTTGCGTCGTTTCGATCTTTGGGCCCACGTGTCGCCTCGTCGTTTGCCTGGATTTTCGCGCGTATCTCCGATGGCGTCAGCGGATCAGTGAAATGATTGCGCTTTATAGAGGGGGTGCCGTTTCAGTCGATTCGTCAGTTGAGGTACGGGCCACGTGTCAGCCGTTGGTCGGCAGAGGCGACAGGCTGTCTCTGACTCCTACAGTCGAAGAGATGTCCCTAATGGCCGATCGCCACGTGGAGCCCCGCCGGCCGCTGGGTACGACGTTTCGTTTTGGCGGGAATCAATCTGGGCCATAGGATGTTATCTTTTAGGGTGTATAAATAATAGGGGACCATCCTAGGGCTGATACTTTACTCAAATTCTCTTTCATTGCTGAAGATTGCCCGTCGCTCCTTCCTTTAGATCGGATCCTCTATTGATTTTTCTTCGGTGAGTCCCTTCCTTTGAATCAGGTTCGATGTCTTCTTTGAGGAGTCCGTAGAGGTAGTAAGGGTAGAGTTGGACGATGGGGCATCCGTTGTTAGGGCCGAGTCCAGTAAGTCCTCCTCCTCTTCGACTTCAGATAGCCAAGAGGGTTCTTTTTCTTCTTCGTCCTCTGTGTCTGCTTACTGTGCAAGTGCCTTTAGCTCGTATACTTTAGTTTGAACCTTCATTCTGCAAGCATTCTTAGCTCATAGGTCTTTACATCTTGCACGTACTTTTTAGCTCGTAGGTCTACCCTCCCCACACCTGCCGACTGTTCATCGAGTAGAGTCGAACGATTTCCAAGTGTCGGAAGGTCGGTATCCTTCTTTTCCCCGGAGTTGAGGTGGCTATCGCGCGTGGTGGCTAAGTGTAGGAAGGTCGGTATCTTTCTTTCTACTCAGCTGCCTCGTGGTGAGGGCTTTGATCCACAATGTCGTTGGGCAGGAAGCTACCCACTGCGAATGGACCGAGCAGGAAACTACTCGGCCGCCTCGTGAGGAGGGCTTTTGATCCACGGCGTAGTTGGACAGGAGGCTGCCCACTGTGGATGGACCGAGCAGGAAGCTGCTCGACCGCCTCGCGAGGAAGGCTTTCGATCCACAGTGTAGTTGGGCAGGAAGCTACCTACTGCGGATGGACCGAGCAGGAAGCTGCTCGGCCGCCTCGCGAGGAGGGCTTTCGATCCACATCGTAGTTGGGTAGGAAGTTACCCGCTCCGGATGGACCGAGCAAGAAGCTGCTTCGCCGCCTCGTGAGGAGGGCTTTCGATCCATGTCGTAGTTGGGCAGGAAGTTACCCACTGCGGATGGACCGAGCAGGAAGCTGCTCGGCCGCCTCGCGAGGAGGGCTTTCGATCCATACCATAAGTTGGGCAGGAAGCTACCCACTGCGGATGGACCGAGCAGGAAGCTACTCGGCCTCACGAGGAGGGATTTCGATCCATAGCAGAAGCTACCCACTGCGGATGGACCAAGCAGGAAGCTACTCGGTCGCCTCGTGAGGAGGGCTTTCGAGACTCCCTTGCGCCTTCGTGGGGCGTCGTTTAACCTTCCGTGGTTTGTATAAGCGGGAGTGAGGACGTCGTTCAACCTTCCGTGGCCCGCATAGCTTCTCGTGAAGACCGGAATGGCCGACATGTGGCAGTTCTATATCGGGAAATTGAGATATCCCGTGATTCGCGTCGCTACGCGAGTAAATTTCGGCCGTTGGAAGATTTTTGTTGAGTCTATAAACAGCGAAGGCATGTTGGTTTCTTTCTAGAATTGTGGTTCTAAAGATGGCCTGGCGCATTTATACCATCAGAGAGATCATCTCTCGCGACGACATATACCTTTACAGCCTCGATCGCTCCAAGCAGACGTACGAGGCAGTGATAGACCGCGTGGAGGGCCACTTTGGACGCCTGCTTCCCCGGCGATCTGCTCTCCTTCAAGTGGCCATTTACACGATCTAGAGGATGTCCCCGGGTTTGCACAACGCCCTGTCTCCACATCTGAGGTTCGAACAGCTTATTGACCAGTCGCTGATATGTAGCCCCGGCGTTCTTGAGTCCGAAGGGCATTACTTTATAGCAGTATACCCCCCAGTCAGTGGTGAAGGCTGTAAGTTTTTTTTCGGCCGGGTTCATCCTGATCTGATTGTAACCGGAGAAAGTGTCCATGAAGCTCAATAGTTCATGGCCGGATGGGCTGTCTACCAGCTGGTCTATTCGAGGAAGTGGATAGTTGTTTTTGGGGAAGGCTTTGTTTAAGTCTGTGAAATCGACGCTCATGCGCCATTTCCCGTTTGCCTTCTTGATCATGACTACGTTCGCCAGCCAATCAGAGTAGTCCAGGTTCCTGATAAAGTTAGCGGCGAGCAGTCGATTGTAACGTTTTGAAAATCGTTTCGGTGAAATTTCGGAAAAACGGTAAAATAAGGAGGTTTTCTGTAAAAAGTCAAAATACAAATATCTTTATTATAAAATTAAATATACATATTCTAGCTATGTAATTGCTAGTATTTGGTGTTTATTAAGCCACTGGTAAAATTTCTAATTTTCTGAAAATTTTTCCGAAATTAATTATTTTAATATTATTTTAAGCCGTCACTAATACATTTAATTAGGGAAAATTACAAATTGTAATGGGTTAAACACACATTAGTGCACCATGACAATACAAAGTTTAGTTTCTAACATGCTCTTTTTCTCTAATTATCTCCATGTTTCTAGAGTTTCTAGCATAAAATTAATTAGGAAATTAAATATTAAAGTAAGGACTTAATATATGAATTGATGGGGTCTTTTTGACTTGGAAATTTCTTCAAACCTCACTCTCTCTTTGTTCCCCTCACCCTAGCCGAGCCTTCCTGCAGCAAACCCCATTCCCCATTTACTTTCCCACTTCAAGAGTTAGTTGGAAGAAAAAAAAAGAAAGGAATAAATATTTGAGTATGGTGGTATGTTGACTTAATGTATGGGTGATTGATACTTAGCTCATTCCCTCACCAACCCTCACACACCCCTCTCCCCTCTCTCGGCCAGAAATGCAGCAGCAGCCCCTCCCCCAAATCCCACTCAATTATGCATCAAAAATCCACAAAATCACTTCAAAATCCATACAAATTCAAAGCTAATTCCAATTTCAAGCCTTACCCATTATTCTTTGATCAATCTTGCTTGAATCCTTAGAGTAAAGAGAGCATCTTGGAGGCTAGATTGTATGTTTGATCATGGATTTGGAGGTATAATCTTAACCATGTAGTTAATTTTTTGATTTTTGTTTTAATCTAAGCTAAATAGGTGTTTAATTAGGTTTTATTGCAAGTTTGGAAAATTCTAGAATATGATTTGAATTTTATTAGGGTTTAACCATCACTACTAGGATAATCAAGTGTAGTTCATCATCGTAAGGAAATGAAAATCTAACCTAGTTGCTAATATGTAAATTGTTTTATGTAAAATGTCCAAATTTAGCTCTTTTTTTTTATGCAAACTAGGTTTTAATGAAAGACATATATAATTGAGATTAAAATCTAGTTAAATTTCTCATGACATTATTAACATTTTAATTTGTTGTTTAGCAATTTAGATCATGCTAATCCAAGCTAAATTGTTGTTTGTGCATTTTTGCTATAAAATTGTTAAAATTGGATAAATTGTAAACTAGAATTTTGGGGTTAATGAAATTTAATGAGATTAAATTGTGGAAATGGTTTATATGACTTATTTAAGATGTTTAATAAGTATTATTGCCATTAGAATTGTTAAAACATCAAGTTTTGTATTAAAACGGTAAATTTTTGCTTGCTAGGTTTTCGGAAAAATAGCTTTAAAGTAAGTTTGGGGTTTTTGTGAAAGCAACCATAGGTTTTGACCTATGTGGGATTCGTGTGTCGTTTTGGTCATGAGTCGGATTTTAATGCGATACGGTGCGTTATGATATGTAGGTACCCCATGTGGACTTCGAGACGACAAGCAAGCGCGTGGCGACGTCGGCACCGGCGAGCAAGGACCAGGTGAGTAGATTTATATCTACGGGGAGAAATCGGGTGGATGGCGTATAGCACCCCCGCAGTTCGTGGTGATGTATACGAATACATATACGCACATATATATTGGTTTTATTGTTGAGTTTTGATGATAAAGATAGATTTTAGGTGTGATTGGATAGGTTTAGCGTTGCGAGACCCTAGAGTAGAGGTTGCACCATACTTGCGCACACACACACATACTTGCATACATTCTTCTTTCATATGTGCTTATATGGGGTTATATTGTTATGTGTTCACATGGGTATGGGGCTATGTGTTCATATACTGGATTTGAGGATAGTATTTGGGATTTGAGATAAGTCGATAAGATTTGATTGAGACCGCGAGAACGGTGATATGGCAGGATTCGTACTTGAGATACGTCCTGATATTATAGCGAACCTTGGGACGACGATACATGTGAATAGCGTTATACATTGATTGGTTGACATGTGATCGTGATATGAGATAAGCTATATTAAGATTTTCATACTAGGTCGCATTAGGCGATGTATACCTCTTTATGACGATATATGATGATGATATCGGTTTGTATGAGGTTGTAGATCAGCAGTCAGATCATGACTATATTGATGATATTAGTATCATACTAGACGTAGAACAGTACCCAGATTATGATCTTGGATAAAGAGGATACCAGATGAATAATGTGATACTGACCTGTACCCAGATTTAGGGATGCCGTTCGACGGATTTACGTACGAGCTATATATTGATGTTTGATCCGCACTCTTGACTTGGGAATGTCTGATTATAGATATGGTATCGGATGCGATATTATTGAGGCAGGATCACCGACTAACATATACATGTAGGTATATGTATCGACTCAGAGGTTAGGCGGTTTGTTTACCTTCAGTAGCCAGTTAGCTTAGCCCTTTAGTTTAGTGTAGTTGTTAGACTAGATTTATATTAAATATAGATTTGTTATCTTGTGTCTAGTATTTAGCTCCCGCTCATTATTGCTGTTGCTCCGCATCGCATACTTACATTGTTATTTTATATTGCATTGTTGGAATTATGCTATTAGGACACCAGCATCATTACCGATGATGCGTATGTACCACGGACACTTACTTGCCGGTTCACACACATCTTCATCGGTAATTGCCATGTCACGTACACCTTAGAAAATATTATTGCTTAACTTAGCTTGATAGCTAGTAGTTTGACATAATATTAGTGTACATATCTTATATGTCAGCTTAGATATTGTACTTATTATTTGTTACTTCATACATACTGTTATTCATTGTTATGCCGTATTCATGGATTCTCATGCCTATATTCATGGGTTTATATGCTATTGATGATTTGGATTCGGATTTCCATGAGATTTTCTGGATTTGGGGGAAAACCGCAAAACTTGTATAAGCTTCTTTCCTCTCTTTTAAATAAAAAGTGCGGTTTTCCCATGATGTATGAGTCGTCCACCATGAGTTTGCTGATGGATTTCGAGACCCGATTCGAGGAGATGGATGAACCGTTTCGGGTACATGGTAGGCCCGGTAAGGTACCCCGGGGCAAAAAGATCGTGTTGCTGACGTTGAGCCTGGCAGGGGAGCACTACCTACCGGTGATATTACCCGACGTGTCGGATATCCGGAGGATACCGTCGTGGTCTTGAGATGGATGGTAGGGGCCAGTCTGGACTGATGGCGTCCTAGATATTGAGATTTAGACATTGAGATTTTGAGATATTGAGGTACTGAGAGTTGATGATACAGGCCAGTCCGGATAGCCGGAGCCTGAGATTTTGAGATATTGAGATTTATATTTTGTGTCGATGCTAGACACTGCTGATGCTGATTTCATTTATAATACCTCATTTTAAAATATACAAAAGAAATCTCTCTAAATTATGAAAACAGTTTCTTCATTTACATGTATTCTGTTTTCATGCATTCATACCTCATTCATATGATATATTGCTACCTGAGGTACTGACACGAGCACTTGGTATTACCGTTGCTTAGAGGTATACCCTAGCCATTGTTATAGGCTGTATGTTATATATATATTTGAGGATATATTATGATCATTGACCTAGGTTGCGTTATTTATGCGATTTCTGTGCGTAGATGTTTTCTATTCACGAGTTGGCAACTCACCCCCGTTGTGCCACAGTTCTTGCAGGTTTCGCCGTACAGGTTTCTTTACGGCTTGCTGGCACTATTTCTATTTCCGGGTGACTTAGTAGTAGGTGGGTTTATTTGTATCGCATCCATCATTATATCTTGTATATCATTATTCTGTTGTATCTAGAAGTTCCATCAACCAAACATGTATTTATTTTTGAGATAGAGACCAGTGATGTTATTCTTTCGACCTTAGAGTCGCGCGTTGTATTTCTGTGGATTTCTTGTTGTTTTGAGTTCCTTTTGAGTTTTGATCCTCGCCCTTGGCGTTGTATATTATATTACTTGTGTGGTTGTGACCGTCGATTGACGAAGAGCTAGCTCCCGCTTGGGGATGCCTTTTTTGATTTCGTATACTATTCATGTTGTATCCCGTTGGGGAGCCAGTATTTACAAAGGAGACTCTGCCGAAATTTTCAGGAAATATTTGATGTTTTTTAAAACCGCATAATTCGGCTTATGCTATTAAAACTACTTGATTTTAAATTGGTTTCCTTCACTCAACTAATTTTCTTGGTTTGGATTTTCTGGGTTTTCGGCTTACTTAGATTACGTATGCCTCGAGACGTTCGTAGTTTAAGTGCCAGTCATGTTCCGTACTTTCGGAACGTGACAAAGTTGGTATCAGAGCGTTAGGTTTTACCTTCGGAGCGTAGGGTGACCCTTGGTTGATGGAATAGGTGACTAAAGTAGAGCGACGTACCGTAGTTATGTTCCACGGCATACTTACGATACGCTACTCCACTTAAGGAGCCTTAGGATATACATTTCTTTGCTCAGTATCATATTCATTCCTGATCTAGCCTCATCGGTACCAGTTACGGTTTGCTGCCACAGTTACGGGTAGGGAGAGCTACGGCTATATTTGCGGTCAGCACGAGCTCGTTAAGGACGAGGACTGACCAGGGCGTAATTTCGGCGACACACGATTGCAGAGATGTGTATTTTTACTGTGTTTTCGCGCCACGAGCGTTTGGCGGATCTCCTTTGTGAGATTATTTGGACGTGGGGATCAGCACTAGAGGATTGAGCCACTGACAGAGGCTAGCCAGATTTTGATGACCGTTGGTGTATTGCTTATTCATGATGATTGAGGTACTGTTCAGCGTGCGGACGAGTAAGCCAGTTATTGCTGCGAGCGACGAGATTTCGCGCCAGATGTTGGAGCTATTGCGGGATGAGTTGTACTAATAGATGATAGAAGGTCGCTAGTCACCGATGATGAATGACTAGGACAGGTGGTTCGTTCGCCTACCCTGATGCGAGGTCATCAGATAGATTGATTCCAGCTAGAGACGACTTCACGCGGAGACGTTGAGAGTCGACAGAGACGATCAAATGTCAGAAACCTATTATTCCAAGTTTAAAGTAGTCGGAAAGACATGCAGGCAATTCTATGGTCCCTTTAGAAGAATGAAACCCTAACTCGACTTAATGACCGTATGAAAGCCTTTGAACCTTAAGGTTTGCGGCAGTTCCACGGCGCCATTAGTGAGGCTTGGGTTTGCCCTTCTACAGCTGGACCATCGATGCTGTGGTACGTACTCGATACTGTTAAACTGTACCCATGATGTTGAGCTCTTGGAGGATTATGAGGTTTTGACGAATCGATCGGATGGTTCGACTTCATTCGGATGCTAGGTGGTGAGATGAATTTCTTGGGATACTCCAGATACGAGGATAGCCGTTGGAGCTCAGTCCATGCAGCCACGACGGGACGAGTCCTAAGCAGTCGACATTAGAGAAAGGGGAGTAAGAGGTTTATACGAGATCTTGATGAGACGACGTTCCACTCCGCCGACATCAGAGATGCGATACGCATGCCGAAGCATTGTACTTTGATATACCTTCCAGAAGGAGTCGTAATGAGTATGCAGCAGTTCCGGGACGAGAACGGATCTAGTAAGGGACAATGACTTCCGGACAGTTCGGCAGAGACGAGATTTGGGAGAGACCTCGACAGGACCTTTCTGGAATAAATTACGAGAAGACTTGGACCCAGGAGTGGTCATGTTATGCACACCGACAGGCCAGAGTTCAGGATCGTCGACGAGACATGCTATGAGTGATTACGACAGTTGGCTAGAGATTCTTGGAGGATGTGCTTGAGCGGGACTATTCCGCCATATTTGATTTTGGTATTTTGGACGATCTATTCGCATGACTGATTTTGATGATTGAGTTTCATGATATTTGTTTTAATGTAGCATGGTTGCACCCACTGAGTATTTACGATTTTTGCACAGTTGTTGCACTTGATATCATTTTCGTGCCTTGGTTTCGCATGTTTATGATTTTATGGGTTTCATACAGTTGAGTTGATTTTGTGCGTATGTCACGATTTGGTTTTTGCACTCGGTATAGTTCATATATGCTTGCAGTGCAGTGTTACGTATGTTGTGCATTTAGATGCACTGGACTTCGATTTCGATTGTGATGTTCGATATTTGTTTTGTGCACCTTTTGCACCTGATTGGATTTTGCGCATATTCAGCGCTTGATATTGGATTTCATGATTTCGTGGACGATGGATGCACCCAATTTGGATTTTCGCGCATGTTGGGCACATGTTTTGAGGTGCGATTTTGGTGCACACCAGATGCACTAAATCGAGATTCTTCGTGCATGTCAGATGCACCTGATTTTGCTGTCAGGCACCCACGTTGCCTATGACAGATGTTTCGTGCACACCCGATGCACTTAGATCTTGTTTCTGTACATATGTTGGCACATATATAGAGTTTGATTTCCGTGCGCACTAGACGAACGTAGTATTCATATGCATATTTTGGGATTGATTTCTTACAGAGCAGTATATTTTTATGATATTTGCTATGTGTTTTCGTACTGAGCAGGACTGGTCAGAGGACAGTACCTGAATGTATTTTGCATGCATTGATAGCTATCGAAGCGAATTCTAAAAAGCGAGCTATAGTCTCAGTATTTACCTACGTGTCTGATATGACACGAAATGTTTAAAACAAGAAAACCCTTCTAAATTGTTTTCAAAACGGCGAGACGTGTATGTTAAATAATGGATATATATATATATATATAGTTATTTTCTCACAATGGGCGTCCGCCACTGTGCAGTGTTATGCGCATTGCACTGCGAATTTAAAAGATTTGGCATGCATTTCCTTCAGATATTTACATATATAGAGTTGATATTTACATGTATAGTTTCGAGATTAAATCATATCGGTTTTGCTTTGGATTTGGCATACGTGTCTTCACCTTGACTCCGATGATTGCGGGATGCTGGATGGATTTTTGATTTTGAGTTATGTGCTCATTTTTCATGCGCATGCGCCGCGCTACGATTTGTTTTATGTAATTATGATTTCGGAGCCCCGACGACTTAATGGTTTTGCGTAGATGTTTTAGTATTTGGGGGGAGTTTTAATTTAAATTCGGGGACCGAATTTCTTTAAGGGGGGAAGATTGTAACGTTTTGAAAATCGTTTCGGTGAAATTTCGGAAAAACGGTAAAATAAGGAGGTTTTCTGTAAAAAGTCAAAATACAAATATCTTTATTATAAAATTAAATATACATATTCTAGCTATGTAATTGCTAGTATTTGGTGTTTATTAAGCCACCGGTAAAATTTCTAATTTTCTGAAATTTTTTCCGAAATTAATTATTTTAATTTTATTTTAAGCCGTCACTAATACATTTAATTAGGGAAAATTACAAAATGTAATGGGTTAAACACACATTAGTGCACCATGACAATACAAAGTTTAGTTTCTAACATGCTCTTTTTCTCTAATTATCTCCATGTTTCTAGAGTTTCTAGCATAAAATTAATTAGGAAATTAAATATTAAAGTAAGGACTTAATATATGAATTGATGGGGGTCTTTTTGACTTGGAAATTTCTTCAAACCTCACTCTCTCTTTGTTCCCCTCACCCTAGCCGAGCCTTCCTGCAGCAAACCCCATTCCCCATTTACTTTCCCACTTCAAGAGTTAGTTGGAAGAAAAAAAAAGAAAGGAATAAATATTTGAGTATGGTGGTATGTTGACTTAATGTATGGGTGATTGATACTTAGCTCATTCCCTCACCAACCCTCACACACCCCTCTCCCCTCTCTCGGCCAGAAATGCAGCAGCAGCCCCTCCCCCAAATCCCACTCAATTATGCATCAAAAATCCACAAAATCACTTCAAAATCCATACAAATTCAAAGCTAATTCCAATTTCAAGCCTTACCCATTATTCTTTGATCAATCTTGCTTGAATCCTTAGAGTAAAGAGAGCATCTTGGAGGCTAGATTGTATGTTTGATCATGGATTTGGAGGTATAATCTTAACCATGTAGTTAATTTTTTGATTTTTGTTTTAATCTAAGCTAAATAGGTGTTTAATTAGGTTTTATTGCAAGTTTGGAAAATTCTAGAATATGATTTGAATTTTATTAGGGTTTAACCATCACTACTAGGATAATCAAGTGTAGTTCATCATCGTAAGGAAATGAAAACCTAACCTAGTTGCTAATATGTAAATTGTTAGATGTAAAATGTCCAAATTTAGCTCTTTTTTTTTATGCAAACTAGGTTTTAATGAAAGACATATATAATTGAGATTAAAATCTAGTTAAATTTCTCATGACATTATTAACATTTTAACTTGTTGTTTAGCAATTTAGATCATGCTAATCCAAGCTAAATTGTTGTTTGTGCATTTTTGCTATAAAATTGTTAAAATTGGATAAATTGTAAACTAGAATTTTGGGGTTAATGAAATTTAATGAGATTAAATTATGGAAATGGTTTATATGACTTATTTAAGATGTTTAATAAGTATTATTGCCATTAGAATTGTTAAAACATCAAGTTTTGTACTAAAACGGTAAATTTTTGCTTGCTAGGTTTTCGGAAAAATAGCTTTAAAGTAAGTTTGGGGTTTTTATGAAAGCAACCATAGGTTTTGACCTATGTGGGATTCGTGTGTCGTTTTGGTCATGAGTCGGATTTTAATGCGATACGGTGCGTTATGATATGTAGGTACCCCATGTGGACTTCGAGACGACAAGCAAGCGCGTGGCGACGTCGGCACCGGCGAGCAAGGACCAGGTGAGTAGATTTATATCTACGGGGAGAAATCGGGTGGATGGCGTATAGCACCCCCGCAGTTCGTGGTGATGTATACAAATACATATACACACATATATATTGGTTTTATTGTTGAGTTTTGATGATAAAGATAGATTTTAGGTGTGATTGGATAGGTTTAGCGTTGCGAGACCCTAGAGTAGAGGTTGCACCATACTTGTGCACACACACACATACTTGCATACATTCTTCTTTCATATGTGCTTATATGGGGTTATATTGTTATGTGTTCATATGGGTATGGGGCTATGTGTTCATATACTGGATTTGAGGATAGTATTTGGGATTTGAGATAAGTCGATAAGATTTGATTGAGACCGCGAGAACGGTGATATGGCAGGATTCGTACTTGAGATACGTCCTGATATTATAGCGAACCTTGGGACGACGATACATGTGAATAGCGTTATACATTGATTGGTTGACATGTGATCGTGATATGAGATAAGCTATATTAAGATTTTCATACTAGGTCGCATTAGGCGATGTATACCTCTTTATGACGATATATGATGATGATATCGGTTTGTATGAGGTTGTAGATCAGCAGTCAGATCATGACTATATTGATGATATTAGTATCATACTAGACGTAGAACAGTACCCAGATTATGATCTTGGATAAAGAGGATACCAGATGAATAATGTGATACTGACCTGTACCCAGATTTAGGGATGCCGTTCGACGGATTTACGTACGAGCTATATATTGATGTTTGATCCGCACTCTTGACTTGGGAATGTCTGATTATAGATATGGTATCGGATGTGATATTTTTGAGGCAGGATCATCGACTAACATATACATGTAGGTATATGTATCGACTCAGAGGTTAGGCGGTTTGTTTACCTTCAGTAGCCAGTTAGCTTAGCCCTTTAGTTTAGTGTAGTTGTTAGACTAGATTTATATTAAATATAGATTTGTTATCTTGTGTCTAGTATTTAGCTCCCGCTCATTATTGCTGTTGCTCCGCATCGCATACTTACATTGTTATTTCATATTGCATTGTTGGTATTATGTTGTTAGGACACCGGCACCATTACCGATGATGTGTATGTACCACGCACACTTACTTGCCGGCTCACACACATCTTCATCGGTAATTGCCATGTCATGTACACCTTAGAACATATTATTGCTTAACTTAGCTTGATAGCTAGTAGTTTGACATAATATTAGTGTACATACCTTATATGCCAGCTTAGATATTGTACTTATTACTTGTCACTTCATACATACTGTTATTCATTGTTATGCCGTATTCATGGTTTCTCATGCCTATACTCATGGGTTTATATGCTATTGATGATTTGGATTCGGATTTCCATGAGATTTTCTGGATTTGGAGGAAAACCGCAAAACTTGTATAAGCTTCTTTCCTCTCTTTTAAATAAAAAGTGCGGTTTTCCCATGATGTATGAGTCGTCCACCATGAGTTTGCTGATGGATTTCGAGACCCGATTCGAGGAGATGGATGAACCGTTTCGGGTACATGGCGGGTCCTGTAAGGTACCCCGGGGCAAGAAGATCGTGTTGCTGACGTTGAGCCTGGCAGGGGAGCACTACCTACCGGTGATATTACCCGACGCGTCGGATATCCGGAGGATACCGTCGTGGTCTTGAGATGGATGGTAGGGGCCAGTCTGGACTGATGGCGTCCTAGATATTGAGATTTAGACATTGAGATTTCGAGATATTGAGGTACTGAGAGTTGATAATATAGGCCAGTCCGGATAGCCGGAGCCTGAGATTTTGAGATATTGAGATTTATGTTTTGTGTCGATGCTAGACACTGCTGATGCTGATTTCATTTATAATACCTCATTTTAAAATATACAAAAGAAATCTCTCTAAATTATGAAAACAGTTTCTTCATTTACATGCATTCTGTTTTCATGCATTCATACCTCATTCATATGATATATTGCTACCTGAGGCACTGACACGAGCACTTGGTATTACCGTTGCTTAGAGGTATACCCTAGCCATTGTTATAGGCTGCATGTTATATATATATTTGAGGATATATTATGATCATTGACCTAGGTTGCGTTATTTATGCGATTTCTGTGCGTAGATGTTTTCTATTCATGAGTTGGCAACTCACCCCCGTTATGCCACAGTTCTTGCAGGTTTCGCCGTACAGGTTTCTTTACGGCTTGCTGGCACTATTTCCATTTCCGGATGACTTGCTAGTAGGTGGGTTTATGTAAGACCCGGTCCTTTTATACGCCTAAAATCCGTATTTCCTTTTTAAACCAAATTTTGTTATTTAATTATTTTAATAAAAACCCACTCCCTATATTTATTCCCATTCAATTTCCTATTAAACCCTAATTCTAAATTACATTCGTCCCAAATTATTTCCACCAGGCCGGCCCCTTTATTTCCCTTACTTTTCATTCCCTTTAGCCCAGCAGTCCCCGGCCCATTTCATATATATTTTCCATTGTTTTTTTCCCTTAAATTATTAACCCAAAAAAATCCCTTGGCCCGGCCCGCTGTTTCCCATATTCCCTTTTATTTCTTTTATTTTCTTTTGGCCCAGCAGCCCAAATTCCGGCCCGCCCCTGTGCTTCTCCTTCAACGGCTACTTCTCACGCGCGTTTCCTTCGCCGCCTCCCTCGCCCTCGCCCTCGCTCGCGCGAGCGTTGCCCACGACGCGCACGTTTTCCTTGCGACCCGCTCCCCTCGTCTCCCCATCTCTTCTCCCTCGCTTCCATCATACCCATCACCTCCTCACCTCCCTCAACCAACCCACCACGAAACCCACGGCACCCCCTCAAATCTCCTCACCTCCGACGACGACGACCCCTTCGGAGACCCCCATACTTCCTCCCTCACACTCAACTCACTCCTCACGAGCACCCTGCACACCAACCTATTTCACCGAGCCGACCATCACCTTGCACTCCGACGACGGCGACCTCTCCACCACTCTCTCCGACCACCCTACGACCTCGTCGTCATCTCTCAGATCTCCCCCTCTGTTCTCTCCTTCTCACTCAGTCTCTCTTCCCTCTCTCTCTCGTGTCCCTCTCTCTCTAACTCCCTCTGTGTCTCTCTCCCATTTCTCCCTCTCTCTCTAGCACTCTCCTTCTCTCCCTCACTCCCTGCTCCACTCTCTCTCTCTGCGCCCTTCTCTTCACACTCTCTCTCTCTCTCTGCATACACACATTTCTCTCCCTCCCAATCTCTCACTCTCTCTCTGTCCCTCACCCTCTCTCCCGATCTCTCTCTCTCAGTCTCTCTCTCCCTCCCAATCTCTCTCTAACTCTCTCACCCCTCTGTTTCTCACTCTCCCTCGCTTCCCCTCTCTCTCTCTCTCTGTTCACGATCTCTCTCTCTCTCTCAATCTCTCAATCTCTCTCATTCTCTGTTCCTCTCTCTCTCTTTCTCTCTCTCACTCTTTATTTCTCTGTTCTCTCTCATCTTGATCCTACACCTCTCTGCAACTCCGGCCATCGATTGGGATCGTTGCTGTCGTCCGAAGCTGCCCCGTCTTCACCTCCGAGCCAAGCTCCATCGAGTCGAGCCCCGATATTCCGTCGAGCACCTACAGAGATCGTCGCGCGTTCGTGACGTTACGATCACCGTGCATCCCCGGGACTGATCCAGGCAAGTTTGTACTTGCTTACATGCTATTTACCTTTGGTACTGTCACTAAATACATAGATGTTACAGTTACAATTTTAACCCAATTTTTATGCCATAACTGTTCGATGCTTGTTCTCATAGAAAATCATTATCAATTTTGACGGAACTAGATATAATGCTTCGGCCCTTGCTGTGATGGATACCCTGCGCAAGTTTTGTTAGAAAATATGACCGTTCATAACTAAAACAACTACCCCCAAGATTGCCTGTAAAACTGGATATTTTCTGTACCTGAAAACCATAAAAATCACCATAAATTAAATACATGCTGGATTGATGTGCTCGAGGGCTCAAATCGAAGTCAGCTCGACGAACTATGACCCTACATTAGTTTCTAGACATTCCTGTATTTAGATCATGATGATATTCGTATCGGAGTGCAACTCTGGACTGCAGTCCAGAGCGACTCCGGTCATTGATTGCTGTTCCATAATGGGTACCAAAGGAATTACTTAACTCGTAGATTGCGGAACTCTGCTGATTATTGTAGGTAACTCTGTTAGCTAGACAACACAATTATTTTCATCCTGTTTCGTTATCATTTACTATTTAATCTGTAATTTAGAAGATCGGGACACATAACAGTCCCAGCAGAATCAGAATTGACATGTTGATATTAAACAGATTATAACTCCTAACGTACAGACGCGATTGAAGATCCGTTTGTTGCGTTGAAAACTTTACTGAAAACCCTAGAATTCATCCAACTGTAGCATCGCTAAATTAGGATCCCAACTGGGGTTAAAATGCGTTGCGAAATGGATTCCTGGTTCTGAAACTGGATTTCCAGCCGCGTGTGCTTAAAATGAAACAGTTATAACTAATGATCCTGAAACCCGATTGACTTGAAACAAAATTCTATGGATGGATAACTGAACATACTAATTACTACCTGTTTATTGTTTCGCTAAATTATATACGTACGTTTCCTGATAAATCGTGCAAGTGATAGACTATGGTTTTTATGACACCTTAATTGTGCTTCTTATACTGTTCATGCATCATGTCATACCTGTATCATTGTAGTGATAACCTAGTGATATCGTGCATTCACCCAGTGTTAGATTTTTAGTGATGATTGTGGCAAGTACGTCAGTATTCGTGTATCCGTGATTAAGTGAAAGTGATACGTACTTGTGCACAATCAGTGTCCCTTTTATTCTATTGCATTGTCGACGTCTGTGGGATGCGTGTACGTGTGACTATAAGTGGTATGGGACACTTATGGAAGCGCTTGCACGGATGTCACAGATAAGGCATCCGACACTGCCATTTATCTTAGGTATTGGTCGGGACGTGCTTGATGGAGGTCCTGCCTCCAGTTCTCGCGCAGACTTGTCACGGATCGATTAATATTTAGGGTGATGGTTAGCGTTTGATGTAGACCACGGGGTGTGGGGTAGTTTAAGTGTGAGCTCAACAGAATCTCGGGAGTCCCATGCCGGTTTATATATTTAGGGAGTTATATGGAGATTTACAGGGTACGTGATATATACACCGTGATATTCTTGTTACATGTTGGGCCCGTGGTCTCTTGCCCTTGGGTTCTACCCTTGGGTGGAGGACACTCGCGAGTGGTTGACTCTCACACTTGGACTGACGATAGGCTTAGTGACCTGTACAGTGAGACTTAGAGACTGATAGGGATACTGGCATTTTATTCATGATGTACTGTGTGGCATACGTGACATATCGTTCTACTGTTTTACTATTCCGCTGCGTTGATTACTGCACATTCATATACATGCTGTCATTGATTTACTGTTATTCATATTCATTACCACTGTTAGAACTGTCGCTTGATTTCATATATATTATATTGCCATTGTGTCGCTCTGACGACCTGAGTATGCATGCTCAGTGTGAGGAGAAGATTTAGCTGGGATCAGAACTAGACGTACTTCACAGACTTCTTGACTTGCTACTCCGAGTTACTTTCGTTTGTTCCATTTCAGGTCAGTTTACATTATTGTACCTTTCAGTTACTGCATTTCTCATTACCTGCGCATCGTTTACTGTTTACCATGATAAACTAGAAGCCGAAGTGTGACTACGGCAGGACATTTCCTTGACCGTAGGAGCATGGCTGGCCTTGTCTACCCCTCGTATTCCATATTTTGGGAAGCGGGGCGTGACATGGTTTAGTTGGTATCAGAGCCCAGGTTTTGCATCGATTGGGATTGCAGTTTTCCGTGTAGGGTTTGGCAATCTAAGACATCACTCAGTCTAGATTGTAAACTTGTCATTCCTGATCCATATTCATATCGTGTGTTCAGCTATCCATTCGCTATGGTTCCGGGTGACTTGACAAGGTTACGTGGTTGCAATTGCACTATCGTAATCTAATCAAGTGACTTAAAGTCATACAGTTGATTCTCCACTTATAATAAATTCAGCATCTCTGATATTTTTGAATCTTTGTCCTATCCATTTTGATTCGTAATCTTGTGACTTATATCATCCTCAAAATTGTTATTTCAGGATCATGTCTTCCAATGACTCTTCGTCTTTATCCGCTCCCCAGAATCAGACCGTTGAGATCCTGAGTGTACTGCAAGATTTGAAGGAAACCCAAGAGCGAACAAACGACTTATTAGCTGAAGAACTGAGAAGACCGGTGAGTCAGACCCCAGCGGGAGCAGCCTATCATAAAGGGATCCCTATTGGACGAGGAAAGGAGAAGAAGATGAAGCGTCAACAGAAGCGTCAACAGAACCCTTGCTGTGGATATTGTAAGAGGCCAGGACACCTTCAGAGGGATTGTCGCCGTGCCCAAGGGAAATGTCTAATATGCGGTTCCAACGAACACCGCATCAGCGGTTGCCCAGAAAGGAAAGAACTACAAGGAGGAAACTCGTCCACACTCCCCACTTCTACCAAGTGAGGATCATCGCATAGTTTGAACTTCGACCATAAGGCGGATCTAACGCAGGATTCAACTCGCGTAACGATGATACAGTGTTCTGACAATCAAAGAAGGATTTTATATTTTCCAATTTCAGTATAATGTTGTCATCTTTTTATGAATATTTCTTTCCATTTGAAATCTTGTATCCGCTGAACTTTTGATTGAATGCAATAAAACTTGAATCATAATATATGCATCATTCTCTTGTTTTCTCCTTATTCATATTATTCGTTATCACAGCGTTTCTACCCTGATGATCAGTTTCTGCAACCGCATATGTACCTATACTTCATACCCTGAGCTTTTTCCCTTGATGTATCCCACTATCTAATCATGACTTTTCTTTGCAGACCATAGCCCATCCTGGAGCAGCGCCGCATTTAGATGAGGATACACAATCTTGCGTTTCCTTAGACCGCACGCTGACGAGTTCCGATGATGAGATCAATGGTCCCCAGGTCGGTTTCGAAAACAACGATTCAGAGGACGAAGGAGTAGCCGCCCCAGAGTTTGACATGATAGCTGATTCTGACGAAGAAGAAGGAGATCCTGAAGAGAACCCTATAGAGGAAGACCCGATAGAAGAAAATCCAGTTGAGGAAAATCCCGTGGAAGAAAATCCAGAAGAAGAGAATCACATGGAATCGGACCTTGATGAAGAAGCTCCATCCGAGGAAGAAGGACCAGAAGATCGAGACCCTGCTGTTGAAGAACTTCCAGTGGCGATACTTGTGAGGCGATATGGAAATGGACGTCCCTACCTGAGTACGCGAGCCTACCGCGACCTACTGAATCTCCACAACCGCAACTGACGGAATTTCTTTTGATGTCATCCTTCTGGCCAAATAAAATGTGTATAGTTTAGGGCCACTTTCCGTCTTTGAGAATGCCTTGCTTCAGATTTTCTTGAATGAAATAAATCTTCGGTATTCGTAAACTTTTTGATTATTGGTTCGTTTGATACTTGTTTATTGCCCCTATTCATTTATCTTTCTGCTGAGATCTCTGACTGTCCACCCCTACTTGTTGTAAAGTTTTTCACCCTCGTTTCAATTGAAAAATGCCGCACTCTGATCCTTGGAATGAGCCACCATTCATCCTTCGTCTGTACCCTGTTTGAGATCTTTCTAGGAGGAGGACCTTTCTTATGGAATACCGAGTTCGTTAACTTGTCAAATTCTTGATTCCCGTGATGTACCGACCAGCATCCTCCCCATACATTCTCTCCTTATAGTCCTCTTCTGCTCACCCTTACATCTTGTGCTGACGCGATCCCAATTCCCTGATCCTCAACCTAAAGCCGCCACTCACCAACCTTTGATTGATCACACTTCCTTGTAGTCAATACCCTAGCTAACCTACTTTTTGTGTTCTTCCTAATACCCTAACTATATATAGGGACAGTGTTATTCAAAGAGTTAGTTTTCATTATTTTGGTTCGTGTTACTGATTACCCCGTTTTGTATTTTAAGTACAACTATTATTCTTTTCATTTTCGGTAGCGCAACCTTACACCGCGCATATTTCGTTACATGTTCCTAAATTTCCCTATACAAGCTCTCTAAATTGTTTTAAACCCCTTTTATCGATACTTTACCTAAAATGTCCTAACCTACCGATAAATTTTCACTACTTTATTCTCGTTATTTTATTTTCGGGTTTTGTGCCTATGTTTACTATTATCAATGTTCGTGCCTTATCATATTTTATTTCTGACGTATTACTTTTGATATACTTATATGTGTACGTGTTTGAGTTTCGATCTTATCGAGTACGCCTCGAATAATACTACTTGTATTATTGTTATTTATATTTCTGTATATATATATATAGTTACCTTTAAAGTTGTTCCTGTTTTATACCTATTTAGAGCCATATTTTTGTATGTTATTCTTACGTATTTTATACTTTCAAATTTCTTCGTCCACATATTTTTAGTAAATCCTTATGTGTTAGTTTGCAAAATAATGGCTTCCTCCTATGGTTGTATTACTTACCGTTTATTTTAAATTTCGAGGACGAAATTTTTGTAAGGGTGGTATGATGTAAGACCCGGTCCTTTTATACGTCTAAAATCCGTATTTCCTTTTTAAACCAAATTTTGTTATTTAATTATTTTAATAAAAACCCACTCCCTATATTTATTCCCATTCAATTTCCTATTAAACCCTAATTCTAACTTACATTCGTCCCAAATTATTTCCACCAGGCCGGCCCCTTTATTTCCCTTACTTTTCATTCCCTTTAGCCCAGCAGTCCCCGGCCCATTTCATATATATTTTCCATTGTTTTTTTCCCTTAAATTATTAACCCAAAAAAATCCCTTGGCCCGGCCCGCTGTTTCCCATATTCCCTTTTATTTCTTTTATTTTCTTTTGGCCCAGCAGCCCAAATTCCGGCCCGCCCCTGTGCTTCTCCCTCAACGGCTACTTCTCGCGCGCGTTTCCTTCGCCGCCTCCCTCGCCCTCGCCCTCGCTCGCGCGAGCGTTGCCCACGACGCGCACGTTTTCCTTGCGACCCGCTCCCCTCGTCTCCCCATCTCTTCTCCCTCGCTTCCATCATACCCATCACCTCCTCACCTCCCTCAACCAACCCACCACGAAACCCACGGCACCCCCTCAAATCTCCTCACCTCCGACGACGACGACCCTTTCGGAGACCCCCATACTTCCTCCCTCACACTCAACTCACTCCTCACGAGCACCCTGCACACCAACCCATTTCACCGAGCCGACCATCACCTTGCACCCCGACGACGGCGACCTCTCCACCACTCTCTCCGACCACCCTACGACCTCGTCGTCATCTCTCAGATCTCCCCCTCTGTTCTCTCCTTCTCACTCAGTCTCTCTTCCCTCTCTCTCTCGTGTCCCTCTCTCTCTAACTCCCTCTGTGTCTCTCTCCCATTTCTCCCTCTCTCTCTAGCACTCTCCTTCTCTCCCTCACTCCCTGCTTCACTCTCTCTCTCTGCGCCCTTCTCTTCACAGTCTCTCTCTCTCTCTGCATACACACATTTCTCTCCCTCCCAATCTCTCACTCTCTCTCTGTCCCTCACCCTCTCTCCCGATCTCTCTCTCTCAGTCTCTCTCTCCCTCCCAATCTCTCTCTAACTCTCTCACCCCTCTGTTTCTCACTCTCCCTCGCTTCCCCTCTCTCCCTCTGTTCACGATCTCTCTCTCTCTCTCAATCTCTCAATCTCTCTCATTCTCTGTTCCTCTCTCTCTCTTTCTCTCTCTCACTCTTTATTTCTCTGTTCTCTCTCATCTTGATCCTACACCTCTCTGCAACTCCGGCCATCGATTGGGATCGTTGCTGTCGTCCGAAGCTGCCCCGTCTTCACCTCCGAGCCAAGCTCCATCGAGTCGAGCCCCGATATTCCGTCGAGCACCTACAGAGATCGTCGCGCGTTCGTGACGTTACGATCACCGTGCATCCCCGGGACTGATCCAGGCAAGTTTGTACTTGCTTACATGCTATTTACCTTTGGTACTGTCACTAAATACATAGATGTTACAGTTACAATTTTAACCCAATTTTTATGCCATAACTGTTCGATGCTTGTTCTCATAGAAAATCATTATCAATTTTGACGGAACTAGATATAATGCTTCGGCCCTTGCTATGATGGATACCCTGCGCAAGTTTTGTTAGAAAATATGACCGTTCATAACTAAAACAACTACCCCCAAGATTGCCTGTAAAACTGGATATTTTCTGTACCTGAAAACCATAAAAATCACCATAAATTAAATACATGCTGGATTGATGTGCTCGAGGGCTCAAATCGAAGTCAGCTCGACGAACTATGACCCTACATTAGTTTCTAGACATTCCTGTATTTAGATCATGATGATATTCGTATCGGAGTTCAACTCTGGACTGCAGTCCAGAGCGACTCCGGTCATTGATTGCTGTTCCATAATGGGTACCACAGGAATTACTTAACTCGTAGATTGCGGAACTCTGCTGCTTATTGTAGGTAACTCTGTTAGCTAGACAACACAATTAGTTTCATCCTGTTTCGTTATCATTTACTATTTAATCTGTAATTTAGAAGATCGGGACACATAACAGTCCCAGCAGAATCAGAATTGACATGTTGATATTAAACAGATTATAACTCCTAACGTACAGACGCGATTGAAGATCCGTTTGTTGCGTTGAAAACGTTACTGAAAACCCTAGAATTCATCCAACTGTAGCATCGCTAAATTAGGATCCCAACTGGGGTTAAAATGCGTTGCGAAATGGATTCCTGGTTCTGAAACTGGATTTCCAGCCGCGTGTGCTTAAAATGAAACAGTTATAACTAATGATCCTGAAATCCGATTGACTTGAAACAAAATTATATGGATGGATAACTGAACATACTAATTACTACCTGTTTATTGTTTCGCATAATTATATACGTACGTTTCCTGATAAATCGTGCAAGTGATAGACTATGGTTTTTATGACACCTTAATTGTGCTTCTTATACTGTTCATGCATCATGTCATACCTGTATCATTGTAGTGATAACCTAGTGATATCGTGTATTCACCCAGTGTTAGATTTTTAGTGATGATTGTGGCAAGTACGTCAGTATTCGTGTATCCGTGATTAAGTGAAAGTGATACGTACTTGTGCACAATCAGTGTCCCTTTTATTCTATTGCATTGTCGACGTCTGTGGGATGCGTGTACGTGTGACTATAAGTGGTATGGGACACTTATGGAAGCGCTTGCACGGATGTCACAGATAAGGCATCCGACACTGCCATTTATCTTAGGTATTGGTCGGGACGTGCTTGATGGAGGTCCTGCCTCCAGTTCTCGCGCAGACTTGTCACGGATCGATTAATATTTAGGGTGATGGTTAGCGTTTGATGTAGACCACGGGGTGTGGGGTAGTTTAAGTGTGAGCTCAACAGAATCTCGGGAGTCCCATGCCGGCTTATATATTTAGGGAGTTATATGGAGATTTACAGGGTACGTGATATATACACCGTGATATTCTTGTTACATGTTGGGCCCGTGGTCCCTTGCCCTTGGGTTCTACCCTTGGGTGGAGGACACTCGCGAGTGGTTGACTCTCACACTTGGACTGACGATAGGCTTAGTGACCTGTACAGTGAGACTTAGAGACTGATAGGGATACTGGCATTTTATTCATGATGTACTGTGTGGCATACGTGACATATCGTTATACTGTTTTACTATTCCGCTGCGTTGATTACTGCACATTCATATACATGCTGTCATTGATTTACTGTTATTCATATTCATTACCACTGTTAGAACTGTCGCTTGATTTCATATATATTATATTGCCATTGTGTCGCTCTGACGACCTGAGTATGCATGCTCAGTATGAGGAGAAGATTTAGTTGGGATCAGAACTAGACGTACTTCACAGACTTCTTGACTTGCTACTCCGAGTTACTTTCGTTTGTTCCATTTCAGGTCAGTTTACATTATTGTACCTTTCAGTTACTGCATTTCTCATTACCTGCGCATCGTTTACTGTTTACCATGATAAACTAGAAGCCAAAGTGTGACTACGGCAGGACATTTCCTTGACCGTAGGAGCATGGCTGGCCTTGTCTACCCCTCGTATTCCATATTTTGGGAGCGACTCTGATGAGGAAATGGCTTTGGGCCCTCTCTTTAAAGAGTCCTTCTTAGGGAAAGAGGAAGAACCGGAGGCCTGCGAGAACATTCAGCTGCGCAATCGCACGCTCCCGGAAAAGAATCTCGGACCCGCAAATAGAAAAGATAAGGGAAAGGAAAAGGTCACTGGGGATATCGCCTTAGATGACCAAGTCATGAAAGAGCTGACTGCCAAGGACCCTCCCAGGAAGGGTAAGGTGGACTACAACATCCTAGCGCACCTAAGGAAGCTACCTTCTCAGCTCAGCATTCTCGATGCCCTCCTATTATCAAAAGAAGCACGAGATTCATTAATCAAGGCGTTAGAGGAACCCGAGCAATTCTAAGCCTTCCTCGCCGCCGAAAGGATGAAAGATGAACTGGAAGAAGTGCACACGGCCGACATCACTTTCGGTGACGAAGACCTTCTCCTCGGGACGTGCGACCACAACCATCCCCTATATGTCTCTGGATACTGCCATGATATCAAGATAGGCAAGATCCTGGTGGATAATGGATCCTCCGTCAATCTCCTTAATGTTCGGGTGTTGAAGGAAATCTGCATGAGCGTACAGCACCTCACTCGTGACAAAATTACCATCTCCGGTTTCGACTCCCAGTCATCACGGACTCTCGGATCTGTAATACTAACATTACGCTTCGGACTGCTCGTCACGGACATCAAGTTTCACGTCATTGACGCCAAGACCTGCTACAACGCCTTGCTCGGTCGTCCTTGGTTACACGAGTACAACATCATCCCTTCTACACAGCATCAGTGTATAAAGTACTTTAAGGATGGTTTCGAGTATACCGTAACAGGTGAGCTGAACCCATTCTCCGTGAACGAAGTCCGCAAGTACGAAGATGCAAAGTACTTTTTGCCAGACTTCGAGGATACAGAAAAGTGTCGCAAGCCGGAGAACAAAGCCACCGCCACCATCCCTGTTTTTAGGAGCGATACCGAAGAAGAAGAAGAGATAGTTTACGCTGGGCCGTCTCGACGCAACAACCTGGGACCGTCCGCCCCCATGTTGATCTTCGGAAGATGAGGTTAATGCCGTGTTCTCCAGTCGGCCGTCAATACGAGCATCCCCTAGCGATGATCAGAGTTTGCAAACCACCATGGTGCCGCGGAAACACTACAAGGATCTCGACGCACTTCAAGCTTACAATGTGCAGGACCTGCAGACGTTTTACGCCCCTCCCAGGCGAAAGGGTGAAAAGGTGATCCTATTCTACCAATCCACAGAAACGAAAGTGGAGAAAGAGATATGGCATGGCGCGGATGCTACACTCGACAGGCTCCAACCCATTCGTTTGCCCAGATATTACACAAATGGACTAAAGAGGCTATTGAAGCGCCAAGGGGTACCCTTAAAACAGACTGTTCGACAAGCTCGGTTCTACAACAGGATTTGGGAGGTCCCTGGGACTCAGCGCAAATCGCCCAACGGGAGAATGGAAACACTTGGGCTTGGATATATGAGATCCGAGAAACGGGAGCGAGTCCACGGTAGCTACGCCGTATATAGATTCGATGAGGAGGAAAATGCCCTGTCCCGCAATGCTAACCCTTCATCAAAACCAGATCCCGCAAGCGAAGTGCCGAGTCCGCCATTTGAAGAACGAATGGACAAGCTTATCAGGAAAGCGGATCAAAAAGCTTGGGAAGACCATAATCGCGAGATGGCCATCTACGAAAAGGCCAGGACGCAACGTCTGTTTCAACAGGCTGCAAAAGACGAAGATGCTCCTCCCTGTCAACCCGTTGTACAAAAGGCCCGACGCAGAGGCAGAAGTAAGTCAAGAAGTGGAAAAAGGAGTCGACAACAACGACGCAGGATTAGAGAGTCATGTGATCGGGTATTGCGCGGCCCGGATTTGTCCCTCATAAAGAAGATGAGTCGAGCGTATTCCTTCCCCCGAGACAAGACGAAGAAGTTGCTCGAGCTCGCTATAAAACATCAAATGATCGCACTTCCGGAGTCTAAGCACCCTGAGCAAGCTAACAAAGTTTCTCATCCGGGCTATTGCTCTTATCACCGAGCCATAGGACACCCTATCGAAGACTGCTTCACCTTCAAGAACTGGGTCGAAGACCAGTACCAGCAAGGCTAGTTTGCTTTATCCAGCAGCTGGAGGGTAACGCCGCCACAAAAGCACGAACCCAAAGCCACAAGAGCAGAACCAGATCCACACCGGCCTTGGAAGCGAGCTCGTACCTGTCATATGGTAACGATATCAAAAGGAGAGCCCGAGAATATGGATGACCTCCCTTGGTGCTTCGAAAACAATGACAATGAGGTGATCTCTGAATTTCCACCAGCTCCAAAAGAGCTGGAAGATGGCATACATACTACTGCCGATAACCTCAAGAAGATTGAGTTGGGATCGGCAGACGATCCGCGACCGACATTCGTTAGCGAGCTGCTATCTGAGGAAAGTGTGGCGGCGTTAAAAGACGTGCTTCTACGGCATAGAGATTGCTTCGCGTGGAACTATTCCGAGATGCCAGGATTAGATCCAGAGATTGCGGTGCATAAATTAGCAATATCCCCGGATATCAAGCCAGTCAAACAGGCGCCGAGAAGGATGCGGCTCGAGCTTGAGATGAGCATTAACGCCGAAGTCAAGAAGCTGATCGATTCTGGGTTTATCCAGGAGGTACAGTATCCTGACTGGGTCGCCAACATCGTCCCTGTGATGAAGAAAAATGGGACAGTGCGCATATGTGTGGACTTCCGAGATCTCAATAAAGCCTGCCCGAAGGACGATTTCCCAGTGCCGGTCACCGAACTGATGATAGATAATACGTCCACTAATGAGGTTTTCTCCTTCATGGACGGTTCATCAGGGTACAATCAGATAAAGATGCATCCCGACGACCAAAAGCACACCGCTTTCCGAACTCCTTTGGGTATATTCTGCTACAAAGTTATGCCCTTCGGATTAAAGAATGCCGGCGCCACCTATCAGAGGGCCATGACAAAGATTTTTGATGATCTCATACATGAAATCGTCGAGTGCTATATCGACGACCTCGTAGTAAAGAGCATGTCATATGAAGAGCATTTAGAGCATCTGAAGACCGTATTTCAACGCCTTCAGCAATATAATTTGAAGATGAATCCCCTCAAATGCGCGTTCGGAGTCTCCTCGGGTAAATTCCTGGGATTCATCATCCGACACCGAGGTATCGAAATAGATCCATCTAAGATCAAGACGATCGTGGGAATGCCACCACCAAGGACTCTCAAACAGATGCGGTCTCTCCAAGGGAAGCTCGCGTACATCCGGCGATTTATCGCCAACCTGTCAGGCAAGTGCCGTCCTTACAGTCACCTGATGAAGAAGGGAATTCCATTCGTCTGGGACCAAAAATGCCAGAGCGTGCTAGATGAAATCAAGCAGTACCTGCAGAACCCACCGGTGCTGGCTGCTCCGGTCAAGGGAAAGCCCCTTATTCTTTATACAACGGCCCTTGAGGGTTCTTTAGGCGCATTATGGGCGCAAGAAAACGACCAAGGGAAGGAGAGAGCGCTCTACTATTTAAGCCGAGTTCTTCTGGGGGCAGAAAGCAATTACTCCCCTATCGAAAAACACTGCCTGGCGTTAATCTTTGCGATAACAAAACTCCGGCACTATGCATTGGCATATGAAGTCCGTCTTATATCAAAGGTGGACCCCCTAAAATATCTAATGTCAAAGGCCATATTGACAGGGAGACTCGCTAAATGGGCCCTGCTCCTGATGGAGTTTTCAATAACCTATCAGCCTCTTAAGGCAGTGAAAGGCCAAGCCATCGCTGACTTCCTTGCTGAGCATCCAGTACCTGTCGGTTCTCCTCTGAATTGCGATTTGCCGGACGAACATGCATTTGACACGGTCGACGGTGGTGATACCCGATGGGAACTTTATTTCGATGGAGCGTCCTCCGTAAAGAAGCGCAAACAAAGTACCCCAATGATTAAATCGGGGGTAGGCCTCATCTTCGTAACTCCACAAGGAGGGATAATGCGCTTCGCTTTCTCCTTGACAGAACCGAGGACGAACAATGAAGCCGAATACGAAGCTTTGATAGCAGGCCTCGAGATCGCCATCGGCATGGGAATTGAAAACCTCCTCATATACGGGGATTCTCAACTGGTCGTTAGTCAAGTAAACGATGACTACCAAACGTGCAAACCGGAGTTGGTGAAGTATGGTGAAAAGGTGCGACAACTGTTGACCCAAATTCCCTCCTATACTCTGGAAAGCATACCACGCGCGGAAAACAGCAAAGCAGACGCGTTGGCCAAGCTCGCTAAAGAACTGGCTGACGAGAACCTTGATGACGTTAAAATCGTGGTGCAAAGCCGTCGAGTGCTTGCCCCAGCAGAAATATCTCCGGAATCATCCGAAGAGAAGGGAGTGACTGAGCAGACGACCCTACAAATAAAAGACCGTGAGAAGGCTGAGGACTGGAGGGAGGTCTTCATAGACTACTTTAAGTCCCACCGAATGCCCGAAGAAGCGTCCTCAAGACATCAGCTCATGAAACGAGCTCTATCTTTCGCCTTCGTCAACGATACTCTGTACAAGAGGTCGTTTGATTCTCTGTGGCTGAGATGTTTAGGACCTGACGAAGCAGAAAGAGTCGTTCGGGAAGTTCATGACGGAATCTGTGGTTCTCATCAAGCAAGCCCGAAGATGAAGTTAAAAATTAAACGGATGGGTTACTACTGGCCCACGATGATCCAGGACTGCCTCGAATATGCGAAGCAGTGCCACTCATGCCAAATCCATGGGGATTTTATCCACCAGCATCCAAATCCGCTACATCCAACGGTGGCTAGCTGGCCATTCGAAATGTGGAGAACTGACATAGTCGGCCCTATCGAACCGGCATCGTCTAAGGGACATCGTTTCATCCTGGCGACGACTGATTACTTCTCCAAATGGGCAGAAGCAGTACCGCTGAGGGAAGTGAAGAAGGAGAATATCCTCCACTTTTTCAAGACGCACATCATTTATCGGTTTGGAACTCCGCGCCGGATTATCTCTGATAATGGGTCGGCCTACAGAAGCCATAAGATCAGCCGCTTCGCGCAACAGCATAATATAGACTGGAGATACTCCTCAGTTTATAATCCACGAGCTAACGGCCTAGCTGAGGCCTTCAACAAGACCTTGACAAAGATCATGAAGAAGACGGTGTCCTGAAATAAGAAGGACTGGCACGAGAGACTGCAAGAAGCTCTCTGGGCATATCGGACTACGTTCAACACGGCCATGAACATGACGCCATACGCATTGGTATTCGGTACGGAAGCAGTACTCCCCTTCGAGATAGAGCTACCTTCTCTACAAGTGGTAGTCCACCACGAGTTGACAGACGAAGAAAATGCTCACCTCCGGCTTGAGGAGCTTGACGCCCTCGATGAAACCCGGCTCATGGCGCAACAAAATCTGGAGGCTTACAAAACGAAAATGACGCGCTCGAATGAAAGATTGACCAGGCCGAGGACATTCTGCCAAGGCGAACTCGTGCTAGTGATCAAAAGGCCTATGATCCCCAATCGCGCCAAGCGGGGAAAATTCGAGCCAAACTATGAAGGCCCGTACATCATAGACAAAGTCTACCAGGGTGGAGCCTATCTACTCATGGATATGCACGGTGAGAGGCCTTTCAGGCCAATAAACGGCCGCTTCCTAAAGAAATACTAAGCTTAAGAAGTCACAGCCTAGGTCAATGATAGATGACGACGACTATGCCCGCTCGCTATCTTCCTAAGCTCAAGCTCTATAAGTAGTAGCCGGCCCTCTCCACGATGGACCGAAACGTCCTTAAACTCACGACGGACCGAAACGTCCTTAAACTAACACCGCAGCATCCTTAGGCTGACAAAAAAAAGAAGAAGAAAATAAAAAGAATAAAAAAAACGATATGTCCATCAGCAAAATGGGCACGGATGAAAACCCGAAAGGGCTCCGTGAGTAAAAACAGCAGGGCTACCGGCGAGTGTTCGTGAAAACCCGAAAGGGCGCGACCTCGTAAAAAAAAGAGAAGAAAATAAAAGGAATAAAAAAAACGGTATGTCCATAAGCAAAATGGGCACGGATGAAAACCCGAAAGGGATCCGTAAGTAAAAACAGCAGGGCTACCGGCGAGTGTTTGTGAAAACCCGAAAGGGCGCAACCTCGTTAAAGGACACTTGCGGGATCCTCAAGACCCTGTAAGGAGAAACCACCCGCGTGAGATCCTTACGACTCACAAGGGAGTAACACACTTAGGGATCCTCACGATTCCTAAGGAGAAAAGACACTTGCGAGATCCTCACGACTCACAAGGAGAACTCTCTTATGGGACCCTCACGGCTCATAAGACTTGAAAATCTTAAGTTACAGAAACCTGAATCTGTGCTTAAGCAAAATCCCCCATAACCTTCGACAATGCCCTACAAGCGGCTCATACTGACCCTTGTATACAATCCACGGGCGCGAATAAACATTTCCTCAGCAAAATCCCACCCGTGATTAGGGGTATGTCCCTATGGTGAACAACCCTTATAAGTCCTCTCGACTTATAAGGAGAAAGCCCTCTTGTAGGATCCTTACGACTTACAGAGGAACATACACTTAGGAATCCTCACGATTCCTAGGAAGAAAATACACCTACAAGATCCTCACGGCTTGTAGGGGGAAATACCTTTGTGAGACCCTTACGGCTCATGAAGTCAAAAGCCTTAGTCGACAGGACCCTAACCGTGTTTGCTAAGCCATCCTTGTTCAACATCGACAAAGGCAGATGATGATTCGCTCCTGGCCATATCCCAGTTGTAGCGGTGCTGATGCCGAAATCGGTGTCTAATTTCAGGTTTATGGTAAAAAGCCAGTAGGCCGCACGTACATACGAAATAGCCGAAATGATGGGGCAACTTGCAATAAAAAGTAGCAAGTAAAAATGTATGCACGCAAAATAGCCGAAATGATTGGGCACCGCGAAAAATAGCCGAAATGATAGGGCAATCGCGACCTTCGCGATATAAAAACTGAAATGATGGAGCATCGCGGAAAAAGAAATGAAATAAAAAAAAATTCTATGCCCTACAGGTGATGTTCCATCACACCCTGTATACAATCCAAGGGCGTAAACAAAGAAGTGAACATACTTCCCCCAGGTTTCATCAAAGAAAGAAGCTAAATCTCGATGGGCCGTAAGCGACCTAGAGATCATCCCAACACTCGTCTCGTAACGACGGACACAACTTCAAACAAAGTGGAGCAGCGGCAACCCCTAGTTCCATGGCTCGGCGATATACATATCACCAACAGTCAAACCTCCATTCCGTGAAATGCGGATACAATCAGCAAAATTCCTGGTTACGTGGAATGTGGATAACGTCACTCTTTGACCCCGTGGAAAACGTCCAGAGCGGATCCTGGTCCTCGCAGAGCACGGCAGTGAACCCGTGTGAAGCATCCAGAGCGGAGCCTAGTCCTTGCCGAGCACGGCAGTGAACCCATATGAAGCATCTAGTGCAAAATTCCTGGTTACGTGGAATGTGGATAACGTCACTCTTTGACCCCGTGGAAAACGTCCAGAGCGGATCCTGGTCCTCGTAGAGCACGGCAATGAACCTATGTGAAGCATCCAGAGCGGAGCCTAGTCCTCGCCGAGCACGGCAGTGAACCCGTGTGAAGCATCTAGTGCAAAATTCCTGGTTACGTGGAACGCGGATAACGTCACTCTTTGACCCCGTGAAAAACGTCCAGAGCGGATCCTGGTCCTCGCAGAGCACGGCAATGAACCCGTGTGAAGCATCCAGAGCGGAGCCTAGTCCTCGCCGAGCACGGCAGTGAACCCGTGTGAAGCATCTAGTGCAAAATTCCTGGTTACGTGGAACGCGGATAACGTCACTCTTTGACCCCGTGGAAAACGTCCAGAGCGGAGCCTAGTCCTCGCCGAACACGGCAGTGAACCCGTGTGAAGCATCTAGAGCAAAATTCCTGGTTACGTGGAACGCGGATAACGTCACTCTTTGACCCCATGGAAAACGTCCAGAGCGGATCCTGGTCCTCGCAGAGCACGGCAATGAACCCGTGTGAAGCATCCAGAGCGGAGCCTAGTCCTCGCCGAGCACGACAGTGAACCCGTGTGAAGCATCTAGTGCAAAATTCCTGGTTACGTGGAACGCAGATAACGTCACTCTTTGACCCCGTGTGAAGCATCCAAAGTGGAGCCTAGTCCTCGCCGAGCACGGCAGTGAACCCGTGTGAAGCATCTAGTGCAAAATTCCTGGTTACGTGGAACGCGGATAACGTCACTCTTTGACCCCGTGGAAAACGTCCGGAGCGGATCCTGGTCCTCGCAGAGCACGGCAGTGAACCCGTGTGAAGCATCCAGAGCGGAGCCTAGTCCTCGCCGAGCACGGCAGAGAACCCGTGTGAAGCATCTAGTGCAAAATTCCTGGTTACGTGGAACGCGGATAACGTCACTCTTTGACCCCGTGGAAAACGTCCAGAGCGGATCCTGATCCTCGCAGAGCACGGCAGTGAACCCGTGTGAAGCATCCAGAGAGGAGCCTAGTCCTCGCCGAACACGGCAGTGAACCCATGTGAAGCATCTAGTGCAAAATTCCTGGTTACGTAGAACGCGGATAGCGTCACTCTTTGACCCCGCGGAAAATGCCCAGAGTGGATCCTGGTCCTCGCCAAGCACGACAGTGAACCCGTGTGAAGTATCCAGAGCAAACACCGGACTGTGGAGTCCTTAAAATCCACGGACTATGATGTCCTTAACCTTGACCGTGATGTCTTAAAACTAACAATCAACTAACCTGATTATATATTGATTCCACCTCGGTTTAGGGGTACATCTCTTCACTCCTTTGATACCTGGCGTTGTAATTCCTCAACGTCTTCAAAGAGGTGACGGGTCTTCGCAACCAGACATCGGACTGTGGAGTCCTTAAATCCTCAGACTATGACGTCCTTAACCTTGACCGTGATGTCTTAAAACTAACATCGGACTGTGGAGTCCTTAAATCCTCGGACTATGACTTCCTTAACCTTGACCGTGATGTCTTAAAACTAACATCGGACTGTAGAGTCCTTAAATCCTCGGACTATGACGTCCTTAACCTTGACCGTGATGTCTCAAAACTAACATCGGACTGTGGAGTCCTTAAACCCTCGGACTATGACGTCCTTAACCTTGACCGTGATGTCTTAAAACTAACATCGGACTGTGGAGTCCTTAAATCCACGGACTATGAGGTCCTTAACCTTGACCGTGACGTCTTTAAACTATGATACCTTGAGCGACCCCTGATCCCGTGAAACACGGATAAGGGCGACCACATCCAGCACTTGCAGGTCCTCACGACCCGTAAGGAAGAAAACTCTCTTGTGAGATCCTTACGACTCTCAAGGGAAAACCCCGCTTAGGAATCCTCACGATTCTTAAAGAGGACGTACACCTATGGGATCCTCTCGACCTGTAGGGAGAAAAACTCTTTATGAGATCCTCGTGGCTCATAAAGTACAAAAGATTTAGGAAGCATATCTTAACCCTGAATCCTAAGCCATCGCTGCCCTGCAAGGAGATCAAGATAAATTGTCCGCAAATGCATTCAATGAAAAGAGACACGCCATTGAGAAGAAAAGTGTATCTTTTATTCATAAGCCAAAATGGATACAAGGTACAATTCATGAAGCAACAAAAAGAAGATACTCTCATCCATGAGTATGTACAAAAAAAAAAGAAAGGAAAAGATACAAGTCCTCAAGCCGGCGGGTGGTGTAGCAATTTTACCAGCTCATCGTTTTGTTGCTGAGCCACGGCTTCATGATGCAAGATCTCCAGAAGATGAGCCTCCGCCTGAGCTTGCTGAGCCTGATACGAAGCAAGTCGAGCTTCAAGCTCTTTCTCGGTGGCCTTATGGGCCTCGACCCTTTCACGAGTAAACGTGACAGCTTTATCGATGGCCACCACCTCCTTGATGGACTCTTGAAGCACCCGCCAGAGTTCATACGCTTTGTTGGCCTTGGCGGTAAGATTGGCTTGAAACTCGCTCAACGCCTTAGAAGCTAGCTCCATCTCCGAGAACTTGCGACCGAGCCTCTTCTCGCACGACGTCATGTTTGCCGCGCACCGTGCTATCAGCCCCCATAACTCCTCCTTTGCAGCCACAACTTCTGAGGAAAGGTGGGAACATTCAAGGGCGTGGAAACAAGCCTCCACCTTCCTACAGAACTCTACCCAGACCCGCACCACCTCCTCACTATGATAGGTGGCAAGAAAAGAGAGAGAGCCGTTAGCTTCGGCGGAAAACGCTTCGGCTGTAGTCGCACTACCAGCACGGAGCTCCTCAATAAAAGATGAGAGGGAGACAAGGCTTAATTGGGCTAGGCGTTCTGAAGCCCGCAGAGTATAAAGGCCGAGCGGCATCACGATGCGCGATTCCAACGCCATAGAGACTGGCAGGGCTGTTCAAATTTGAAAGATGTCAATAAAATCCTTAAGCACAGAACGAATGGGATTATAATAAAATGTCGCTTACCGAAAGTCATACAAGTAGGAGCTGAAGGTTCCCCTGGCCCTTCAACAACCTCGACCTCGTCGTCAGCTTCCAAAACTACAAGAGACATCAACGTCATTTCGCAAGATGGTAACAATGCCATGGTAAAAAAAAAGGGTAATGATGACGAATGACGCTAACCTTGCCAAGAGGAAAGGACAATGCGCTGAGGGGAGATCGCCTGTGGAGCTGCCATCTCCAAAAAACGCTGAAATGAATGTTGAGGCGACAGATCAACGATAGTGGCCGCCAAACCGCGCAGTTCTGGGAAAGATAAAAGAGTTCAGACCATGGAAGGGTTGCTAATTTAAAATGCAGAGGATTACCTTCAACACTTCTCCCGTTTTGAGTCGGGGGGATAGCGGCTTCGACAGCCTCTACCGGAACCGCGGGCCCTAATAAAGGGAGGGTAGTCCCGACTACCCCCATTTCAGCCTCTGGGCCGCCTTCGGGAAGAGCCGTTAGAACGGTAACCTCCAAAGGAGCCTCCCCCAAAGGGGCAATCACTCCCTGATCAAGAACCATCTCTGGAGGCTCTACCATGAGAGGAGCAGCCTCATCAGCCCCCTCCGCATCGAGCAATGCTTCATCGGGAATTTCGGCAGGCGTTAGCTTTAATGAGCCCGTAGGGAGCTCCCCCAGCGTCGAAGATTCTGCACAATTCAAATAAGAATAAGGATACATGTGTACAGGCATAAATAATCTAAAAAAAAGAACTACAGAAAAGAACCACAACGTACCGATGCGCAAGGAAGCCTTCAGTATGGCTTCTTCAAGCCGCTGCTCCTTCTCAAGGAGACGTGCTCGCCGGGGCTCAAGGGTAGACTCATGACCGCCGGTCCACAAAGAAAGTGCGTCCACTGCGTCTTCTGAAACGGCCTGCTTCAGGGCCCTTTCCCCCCATTCCTCCAAAGGACCGATAAACCGCCGCCGAATCGACGAGGGGTCTTCGTAGAAGATTACAGCAGGATAGGGCTTCTTCGGAACTCTGGCATTATGAGACTCGTCTTTAGAGCACCGTATGGCCTCGGCCAACTGTGCGGCCTCCTTATCAGCCGAACTCGGAAAAAGAAGTCCAGCGTCTGACTCTGGCAAGGCCAATGGTTCTTCTTCAAGAATAGGCTCAGACTCCGCCAAAGAATCGAGCAAATTGGTGGCCACTTTCTTCCGACGCTTGGACCCAGAGCTGGCCGCCGAGGATGACCGCTTCCTCCCTCGCGGAGCCTTAGGACGACGCCGACCCACATCGCCCTCGACACCCTCATCCCTATTACCCTCGACCGGTGCCACGACCGAGGATGACACCGCCATTGTCGATGCCACGGGGGGCGGTGCTGCCACAGGCGGTGGTGCTACTACTGGGGCCCTTCTACCCCGCGATCGGGAACCCAGGGGCATACCAGCCGTTGGAGTAAGGTCTACCTCCGATTCTCCTGGGATGAGCGCAGTGCCGGTATCCCTTAGAGGGAAGCGAACCGGAGCCCTCGGTCGCAGCTTAGCTCCTGGAACCAGAGGAGGGGCGTCGTGACCAAGAAGCACCCTCCTTTCCTCAAGAATAATTGGATTGATCTGATGAAGATACCAACCCATAAACGCGCCCACGCACCAGGGCATGTACTCAGCTTCGGGGACCATGAAGTGGGAGCCGGTGTTTAGCCTCATGAAATGATGAGCGGCATCACGAACGGCATTGAGCGAAGGGATTAGGGCGACTATAAAAGCCTCGAAAGGAACACCCTGGTCGTATCCAAGCTGTCGGGCGAATCGATGCGGATTGTACCGCATAAAAAGAGCTGCACTGTCCTGGCGAAACACCAAGTAGCCCGGTCTAATAGTATACAGGTGCGCGGCCTCCCGAGGCTTCAAAGAAGGTGCGTTGTCTTTTGATAGGTCCCAGAGTTGTTGAACTGGACCTGAGGGAGTAGACAAGACCCGATCATTAAAAACCATCCCGCCAGCGGCAGCGTAAGGAGAAATCAGCACCCGAATAGCCCCAAATTGGGTCGGGTCGGCGGCAGAAGCATCCACTAATCGCATAAGTCACGGGAAGGGGTAGGCATCGTAAAATGTGGGCCTCTGATGCATAGCGAAAGCCCCCAACACGTGCATTTCAATCCAAGATGTGAAGTAATGGAGCAAAAAATTCACCACGTCTACGCCAGGGCTGGAAGTGTTAGCCGCAGCGCCCAACCCGTGGTAAAGATGCGCCAGCGCCGGGATGCCAATAACCAACCGCGTCCCCTCAGCAATACGATGAGCCGGGTAGATAACCGAGGCTCTCATGAAGCGGCGATGCATGGGAATAACGAACCAACTGAGCCAAACACTGACAAACCCCACGAAGAATGTTTCCTCATCCATACCGGGTGCTGCAATGGACTCAAAAGATATCGGCGACATGATGGGAATATAGTATCGTGGCAGGTCCGATTCAGTGGTCGGTAGCTTCTTCGGACCGAACCCAAAGGGGTCTTTGATGTTAGCAAACTTCGGAGCAGTCTTCGATATGACGTCCTCACGAAGGAAGCGGGCAATGAAGCTTTTAAAAGTAACACCCTGCTCCTCAAACTCAGTGAACAATCGATCAAAAATACCTAGCGCCTTGATCAAGCTGGGGCGCTTGTGGCGAACGGCGTTCTCAGCAGACAAGCCATCAACCGGTGCAGACTCAGGCTCAAAGACATACTCGTCTCGAGGCAACAACTCTTCGTACAGTGCACCCCTAATCGGCAATCCCGAGATTTCATAAAATTCTGCCAGAGAAATCGAAACCTCACGATCTCCTAGAATAAAAGTGTTGGTAGGAAGATTCCATTGATTCAAGAACGCCCTAACCCACCAAACATGAGGGGACTGATAATAAAAGAGCGACGCGTATATTGCCTGGTAAAACCCGACCATCTGCAGCCGCGCACGATGGGTGGCAAGGATATAGCGTGCCCAGAGGAGATAGCCCGTGGGGTGTCGAGGAGTAAGCCCTATCTTGTAAATCTGTCCCCACGGATGGGCCTCGCCCTGACAAATGCGACGTCCCAGAATATCTATAGCAGGGACCGGATGGTGAGGGATACCTGTGGTCGAAGGCTCAAGTCGTCCCGTTGGAGTCCAGTTGGGCATCTCCACAGCAAAAACCGTTCTTGGAGGGTCCATCGGTAAGAATGGGAAAGTGGGCTCTGTCGGTACCGAGCAAAGGAAACTCCGGCGACCCTGGATAATATGACTGTACCAAGATCCCCATTGAAGTAGGTTGGTGCAGTTCGGGTCATGAGCCCGGATCATCGCCATCGCTTCCTCATCAGATGGTGACTGAGGAAAAGCAGCCTCCGAACGAGTGAAGGGAAAGCATGG
Source organism: Agapanthus africanus (assembly GCA_030015575.1). Classification (NCBI taxonomy): domain Eukaryota; kingdom Viridiplantae; phylum Streptophyta; class Magnoliopsida; order Asparagales; family Amaryllidaceae; genus Agapanthus; species Agapanthus africanus. The sequence continues at coordinate 1,791,979 of JASDDO010000006.1, read as the reverse complement.
AACAAAAGCCATCGCACCTAAAATCCAATAAAAGAAGACTGTCAAAAGCAGAGCTAGCAATATATATACATGCATGAACATGAAGACTAGCTGAAGAAAGCAACAGCAGACTCTTTTATAGGGCCATTGGCTACAAAACAACATGGGCCCCACAGAATCAGGATGACGGCCCATTAATAATGAGACCAAGCAGTTATAATAAAACAGAGGGAATATCCTCATTAAATAAAGAATGGGTTTCAAGTAACCCTACACATTCCCCCTAGAGGACAAATCTGTCTCGGGCTCTACAACAGATCCAACAGGATCAAAGGAATTAAATCCCCACAGAAGACATCATTACAAAGCTCCTGTTTCATTAATTACAGAATGACAACCCAGGGTAAGGAGACCCTAAGGAGCCTCCATGGGAAGAAACCGAGTTCTTCACAGGAATTAAATTCCTTATTAAGAAAAGGGAATTAAATTCCCAAAAGCCTTTTTCTATGAACGGAGTTAAACTCCATGGATCATCATATGAACCCTAAGAGATCTACTGTTGGAGGTTAAGTGGTTTCGTATTTTGGTTAAGAAACTCGAAGAAAAATGGGTTCTTTATTCAAAAAAGGGTAAAAACCCTTGTTTTGGATTTAAAATCCAAAGGAATGTGAGAGTTCATCATTCATTCGAGAGCATTACCTAAAGAGAAAAGTCTTTTCGAACAGAGTTAAACTCTGAGGGTGGTTTCAAGGCAGAGAACTGAGCTCTGGGAAAATAGAATTAAATTCTCAAAAGAAGAAAGTTTGCAAGGAGGAAGATGAGCAAAGTGGAGGCTCTTCTGAAGGGACATGGGCATTTATAGGATGTGATGGAGACGCTTCATCTCCCCAAATCCCTAGAGGAATCCAACGGTCACAAAAAGTGACAGCGTTGCACTCACGTGCAAACACGTGAGAACAACGCTGTGGGGGCATTTGTTTCCTGATTTAAAATCAGGAAAGCTTACGAAGGAGGCATCACGTGCTAGCACGTGACCAGCAGTCACGTGATGGCACATGACATTTAAAAGCAGCGGCAAAAGCAGACTCATTCTCTGATTAAATCAAGAAAAAGGCTCCAGACGAGGGTCACGTGCTCACACGTAACCAGGGGTCACGTGGTGGCACGTGACAGCTAAGCAGCGGCCAGAAGACGGAGCGCAAAAAGAAGAAGAAAGCTCGTTCCAGGGGGTCACGTGCCTACATGTGACCAAGGGTCACGTGCCTACACGTGACCATGGGTCACATGGTCACACGTGAACGGCTTTCAAAGCCTATCTATTTAACAGAATTAAATTCTGAACGACATTCAAATCTTTCCAAAGGAAAATGATTATTTGGAACCGATTGGACTAAAGATTTAAAAGTGATTAAATATTATCTATTTGTGGAAAAATCCTGAACTTGGAAAGATTTCCCCTTAAAATCTAACCGAAATAACAAAGGAAAATCTCTGGATTTAAAATCCAATGGTGAATAAAATTCACCTAATAATCCAAAGAACCAGATGAATGATGAATGCAAATCAAATCTCTCAATGAAAGATTCACCAAAACTAATTGATTCTGCTCCTTCTCCTATAAATAGGAGCCAAAGGAGAGGGTTAAAAAAAAAGAGAGAGGGATAGACAGAAAAAGAGAGATAGAAGAAGTTGATCTTCTGCAGAAGAAAATCCTAGGTAAGAAAGGGAAGGCCATTAAAAGAGAATTTAATTCTCAAAAGAGTTTAACTCTTAAAAAGAAGAACATAATTCTCTCTTTAGTGGAGGATCTGCAAGTGCACATCTCCCCTTGAATTGAGAATTTAATTCTCATTGGGTTGAGATCCTGCCATGCAGATCCAAAGCATAGAGAGGGAATGGAAGTTTGAGAATTTAATTCTCACAGAACTATAGGAATTTAATTCCTTTAAAATAAACTTAGGGTTTAACCCTATGTTACAGGTGTTAGTGTTTATGCCCTAGAAGGCCATTACTGTATCATACTAGTTTGTATATTACTTAATGGAAGCTTGGGATATTCACATGTATATAACAGTCTTGCTAAACATGGTAGTATGCTACTTGGTTTTTCTATCTTAATATGTGAGTATACGTATTGATAGAGCTCTTAGGATCTTGCTTGACTACCAGCGTTGTGATGGCAGTCACACTAGTGGGGGCTGGGTAGTCTACAAGCACATCCTTATTCAAGTCCCTAGTCGTTGGATTATCGAGACAGGGCATCGATACTCCGGAGTAGACTAGTGTGTACGCTTCTCATCCCAGTTGGGGAGATGGTCTGTCCCACAGCCGTCAGTACGTCGTACTGGAGATAGTATGCAGGTGCTCGTTAGGTTACGGGTACACCGGACAGGACTCACAGGGGACTGTTGGTTGGTTTTATACCAGTCGTCAGTGAACAGTTCCCAGGTGACATGAGTACAGCATAGTCCGCAGACTTGACACTGCTACTTCGCCTCGAGTGTGTCCCACTGTTCTTAGATTGCTACCCTACCACGGCTCAAAGGAGTCGTGCAAACAGGTAGCAGTTGGGTGCAGTCCCGAGCACTTGGAGGCAGTGGCGGTTAGACAGGATTCGTCTCTCCCGGTATTGGGGGTTGATATCGCGCTGTGTCAGAGAGCCATTACGCAAAGTCCCTGGCCAGGGCAAGCGAGATTTGCTGGTAGGTTCCAGTAGTTTCTCAGGGTGTAATGGGCTTCGCTCCGACACGACTTATACCGCTATTAGGGAACTGACGCTTGCCGCCCCCTAGGCCCGATATGCGATAGTCTTAGACGAACGGACCGGACTGTACGGAGATTGTCACATCAGACTCAGTAGGAGTTCGGATGGGTTTCCTCATCGGCCTTCTTATCGACATCTATCTGGGGACCGTTATGTACAGCTAGTGCCGCTTGCGGTCTGTGGTTAAACCCACTGCCAGCGTAGTAGTCGAGTCTCTAGAGTCCCACACAGAGAGTTTCCCTACTCCAGGCGAAACGATATAGAGGTCGTATGGTTTTACGACAAGGGTTCGGACGCATACGTGTGTTTACACACGTACGACTTTCGGACAGTTTTTACCAGTCGGCTTTGGTTTAAGCCAGTTACTGGTATCCGGTTATTGGATTTATACAGTCTAAAGTTTTTCCGTATTTTTGCGGAAAGGAGGGGCGTTCTCGTAATTGCGCGAGAAGCTTCTAGAAGATGGTGACTAAGGAGGTTTAGGTGGCATATACAATGAATGTGATTAGTGAGTCATATGGATGATTCATCCATGTCATTAATGCATCATAAATGCTTAATGACTCATGGATGTGAATCATCACTAGATATTATCAAGCATGGTTGTTAAATTCATTTCTTTTCTTTTCTTGATAAAAAGAAATGCTTGATAAATATTATGATAACTCATTCTTCTCACTTCATTATTATCTTCACCTTCTCTCTCCTCAAGCTCTCCCTCTTCAAACCCTAATCCCCCCCTCTCATGTGTTGAGTACAAGGATTAGTTAGACTAATTAAACCATAGCCCTCACTCTATATCACCTAGCTTCTTTGATTAGCACTTAAAGAAGGTTAGTTGCCTCAAGTTTAGAGGCTAAGCTTGGAGTAAAGCTCTCGGGTGGATCGTCTACTACTTCGAGAAGGCCGAGGAGGAGGTGGAGTTCGTAAAGACGAAGGACACGGTTCTTTAGGTATAATCCCTTTACATAGTAGTTGTTAACAACTATGTTTGATGTTAGTTATCGTTTAGCTTCGATTCATACGGTTAGTCGATGTTTAAGCAAAGAACAAGATCGTTTTTCATATTTCCGCCTCCCCGCAAGTCGTGGGGTGTTGTACATCGACTTACAGTGGTATCAGAGCCTCGCTAAACAATAAATAACTTACTTGCAAATTTGTATGAATTTCGAACGGAAAAAACGAAACCGGAAAACCCCGAAATCACAAGTTTCTGTCGAATTTTAAATGAAGTCCTAAAATTTTTCAGGGAGGTTCAGAAAGCTTAAAATGACAGTATAAGAACACCCAAGAAATTTGGGCCCCTGAATCGCCTAAAGAGCCGCGGAACCGCGGCGGATCGGACCGATCCGCCGCGCTTCCGCCGCCGAGTTGGCGATTCAGGAACCCAAATTTCCTGTGTTGCTTCTCTGTGATATTTGGTATTTTCTGGGAGTTTTTATTTTTGCTCAGGTTTCAGATTTACAGAGAAGTATTGGAGCAAAATTAAAAGTGTTTAATCGATCGAAATTATACAGTATTTGCTTGATGGATTATATATGTGTTTGTATAATGTGTTCGTAAACCTCCCCTAACTGCTAGTATGTCGGTTGGCAGGGGGTTGCACATTTCTGTAATGGATTTTATCTGTTTGTGTATATGAACTGTGTTGGACTGTTGTGATGTATAGCCGGGGTTATGTGATGGGTTATTATTTAATTCATTTGATGTAAATGTAATTTGTTGTAATATTATTTTGCGGGGCACATCCAGGTTGCGGTTGTAGCCACCGTTGTATTATTTCATTTTACTGTTTTTGCTTCTAGGACAGACCCAAGGTGGGGTGCACAAACTGCCTGGCGGGTAGTTTGCCGTACCCGTTGGGGTCTTGGGTGGGGTAATGGCTATTCATCACAACTGTGTAATCCGTCTTTTGTTGCAGGCTCAAAATAAACACGGATTGCTTGCAAATCCAATAAAGTTCATCTGTGATCTGGAATGCCTATTATTGCGTCTGACGAATATACAATATCTATATATGATAGCTATTTAGACGTCACTTATGTTTTACACCCGCACTAGCCCAGCCCCCGCTCTGTCGTTAGTTAAGTAACCTAACGGGTGATGACGGGACCCCGAGGCGAATGCGGATGGCATAAGAGGACGTTGTATTTTCGTTGTTTTCTGCAATGATAGGTTAATGATGGGACGCGTTATTTATAATGCAAAGAAAATAAACCAAAAAGTTTAATCGTTGGAACAATTTAGAAGAAACCACTCGGTTAATTTTAAAAACAGATATTTTTAAATGCGGAGATTTAACCACTCCTTTTAAAAGCTATCAGGTTCCTTCGGTTATATCAAGTTCACTACGTTCACGGTTTCGCCAAAACCATTCGTAGCCCTCCGTCATTTCATCTGGGTATTCAGTAGTATTCAAGCTATGTATTTTGACCTAACGCCAAGGCATAGTGTTTGGTAGCTACTGGGTATTCATTTGTTGCATAGATAGATGAGTTAGTTTGGGACAGTCGTATTATCATTTTGGCCGAACGTCAAGGATATATACGGATGGGTTCAAATTGACAAGATAATGATGGGTAGAACTTGACATGTGACTTATGACATTTTGACCTAACGCCAAGGTCATAAGAGCATGGGGCAAAAATATATATCGGGAATTTCTAAAGAAACTGAAATTTGCAAAGAGATGCATACCATTTGGAGTTTGATGAATGTTGGTAGGATTCCTTCAACATTATCATACGATGATATTTGGATCCCGATCCTACTGTGAGTATATGCTACTTATCAGGAGATTCGTCACTTAACGATCAATGCTATAAACCAAGTAGGTGTCAAGAAAGGTGTCAGCGGGGTTACGCCCCCAGAGAAAAGAGGTTATTTAATTAAGGAACTTCGCGAAAGCGTTGGAAAACCTCCCTCGAAGTATCGACACTGGCCTGGCTGAAAGGTTAAGCAAGTATTGTACGGTGAGAATAGTCCTGGCTAATTCTTCTTTTATGGTTTGAGGAAGGATTCGAGAAACAGTGGGAGCCATCCAGTTTAGATAAACTAAAAACCACTCTAAACTTGCAAGAGCATCATGCTAAAGAGTTTTCTTCTCTCTCTCCTAATTGCAGCGACCCTGAAAATGACTGGACTTAAGTTACTTTTAGAGAAAAATATACTGACAGGGCCAAACTATAAAGATTGGCTGCGGAATGTCAAAATGGCTTTGACCTATGACAAATTGGGGTATGTCCTCACCGCTACGGCACCTGCTGTCCCTGGTCCTAAATCCAGCAATGCGGATAAGGAAATCCGCAAAACCTGGGATTTAGATTGCGCGAAAGCCAAGTGCATCGTGCTTGCCTCAATAAACAATGAACATCAGAGGAGGCACGAGGATATGAACCTAGATGGCATATTTCTCCATACAAAGGAACTTTATGGAGAGCAATCTCGTATAGCAAGATACGAGACCTCTAAGAACTTGTTTCGAGCGAGGTTGGCTGTCGGGTCATCGGTAGGAGAACATGTCCTAAAGATGATCGGCTATATTGAAGAGCTCGCAGACCTTGGGACGACTTTGGATAATGAGCTCTATACAGACCTTATTCTCCAGTCCCTTCCTCACACCTACGCCCAGTTTATCCTGAACTTCAACCTTCAAAGAAAAGAAGTTGAACTTCCGGAACTCCTGAACATATTAAGGAGTGCAGAGGGCACCTTGCAGAAAGCAAGGGAAACACCCGCTATGTTTGTTAGCGGTACATCTTCTTCCGGGTCCAAGGCTAAGGCCAAAGGAAGGAAGAAGAAGGACGCCACCAAACCTAGAGGAGGTGTTAGTAAGGTGGGAGGGAAGGGAAAGAAAAAGTTTGCGGTACCGGTAGTTGGCCAGGATGAGTGCTTCCATTGTCACAGGAAAGGGCACTGGAAGAAGGATTGCAAGGCGTGGAACGCCAAGAACCAGGAACCGAAGCAAGCTGTGGCTTCGACTTCAGGTGTGTTTGTAATTGAGAATTGTCTGTCGATCAACTCTACTTCCTGGGTATTGGATACCGGATCAGGATCTCATATTTGCAATTCATTGCAGGCACTGAGAAACCGTAGAGTGCTGAAGGAAGGTGATATGACCCTAAAGGTTGCTAACGGAGCTAGCTTGGGAGCTGCGTCCGTCGGGGATTATCACCTAGGATTGACGAGTGGACACATTTTGGTTTTACATAACTGTTTTTTTGTACCAAGCTTAACGTGTAATATCATATCAGTTTCCTTGTTATCAAATAAAGGTTATGATTTCACGTTTGTAAGAGATGTTGTTAACATCCACCTTAATCATGGTTTGATTGGGTCCGGTACACTAAATAACTGTATATATGTTTTAAACCAACTCCAAATTTTCAATGTCCAGAACACACTTAAAAGAGAGTCTCCAGATTTAAATAAAGCTTTCTTATGGCATTGTAGACTGGGTCACATCAATGAGAGAAGGTTGACTAAGTTGCATAGAGAACGATATTTGGACTCGTTCGAATATCAAACTTATGACACTTGTCAATCTTGTCTCAAAGGAAAGATGAAAAAGACTCCATTTACTGGACATGGAGTAAGAGCGAGCGAGCTCTTAGGACTCATACACAGCGATGTATGTGGTCCGATGTCTACACATGCAAGAGGTGGTTTTTCCTATTTTATTACTTTCACGGATGATTACTCAAGATACGGATTCATTTATCTGATGAAACATAAATCTGAGGCTTTTGAGAAATTCCGAGAGTATAAGAATGAAGTAGAAAACCAAACCGGCAAAAGTATCAAGACACTTAGATCTGATCGAGGTGGTGAATACTTGAGTGCCGAGTTCCTAGGTTACCTAAAAGAGAAAGGAATTCTCTCTCAGCTTACTCCTCCATACACTCCACAGCATAACGGTGTATCGGAGAGACGGAATCGAACCCTATTGGATATGGTACGATCAATGATGAGTAATGCTGAGTTACCACGATCTTTCTGGGGTTATGCGCTAGAATCAGCGGCATATCTTTTGAACATGGTTCCTACCAAGACTGTGCCTACCACTCCATATCAGATGTGGAGCGGGAAGAAACCCCATCTACAGAATATAAAGATTTGGGGATGTCCAGCTTTTGTTAAAAAGCAGCATGTGGACAAGCTCGAGGCACGTTCAGTAAAGTATAAGTTTGTGGGATATCCAAAGAACTCCAGGGGATATCTATTCTATTACGCAGAGGAACAAAAGGTATTTGTTTCTCGTAATGCCCATTTTCTAGAACATCAGTTTTTAGAAAAGGAATCAAGTGGGAGCGAAATAGAACTGGAAGAAATTCCAGAACCACAAACTAATACTGAAAGTTTGGTAGAACCGGTAGTTCAAGAAGAACAGGACATTCCCGCACCCCTCCGCAGGAGTAGTAGGCCGTCTCATCCACCTGAGAGATACTACGGTTTTCTCATAGATGGGGATAGAGAGGATTGCATCATAGATGATGATGAACCTACTGACTTCCAGCAGGCCATCCAGAGCGGCGACTCGGTACGATGGCTAGATGCAATGCGGACCGAAATGGAGTCCATGTACACCAACAAAGTATGGACTTTGGACTTTGCTCCAGATGGGGTAAAACCCATAGGATGCAAATGGATCTTCAAGAAAAAGATTGGTGTAGATGGACAGGTGGAAACCTATAAGGCTAGACTTGTTGCAAAGGGTTTTCGTCAAAGACCTGGTTTGGACTATGACGAAACTTTTTCTCCAGTGGCTATGCTCAAATCCATTCGGGTCCTTCTTGCTATTGCTGCCTTCCATGATTATGAAATCTGGCAGATGGACGTAAAGACGGCTTTTCTGAATGGAAATTTAGAAGAGTGCGTCTATATGGATCAGCCAGAGGGTTTCAATCAGAGTGGGAGCAGCGGGAAAGTATGCAAGCTGCTTAAGTCCATTTATGGGCTAAAGAAATGACATTCCTATGCTACAATCTGTCAAAGGATTCTTGTCACACAGGTTCTCCATGAAAGACCTGGGTGATGCCTCTTACATTCTGGGGATCCGGATCTATCGTGATAGATCCAAGAGGATGTTGGGACTTTCGCAGTCCAGGTATATCGACACTGTACTGAAAAGATTCAGTATGGAAGATTCTAAGCGCGGTAATCTACCGGCTTGTCACGGAATCACCCTCTCCAAAGAGATGTCTCCCAAGACTGATTTGGAAAGGGAACGCATGTCTATTATACCCTACGCTTCTGCGGTAGGCTCTATAATGTATGCGATGTTGTGCACCAGACCAGATGTAGCTTACGCACTGAGCGTGGTAAGCCGGTATTAGTCAGACCCAGGGGAGAAGCACTGGATAGCAGTAAAGAACATTCTCAAGTACCTGAGGAGGACTAAGGAGATGTTCTTGGTTTACGGCGAAAAAGACCTCAGGTTGGAGGCCTTTGCTGATTCCGGCTTCCAGAGTGATAAGGACGATTCCAAGTCCATGTCGGGTTATGTCTTTACCCTCAATGGAGGGGCGGTGTGCTGGAAGAGCTCCAAGCAGGACACCGTTGTTGACTCAACGATGGAAGCGGAGTATATAGCTGCTTGCGATGCCGCAAAAGAAGCAGTCTGGATGAAGAAGTTCCTAACAGAATTTCAGGTGGTTCCTACCATAGTTGATCCAATACCTCTGTATTGCGACAACAACGGAGCTATAGCTTTAGCGAAGGAACCAAGGTCCCATCAGAAGTCCAGACACATCTTAAGGCGGTATCACCTGATCAGGGAGATCATTGATCGTCAGGAGATCGAGGTTCGGAGAGTTGCTTCTGAAGAGAACATTGCTGATCCATTCACAAAGGCCCTACCTCAGATTCAGTTCGAGAGGCTACTCAAGATCATCGGTCTTCGATACGCCAGTACATGGCCCTAGTGCAAGTGGGAGATTGTTAGTGTTTATGCCCTAGAAGGCCATTACTGTATCATACTAGTTTGTATATTACTTAATGGAAGCTTGGGATATTCACATGTATATAACAGTCTTGCTAAACATGGTAGTATGCTACTTGGTTTTTCTATCTTAATATGTGAGTATACGTATTGATAGAGCTCTTAGGATCTTGCTTGACTACCAGCGTTGTGATGGCAGTCACACTAGTGGGGGCTGGGTAGTCTACAAGCACATCCTTATTCAGGTCCCTAGTCGTTGGATTATCGAGACAGGGCATCGATACTCCGGAGTAGACTAGTGTGTACGCTTCTCATCCCAGTTGGGGAGATGGTCTGTCCTACAGCCGTCAGTACGTCGTACTGGAGATAGTATGCAGGTGCTCGTTAGGTTACGGGTACACCGGACAGGACTCACAGGAGACTGTTGGTTGGTTTTATACCAGTCGTCAGTGAACAGTTCCCAGGTGACATGAGTACAGCATAGTCCGCAGACTTGACACTGCTACTTCGCCTCGAGTGTGTCCCACTGTTCTTAGATTGCTACCCTACCACGGCTCAAAGGAGTCGTGCAAACAGGTAGCAGTTGGGTGCAGTCCCGAGCACTTGGAGGCAGTGGCGATTAGACAGGATTCGTCTCTCCCGGTATTGGGGGTTGATATCACGCTGTGTCAGAGAGCCATTACGCAAAGTCCCTGGCCAGGGCAAGCGAGATTTGCTGGTAGGTTCCAGTAGTTTCTCAGGTTGTAATGGGCTTCGCTCCGACACGACTTATACCGCTATTAGGGGACTGACGCTTGCCGCCCCTAGGCCCGATATGAGATAGTCTTAGACGAATGGACCGGACTGTACGGAGATTGTCACATCAGACTCAGTAGGAGTTCGGATGGGTTTCCTTATCGGCCTTCTTATCGACATCTACCTGGGGACCGTTATGTACAGCTAGTGCCGCTTGCGGTCTGTGGTTAAACCCACTGCCAGCGTAGTAGTCGAGTCTCTAGAGTCCCACACAGAGAGTTTCCCTACTCCAGGAGAAACGATATAGAGGTCTTATGGTTTTACGACAAGGGTTCGGACGCATACGTGTGTTTACACACGTACGACTTTCGGACAGTTTTTACCAGTCGGCTTTGGTTTAAGCCAGTTACTGGTATCCGGTTATTGGATTTATACAGTCTAAAGTTTTTCCGTATTTTTGCGGAAAGGAGGGGCGTTCTCGTAATTGCGCGAGAAGCTTCTAGAAGATGGTGACTAAGGAGGTTTAGGTGGCATATACAATGAATGTGATTAGTGAGTCATATGGATGATTCATCCATGTCATTAATGCATCATAAATGCTTAATGACTCATGGATGTGAATCATCACTAGATATTATCAAGCATGGTTGTTAAATTCATTTCTTTTCTTTTCTTGATAAAAAGAAATGCTTGATATATATTATGATAACTCATTCTTCTCACTTCATTATTATCTTCACCTTCTCTCTCCTCAAGCTCTCCCTCTTCAAACCCTAATCCTCCCCTCTCATGTGTTGAGTACAAGGATTAGTTAGACTAATTAAACCATAACCCTCACTCTATATCACCTAGCTTCTTTGATTAACACTTAAAGAAGGTTAGTTGCCTCAAGTTTAGAGGCTAAGCTTGGAGTAAAGCTCTCGGGTGGATCGTCTACTACTTCGAGAAGGCCGAGGAGGAGGTGGAGTTCGTAAAGACGAAGGACACGGTTCTTTAGGTATAATCCCTTTACATAGTAGTTGTTAACAACTATGTTTGATGTTAGTTATCGTTTAGCTTCGATTCATACGGTTAGTCGATGTTTAAGCAAAGAACAAGATCGTTTTTCATATTTCCGCCTCCCTGCAAGTCATGGGGTGTTGTACATCGACTTACAACAGGAATTCAATTCCCTCAGAATGAACAGATTCAGGGTTCAACCCTAGTCAAGAACTTAGTTCTGTCAAAATAACAGGAATTTAATTCCCTTAAGAAAGAAGAAATTAGGGTTCCACCCTATGACAGAATCTCATTCCTCAGAATAATTCTCTAAAAGAGAGTGGGAATTTAATTCCTTTAAAGCTTTTATTAGGGTTAACCCTATGATAGAATGCAGTTCTTCACATACATGAGGAATTTAATTCCTACAGAAAATTCAGAGTTTAACTCTATCTCAGAATATAAATCTTCAGAAGCAAATAGGAATTTAATTCCTCTAAAATTTATCATTAGGGTTCAACCCTGTGAAGAATTTAATTCTTAAAGGGATTAACAGATCTTCTAAAACACATACAAAGAGGCAGGGTCACATGCCACCACGTGACCCCCGAAAAGATCCACAAAGAAGGGCCTTTGAGGCAGTGCCTCACGTGACCCACGTGACCCTTGGCAGAAGCTTTAACCTACAAGCATTTAAATGCCCATCACGTGATGGCACGTGATGCTCCAAAATATGCAACATTCTCAGTAGAACGAGTAAAGGGAGGGCCCCTCACGTGCTACCACGTGACCCCTCTTGCCTTAGTGTTTAACACTAAATTGGAACCTCTGAACCCAGTGTCTAACACTGTTTGGCCTTAATGTTTAACACTAATTAAAGAACTTTATTTGCAGTGTTTAAACACTGAATTTATGTAGGGTTCCTAGGCACACTAAGGAGGTCTCACAAGGCATCAACCATGCCAATTTCAAATTTTACGGGTGCCGAGAAACCCTAATACGGATCGTTAACTAGAATATTAGGCGAACACATGCAACTAGTTAACAATTTAACTAAAAGAACGGAAATACAACCTTTGTAGATCCAGTCTTCCACCTCCATAGCTCCGCAATGAAGTCTCCTCGTGATCCAAATGGAAACCCGGGCTCTAGCGTCGGCTTCATCGGAGAAATGGACGGGCAAGGTCGTCGGCTTCGTGCCGAAGATGATCTACGTCGAGGCATCACTAGATCAAGCTCCCACTTCACCAAGTCATGAAACTTATGAAGAAAACACCCTATACTACTTGGCAAGAGGTAGAGGATGAAGAAATAGGAGGTGGATTCACTTTAGAATTGGATTTCTCACTCAATTGCTCAAGTTGCCATTGATGGAGCAAAGTTTCTTCTTGAAGAAGAAGAAGAAGAAGAAGATAATTATCATAAGAATAATTAGAAAAATAGAAAAAAGATTATTCTTATCATAACTATAACCATGGTTAAGTGTAGAGAGAAAACTATGGTTAAGTGAAATGGTTAGAGTTAAGGATGAGACAAAATGGTCACTTTAGTCAAAGCTTCATGAAGCTTCATGAATAAACAAAGAATACCACCATTTTTCTCATTATCATTTCCATAATAAATGAATAAATAAATAGATATGGAAATTAAAACCCTAACCATTTAAATAACCATGGTTTAATCTTTACACAAACTCAAGTGAGCATGTATCATCAAACATGATACAATCATGTGCACAAAAGTATATCACATATACAACTTGCACAATCCAAGTGAGAAAATCCATTTAAAGTGAACCAATACTAGTTAATGCAAAGTAATATATCAAATATATAATTATACATTAAATCATTAAATCAACACTTGATTTAACGATCCGGTCATATCGCATATAACCGACTAGTATCCTATGTATCGGCTTACCGAATCAATCCTTGATTCGATAACTAGGTTATATCGCATACAACCATTCGATACAATCATCGCGAGAATGGAATACGGTATCACACACACGCATTATTCTCGGTCCCGCGCATATCTCATATGCGCTCCTATTTCGTTTCGCTTGAGCCAGGAAACCTCTGTGTAGGACAATAAAGACTCGTCAATACGCCGGCAGTGGGTGATGATCATATCAAACACCCACAAGCCGCAAGCGGTCTGCTAAACGTAACGGCCACCCGGGTATTGAGCGATCAGAAGATCGACGAGCAAGCCCGCTCACACTCCTGTGAATCTAACCAGAAACACTTACCGTACAGTCCGGTCTGATCGTCTGATCTGTCGCATATCTCGCCTAGGGGTGGTAAACGTCAGACCCCAATAGCTCGATAAGTCGTGTCGATATGAGGTCTATAACAGTTCGAGAAACTACAGGTAACACTTACCAGTAAATCTCAGCAACCCTGGCCAGGGATTTCCGGTTATAGCCAATCGAACACAGCGCAACATCAACCCCCTATACCGGGAGAGACGAATCCCCTCCTATCGCTCATTGCCTCCATGTGATTCGGGACTGTACCCAAAAACCACCGTTTTGCATGCCCTCTTGGACGTGGTAAGATGGAAATCAAAGCACAGTGGGAACCACACAAGACTCTATGACGATCTCGGGTCAACAGACTACTCTGTACCAGTGTCACCAGAGAACTGCCATCTGACGTAAGGTATAATACCATCTGGGAGTTCTCGGTGAGTCCGTCCAGTGTACCCAGTCTCCACTGAGCACCCGTATATCATCTCTGATGTCAAACACCAATAGATATGGGATCATCCATCGCCCATCTGTATGGGTCGAGAAGGTATACGCTAGTCTACTCTGGTATATCGATGCCCCGTCTCGATACACCCACGACTAGGGACTTTGAAGGATGTACTTATAGACTACCATGTCCCCACTAGTATGATCCGCATCACAGTCCAGGTAGTCAAGTACACATCCTAAGGGCTTTACCAACATGTAACAGAGAGACAATCAGTGTACACGTTAAGGTAAAGATCAACCAGATAGCATACTATCATGTCGAGCAAGAAAGTCCTCCCTATATATGTCCAAGCATCCACTACAATATACATCCTATGTATAGTAATGGCCTCTAGGGCATACATATAACTAACAATCTCCCACTTGCACTAGGGCCATCTGATAGCAGTGGTTGCAGTATCTCATACTCAACCATCCCATAAAAGTCTCTCTCTGGGAAAAGACCTTTGTGAGTGGATCCGCCGTGTTGTCCTCTGAGTCTACTCTCCTAACCTCGATCACCCTGGAGATCAACTATCTCCATGATCAGGTGATGCTGCCTCAGAATATGTCTGGATCACTGAAGGGACCGGCGTTCCTTGGCATAAGCCACAACTCCATTGTCTCACAATGGTTGGAACGTAGTTCATCTCATGAACCAATATACACCCAAACATCCTCTTTGGTAGCATCTTAAGTAGCGATGTATCCTGCCTTTATTGTCTAGTTTGCCACGGTATCTAGCTTGGAACCCTTCCAACATACCGTCCCTTTACTGAGGGTAAAGACAATGCCTGTGACTGACTTTCAGTCGTCCTTATCACTCCGGAACCCTTCCAGTGATTCTCCCCAGGATCGGTTGATACCATCTCACTACAACTAGTGAGAATCCTAACATCCAATTAGATCTATCTCATAGATCTAAAACCCAGGATTTAGGAGGTATCACTTTCATCCTATCTGGAGAATCATTGTGATAAGCGGAGATTGACCGAGTGTAGCATAGGAAACTCCTTCCCTATCAAGAGTATGTCATCCACATACTCTACGAGGATCATCACCATACTCCCTACTACCTTTTTTGTATATACAAGGTTCATCTACCATTTTGATGATATCAAACTCTTTGACTAACACATCAAAACAGATGTTCCAACTCCGCGATACCTGCTTTATCCTATAAAGCATCTTGTACACGTTTCCGCTGCTCCCACTGTCTACGAAGCCCTCTGGCTGTGTACTTATAGACGTTCTCTTCTAAAACATCATTTAGAAAAGCAGTCATGACACCCAACCGCCAGATATCGTAGTCATGGTATGTAGCCGTGGCAAGTAGGATCTGGATGGACTTAAGCATAGCCACTTGAAAAGGTTTCATCATAATCCACGCCTGGTCGATGACGAAAACCTTTAACAAGTCAAGCTTTGAAAGTCTCAACTTTTCCATCTACACCAAGTAATCTTCTCAAGATATACTTGCTCCTGATGGGGATTTAACCCTTCAGATATAGCAGCCAAAGTCCATACTTTGTTGGTGTACATGGATTCCATCTCAGATCGCTAAGCATCCAGCCATTCTTACAGAGTCCCACTCCTGATGGCCAGCTGGAAACTAGTTGGGTCACCATCTCATGATGCAATCCTCGCTCCCACTGTCATAGAGGAACAGAAGTATCTCTCAGGTGGGTGAGGAACCCTACTAGATCGGCGGAGAGGCTGAGGTTCGTTGGTAACTATTGAATCCTTTGGTTCTTTCAAATCATCAGCTGCAGTTTGTATAGCTGGAATATTTCCAGTTCTACATAACAGATCTTGCCTCGAGCTTGTCCGGATTTTGCTTTTCGGACATAGGCTGGACAACCCCAAATCTTAACTAACTTAAGAGATGGGCTCTTCACTTATCATATCAAATATGAAGTGGTAGGCAACTGATTTGATTTGAACCCTATTCAATAGGTATGCAGCTTCTCAAGTGCATAACTCCCCAAAAGGAAATAGGTAACTCAGTAGTACTCATCATAGAGCACACCTTATCACATAGGGTGCTATTGCTCCGCCCTGATATACCATCGTGCTATGGTGTATACAGAGGAGTAATGCTGAGAGAGAATCCCATTCTCCTTTAGAATAGTCCAGGAATTCCGTGCTCAAGTATTCTCCTCCTTGATCACATCAAAGGACATAATACTTTTACCCGTATTTTGGTTCTTTACTTCTAACTTATATTCTGTGAATATCTCAAAAGGTTCGGACTTATGTTTCAACAGGAATATAGGTCTGAATCTCGAAAAATCATCAGAGAATGTAATGAAGTATTAAGAACCGGTCTTGGCAAGTGTAGACAGGGGACCTACATACATCAACATGTATCATCCCAAGAGTTCACTAACTCTTTCTCTGTTTTCAGTAAACGGAGCTATGGTCATCTTATCTCTGTGACATGACTGGCAAGTTTCACAAGATGTAAATTCAAACTGATTTAAATATGCATCTAAAATGTAACTTCAGCCAGTCGGATCGCATTGATATGACCTAGTCTACAATACCTCAAGAAGGATCCGTTCATTTCTGAACTCTTCCTCTTGTGTGTGTTCCGTATACTAAGAACTGTAGTTTGATTTAGAACGTCAATACTTTTAGATAACGTGCCTGAACTGATCAACTTTTGATATAGGAAATGTTCAAAACATTATCCAACTATACAAAATTTTATCATTTCTTTACTAATAAAGAGATTGATATGATTTTGTATATCAGGTTCGGTATCTAATAACATTCGTTCAGAATCAATGTATTTGGAATACAGGGTGACAGTGACCAACAGACTTGGCTGTAACACTTGCCCCGTTTTCTGTCTCATGAAACTTATCACCCGTTCTCAGTTCTCTACCTAGCTGTAGCCCTATGTAACAGATTACATATCTGGGATCCTGATCCGGTATCATATACCCAGGATGCGGAGGATACTGAGAAACAGTTCTTTGTAACGAACACACCCGAAGATGATGCATCAGCATGCACTCTCTTCGTTTGGGCGGCACGGGAAATCTGGTATTCCCCAATTTCCTACTCTGTCTTATAACAATTATAAGTTGGAGCGGGACCAACGTTCCTCAGCTCAGTATAACAAGCGGGTTCGGTCAATATTCCGTATTATTATCTTGATTAAGGCGTGATATGGTCGCTACCTGGAGAGAGAGAGAAGAAAACACTCAGCGTGCGCTCTTGCAAGATCAGATTGGTTATTATTTTATCTAATCAGGATGGCTCCCACTGTTTTTATCAAATCTTCCTTCAAACCCTAAAAGGAAAGACTAGCCGGGATTAATTACACACTACAAGTTCGCCAATCTTTCAGCCAGGCCAGTGTCGGTACTTTGAGGGAGGTCCCCCGTGCTTTCGCACGAACCTAATTACAGTAAACCTCGTTTTCCAAGAGGCGTAACCCCGTTGACATCTTTCTAGACACCTACTTGATCGGCTAATTGTAATATGTAAAACTCTCCCAGGAGTAACTCTTACTCACAGCGGGTATCGGGATCCAACTATCTCATAGAAGGTATGCAATCTCATTGCAAATTTCAACACTTGAAATTCCCGATAATTTTGCCCCTAGCGTGCTATGACCTTGACGCATGCCAAACAACCCATAGTCCGCTAGTCAAGTTCAACCCGTACATTTCTTGATTGAATTAAACCCACCTGCACGACCCTTGACGCATGCCAAACAACGCCGTACGAATACCCTAATCCAATCGCATCGTATGCTAGCAGATAAGCACTAGTTAGCTACCGTACACTACGCCTTGACGCATGCCAAACAACCGCAGCACGAATACTAACTAGTACTTATCTAAAATGACGGAGAGCTACGACAGGTTTTTCTGAAAACCTATTGCGTAATGAACTTGATATCGTTGTAGAATCAAATGATTTTAAAATGGAGTGTTTTTTAGGCTTTTCTAGTTTTGCTAAAGGAGTCACTCCCGGTGAAGGGATCGTCGGTCCTTTCCTCGTCGAATGAGGTGCGGGATATATCATATATATCACTGTGCAAAGCAAAAAACACTTAAAAGCAATCAAAAGACAAACCGAGTGTGTAGCATATGCCAGTTATTGCTAAAGGAGTCACTCCCGGTGAAGGGATCTCGGTCCTTTCCTCATCGAATAAGGTGCAGGATATATCACATATACCTCTGTGCAAAGCAAGAACTGTAGCAACCCCTTTTTATTTTGAAATTCGATTCCACAACATCTTAGGTTTCTTTTATTTTCATTAATCACATTAATGAAGTCCCATCATTTAAGTACCTAAACATCACAGATAAATACGACGTACACTTATGCCATCCGCATTCGCCTCGATGTCCCCTCGTGCACCGTTAGGTTAGGTAACTAACGGCAGAGCGGGGCAGGGCTAGCGCGGGTGTAAAACATAAGTAACGCCTATATAATATATCATATATACTATATACAGTATCTATCACAGAACATCACATGATCACATCACAGATATCGCAGCAGAAGAATCATATGAAATATTGGATATACTAGGACGTCCGTGTTTTCAATACGAGCCTGTATAAAACACGGATTCCACGGTCGTGATGAATAGCCAAACCCACACCCCTAGACCCCTACGAGAGCGGCAAGCAACCCTACCAATTCTAGAGTTAGGAGACCCGGACTCGACTCCTCGAGTTGGTCTCCCACTGGACTCCAAAACCCGGTTACTTGTGCTCTCCTCCTTGGGTCTATCCTAGTGCGGAAAAGTAAATAATATACAAACGGTGACATCTTCCGCAACCTGGAAGTGCTCCAATAAAAGAATATTACATACAAGTTTTTACATGAATGAAAATGAAAAACACTCATCTCACATAAAAAAAACCCCGGCTATTCAAACACGACGATCCAATATAACATATTCAGCAACACATAACATCACATGTCATCAACGTAAGTAAGTATGCATACACCAATTGTCGTCGACGTATAGCAACGACAATCGGCAATACCACTATATACTACAGTTACGGTCACAGAAAAGAAAGTGTAAAACTACAACAGTTGGAATCCGCAACCTCTTTAGACATCGCATGCCTAACCAAATGAATTCCTTAGATATCGCATGTCTAACAATTATAAACCCCGCATTTTAGTCTCATTATCGAAAACTCTTTTCAATATCAAGTCGGGCAATTCAACAAGATTCCCGACATCCTGATCGAATGCTCGTCGCAAACTTCTGTAGACGGTCGCACCCCCGACGCCGTCGATGAAGTGCACCAAGGCGGAACACTGCTGCCGCGAGCACCCGGCGATGGGGTTCTCCTACAGTCACTTGGTCGGGGCTATGGAGCGAGGCTGTCTATTAAGTTTACCCGGCGAGTATCCGCGTACGCTACGTGATTGCGACGGAATTTTGATCACATCAAAATTCCGTGGCAACCGATCAAGTGAGACTAAACTGCTATGTTTATAACATTCATTCAGTTATCTCATAACTGCTTGTGAATTCCAATTGTTGTATCACATTCCGGATAAATAGAAAATGCTAAACTTTTCGATCGAACAATCGAACACCCAAGTTTTCCCGAAACAGATCAACACATGAAATAAGTTTAAAAAATATTCACTTCGTGCCTCAGTACCAACGGTCAAGCCGTAGAAGGGTCAAGCCAACGCCTCACATGTGGCACGCCGTACTGCCCCAAACCCGAAGGTTCAAAGGGCAGTTCAAGACGGTCATATAATCGAGTTAAGGTTTGTTGTCTTCTAGAGGGTCCATTGCGTTACTTGCACTACTTAGAACGTCTTTAAACCCTGGAAAAGTCCAACAATTGGAAATTTCCCAACAGTGGAAAACTTAGGTATTTATATCCGGTCGAACTTTTTAACATATTCTAAAATTATCCGGAAAAGCACACAGACAGAATTAGACAATCCGATCGATACACCGAGTCCCCAATACAACCCAGAAAGTTCAACTCTTGAATAAATATTAAAAATTCCCAGGAAAACCAGCACTGCAAATAATTAATTACTGTGCAAAATTCGATGAACAATACGACAAAACGGCCGCGGAACCGCCGCATGAGCCATGCTCGTGACGCGGAACCGCGGCTGATTGATGGAATTATGGACTCGAATTTTACAGTAACCCTTACAATTTCCTGCTGATTTTTCTGCATATTTTTAATATAGAAAAATCCACATTTTACAAAATTGTCCAGAGAGCATGTTTAGGGTTAGGGTTTCGGTCCGATCGGATTTCTAACTCCGTCTACGCATCGCCTAAGGCTCTAGCTAGGCTCTGATACCACTGTAGGGTTCCTAGGCACACTAAGGAGGTCTCACAAGGCATCAACCATACCAATTTCAAATTTTACGGGTGCCGAGAAACCCTAATATGGATCGTTAACTAGAATATTAGGCGAACACATGCAACTAGTTAACAATTTAACTAAAAGAACGGAAATACAACCTTTGTAGATCCGGTCCTCCACCTCCATAGCTCCGCAATGAAGTCTCCTCATGATCCAAATGGAAACCCGGGCTCTAGCGTCGGCTTCATCGGAGAAATGGGCGGGCAAGGTCGTCGGTTTCATGCCGAAGATGATCTACGTCGAGGCATCACTAGATCAAGCTCCCACTTCACCAAGTCATGAAACTTGTGAAGAAAACACCCTATACTACTTGGCAAGAGGTAGAGGATAAAGAAATAGGAGGTGGGTTCACTTTAGAATTGGATTTCTTACTCAATTGCTCAAGTTGCCATTGATGGAGCAAAGTTTCTTCTTGAAGAAGAAGAAGAAGAAGATAATTATCATAAGAATAATTAGAAAAATAGGAAAAAGATTATTCTTATCATAACTATAACCATGGTTAAGTGTAGAGAGAAAACTATGGTTAAGTGAAATGATTAGAGTTAAGGATGAGACAAAATGGTCACTTTAGTCAAAGCTTCATGAAGCTTCATGAACAAACAAAGAATGCCACCATTTTTCTCATTATCATTTCCATAATAAATGAATAAATAAATAGATATAGAAATTAAAACCCTAACCATTTAAATAACCATGGTTTAATCTTTACACAAACTCAAGTGAGCATGTATCATCAAACATGATACAATCATGTGCACAAAAGTATATCACATATACAACTTGCACAATCCAAGTGAGAAAATCCATTTAAAGTGAACCAATACTAGTTAATGCAAAGTAATATATCAAATATATAATTATACATTAAATCATTAAATCAACACTTGATTTAACGATCCGGTCATATCGCATATAACCGACTAGTATCCTATGTATCGGCTTACCGAATCAATCCTTGATTCGATAACTAGGTTATATCGCATACAATCATTCGATACAATCATCGCGAGAATGGAATACGGTATCACATACACGCATTATTCTCGGTCCCGCGCATATCTCATATGCGCTCCTATTTCGTTTCGCTTGAGCCAGGAAACCTCTGTGTAGGACTCTAAAGACTCGTCAATACGCCGGCAGTGGGTGATGATCATATCAAACACCCACAAGCCGCAAGCGGTCTGCTAAACGTAACGGCCACCCGGGTATTGAGCGATCAGAAGATCGACGAGCAAGCCCGCTCACACTCCTGTGAATCCAACCAGTAACACTTACCGTACAGTCCGGTCTGATCGTCCGATCTGTCGCATATCTCGCCTAGGGGTGGTAAACGTCAGACCCCAATAGCTCGATAAGTCGTGTCGATATGAGGTATATAACAGTTCGAGAAACTACAGGTAACACTTACCAGTAAATCTCAGCAACCCTGGCCAGGGATTTCCGGTTATAGCCAATCGAACACAGCGCAACATCAACCCCCTATACCGGGAGAGACGAATCCCCTCCTATCGCTCATTGCCTCCATGTGATTCGGGACTGTACCCAAAAACCACCGTTTTGCACGCCCTCTTGGACGTGGTAAGATGGAAATCAAAGCACAGTGGGAACCACACAAGACTCTATGACGATCTCGGGTCAACAGACTACTCTGTACCAATGTCACCAGAGAACTGCCATCTGACGTAAGGTATAATACCATCTGGGAGTTCTCGGCGAGTCCGTCCAGTGTACCCAGTCTCCACTGAGCACCCGTATATCATCTCTGATGTCAAACACCAATGGATATGGGATCATCCATCGCCCATCTGTATGGGTCGAGAAGGTATACGCTAGTCTACTCTGGTATATCGATGCCCCATCTCGATACACCCACGACTAGGGACTTTGAAGGATGTACTTATAGACTACCATGTCCCCACTAGTATGATCTGCATCACAGTCCAGGTAGTCAAGTACACATCCTAAGGGCTTTACCAACATGTAACAGAGAGACAATCAGTGTACACGTTAAGGTAAAGATCAACCAGATAGCATACTATCATGTCGAGCAAGAAAGTCCTCCCTATATATGTCCAAGCATCCACTACAATATACATCCTATGTATAGTAATGGCCTCTAGGGCATACATATAACTAACAATTTCTTAGTGTTTAACACTAAATTAAACCCCTGTTAACAGAGATTAAGATTAACTCCCTTAGTGTTCAACACTAAATTAAAATCTCTGTCACCAGTGTTTAACACTGATTATTCTTAGTGTTTAACACTAATTTGAGATCTCTGATGCTAGTGTTTGACACTGGTTTGCTCTAGTGTTTAACACTAATTTGAACCCCCTGTTGCTGGTGTTTAACACCAACTGTCTTTTAGTGTTAAAACACTAACTTGTTCCCAGTGTTCAACATTGCTGGTCTTTAGTGTTTAACACTAACCTTAGCCCAATTGGTTAAGTGTCTAGAGACAAAGCCTCTCATGCATCAACAGGAAGCCAATATTCTAAGCATGATTGGACTTAGCCCAAGATAGCCATAAGTCCTCAATTCAAACTTAACTGGGCTGATGGGCTCATAACATAATTAACTGGTCCTGGTCCTAAACTGGGTCAAGGACTGTTTAATCCATTTTGGTTTAAAGGGTACATCTCTTCACTCCTTTGATATTTGGCGTTGTAATTCCTCAACATCTTCAAAGAGGTGACGGGTTCCGATGACCATACATTAATACGGACTGTGGGGTCCTTAAACTCATGGACTATGAGGTCCTTAACCTTGACCGAGATGTCTTAAAACTAACATCGGACTGTGGGGTCCTTAAACCCATGGACTACGACGTCCTTAACCTTGACCGAGATGTCTTAAAACTAACAACGGACTGTGGGGTCCTTAAACCCATGGACTATGACGTCCTTAACCTTGACCGAGATGTCTTAAAACTAACTTTAGACTGTGGAGTCCTTAAAATCCATGGACCATAACGTCCTTAACCTTGACCGCAACGTCTTAAAACGAACATTGGACCGCAATGTCCTTAAACTACCTATGGACCGCAATGTCCTTAAACTACCTATTGACCGCAACGTCACTAAACTAAATAACAGGGCTCCCTTAATTGCTCTATTGTTGGATCTAAACGATCCCGTTAAGTCGATCTTAGTCTAAAAACTAGACTAACGTGTCCTTAACAAATGTTTAAGTTGATCTTAGTCTCAAACAAGGCTAACGTATCCTTAAACCCAAACCCCCAAACCCAAATCTAAGATAATACGGATTTGGACTAGTCCACGCCCTACGGGCGATGACATAACTCAGTCTCCGTATACAATCCACGGGCAACTAAACACAAAATAAACACACACGACACGAAGTGACCATTTGGAGAAGGAGAAAGTGGTTACCGCAGTTGTTCCCCTTCGAATGGCGGCGCACAAGACTGCGAAGTCCTGACGCTGAAATTCAGGGCAGATGCTATTTGGTTTTATCCGTCCACCTCTCCGAAGATGCCAAGTTGATTTATGGCACCGTGTATCGGAGGTTTAGACGGATGCGACCGATGTAGCAGACTTCGTCAGATTCCCCCTCGCTAGAGGGGTTTTTTATTGTAGGGACGCTCTTCCCTGCAGGCGCAAGCCCCTGCAGTTAATTACGCTACCGCATCGCGGTAGCCACTTTCTCCTTCTCCAGAATTTCACTTCGTATCGTGTGTGTTTGTTTTGTTTGTGGTTGCCCGTGGATTGTATACGGTGACTGAGTAATGCCGTCGCCCGTAGGACGTGGATTAGTCCAAATCCGTATTTACTTAGATTTGGGTTTGGTGTTTTTAGTTTAAGGATACGTTAGCCGTATTGAGGTTAAGATCAACTTAAACGTTTGTTAAGGATACGTTAGTCCCGTTTGAGACTAAGATCAACTTAACATAGTGATCCATTTAATATATGGCCGTCAGGACTCATCACCTCTCTAATATCGTTGAAGGATTACAACGATAGGTGTCAGAGGAGTTCAGAGATGTACCCTTGAACCAACGTCGATTTAGAGTTTTATAGTACATTTGAATGTTTAACGATACGTTAGCCATGTTTTGGGCTAAGATCAATTTAAACGGGACCGTTTAGATCCGGCAAAAGAGCATTTGGGGGCTCTATTGTTCCAGTTTAGGGACGTAGTGATCCATGTTCCAATTTATGGACGTGGTAGTCCATGTTCCAGTTTAGGGACGTGGTGGTCCATCGCCAGTTTAGGGACGTGGTGGTCCATCGCCAGTTTAGGGACATTTCGGTCCGTCATTCCCATTTAGGGACGATTTTTAGTTTAAGGATGTCTCGGTCCGATATTAGTTTAAGGACGTCTCGGTCCGATATTAGTTTAAGGACGTCTCGGTCCACGAGTTTAGGGACCCCGCAGTCCATTTTCATGTATGGTTGTTAGGACCCGTCACCTCTTTGACGTCGTTGAGGAATTACAACGATGGGTGTCAAAGGAGTTCGGAGATGCACCCTAGAACCGGATGTAAATTGATTTAGGGGAGCAATCTTGCTCAGTCAATTTAATTTGAGGACTTACGGCCACGATTGGGCTAAGTCCAATTGAAAAATGTTCAACACTTTTGTTTTGGGCCTGTACTAGGTCTTGGCCCATTTTTAAATAATGCATTGCATTATTTTCTATTTTTGTTTGGGCTCTGCCCATAAAGATTGCAGAGCATCAATTTATTTTGGGCTCTGCTCAAAACAGAGTATCAATTTAAATTGGGCTCTGCCCTTTTATTGCATTGCAATTTATTTAGGCCTATTAGGTCTTTTTGACTTGGGCCTGGCCCTTTAAGGAATGCATTGCATTTGTCAGGCGCTTTGTGCCAATCAGGGAGCGCAAGCTTTTGTGGTGGCGACACGTGTCACGCGAGCGCAGTGCGCTGCGCTGATGTGCTGCGCATGCGCTGCTGACACGTGGCGCTAATCCAGGAGCGCAACAGCACAATTTGGAAGTGCAAAGCACTACGAATCTTTTAGATTCGAGAACAGAAGTGCAAAGCACTGTTTGATTTCTTGATCTGATTTAGATCAAAGAAAAAGATAAGTTTTTTCCTTATCTTAAAGAACCAAAGGTTCATAAAAAGTGCAAAGCACTATTTTTATTTTATTTATTTATTATTTATTATTATTATTATTTTTTGTTAAAGATCATTGATCTTGTTTTTAGATCAATGATCTGCTCATAAGAGAAATTCTTCTTCTTTTAAAGGTTTTTACCTTATTTTTTGTTCTTGAAAAGTTCTTCAGAGTTCTCTCTCTCTTTTTTTTTTAGAAAATGTTCATGACTTTGAATTGAGGCTTAGGGTCCTTTTTATAGTGCCCATAAATTAGTTAATTTGTTAAAAAGATCTTTCTCTGAGTGATTTGTGGAATTTTCCCCACCGTTGGATTTTTGATCCAAGGGCTTCTGTTTTACAGAAGAAAATCTTCTTGTTTTAACAAGAACAGAAAAGATCTCTTAGAAATTTAATTCTGTTTAGCGCAGATGACCCAGCGCGTGACACGTGTCATGCAGCGCAAAGCGCAGCGCAGCTGCGCTAGCGCATCTGCGCTGACACGTGGCGCGCAGCGCAAAGCGCAGCGCATCTGCGCTGACACGTGTCGCGCAGCGCAGTGCTTGCGCAACTGAAGCGTTGCTTCAATTAACTTTTAAAACAGAGCTTTGCTCTGATTGGGTGCGCTGCCTTGGGCGCTGCACTGATGCGTCTGCGCCAGTCACGTGGCGCGTTGCGCCCGGGATTTGAAGCGTTGCTTCAAAATTTTGAATTTTGAATTTCAACAGAGCTTTGCTCTGATTGGGGGAAATAAATGCCCCCCCCCCCCGCCGCTGCGCTTACGTGGCCCCAGTCGTGAGCGCAACGGTGGCAGAATTCCAACCGCCGCGGCAACTTTGGAAGTTAAAGAGGCGCTTGATACCTATAAATAGGACCTTTGGTTCCCCACAGATGCTTATCATCTTTCAGATTTTTATTTTCAAAAAACTTCAGAGCTTTGCTCTTGCCTTCAAGAACTCCAGAGCTTTGCTCTCCTTTCCAAAGTTTTTTCAGAAAAACTTTAGGTAAAATTAATTTAATTCAAATCAAATTAATTAATCTTAACCAAAGAGCTTTGCTCTCACAAATCTTTTGATCTAAAGAGATCCCCATTGGGGTTTCATAAACAGAGCTTTGCTCTCAAACACTTATAGATCTGCAGAGATCTTGTTCGTGGGTTTTAACCCATGAACAGAGCTTTGCTCTCAAGTAATTTAGTCCTCCGTGTATATTATTTTTCTTTTATCGCTAATCTTCCTGTGGTATTTCCTCCAGGCATAATGGCGGCGCGTCTATACAGTTTGCACGAGTTCATCACCTATGACGATATCCGCGCACAGGGCCGTCATCAAAACCAGGAGTTTACGGACGCCCAGTGTGCGGAGGTCATGGATCGCCTCAATGCAAGCGGTGGTTGGCTACTTCCTCGTCGTTCAGCTCTCTTGAAGGTCGTGTTGGGAGTAATATGGAGAGCACTTCCAGGTCTTCACGAGGCCCTACCGCTCAATACGTTGAATGATGCCGAAGACAAGGTGCATTCAGTGTACCTGACGGGGCTAATCTCGAAGAAACGGCGGGACAACCTCATTGACATCCTACATCAAATCTTCCAGCAGACGACGATAGTTGCTGCTTATCGAAGGCCAGGAGGGCTTGCCGAGGATCTTGACACACAGGAGCGCGAGAGGCTGCGCATAAGAATAATTAGAAAGGCCAGAAGAACTCTGGATAGCCTTACTTTTGAATTCCTTAATCTGTGCCCCGGATCTGAGGTTATACCGTTGTAATAATTTGAATAATATTTCTTATTCATTGCTTTTATGATTGTAAGAATTTTTGGCAATATGAATGGAAACTTTTTTATTTTAGCTTGTCTTATTTCTCGTCCTGAGTCTTCTGCCCATGCATAAATGAGTACGTCTCGAACGCTTGATCAAATGTAAATCGGATGTTTTTTTCTGTCATTTTTTTTCTTTTCTTTCTTTTATTATCAGCATGTCACCTTAGTAACCATGGTTGACGGATAATAGAGCACGCATCTTGACATTCTTAAGAAATAGCGATGGCTTAGGCCGCAGGTTCAGATCTGCTGCCTATGACTTTTCAACTCTATAAGCCGTGAGGGTCTCATAGAGATTTTTCTCCCTACGGATCGAGAGGATCTCGTAGGTGGTTTTTTTCTCCTTAGGAATCGTGAGGATTCCTAAGTGTGGTTTTCTCTTATAAGTCGTAAGGATCCTATAAGAGAATTTTTCCCTCTTATGAGTCGAGAGGACCCGTAAGCGGTTGTTTTCCTCCTTGTCGAAGCTCGATTTTGGAGAGTGAGACCCGTGAATAGTATGCAAGAGACCGTTTTAGATCGACTTGTAGGGTCCCATTGTTCAGTAAGCAAGTTTTTTTTAATCCCTGCTGCCTGAGGCTTCATCTTGCAAGTTGAGACGAATCGGGAATTTCCCGCGGAGACACTGGTTTCTCTGCGAGCCGACGCGAATCAGGAGGCTCTCATCAAGGATTATTTGTCTCTTTAAGTTGAAAGATTTGCTAAGGTTTATTTGTTTTCTTAGCGCCAAGGATTATTTGTCTCCTTGGTGTTGTCACGGATCGAGAATTTCCCGCGGAGACGCTGGTTGTACTGCGAGTCGACGCGCATCAGGAGGCTCTCGTCAAGGATTATTTGTCTCCTTGAGTTGAAGGGTTTGCTAAGGATTATTTGTCTCCTTAGCGCCAAGGATTATTTGTTTCCTTGGTGTTGACACGGATCGAGAATTTCCTGCGAAGACGCTGGTTGCTCTGCGAGTCGACGCGCATCAGGAGGCTCTCATCAAAGATTATTTGTCTCTTTGAGTTGAGGGATTTGCTAAGGATTATTTATCTCCTCAGCGCCAAGGATTATCTGTTTCCTTGGTGTTGACACGGATCGAGAATTTCCCGCGGAGACGCTGGTTGCTCTGCGAGTCGACGCGCATCAGGAGGCTCTCGTCAAGGATTATTTGTCTCCTTGATTTGAAGGGTTTGCTAAGGATTATTTGTCTCCTCAACGCCAAGGATTATTTGTTTCCTTGGTGTTGACACGGATCAAGAATTTCCCGCGGAGACGCTGGTTGCTCTGCGAGTCGACGCACATCAGGAGGCTCTCGTCAAGGATTATTTGTCTCCTTGAGTTGAAGGGTTTGCTAAGAATTATTTGTTTCCTTAGTGCCAAGGATTATTTGTTTCCTTGGTGTTGACATGGATCGAGAATTTCCCGTGGAGACGCTGGTTGCTCTGTGAGTCGACGCGCATCAGGTTTTTCTTCGGAGTTGAGATGGATCATCAAGATCTGGCTTCGTTTTCTGGGGGAGCCTGTTGGGAAAGTATGGTTCCCTCTTCGTTTTGCACCCTTGGATTGTATACAGGGATCGATGTGATCTTAACTGTAGGGCCAGAGTTTTATCATTTCTTCTTTTCTCTTTTTTTTTATTTTATTTCCGCAATGCTCTATCATTTCAGCTTTTATATCGCGAAAATCGCGATTGCACAATCATTTCGGCTATTTTTCGCGGTGCCCAATCATTTTGGCTGTTTATTTTATTTTTACTCGCTGCTTTTTATTGCGAGTTGCCCAATCATTTCGGCTATTTCGCATGCATACATTTTACTTGCTGCTTTTTTATTGCAAGTTGCCCCATCATTTCGGCTATTTCGTATGCATGTGCGGCCTACTGGCTTTTCGCCGTAAACCTGAAATTGGACACCGATTTCGGCATCAGCATCGTTACAACTGGGATATTTCCAGGAGCGAATCATTATCTGCCTCTGTCGATGTCGAACAAAGGTGGCTTAGCGACCAGGGTTAGGGTCCTGTCGACTAAGGCTTTGACTTCATGAGCCGTAAGGGTCTCATAAAGTTATTTCTCCTTACAAGTTGTGAGGATCTTATAGGTGTATTTTCTCCTCAGGAATCGTGAGGATTCCTAAGTGTTTGTTCCTCTGTAAGTCGTAAGGATCCTACAGGAGGGTTTTCTCCCCATAAATCGAGAGGATTTACAAGGGTTGTTCACCGTGCGATCATATCCCCAGTCTCGGATGGGACTTGATTAGGGAAATGTTTATTCGCGTCCGTGGATTGTATACAAGGGTCAGTGTTGAGCCACTTGTAGGGCAGTATCGAAAGTTGTGGGGGTTTCTTAAGCACAGGTTTAGGTCTCTGTATGTTAAGACTTTCAAATTATGAGCCGTGAGGGTCCCATAAGAGAGTTCTCCTTACGAGTCGTGAGGATCTCGCAAGTGTATTTTCTCCTTAGGGATCGTGGGGATCCCTAAGTATGTTGCTCCCTTGTGAGTCGTAAGGATCTCACGCGGGTGGTTTCTCCTTACAAGGTCGAGAGGACCTTGTAAGTGCCTTTTAACGAGGTTGCGCCCTTTCGGGTTTTCACAAACACTCGCCGGTAGTCCTACTGTTTTTACTCACGGAGCCCTTTCGGGTTTTCATCCGTGCCCATCTTGTTTATGGACATACCGTTTTTTTTATTCTTTTTTTTTATTTTCTTTTTCTTTCTCTCTCTCTTTTTTTTTACGAGGTCGCGCCCTTTCGGGTTTTCACGAATACTCACCGGTAGCCCTGCTGTTTTTACTCACGGAGCCCTTTCGGGTTTTCATCCGTGCCCTTTTTGCTTATGGACATACCGTCTTTTTTTTATTATATTATTATTTATATATATATATATATATATATTTTTATCCCGTCAGCCTAAGGATGCCGCGGTAGTAGTTTAAAGACGTTTCGATCTGCTATTAGTTTAAGGACGTTTCGGTCCGCTATTAGTTTAAGGACATTTCGGTCCATTGTGGAGAAGGCTGGCTATTGCTTACAAAGTTTGATCTTAGGAAGATAGCGAGAGGACATAGTCGTCGTCATCTATCATTGACCTAGACTGTGGCTCATTAAGCGTAGTATTTCTTAAGGAAGCGACCGTTAATTGGCCTAAAGGGCCTTGCACCGTGCATATCCATGAGTAGATAGGCCCCACCCTGGTAGACCTTATCTATGATGTACGGGCCTTCATAGTTTGGCTCGAATTTTCCCCGCTTGGCGCGATTGGGGATCATAGGCCTTTTGACTACCAGCACGAGTTCGCCCTGGCGGAACGTCCTCGGCCGGGTCAGTCTTTCATATGAGCGCGTCATCTTTTCTTTGTAAGCTTCTAGATTTTGTTGCGCTATGAGCTGGGTCTCATCAAGGGCGTCAAGCTCTTCAAACCGAAGGTGAGCATTTTCTTCATTCGTCAGCTCGTAATGGACTGCCACTCGCAGAGAGGGTAACTCTATCTAGAGGGGGAGTACTGCCTCGGTACCGAATACCAACGCGTATAGCGTTGTGTTTGTGGCTGTCTTGACCGTGGTTCGATACGCCCAAAGAGCTTCTTGCAGTCTCTCATGCCAGTCCTTCTTATTTCGGGACACTGTTTTCTTCATGATCTTCGTCAAGGTTTTATTGAAGGCTTCGGCTAAACCATTAGCTCACGGATTATAGACTGAGGAACATCTCCAGTCTATATTATGCTGCTGCGCGAAGCGGCTGATTTTGTGGCTTTGGTAGGCTGGCCCGTTATCGGAGATAATCCGTCTCGGAGTTCCAAACCGATATATGACGTGCGTCTTGAAGAAATAGAGGATATTCTCCGTCTTCACTTCCCTCAACGGTACTTCTTCTGCCCATTTGGAGAAGTAATCAGTCGTCGCCAGGATGAAACGATGCCCACTAGACGATGCTGGTTCGATGGGGCCGACTATGTCAGTTCCCCATATCTCGAACGTCCAGCTAGCCACCGTTGGATGTAATGGATTTGGATGTTGGTGGATGAAGTCCCCATGGATTTGGCATGAGTGACATTGCTTCGCATATTCGAGGCAATCCTGAATCATCATGGGCCAGTAGTAGCCCATTCGTTTAGTTTTTAACTTCATCTTTGGGCCCGCTTGGTGAGAACCACAGATTCCGTTATGAACTTCCTGAACGACTTTTTGTGCTTCATCAGGTCCTAAGCATCTCAGCCACAGAGAATCGAATGACCTCTTGTATAGAGTATCATTGACGAAGGCGAAAGACAGAGCTCGTTTCATGAGTTGATGTCTTGTGGACGCTTCTTCGGGTATTCGGTGGGACTTAAAGTAGTCTATAAAGACTTCCCTCCAATCCTCAACCTTTTCTCGTTCTTTTATTTGTAAGGTCGTCTGTTCAGTCACTCCCTTTTCTTCGGATGATTCCAGAGATATTTCTGCTGGGGCGAGCACTCGACGGCTTTGTACCATGATTTTAACGTCATCGAGGTTCTCGTCAGCCAGTTCTTTAGCAAGCTTAGCTAACGCGTCCGCTTTGCTATTTTCCGCACGTGGTATGCTTTCCAAAGTATAGGAGGGGATTTGGGTTAGCAGTTGTTGCACCCTTTCACCGTACTTCACCAACTCCGGTTTGCACGTTTGGTAGTTGCCGTTTATTTGACTAACGACTAGTTGGGAGTCCCCATATATGAGGAGGTTTTCAATTCCCATATCGATGGCGATCTCGAGGCCTGCTATCAAAGCCTCGTATTCGGCTTCGTTATTCGTCCTCGGCTCTGTTAAGGAGAAAGAAAAGCGCATTATCCCTCCTTGCGGGGTCACGAAGATGAGGCCTAATCCTGATTTGATCATTGGCGTACTTTGTTTGCGCTTTTTCACGGAGGACGCTCCATCGAAATAAAGTTCCCATCGGGTATCACCACCGTCGATCGCATCAAACGCATGTTCGTCCGGCAAATCACAATTTAAAGGAGAACCGGCAGGTATTGGATGCTCAGCAAGGAAGTCGGCGATAGCTTGGCCTTTCACTGCCTTGAGAGACTGATAGGTTATTGAAAACTCCATCAAGAGCAGGGCCCATTTAGCGAGTCTCCCTATCAATATGGCCTTTGACATCAAATATTTGAGGGGGTCCACCTTTGATATAAGACGGACTTAATGCGCCAACGCATAGTGCCGGAGTTTCGTTATCGCGAAGATCAATGCCAGGCAGTGCTTTTCGATAGGGGAGTAATTGCTTTCTGCCCCCAGGAGAACTCGGCTTAAATAGTAGAGCGCTCTCTCCTTCCCCTGGTCGTTTTCTTGTGCCCATAATGCGCCTAAAGAACCTTCGAGGGCGGTCGTGTAAAGAATGAGAGGCTTCCCCTTAATCGGAGCAGCTAACACTGGAGGGTTCTGCAGGTACTGCTTGATCTCATCCAGTGCGCCTTGGCATTTGTGATCACAGATGAATGGAGTTCCTTTCTTCATCAGGTGACTGTAAGGGCGACACTTGCCAGAGAGGTTGGCTATAAATCGCCGAATATATGCGAGCTTTCCTTGGTGAGACCGCAGCTGTTTGAGAGTTCTCGGCGGAGGCATTTCCATAATCGCCTTGATCTTGGACGGATCTATTTCGACGCCTCGGTGTCGGACGATGAACCCCAGGAATTTGCCCGAGGAAACCCCGAATGCACACTTAAGAGGGTTCATCTTCAAATTGTATTGTCGAAGGCGTCGAAATACAGTTTTTAGATGCTCGAGATGTTCTTCGTATGATTTTCTCTTAACCACAAGGTCATCGATATAGCACTCGACGATTTCATGTATAAGGTCGTCGAAAATCTTCGTCATAGCCCTCTGATAGGTGGCACCGGCGTTCTTTAGGCCGAAGGGCATTACCTTGTAACAAAATATTCCCAAAGGAGTTCGGAAAGCCGTATGTTTCTGGTCTTCAGGATGCATTTTTATTTGATTATACCCTGATGAGCCGTCCATGAAGGAGAAAACCTCATGCGTGGACGTATTGTCTATCATCAGTTCGGTGACTGGTACCGGGAAGTCATCCTTTGGGCAAGCTTTATTGAGGTCCCGAAAATCCACGCATATGCGCACCGTCCCATTTTTCTTCATCACCGGGACGATGTTGGCGATCCATTCAGGGTATTGAACCTCCTGGATAAAGCCAGAGTCGATTAGCTTTTTGACCTCGGCATTGATGCTCATTTCAATCTCGAGCCGCATTCTTCTCGGCGCCTGTTTGACTGGCTTGATGTCCGGGGATATCGCCAATTTGTGTACGGCAACTTCTGGATCTAGTCCTGGCATCTCGGAATAGTTCCATGCGAAGCAATCTTTATGTTGTACAAGGACGTCTTTCAACGCAGCCACCCTTTCTTCAGATAGTAGCTCGCTGACAAATATCGGTCGCGGGTCGTTCACCGTCCCCAACTCAATTTTCTTGAGGTTATCTGCAGTGGTATGTATTCCATCCTCCAGTTCTTTTGGAGCTGGCGGAAATTCTGAGATCACCTCATCATTGCTGTTTTCGAAGCACCAGGGAAGGCTGTCCATGTTCTCAGACTCTTCTTTTAGTATTGTTATCATGTGACAAGTGCGAATCCGCTTCCAATCCCAGTGTGGAGTCGGTTCTGTTCTTGTGGCTTTGGGTTCGTGCTTCTGTGGCGGCGCTACCCTCCAGTTGTCAGACAAAGCGAATTTGCCAAGCTGATACTGATCTTCAACCCAATTCTTGAAGGTAAAGCAATCTTCAAGCGGATGCCCTATTACTCGGTGGTAAGAGCAATAATTTGGGTTGGAGACTTCGCCTGCTTGCTCAGGGTTTTTAGACTCCGGCAGTGTAAGCATTTGATGTTTTAGGGCAACACCAAGTATTTTCCTCGTCTTGTTCCGAAGAAACGAGTATGCTCGACCCATTTTCTTCATGAGGGATATCTCAATAATGCTCGACTCCCGTGTGCGTGTTTTCTTAGCCCTGCTTTGTTGTTGTTGAGCGCCTTTTTGGCCTTTCGACTTGTTTCTGCCTCCGCGTCAAGCCCTTTTTATAACAGGTTGACTGGGGGCAGCATTTTCGTCTTTTACGGCCTGTTGAAGGAGGCGTTGCGTTTTGGCTTTCTCATAGATTGCCATTTCGAGGTTGTGATCATCTCGGAATTTTTGACCAGCTTCCCTTATAAGATTGTCCACTTGTTCTTCGAACGACAGACTGGGCACTTTTCATCAGGAGCTTTTACTAGTTCAGGATTAGTGTCCTCCCATTGAGCATCCGCTTCTTCATCGAAATTATGCACGACGTAACAGTCGCGGAGCAGCTCTTGTTTCCTGGAGCGAATGTATCCGAGCCCGATCGTCTCCATCCTCCCATTAGGTAGCTTGTGCTGAGTTTCGGGAACGTTCCAGACCCTGTCATAGAATTTGGCATTTCTAACGGTCTGTTTGAAGGGTATCCCTTGGCGCTTCAGCAGCCTCTTCAAGCCTTCTGTATAATATCTGGGTAGACGGATGGGTTGAAGCCTGTCTAGCGTTGGATTTGCACCATGCCAGATTTCTTTCTCCACTTTGTTTTCTTCAGAGCGGTAGAATAGAATTGTCCTTTCGCCTTTTCGCCTGGGAGGGACATAGAACGTCCGCAGTTCCTTTATACTGTATGTATCGAGCGCATCCAGTTCTTTATAATGTTTAAGCGGCACCATAGCTATTTGCAGACTTTGCTCTTCATCAGCAGAAGCTCGTATTGAAAGCCGAGCAAGGAATACAGCATGGACTTCATCCTCCGAATCGCTACCAAAAGTCAACGTAGGAGCGGATGGTCCTGGCTTGGTGTATTGGGGCGGACCCGAATAAATTATATCCTCTTCCTCCTCGGTGTCACTGCCGAAGACAGGGATGGTTGCGTTAGTTTTGTTCTCCGGCTTATGACACTTTTCCGTGTCTTCGAAACTCGGCAAGAAGTATTTGGCATCTTCATACTTGCGAACTTCATTCACGGAGAATGGATTTAATTCTCCCACCACGGTGTACTCAAGGCCATCCCTGCAGTATTTCATACACCGATGCTGTGTAGAAGGGATGATATTGTACTCGTGTAACCATGGTCGGCCGAGCAGAGCATTGTAGCATGTCTTGGCATCTATAACATGGAATTTAATGTCTGTGACGAGCAACCCGAAGCGCAGCGTCAATATTACAGATCCAAGAGTTTTTGATGATTGGGAATCGAATCCGGAGATGGTGATCTGGTCTCGGGCGAGGTGTTGGACACTCATACAGATTTCCTTTAACACCCGCACATTGAGTAGATTAACAGACGATCCGTTATCGACCAAGATTTTGCTTATCTTTATGTCATGGCAATAACCCGAGACATAAAGGGGACGATTGTGTTCGCACGTCCCGAGGAGAAGGTCCTCATCGCCAAAAGCAACATCGGCTGTGTGCACCTCTTCCAGTTCATCCTTCATCTTTTCTTCGGCTAGGAAGGCTTGGAACTGCTCTGGATCTTGTAGTGCCTTAATCAACGAATCGCTTGCCTCTTTTGATAGTAGCAGGGAATCAAGAATGCTGAGCTGGGAGGGTAGCTTCCTCAGATGCGCTAAAACGTTGTAATGCACCTTATTTCTTTTTGGCGCGTTCTTGGCAGTTAGCTCCTCCGCAACTTGGTCATCTAAAGCAATATCCTCAGAGACCTTCTCCTTCCCTTTATCTTTCTTGTTTAAGGGTCCGAGATTCTTTTCAGGTAGCGTCCGATTGCGCAACTGGATATTTTCGCAAATCTTCGGTTCTTCTTCTTTTTCCGAAGTAGACTCTTTGAAGAGAGGGCCAAGCTCCAACTCCTCATCAGAATCGCTCCCGAATGTAAGCATTTGTGATCTTCCGGCGTCAACCATGCAGCAACCACCGGTAGTTCTGTTAAGCCCTTTGATCGTTCCGTTCTGCTCTCGGCGAGTCTTGTGCTTTTCCCGCTTAAACTGTTGCCGGTGAGCAACATATCCTTGCCACCATCTATCGAAACCTTTGCACTCTTCAGTGGGGTGCGACACCTTCCGATGATACAAGCAATAGGAGGGGTGGCTTTCCACTTCACCAGTAACGCTTCCCTCGGAGGATGGTAGCTTCATACCCATTGAGACGGCTTTAGTAAACCTCATCCTCATTTTGAATTTGATTTTATCCGCAGTGGGTGTATTTTGCTCCTGCGGGAGTATCTCAATTTTTTCGCCAAGGCGCTTGCGTTTGGCTCTTTCGAATATAATCGCCTCGCGCTCCCGATCAGCTTTGCTTTTTAAGAAAACTTGATTAAGGAATGCGTCAATTACTTCATCCGATATCCCCATAATTTTTGGTTCAGGATCTGCCTCCAGCGTTTCAGTACGAGGAGTCTCCTCGTCGTTTATGAACGAATGGGAAATCACATGACAGTTCGCCACATATTCCTCGGATTCATCCGACGAACTACCTCCCTCATCTTCCTCTTGAAAGACGTGGTTGAGGAACTCTTGAAACATAATGGGAGTCCGTGCCTTTTGGTTGTATTCCTCCAGCGCGTCAATTTGCTTTTGCAAGTCCATGCGCTCGTCATTAGGCTTCACGGGTTTCTTTGACTTCTTTTTCTTCTTCTTTGAAGATTTTGACGGCTGATTGTGAACGCTTGGGCCACTTCCATCAATCTTTTGAGTTGGACGAGGCTTCAACATCCCTTCAATAATTCGCGGCTCTAATGGGTTCTTCCATTTGATTGCCGGGCATGTTTGAAGATCATTTAGCATCTTCTTCGTTTTGGCTGATAATACCACCTCCCAAGGGGCTTCTTCAACGACGGAGCATATTGCCCCCGGCGTATTCATTCCTTTAGAGGTATGGGGCTGCGGTGGATTCACCTTCCATTTATCAGACAATGCGAATTTGCCCTGTCTGTACTGGTCTTCAAGCCAAATTTTGAAGACGTAACAGTCCTCGATTGGATGACCCAATACCCGATGATAAGGACAGTAGTTGGGCTCATTGACGTCACTTGGTTGTGACGAGCATTTTGGCTCAGGCAGGTTTATGAGTCGGTTGCGTAACGCCAACTCGAATAACCTTCTCGTTTTATCTCGGGGGAACGAGTAAGAATGTCCCATCCTATCCTCCAGGGATACGTATGGGCGCATATTATTTTGACGAATGACCGGCTTTGGGATGTTCGGCTGTTGCTGAGCATTAGCGACAACAATCGCTTTCCCCTTTCCCTTCTCGCTTCGGGAGTCCGGCTTTGGAAGAGGAGGCTTATGGCCCATTTGATCCATTTGCGCCAGCTTGTCGATTAGCGCCTGGAATGTGGTCGGCTTGAAGAACATCATAAATTGCGAGATGGTTGCTTGCGGATCGAGGGTTCCCACAAACATTCCCACTGCGGGAGCTTCTTCTATACGCTGCTCGCATTTTGACCATAAATTACGCCACCGTATAGCGTATTGGATCCATGTTTCGCTCGGTTTTACCCTGGCGTTAATCAATGCCGTTATCGGGGTGCGCTCGTTGGCACTCGCGAAACGTTGGGTAAACAGCAATTCCATCTCTGCGAAGGTCTTGATAGAGTCGTTCGGGATTTCAGAGTACCACTCGAAAGCCGTATCTGAAAAACTTCCAACAAACTGGCGAAGCAAAAGCTTGTCATCACCGCCGGTGTTGCTGCAGAGTACCCTGAACTGGGCAACATGCTGGTGAGGATTGCCAGTCCCCTTGTAGACATGGAACTTGGGAATTGTGTAACCCGGCGGGTACTTGATTTGGTCGTACCGGCTTGGATATGGCCGCCCCGTTTTTACGACCTGGCCGGCTGCTTCAGTCGAATGATGAACCCGTATTTGCTGGGCTATGTACTCGTCCAAATCAGTTTTAGAGATTGTGTCCTCTTTAGCCGTTGACAGAGCTGATGGAGGATTTGATGTCTCTCCCCTATCATCTCCAAGGACGATCGGAGGCTTTTCAGCCGGGGGATCTTGTTGTATCATCATCCCTATCATATCTTGGAAGAGAAGGCCCATACGCTGTATGTTGGCTGCTTGTTCAGCAGCCTCTTTGTCCTTCTTCTCCAATATTCGGCGAAGGAACTCGGCATCAGTCTCTTGTTCCTAACGTTCATCCGAGGACGTTTCAGGGTTTTCTTTTGGCCCTGTAAGTGCAGCCATAGCGTTCATCATCTCTTGGAGCTTCTGCTGTTGCTCTTGGGCCTTGGTTACCGACCGTGTAAGCGGTCTATGACCTGTGGATGCACGGCTGTCTTCTTTTCCCGATGCCATGTAAACCGTATGAACCGTTATGCCCCCTGACTTGGGGCGTTTAAGTTCATCATTTTTAACATTTGCCGCTAACGCGGGGGTTTTCTCTGGCCTCCTTCTTTTGTGGGCCGTTGAAGTTGAAGGGGCCGTTGAAGTGGGCGTCCTAGCGACTGCTGTCCCCTGCTGTTTAAAGAGACAGTCCTTTTCTTTTTCCATCTTCGCCTTTTTTCTGTTGGCGAGAGTGGTCCCCTTCAATCACGGAGTCTTGAACCCTCCGCCAAACTTTATAAATTTTTGAAGACAGCCGTTGAGGGGGCTGTTCCTGCTTTGTTTCCGTAACTCTCTCCATAGGTTGAGGAGATCTTTTCAATGTAGCGGTTGGAGAGTTCTTTCGCACCCTCCTCAGCAACTCAAAACTATTCCCAGTTGGAACAGCAGCGTTGACCTCCACCACTGGAGCCGGTGGAGTTATTCCTGAGGGGGAGTTGCCCCCTGCCTTCCTTACTTGTTGCTAATAGCGACGTCGAGCATGACGAGCCGTTGGGATTGGCTCGGAGATAGAATCAATTTCTTTTTGTCCCTTGTTCAGGTATGGGGCTGTTGCCGGTGTCAGCCTGTTAAAGACTGATGTCTTCTGAGCAGCAAGAGTAGGAGTGGGAATCGTCAGTCTTGAAAAGACTGACTCTTTGACGGGAGAAGCCGCCTTAACGACTTCCGGAGCAGCGGCCGTTGTCCTCCTTGGGACAGCCATTTTAGAGTTCCTGGGCTTCTTAGTGGGCCCGCAGGAGTTTCGGCCCAATCTGAAGAAAACCGAGGCACTGGTATTGGGCGACCCGTTGAGAGGGGCCGCAGTAACTGAAAGTCGATCGAAGACCGACTTCTTAGGAGCTTCCTGTACGGGCACGGGGGTGCTAAAGCTTGTTGGTGGCAGCATAGTTCCAAAAAACAACCCCGTGGTGGCTTGAGTAATCTGCTCCACAGGCATGGTGAACAGAGAGGCCGCTTGGGGCCCGTAGGTTATGCTCCCAGTTGAGGCCGGACACGAACTGCAGCCGCAGTTGGAGCACTTCGAACAGGTTGAGGCCATCGATGCTTGATTTCTCTTCTGCACCAAGCAAGAGACCAAATCTTAGTAACTTGAAAATCCGAAGGCAACCATTTAACAAACCGCGATTGGTTCGCGAAGACGACACACGAAGTGAGGAGTGGAAAGAGGAAAAGGTCCCACCGGGCGTGCCAGAATCTGTTCCCCTCCGAATGGCGGCGTACAAGACTGCGAAGTCTTGACGCTGAGATTCGGGGCAGATGCTATTTGGTTTTATCCGTCCACCTCTCCGAAGATGCCAAGTTGATTTATGGCACCGTGTATCGGAGGTTTAGACGGATGCGACCGATATAGCAGACTTCGTCAGATTCCCCCTCGCTAGAGGGATTTTTGATTGTGGGGACGCTCTTCCCTGCAGGCGCAAGCCCCTGCAGTTAATTACGCTACCGCATCGCGGTAGCCACTTTCTCCTTCTCCAGAATTTCACTTCGTGTCGTGTGTGTTTGTTTTGTTTGTGGTTGCCCGTGGATTGTATACGGAGACTGAGTAATGCCGTCGCCCGTAGGACGTGGATTAGTCCAAATCCGTATTTACTTAGATTTGGGTTTGGTGTTTTTATTTTAAGGATACGTTAGCCGTATTGAGGCTAAGATCAACTTAAACGTTTTTTAAGGATACGTTAGTCCCGTTTGAGACTAAGATCAACTTAACATGGTGATCCATTTAATATATGGCCGTCGGGACTCATCACCTCTCTAACATCGTTGAAGGATTACAACGATAGGTGTCAGAGAAGTTCAGAGATGTACCCTTGAACCAACGTCGATTTAGAGTTTTATAGTACATTTGAATGTTTAAGGATACGTTAGCCATGTTTTGGGCTAAGATCAACTTAAACGGGACCGTTTAGATCCGGCAAAAGAGCATTTGGGGGCTCTATTGTTCCAGTTTAGGGATGTAGCGGTCCATGTTCCAATTTATGGATGTGATAGTCCTTGTTCCAGTTTAGGGACGTGGTGGTCTATCGCCAGTTTAGGGACGTGGTGGTCCATCGCCAGTTTAGGGACGTGGTGGTCCATTATTAGTTTAGGGACATTTCAGTCCGTCATTCCCATTTAGGGACGATTTTTAGTTTAAGGACGTCTCGGTCCGATATTAGTTTAAGGACGTCTCGGTCCGATATTAGTTTAAGGACGTCTCGGTCCAATGTTAGTTTAAGGACGTCTCGGTCCACGAGTTTAGGGACCCCGCATTCCATTTTCATGTATGGTTGTTGGGACCCGTCACCTCTTTGACGTCGTTGAGGAATTACAACAATGGGTGTCAAAGGAGTTTGGAGATGTACCCTCTAACCGGATGTAAATTGATTTAGGGGAGCAATCTTGCTCAGTCAATTTAATTTGAGGACTTACGGCCACGATTGGGCTGAGTCCAATTGAAAAAAGTTCAAAACTTTTGTTTTGGGCCTGTACTAGGTCTTGGCCCATTTTTAAATAATGCATTGCATTATTTTCTATTTTTGTTTGGGCTCTGCCTATAAAGGATGTAGAGCATCAATTTATTTTGGGCTCTGCTCAAAACAGAGTATCGATTTAAATTGGGCTCTGCCCTTTTATTGCTTTGCAATTTATTTAGGCCTATTAGGTCTTTTTGACTTGGGCCTGGCCCTTTAAGGAATGCATTGCATTTGTCAGGCGCTTTGCGCCAATCAGAGAGCGCAAGCTCTTGTGGTGGCGACACGTATCACGCGAGCGCAGTGCGCTGCGCTGATGCGCTGCGCATGCGCTGCTGACACGTAGCGCTAGTCCAGGAGCGCAACAGCGCAATTTGGAAGTGCAAAGCACTACGAATCTTTTAGATTCGAGAACAGAAGTGCAAAGCACTGTTTGATTTCTTGATCTGATTTAGATCAAAGAAAAAGATAAGTTTTTTCCTTATCTTAAAGAACCAAAGGTTCATAAAAAGTGCAAAGCACTATTTTTATTTTATTTATTTATTATTTATTTATTATTTATTATTATTATTATTTTTTTCTTAAAGATCATTGATCTTGTTTTTAGATCAATGATCTGCTCATAAGGGAAATTCTTTTTCTTTTAAAGGTTTTTACCTTTTTTTTTGTTCTTGAAAAGTTCTTCAGAGTTCTCTCTCTCTCTCACTCTTTTTTAGAAAATGTTCATGCCTTTGAATTGAGGCTTAGGGTCCTTTTTATAGTGCCCATAAATTAGTTAATTTGTTAAAGAGATTTTTCTCTGAGTGATTTGGGGAATTTTCCCCACCGTTGGATCTTTGATCCAAGGGTTTCTGTTTTACAGAAGAAAATATTTTTATTTTAACAAGAACAGAAAAGATCTCTTAGAAATTTAATTCTGTTTAGCGCAGATGACCCAGCGCGTGACACGTGTCGCGCAGCGTAGCGCGACTGCGCTTGCGCATCTGCGCTTACACGTGTCGCGCAGCGCAAAGCGCAGCGCGACTGCGCTAGCGCATCTCCGCTGACACGTATCGCGCAGCGCAGTGCTTGCGCAACTGAAGTGTTGCTTCAATTAACTTTTAAAACAGAGCTTTGCTCTGATTGGGTGCGCTGCCTTGGGCACTGCGCTGATGCGTCTGCGCCAGACACGTGGCGCGTTGCGCCCGGGATTTGAAGCGTTGCTTCAAAATTTTGAATTTTGAATTTCAACAGAGCTTTGCTCTGATTAGGGGAAACAAATGCCCCCCACCGCTGCACTTACGTGGCCCCAGTCATGAGCGCAACGGTGGCGGAATTCCAACCGCCGCGGCAACTTTGGAAGTTGAAGAGGCGCTTGATGCCTATAAATAGGACCTTTGGTTCCCCACAGATACTTATCATCTTTCAGATTTTTATTTTCAAAAAACTTCAGAGCTTTGCTCTTGCCTTTAAGAACTCCAGAGCTTTGCTCTCCTTTCCAAAGATTTTTCAGAAAAACTTTAGGTAAAATTAATTTAATTCAAATCAAATTAATTAATCTTAACCAAAGAGCTTTGCTCTCACAGATCTTTTGATCTAAAGAGATCCCCATTGGGGTTTCATAAACAGAGCTTTGCTCTCAAACACTTATAGATCTGCAGAGATCTTGTTCGTGGGTTTTAACCCATGAACAGAGCTTTGCTCTTAAGTAATTTAGTCCTCCGTGTATATTATTTTTCTTTTATCGCTAATCTTCCTGTGGTATTTCCTCCAGGCATAATGGCGGTGCGTCTATACAGTTTGCACGAGTTCATCACCTATGACGATATCCGCGCACAGGGCCGTCATCAAAACCAGGAGTTTACGGACGCCCAGTGTGCGGAGGTCATGGATCGCCTCAACGCAAGCGGTGGTTGGCTACTTCCTCGTCGTTCAGCTCTCTTGAAGGTCGTGTTGGGAGCAATATGGAGAGCACTTACGGGTCTTCACGAGGCCCTACCGCTCAATACGTTGGATGATGCCGAAGACAAGGTGCATTCAGTGTACCTGACGGGGCTGATCTCGAAGAAACGGCAGGACAGTGTCATTGACATCCTACATCAAATCTTCCAGCAGACGACGATAGTTGCTGCTTATCGAAGGCCAGGAGGGCTTGCCGAGAATCTTGACACACAGGAGCGCGAGAGGCTGCGCATAAGAATAATTAGAAAGGCCAGAAGAACTCTGGATAGCCTTACTTTTGAATTCCTCAGATCCGTGCCCCGGATCTGAGGTTATACCGTTGTAATAATTTGAATAATGTTTCTTATTCATTGCTTTTATGATTGTAAGAATTTTTGGCAATATGAATGGAAACTTTTTTATTTTTCAGCTTGTCTTATTTCTCGTCCCGAGTCTTCTGCCCATGCATAAATGAGTGCGTCTCGAACGCTTGATCAAATGTAAATCGGATGTTTTTTTCTGTCATTTTTTTCCTTTTCTTTCTTTTATTATCAGCATGTCACCTTGGTAACCATGGTTGACGGATAATAGAGCACGCATCTTGACATTCTTAAGAAATAGCGATGGTTTAGGCCGCAGGTTCGGATCTGCTGCCTAAGACTTTTCAACTCTATAAGCCGTGAGGGTCTCATAGAGATTTTTCTTCCTACAGATCGAGAGGATCTCGTAGGTGGTTTTTTTCTCCTTAGGAATCATGAGTATTCCTAGGTGTGGTTTTCTCTTATAAGTCGTAAGGATCCTATAAGAGAATTTTTCCCTTTTATGAGTCGAGAGG
Organism: Agapanthus africanus; assembly: GCA_030015575.1. NCBI lineage: Eukaryota > Viridiplantae > Streptophyta > Magnoliopsida > Asparagales > Amaryllidaceae > Agapanthus > Agapanthus africanus. Next base: position 1,748,057 of record JASDDO010000006.1, on the reverse strand, counting down.
ACTCGTAAGCGGTTGTTTCCCTCCTTGTCGAAGCTCGATTTTGGAGAGTGAGACCCATGAATAGTATGCAAGAGACCGTTTTAGATCGACTTGTAGGGTCCCATTGTTCAGTAAGCAAGTTTTTTTAATCCTTGCTGCCTGAGGCTTCATCTTGCAAGTTGAGACGAATCGGGAATTTCCTGCGGAGACACTGGTTTCTCTGCGAGCCGACGCGAATCAGGAGGCTCTCGTCAAGGATTATTTGTCTCCTTAAGTTGAAAGATTTGCTAAGGATTATTTGTTTCCTTAGCGCCAAGGATTATTTGTTTCCTTGGTGTTGACACGGATCGAGAATTTCCCGTGGAGACGCTGGTTGTTCTGCGAGTCGACGCGCATCAGGAGGCTCTCGTCAAGGATTATTTGTCTCCTTGAGTTGAAGGGTTTGCTAAGGATTATTTGTCTCCTTAGCGCCAAGGATTATTTGTTTCCTTGGTGTTGACACGGATCGAGAATTTCCCGCGAAGACGCTGGTTGCACTGCGAGTCGACACGCATCAGGGGGCTCTCGTCAAGGATTATTTGTCTCTTTGAGTTGAAGGGTTTGCTAAGGATTATTTGTCTCCTCAGCGCCAAGGATTATCTGTTTCCTTGGTGTTGACACGGATCGAGAATTTCCCATGGAGATGCTGGTTGCTCTGCGAGTCGAAGCGCATCAGGAGGCTCTCGTCAAGGATTATTTGTCTCCTTGAGTTGAAGGGTTTGCTAAGGATTATTTGTCTCCTCAGCGCCAAGGATTATTTGTTTCCTTGGTGTTGACACGGATCGAGAATTTCCCGCGGAGACGCTGGTTGCTCTGCGAGTCGACGCGCATCAGGAGGCTCTCGTCAAGGATTATTTGTCTCCTTGAGTTGAAGGGTTTGCTAAGGATTATTTGTTTCCTTAGCGCCAAGGATTATTTGTTTCCTTGGTGTTGACACGGAACGAGAATTTCCTACGGAGACGCTGGTTGCTCTGCGAGTCGACGCGCATCAGGTTTTTCTTCGGAGTTGAGATGGATCATCGAGATCTGGCTTCGTTTTCTGGGGGAGCCTGTTGGGAAAGTATGGTTCCCTCTTCGTTTTGCGCCCTTAGATTGTATACAGGGATCGATGTGATCTTAACTGTAGGGCCAGAGTTTTATCATTTCTTCTTTTCTCTTTTTTTTTTTTATTTTATTTCCGCGATGCTCTATCATTTCAGCTTTTATATCGCGAAAATCGCGATTGCCCAATCATTTCGGCTATTTTTCGCGGTGCCCAATCATTTCGGCTGTTTATTTTATTTTTACTCGCTGCTTTTTATTGCGAGTTGCCCAATCATTTCGACTATTTCGCATGCATACATTTTACTTGCTGCTTTTTTATTGCAAGTTGCCCCATCATTTCGGCTATTTCGTATGCATGTGCAGCCTACTGGCTTTTCGCCGTAAACCTGAAATTGGACACCGATTTCGGCATCAGCATCGCTACAACTGGGATATTTCCAGGAGCGAATCATTATCTGCCTCTGTCGATGTCGAACAAAGATGGCTTAGCGACCAGGGTTAGGGTCCTGTCGACTAAGGCTTTGACTTCATGAGCCGTAAGGGTCTCACAGAGTTATTTCTCCTTACAAGTCGTGAGGATCTTATAGGTGTATTTTCTCCTCAGGAATCGTGAGGATTCCTAAGTGTTTGTTCCTCTGTAAGTCGTAAGGATCCTACAGGAGGGTTTTCTCCCTATAAATCGAGAGGATTTACAAGGGTTGTTCACCGTGCGAACATATCCCCAGTCTCGGATGGGACTTGATTAGGGAAATATTTATTCGCGTCCGTGGATTGTATACAAGGGTCAGTGTTGAGCCACTTGTAGGGCAGTATCGAAAGTTGTGGGGGTTGCTTAAGCACAGGTTTAGGTCTCTGTAACTTAAGACTTTCAAATCTTATGAGCCGTGAGGGTCCCATAAGAGAGTTCTCCTTACGAGTCGTGAGGATCTCGCAAGTGTATTTTCTCCTTAGGGATCGTGGGGATCCCTAAGTATGTTGCTCCCTTATGAGTCGTAAGGATCTCACGCGGGTGGTTTCTCCTTACAAGGTCGAGAGGACCTTGTAAGTGCCTTTTAACGAGGTTGCGCCCTTTCGGGTTTTCACAAACACTCGCCGGTAGTCCTGCTGTTTTTACTCACGGAGCCCTTTCGGGTTTTCATCCGTGCCCATCTTGTTTATGGACATACCGTTTTTTTTTATTCTTTTTTTTTATTTTCTTTTTCTTTCTCTCTCACTTTTTTTTACGAGGTCGCGCCCTTTCGGGTTTTCACGAATACTCACCGGCAGCCCTGCTGTTTTTACTCACGGAGCCCTTTCGGGTTTTCATCCGTGCCCTTTTTGCTTATGGACATACCGTCTGTTTTTTTATTATATTATTATTTTTATATATATTTTTTTTTATCCCGTCAGCCTAAGGATGCCGCGGTAGTAGTTTAAAGACGTTTCGGTCTGCTATTAGTTTAAGGACGTTTCGGTCCGCTATTAGTTTAAGGACATTTCGGTCCATTGTGGAAAAGGCTGGCTATTGCTTATAAAGTTTGATCTTAGGAAGATAGCGAGAGGACATAGTCGTCGTCATCTATCATTGACCTAGACTGTGGCTCATTAAGCGTAGTATTTCTTAAGGAAGCGACCGTTAATTGGCCTAAAGGGCCTTGCACCGTGCATATCCATGAGTAGATAGGCCCCACCCTGGTAGACCTTATCTATGATGTACGGGCCTTCATAGTTTGGCTCGAATTTTCCCCGCTTGGCGCGATTGGGGATCATGGGCCTTTTGACTACCAGCACGAGTTCGCCCTGGCGGAACGTCCTCGGCCAGGTCAGTCTTTCATATGAGCGCGTCATCTTTGCTTTGTAAGCTTCTAGATTTTGTTGCGCTATGAGCCGGGTCTCATCAAGGGCGTCAAGCTCTTCAAACCGAAGGTGAGCATTTTCTTCATTCGTCAGCTCGTAATGGACTGCCACTCGCAGAGAGGGTAACTCTATCTCGAGGGGGAGTACTGCCGCGGTACCGAATACCAACGCGTATGGCGTTGTGTTCGTGGCTGTCTTGACCGTGGTTCGATACGCCCAAAGAGCTTCTTGCAGTCTCTCATGCCAGTCCTTCTTATTTCGGGACACTGTTTTCTTCATGATCTTCGTCAAGGTTTTATTGAAGGCTTCGGCTAAACCATTAGCTCACGGATTATAGACTGAGGAATATCTCCAGTCTATATTATGCTGCTGCGCGAAGCGGCTGATTTTGTGGCTTCGGTAGGCTGGCCCGTTATCGGAGATAATCCGTCTCGGAGTTCCAAACCGATATATGACGTGCGTCTTGAAGAAATGGAGGATATTCTCCGTCTTCACATCCCTCAATGGTACTTCTTCTGCCCATTTGGAGAAGTAATCAGTCGTCGCCAGGATGAAACGATACCCTCAAGACGATGCTGGTTCGATGGGGCCGACTATGTCAGTTCCTCACATCTCGAACGGCCAGCTAGCCACCGTTGGATGTAATGGATTTGGATGTTGGTGGATGAAGTCCCCATGGATTTGGCATGAGTGACATTGCTTCGCATATTCGAGGCAATCCTGAATCATCGTGGGCCAGTAGTAGCCCATTCGTTTAGTTTTTAACTTCATCTTTGGGCCCGCTTGGTGAGAATCACAGATTCCGTCATGAACTTCCTGAACGACTTTTTGTTCTTCATCAGGTCCTAAGCATCTCAGCCACAGAGAATCGAATGACCTCTTGTATAGAGTATCATTGACGAAGGCGAAAGACAGAGCTCGTTTCATGGGTTGATGTCTTGTGGACGCTTCTTCGGGTATTCGGTGGGACTTAAAGTAGTCTATAAAGACTTCCCTCCAATCCTCAACCTTTTCTCGTTCTTTTATTTGTAAGGTCGTCTGTTCAGTCGCTCCCTTTTCTTCAGATGATTCCAGAGATATTTCTGCTGGGGCGAGCACTCGACGGCTTTGTACCATGATTTTAACGTCATCGAGGTTCTCGTCAGCCAGTTCTTTAGCAAGATTAGCTAACGTGTCCGCTTTGCTATTTTCCGCGCGTGGTATGCTTTCCAAAGTATAGGAGGGGATTTGGGTTAGCAGTTGTTGCAACCTTTCACCGTACTTCACCAACTCCGGTTTGCACGTTTGGTAGTTGCCGTTTATTTGACTAACGACTAGTTGGGAGTCCCCATATATGAGGAGGTTTTCAATTCCCATATCGATGGCGATCTCGAGGCCTGCTATCAAAGCCTCGTATTCGGCTTCGTTATTCGTCCTCGGCTCTGTTAAGGAGAAAGCAAAGCGCATTATCCCTCCTTGTGGGGTCATGATGATGAGGCCTACTCCTGATTTGATCATTGGCGTACTTTGTTTGCACTTTTTCATGGAGGACGCTCCATCGAAATAAAGTTCCCATCGGGTATCACCACCGTCGATCGCGTCAAACGCATGTTCGTCCGGCAAATCACAATTTAAAGGAGAACCGGCAGGTATTGGATGCTCAGCAAGGAAGTCGGCGATAGCTTGGCCTTTCACTGCCTTGAGAGGCTGATAGGTTATTGAAAACTCCATCAAGAGCAGGGCCCATTTAGCGAGTCTCCCTGTCAATATGGCCTTTGACATCAAATATTTGAGGGGGTCCACCTTTGATATAAGACGGACTTCATGCGCCAACGCATAGTGCCGGAGTTTCGTTATAGCGAAGATCAATGCCAGGCAGTGCTTTTCGATAGGGGAGTAATTGCTTTCTGCCCCCAGGAGAACTCGGCTTAAATAGTAGAGCGCTCTCTCCTTCCCCTGGTCATTTTCTTGTGCCCATAATGCGCCTAAAGAACCTTCGAGGGTGGTCGTGTAAAGAATGAGAGGCTTCCCCTTAATCGGAGCAGCCAACACTGGAGGGTTCTGCAGGTACTGCTTGATCTCATCCAGTGCGCCTTGGCATTTGTGATCCCAGATGAATGGAGTTCCTTTCTTCATCAGGTGACTGTAAGGGCGACACTTGCCAGAGAATTTGGCTATAAATCGCCGAATATATGCGAGCTTTCCTTGGAGAGACCGCAGCTGTTTGAGAGTTCTCGGTGGAGGCATTTCCATAATCGCCTTGATCTTGGACGGATCTATTTCGATGCCTCGGTTTCGGACGATAAACCCCAGGAATTTGCCCGAGGAAACCCCGAATGCACACTTAAGAGGGTTCATCTTCAAATTGTATTATCGAAGGCGTCGAAATACAGTTTTTAGATGCTCGAGATGTTCTTCGTATGATTTTCTCTTAACCACGAGGTCATCGATATAGCACTCAACGATTTCATATATAAGGTCGTCGAAAATCTTCATCATAGCCTTCTGATAGGTGGCACCGGCGTTCTTTAGGCCGAAGGGCATTACCTTATAACAAAATATTCCCAAAGGAGTTCGGAAAGCCGTATGTTTCTGGTCTTCAGGATGCATTTTTATTTGATTATACCCTGATGAGCCGTCCATGAAGGAGAAAACCTCATGCGTGGACGTATTGTCTATCATCAGTTCGGTGACTGGTACCGGGAAGTCATCCTTTGGGCAAGCTTTATTGAGGTCCCGAAAATCCACGCATTTGCGCACCATCCTATTTTTCTTCATCACCGCGACGATGTTGGCGATCCATTCAGGGTATTGAACCTCCTGGATAAAGCCAGAGTCGATTAGCTTTTTGACCTCGGCGTTGATGCTCATTTCAAGCTCGAGACGCATTCTTCTCGGCGCCAGTTTGACGGGCTTGATGTCCGAAGATATCGCCAATTTGTGTACGGCAACTTCTGGATCTAGTCCTGGCATCTCGGAATAGTTCCATGCGAAGCAATCTTTATGTTGTACAAGGACGTCTTTCAACGCAGCCACCCTTTCTTCAGATAGTAGCTCGCTGACAAATATCGGTCGCGGGTCGTTCACCGTCCCCAACTCAATTTTCTTGAGGTTATCTGCAGTGGTATGTATTCCATCCTCCAGTTCTTTTGGAGCTGGCGGAAATTCTGAGATCACCTCATCATTACTGTTTTCGAAGCACCAGGGAAGGCTGTCCATGTTCTCGGACTCTTCTTTTAGTATTGTTATCATGTGACAAGTGCGAATCCGCTTCCAATCCCAGTGTGGAGTCGGTTCTGTTCTTGTGGCTTTGGGTTCATACTTCTGTGGCGGCGCTACCCTCCAGTTGTCAGACAAAGCGAATTTGCCAAGCTGATACTGATCTTCAACCCAATTCTTGAAGGTTAAGCAATCTTCAAGAGGATGCCCTATTACTCGGTGGTAAGAGCAATAATTTGGGTTGGAGACTTCGCCTGCTTGCTCAGGGTTTTTAGACTCCGGCAGTGTAAGCATTTGATGTTTTAGGGCAAGACCAAGTATTTTCCTCGTCTTGTTCCGAGGAAACGAGTATGCTCGACCCATTTTCTTCATGAGGGATATCTCAATAACGCTCGACTCCCGTGTGCGTGTTTTCTTAGCCCTGCTTTGTTGTTGTTGAGCGCCTTTTTAGCATTTCGACTTGTTTCTGCCTCCGCGTCGAGCCCTTTTTATAACAGGTTGACTGGGGGCAGCATTTTCGTCTTTTACGGCCTGTTGAAGGAGGCGTTGCGTTTTGGCTTTCTCATAGATTGCCATTTCGTGGTTGTGATCGTCTCGGACTTTTTGACCAACTTCCCTTATAAGCTTGTCCATTTGTTCTTCGAACGACGGACTGGGCACTTTTTCATCGGGAACTTTTACTGGTTCAGGATTAGTGTCCTCCCATTGAGCATCCACTTCTTCATCGAAATTATGCACGACTTAACAGTCGCGGAGCAGCTCTCGTTTCCTGGAGCGAATGTATCCGAGCCCGATCGTCTCCATCCTCCCATTAGGTAGCTTGTGCTGAGTTCCGGGAACGTTCCAGACCCTGTCATAGAATTTGGCATTTCTAACGGTCTGTTTGAAGGGTATCCCTTGGCGCTTCAGCAGCCTCTTCAAGCCTTCTGTATAATATCTGGGTAGACGGATGGGTTGAAGCCTGTCTAGCGTTGGATCTGCACCATTCCAGATTTCTTTCTCCACTTTGTTTTCTTCAGAGCGGTAGAATAGAATTGCCCTTTCGCCTTTTCGCCTGGGAGGGACATAGAACGTCCGCAGTTCTTCTATACTGTATGTATCGAGCGCATCCAGTTCTTTATAATGTTTAAGCGGCACCATAGCTATTTGCAGACTTTGCTCTTCATCAGCAGAAGCTCGTATTGAAAGCCGAGCAGGGAATACAGTATGGACTTCATCCTCCGAATCGCTACCAAAGGTCAACATAGGAGCGGATGGTCCTGGCTTGGTGTATTGGGGCCGACCTGAATAAATTATATCCTCTTCCTCCTCGGTGTCACTGCCGAAGACAAGGATGGTTGCGTTAGTTTTGTTCTCCGGCTTGTGACACTTTTCCGTGTCTTTGAAACTCGGCAAGAAGTATTTGGCATCTTCATACTTGCGAACTTCATTCATGGAGAATGGATTTAATTCTCCCGCCACGGTGTACTCAAGGCCATCCCTGCAGTATTTCATACACTGATGCTGTGTAGAAGGGATGATATTGTACTCGTGTAACCATGGTCGGCCGAGCAGAGCATTGTAGCATGTCTTGGCATCTATAACATGGAATTTAATGTCTGTGACGAGTAACCCGAAGCGCAGCGTCAATATTACAGATCCAAGAGTTTTTGATGATTGGGAATCGAATCCAGAGATGGTGATCTGGTCTCGGGCGAGGTGTTGGACACTCATACAGATTTCCTTTAACACCCGCACATTGAGTAGATTAATAGACGATCCGTTATCGACCAAGATTTTGCTTATCTTTATGTCATGGCAATAACACGAGACATAAAGGGGACGATTGTGTTCGCACGTCCCGAGGAGAAGGTCCTCATCGCCAAAAGCAATATCGGCTGTGTGCACCTCTTCCAGTTCATCCTTCATCTTTTCTTCGGCTAGGAAGGCTTGGAACTGCTCTGGTTCTTGTAGTGCCTTAATCAACAAATCCCTTGCCTCTTTTGATAGTAGCAGGATATCAAGAATGCTGAGCTGTGAGGGTAGCTTCCTCAGATGCGCTAAAACGTTGTAATCCACCTTATTTCTTTTTGGCGGGTTCTTGGCAGTTAACTCCTCCGTAACTTGATCATCTAAAGCAATATCCTCAGAGACCTTCTCCTTCCCTTTATCTTTCTTGTTTAAGGGTCCGAGATTCTTTTCAGGTAGCGTCCGATTGCGCAACTGGATATTTTCGCAAATCTTCGGTTCTTCTTCTTTTCCCGAAGTAGACTCTTTGAAGAGAGGGCCAAGCTCCAACTTCTCATCAGAATCGCCCCTGAATGTGAGCATTTGTGATCTTCCGGCATCAACCATGCAACAACCACCGGTAGTTCTGTTAAGCCCTTTGATTGTTCCGTTCTGCTCTCGGCGAGTCTTGCGCTTTTCCCGCTTAAACTGTTGCCGGTGAGCAGCATATCCTTGCCACCATCTATCGAAAGTTTTGCACTCTTCAGTGGGGTGCGACACCTTCCGATGATACAAGCAATAGGAGGGGTGGCTTTCCACTTCACCAGTAACGCTTCCCTCGGAGGATGGTAGCTTCATACCCATTGAGACGGCTTTAGTAAACCTCCTCCTCATTTTGAATCTGATTTTATCCGCAGTGGGTGTATTTTACTCCTGCGGGAGTATCTCAATTCTTTCGCCAAGGCGCTGGCGTTTGGCCCTTTCGAATATAATCGCCTCGCGCTCCCGATCAGCTTTGCTTTTTAAGAAAGCTTGATTAAGGAATGCGTCAATTACTTCATCCGATATCCCCAGAATTTTTGGTTCAGGATCTGCCTCCAGCGTTTCAGTACGAGGAGTCTCCTCGTCGTTTATGAACGAATGGGAAATCACATGACGGTTCGCCACATATTCCTCGGATTCATCCGACGAACTACCTCCCTCATCTTCCTCTTGAAAGACGTGGTTGAGGAACTCTTGAAACGTAATGGGAGTCCGTGCCTTCTGGTTGTATTCCTCCAGCGCGTCAATTTGCTTTTGCAAGTCCGTGCGCTCGTCATTAGGCTTCACGGGTTTCTTTGACTTCTTTTTCTTCTTCTTTGAAGATTTTGACGGCTGATTGTGAACGCTTGGGCCACTTCCATCAATCTTTTGAGTTGGACGAGACTTCAACATCCCTTCAATAATTCGCGGCTCCAATAGGTTCTTCCATTTGATTGCCGGGCATGTTTGAAGATCATTTAGTATCCTCTTCGTTTTGGCTGATAATACCACCTCCCAAGGGGCCTCTTCAACGACGGAGCATGTTGCCCCCGGCGTATTCCTTCCTTTAGAGGTATGGGGCTGCGGTGGATTCACCTTTCATTTATCAGACAATGCGAATTTGCCCTGTCTGTACTAGACTTCAAGCCAATTTTTGAAGACGTAACAGTCCTCGATTGGATGACCCAATACCCGATGATAAGGACAGTAGTTGGGCTCATTGACGTCACTTGGTTGCGACGGGCGTTTTGGCTCAGGCAGGTTTATGAGTTGGTTGCGTAACGCCAACTCGAATAACCTTCTCGTTTTATCTCGGGGGAACGAGTAGGAACGTCCCATCCTATCCTCCAGGGGTACGTATGGGCGCATATTATTTTGACGAATGACCGGCTTTAGGATGTTCGGCTGTTGCTGAGCATTAGCGACAACAATCGCTTTCCCCTTTCCCTTCTCGCTTCGGGAGTCCGGCTTTGGAAGAGGAGGCTTATGGCCCATTTGATCCATTTGCGCCAGCTTGTCGATTTGCGCCTGGAATGTGGTCGGCTTGAAGAACATCATAAATTGGGAGATGGTTGCTTGCGGATCGAGGGTTCCCACAAACATTCCCACCGCGGGAGCTTCTTCTATACGCTGCTCGCATTTTGACCATAAATTACGCCACCGTATAGCGTATTGGACCCATGTTTCGCCCGGCTTTACCCTGGCGTTAATCAATGCCGTTATCGGGGTGCGCTCGCTGGCACTCGCGAAACGTTGGGTAAACAACAATTCCATCTCTGCGAAGGTCTTGATAGAGTCGTTCGGGAGTTCAGAGTACCACTCGAACGCCGTATCTGATAAACTTCCAACAAACTGGCGAAGCAAAAGCTTGTCATCACCGCCGGTGTTGCCGCAGAGTACCCTGAACTGGGCAACATGCTGGTGAGGATTGCCAGTCCCCTTGTAGAAATGGAACTTGGGAATTGTGTAACCCGGCGGGTACTTGATTTGGTCGTACCAGCTTGGATATGACCGCCCCGTTTTTACGACCTGTCCGGCTGCTTCAATCGCATGATGAACCCGTATTTGCTGGGCTATGTACTCGTCCAAATCAGTTTTAGAGATTGTGTCCTCTTTAGCCGTTGACAGAGCTGGTGGAGGATTTGATGTCTCTCCCCTATCATCTCCAAGGACGATCGGGGGCTCTTTAGCCGGGGGATCTTGTTGTATCATCATCCCTATCATATCTTGGAAGAGAAGGCCCATACGCTGTATGTTGGCTGCTTGTTCAGCAGCCTCTTTGTCCTTCTTCTCCAATATTCGGCGAAGGAACTCGGCGTCAGTCTCTTGTTCCTGACGTTCATCCGAGGACGTTTCAGGGTTTTCTTTTGGCCCTGTAAGTGCAGCCATAGCGTTCATCATCTCTTGGAGCTTCTGCTGTTGCTCCTGGGCCTTGGTTACCGACCGTGTAAGCGGTCTGTGACCTGTGGATGCACGGCTGTCTTCTTTTCCCGATGCCATGTAAACCGTATGAACCGTTATGCCCCCTGACTTGGGGCGTTTAAGTTCACCATTTTTAACATTTGCCGCTAACGCGGGAGTTTTCTTTGGCCTCCTTCTTTTGTGGGCCGTTGAAGTTGAAGGGGCCGTTGAAGTGGGCGTCCTAGCGACTGCTGTCCCCTGCTGTTTAAAAGGACAGCCCTTTTATTTTTCCATCTTCGCCTTTTTCTGTTGGCGAGAGTGGTCCCTTTCAATCACGGAGTCTTGAACCCTCCGCCAAACTTTATAAATTTTTGAAGACAGCCGTTGAGGGGGCTGTTCTTGCTTTGTTTCCGTAACTCTCTCCATAGGTGGAGGAGATCTTTTCAATGTAGCAGTTGGAGAGTTCTTTCGCACCCTCCTCAGCAACTCAAAACTGTTCCCAGTTGGAACAGCAGCGTTGACCTCCACCACTGGAGCCGGTGGAGTTATTCCTGAGGGGGAGTTGCCCCCTGCCTTCCTTACTCGTTGCCAATAGCGACGTCGAGCATGACGAGCCATTGGGATTGGCTCGGAGATAGAATCAGTTTCTTTTTATCCCTTGTTCAGGTATGGGGCTGTTGCCGGTGTCAGCCTGTTAAAGACTGATGTCTTCTGAGCAGCAAGAGTAGGAGTGGGAATCGTCAGTATTGAAAAGACTGACTTTTTGAAGGGAGAAGCCGCCTTAACGACTTCCGGTGCAGCGGTCGTTGTCCTCCTTGGGACAGCCATTTTAGAGTTCCTGGGCTTCTTAGTGGGCTCGCAGGAGTTTCGGCCCAATCTGGAGAAAACCGAGGCACTGGTATTGGCCGACCCGTTGAGAGGGGCCGCAGTAACTGAAAGTCGATCGAAGACCGACTTCTTAGGAGCTTCCTGTACGGGCACGGTGGTGCTAAAGCTTGTTGGTAGCAGCATAGTTCCAAAAAACAACCCCGTGGTGGCTTGAGTAATGTGCTCCACAGGCATGGTGAACAGAGAGGCCGCTTGGGGCCCGTAGGTTATGCCCCCAGTTGAGGCCGGACACGAACTGCAGCTGCAGTTGGAGCACTTCGAACAGGTTGAGGCCATCGATGCTTGATTTCTCTTCTGCACCAAGCAAGAGACCAAATCTTAGTAACTTGAAAATCCGAAGGCAACCATTTAACAAACTGCGATTGGTTCGCGAAGACGACACAAAAAGTGTGGAGTGGAAAGAGGAAAAGGTCCCACCGGGCGTGCCAGAATCTGTTCCCCTCCGAATGGCGGCGCACAAGACTGCGAAGTCCTGATGCTGAGATTCGGGGCAGATGCTATTTGGTTTTATCCGTCCACCTCTCCGAAGATGCCAAGTTGATTTATGGCACCGTGTATCGGAGGTTTAGACGGATGCGACCGATGTAGCAGACTTCATCAGATTCCCCCTCGCTAGAGGGGTTTTTGATTATGGGGACGCTCTTCCCTGCAGGCGCAAGCCCCTGCAGTTAATTACGCTACCGCATCGCGGTGGCCACTTTCTCCTTCTCCAGAATTTCACTTCGTGTCGTGTGTGTTTGTTTTGTTTGTGGTTGCTCGTTGATTGTATACGGAGACTGAGTAATGCCGTCGCCCGTAGGACGTGGATTAGTCCAAATCCGTATTTACTTAGATTTGGGTTTGGTGTTTTTAGTTTAAGGATACGTTAGCCGTATTGAGGCTAAGATCAACTTAAACGTTTGTTAAGGATACGTTAGTCCTGTTTGAGACTAAGATCAACTTAACATGGTGATCCATTTAATATATGGCCGTCGGGACTCATCACCTCTCTAACATCGTTGAAGGATTACAACGATAGGTGTCAGAGGAGTTCAGAGATGTACCCTTGAACCAACGTCGATTTAGAGTTTTATAGTACATTTGAATGTTTAAGGATACGTTAGCCATGTTTTGGGCTAAGATCAACTTAAACGGGACCGTTTAGATCCGGCAAAAGAGCATTTGGGGGCTCTATTGTTCCAGTTTAGGGATGTAGTGGTCCATGTTCTAATTTATGGACGTGGTAGTCCATGTTCCAGTTTAGGGACGTGGTGGTCCATCGCCAGTTTAGGGACGTGGTGGTCCATTATTAGTTTAGGGACATTTCGGTCCGTCATTCCCATTTAGGGACGATTTTTAGTTTAAGGACGTCTCGGTCCGATATTAGTTTAAGGACGTCTTGGTCCAATATTAGTTTAAGGACGTCCCGGTCCACGAGTTTAGGGACCCCGTAGTCCATTTTCATGTATGGTTGTTGGGACCCGTCACCTCTTTGACGTCGTTGAGGAATTACAACGATGGGTGTCAAAGGAGTTCGGAGATGTACCCTCGAACCGGATGTAAATTGATTTAGGGGAGCAATCTTGCTCAGTCAATTTAATTTGAGGACTTATGGCCACGATTGGGCTAAGTCCAATTGAAAAATGTTCAACACTTTTGGTTTGGGCCTGTACTAGGTCTTGGCCCATTTTTAAATAATGCATTGCATTATTTTCTATTTTTGTTTGGGCTCTGCCCATAAAGGATGCAGAGCATCAATTTATTTTGGGCTCTGCTCAAAACAGAGTATCAATTTAAATTGGGCTCTGCCCTTTTATTGCTTTGCAATTTATTTAGGCCTATTAGGTCTTTTTGACTTGGGCCTGGCCCTTTACGGAATGCATTGCATTTGTCAGGCGCTTTGCGTCAATCAGGGAGGGCAAGCTCTTGTGGTGGCGACACGTGTCACGCGAGCGCAGTGCGCTGCGCTGATGCGCTGCTCATGCGCTGCTGACACGTGGCGCTAATCCAGGAGCGCAACAGCGCAATTTGGAAGTGCAAAGCACTACGGATCTTTTAGATTCGAGAACAGAAGTACAAAGCACTGTTTGATTTCTTGATCTGATTTAGATCAAAGAAAAAGATAAGTTTTTTCCTTATCTTAAAGAACCAAAGGTTCATAAAAAGTGCAAAGCACTATTTTTATTTCATTTCTTTTTTATTTATTTATTATTTATTTTATTTTTTTTGTTAAAGATCATTGATCTTGTTTTTAGATCAATGATCTGCTCATAAGAGAAATTCTTCTTCTTTTAAATGTTTTTACCTTTTTTTTTGTTCTTGAAAAGTTCTTCAGAGCTCTCTCTCTCTCTCTCTCTCTTTAGAAAATGTTCATGCCTTTCAATTGAGGCTTAGGGTCCTTTTTATAGTGCCCATAAATTAGTTAATTTGTTAAAGAGATCTTTCTCTGAGTGATTTGGGGAATTTTCCCCACCGTTGGATCTTTGATCCAAGGGCTTCTGTTTTACAGAAGAAAATCTTTTTGTTTTAACAAGAACAGAAAAGATCTCTTAGAAATTTAATTCTGTTTAGCGCAGATGACCCAGCACGTGACACGTGTCACACAGCGCAGCTGCGCTAGCGCATCTGCGCTGACACGTGTCGCGCAGCGCAGTGCTTGCGCAACTGAAGCGTTGCTTCAATTAACTTTTAAAACAGAGCTTTGCTCTGATTGGGTGCGCTGCCTTGGGCGCTGCGCTGATGCGTCTGCGCCAGACACGTGGCGCGTTGCGCCCGAGATTTGAAGCGTTGCTTCAAAATTTTGAATTTTGAATTTCAACAGAGCTTTGCTCTGATTGGGGGAAACAGCAGTGCGGTAGCGTAATTAACTGCAGGGGCTTGCGCCTGCAGGGAAGAGCGTCCCCATAATCAAAAACCCCTCATGCGAGGGGGAATCTGACGAAGTCTGCTACATCGGACACATCCGTTTAAACCTTCGATACCCGGTGCCATAAATCAACCTGGCATCATCGGAGGGGTAGACGGATAGCACCAATTAGCATCTGCCCCGAATCTCAGGCAAGACGTCTCCGCCGTCGCGCCGTCTTTCGGAGGGGAACAGAGATATTTTAGGGTTGAGTTGGAGATATTTTTGTAAGATATTTTCTTAGTTTCTCCAAAACAAAACCCTTTATATATCACACCCAAAAGTTTTGGGCAGCCAAGGGTTATTTTTGTATGCTTGGTTTTTGCTCTTTTGAGATAGTTTCTTGAGTTCACCATCTCCAAACCCTAAGCATCTTCTTCAACCTTCACCATAACCCTCTCATGTGATGAGAACCCTAGGGTGTTTGAGACAAAGTATTCTACTCATTCTCTACTTCATCTTGGTCATCTCTTTTAGCAGACTTGATGACCGAGTTGTCTCGGTATAGAGGCGGGAGCCCGTTTAAAAATCCGTTGACGTGGTGCCACCTTGACGAGGAGATAGGAGATCGGAGTTTCCGTGAGGAGCGTGGGATGATGGCTAAAGACCGAAGGACTCGTATCGTTCGGTATAGCCTTTCTACCTCTTTACAGTTTGTTAGTTTAGCGTTAATGGTAAGATCCGGGTTATAGTATGCGATAGCGCAAGTTATAAAAGTTTTTGTTCCGCGTTTGGCGCCAGAATGACGGCCGTGGCGCTACCGTAGACTTACATGGTATCAGAGCCACGCCATTAACCTTTGCTAACTTGTCCTAACGTGTTTAAAATATCGATCGAACGAAATTTCCGAAACCGCATTTTCTTATGTAAAGTTTATGTCGAATTTTATTTATGGTCTAAAAATTATTTTGAGCATCTCAGAAAATCGTACAGGCTTTTTTAAGGATACTGAAGAAATTTGGTTCACTGTCTCCACAGTACTGCCGCGGAACTGCCACACAAACCATGGTTTGGTCGCAGTTCCGCCGCAGGTTTGGAGTAACAGGGTACCATTTTTCTACAGTAATGTCTTTCATGGGGAATTTCGGTTTCTGGAATATTTTGTTTGGGCCCAGATTTTGTTTGTGTACTGCAGATGTACGTGGGGCCCACTTCGGAAAGTTTTGTCAATCGGAATTTTAAACTTGTTAGTTTACGGTACTTACATTATATCTCCGACCGTGAATGTCATTCGAGCGGTAAATTGCGTCTAATTGCTATAGTTCTTTTAGATGGGTTTGCGAACATGACATTTGCGTTGATATTCTGTGTTGTGCTGTGATGTTGCGGATTTGTCGTAGTGGATAGCTGTGTGCAATGGTAGTGCAATTTGGATTTATTTGTACATTTGATATTGCGGGGTGAGCGTCCAACATGTGGATTGCCATCACTGCCTGTTTATATAATATTCTTTTGGGGCACGACCGGATTGAGGTCGATGTACCCGTTGTACATATTTTTCATATCTGTACTAGGTTTACCCTGCGACGGAGTGCACGGATAGCCGGGTTCTGGAGGGTAACGGGTCCGTATCTCATGGTTTTGAGAGGCAGAAGGGCCTCACTCTAGAATTGGCAGACTATTCGCCGTACTCGTAGGGGGTACAGGTTGACCCAAGGAGGGGTGCTCAAGTTACCGGATTCCGTGAAGTGCTGGGTGGTCCATTCACTATGCTGTAGGGGGCTGCCTCGCTTCAGGTTTTGGTGGGTAACTTGCCGCACTCGTAGGGGTCTAGGTTTCATTGCACAGGCTATCCACAAGACCAGGGGAACGTCGGGTTTCAGTAGCGGCTCTGTGAAACCCGGGGATCCCAGATTATCTGTATTGTTCTGTGATGCTTATTACTTTTCTGTAATGTTGCATTTATCACGCCTGGAGCAATTATTGTATATTGGTATATATACTAGTAGATGTTGTATATGTTTTACATCCGCGCCAGTCCAGTCCCCGCTCTATCGTTAGTTAAGTAACCTAACGGGTGATGACGGGATCCAGTGACGAATGCGGATGGCATATACGTACATTTTATTTTCGTTCTTTTCTGGTGTGATTAATTGAGGGGACTGCGTTGATTCTGATCAATGCAAAGGAAAACAAATCTGTTTGGACGTTGTTGGAACAGTTTTAAAAAGTGGTATTACAAGGACATTTTCTTTTGTTTTGCATAGTGGTATTTAGTTGGAATATCCTTCACCTCATTCGACGAGGCAAGGGCCGAGATCCCTTCACCGGGAGTGACCCCTTGGGCAGAAGTTTGTATCAGGGTAATAACTTCACTATAGTTGATTACTTGTTTCTTTGCATCGCGGTATTCAGTTGGAATATCCTGCATCTCATTCTACGAGGAAAGAGCCGAGATCCCTTCACCGGGAGTGACCTCTTTAGCAAAGGTTTTCGCCACTATATTTTCTA
The DNA here is from genome assembly GCA_030015575.1 of Agapanthus africanus. Classification (NCBI taxonomy): domain Eukaryota; kingdom Viridiplantae; phylum Streptophyta; class Magnoliopsida; order Asparagales; family Amaryllidaceae; genus Agapanthus; species Agapanthus africanus. The sequence goes on along the minus strand of JASDDO010000006.1, from coordinate 1,731,109 downwards.
AAAAGCTATCAGGTTCCTTCAGCGATATCAAGTTCGTTACGTTAAAGGTTTTTCACCAAAAACCAGCCATAGCCCTCTGTCATTTCATTTGGGTATTCAGTAGTATTCAAGCTATGTATTTTGACCAACGCCAAGGCATAGTGTTTGGTAGCTACTGGGTATTCATCTGTTGCATAAATAGATGAGTTGGTTTTGGACGGTCGTTCTGCCATTTGGCCAACGTCAGGGGCATGTGCGGGTGGGTTCAAATTGACAAGATAATGATGGGTAGAACTTGGCATGTGACTTATGGCATTTTGGCCAACGTCAAGGTCATAAGAGCATGGGGCAAAAATCACATCGGGAGTTTCTAAAGAAACTGAAACTTACCAAGTATGCGCATACCTTCTGGAGTGTGATAACATGAGTGGATTCCTTCACGTTATCATGCGATGAGAGTTGGATCCCGATTCCCACTGATGAGTTGGTTTACTCTTCTGGTGATCCTGATTGATTCTTCTTTCAGGTTTGGAAGAGAATTTGACAGTACAGTAGGAGGTTTCCTAATTAGATAAAGTGATAACCATTCTGATCTAGGTTAGAGTGCACGCAGAGTGTTTCTTTTCTCTCTCTCTTTGGCAGCGACCATTGACCGACCCTAGACTATGACTCAGTGACCAAGTTGACCGAACCTTATTAAAATATTGGCTTTTAGATTGTCTAAGTTGCATAAGTCATTGCCGCTCCTTCTTTTACCCTTTGCATTTCTCAGAACACCTCGTATCACTACGAACATCCACTTCCATGGGATAGATCCATCGTATGGTTATATACGAACTCGAAGGGACTTCTTCGAGGATGGATCCAGGTTCAGGACAAATTGAATTGGTTTATTCAGTTGTCTTTTATCATCACCTTCTCTCCGGTTGCGAGGGCTCCTTGGTTTAGGAGAGTACACCTATTATGCTTATTGGATTGTCTTCTTCCAAACCATAGGCAGGTGCCGAAAGGTAGGGAATGAAGAAAACCAATTATCCTAAGTAGGGTGTACAGAAGGTAATAAGTAAAGACAAAATAAAGGGATTAGAAAGAGAGCAAAGTAAATTGCGACTGTTATCATTCACGACCAAACCGCGTACTTCATCGCCACTCCTACTTCACCTTTGCTTTTTTCCCCAGTTCGGGAGAAATAGAATAAGGTATTATTCAGTTGTCTTTTATCATCATCTTCTCTCAGGTTGTGAGTACTCCTAGGATTAGGAGTATACACCTATTACGCTTATTGGATAATCTTCTTCCAAACCATATGCTGGTGCCGAACGGTAGGGAAGGAAGAAAACCATTTAGCCTAACGATGGTGTACAGAAGGTAACGACTAAAGACAAATAAAGAGATTTGGAGGGATGGCAAAGAAATATATGGTTACAGTCATGGATTGGATTATGGAAGAGGCATTACTAGGAATACCAGGATACCCCTACGAAACATTTTCAATGTTTCAGTTTCACTGTGGATTGTTATAAGAAAAACCGATTTCCCGATTAGATACTTACTCTAGGGTATGTATTTACCAGGTATGATTCTCACATCTGTATGGTTTTATAGATGATGAGTGGGAGTAAGTTATTGGGAATAAGGTGATCATCCTCATTATATCGGAATTCGTTGTAATTGGTGATATTTGAGGAAATCGCCTGGGTACAGTTTTTCAACCTACGACGCACAAGGTTTTGAGTTATTCAACTCAGCGGACTTATATACAGTATTGTATGTTGTCCAGTGTCCATCAGGACAAAGGGGTTGGTCCTCGTACTATGTTCTGTTTACTTGTTACTTCTCTAGTTTTTAGACAAGTGTTTCGTAGAAATACAATGTCTAAGGATTAAGAAGTTATAGGTATAGGAATAAAGTAGAGAACTAGATGTCGCAAGTATCGGGATTCTTCAAAGAGATCGAAGATGTAGATACTTGTGATTAGTATTCAGTTGATAGTAATGGTTTTGAGAAACTTGTTTCTCTTTCAGGTTACTCATAATTGGATGTATTCCTAAGTTGAGTAATGCTGATTAGCCTCTCTCCATTAAGTTGATATGCACTGGAGACAGCTGCATGGTTTGAATCTAGTTCCAATTAAAATAAGTGCCAAAGTTTCTATATTGGATATAGAATGGTTCATATCTTAACGATGTTAAGGTACGGGGAGTTGTCCGGCTTATGATTAAAACCAGACTCTGGATAACTCAAGGCACGTTTCTGTAATGGCAGTTTGCGGGTTGGCCCAGGCTATGACGAGGGTTGACTTTCTACCATCTGAAAGATCAATCGTGATATTGTTCTTGACTCGCCACAGTTTTAATAAAATGGATTTTTTTTTCAGAAAACAGTAGTGGGAGTATGGTAGAACTGGAAGAGATTCCAGAACCGCAAACGATTACGGAAAATTTAATAAGACCTAGAGATTCAATCAAGTTTGACATTCTATTAGCCACTCCGCAGATATGGTGGGTAATCTCAGGCACCCGAGAGGTACTCTGGTAGCCTCAAGGACGGTGACAGAGAGGTTCTTGTTTACCCAGACTTGACACTACTATTGTTTCAGGCTATGAGACTCGGCAGGAGATTAAGTATAACTTCGTTCTAAACTAGCTTTAGAAGTGCACGTATATATTATTCTGCCAGAAGGTTGTTGTGGTCAGTAGGAGCAGCGGAAGTATAGTGGGCAAGTAGCTTATGTCTATTTATAGACTAAAACAGATATAGCGGAGATAGATCATTTATTTTTGATGTGACATTCATAGGTTTGACTTCATCAGAATAGGGGATGGATCTGTTAAGAAGGTAGTAGGGTGTGATGTCCTGGTATTTGGATGACACACACAGAGTAGGAAGTAAATTTCCTATACTACGATCGGTTATACTGTAGTTGTCACACAGTTGTTTCTCCACACAGGATATGGATATAATATCAGATATTCTGGTTACTAGATCTATGGTTTTAGATCTAGATTTGGGTAGTTTCCCAATGTAGGTACTTTGACAGTATTCTAATAGTATTTTAGAATAGATGACTCCTGACATGGTGGTGTACCTGCAGGTGATGGAGTCACCCTCTCTAAAGGTGTCTTACAGACTAAAGGGGAGAGGGATGTGCATGATTAGCAGATCACTTGCTTAGGCAATTGAGACAATCATGAGATGTCAAGTACCACACCAGATGCTGTTTTTGCACTAGATGCGATAAGTTTATATTAATCCAATCCTGGAGAAACATAAGAAAGCAGTTTTAGAACATAAGTGAATGTTCTAGGGATTTGATGACTGCAGCCTCCTTCGGAGACGGTTATCATTCCAGGCTTCCAAAGGTGACATGAATGACAGAGTGATTGTCAGAGTTATAGTTTTCCCTCTGAAAGAGGGGTCAGTATTATGGACAGGTGGTCCAAGAGGATACTGTGGGAGGCATGGTGCAGGATACTAATTAGGTTCAGTTGACGATACAGTTTAAGAAGTTTGGATTTGGAGTTCATTTATGAACTAGGTCCCATCAGATATCCAGACATATTCTAAGATAGGTATTACTCAATTCGGGAGATGGCTTTCTCTGCGAACTTGAGATTAAGAGAGACATAGAAAGAAATATCAGGGCAGATCCACTCACTGAGGCTATTTCTCGAACACAAGAGTTTTTACAAACGAACTTTGTGAAACTGTTTAGTAGAGGAGTTGGGTGTTCGGTATCACACGGGCTGTGAGTATGCGACATCGCAATAATTAGCCTTAAGTGCAAGTGAGAGATTGTTGGATATAGTGCCCTCAAAGTCAATTATTGGATTGCAGGTACGTGATTGCAATGATTGAGGGAGGACCTATACCGGTAGGACAGTCTTACTCGAGATGATAGTATGCTATCTGATTTGCCTTTATCAGTCTGTATAGTTTTAGGTGACATGATCACTATTACATGTTGATAGAGCCCTTAGGATCCTGCTTGACTACCAACAGTATGATGTCGATCATATACGTGAGAGTTGGGTAGTCCATAAGCATATTCTTAAAAATGGTCCCTAGTCGTGGGAATTTCGAGACAGGGCATCGATACTCCGGAGTAGACTAGTGTATACAGTCAAGACCCCAACGAGGGGTGGTGGCCGGTCTCACAAGCCATTGGTGTCAGTTGGATCACCTAAGATGTATATAGGTGCTCATTGGGTTATGAGTACACCGAACAGGACTCGCCAGGAGCCTGCTAGTTGGTATTATACCTAGCGTCAGATAGCAGTTCCCTGGTGACATGTATACAGGTTAGTTCATCGACCTGAGGTCGTCATTTGTCTCGTGTGAGTTTCCACTGTGCTTTGATTACTACTCTACCACGGCTCAAAGGAGTCGTGCAAATAGGTTTTAGTTGGGTACAGTCCCGGGCCACATGGAGGCAAGTGAGCGGATCGGCAGGGGATTCGTCTCTCCCGGTATTGAGGGTGAGATCGTGCTGTGTCTAGGAGAGCCATTACACCAAGTCCTTGGCCAAGGCAGGTGAGAATTACTGGTAAGTATTCCAGTAGTTTCTCAGGGTGTTCGGGGCTACTATCCGACACGACTTATACCGCTATTGGGGGTCTGACGTTACCAGCCCCCTAGGCCCGATATGCGATGCTCATAGACGAACGGACCGGACTGTACGTATATTATCACTGATAGGCTCAGTAGGGTTCCAGGATGAGTTCGCTCATCGACTTCCCTTGAAGTCAGTACATGGGCAGCCGTTACGCAAAGCTAGTGCCGCTGACGTGCTTGTGGTTAAACCCACTGCCAGGGTACGGACAGTCTTTAAAGTTCCCCACAGATAGTTTCCCAAGTTCGGGCGAAACGTTGTAGAGGCCATATGGTTTTATGGCAGGGTTCGAAATTGCACGTGCATTTTTGCACGTGTCATATTTGGGGCAGATAATCCTGGTGGGCTTTGGTTTAAGCCGGAACCATGTATTATATTGAGTCGGAATATTTTAGTTTCTCATATTCGTATTCGATCGGAATACGGATACAGGTATGTATATACAGGTGAGGGGTATTTTCGTAATCCGTTACGAGAATATTTTAGAAGATGCATTTCTTTTGGTTAATCATTTTGGTTTAAATGGTTAAAAGAGTTTTGGAAAGGGTGACTCATTTTGGTGACTCATTAATTCTAGCATCTTCACTAATGACTCATGCTAATGAGTCATGTAGTGACTCATGATGAATTAATTGAGTTTGTTTTGGATGAGATATTTTAGGCTTGAGTTGGAGATATTTTTGTAAGATATTTTCTGAGTTTCTCCAAAACAAAACCCTTTATATATCACACCCAAATGTTTTGGGCAGCCAAGGGTTACTTTTGTATGCTTAGTTTTTGCTCCTTTGAGATAGTTTCTTGAGTTTACCATCTCCAAACCCTAAGCATCTTCTTCAACCTCCACCCTAACCCTCTCATGTGATGAGAACTCTAGGGTGTTTGAGACAAAATATTCTACTCATTCTCTACTTCATCTTGGTCATCTCTTTTAGCAGACTTGATGACCGAGTTGCCTCGGTATAGAAGCGGGAGCCCGTTTAAAGATCCGTTGACGTGGTGCCTCCTCGACGAGGAGATAGGAGATCGGAGTTTCTGCGAGGAGCGTGGGATGATGGCTAATGACCGAAGGACTCAGATCGTTCGGTATAGCCTTTCTACCTCTTTACAGTTTCTTAGTTTAGCGTTAATGGCAAGATCCGGGTTATAGTATGTGATAGCACCAGTTATAAAAGTTTTTGTTTCGCGTTTGGCGTCAGAATGACGGCTGGGGCGCTACGGTAGACTTACAGGCGCCGAGCTACCTGTAAAGAAGTCCCGGGATGGGTGACCACCGTAGGACCCTCCGACAATCAAGTTAGTGCCGAGGAATAAGTGCAAAGTAGCGGCGTATTGGAAATGAGTTCCCCTTACCTGAGTCATCTGAGAGAGGGGTTTATATAAGGGTCGCGTGGAGCGAGCGGGCGTGAGATCTTCGCCGTCGGTTACGCCCCAGCGTTATCCTCGCGTTGAATGCCGAGATGCGCCCATTAATGGGGGGATACGCCCATTAATGGAGGGATGCGCTAGCATGGGACACAGATCATGGGCAGGCGGATATCTCGCCCTGGCGATATATGCGAAGCCGTTGCAGGGCACATGGGCTCCGCGCTCCTGATTGATCGGGGGGAAACCGAGGAAGCTCGGTATGTTAGGAGCTCGGAGACGAGCTGGGTGGCCGAGGAAGCTCGGCATGTCGAGAGCTCGGAGATGAGCCGGGTGGCCGAGGAAGCTCGGCATTACAGACGGCTCAGAGACGAGTAAGGAGACTGGGGAAGCTCGGAGACGAGCTGTTGGTAGTTTCTTAGGTGAAGGTGAAATGTATTAAGGGAGATCTTCCGAAAAGTCGGATACGTTCCTCGAGAAGGGGATCCCGAGAAATGTCTCTGATGCAACTCGTTTATTCCATCCCTGTAGCCTTCGAGACACGTCATCCGCCACGTGTTGCAATCTGAGGAGACACCACTTGTGAGCATCATCAAGTACCCATTCTACTGTGTATATCTTTTAATGTGAGTCTCGTTTGTTATTGGTTGGAAGTTGGAATATTAATAATCTTTTCGTACCTTGCTAATTTTTTGCGGCAAATCTGGGCTGGAGTTATATTTGGAGGTGGTGGATCCTATGTGGAAGTTGAGGGGCGGAAAGGGATCAGACAAAGTCACGATGATATTGAGGCGGAGGAGCAAAGGGGGTGAGAAAGCGAGGTGAATATTGGGTTTTAAGATTCTGTGAACGGGGAAGTGCACTTTATATGTATATACCTAAGAGTGTGCTTATATATATATATATATGAGAATAATGGAGGATAGATGCCATAGGAGGGAATTTCCTCCTATGGTGTCGAAAAAATACAATCTCCATCGTGTTTTTCGACGACTGGTGCCCATCATCTCCATCGTTATCATCTAAGATATGGGTACACCAAATTTCATGTGATTCTGCAACTTTTTCACCGTTGAATTAGTGGGTTCAAAATTAACGGTTTACCGACAATAGAACTTTTTACATTGCTAAATCAACGGTGAAAAAGTTGTAGAATCACTTGAAATTTGGCGTACCCACATCTTAGATGATAACGATGAAGATGATGGATTCCGATCGTCGGAAAACACGATTGAAGGCATATTTTTTCGACGCCATAGGAGGAAATTCCCTCCTATGGCCTCTTTCCTCCATTATTCTCTCTCTCTCTCTCTCTCTCTATCTATCTTTATATAAAGATAGATAGAGAGAGAGAGGGAGAGAGAATAATGGTGGAAAGAGGCACTAGAAGGCTTTTTACGTTAGGTGGCGATACAAATCATGTCCTCCATTTTATTCGACAATCGGCACCGGCCATCTTGATCTTCATCGTCTAATACGTCTATACACCAAATTTCATGTGATTCCAACACCTTTTCACTGTTGATTTAGTGGGTACAAAATTAACGGTTTACCGACAAAAGAACTTTTTACACTGCTAGATCAACGGTGAAATGGTGTTGTAATCACATGAAATTTGGTATATCGTCAAATTTGAGAATGGAGATTAAGTTGGAAGGTGCCGATCATCGAATAAAATGGTGGAAGGCGTACTTTTTGCCGCTATATAACGCAAAAGGCCTTCTAGGGCCTCTTTCCTCCATTTTATACGACGATCGGCACCTTCCAACTTGATTTCCATCCTTGAATTTGTCGATACACCAAATTTCATGTGATTAAAACACCATTTCACAGTTGAACCCATTTTTTGGTTAACGGGTGTTGGGGTCAAAATTTGCACCCCTGGTTGACCGAGTCAAAGTCAAGGTCGCCTAAACCGAGGTCAAGCGGGCCCATGCCCAAGTCAAGCTCGCGGCCAGCCTCCTCCATGCCAAAATATAGATCATGTAATAAATAATTTTTATGTAATTTTTTTATGCATGAATGTATGCAAAATGGGCATAAAAGCCAAATTTTTGTAAAGCTCATGGCTTATGTGCAAAAAGAAATGGCACATATGCCATGGGATGGGCAAAATGTCATTTTATAAAGCCCAAGGGGCTATATGTAAATGTGTAAGTCTATATAAGGCAACATGATGATGAATTAAATCAAGGGTTTTACTCTTCCTTTTTCATTCTCTCAAAAACCTAGGGTTTGTGCCTCTTTCCCTTTTCTGAAGGTTCCAAACCTTCTCCTTTCTTTTGAATTAAATCAAGGGTTTTACTCTTCCTTTTCCAAAACTAAATAGTTTTTCACCACAAAACCCACAAAGGGGAACTTGGATCTGTCATTAAATCTCGAAAAGAAGAGATTTTTAAAATCTCACATCTCTTGATCTTCAAGATCCGGCTAAACGACAGGAAGAAGAAGGAGACCCATCTCCGGAAACCCCACTTTGGTGAAGAACTAGGGCTCAAGGGGAGAAGCACCTTCATCGGCTTCAAAACATCCTTGGAGTTTAACTCCTCACACACACACACACACACACACACACACACACAATAAGTGCTCCTTTCTGGGAGTACAACTCCTATTGCAGGGACCAAGTCCCTTTTTGCGCCCGAGCGCCCACGTGCTGACACGTGGAGCGTTAGCGCTCTTGCGCTCAGGGCGCTAGTGCCCAAAGCGCTAGCGCCCGAGCGCCCACGTGCTGACACGTAGGATGCTAGCGTTCTTGCGCTCAGAGCGCTAGCGCCCGAGCGCCCACGTGCTGACACGTGGAGCGCTAGAGCTCTTGCGCTCAGAGCACCAGCGCTCAAAGCGCTAGTGCCCGAGTGCCCACGTGCTGACACGTGGAGCGCTAGCGCTCTTGCGCTCAGAGCGCTCGTGCCTAAAGCGCTCGCGCTTTTCCCCACGCATCCTCTGGATGCCCTTTCCCTTTCTTTTTTATATATATGTATACACACACACACACACATACTCTACAACACTGTCCTTCCCAAAAAAAATTTGGGCCGGGGCGCTGCCCCGCACCCGGCAAGGGGGCTGCTAGCCCCTTTGACCCCCAGCCCGCTATCCGGATAGCGGGACCCCCGTAAAAACTCTGCATGGCTCCCGATATATCCAAGCCCCCTCCAAAACAAAACACACGTACACTGCACATTGAGTTCGCATAACGAGTTTAACCCGTCAATCGTAGGTTCCCTCGTTCCAAAGGCGAGGGGTAATTAACGGCAGCTTAGTCCGCGGCTGCCGGAGATTCGGATCCCCACAATCAATAAACCCCGGCCTATCCTAGGCAGGGGGAATCTGTAGTACACCTGACAAGCGCGCGCGTATTCCCATCTCAATGGGGTGACGAAAAACATCCTACAGGTTCTGGCACGCCCGGTGGGACCTATCTCTCCTCCTATATTTTGGATTAAACGTTCATGCGAACTCAATCAATATACATACCTATATTTATACTAAAATAATGCTCTTTCATACAGGTTTTCAAGCAATTACTTTTCAACAATGTCTCCAAAGATGAACTCAGCTCTCAGCATGGCTCCCGTCTCCTACACGATGAAGATAGACTCCAGGACGGTCCTTCCGGCCAGTCTCAGGCGACAATGGGAGGAGCCGCCGCTACCATTTGGCTCTATTATGTTCGTGTCAGCTAACGCCATCCCAGCTCCTCAAGCTCCGGTAACAGACAAACTGGTCTCAAAAGGGAAAAGGCCGAACGTCATGGTTGCGAGGGCACCTCAACCCAAACACAAATCCGTTTCCTAACGACTCTCCATCGCTCCAGCTGGGGGCAAGGCCATCAACACCAACAAAGCAATAAGGTATCTCGGGCAAGCTCCAGCGGCGCCCCTGACAACTTCTCAGTTGGGTGTTTTCTCTAAGCTTCCCATCACTCGGCCTGTGGCGGCTTCCCGAAGCGCAGAAGCCTGCCAAGCGCTCAAGGCAGAGAAGCTGAGGCACAAGCGGCTCAGATACAGAGCCAACAAAAGGGTTAGGGCTCCTGCTAGGCTGAACCTTATGAGGTTCGAGGAACAGGGTAACCGTGCTGAAGATGAGGAAATGGCTGGATATGTGGTCCACACTGTCTACACGGTGGGCACGCGCAGCAAGAGTAAGGACGGGGCCACCACATCTCAAATCCAATCTGGCTTGAATGTGGTTGCTGCTTCCCAAGAACAGCCACCTCTGCTGGGTGATGAAAACCCTCTTGATGAGGATGATCGGCAGAAAGACCTTTCGGTCCATGAGGAGTCGAGCTCGGAAAGCGAGGATGAGCCAATCTTCCATCCCAGGAACGCAGAGCAGCAACTTCTCCAAGAGCTCCGAAAGCAGCTCAGAAGCAAAGACAAGGAGATGGCCAAGCTCTACTAAAAAATTGACGACTTGACAAACGTCGTCTTATAGCTCACGGCCCAACTTGCCTCTCAGCCGCCCAATCAGGCGCAGGGCTCTCATGAGCCGGGAAACGGTGTCCCGAAGCAGCCGACGCTTATTCCTACAAATCCAAAAGTGGGCGGACCGCATAAAAATCAGTCGCATCCTATCTCGGGAAATGTATTGGCTACCGATGAAAGTAGCCCGCTAACGCAAGATCAAATCATGGATTTGGTTGCCAACAAACTCAAAACACTGGTAGCTGAAGCCGAAGCGCAAAAGGATGTTAGCAGTAGTGGGAAACCATATCCTGCTCAGTATGATCTGGTAGAATTTCCTAGCAGCTATGTCATCCCTAAATTCTGAAGATTCGATGGGACGGGAAATGCGAATTAGCACATCGCCCACTTTAAAGCCTCATGCGGGAATACTGGGGGCAATGATGCGCTTCTCCTCCGCCAGTTCGTTAATAGCTTGGCCGATATTGCTTTCGACTAGTACGCGAGCATACCGGATGGCTCCGTCACAACTTTTGTCCAAATGGAGTCTCTGTTTCGGCAGAGGTTCATGAGCGTTAGTGATAAGATCACCATCGTCGACCTCGTAAGGACCAAGCCAAAGAACAATGAAAACAGCACGGATTTCATAACCCGATGGCGCAATCTTTCCGTCAAATGCGAACCGCCGATAGAGCAGGACCAATTTGTCAGTCTCCTCGTCGGAAATCTCAACAATTGGATGACCCCGTTTCTATGCACCGCGGGTCTTAAAACATTCCAAGAGCTGACCAGGAAAGTCCAGATGTTGGAACGCTCAAAGCAGGAGTCCTCTGACTCCCAAAATAACAATAGGTCCTGGAGAAACCGAAAGGACGAAAATCGAAAAGGCGGAAATCCCGAAGATTCTGAGTCTTTCAACACTTCGGCTAACCGAATAAGCGAGGGATGAGCGGGCCTAGTGCCAACCAGCCTCGAAAACCGGTGTTCGGAGAGGGAGGAGAATCTCCACTGAAAGAGAAACTGGATAAGGCCTATTCCTTCAGAAGGGACAAAATCCGTAAAATATTCAAAGACGCCCTGAGGAACGGTCTACAACTGCTAAAAAGACCGCAGGAAGCGAATATGACCGACGACCCCAAATACTGCCCCTATCACAAAGTGATAGGTCATGTCATTGAGGACTGCTTCGTCTTCAAAGATTGGATCGAAAAGCAATACCAGGCAGGAGAGATAGAACTGTCTAAAGGCGTGTTAACAAACAGTCCAGCTGCGACCGCCAATTTCATACAAATGGAAACCGAAGTTCTTCGTGAAACTGATTCTCTCAGACATCTGCCTTTCTTTGAAAACAGTCGACCACCACGTCATTAAATTAGGAACAGTCGACCTCTAAGTCGTTAAACTGGGAATGTAAAAATATATATATGTATATATGTAAATAAAAAAATGTGTAAATAAAAAAAGGGAAAATCCGAAATGATGGGGCAACTCGCAATAAAAATCAGCGAGTAAAATAAAAATGAAAAATAAAGCCGAAATGATAGGGCAACCGCGAATAAATAGCCGAAATGATAGGGCAATCGCGACCTTCGCGATAAGAAAAGCTGAAATGATATAGCAATCGCGGTAAAACAAAAAAATATACACAAAAACAACAAAAAACAAAAAAAAAATACAAAAATACAAAAACAAAACAACGACGAATGATGAGTCGCTCCTGGTACCATATTCCAGTGCAGCGATGCAGACGCCAACCAAAATCCGATTTTCCAAAATCCCCCCCAGCCCTACGGCCAGTCCCTAAATTGACTACCGTATACAGTCCATGGGGTCAAATAATTCTCATCATACCTATGCCCCACCGAAGTCACCCGTCCAGCGGTCGGTCTCCGCCCATGGAATTATGCTCCATTTGGGAAGACCCACTCATGTGTCCTAACGATACGTGAGGAGAAAATCCCCGTGTGAGATCCTTACAACTCACAAAGGAAAAACACACTTGGGGGTCCTCACGACTCCTAAGGAGAAAAATCACTTACGGGATCCTTGCAACTCGTAGGGAGAAAATGCTTTTATGGGACCCTTACGGCCCATAAAATTGAAAAGCCTTAGGTGATAGGGATCTAAACCTGTCTCCTAAGCCATCGCTTCCTATACTCCAAATGGCGAATGATGAGTCGCTCCTGGTACCATATTCCAGTACAGCAATGCAGACGCTAACCAAATTCCAAATCCTATACCCCAACGGCGAATGATGAGTCGCTCCTGGTACCATATTCCAGTGTAGTGATGCAGACGCTAACCAAGTCCCAAAATGTTTCCGGCCCTACGGTCTGGATCATACATCCTGCAAAACCGTATACAATCCACAGGCGTAAAACGATCCCAATCTCTTCCAAACCCTACAGGCGAGACCACATTCAAAGTCCCACCGGCGGGGAAGATTCAAAAAAAAAGAGAAGAAAAAAAAGAAGGTATGTCCACAAGCAAAATGGGCACGGATGAAAACCCGAAAGGGTTCTGTGAGTAAAAATAGCAGGACTGCCGGCGAGTTTGTGAAAACCCGAAAGGGCGCAAACTCGTAAAAAGAGATGAAATGCACTGACAAAGTCCTCTCGACTTTATGAGGAGAAAATTCCTGCGTGAGATCCTTACGACTCACAAAGGAGCAACACACTTAGGAGTCCACACGACTCCTAAGGAGAAAATACACTTACGGGATCCTTACGACCCGTAGGAAGAAAATGCTTTGTGAGACCCTTACGGCTCACAAAATTGAAAAGCTTAGGTGATAAGGACCTAAAACCTATCTCCTAAGCCATCGTTTCCTAATAAGCAAACACAAATGATGATTCGCTCCTGGTACCATATTCCAGTGTAGTGATGCTGATGCCAAACAAAAAAAAACAGTTTCCAAGTCCTCCCGGGGCAAATGATGAGTTGCTCCTGGCATTATTCCAGTGCAGCAATGCAGATGCCAAACCAAAACCGAAATCCTCAAATACACTCATGGCAAATGATGATTCGCTCCTGGTACCATATTCCAGTGTAGCGATACCGATGTCAATCCAAATCAAATCAAACCAACAACCTCTGCGGCGAAATCATGCTCCTTCCCAGAATTTACCCCGTGTTGAAATCATGCTTCGCCTCGGGATATCTACCTTCCTTGCCGGAATTATGCTCCGCCTCGGAATCAAATCAACCAACCAGCTCTGCGTCGGAGTCATGCTCCATCTCAGAGTGTACCCTGTGTGAAAATCAAGCTTTGCCTCAGTATCTGCCTTCCCTGTCAGAATTATGCTTCGGCTCGGAATCAACCAACGACCTCCTCGTCGGAATTATGCTCCGTCTCGGAATCAAGTCAACCTACAAGCTCTGCGTCAGAATCATGCTTCGTCTCAGAATGTGCACCCCGTGTCGAAATAATGCTTCGCCTCGGTGTATCTGCCTTCCCTGTCGAAATTATGCTTCGTCTCAGAATCAAGTCGGCCAACAAGCTCTGCGCCGGAATCATACTCCGTCTCAGAATGTACCCCGTGTCGAAATCATGCTTCGCCTCGGAGTATTTGCCTTCCCTGTCGGAATCATGCTTCGCCTGGGAATCAACCTCTGCATCGAAATTATTCTTCGGTCAGAATGTCTGCCACTCTTCGGAATGATGCTCCGATCCCTGGAATCATGCTCCGCCCTTTGGAATGATGCTCCGATCTCTGGAATCATGCTCCGCCCTTCGGAATGATGCTCCGATCTCTGGAATCATGCTCCGCTCATCCGAATGATGCTCCGATCCCTGGAATTATGCTCCGCTCATCGGAATGATGATCTAATCCCCTGGAATCATGCTCCACCCTTCGGAATCATGCTCCGATCTCTGGAATCATGCTCCGCTCATCGGAATGATGCTCCGATCCCTGGAATCATGCTTCGCTCATCGGAATGATGCTCCGATCCCTGGAATTATGCTCCGTCCTTCGGAATGATGCTCCGATCTTCGGAATGATGCTCCGCCCTTCGGAATGATGCTCCGATCTCCCCCGATCTCTGGAATCATGCTCCGTGCTTCGGAATGATACTCCGATCCTTGGAATTATGCTCCGCAAATCGGAATGATGGTCCGATCCCCGGGAATTATGCTCCCCGAGGGATACTCCGATCCTTGGAATCATGCTCCGCAAATCGGAATGATGCTCCGATCCCGGGAATCATGCTCCTCGAGGGATGCTCCGATCCTTGGAATCATGCTCCGCAAATCGGAATGATGCTCCGATCCCCGGGAATCATGCTCCCCGAGGGATGCTCTGATCCTTGGAATCATGCTCCGCAAATCGGAATGATGCTCCAATCCATGGGAATCATGCTCCCCGAGAGATACTCCGACCCTGGAATTATGCTCCGCGAATCGGAATGATGCTCCGATCCTCGGGAATCATGCTCCCCGGGATGATGCTCCTCCCCCGGAATGATGTTCCACCTCGAAGTTCAACTTCAAGATCCATCAATTTCATGCACACAACTCAAATGGGCGGTGTGAATTTATTGATGGGGTTACTTTGTTGGGGTCAAAATTTGCACCCCTGGTTGACCGAGTCAAAGTCAAGGTCAACCCCAAGGCAGGTGGGCCCAAGCCCAGGTCAAGCGGGCTCATGCCCAAGTCGAGCTCGCGGTCAGCCTCCTCCATGCCAAAATATAGATCATGTAATAAATAATTTTTATGTAATTTTTTATGCATGAATGTATGCAAAATGGGCATAAAAACCAAATTTTTGTAAAGCTCATGGCTTATGTGCAAAAGGAAATGGCACATGTGCCATGGGATGGGCAAAATGTCATTTTGTAAAGCCCAAGGGGTTATATATAAATGTGTAAGCCTATATAAGGCAACATGATGATGAATAAAGCAATAAACATTTTCATTCTCTCAAAAACCTAGGGTTTGTGCCTCTTTCCCTTTTCTGAAGGTTCCAAACATTCTCCTTTCTTTTGAATTAAATCAAGAGTTTTACTCTTCCTTTTCCAAAACTAAATAGTTTTTCACCACAAAACCCACAAAGGGGAACTTGGATCTGTCATTAGATCTAAAAAATAAGAGATTTTTAAAATATCACATCTCTTGATCTTCAAGATCCGGCCAAACGACAGGAAGAAAAAGGAGACCCATCTCCGAAAACCCCACTTTGGGGAAGAACTAGGGCTCAAGGGGAGAAGCCCCTTCATCAGCTTCAAAACATCCTTGGAGTTTAACTCCTCATATATATACACACACACAAAATAATAAGTGCTCGTTTCTGGGAGCACAACTCCCATTGTAGGGACCAAGTCCCTTTTTGCGCCCGAGCGCCCACGTGCTGACACGTGGGGCGCTAGCGCTCTTGCGCTCAGGACGCTAGTGCCCAAAGCGCTAGCGCCCGAGCGCCCGCGTGCTGACACGTGGGGCGCTAGCGCTCTTGCGCTCAGAGCGCTAGCGCTCGAGCGCCCGCGTGCTGACACGTGGGACGTTAGCGCTCTTGCGCTCAGAGCGCTAGCGCTCGAGCGCCCGCGTGCTGACACGTGGGACGTTAGCGCTCTTGCGCTCTTGCACTCAGAGCGCTAGCGCCCAAAACGCTCGAGCGCCCCACGTGCTGACATGTGGAGCGCTAGCGCTCTTACGTTAAGAGCGCTAGCGCCCGAGCGCCCACGTGCTGATACGTGGAGTGCTAGCGCTCTTGCGCTCAGAGCGCTAGCGCCTGAGCGCCCACGTGCTGACACGTGGAGCGCTAGCGCCCACGTGCTGACACGTGGAGCGCTAGCGCTCTTGTGCTCAGAGCGCTAGCGCCCAAAGCGCTGGCGCTTTTCCCCACGCATCCTCTGGATGCCCTTTCCCTTTCTTTTTTATATATATGTATACACACACACACATACTCTACAAAACTGTCCTTCCCAAAAAAATTTTGGGCCGGGGCGCTGCCTCGCACCCCGCAAGGGGACTGCTTGCCCCCTTAACCCCCAGCCCGCTATCCGGGTAGCGGGAACCCCGTAAAAACTCTACGTGGCTCCCGATATATCCAAGGCCCCTCCAAAACAAAACACACGTACACTGCACATTGAGTTCGCATGACCAGTTTAACCCGTCAATCGGAGATTCTTTCGCTCCAAAGGCGAGGGGTAATTAACGGCAGCTTAGTTCGCGGCTGCCAGAGATTCGGATCCCTGCAATCAATAAACCCCGGCTTACTCTAGGCAGGAGCAATCTGTAGTACGCCTGATAAGCGCGCGCGTATTCCCATCTCAATGTGGTGACAAAAAACACCCTACAACGGGCTCAGGGAAAATTCATGTGCTCAACAACAAGACTCTTAAACCATCCAACCCTCCCTTCCCCCCTGCCGCCTAGTCATAGAGAATTCTCTATGGTTCTAGCACAAATCACATGAGAAAACATGTGATCTCCACCACATGTGCATTGAATCCACATGGTTTGCCATATATAGAGAATAATGGAGGAAAGAGACCCTAGGAGGCTTTTTGCGTTAGATGGCAGTATACCTTTCCTCCATTAACCTTTTATATATATATATATATATATATATATATATATATATATATAGATTGCATGTACGTACCCAAATTATCCAGGCAAGGCAAAGCATCATAAAGTTTCTCCTTATAATTGAAAATTAGAAATATGCTAGTAACAACTTTTTCACCGCTGAATTAGCAATGTAAAAAGTTCTATTGTCGGTAAACTATTAATTTTGCACCAACTAAGTCAACGGTGAAAAAATTGTATAATCACATGAAATTTGGTATATCCACATCTTAGAAGATAAAAATGGAGGTGATGTATGTCGATCGTCAAAAAAAATCATGGAGGGTGCATTTTTCCGACGCCATACCATTAACCTTTTATATATATATATATACACACACACACACACATACATGCCTTACCCTAATGATCGAGGCAAGGCAATGCATCATAAAGTTTCTTTGAGCTAATAGGATGGACTCGTCGTGAAGTTACAAGTTACAACCCCCTTTGATGTTGTAGGTAGGAATTGTTAGCAAACAAGCGAGCAGAGCAATCAAATCGCCGAGGGAGGGGGGCACGCAAATACGGTGATGAGCTAAAGAGAAAGTTCGTTCTGAATCATGCAAGAATTATGTAAGCTACATGCTAATACCACTTTATAATATATAACCAACCACACCACCTCTGAGCTTCACAATCCATTAGAGCCAGGAATCTAGTCTGTAATTTGAAAAAGAAATTAAGTGCGAAGTAACTCCAAAACGTGAATGTTCTGATGAAAACGATGAGGACTAAGATTCCAAAAATCACATATGTACAATTTATATCCAAAATTATAAAAAGAGATTAACAAACTGATTTGTATTGGGTGAGATGAAGGACGACTATTACAGACAAGCCCCTCCCCAAAAGAAGGGAAACACGCCCGCATGCGCATGCGCGCAATGTGGCATGTACAATTGTTTATAAACCAGTCAATAAGTTCAAAATTTTCATACGCACGCGCACACAAAAGTTTCGTTTTGTGGAGATAAATCTCTGTGGCAAATCACAAAATAAGTGAAATTTGAGCAAAATAATGATGTGGAGACTGAAGTTCTAATCTTTAAAGTAATATATATCATATGAGTACTGCCTGTACTGGTATACATAATTAAGTATGCATTTTTTATAAAAAAAAATTGGGTAAACATTTACGCATATGCATATTGCAAACATAAATTCTAAGGCATATGTTCTGCGATGAAAATTTACTAAGACTTTCTGACTACACAATCATATTAATATAATGAATTAAGCTTGAAATATAAAAAGGAAAGAAATAACAACAACAAAGCCTTCAGTCAAATATTACATGATTAATGCTGGCACAAGATTAGAAGTCAAAATATTAAGGAGAAAAATACATATCTCCCATTACAAGACACAGAAATTAGGTAAATAGAGCTGTAACAAAATTGAAAGTCAAAATTAAACACGGATGTATAAACTTGTTAATTATATATATAGTAGATGATTTTCTAGATGACCCGTTGGCAACCTCCAAGTTCTCAGAGTATGAAGAAGTTCAAATGAAAGGGAAAAGATTATATATTTGCTATATGAAATTATGTTTAACTGCCGCTCCGCAAATCTCGCCACGCGCAGATTCTCCGCCGGCAACATCCCACGTTCCACGCCATCACGATCCCCATTAACGGGCGATCCGCTCTTTACGCGGGCATGACGTCGGGAGCGTAACTGCCGGCGAGATTCTCGTGCCTGCTGCTGCGCTCTGCCACCGCTATATAAACCCCCATCACAAACGGGTCAAGCAAGCCATTTTTTACTCCATTTAGCCGTTACTCTGCTCGGATCTCGTGCTAATTTGATCGTTGGAGGGTCCTCGGTGGTACCAAACCACCACGGGACTTTCTTGCAGGCACTCGACGGAAGACAACATTTGACGGGGACCCGAAAAGGACCTCCGTCACTTTTATTGTGTCTTACTTCATTTGTATTGTTTAATGACTGAACTATCTTTTGTCCCTTGGTGAATTTGTATTTTCCCTTGTTGTGCATTGGCCCTTTTATCTCTAGATTGTTGCTATTTGTGTATCAGTTGCATGCTCTCTCCTTAATTCCAAGTAATACTAACCGGTATCTCAATCTTTATGCTAGTTTGGTAATTGATCAGCCACTCGTGTGCTCAGGATCTTTTGATTTTTTTTAAGTTCTCTTGATGGTCTTTTCTTTGATGTCGTTTATGTAAACATTTGTTTTAGGCACCTAAAACTTTTTGATGCTCTTTTTAGACTCATCTCATATTTAAGCATGAAAATGGCCAGGGTCTATTCTAATCCTTTTTCCAAATCCTAGAAGTTACCATATAACTCTTCACGGACTATTGTAATACCCATTTGAGGAAATTGCGATGCAAAGGGATCCAATTAGGGCATATATATACATATATACCTGAAAAACACTAAATTTTCATATGAGTTTCAGCTTGAGGAAACAATTAGGGCCGTCTTTCTTCCAAAAGCAGCACTTGTCGTACCTGCACTAGGGCAGCATTAAAAGTGAGAGCTCCAGAACTTGTTTCATCCACGGTTCATCTTCCCCGGTCCATCGACCGGCCAATAGCACCGCCCGCAGGCGTAACTGCCATCCCGCGAATCTCGCCATGCACGAGATCTCCGCCGGCCACATCCCACGTTCCACGCCACCACGACCCCCTATTAACGAGCATGTCTCGCCATTAATGGGAGGTCCCACTCATCACGCAGACGTGACGTCGGAAACATAACGGCCGGAGTGATTCTCGTGCCTACTACACCTGTTGCGACCGCTATTTAAACCCTCTTTCAGACGGTCAAGATAAGCCAATTCTAATCCACTAAGCCGTTACTCTGCTCGGATTACCCCACTAACTTGATCGTCGGAGCTTCCTCGGTGGTCCAACTACCCCGAGACTTCCTTGTAGGTAGCTCGGCTCAACAACTTCAAACCCATTGAGATCCACATGCTTCGGGAGTTTGTCTCCAGATCAAATCTCAGCCACTCATCGACGCCATCAGGAGATCAACGGAAAGCAACATCTGAAGGAGATTCCACCCTCCATCACTTTAGCTTCTCATTGTTGATGAAGGCATAGGCAAGAAGAGGTTTCCGTCCTGCTCATATTAACTCAATACCGTCCTCAATCTTCTTCCTCAACTGCAAAGAGACGGAGAAACCCAAGTGTGAGAAATGAAAAATTGGCAGTTTTCAACAAATAAATAGAATAGTAAAGATTGGAAGCAATGGGTCAAATAACTTTGCGGTCATGATTTCTGCTCCCTTGAGGCAACACTTGAAGAGATGGAATAAAAAGGTAGAAGCATTAAGGAAAAACTTTTTTGTTTTCTCATTATACACTTCATTTCTGCTCAACCACATGCTTGACATGACATATGGCGTCTGCAATACCCCCAATAAAAAATTTGACATTAGAAACACAGTATATATAAGAAGAAAAAGGGCGTCAAAAGCCAATATGATTTCAATCCCCTCACTAGTAAACAGTTTATGGGCCAAAACATACATTTATACCGCAGATTATAGCATCGAAAACAACTTATTTTAAAAAGATCTACAAACAACTTATCACAACAAATTTGCTTTTAAGGACCCTTTTAGTGTGATAAGCTGGAGAGCTTGCGTTTGTAGCGCTTACAAACTGAAGCCACAGTTTTCCTTCCTTTACTATAGGCGACATCAGCTGCTTTAGTGCCCTGCGGACCTTTGCGTTTCATTATTGACGTTTCTATTTTCTTAATCAAGTCCAGGATACATCTCCTGCTAGTGACTTGAGCTTTCCCAGGGTTTTCTCTGCTATAACAAGATGCCTGAAGGCATTTGCAAGGGGAAATAATTTCTCTAGGCTTGCAAAATGCTGGATCAAGGATTCCCTACAGTATATATTCATAAAAATTGTTAGTCGGGATAAAAGGATGCACAAAGTTTTACTCCAAATCTGAGTTATGTCATATCTAGAATATGAGAAAGAAAATATCAATTCATCAACTAAATGTTATATACTGAGTGGTTCCTTCATGAAAATATGGTAAAATTTGGCATCAGGCAAGTTCTTACATAGTTCAATGGACCCATCCCTTAAGATAAGTTCCGTGTTTGTATTTTAGACAACCGATTCAAAGAGAAGTAAGAATATACGTAAGGGAAAGAGCAAAGGAGTCAATTTACCAAATCATGAAATAATTGTATATGATATTTTTTGTTTCCACGTTTAGTCTCTTATCTTCTTAAGTGCCGTAGATGGTGATTGGTGGAGGATCAAGGCATAGGTCAGCCGCATATTCAATTTCTTACTCCCTCCGTCCCACTTTAATATTCGTTTTTTAGACTTTTTTTGTCCCACGGTTCTAGTCATTTTATATAATTGAGGTTACTTTATCAATTGATTACCGAATTTACCCTTCATTAAAATCCCATGCACGTCACTTGTGACACTTTGGTTTTTGTGATTGAGCTTACTTTAATTATGGGTAATGCGGTAAACTGAACCAGTCATAAATTAACACCTTAATAAGCGTGAGAAATTCAAAAACGACTATTAAAGTGGAACGGAGGGAGTATTCTTGATTATTGTTCTGCGATTTTTTTATAATTGTAGTATTCTTATTTTCCTTGATAGGTTTATGAACAAATTATAGACAGATGTTTCTAGAAACATCAATCATGGATGGGTGGTCTCTAGGCAATTAAAGCCTAAAAGAATAAAAGGTAAATTAATAATTAGTACATTGTATTTTATATAGTTTTTAGCAATTCATTCTTCTTAACTTAGCATCTAGTTTTATTTTCTTTTATATATCGCTAAATTCATAGTTGTCTATATTATAATGTTAATGTATTATTGATTAATTGCTGTTGGAGTTGAGGCCTTTTACCATTTAATTCTTGTTGATACGATTATTCTTTATTGTTTATTTGTTTATTCTGGCGTAACGGTATAATTAGTCAATTGCAGACTTGTTGTAGTTTTAATTACCGTCTGGACCTAAATTATCTTTTTTAACCGTGTAAAAATTATTAGCAATTTGACCCAAAAAAAAGATTTTAAAACGTAGAATATGGCCAAGAAAACACAAGGAAAAAAACTCTAAGCTATTTGAAGCCCAAATTTCAATAGAAGTTTTTTCTTAAGCCAAATTCAACTTAAATCCAGGCCTTTAATAGCCCAACCGAAGCAAATAACCCAACCGAACCCAAAATTTTCTAGTCGGCTCACTATCAGTTCCACTGCATCATTGGTTTGGTCAATTCGGTTAACCCTCAAAGTTGGTTCTGTTTCGATTTTTGACACATTGCCAACCACTGGACCGAATTAACCTTTGAAGACCCCTACAGCTACCCTAACATATGGATCGAAACCAGCAATGGTTAGAAGACACCGGTTACTCAGTTAGGATCTATAATATTTATATTTATGTTCATAGGCATATATAGTATACATGCATGTAAGTGTGCATTAGAAACCAATCAGGCGTTTCTATGAGATCCGACTCTACATGCATCATTCGGTCTAAAAAGAGGAGATTTTTTGCATCATGGACTTTGAAAGTGAGACCTAAAAACTTCGAAGCTTGAGCCACCATTACCATTGTGTGCCAAGGTCATGATGTTTAAGAATACAAGTACACCACAGCCTAGAAGATACTTGATTATATTGGGCAGTTATCTCATGTCAAGGTAATCTTAAATCCGCTGATTGTATCCAACCAAAATTACCAAAATAGGATAGTTGGTTTCCGTATTTTACGATAGATTGTGTTGTATGAAAATAGTTTAGTCGTTAAGCATCCAACTATATGGGATAGGTTATATGAATCTCTTTTTCCACTCAGCTCACTATCAAGGGCTGTCTCCTAGGTCAGATTTAAGTACACTATGAATACCAATATCAATTGTCTTCATCCATATATGAAAGTAAAGATTCACGAATATAGACCATGAAATTACTTGAAACGTAATTACAATCAAAAACTTCAACAAACAATAAAAAAAGTTGAGTTCAAATATCATTCTACATCCATATCAAATGAAAAGAACCGAGAAGAAATAATTTATTGGCATGATAATTAATGAGTTCTACATCTAAATCTATAGAGAATCGTAGGCCACCTCTCATATTTCAACTGATCAAACAACTCAACATATTCATAGCTAATATCTAAACTAATTATACTGATAGCACTCCCCCGCAAGTTGGAGCGTAGATGTCAATCATACCAAGTTTGGATAGAAGACGAGCGAAAATCGGTCGAGAAAGAGCTTTGGTGAGAATATCTGCTTGTTGAGTCGAAGAGCAAATATGTTGGAGTGCAATTATCTTATCTGTCACCTTGTCATGAATAAATTGGCAATCTATTTCGATATGCTTGGTCCGCTCATGAAAAACTGGATTCTCAGCAATATAGATCGCGGCCTTATTTTCACAGAAAAGTGTAGTCGGAAAAGAAAAAGGAACCCCAAGATCTTTCAAAAAAGAGGTAGGCCATACCAGCTCGGCAACTGTATAGGTCATAGATCTATACTCAGACTCTGTAGAAAAATGAGACACTGCATTTTGCTTCTTACTTCTCTACGTAACCAAGATTTCTCCCAAGAAGACAATAGCCACTTGTGGAACGACGATCATCAATGGATCCCGCAAAGTCAGCATCCGCAAAAGCTGTGAGCGACAACATAGATGATGGTTTTGTAAAGAAGACCGTGTCCTGAAGAACCTTTGATGTATCTGAGAGACTATACTCAACTGCCTTAAGGTGAGAGGTCAAACAATTCTGCATATACTGACTCACTGTGCGAATGACTAAGGCAATGTCTGGCCGAGTGACAGTAAGGTAAATAAGCTTTCCAACTAGACGTCGATATCGTCCTAGGTTAGGTGGTGGAGGATCCGAGAAAGAGCTTAATCGAGATAGCTTGATTGAGAAATCCATAAAGGTGTTTGCTGGTTTGCATCCTAGAAATCCCGTCTCAGATAGAAGATCAAATGCATACTTGCGCTGAGAGAGCTGCAATATACCAAAATCTGTGATGCTTCAATTCCAAAGAAATATCTAAGTATCTCACGGTCCTTAGTATGAAAGTTTGAAACCAAATGTTCTTTCACCTTGAAAATACCGGCAGAATCATCTCTAGTGATGATAATATCATCAATATACCCCAACACAATCACCCTGTCCTGAGGACGATAATGTGTAAAAAGAGACGTGTCGGCACGACTATGTTTGAATCCAATCTACCGTAAAATCATGCCAAAATTTTCAAACCAGGCACGTGATGGCTGATTCAGTCCATATAACGAATTTTGTAGAAGACAAACCATATTCCCCCGGTCGCTCAAAGCCAGGAGGCTGCTGCATATAAATAGTCTCTGATAGGTCACCATTAAGAAAGGCATTCTTCACATCAAGTTGATGAAGAAGCCATGCCTTAGAAACAGCCAAGAATATAAGAACATGAACCGATGGTAATTTGGCAACCGGTGAGAAAATCTTAACATAATCCAAACCATACTGCTGAGTAAAACCTTTGGCCGCTAAACGATCTTTGAGACGGTCAATCGTCCCATCGGAAGTATGCTTGATAGTAAAGACCTATCGACAGCCAATAACTTTATTATCTGAAGGCATAGGTACCAATTTTCAAGTTTGATTAGAGCGCAGTGCGGCAATCTGCTCTAATATAGCTACATGCCAATCCGGGTGCTGAAGTGCTTCCTGAACAGAGAAAGGAAGAGTGATGGAAGATAAGGAAGAAACAAACTAACGAGCAGATGGTGTCAGTTTATGATAAGAAATAAAGCTAGAAATTAGATGTGCAGTAGTACAAGAATACTTACCCTTGCGTAAAGCAATAGGAAGAGAGATTTTTTTTTTTTGAATACAGCAGTGGTGGAGAACCAGAAACAATGGACTGTATAGGTGTACATGCAGAAAAATCATTAGAAGAATCATTAGTAGGAAGGGGTGGGCAACTTTCTTACGACGGTGATACACCGGTGGATAAGGGGCTAAAGACTGAAAAATAAGGAGCACATGTTGAATTGACGAATTAAGCTGAGGAAGATAGGTAAGGAATATGAATAGTAGGAGTGAGGTCTCCAACTGGTGGTGAAAAATAGGCTTGATCTTCTAACGTCACATCTCATGAAGTATGAACTTTAGAAGTAGCAGGGTCAAAACAAACATATCCTTTCTGAGATCGTGAGTAACTTATAAACACCATACAAGTAGCTCGGTGATCAAGTTTGTCTACCTGAGGATCTAGAATATGAGGATAGCATAGAAAACCAAACATCTTATAAAGAACAGGAAAATGGTTGCCCTGTGAAAACAAAATAGAGAAAGGGGACTGGTTGCCTAGGACCAGAGAAGGCATGCGACTGATATAAAAACAGGTAGCTAGGACCGCAAAATTCCACAATCGTTTAAAGACATGCATATGCAGAATAAGAGAACGAGATACCTCAAGCAAATGTCGGTTTTTCCATTCGGTAATCTCATTTTGCCGAGAAGTATAACATGAAGTTTGATGCAATATACCATGGATTTGACAAAATGCAGTAAACTCCATGCTAATATACTCCTTAGCATTATCTGAACGAAAAACTTTTACCGGAACACCAAATTGATTAGTAATCTCAGCTATGAAGATTTTAAAGGTAGATAAAAGTTCAGACCTATTACGCAGAAAATACAACCAAGTCATATGTGGTATTACATATCACTATTACATGTTGATAGAGCCCACAGGATTCTTGCTTGACTACCAGCATTATGATGGCGATCATATACGTGCGAGCTGGGTGGTCTATAAGCACATTCTTAAATATCCCTAGCCGTGGGAGTTTCGAGACTGAGCATCGATACTCCAGAGTGACTAGTGTATATTGATCGAGACCCCGACGGGGGGCTGTGGCCGGTCTCACAAGCCATTGGTGTTAGTTTATTCATCTAACATAATATACAAATGCTCACTGGGTTATGAGTACACTGGACAGACTCGCCGGAAACATGCTAGTTGGTATTACACCTATTGTCAGATAGCAGTTCCTAGATGACGTGTGTACAGGTTAGTCTGTCGACCTAAGATCGTCATTTGTCTCGTGTGAGTTCGCACTGTGCTTTGATTACTACCCTACCACGGCTCAAAAGAGTCGTGTAAACAGGTTTTAGTTGGGTACAGTCCCGAGCCACATGGAGGCAGTGAGCGGATCGTCAAGGATTCGTCTCTCCCGGTATTAGGGGTTGCTGTCGCGCAGTGCACGGGCGGCCATCACAAAAAATCCTTGGCCAAGGTAGTCGAGAATTACTGATTTAAGATCAGTAGTTTCTCAGGTGGTGATGAGTTTCATACCGACACGAACTGTTGCGTTATTAGGGGTCTGACTTTATCCACCTCGCTAGACTCGATATGCGATACTCTTAGACGAACAGACCGGACTGTATGGGGTTGTCACTATCAGGCTCAGTAGGGGTACGGATGTGTAACGTTTTGAAAATTCGATTAGGTTAATTGTGTATTAATTATTGATAATACGTGTTTTCCGTAAAAACCAAGATATAATAATTTTTCCATATAAACTTAAATA
The DNA here is from genome assembly GCA_030015575.1 of Agapanthus africanus. Classification (NCBI taxonomy): domain Eukaryota; kingdom Viridiplantae; phylum Streptophyta; class Magnoliopsida; order Asparagales; family Amaryllidaceae; genus Agapanthus; species Agapanthus africanus. The sequence continues at coordinate 1,704,593 of JASDDO010000006.1, read as the reverse complement.
TACCTATTTTAGCTATGTAAATGCTAGTATTGGTATTTAATTAGTCACTTATAAATTGCTAGTTTACTCAAATATTTTTCTTAATTAATTAATTTTAATTTTAATTATTATTTTAGTCATACACTTATACACTAAATTAGTGATAATTACAATTAGAATGGGTTAATACAAGTTTTGTGCACCATGACACAATTAAACCAAAATGTAACATGTTTTTTTTGTGAAAGTGAATGTGACCATGGTTCTAGATAATTCAAGAAAACTTATATGGAAAACAAAATAAATAAGGAAATGAAAACAATAATTGAGGTAAGGTGCATATTATATTAGGTATGGGGTTTTCTTGACTTGGGCACTCACCTCACTCACCTCTCCCCCTCTCCCAAGTTCTGGCCGAAATCTGCAGCCCCCCATTCTACTTTTTCTCACTTGCAAATATCTCACAACTCACAAGAAAATAAAAGAAAAATGGAAAATGAAGAGATAAAGAGGCATGGTGTTTAATAATTGAGGTACGGGCTTATTTTCTTGACTTTGAATGTTCACACACACTCTCTCTTCTCCTACTGCTGGCCGAGCCAACTGCAGCCCCTATCTCCCCAATTCCCCATCTCATTTCTACATCAAAACTCTTCAAGAAAAGCATAAAAAATCCATACAAAGTCTCACTAATTCATAATTAAACCTTTACCCAATTTTCCTTAGCCTAATCTAGCATGGATCATGGAGCAATGAGACAATTTGGGAGGCTAAGTTTGCATGTTTGATCTCAAAATTTGTGAGGTATAAATCTTACTCAAATTGTTATCTTGTTAGTTATGGCTTTAATCTAATTTTTAATTAGGTGTTAGTATAGTTTAATTTCAAGGTTCGCATGTTTAAGAGAAGAGTTTGGTTTAAATCACAGTTTTATCATCTAATTATAGTTGCAATGTATGGTTTAACATCTTAAGACATGCAAAATCTAAACTAGATGTTAATTTGCTAATTGTTACTTTTAAATTGTCTAAATTAAATAACCTAGTAAACTAATTTCATGTTAATCTAAGTGGGTGAGATTAAAATCTAGTTAATAATTGTGAAGTCTAATTAAGATTTTAAATGAATAATTGTGGCTACTAGTTTTGCTAAAACATATAGTTTTGCACTAAAATGGTTAAGTAATACTTGCTAGGTTTTTGGATTAAGTCGATTTTAAGTAAGTTTGAGGTTTTAATGATCTACTACTTATTCCCTACAATATTTAATATGTTGTGAATACGCGATTGGGTTCTAGACTTGGTAGTGTCACAGTTTGCAACCCTAGTTGTGATTTGTGGCGTTGTCGCGAGTGCATTTGTGCACCAAATACGTGCGCGTCTAGTTAGTGCACGTGGTTGATTTGTATTGTTTGTTTCCGCGGTTATTTATATATCTATCCTTTTATTTACTTGTGTGCGATTCTAGAATAGGGTGCAGAGGCGTCGGTTGCGGCGCAAAAAGACAAGGTTGAAATTGTATCAGATTAGCTGAGGCGTCCCGGTGAGTAGATGTACACATCTATGAGGGATCATCTGGATGGCGCGATGCGCCCGATAGTCAGGATTACTTGTATTTATATGCGTAGTCTCCTAGTCATTCATCTCATTGCATTGCATCATCATAAATATATATGATATTATCTCATAGGACACTTGCACCATTACCATTGGTTCATACCGCACGTGGACTATTCATGTGAACACGCACGCCTTTGGTAATTGCTATGTCACGAACACTATAGAACTTGCTTAGAATCGGTATCTGTGCATTTGCATCATATATGATCTGTGGACTTGTACTTGTATATTCTTTTCATTAGAATGGATACGTAGGATTGTTAGTCATATATACATATCTCATTGCATCATGATTTATGCATAGCTTCTGACCGTACTTCGCATGGCATATATACTATCGTATCATAGACATCCATTATCCCCGATATGTTTACATATTGTGATTCTTCTCGAGGATTTCGGTATATATGAGATTTCTGGATTTTGAGAAAAACCGCAAGAATTTTATAACCTATTATGATTTTAAAAATAGAAATTTGCGGTTTTCTCGTGATATGATGTATGTGGCATCCACCATGTGTTTTCTCGGTTTTTTAGCGATATCATATACCCAATTCGAGGAGGGGATGCACCGTCTGAGGGTACATAGTGGACGCGGTGCGGTACCTCAGGACAAGAAGATCGCACAGATAGCGTTGAGCCCGGCAGGGGAGCACTACCGACCTTTGATGCGGTGAATATCCAGAGGATACTGACATAGTCGTGAGATTTGATGATATTGGTCGTCCGGACCGACGGAGTCAGAGATATTGAGACATTGAGATATTGAGACGTTGAGATATATATATTATGTCGATACTTGACACGGATTTTCTGTTAATTTCATTGAAAATACTTCAGTTTATTGCACAGAGGTTTTTCTAAGATAAGAACAAAGATTTTCTCATACCAGACTTGTTAAGGTTTCGTTTTGATTATGCATTCATTATGCATTCATGTTGAATTCATGTCAGTACATCGTATCATATCGATATGCGTAGGTTGAGACGCATTTGCGTGCATGCTTACGATAGCCTTATTAGATGTTACTACTCACGAGTTGGCAACTCACCCCCGTTGTGCCACAGTATCTTGCAGGTTCGACCCGTCAGCGCAGCAGCGGCGCGGGTACTTCCTCTTTTGCTCCATTGCATCAATTTGCAGCTTTGCTCATAAATGGGTTGCGATGATACTTTTGTTCCATCTTGTATTATTATTCGTATCTAGTATACTCCATCTACCCTTGTATATTGGACTAGACGGTGACACTCGTGAGACTTGTATTTGTGGTGTTTGGTGTCGATGCTCATTTGAGGCGGATGCTCATTTCGCACTTTTGATATACATATTGCATGTGGTTGTGATTCCGTCATTGGCGAAGAGCTAGCTCCCGCTTGGGATGCCTTTATTCATTACTTATATGTATTTCCATGTGTTGTACCCGTTTGGGGGCCAGTATTTACAAAGGAGACTCTGCCGAAATTTTCGGGAAAATATGATGCTTTTAAATGTTTAATGCTACTTATTTGTTAAAATCACTTGCTTTAAAACAAGTTTTTCTTCACTCCAATTGTTAAACGATTTAGTTTTCTGAGCTTTGGCTTACTTAGATTACGTTACGTTTTTAGACGTTTCGTAATTTAAGTGTCAGTCACGTTCCGTACCTTCGAATCATGACAAAGTTGGTATTAGAGCGATAGGTTTTACCTTTCTGAGTGTAGGATGACCCTTGGTAGATGGAGTAGGTGACTTAAGCTGAGTGGCATAGCGTGGGTATGTTCCGCGGCATACATACGATATGGTACTCCGCCTAAATGACCTTAGAATATATGATTACTTGTATTTCCTTGATTCCATATGACTATTGATTTGATCGCAATGTTCCTATCAATCCTGTTTCTTGTCCCAGCCACTATGCCGCCGAAGACTACGAGGGCCAGAGGGTTACCGCCAGGAATGAGAATAGAGCAGTCTCGTTTGAGATGAGGATTGATCAGGGCAGCACGCCTACCCCTTAGGGACAGAGTGATCCGCCTTCTCCAAGATGGATAGCTAGGTTGGGGTCGAGTATTCAGGACCGGTGACAGATGGTTGGATTGTTAGTTGAGGTTAGCCAAGCTCTGAGAGCCGATGATGTCCCTCCTACTGCGGGGACTATGTTTGTACCTGCAGCTCAGGCAGCTATTTCTGTTATTACCGAGATTATTTGCATATCCTTACAGGAGTTTTGAAGCTGAAGCCTCCAGCTTTTACCGGCACAGATGCAATGAAGGATCCGTAGACAATCCTCGACAGGATGGCTAGGATTTGTCGTTCATAGAGATGTTCTGACGAGATATGGATTGAGCTTGCGAGTTTTCGTCTAGAAAGGTCTTGCTCAGACGTGGTGCGAGTCAATTGAGAGAGGTCGAGCTGCAGATCTACTTCCTATAACGTGGGATAAGTTCACAGCTGTATTTCTTGCTCGTTTCCTTTCGGAGAGCGTTCGAGATGCCTGAGCCCATAGTTTTGAGTCTTCGCGCAAGACTTCAAGAATGATAATGTCAGAGTACGACATTCAGTTTCCTTAGTGGTCCGATATGCTCCTTACCTGGTACACACTGAAGAGAAACGGATAAAGAAGTTTGTGTGGAGATTGGACATGCAGTTATTTCTTACCATCGGCACCCAGCATTTTGACACTTCTGCAGCCGCGATGGATGCAGCCTTACTGCTCGAGGAGCGCATTTCTGAGACTTCGGTCGTTTCTGGACCGAAGCGGATTCGTACCGGTATGCCAGCTCAGAAGCGGTTAGGTAGACGTCGTGACAGGTGTTATTTCAGTATTTTCTTTCGATACGCGTATTTCTTTTGTTGTTTGAACTTGTATCTACGCACTTTGTACCGAGATTGGACCAAGAGTAGTCCTTGCTTGATCTGCCGCTGATTGTTATTACTCCAATAGGCGAGTCTTTTGTCGCTCGAATTGTTTTTCGTTCGCGTTTGTTTTGTTCGTATCGGAGATAAGGATTTTTCTGTCAATTTGATTCTTCTCGATATGTTTGACTTCGAAGTTCTTCTGAACATGGGTTGGTGATGTCGTTGGAGCTCACCAATGCCCCAACAGCGTTCATGGATTGGATGAACCGTATATTCAGATCGTTTCCTGATCAGTTATTATCGTGTTCGTTGATGATATTTTAGTACACTTTTGGAGCCGAGATAGGCCTGGGCAGTAATTGAGGATTTCGTTGCAAGATTGAGGGAGCGCCAACTATTCGCTAAATTACCCAAGTGTGCTTTCTGGTTGGATGATGCTGACTTCTTGGATCACGTAATTACGAGAGATGGTATACGTACAGAACTGAAAAAGATCGAGGCCGTTCAGCACTGGCCCAGACCTATATCAGTGACGGAGGTTCGCAGCTTTTTAGGGTTTGGCCGGATACTATTGATATTTCGTACATGATTTTTTGCATATAGCAGCAACGTTGACCGGGTTGACCCGGAAGGGAGTTTCTTTTTCATTGGACTGAGGCATGCGGGATGAGCTTTCTGCAGTTGAAGACTCATTTGACTACGGCGCCAATAGTATTTTGCGTTCAGGATCAGGCGGTTTTGTTGGTTATTGCGATACTTCTCGGCAGTTGAAGAAGCATGAGCAGAACTATTCCACGCAAGACTTAGAGATGACTGCGATGGTTTTTACACTTAAAATCTGGAGACGCTGCAACTTTCAGCAGCGAGAATTGAAATTGAGACAGTATCGTTGGATGGAGCTGGTGAAAGACTATGACTGCGAGATTCTTTATTACCGGGCAAGGCGAATGTTGTGGCAGATGCTTTGAGTCGGAGGCCTGGAGATGGCTTTTCTTGTTTGAGCACAATTCAGAGACTGTCGACGGCAGATTAGCAGATTCTTTGTGACAGCCGGATACAGTTCGAGTTACGTCGACCGGGGGACAACTTGCCTATGTCCGTGCACGTCCACAGCATTTGACCGTATCAGTGAGGTATAGTCCGATGACGTTCGTTTGCTAAAGATCATGGAGCAAGTTCGACAGGATAGAGATTCAGAGTTCGTGATCGATGATCAAGAAATACTACGATTTGGGACTCGACTGTGTGTGCCAGATACCGAGGGACTGAGATGAGAGATCTTAGAGAAGTCACGTCAGTCAGCATACAGTGTTCATCCGGTTTCTACCAAGATATAATGTCTACTAGTGTGAAGGGATGAAGAGAGATGTCACAGATGTTTCGGAATGCTGACTTGTCAGCAAGTCAAGGCTGAGCATCAGAGGCCAACAGGACAATTACAACCTTTGCCCATTCTGGAGTGGAAATGGGAGCAGATCTCTATGAATTTTATTGTGGGTCTACTTAAGACCAGTCGAGAGTATGACTCTATTTGAGTGATCGTAGACCGATTGACGGAAGCAGCTCACTTTCTACCAATAAAGACCATTTTCATATTCGTTCAGTATGCTTAGACATATGTTGATAAGATTGTGCGACTACATGAAGTTCCGACTTGTATTGTGTCTGACAAAGGCACCCAGTTCACCAGCCGACTATTGTAGAAACTTCAGGGGATTTTGGGCACCAGTTGAGTTTGGCACAGCTTTCCATCCATAGACGGACGGTCAGTCAGAGCGGACCATTCAGACTCTTGAGAACATACTCCGAGCTTGGGTTCTTGATTTCGTGGCAGTTAGGATCGCCACTTGCTCTTGATAGAGTTTCCCTATAATAACAACTTCCAGGAGAAGATTCAGATGGCACCCTTCGAGGCATTATATGGGAGAAAATGTCGATCACCAATTTGTTGGACTGAGCTCAGTAAGAGCAGTGTTTTGGAACCACAGATTGTGCAGAAGACGACCGAAAAGTTTCAATTGATTCGGGATAGGATGAGAGCGGCCCAGAGCAGGCAGAAATCTTATGCAGACTGACCTTGGCGCATACTTGAGTTTATAGTAAGTGATCATGTTTTCTTGAGGCTTTCTCCGAAGAAGGGCGTGTTGAGATTCGGAAAGAAAAGGAAAGCTTGGTTCGAGATATATGGGTCGCTTAGAGATTCTCGAGCGTGTCGGCGAAGCTTCCACCTAGCTTTCCAGATATTCACCATGTGTTTCATGTATCAATACTCCACAAGTACCTTCATGACCCCTCTCACACGATACAGCATTAGACGATTCAGCAGAAGCGCGATCTTTCTTTCACCGAGCAGCCAATAGTCATTCTAGATCGACAGGTGAAGAAACCGAGGTCCGATGTCATACCGTCCGTAAAGGGTTCTTTGACGTGCCAGAACGGCGAAAAAGGTCACGTGGGAAACCGAGGACGAGATGCGGAAGAAATAATCCCATTTCTTCGAGGGTACGCATAGTTAGATTTTAAATTCGTAGACCGAATTTCTTTAAGAGAGGAAGATTGTAACGTTCTGAAAATTCGATTAGGTTAATTGTGTATTAATTATTGATAATACGTGTTTTCCGTAAAAACCAAGATTTTCCACACACTTAAATATAACTATTTTAGCTATGTAATTGCTAGTATTGGTATTTAATTAGTCACTTATAAATTGCTAGTCATACTCAAATATTTTCCTTAATTAAACTCAAGTATAAATCTTACTCAAATTGTTATCTTATTAGTTATGGTTTTAATCTAATTTTTAATTAGGTGTCAGTATAGTTTAATTTCAAGATTCGCGTGTTTAAGAGAAGGGTTTGGTTTAAATCAAGGTTTTATCATCTAATTATGGTTGCAATGTGTAGTTTAACATCTTAAGACATGCAAAATCTGAACTAGATGTTAATTTGCTAATTGTTACTTTTAAATTGTCTAAATTAAATAATCTAGTAAACTAATTTCATATTTAATCTAAGTGGGTGATATCAAAATCTAGTTAATAATTGTGAAGCCTGATTAAGATTTTAAATGAATAATTGTGGTTACTAGTTTTGCTAAAACATATAGTTTTGCACTAAAATAGTTAAGTGATGCTTATAAGGTTTTTGGATTAAATCGATTTTAAGTAAGTTTGAGGTTTTAATGATCTACTACTTATTCCCTACAATATTTAATGTGTTGTGAATGCGCAATTGGGTTCTAAACTTGGTAGTGTCACATTTTGCGACCTTAATTGTGGTTTGTGGCGTTGTCGTGAGCGCGTTTGTGCACCAAGTGCGTGCGCTTCTAGTTAGTGCGCGTGGTTGATTTGTATTGTTTGTGTCCACGACTATTTATATATCTATCATTTTATTTACTTGTGTGCGATTTTAGGATCGGGTGCAGAGGCGTCAGTTGCGACGCAGAAGGCTGAGATTGGATCAGATTAGCCGAGACGTCCAGGTGAGTGGATGTACGCATCTATGGGGAATCGTCTGGATGGCGCGAGGCCCCGATAGTCATTATTACTAATAGTGCTTGTATTTATATGCGTAGACTCCTAATCATTCATCTCATTGCATTGCATCATCATAAATATATATGATATTATCACATAGGACACTTGCACCATTACCATTGGTTCATGCCGCACGTGCACTATTCATGTGAACACGCACGCCTTTGGTAATTGCTATGTCACGAACACTATAAAACTTGCTTAGAATCGGTATCTGTGCATTTGCATCATATATGATCTGTGGACTTGTACTTGTATATTCTTTTCATTAGGATGGATACGTAGGATTGTTAGTTATATATACATACCTCATTGCATCATGATTTATGCATAGCTTCTGACCGTATTTCGCATAGTATATACACTATTGTATCATACACATCCATTATCCCCGACATGTTTAAATATTATGATTCTTCTCGAGGATTTCGGTATATATGTGATTTCTGGATTTTTGGGAAAACCGCAAGAATTTTGTAACTTATTATCATTTTCAAAATAGAAATTTACGGTTTTCTCGTGATATGATGTGTGTGGCGTCTATCATGTGTTTTCTCAATTCTTGAGCGATAACATATAACCGATTCGAGATGGGGGATGCACCGTCTGCGGGTACATAGTGGACCCGGTGCGGTAACTCGGGGTAAGATCGCACAGATGGCGTTGAGCCTGGCAGGGGAGCACTACCGACCGGTTATGTTTGACGCGGTGGATATCCAGAGGATACCGACATAGTCGTGAGATTTGATGATATGGGTCGATCCGGACTGACGGAGCCCGAGATATTGAGACATTGAGATATTGAGACGTTAAGATATATATATATATATATATATATGTTGTGTCGATACTTGACACGGATTTTCTGTTGATTTCATTGATAATACTTCAGTTTATTGCACAGATTTTTCTAAGATAAGAACAAAGATTTTCTCATACCAGACTTGTTCAGTTTTCGTTTTGATTATCCATTCATGTTGCATTCATGTTAGTACATCGTATCATATCGATATGCGTAGGTTGAGACGCATTTGCGTGCATGCTTACGATAGCCTTATTAGCTGTTACTTACTACTCACGAGTTGACAACTCACCCACGTTGTGCCACAGTATCTTGCAAGTTCGACCCGTCAGCGCAGTAGCGGCGGGGGTATTTCCTCTTTTGCTCCATTGCATCGATTTGCAGCTTTGCTCATAGGTGGCTTGCGATGATACTTTTGTTCCATCTTGTATTATTATTCGTATCTAGTATACTCCATCTACCCTTATATATTGGACTAGACGGTGACATTCGTGAGACTTGTATTTGTGGTGTTTGGTGTCGATGCTCATTTGAGGCGACGTGGTGTTTCTCATTTCTTGCTTTCGGATGCTTATTTCGCACATTTGATATACATATTGCATGTGGTTGTGATTCCGCCATTGGCGAAGAACTAGCCCCCGCTTAGGAATGCCTTTATTCATTATTTATATGTATTTCCATGTGTTGTACCCGTTTGGGGGCCAGTATTTACAAAGGAGACCCTGCCGAAATTTTCGGGAACATATGATGTTGCTTTTAAATATTTAATCACTTATTTGTTAAAACCATTTGGTTTAAAACAAGTTTTCCTTCACTTTAATTGTTAAACGGTTTAGTTTTCTGGGCTTTAGCTTACTTAGATTACGTTACGCCTTTAAACGTTTCGTAATCTAAGTGCCAGTCACGTTCCGTACCTTCGGGTTGTGACAGGAAGAGTTTGCTCGTCGGCCTTCCTTTCGCTCAATACATGGCTAGCCGTTACGTACAGCTAGTGATACTGACGTGCTTGTGGTTAAACTCACTGTCAGCGTATTGACGAGTCTTTAGAGTCCCACACCGAGGGCTTTCACGGTTCAGACGATATGGTGTAGATGACGTATGTTGGTACATACAGGTGTCCGATTAAATGTGTGTACAGGCTGCACAGACTTTAATCGAACAGTTGATAATACTAGCGGTTTAGGACTATGCCGGATTATTAAATCAGGTTTTGATTTAATAATTTATATATGTATTTATATATATGTATTCTAGTATTATGGTTCACTATTCATTTTCTTTTTTGGCTATTCGTATTTTTGTACAAATACGCGTATATGTATTTCAATACGTGTACCGGGTTGCATTCCGTATTTATACGGAATAGCTTTTAGAAGATGGCCACCTCATTATTTCATTTTCATTTTAGAAAATCAATTTGGGAAATGAGGTGGAGGGTGAGTTGGCATGAGTATGAGCTTGCCATATGGAGAAGCATGGCACACATTTGTTTATTGTAAAAATGAGGAGATATTTTCATGGTGGAAATTATTGTGGCCACATATCTTTTTGCATGCCATGCTTGTTTTTCTAGACTTGATAATTCACTTGATTCATACACACTCTTGTGTGAGACTTAGCCATTTTCCATGGTTGTTCATGCCATTGCTTTCCTCACCTCCTTCATCTTCTTGCATTGCTCATTTGAGAGTAAGGCATTCCTACACCTCCACTCTCCACTGCTAGCAACTTTTGAGGGTCGGTTGGTCCACTAAGCAAACCTGGAGCTTGCACCGTTTCCCTCGGGTGGATCATCGATGGAGGAAAACCGACAACCAAATTCGATCCGCAACACCTCAAGGAGCTTGGGAGGTACAAGACCGAAGGACATGATCCGTTTGGTATAACCATCTAACTCCTCTTTATATGATTGCTAGTATAAGGTTTAAGGAAGATCCGGGCATCGGGTTGTGGTAGCGCTGTTTTTTGTAAATTTTTGTTCCGTATTTAGCCACGATTTGATAGCCGGGGCGCTGCCGTAACCCAACACGGTATCAGAGCCAACCCATAAACCCTACTGGTTAGTTTGCACAAGGTTAAAATCTCGATCGACCAATTTTTCCGAATCATATTTCAATGTTGATGTGCCCACTGTCGTCAAACTTGCTCAAAAAATATTTTCAGGCATCTTAAAAACACGTGCAGGCAATTATAAGGCACCAGAAGAAATTTGAGCCACTAACTCCACAATTTGGCTGTGGAACCGCCGCGAAATGTGCCTATTGGCGGCGGTCGTCGCCAAATTATTTTCTAGCACTCTATTTACTGGAAAAATGATTTTTGTGACAAATATTTTTGGCCCAGATTTGTCTGAGTGCTGGTTTTGTATTTAGGGCCAATTTGGAAAAGTTTAGTCGATCGAAATATTAACTGTGTTCAAGTATATGTGATGATATCTGTGACCGTGAATATTAATGATCGGTACACCCCGACTAGTTGCTATATGTTCAACTAGACGGGTTTGTGAACATAATATTCACGTTGATGTTCTGTGTTGTGCTGTGGTTGTGGTTGGATCGTCGTGGTGGATAGCTTGGGTGCAATGTTAGTATAGTTTAGTTTCATTTGTACATTTGATATTGCGGGGCGAACGTCCGACATGTGGACTGCCGTCACTGCCATCTTGTATATTATTTGTTTGGGGCACGACCGGGTTGAAGTCGATATCACCGCTGTATATACTTTTCTTTTCTGTACTAGGATTACCCTACGGTGGAGTGCACGAAGAGCCGGGTTCTAGAGGGCAACGGGTCCGCATCTCATGGCGTTGAGATGTGTAGGGTTCCTAGGCACGCTCAAGAGGTCTCACAAGGCATCGACCATGCCAATTTCAAAATTTTCCGGTGCCGAGAAACCCTAAACTAGATCGTTAACTAGATAATAGGCGAAACATGCAAGTAGTAAACTTTACTGCTAAGTGAAAGAGTCTGCAACCTTTGTAGATCCGGTCCTCCACTTCCTTAGCTCCGCGATGATGTCCCTCCGCTGCGATCATCGGATCACGGACTCTAGCGATGGTTTCGTCGAAGAAATGATCGGGCTAGGTCGCCAACTTTGATGCCGAAGATGATCTACGTCGAGGCAACTCAAGATCAAGCTCCAACTTCATCAAGTCATGAAACTTGTGAAGAAAACACCCTATACTACTTGGTAAATGGTAGAGGATGAAGAAATAGGAAGTAAATTCACTTTAGAATTGGATTTCTCACTCTTTTCATTAAGTCACCATTGAAGCTAACAAGCTTCTTTCTTCTTGAAGAAGAAGAAGAAGAAAAAGAATATGATAAGAATGTGATAAGAATGATAATAATAGAAAATAAAGTCATTCTTATCATATTAGCAACCATGGTTGAGTGTAGAGAGTTAACTATGGTTAGGTGAATGGTTAGGTTTAGGAAAGAAACAAAATGGTCAAAACTTCATGAAGCTTCTAAACAATTCCAAAGAAAGCCACTATTTCATTTCTTGCCAAAATGAATAAATAAATAAATAAATCAAACCCTAACCATTAACCTAATCATAGTTTAAAGCATACGCACACCCAAGTTTGCATGTATCATCAAACATGATACAAACTAGTGCACAAAACTATATCATATATACAATGTGCACATCAAGTGAGAATCCATCTTAAGTGAACCAATACTAGTTAATGCAAAGTAATATATCAAATATATAATTATGCATTAACACTCGATTTAATGATCCGGTCATATCGTATATAACCGACTAATATCAAGTGTATCAATGTATCGAATCAACACTTAATTCGGTAACCCGGCTATATCTCATATAACCGTCCAATAATACAAATCGCGAGAATAGAATACAGTATCACATACTGGTATTATTCTCGGTACCGCACATATCTCATATGCGCTCCTATTTCGTTTCACTTGAGCCAGGAAACCTCTGTGTAGGACTCTAAAGACTCGTCAATACGCCGGTAGCAGATGATGATCATATCAAACACCCACAAGCCGCAAGCGGTCTGCTAAACGTAACGGCCATCCGGGTATTGAGCGATCAGAAGATCGACGAGCAAGCCCGCTCACACTCCTGTGAATCCAACCAGTAACACTTACCGTACAGTCCGGTCTGTTCGTCTGATATGTCGCATATCTCGCCTAGGGGTGGTAAACGTCAGACCCCAGTAGCTCGATAAGTCGTGTCGATATGAGGTCTATAAAAGTTCGAGAAACTACTGGTAACACTTACCAGTAAATCTCAGCAACCCTGGCCAGGGATTTCCGGTTATAGCCAATCGAACACAGCGCAACATCAACTCCCTATACCGGGAGAAATGAATCCCCTCCTATCGCTCATTGCCTCTATGTGACTCGGGGCTGTACCCAAAAACCACCGTTTTGCATGCCCTCTTGGACGTGGTAAGGTGGAAATCAAAGCACAGTGGGAATCACACAAGACTCTATGACGATCTCGGGTTTACAGACTAACCTGTACCAGTGTCACCAGAGAACTGCCATCTGACATGAGGTATAATACCATCTGGGAGTTCTCGGCGAGTCCGTCCAGTGTACCCAGTCTCCACTGAGCACCCGTATATCATCTCTGATGTCAAACACCAATGGATATGGGATCATCCATCGCCCATCTGTATGGGTCGAGAAGGTATACGCTAGTCTACTCTGGTATATCGATACCCCGTCTCGATATACCCACGACTAGGGACTTTGAAGGATGTACTTATGGACTACCATGTCCCCACTAGTATGATCCGCATCATAGTCCAGGTAGTCAAGTACACATCCTAAGGGCTTTACCAACATGTAACAGAGAGACAATCAGTATACACGTTAAGGTAAAGATCAACCAGATAGCATACTATCATGTCGAGCAAGAAAGTCCTCCCTATATATGTCCAAGCATCCACTACAATATACATCCTATGTATAGTAATGGCCTCTAGGGCATACATATAACTAACAATCTCCCACTTGCACTAGGGCCATCTGATAGCAGTGGTTGTAGTATCTCATACTCAACCATCCCATAAAAGTCTCTCTCTGGGAAATGGCCTTTGTGAGTGGATCCGCCGTGTTGTCCTCTGAGTCTCTCTCCTAACCTTGATCTCCTTGGAGATCAACCATCTCCATGATCAGGTGATACTGCCTTAGAATATGTCTGGATCACTGATGGGACGGACGTTCCTTGGCATAAGCCACAACTCCATTGTCTCCCAATGGATGGAACGAAGTTCATCTCATGAACTATTATACACCTAAACAGCCTCTTTGGTAGCATCTTAAGTAGCGATGTATCTAGCCTTTATCGTCTAGTTTGCCACGGTATCTAGCTTGGAACTCTTCCAACATACTGTACCTTTACTGAGGGTAAAGACAATGCATGTGACTGACTTTCAGTCGTCCTTATCACCCTGGAACCCTTCCAGTGATTCTCCCCAGGATCGGTTGATACCATCTCACTACAACTAGTGAGAATCCTAACATCCAATTAGATCTATCTCATAGATCCAAAACCCAGGGTTTAGGAGGTATCACTTTGATCCTGTATGGAGAATCATTTTGATAAGTGGAGATTGACCGAGCGTAGCATAGGAAACTCCTTCCCTATCAAGAGTATGTCATCCACGTACTCTACGAGGATCATCACTATACTCCCTACTACCTTTTTGTATATACAAGGTTCATCTACCATTTTGATGATGTCAAACTGTTTGACTACTACATCAAAACAGATGTTCCAACTCCGCGATACCTGCTTTATCCTATAAAGCATCTTGTACACGTTTCCGCTGCTCCCACTGTCTACGAAGCCCTCTGGCTGTGTACTTATAGACGTTCTCTTCTAAAATATCATTTAGAAAAGCAGTCATGGCACCCAACCGTCAGATATCGTAGTCATGGAATGTAGTCGTGGCAAGTAGGATCTGGATGGACTTAAGCATAGCCACTTGAAAAGGTTTCATCATTATCCACGCCTGGTCGATGACGAAAAGCTTTAACAAGTCTAGCTTTGAAAGTCTCAACTTTTCCATCTACACCAAGTAATCTTCTCAAGATATACTTGCTCCTGATGGGGATTTAACCCTTCAGATATAGCAACCAAAGTCCATACTTTGTTGGTGTACATGGATTCCATCTCAGATCGCTAAGCATCCAGCCATTCTTACAGAATCCCACTCCTGATGGCCAGCTCGAAACTAGTTGGGTCATCATCTCATGATGCAATCCTCGCTCCCACTGTCATAGAGAAATCGAAGTATCTCTCAGGTGGGTGAGGAACCCTACTAGATCGGCGGAGAGGCTGAGATTCGTTGGTAACTATTGAATCCTTTGGTTTTATCAAATCATCTGCTGTAGTTTGTATAGCTGGAACCTTTCCAGTTCCTACATTACAGACCTTGCCTCGAGCTTGTCCGGATTTTGCTTTTAGACATAGGCCGGTCAACCCCAAATCTTAACTAGCTTAAGACATGGGCTCTTCCCATTCCATATGGATTGGTAGGCAACTGATTTGATTTGAACCCTATTCAATAGGTATGCAGCTTCTCAAGTGCATAACTCCCAAAAGGAAATAGGTAACTCAGTAGTTCTCATCATAGAGCACACCTTATCCTACTTGGGGTGTTATTGCTCCGCCCCGATATACTATCGTGCTATGGTGTATACGGAGGAGTAATGCTGAGAGAGAATCTCATTCTCCTTTAGAATAGTCCAGGAATTCCGTGCTCAAGTATTCTCCTCCTTGATCATATCAAAGGACATAATACTTATACCCGTTTCGGTTCTCTACTTCTAACTTATATTCTGTGAATATCTCAAAAAGTTCGGACTTGTGTTTCAACAGGAACATATGTCTGAATCAAAAGAGATCATCAGAGAATTTAATGAAGTACAAAGAACCGGTCCTGGCATGTGTAGACAGGGGACCTTTATACATCAACATGTATCATCCCAAGAGTTCACCAACTCTTTCTCTGTTTCCTATAAACAGAGCTGGTGTCATTATATCTTTGTGACATGACTGGCAAGTTTCATAAGATGTAAATTCAAACTGATTTAAATATGCATCTACATGTAACTTCAGCTAGTCGGGTCGTATTGATATGACCTAGTCTACAATGCATCAAGAAGGATTCGTTCATTTCTGAACTCTTCTTCTTGTGTGTGTTCCGTATACTAAACTGTAGTTTGATTTAGAACATCAATGCTTTTAGATAACATGCCTGCACCGATCAACTTTTGATATAGGAAATGTTCAAAACATTATCCAACTATACAAAATTTTATCATTTCTTTACTAATAAAGAGATGGATATGATTTTGTATATCAGGTTCGGTATCTAATAACATTCGTTCAGAATCAATGTATTTAGAATATAGGGTGACAGTGACCAACAGACTTGGCTGCAACACTTGCCCCGTTTTCTGCCTCATGAAACTTATCACCCGTTCTCAGTTTTTCTACCTTTTTGCAGCCCTATGTAACAGATTATATATCTGGGATCCTGATCCGGTATCATATACCCAGGATACGGAGGATACTGAGAAACAGTTCTTTGTAACGAACACACCCGAAGATGATGCATCAGCATGCACTCTCTTCGTTTGGGCGGCACGGGAATTCTGGTAATCCCCAATTTCCTGCTCTGTCTTATAACAATTATAAGTTGGAGTGGGACCAACGTTCCCCAGCATAATATAATAAGCGGGTTCGGTCAATATTCCGTATTATT
The DNA here is from genome assembly GCA_030015575.1 of Agapanthus africanus. NCBI lineage: Eukaryota > Viridiplantae > Streptophyta > Magnoliopsida > Asparagales > Amaryllidaceae > Agapanthus > Agapanthus africanus. The sequence goes on along the minus strand of JASDDO010000006.1, from coordinate 1,688,061 downwards.
ATCGTGATTAAGGCGTAATATGGTCGCTACCTGGAGAGAGAGAAGAAAACACTCAGCGTGCGCTCTTTCAAGAATAGATTGGTTATTATTTTATCTAATCAGGATGGCTCCCACTGGTTTTATCAAATCTTCCTTCAACCCCTAAAAGGAAAGACTAGCCGGGATTAATTACACGCTACAAGTTCGCCAATCTTTCAGCCAGGCCAATGTCGGTACTTTGAGGGAGGTCCCCCGTGCTTTCGCACGAACCTAATTAATGTAAACCTTGTTTTCCCAGAGGCGTAACCTCGTTAACACCTTTCTAGACACCTACTTGATCGGCTAATTGTAATGTGTAAAACTCTCCCAGGAGTAACTCTTACTCGCAGTGGGTATCGGGATCCAACTATCTCATAGAAGGTATGCAATCTCATTGCAAATTTCAACACTTGAAATTCCCGATAATTTTGCCCCTAGCACCCTATGACCTTGACGGAGGTCAACAAACCATAGGCTACTAGTCAAGTTCAACCCGTCATTTCTTGATCGAATTAAACCCACCCGCACGACCCTTGACGGAGGTCAACAAGGCCGCACGACTACCCTAATCCAATCTGCATCATATGCATAAGCAGATAAATACTAGTTAGCTACCGCACACTACGCCTTGACGAAGGTCAACAAACGTAGCACGAATACTAAATAGGACTTATCTGAAATGACGGAGGGCTACGACGGGTTTTTCTGAAAACCTATTGCGTAATGAACTTGATATCGTTGTAGAATCAAATGATTTTAAAATGGAGTGTTTTTGAGGCTTTTCTAGTTTTGCTAAAGGGGTCACTCTCGGTGAAGGGGTCGTCGGCCCTTTCCTCGTCGAATAAGGTGCGGGATATATCATATATATCACTGTGCAAAGCAGAAACTATAGAAGCTATGAAAAGACAAACCGAATGTATAGCATCTGCCAGTTATTGCTAAAGGGGTCACTCCCGGTGAAGGGATCGTCGGCCCTTTTCTCGTCGAATGAGGTGCAGGATATATCATATATACCGCTGTGCAAAGCAAGAACTGTAGCTACCTGTTTTATTTTTGAAATTCAATTCTACAATATCTTTAAGTTTCTTTTATTTCATTAATCACATTAATGAAGTCCCATCATTTAAATACCTAAACATCACAGATAAATACGACGTACACTAATGCCATCCGCATTCGCCTCGATGTCCCCTCGTGCACCGTTAGGTTAGGTAACTAACGGCAGAGCGGGGCAGGGCTAGCGCGGGTGTAAAACATAAGTAACGTCTATATAATATATCATATATACTATATACTGTATCTATCACAGAACATCACATGATCACATCACAGATATCGCAGCAGAAGAAACATATGAAATATTGGATATACTAGGACGTCCGTGTTTTTAATACGAGCCAGTATAAAACACGGATTCCACGGTCGCGATGAATAGCCAAACCCACACCACTAGACCCCTACGAGAGCGGCAAGCAACCCTACCAATTCTAAAATTAGGAGACCCGGACTCGACTCCTCGAGTTGGTCTCCCACTGGACTCCAGAACCCGGTTACTTGTGCCCTCCTCCTTGGGTCTATCCTTGTGCGGAAAAGTAAATAATATACAAAAGGTGACATCTTCCGCAACCTGGAAGTGCCCCAATAAAAGAATATTACATACAAGTTTTTACAAAAATGAAAATGAAAAACACTCATCTCACATAAAAAACCCCGGCTATTCAAACACGACGATCCAATATAACATATCCAGCAACACATAACATCACATGTCATCAACGTAAGTAAACATGCGTATCCCAATTGTCGTTGACATATAGCAACGAAACCGGCGATATCACATATTACACTTACGGTCACAGAAAAGATAGTGTAAAACTACAACAGTTGGAATCCGCAACCTGCATAGACATCGCATGCCTAATCAAATGAATTTCTTAGACATCGCATGCCTAACAATTATAAACCCCACATTTTAGTCTCATTATCGAAAACACTTTTCAATATCAAGTCGGGTAATTCAACAAGATTCCCGACATCCTGATCGAATGCTCGTCGCAAACTTTAGTAGGCGGCCGCACCCCCGATACTGTCGACGAAGTGCACCAAGGCGGAACACCGCTGCCGCGAGCACCCGAACGGATGCTTTCGGCGACGGGGTTCTCCTATAGTCACTTGGTCGGGGATATGGGGTGTAGCTGTCTATTAAGTTTACCCGGCGAGTATCCGCGTACGCTACGTGATTGCGACGGACTTTTTATCGCATCAAAATTCCGTGGCAACCGATCAAGTGAGACTAAAACGCTATGTTTATGACATTCATTCAGTTATCTCATAACTACTTGTGAATTCCAATTGTATCCCATTCCAGATAAATAGAAAATGTTAAACTTTCCGATCGAACATTCAAACACCAAAGTTTTCCCGATACAGCTCAACACATGAAATAAGTTTTAAAACATTCACTTCGTGCCTCAGTACCAACGGTCCAGCCGTAGAAGGGTCAAGCCAACGCCTCACATGTGGCACGCCGTACTGTCTCAAACCCTAAGGTTCAAAAGGCAGTTCAAGACGGTCACATAATCGAGTTAAGGTTTGTTGTCTTCTAGAGGGACCATCGCGTTACTTGCACTACTTAGAACGTTATTAAACCACGGAAAGATCCAACACTTGGAAATTTCCCGACAGGGGAAAAAGTGGGTATTTATATCCGGTCGAACTTTTTAACATATTCTAAAATTATCCGGAAAAGATTACGAATTTAAAAATTCCGATCGAAACAACGACTACAAAATAAACCACAAAATACTCAACACTTGAGTCAGTATTAAAAATACCCAAAAAACTGCAGGAATAACTATTGATATTACTGTACAGAAACCCGTCCCTAATTCCCTATTCTTGCCGCGGAACCGCCGCAAATGGAGGGTTATTGCCGCGGTTCCGCGGCCATTTAAAGGATTTAGGGGCACGTTTTTTATGGTAATTCATATAAAACCCTGCTGAATTTTTTAAGCATTTTTAATATGGAAAAATCCCAGATTTTGAAAAATGTACAGAGAGCGATTTATTTTGTCGATACCGGGTTCGATCGGGGTTTTAACTTCGTAAACACATCGCCTAATGCTCTAGCTAGGCTCTGATACCACTGTAGGGTTCCTAGGCACACTAATGAGATCTCACAAGGCATCAACCATGCCAATTTCTAAGGGCTTTACAAGTGCCGGGAAACCCTAATACGGATCGTTGACTCGAGTTTAGGCGAAAAGAGAAACTAGTTAACATCTTAACTAAAAGAAAGAGGCTACAACTTTTGTAGATCCGGTTCTCCACTTCCTTAGCTCCACGTAGACATCCCCTCGCTGTCCATATCGGATCTCGGACTCTAGCATCGGCTTCATCGGAGAAATGAGCGGACTAGGTTGTCGACTTCGATGCCGAAGAAGATCTACGTCGAGGCAACTCAAGATCAAGCTCCAACTTCACCAAGTTGTGAAACTTGTGAAGAAAACACCCTATACTACTTGGCAAGAGGTAAAGGATGAAGAAATAGGAGGTGGGTTCACTTTAGAATTGGATTTCTCACTCTTTTTCTCAAGATGCCATTAAAGCTAGTAAGCTTTTCTTCTTGTTAAAGATGATGAAGAAGAAGAAAGCATATGATAAGTCTTTTTAAAAAGAATAATAATATGAATACTTATCATATCCTAACCTTGGTTAGGTGTAGAGAATAGACCATGGTTAGTTTGAATGGTTAGGGTTAAGCATGAAGACAAAATGGTCACTTTAGTCAAAGCTTCATGAAGCTTCAACAACAAACAAAGAAAGCCACCATTTTCTCTTTTATCTTTTCCAAAATAAATAAATAAATAAATTAGAAAAAGAAAAACCCTAACCATCACATAACCATGGTTTAATCTTTACACATACTCAAGTAAGCATGTATCATCAAACATGATACAATCAAGTGTACACAAAAATATATCACATATACAATGTGCACATCAAGTGAGAAAATCCTTCTAAAGTGAACCAATACTAGTTAATGCAAAATAATATATCAAATATATAATTATACATTAAATCATTAAATCAACACTTGATTCAATGATCCGGTCATGTCGCATATAACCGACTAGTATCCAATGTATCGACTTATCGAATCAATTCTTGATTCGATAACTAGGTTATATCACATAACAACCATTCGATACATTCATCGCGAGAATGGAATACGGTATCACATACACGCATTATTCTCGGTCCCGCACATATCACATATGCGCTCCTATTTCGTTTTGCTTGAGCCAGGAAACCTCTGTGTAGGACTCTAAAGACTCGTCAATACGCCGGCAGCAGGTGATGATCATATCAAACACCCACAAGCCGCAAGCGGTCTGCTAAACGTAACGGCCACCCGGGTATTGAGCGATCAGAAGATCGACGAGCAAGCCCGCTCATACTCCTGTGAATCCAACCAGTAACACTTACCGTACAGTCCGGTCTCGTCGTCTGATATGTCGCATATCTCGCCTAGGGGTGGTAAACGTCAGACCCCAATAGCTCGATAAGTCGTGTCGATATGAGGTCTATAACTTTTCGAGAAACTACAGGTAACACTTACCAGTAAATCTCAGCAACCCTGGCCAGGGATTTCCGGTTATAGCCAATCGAACACAGCGCAACATCAACTCCCTATACCGGGAGAGACGAATCCCCTCCTATCGCTCATTGCCTCCATGTGACTCGGGACTGTACCCAAAAACCACCGTTTTGCACGCCCTCTTGGACGTGGTAAGGTGGAAATCAAAGCACAGTGGGAACCACACAAGACTTTATGACGATCTCGGGTCAACAGACTACTCTGTACCAGTATCACCAGAGAACTGCCATCTGACGTAAGGTATAATACCATCTGGGAGTTCTCGGCGAGTCCGTCCAGTGTACCCAGTCTCCACTGAGCACCCGTATATCATCTCTGATGTCAAACACCAATGGATATGGGATCATCCATCGCCCATCTGTATGGGTCGAGAAGATATACGCTAGTCTACTCTGGTATATCGATACTCCGTCTCGATATACCCACGACTAGGGACTTTGAAGGATGTACTTATGGACTACCATGTCCCCACTAGTATGATCCGCATCATAGTTCAGATAGTCAAGTACACATCCTAAGGGCTTTACCAACATGTGACAGAGAGACAATCAGTATACACGTTAAGGTAAAGATCAACCAGATAGCATACTATCATGTCGAGCAAGAAAGTCCTCCCTATATATGTCCAAGCATCCACTACAATATACATCCTATGTATAGTAATGGCCTCTAGGGCATACATATAACTAACAACAAGATCGCACGACTACCATAATCCAATCTGCATCATATGCATAAGCAGATAAATACTAATTAGCTACCGCACACTACGCCTTGACGGAGGTCAACAAACGTAGCACGAATACTAAGTAGGACTTATCTGAAATGACGGAGGGCTACGACAGGTTTTTCTGAAAACCTATTGCATAATGAACTTGATATCGTTATAGAATCAAATGATTTTAAAATGGAGTGTTTTTTAGGCTTTTTCTAGTTTTGCTAAAGGGGTCACTCCCGGTGAAGGGATCGTCGGCCTTTTCCTCGTCGAATGAGGTGCGGGATATATCATATATATCACTGTGCAAAGCAGAAACTATAGAAGCAATCAAAAGACAAACCGAGAGTTGTAGCATCTGCCAGTTATTGCTAAAGGAGTCACTCCCGGTGAAGGGATCTCGGTCCTTTCCTCATCTAATGAGGTGCAGGATATATCATATATACCGCTGTGCAAAACAAGAACTGTAGCTACCTGGTTTTTTTTGAAAATTCGATTCCACAACATTTTTAGGTTTCTTTTCTTTCATTAATCACATTAATGAAGTCCCATCATTTTAGTCCACCTAAAAATCACAGATAAATATAACGTACGCTTATGCCATCCGCATTCGCTTCGATGTCCCGTCTGCACCGTTAGGTTAGGTAACTAACGTCAGAGCGAGGCAGGGCTAGCGCGGGTGTAAAACATAAGCAACGTCTATATAATATATCATATATACTATATACTATATCTATCTGAACATATCACATGATCACATCACAGATAACGCAGTAAAAAATATCATATGAAATATTGGATATACTAGGACGTCCGTGTTTTCAATACGTGTCAGTATAAAATACGGATTCCATGGTCATGATGAATAGCCAAACCCACACCCCTACGAGAGCGGCAAGCAACCCTACCAATTCTAGAGTTAGGAGACCCGGACTCGACTCCTCGAGTTGGTCTACCACTGGACTCCAAAACCCGGTTACTTGTGCTCTTCTCCTTGAGTCTATCCTAGTGCGGAAAAGTAAATAATATACAAACGGTGACATCTTCCGCAACCTGGAAGTGCTCCAATAAAAGAATATTACATACAAGTTTTTACATGAATGAAAATGAAAAACACTCATCTCACATAAAAAAAACCCGGCTATTCAAACACGACGATCCAATATAACATATTCAGCAACACATAACATCACATGTCATCAACGTAAGTAAGTATGCATACACCAATTGTCGTCGACGTATAGCAACGACAATCGGCAATACCACTACATACTACAGTTACGGTCACAGAAAAGAAAGTGTAAAACTACAACAGTTGGAATCCGCAGCCTCTTTAGACATCGCATGCCTAACCAAATGAATTCCTTAGATATCGCATGTCTAACAATTATAAACCCCGCATTTTAGTCTCATTATCGAAAACTCTTTTCAATATCAAGTCGGGTAATTCAACAGGATTCCCGACATTCTGATCGAATGCTCGTCGCAAACTTCAGTAGACGGCCGTACCCCCGATGCCGTCGATGAAGTGTACCAAGGCGGAACACCGCTGCCGCGAGCACCCGAACGGAAGCTTTCGGCGACGGGGTTCTCCTACAGTCACTTGGTCGGGGCTATGGGGCATGGCTATCTATTAAGTTTATCCGGCGAGTATCCGTGTACACTACGTGATTGTGACGGACTTTTGATCACATCAAAATTCCGTGGCAACCGATCAAGTGAGACTAAAGTGCTATGTTTATAACATTCATATTAGTTATCTTATAACTACTTATGAATTCCAAATATTGTATCACATTCCAGATAAACAGAAAATGTTAAACTTTCCGATCGAACAATCAAACACCCAAGTTTTTCCGAAACAGATCAACACATGAAATACGTTTAAAAATACGTTTAAAAACATTCATTTCATGCATCAGTACCAACGGTCCAGCCGTAGAAGGGTCAAGCCAACGCCTCACATGTGGCACGCCGTACTGCCCCAAACCCTAAGGTTCAAAAGGCAGTTCAAGACGGTCGCATAATCGAGTTAAGGTTTGTTGTCTTCTAAAGGGACCATCGCGTTACTTGCACTACTTCGAACGTTCTTAAACTACGGAAAGATCCAACACTTGGAAATTTCCCGACAGGGGAAAAAGTGGGTATTTATATCCGGTCGAACTTTTTAACAGTTTCTAAAATATCCGGAAAAACTTAAACGAAGATAAATTATCCGTACGAATCAACGAGTCCCCAATACAACCCTAGAAAACTTAACACTTGAGTGGAATTAAAATATTCACAGAAAAAATTAACAAGAAAGGACCTAAGAATAATTACATGAAATTACAGGGACTAAGTCACAATTTTGGCCGCGGAACCGCCGCAAAACCCCTGGTTTGGCTGCGGTTCCGCGGTCAAATTGTTGAATTAAGGGTCCGTACTTCACAGTAATTCTTAGTTTTTCCTACATAATTTTCTGAGAATTTTTAATTTGGAAAAATCCACAGTTTGTAAAAATGTACAGAGTAGGGTATAATCGGGGAATTCCGGGTTCGATCGGACTTCTAATTTCGTCTACACTTCGCCTAAAGCTCTAGCTAGGCTCTGATACCACTGTAGGGTTCCTAGGCACGCTCAAGAGGTCTCACAAGGCATCGACCATGCCAATTTCAAAATTTTCCGGTGCCGAGAAACCTTAAACTAGATCGTTAACTAGAGAATAGGCGAAACATGCAACTAGTAAACAACTTTACTGCTAAGTGAAAGAGACTACAACCTTTGTAGATCTGGTCCTCCACTTCCTTAGCTCCGCGATGATGTCCCTCCGCTGCGATCATCGGATCCCGGACTCTAGCGATGGTTTCGTCGAAGAAATGATCGGGCTAGGTCGTCGACTTTGATGCCGAAAATGATCTACGTCGAGGCAACTCAAGATTAAGCTCCAACTTCATCAAGTCATGAAACTTGTGAAGAAAACACCCTATACTACTTGGCAAGTGGTAGAGGATGAAGAAATAGGAAGTGGGTTCACTTTAGAATTGGATTTCTCACTCTTTTCATCAAGTCACCATTGAAGCTAGCAAGCTTCTTTCTTCTTGAAGAAGAAGAAGAAGAAAAAGAATATGATAAGAATGTGATAAGAATGATAATAATAGAAAATAAAGTCATTCTTATCATATTAGCAACCATGGTTGAGTGTAGAGAGTTAACTATGGTTAGGTGAATGGTTAAGTTTAGGAAAGAAACAAAATGATCAAAGCTTCATGAAGCTTCTAAACAATTCCAAAGAAAGCCACCATTTCATTTCTTGCCAAAATGAATAAATAAATAAATAAATCAAACCCTAACCATTAACCTAATCATAGTTTAAAGCATACACACACCCAAGTTTGCATGTATCATCAAACATGATACAAACTAGTGCACAAAACTATATCATATATACAATGTGCACATCAAGTGAGAAAATCCATCTTAAGTGAACCAATACTAGTTAATGCAAAGTAATATATCAAATATATAATTATGCATTAACACTTGATTTAATGATCCGGTCATATCGCATATAACCGACTAATATCAAGTGTATCAATGTATCGAATCAACACTTGATTCGGTAACCCAGCTATATCTCATATAACCGTCCAATGATACAAATCACGATAATATAATACTGTATCACATACTGGTATTATTCTCGGTCCCGCACATATCTCATATTCGCTCCTATTTCGTTTCGCTTGAGCCAGGAAACCTCTGTGTAGGACTCTAAAGACTCATCAATACGCCGGTAGCAGATGATGATCATATCAAACACCCACAAGCCGCAAGCGGTCTGCTAAACGTAACGGCCACCCGGGTATTGAGCGATCAGAAGATCGACGAGCAAGCCCGCTCACACTCCTGTGAATCCAACCAGTAACACTTACCGTACAGTCCGGTCTGTTCGTCTGATATGTCGCATATCTCGCCTAGGGGTGGTAAACGTCAGACCCCAGTAGCTCGATAAGTCGTGTCGATATGAGGTCTATAATAGTTCGAGAAACTACTGGTAACACTTACCAGTAAATCTCAGCAATCCTGGCCAGGGATTTTCAGTTATAGCCAATCGAACACAGCGCAACATCAACCCACCATACCGGGAGAGACGAATCCCCTCCTATCGCTCATTGCCTCCATGTGACTCGGGACTGTACCCAAAAACCACCGTTTTGCATGCCCTCTTGGACGTGGTAAGGTGGAAATCAAAGCACAGTGGGAATCACACAAGACTCTATGACGATCTCGGGTCTATAGACTAACCTGTACCAGTGTCACCAGAGAACTGCCATCTGACGTGAGGTATAATACCATCTGAGAGTTCTCGGCGAGTCCGTCCAGTGTACCCAGTCTCCACTGAGCACCCGTATATCATCTCTGATGTCAAATACCAATGGATATGGGATCATCCATCGCCCATCTGTATGGGTCGAGAAGGTATACGCTAGTCTACTCTGGTATATCGATGCCCCGTCTCGATACACCCACGATTAGGGACCATGAAGGATGTACTTATGGACCATCATGTCCCCACTAGTATGATCCGCATCATAGTCCCGGTAGTCAAGTAAACATCCTAAGGGCTTTACCAACATGTAATAGAGAGACAATCAGTATACACGTTAAGGAAAAGAGTAACCAGATAGCATACTATCATGTCGAGCGAGAAAGTCCTCCCTATATATGTCCAAGCATCCACTACGATATACATCCTATGTATAGTAATGGCCTCTAGGGCATACATATAACTAACAAGATGGAGGGGACCTTACTCTAGAATTGGCGGTCTATTCGCCACAATCGTAGAGGATATAGGTTGATCCACGGAAGAGTGCTCAAGTTACCGGATTCCATGAAGTGATGGGTGTCACATTCACGTTGATTGGGGTTGCCTCGCTTTCGGGATTGACGGGTAACTTGCCATACACGTAAGGGTCTAGGTTTTCATTGCACAGGCTATCCACGCGACAGGGAATGTCGGGTCTCATTTGCGGCTCAAGTGAAACCCGAAGCTCCAGGATTATCCACCACTCTGTGCTGCTTGGCTGATTTTCTGTGATGCTTCTGTGATGTTTCTTTATATCATGCCTGGGACGATTGTTATATATATGTATATATATATACCAGTAGATGTATATGTTTTGCACCCACGCTAGTCCAGGCCCCGCTCTGTTGTTAGTTAAGTAACCTAACGGGTAATGACGGGGCCCAGTGGCGAATGCGGATGGGATATACGTACATCATTTTTTCGCTTTTCTGGTATAATAGGTTAATTGATGGGACTGCGTTGATTCAGATCAATGCAAAGATAAAACAAACCTATTTCATGTTGTTGGAACCAAGTTTTTAAAAAAAATGGCATTACAGACGTTCTCTTTTGCTTTGCACAGTGGTATTTGGTTTTGAATATCCAGCACCTCATTCGACGAGCCAAGGGTCGAGATCCCTTCATCGGGAGTGACCCCTTGGGCAGAAGTTTGCGTCAACGTAATAAATTCACTATAGTATTTTTGCTTTGCATCGTGATATTCAGTTTGGAATATCATGCACCTCATTCGATGAGGAAAGAGCCGAGATCCCCTCACCCGGAGTGAGCTCTTTAGCAAAAATTTTCACTACTATATATTTGTAAAACAACTTGGATTCCTTCAACGATATCAAGTTCCTTAAATTAAAGGTTTTTTGCCAAAAACCAGCCGTAGCTCTCCGTCATTTCTTACAGTTATTACTTAGTATTCATGTTGTGTATGTTGACCTCTGTCAAGACACAGTAGTTGGTAATACTTGTTTGTTGCATAGATATGCGATTAATTATGACAGCCGCACGGTCATTTTGACCTCTGTCAAAGGCACGTGCGGGTGGGTCTAAGTTAATCCAGGACAATAACGGGTTGAACTTGACTTACGACTTATGATATGTTGACCTCTGTCAAGGTTGAAAGGATTGCCTAGCACCCTATGTATAGTTTTGAAGCATCACATGTCACAAAGTTTAAATTTTTATGGTGCTAAGCAAGCATGCAAAGAAATCGATCCTAGAAAATTAGGGTTTCGAAACTTAAAGCCAATAAAACTAGAGTTTCGAGACTACAACCTTTGTAGCTCCCTTTCGCTGGACTCTTTGGTCTCATGGGTGTTGGAAGAAGGTCCTCTTGAAGTCTTCTTGCGTCCACGACGATCCACCCGGAGTTCCTCGTCAAAGCTCGCAACTTCGATTATCAAGATGAGAATCGAAAAGAACACTCTAAACTTATGTAGAATGATGTTGTGGTTAAGATTCTCACTTCAAAAACCTTTCTTTATGTGTGTTTTACTCACTAGAAGAAACTAGAGAGCAAATGGTGAAGGAGGAAGAAGATGGAGGCTTTCTTTTAACAAGAGTAGAATGATAACCATTGAAAAGAAATGAAATATATCTATATATATATTTTATTTCTTCTCACTACAAACCATGGTTAAATCTTTAGTTATTATTTAATTAGGGTTTAAAACATGTAAGGAAAGGTTAATCCAAGGTTAAGGGTAGGTGAGAATGGTTAGGTTAAAGAAGAGTGTAGAAGCAAGTGAAGAATTATCCTTTCCTTTTCTATTTTGTTTTAAACCTAAAATCAAATAATAATCCATAGATTTATCCATGGTGTGAGTCTTATATTGCCACCATTTCCATGTGTAATCAACCATGATAGATGGGTGTATGTATGTATGTATGCACATCCACATGTGCATGAAAACTAGTAAGGAAAGAAAGAAACATATACATGCATGCATACATCCATCATATACAAGAAAGGTTTTAAGTGAGAAAACTAATGGTTAAATGATAAATCAACACTTGATTTATCAATCCGACCATATCACATATGACCCCACCAAAAGCAAGCCGCCCGATCAATGTTCGGTATCCTATACGCGCATTTTAATCGAATCCATGCGCATATCGCATACGCGCACCACAACGTTTCGTCTGGACTAGGTAACTCCTGTGTGGGACTCTAAGACTCGTCAATACGCTAGCAGAGGGTGATGATCATATCAAGCACCCCCAAGCCGCAAGCGGTCAGCTAAACGTAACGGCCACCCGGGTATTGAGCGATCAGAAGAAAACAAGCGAACCTGCTACAACTCCCGTCGAGCCAACCGGCAACACTACCGTACAGTCCGGTCTCTTCGTCAGATATGCTGCATATCGAGCCTAGGGATGGTCACGTCGACCCCAATAACTCAATAAGTCGTGCCGGTGAATGGTCTATAACAGATCGAGAAACTACTGATAACACTTATCAGCAAATCTCAGCAGCCCTGGCCAGGGACTTACTGATATAACCAGTCGGGCACAGCACAGCATCAACTCCCAATACCGGGAGAGACGAAACCCCTCCTATCGCTCATTGCCTTCGTGTGTCTCGGGACTGTACCCAACGGCCACCTGTTTGCACGACTCAGTAGAGCCGTGGTAGGGTGGCAATCAAAGTACAATGGGAGAACACACAAGACTCTATGACGATCTCGGGTCTACAGACTAACATGCACCAGTGTCACCTGAGAACTGCTATCCGACGATAGATATAATTCCATATAGGAGTTCTCGGTGAGTCCGTCCAGTGTACCCAGTCACCACTGAACACCCGTTTATGATCTTGATGTCAAACATCGATGAATGTGGGAACATTCATCGCCCATCGTATGGGTCTAGTATCATATACGCCAGTCTACTCTGGTATATCAATGCCCCGTCTCGATATACCTACGACTAGGGACTTTCCAGGATATACTTATAGACTACAGATGTCCCACTAGTATGATCTCTATCATAATCAGAGTAGTCAAGCCGATATCCTCAGGGCTTTATCAGCATGTATGAATGAATAAAAGCATGATCAAATCAACATGTCAGATAAAGAAGAACCAGATAGCATACTATCATGTCGAGCAAGAATGCATACTGAATATATATACATGTATAGATACATCCACCATCACATAATGGCCTCTAGGGCATACATATATCCAACAATCTCCCACTTGCACTAAGGCCAGTTATTGGCGTATCTCATACCCAACATCTCAAAAAGTCGCTCATGCTGCGGCTGAGGGAGGGCCTTGGTGAATGGATCCGCGGCGTTATTCTTTGTGTCTACCCTCCTAATCTCGATCTCACGGCGATCTACAATCTCCCGATCAAATGAAAACGCCTCAGGATGTGTCTGGACCGCTGATGGGATCTGGGCTCCTTGGCTAACGCCATAGCCCCATTATTATCACAATACAAAGGTATTGGATCAATAATGGTTGGAACTACTCCTAACTCCGAGACGAACTTCTTCATCCAGACGGCTTCCTTGGCGGCATCATTTGCAGCAATGTACTCAGCTTCCATCGTAGAGTCTACAACGGTATCTTGTTTGGAACTCTTCCAACTCACCGCCCCTCTATTGAGGGTAAATACAAACCCAGAGATAGATTTGCTGTCGTCCTTATCGCTCTGGAAGCTCAAATCGGTAAAGGCCTCCATTTGGAGATTTCCATTACCATACACCAAGAACAATTCTTTAGTCCTTCGCAAGTACTTAAGAATGTTCTTCACAGCTGTCCAGTGATTCTCCCCTGGGTTAGATTGATACCTGCTTACAACACTAAGTGCATAAGCTACATCTGGGTGTGTACATAACATCGCATACATTATAGATCCTACTGCCGAAGCATAGGGTATAACACTCATGCGAGCTCTCTCTTCATCGGTCTTTGGACAAGAATCCTTGGAGAGAGTGACCCCATGGCAAGCGAGTAAGGCACCACGCTTGGAGTCTTCCATACTAAATCTTTTTAGGATGGTGTCAATGTACCTGGTTTGGGACAATCCAAATAACCTTTTGGATCTATCCCTATAGATCCTTATGCCCAGAATGTATGTGGCATCACCCAGGTCCTTCATGGAGAACCTCAGTGATAAGAAAGATTTGACCGACTGTAGCATAGGAATATCATTTCCTATCAGAAGAATGTCGTCCACGTACAATACGAGGAATGTGACAGCTCTCCCTACAGCCTTCTTATAAACACAAGGTTCATCTGGATTTTTGATGAAATCAAACTCTTTGATGACATCATCGAAACAGATGTTCCAACTCCGTGATGCCTGCTTTAACCCATATATGGATTTAAGCAATTTACATGCTTTCTCGCTGCTCCCACTGTCAATGAAGCCCTCTGGCTGATCCATATAAACGCATTCTTCTAAATTTCCATTAAGAAATGCGGTTTTAACGTCCATCTGCCAGATTTCATAGTCGTAGTGAGCAGCAATAGCAAGTAGGATCCGAATGGATTTAAGCATGGCTACGGGAGAAAAAGTCTCGTCATAGTCCAAACCTGGTCTTTGACAAAAACCCTTCTCCACAAGTCTTGCCTTATAGGTCTCCACCTGCCCATCTGCACCAATCTTTCTTTTAAAGATCCATTTGCACCCCACAGGTTTTACCCCAGGGGGTACAACGTCCAAAGTCCATACTTTGTTGGTGTACATAGACTCCATTTCGGATCTCATGGCATCCAGCCACTTCACAGAGTCTCTACTCGTGATAGCTTGCTGAAAACTGGTAGGATCATCATCATCCATGATACAATCTTCTCTGTTACCATCAATGAGGAAACCGTAGTACCTCTCCGGTGGGCGAGAAGTCCTACCAGACCTACGGAGTGGCCGAGGTTCTTCAGTTTCTGTTGTAACAGTCGGTTCAACCAAATTGTTATTTGTAGTTTGTGTCTCCAGAACCTCTTCTAGATCCACCACCTTGCCATCATCTTTATCTGTAAAAAAACTCTTTTTCCAAGAATGTGGCATACTGAGAAACAAACACTTTTTGTTTCTCTTTGTGGTAGAATAGATATCCATAAGAATTCTTTGGATATCCCACAAAGTTACACATGACTGACCGTGTCTCGAGTTTGTCCGGATTCTGCTTTTTAACATAGGCCGGGCAACCCCAAATCTTAATTCTCTTAAGAGATGGTCTCTTCCCATGCCATATCTCATATGGCGTGGTAGACACGGCTTTGGTTGGAACCCTGTTTAGTAGAAACGCTGCAGTCTCCAATGCATGCCCCCAAAACGAGACTGGTAACTCAGCGTCACTCATCATGGACCGGACCATATCTAATAGGGTCCTATTCCGTCGTTCTGACACACCGTTGTGCTGTGGTGTGTAAGGAGGAGTGAGCTGAGAAAGAATCCCATTCTCTTTTAGGAAGTTTGCAAATTCTGTACTGAGATACTCACCACCTCGATCTGATCGAAGCATCTTGATACTCTAGCCGGTTTGTTTTTCTACTTCTTGTTTATATTCAATGAATTTCTCAAAAGCTTCGGACTTGTGCTTTAATAAAAATACATGACCGAATCTTGAGAAATCGTCAGTTAATGTAATGAAGTATGAAAAACCGCCTCTAGCCTGTGTAGACATTGGCCCACATACATCACTATGTATGAGGCCTAGGAGCTGAGTAGCTCTTTCTCCGTGTCCGGTAAACGGAGTTTTGGTCATTTTACCCTTGATACAAGACTGGCAAGTCGCATAAGATTTATATTCAAAAGAGTTTAAATATCCATCTTTGTGTAACTTGTTTAGTCTTGTTTCGTTAATATGACCAAGTCTACAGTGCCAAAGAAAAGCTTCATTTAATTCTGAAAGTTTTCTTTTATTAGTGTGTTGTATACTGAAAACTGTGTGTTGATTTAGGACATATATTCCGTTATTAAGCGTACCATACCCAACCAACATTTGATTCAGGTGAATGTTCATAACATTGTTCTGCAATACAAAATTATATCCTTCATTGTCCAACAAAGAAACGGATATTATATTACATAGCATACTTGGTACAAAATAATATGGATTCAAAACCAAAATACATCCAGATGGCAACCCCAAGTGATACTCTTCCACTGCGACTGTATGTACATTGGAACCATTTCCAACACGGAGAGTATGGTCACCTGTCTTCAAAACCTTGCTATTTCTCAGCCCCTGCATAGAATTGCAAATGTGAGAACCTGAACCGGTATCCAATACCCAGGAAGCAGAGTTTATTGAAAAACAGTTTTCTGTCACAAACGCACCTGAAGCAGAAGCATCACCATGCTTCTTCTTAAGACTTAAGTACTCCGTGCAGTTGCGCTTCCAATGTCCTGTCTTGTGGCAATGAAAACATTCGCCCTTCCCCGAGTCTCCAGCCTTGGACTTCTCCTTTCCCTTCACCTTTTTAACTCCACCTTTAGGATTGGTGGGCTTCTTCTTTTTCTTTCCCTTGGCCTTAGCTTTCGGGCGAGAAGAAGAAGATTGTCCAACAGTCATAACGGGAGTTCTTGCTGACTTCATAGTGCTCTCTGCACTCCTTAACATGTTAAGGAGTTCAGGGAGTTCCTTCTCCATGCCATGCATGTTGAAGTTCACTATGAATTGAGCAAAGGTGGAGGGGAGGGACTGCAGAATAATATCTATATATTGTTCATTGTCCATCGTCCATCCAAGGTCCTCAAGCTCTTCTATAAGAGCTATCATCTTCAAAACATGGTCTCCTACTGATGTGCCAGGGGCCATTCGCATCTGAAACAATTTCTTTGATGCTTCGTATCGTAATACGCGGGATTGCTCTCCATACAACTCCTTTGTATGAAGCAATATACCGTGAATGTCCATGTCCTCGTGCTGCTTTTGATGTGTGTTATCCATCGATGCAAGCGCGAGGCATTTTGCCGTGGCACAGTCAGTGTCCCATGTCTTGCGGACTTCAATGTCCGCGACTGAGGATTTTGGACCTGGGACGGGCGGGGCTGAAGCCGTGAGGACATATGATACTTTATCATAAGTCAAGGCGATTTTCAGATTCCTCAGCCAGTCTTTATAGTTGGTCCCATTCAGTTTGTTTTTATCTAGTAGAAGCTTGAGTCCAGTCATGGGTATCTGCCATTAAGAGAGAGAAAAGAATACACTCAGCGAAAGCTCTTGCATAGATCAGATTGGTTATTATCTTGTCTAATCGATGTTTCCCACTGCTTTTATCGAGTTTTTCTTTCAAACCTTAAAAAGAAAAACTAGCCAGGATTAATTACAGTCTACAACTTCGCTAACCGTTCAGCCAGGCCAGTGTCGATACTTGAGGGAGGTTCCCCGTGCTTTCGCACGGACCTAATTAGAGTAAACCTCGTTTTCCCAGAGGCGGAGCCCCGTTAACACCTTTCTAGACACCTAATGAGTTCGCTAATTGTAAACTATAAAACTCTCATAGGAGCAACTATTGCCCACAGTGGGATCGGGATCCAACCATCACATGGAAGGTATGCAATCTCATTGCAAATTTCAACTATTGAAATTCCCGATGTGGTTTTTACCCCTAGCACTTATGACCTTAACTAAGGTCAACAAATCATAAGTACCAATCAAGTTCTACCCGTCATTTCTTGATTAATTAGACCCACTCATATGACCCTCAACTATGGTCAACAAAGTCTAAGAATGTCCTAATTAATCTGCATCATATGCAATATAGGAAGACATCACTTATCTACCGTACACTACGCCTTAACTATAGTCAACAAACGTAGCACAAATACTAAGTACTCTACTTCCTAAAATGACGGAGGGTTGCGGATGATTTTTAAGAAAATCTTTAACGCTTTGAACTTGATATCGTTGTAGAATCAAATGGTTTTCAAAAGGAGTGGCTTAAGCTCCGCAGTTTTGAAATATAGCTTTTTCATAAATAGCCGAGTGGTTTTCAAATCCGATTCTACATCATCTTTTTAGGTTTATTTTCTTTATATTAATCACATTAATGTAATCCCATCATTTAAGTCCTTAAGCCAATCACAGAAAAGAAACGAAAATAACACGTACGCTTATGCCATCCGCATTCGCCGCAATGTTCCGTTATACACCGTTAGGTTACTTAACTAACGGCATACCGGGACGGAACTAGCGCGGGTGAAAAACATAAGCAACGTCTACTATATATCATATATATAATATGTCATTCGTCTCAGATATCACAGAACACAGGCAGCAGAAACATAGATATAAAGTGGGATATATTAGGACGTCCGTATTTAGTATTTAGCCAGAATAGAAAATACGGATTCCACAGTCGCGATGAATAGCCAAGCCCACACCCTGGACCCCTACGAGAGCGGCAAGTGACCCTACCAATTCTGGAGTTTAGGTGACCCGGTCTCGACTCCTCGAGATGGCCTCCCACTGAACCCCAGAACCCGGTCACCTGTGCTCCCCTTCTTGGGTCCATCATAATGCGGAAAAGTAAATAATATACAACACTGGTGACACAACCTCAACCCGGAAGTGCCCCAAATAAAAGAATATTACATTACATTTGAATTTACATGAATGAAAATATAAAACTCTCATCTCACATAAAAAAAACCCGGCTATTCAATCGCGACAATCCTGCACATCATATCTCAGCAACACATAATATCTCATATTATCAACGTAAGTATGCATATCCCAATTGTCGTTGATGTATAGCAACGAAACCGGCGATATCGAACATACTACACTTACGGTCACAGAAAAGAAAGTGTAAAACTACAATATTTGGAATCCACATTCTCTTTAGACATCATAAATGCGAAATATCACATATTTCGTATTTCATGCCTAAATTATATGAATTCCACATATTGTATCACATTCCAGATAAACAGACAGTATTAAAGTTTTCGAACAAACGATCAAGTACCCAAGATTCACTAAAGCTCAACACTTGAGCAGGGTTCAAAAAATCCGGAGTGTGACACGGTAGTAGCGGTCCAGCCGTAGAAGGGTCAAGCCAACGTCTCATATGTGGCACGCCGTACTGCCCCAAACCCTAAGGTTCAAAGGACAGTTCAAGACGGTCACATAATCGAGTTAAGGTTTGTTGTCTTCTAGAGGGTCCACCACAAAAAGACTTGCACGTATCTCCAAAGTATTTAAACCCCGTGAATAGTGAGCAAATGATACTCGTTCAAACACTTCAATACTTTCTAATTTACCCGGAAAAACAACGAAATGAAAATTCCGATCGAATCTACGCGTCTAAAACCATCTCCAGAAAATACAGTACTATTTTTCAGATTAAACATACCCAAAACACTGTACAAGCAGATATAAGAATTACAGTGGAAATTTTATCAAATGATGCCTCTGCACGGCCGCGGAACCGCGGCCTAAGCCAGCAAATGCGGCGGTTCCGCGGCGGTTTATACTGTTCAGGTCATCGAATTTCACTGTCATTCTCAGAATTTCCTGCTGTATTTTTTAAGTATTTTTAATTCTGAAAAATGTCAGATTTTAAAATTTGTCCAGAGAAGGTCTTAAAATGTCGTATTTTTGTCCGATCGGGATTTTTACTTCGTAAAAGCGCCGCCTAATGTTCTAGGTCGTCTCTGATACCAATGAAAGGATTGCCTAGCACCCTATGTATAGTTTTGAAGCATCACATGTCACAAAATTTAAATTTTTATGGTGCTAAGCAAGCATGCAAAGGAATCGATCCTAGAAAATTAGGGTTTCGAAACTTAAAGCCAATAAAACTAGGGTTTCGAGACTACAACCTTTGTAGCTCCCTTTCGCTGGACTCTTTGATCTCTTGGGTGTTGGAAGAAGGTCCTCTTGAAGTCTTCTTGCGTCCACGACGATCCACCCGGAGTTCCTCGTCCAAGCTCGCAACTTCGATTATCAAGACGAGAATCGAAAAGAACACTCTTTATGTGTGTTTTACTCACTAGAAGAAGCTAGAGAGCAAATGGTGAAGGAGGAAGAAGATGGAGGCTTTCTTTTAACAAGAGTAGAATGATAACCATTGAAAAGAAATGAAATATATCTATATATATATTTTATTTCTTCTCACTACAAACCATGGTTAAATCTTTAGTTATTATTTAATTAGGGTTTAAAACATGTAAGGAAAGGTTAATCCAAGGTTAAGGGTAGGTGAGAATAGTTAGGTTAAAGAAGAGTGTAAAAGCAAGTGAAGAATTATCCTTTCCTTTTCTATTTTGTTTTAAACCTAAAATCAAATAATAATCCATAGATTTATCCATGGTGTGTCTTATATTGCCACCATTTCCATGTGTAATCAACCATGATAGATGGGTGTATGTATGTATGTATGCACATCCACATGTGCATGAAAACTAGTAAGGAAAGAAAGAAACATATACATGCATGCATACATCCATCATATACAAGAAAGGTTTTAAGTGAGAAAACTAATGGTTAAATGATAAATCGACACTTGATTTATCAATCCGGCCATATCACATATGACCCCACCAAAAGCAAGCCGCCCGATCAATGTTCGGTATCCTATACGCGCATTTTAATCGGGTCCATGCGCATATCGCATACGCGCACCACAACGTTTCGCCTGGACTAGGTAACTCCTGTGTGGGACTCTAAGACTCGTCAATACGCTAGCAGAGGGTGATATGATCATATCAAGCACCCCTAAGCTGCAAGCAGTCAGCTAAACGTAACGGCCACCCGGGTATTGAGCGATCAGAAGAAAACAAGCGAACCTGCTACAACTCCCGTCGAGCCAACCGGCAACACTACCGTACAGTCCGGTCTCTTCGTCAGATATGCTGCATATCGAGCCTAGGGATGGTCACGTCGACCCCAATAACTCAATAAGTCGTGCCGGTGAATGGTCTATAACAGATCGAGAAACTACTGATAACACTTATCAGCAAATCTCAACAGCCCTGGCCAGGGACTTACTGATATAACCAGTCGGGCACAGCACAGCATCAACTCCCAATACCGGGAGAGACGAAACCCCTCCTATCGCTCATTGCCTTCGTGTGTCTCGGGACTGTACCCAACGGCCACCTGTTTGCACGACTCAGTAAAGCCGTGGTAGGGTGGCAATCAAAGTACAGTGGGAGAACACACAAGACTCTATGACGATCTCGGGTCTACAGACTAACCTGTACCAGTGTCACCTGAGAACTGCTATCCGACGATAGATATAATTCCATATAGGAGTTCTCGGTGAGTCCGTCCAGTGTACCCAGTCACCACTGAACACCCGTATATGATCTTGATGTCAAACATCGATGAATGCGGGAACATTCATCGCCCATCGTATGGGTCTAGTATCATATACGCCAGTTTACTCTGGTATATCAATGCCCCGTCTCGATATACCTACGACTAGGGACTTTCCAGGATATACTTATAGACTACAGATGTCCCACTAGTATGATCTCTATCATAATCAGAGTAGTCAAGCCGATATCCTCAGGGCTTTATCAGCATGTATGAATGAATAAAAGCATAATCAAATCAACATGTCAGATAAAGAAGAACCAGATAGCATACTATCATGTCGAGCAAGAATGCAGACTGAATATATATACATGTATAGATACATCCACTATCACATAATGGCCTCTAGGGCATACATATATCCAACAAAGGTCATAAGCCGCTTGAGGTTAAAACACATATCGGGAGTTCCAAACATAAAGGAAACTTTCCAGGCTCGCGCATACCTTCTGGAGTGTAGTGACTTGGATGGCTTCCATCAAGTTATCATGTGATGATAGTTGGATCTCGATTCCCACTGATGAGTAGGATTACTCCTCGGGTGATTTTAGATAATCCCAATTAATTCTCCTTTAAGGTTTGGATGAGAATTCGAGGAAACATTGGGAGACATCCTGATTAGATAAAGTGATTAACCATTCTAAACTAGGTTAGAGTGCACGCTGATTGTTTCTTCTCTCTCTCTTTGGCAGCGACCATGGCCCGAACATAAACTAAAACTCATGAACCAAGTTAACCGAACCTTCTTAAAACACTTTGGCTTTTGGATTGTCACTTAGTCGCATATATCATTGCCACTTCTATATCACCTTTGTGTTTCTCCAAAACATTCTGTATCACTACAAAGATCCACATTTATTGGATATTCCATCGTATAGTTACATACGAACTTGTAGGAACTTGTTCCGGTTTGAGAATGGACTTTGGTTCTGGGAAAATTGAATAGGATTATTCGGTTGTCTTTTCCCTTTATCTTCTCTCAGGTTGCGTGGGCTCCTGATATTAGGAGAGTACACATATTACACTTATTGGATAGTCTTCTTCCAAATCATAGGCTGGTGTCGAAGGGTAAGGAAGGAAGAAAACCAATTATCCTAAGTATGGTGTACAGAAGGTAATAAGTAAAGACAAATAAAAGGATTAGAAAGAGGGCAAAGTAAATTGCAACTTCGATCATTCACGACGAAACCACGTATATTATAGCCACTCCTAATTCACTTTTGCATTTCTCCGGAATATTCTGTATCACTACGAAGATCCGCTTTTATTGGATAAGACATCGTATAGTTACATACGAACGCGAAGGAACTTGTTTCAGTTCGAGAATGGATTCTGGTTTAGAAGAAATAGAATATGGATTATTCAATTGTCTTTTATTTTTACCTTCTCTCAGGTTACGAAGGCTCATAATATTAGGAGGGTACACCTATTACGCTTATTGGATAGTCTTCTTCCAAACCATAGGCTGGCGTCGAACGGTAGGGAAGGAAGAAAACCATTTAGCCTAAGGGTGGTGTACAGAAGCTAATAAGTAAAGACAAATAAAAAGATTGGAGAGAGAGCAAGGAAATATACAGTTACAGTCATAAATATGGATAATGGAAGAGTAATTAATAGGAATACCTAGATACCCCTTCGAAATATTTTCATGCTTCAGTTTCACTGTGTTTTGTTAATTGAAAACTGATTTCCCAATTGGATCCTTACTCCAGGGTATGTATTTATCAGATTTGATTCTGACATCTGTGTGGTATTACAGATGATGAGTGAGAGTAAGATATTGGGAATTAGGTGATTAAATCCTTATTATATCAGAATTCGTTGTAATTAGTGATATTTGAGGAAATCACCTGGGTTTTTACCTGACGGCAAATATTTGATTTTGCATATCCGTTGTTATGCACCAATTTCAAACTGATATATCTGTATGTTTATTTTATAAAGTGAAATATAACTTTTTGAAAGTATGTCCATGACATTTACCTATATCAGTTGATGATTGGATAAGGAGTATTAAACAGTGGTGTAATTCTTCTTAACCATGATACAGTTTTCAACTTACGACGCACAGGATTTGAGTTATTCAACTCAGGGGACTTATACAAAGTATTGTATGTTGTCCAATGTCTATTAGGACAAAGGGGTTAGTGCTCGTACTATATTCTGTTTACTTATGACTTCTCCATTTTTAGACAAGTATTTCGTAGAAATAGAAGGTCTAAGTTTTGAGAAGTTATAGGTACAAGAATAAAGTAGAGAACCATGTGTTTCAAGTATCAGGATTATTCAAGGTGATCGAAAATGTAGATACTTGTGCTTGGCATTCAGTTGATAGTAATGGTTTTGAGAACATGCTTCTATTTCAGGTTACTCATATCTGGATGCACTCCTAGTTGAGTAATGTTGATCAGCCTCTCTCCATTTAGTTGACATGTACTGGAGACAGCTGCATAATTTGAATCTAGTTCCAATTAAATTAGTGCTTCTGTGTCACGACCCGAAATGGCACGTGACTAGCACTTGAATCATATAAAGTCTATAGGACCCCATCTAATTCAAGTAAGCCAAATTCCCAGAAATCTAAACCATTTAAAGAAGAAAGCGAATGAAAACTTTAGTTTTAAAGCAAGTGGTTTAACAAAATAAGCCGAAATATATAGTTTTAAAATCTCAAGTCTTTTCAGAAAATTTCAGCAGAGTTTCCTTTGTAAATACTGGCCCCAAACAGCTGCATGATTTGAAACTAGTTCCAATTAAATCAGTGCCCCTGTTTATATATTGTATATAGAATGGTTTATATATTAACGATGTTAAGGTATATGAAGTTGTTCGGCTTATACTTAAAACCAGACTCTGGATAACTCAAGGCACGTTTCTGTAATAGCAGTGTGTGGGTTATCCCGAGTTATGACGAGGGTTAACTTTCTACCATCTGAAAGATCAATAGTGATATTGTTCTTGACTCGCCACAGTTTTAGTAAAATGGACTTTTTCAGAAGACAGTAGTGGGAGTATGGTAGAACTAGAAGTGATTACAGAACCACAAACAATTACTGAAAATTTAATAGAACCTAAAGAGTCAATCGGGTTTGACATTCCATTAGCCACTCCGCAGATATGGTGGGTAACCTCAGCCGCCCGAGAGGTACTTCGGTACCCTCAAAGACGGTGACAGCGAGGTTTTTGTTTATGCGGACTTGCCATTACTGTTGTTCTAGACTATGAGACCCGGCAGGAGGATGAGTATAGCGTCGTTCTAAACTAGCTTTAGAAGTGCACGTGTATATGACTCTGCCAGAGGGTTGTTGTAGTCAACGGGAGCAGCGGAAGCAAAGTGGGCAAGTAGCTTATGTCTATTAGTAGACTAAAGCAAGTATAGCGGAAATAGATCATCTATTTTTGATATGACAATCATTGGTCCTGACATCATCAGAATAGGAGATGGATCTGGTAAGAAGGTAGTAGGGTGTGATGTCCTAGTATTTGGATAGCATGCACTTTATAGAAAGTGAAATTCCTATAGTACGATCGGTTATACTGTGATTGTCACAAAGTTGTTTCTCCGTATAGGATATGGATATAATATCAGGTTTTCTGGTCACTAGATCTATGGTTTTAGATCTAGATTTGGGAAGTGTCCCAATTCGGATATTTTGACAACATTCTAAAGTGTTTTAGAATGGACGGCTCCTGGTGAGATGGTGTGCCCGCAAGTGATTGAGTCACCCTCTCTAAAGAGATGTCTTCTATACTGATAAAGAGAAAGATTTACATGATTGGCATATAACTTGCTTAGACAATTGAGTCAATCATGAAATGTCAAGTACAACACCAGATATTGTTTTTGCACTAGCTGCAATAAACATATATTAATCCAATCCTGGAGAGACATTGGGAAGCAGTTATGAACATAAATGGATGTTCTTGGTATATGGTAACGGCAGCTTCGTTCGGGAGGTGGTTATCATTTCAGGCTTCCAAGATGACCTGGATGACAGAGTTACTTTCAGAGTTATAGTTTTTCCTCTTCTGAGGGGCAGTATGTTGGACGGGTGGTCCAAGGGGATACTGAGACAGGCATGGCGCAGGATACTGATTAAATTCAGTGGATGATACAGTCTAAGAAGTTTGTTGGATTTGGAGTTCATTTGTGAACTGGGTCCTATCAGATATCCAAACAAATCCTAAGACACGTATTGCTCATTTCGGAAGATGGTCTTTCTCCGCGAAGTTGAGATATAGAAAGATAAAGATAGAAACATTGGAGCGGATCCACTCACTGGGGCTAATTTTCGAACGCAATAGTTTCGCAAACGGGCTTTGCAAGGCTGATTAGTAGAGAAGGTGTTCGGTATCACACTGGCTGTGAGTATGCGACACCGCAATAATTAGCCTTAAGTGCAAGTAGGAGATTGTTGGCTATAGTGCCCTCAAGTCAATTATTAAATCGCAGGCACGCGATTATGATGATTGAGAGAGGACCTATACCGGTAGAACGATCTTACTCGAGATGATAGTATGCTATCTGGTTTTTCTTTATCATCGTGTACATGCTTCAAGTGACACTACAGATCACTATTACATGTTGATAGAGCCCTTAGGATTCTTTCTTGACTCCAGCAGTATGATGGCGATCATATACGTGAGAGTTTGGTGGTCTATAAGCACATCTTTAAAGTGTCCCTAGTCGAGAGAGTTTCGAGACTAGGCATCGATACTCCAGAGTAGACAAGTGTATACGGATCGAGACCCCAGCGAAGGGCGGTGGCCGGTCTCACAAGCCATTGGTATCAGTTGGTTCACATAAGATGTATACAGATGCTCATTGGGTTATAAGTACACCGGACGGACTCGCCGGGAACATGCTAGTTGGTATTATACCTATTGTCAGATAGCAGTTCCCTGGTGATATGTGTACAGGTTAGTTTATCGAACTGAGATCGTCATTTATCTCGTGTGAGTTCCCATTATGTTTTGATTACCCTACCACGGCTCAAAGGAGTCGTGCAAACAGGTTTTACTTGGATACAGTCCCGAGCCACATGGAAGCAGTGAGCGGATCGACAGGGGATTCATCTCTCCCGGTATTGGGGGTTGATGTCGCGGCGTGCACGGGTGGCCATCACCAGAAATCCTTGGCCAAGCTAGTCGAGAATTACTAATCTAGGTTCGATAGTTTCTCAGGCGGTGATGGGTTTCATACCGACACTGAATATTGCGTTATTAGGGGTCTAACTTTATCCACCCCCTAGACCCGATATGCGATACTCATAGACGAACAGACCGAACTGTACGGATATTGTCACTGTCAGGCTCAGTAGGGTTTCAGGATGAGTTTGCTCGTCGGCCTCCCTTTCGCTCAATACCTAGGTAGCCGTTATGTACAGCTAGTGCCAATGACGTGCTTGTGGTTAAACCCACTGCCAGCCTATTGACGAGTGTTTAGAGTCCCACACAGAGGGTTACCCTGGTTCGGACGAAACGTTGTAGAGTCCGTATGGTTTTATGGCAGGGTTCGATCATATTCGTGCACTTGTGCACGAATTATGATCGGATGGATAATATTAATGGGCTTTGGTTTAAACTGGATCCTAATATTATATTGTTGGATTATTTTCGTCTCGTAGTATTCGTATTCAGTCGGAATACGGATGCGGGTATGTATATACGGATGAAGGATATTCTTGTAATTCGTTACGAGATCACTTTAGAATTGCCATTTCATTTTTGGTTTAAACATTTAGATTAATGTTTAAGCGTGGAAAGTGTGAGGTTATGTTTTGGCATTGTGCATTTACGTTTGGTGCATGCACTTGTGAGACTTGGTTTTGTCTTGGCTAGGATATTTGTAGGATATTTTTGGTAAGCATGTGCAATGCCAGATCTTTGTGTGTGTGTGTGATTTTCTTGAGTTGTTTTTTATAATGCTCACTACAAATACACACAATTAACCAAGCCAAAACACAACCACAAAAACAACAGAGCCTTTTTATTTTCTTGACAAGCCAAGCATTGCCTCACCTTTCTTCACCTATGGCAACTCTTTCACCTCCACCCTAACATGTCTCATATGTTGAGCAACCTAGGGTGTATTGAGACAAAGTATTCACCCACACTCTCTACTTCATCTTATGCATCTAGGATAGCAAACTGGATGCCCGAGTTGCTTCGGTTTTGAAGAGGGAGCCCGTATTTCTAATCCTTGGCGTGGATCGTCTTCGACGAGGGAGACCGGAGAACGAACTTGTTCGAGTCAGCCGCAACGAGCTTGTGAGTATGCGACATCGCAATAATTAGCCTTAAGTGCAAGTGGGAGATTGTCGGCTATAGTACCCTCAAGTCAATTATGAATCGCAGGCACGCGATTATGATGATTGAGGGAGGACTTATACCGGTAGCACAGTATTACTCGAGATGATAGTATGCTATCTGGTTTGCCTTTATCATCATATACATGGATCAGGTGGTATTACAAATCACTATTACATGTTGATAGAGCACGCAGGATTCTTGCTTGACTACCAGCATTATGATGACGATCATATACGTGGAAGCTAGGTGGTCTAAGCACATTCTTAAATGTCCCTAGTCGTGGGAGTTTCGAGACTGGGCATCGATACTCCAGAGTAGACTAGTGTATACTGATCGAGACCCCGACGAGAGGCGGTGGACGGTCTCACAAGCCATTAGTGTTAGTTTGTTCACCTAAGATAGTATACAGGTGCTCATTGGGTTATGAGTACACTGGACAGATTCGCCGGGAACATGCTACTTGGTATTATACCTATTGTCAGATATCAGTTCCCAGGTGACATGGGTACAGGTTAGTTTGTCGACCTGAGATCGTCATTTGTCTCGTGTGAGTTCGCACTGTGCTTTGATTACTACCCTACAACGGCTCAAAGGAGTCGTACAAACAGGTTTTAGTTGGCTACAGTCCCAAGCCACAAAGAGGCAGTGAGCGGATCGTCGGGGATTCGTCTCTCCCGGTATTGGGGGTTGATGTCACGAAGTGCACGAGTGGCCATCACCGGAAATCATTGGCCAAAGTAGTCGAGAATTACTGATCTAGGATCAGTAGTTTCTCAGGTGGTGATGGGTTTCATTACGACATAAACTATCGCGTTATTAGGGGTCTGACTTTATCCACCCCCTAGACTCAATATGCGATACTCTTAGACGAACAGACCGGACTGTATGGAGATTGTCACTGTCGGGCTCGGTAGGGGTACGGATGAGTTTGCTCATCGGCCTTCCTTTCGCTCAATACCTGGGTAGCCGTTATGTACAGCTAGTGCCGCTGACGTGCTTGTGGTTAAACTCACTGCCAGCGTATTGACGAGTCTTTAGAGTCCCACACTGATGGTTTTCACGGTTCAGACGATATGGTGTATATGACGTATGTTGGTACATACAGGTGTCCGATTAAATGTGTGTACAGACCGCACAGACTTTATTTGGACAGTTGATAATACTAGCGGCTTAGGACTAAACCGGATTATTAAATCAGGTTTGATTTAATAATTTATATATGTATTTATATATATGCATTCTAGTATTATTGTTCACTATTCATTTTCTCTCTTGGCTATTCGTATTTTTGTACGAATACGCGTATATGTATTTCGATACATGTACCGGGTTGCATTCCATATTTATACGGAATAGCTTCTAGAAGATGGCCAGCTCATTATTTGATTTTCATTTCAGAAAATCAATTTGGGAAATGAAGTGGAGGGTGAGTTGGCATGAGCATGGGCTTAGCATGTAGAGAGGCATGGTACACATTTGTTTATTATAAAAATGAGGAGATATTTTCATGGTAGAAATTATTGTGGCCACATATCTTTTTGCATGCCATGCTTGTTTTTCTAGACTTGATAATTCACTTGATTCTCACACACTCTTTTGTGTGAGACTTAGCCATTTTCCATGGTAGTTCATGCCATTGCTTTCCTCACCTCCTTCTTTATCTTCTTGCATTGCTCATTTAAGCATTTAGTATGAGAGAAAAATATAGTGAGGCATTCCTACACCTCCACTCTCCACTGCTAGCAACCTTTGAGGGTCGGTTGGTCCGTTAGGCGAACCTGGAGCTTGCACCGTTTCCCTCGGATGGATCATCATCGATGGAGGAAGACCGGCAACCAAATTCGATCCGCAACACCTCAAGGAGCTTGGGAATGGTAGGACCAAAGGACATGATCCGTTTCGTATAACCATCTAACTCCTCTTTATATGTTTGCTAGTATAGGGTTTAGTTAAGATCCGGGCATCATGTTGTAGTAACGCAGGTTTTTGTAAATTTTTGTCCCGCATTTGGCCACGGTTTAATGGTCGAGGCGCTTCCGTAACCAAACAATAAGCAACATAGAATAATGGATAATCTAGGAGCCCCGGATTTCTTTTGAGCCGCAAATGAAACCCGACGTTCCCCGCTCGTGTGGATAGCCTGTGCAATTTATAACCAAGACCCCTACAAGTGCGGCAAGTTACCCGCCAATCCCAGAAGTGGGGCAACCACAATCAACAAAGTGAATGGGCCACCCAGCACTTCATGGAATCCGGTAATTTGAGCACACCTTCGTGGGTCATCCTATACCCCTACGAGTGCGGCGAATAGCCCGTCAATTCTAAAGTGATGCCCCTCCGTCTCAACGTCATGGGATGCGGGCCCGCTGCCCTTTAGAACCCGACTACTCGAGCACTCTACCGCGGGGTAATCCTAGTACAGAAAAGAAAAGTATGTACATTGGCGACATCGACCTCAACCCGGTTGTGCCCCAATAAAAGAATATACAATCTAGCAGAGACGGCAGTCCACATGTCGGACGCTCGTCCCGCAATAACGAATATACAAATGAATCTGAACAGTACTACAACCATTGCACCATAAGCTATCCAACACGACAAGCCAACCACAATATCAGCACAATATAGAACATCAACATGAATATCATGTTCGCAAACCAGTCTAGTTGAACATATCGCAAATAGTCGGGTTATACCGCTCAATGATATTCACGGTCGTAAATATCATCACATGCACTGATAATCAATTATTTAAAATTTCAATCGACTAAAACTTTTCTAAATTGGCCCCAAATGCAAAACAGTACTCAAACACATCTAGGACAAAACCATACATCCCAAAAATCTGCCAGAAGAAATTTGGTGCACTTTGGCCACAAAACCGCCGCGAAACCGCCGCCAATAGGCATGTTTTGCAGCGGTTCCGCGGCCGAATTATTGGTTCAAGTGTCCAAATTTCTTGTGGTGCTCTACAAATGCTTGCACGTATTTTTAAGACACTCAGAATAATTTTTTGAACAAGTTTTAAAAACGGCAGCGGGCATGTCGAAATGGAAAAATGGTTTGGAAAATTTGGTCGATCGACATTTTAACCTCGTGCAAACTAGCTAATAAAGGTTTATGGGGTGGCTCTGAAACCATGTTGGGGTTTGCTAGTGCCCTCGCCATATACCCTGGCCAGTGCGAAACAAAAACTGGCGTTTAAAAACTTTTAGCGCTAACGAACCCGTCCTTGAATCGAAACCATAAACCTAAACTAGCTAACTACAATGAGCTAAACTACAAGGTTAGAAGCATTATACCAAATGATCCGTGTCGTTCGGTCTTCTACCATTTTCCTTAGCTCCTAGAAGTCTCCTGGATCGAGCTTGATCGTCGGTCTTCCTCCGTCCAAGATGATCCACCCGAAGGAAACGATGCAAGCTCCAGTTTCGTCTAGCGAAGCAACCGATACTCCAAGGTCGCTAACAATGGAGAGTAGGGATGTAAGAATATTTCACTATTTTCTTCTTTCATATCACATGCTCAAGTGAGCATTCAAAAAAGAAGGAGGTGAGGAAAACCCAAGAGCATGAGCAACTCAAGAAGGAAAATGGCTAAGTGTAGAAAAGGAACCTTCAAGCATGAAGAGTCATGAGAGTATGAATGGATGGATGGTATGTAGAAAGAATGGCTACTCATTTCTCAACCATACAAAGAAAATATTTCATCTCATTTTACAATAGACAATCAAATGCCATACATCTCTACATATTTCAACCGTGCTCATGCCACCTCACCCTCCACTTCATTTACAAATGACAAATGATTTTCTAAAAAGAAAATTGTATAATGAGGTGTCCAATTTCTAGAAGATATTCCGTATAAATACGGAATACAACCCGGTATACGTATCGAAATACATATACGTGTATTCATATATAAAAACACGAATAGCCAAGGATCGGCCGGCTCATCCTCGGAATCCGAAAAAGAAAACAGAGACGGAACATATTTTTTTTCAATGATGACATATCTAATTAGACTGAATAGGATGTCGAAGACACGATCATTTTTTTCAATGATAACATACCTAAACCAATCATCATATCGGTCCCTAAACCCTATTGCTGAAAAGGCCCGGCTTCATAACCGTGCGTGGGCCTGTTGAGAGCTCATGATTGGACGTAAACCTGACAATTGGGCTATCCAGGCTTCGTCGTCCGGCTCCTCATAAATTCTGTTAGGATCGGCCGACTCATCCTCGGAATCCGAAAAAGAAAACAGAGACAGAACCCCTCTTCCACAATTAGGTGAAGACCAGGCTCTTCGACGACCTCACGTCAACATCTGCGTTCCCTCCCCTCGAGAGGTCCCGGGGGGCGGACGAGCAGTGAGCTCTCGAGCGCCTCTCTTCTTTCTTTCTTTACTAAAAAAATGGTTTGCTTGAAAAAAGAAAATGAAAAGTAACGCTTGTCTGAGAGCTAAATTCGCCTCAATTGCTTGTCTCTTACCCTGAGCTCTACTCAAGTTAGCTTCAGCTATTTCAAGAGCAGCCGGGAGTGACAGCGATCCGGATGAAAGGTTCTCGCAATGGAAGCGGAGTAATAAAAGCTAAGGGTAGAGGGGAAGGTAGCTTCTGACTCTCGGTCTTAGCCAGAAATGCTCTACCAACAAAGTAAATCGAGAGAGCTCATTAAGAAGGCCATCTTCCATCCACCTTACTTAGATAGGGCGCACATACATAAAGGAAGCAATGATTTCCATCTTCCGACTTTCTTTGGTGCCAAAGACCGATGACTAGTTAACTGACTCCTGGTCGACATAAGAAAGACTACTTTTATTCTGGTAAAATGGACGAGAAGAGCGAGTCTCTGTCCAACTCCTCTTCTGACGATTGGGCTATCCGAACATAACATTCGCCTATAATCTGCTGATGATCCTATTGTGCCTTGTTTTTGGCTAAGCTATGGCAGCTACAGCTCGCACCCACTCTGGCCCGCCCTGCGAGGTCAGAGTGAGCTCAGCGGTCAGCCCTTGATGTTAGGGGGTCTAGCTAGCGCGCCAAAGCAACCCGGGACCCCCGGAGGGGTCAACGGTCTCTGGAATTGCTGCCTTTTCCGGTTCTGCTTCCACTCCGCCCACCATCGAACGACACGCTTCGCCTGCTCCCTCCCCGTGTCCATTAGTGCTCCTGTCCAGAGCGAAGAGAAGGCGAAAAAGCGTCGCCGAAGCTGCATAAGCAGGCTTCTATTGCTACGCAACAATAGAGCAGGCGCGCCGCCCACAAAATGCCAAGCCAAGCAAATCTAAGAACTTCTAGGCCAAGCAATAGTAAGAGCTAGCCAGCTGCAGGGAGCGAGCCAACAGTGGTGCAGTCAATCCAACATATTGAGACGAGTTAAGAGGTTAGTCTTTGATTCCGAAGTGAGAATAGCTCTGGTCTGAGAGCTATAGTTGAAAAGTGAAGTATGGGCGTGGACTTCCTCTATTTTTTAACCGCAATCTCACTAACACTCGCCTGAAGTCAAGGGGTGGTGATTCGCCCTCACTGAGAGCCGCTCTTATGGAAGCTCTTGGAGAAGGAAGAAAGTCTTCTTGGCATTCAGGGCCCAAAACCGACGAAAGAGAATACAGTTTTCACCGTTGTTCGCGTAACCGCTCCCTCCTAGTTTTGAGCAGGCGGAACCATTCTGTTTTGGTTGCGATGAGCTCTCCCCTCTCCCTTACTAAAGAACGCGTAAACCCCTCTCCCGAGAAGGAGCGGGAGAAGAAAAGTCGATCGACCATCATAAAGCCCCTTTCTTTGTCTTTCATCCCCCCGTCCCGCCGAGTGAATAAGTCAACTTCAAAGTGGATCTGTTGTGCGAAGAGTGCGTTATGAACCGTGGCTGCCTGCCTGGTGGGGGCGGCTCCTCCGTTGTGGGTAAACGGCAAACCCGACTCTACGAAACCGAGGAAGCTCAGCTTCCGTAGGGGCGTTAAGAGTGCAGCTAACTAACTAGTCCCTCATCTGATTCGATGAATTAAGTGCTTCATATTCTTACTTCTCAGTCGTGCTCATCCCTTGCTTGCTTGATGTCGCAAATTCCTTTGGGGGGATTCGAAGATGATCCCGATTGCTTGGAAGAACGTTTGTAGGCCGAAATCTCTGGGGAGATTTCTTATAATAAGAAAGAATTTCTCTTTCTTTAGTTATCAGGTCAGAGAGACGCCTGGCCCGTAAGCTGGCCTCACTTCGGAATCGAAGACTAACCTCTGTTACTAGCCCGCCTCTGTTCATCGAAGACCGCTAACTCCACTCTTTATTGAGTCACTCGATCACATAAGTGCGGAACGCCCAGCTATCTTCGTTTTTTCGTGCCGAAGTGAACGAACAAAACTAAAAAAGAGGGCCATCTCAGCGGAAGGAGAAGGACATTCGAAGTAACGTAACGTTAATGCACCATCTTCAAAACTTCTCGGGATCCGGAGTTTTTCGAGAAAAGGTCCCATCCCGCCACTGAGCTTGCCTTGCCTACTTCAGAGGTAAAGTCAATGCCGACAAGAAGAGAGATTTTTGACTATTCAACAACGAATCTTGGCAGGAAAGTCTTGCAAAGCGAAATATAGCTGCTACACCATAACTAGGCGCAACGAACCAACCGGATTGACCCGGTGGATAAATCAGGCCCCTCTGTGTAAATGGCGGTGGAGGTTGGTTGAAGAAGATGATGTTACTAGCTTGGCCGCTTCTTCCTTGGCCTACGGATAAAGTCCGATCATAAGATAAGTGAATGTGAATGCCTTACCGTAGCCTTCCTGATGAAGAAGATATAAGCCCTACTAAGTGGAGGGCTAACCTTGAGTTCCAAATAGTCATTACCTTCTCTTTCTTTCCCGCCTCACCCGAACCATTATTGGTATGATGCAGCTGACTGATTCTTGGAAGGGGGATGAACCTCCAGAAAGTCGATTTGCCTTTGAAAAGTCAAAAGCAAAGTCGACGTCTTAACGGGGGCGGTCATCGAACCTATAGAAGAATTTCGTCGGTTGAGGAGGCTCTGTTCCAGCTAGCGAAGAGACTAGCTTTACGCAAGAGATTGATTTGCCGGCTCCCAATGGTGAAATTCTTGTTGAAAGCCCTATTGATGGATTCTTGCACTCAAGTCAAGTAGTAGCGCTGGGAATGCTTGGCCTTTCAACGGCCCCGGCTTTTAGAGTTCATTCCATCTTTAAGGCAACGAAAGCAGTACTAAAGAGGTGGCAAGGCATTCACCCGCTCTGTCTGACCATCAGTCTGTGGGTGATTGCTTGTAGAGAATTGTACTGACCTTTCAACAACAATAGAGGCAGAGGCAAAAACTGACTATTGTAGGGTGGTTTGCGGGGAGTGCGGAACCACATATTGGATCACTCCGGTGCGGCACGAAGTCGCTGACGCTGAGTAGGCTCAGTGCATTCCGGTGTTATTATGGCTACATCCTGAGAAAGGGAAGACGAGAGATAAGACCAGTTCATACCTGAAGGTAGTTCATACTTGCTTACTCTAACGGGTAAGGTAGACCAGCAGTCTATGACAACCAATACTTATTCAATGAAATTGCCAATTGTAGCAGACTTGAGAATGAATAGTGAACAATAATACTAGAATACATATATAAAAATATATATAAAAAATATTAAATCAAAACTTAATTTAATAATCTGGCTCAATCCTAAGTCGCTAGTATTATCAACCGTCCGATAAAAGTCTGTGTATCCTGTACACATTTAATCGGACACCTGTATGTACCAACATACGCCATTTACATCATATCATCTGAACCGTGAAAACCCTCTGTATGAGACTCTAAAGACTCGTCAATACGCTGGCAGTGGGTTTAACCACAAGCATGTCAGCGGCATTAGCAGTACGTAACGGCCACCCAGGTATTGAGCGAAAGGAAGGCCGACGAGCAAACACATCTGTGCCCCTACTGAGTCTGTCAGTGACAATCTCCATACATTCCGGTATGTTCATCTAAGAATATCGCATATCGGGTCCAAGGGGTGGATAAAGTCAGACCCCCTAATAACGCGATATTTCGTGTCGGTATGAAGTCCATCACCCACTGAGAAACTATTTATCCAAATCAGTAATTCTCGTCTACATTGACCAAGAATTTCTGGTGATGGCCACCCGTGCACTGCGCGACATCAACCCCCAATACCGGGAAAAACGAATCACCGACGATCCACTCCCTGCCTCC
The DNA here is from genome assembly GCA_030015575.1 of Agapanthus africanus. Taxonomy (NCBI): domain Eukaryota; kingdom Viridiplantae; phylum Streptophyta; class Magnoliopsida; order Asparagales; family Amaryllidaceae; genus Agapanthus; species Agapanthus africanus. The sequence continues at coordinate 1,652,016 of JASDDO010000006.1, read as the reverse complement.
ATATGGCTCGGGACTGTACCCAACTAAAACCTGTCTGCACGACTCATTTGAGCCATGGTAGAATAGTAATCAAAGCACAATGGGAACTCACACGAGACAAATGACGATCTTGGGTCGACAGACTAACCTGTACTCATGTCACCTGAGAACTGCTATCTGACAATAGGTATAATACCATCTAGCAAGTTCCCGGCGAGTCCGTCTAGCGTACTCATAACTCAATGAGCACATGTATGCTATCTTAAGTAACTAATTGACACCAATGGCTTGTGAGATCGGCCACCGCCCCTCGTCGGGGTCTCGATAAGTATACACTAGTCTACTCGGAGTATCAATGCCCAGCCTCGATACTCCCTCGACTAGGGACATTTAAGGATGTGGTTATAGACCACGCAGCTCTCATGTATATGATCGCCATCATAATACTGGTAGTCAAGCAAGAATTCTATGGACTCTATCAACATGTAATAGTGATCTATAATACCACATAATGTATGTACATAATGATAAAGACAAACTATATAGCATACTATCATTATGAGTAAGACTGTTCTACCCGTATAGGTCCTTCCTCAATCATCACAATCGCATGCATATGATTACAATAATTGACTTAAGGGCACTATAGCCAACATAACCAAACACTGGGAAATTTGAAAGGACCCCAAATGTCGGAGTGAGAACTAATACAAAAGGCAAATCATGTCTTTTATTAACTGGAGGAAAAGAGGAACGATGATGTTTACCAAGAATACATGATCCACAAGTGAACCTGATAAATCAATAGAAGGCAGTATAGTACGTAAAGAAGAAAGAGAATGATGACCAAGTCTCTAATACCACTGGATAGTAGGAACAGCTGTAGATATACTGGGAAGATGATCAACGTAATACAGTCCATTCTGTTCATGTCCCCACCAATCTGCTGATTCGTCTGAAGCTCATGTATCACAAGGTGAGATGGATAAAAATATACAGAGTAGTTAGAATCATTGGTAAGTTGACGAATATAAAACAAGTTTTGTTTTAATGATGGCACAATTAAAGCATTTTTCAGGTGTAAAGATGAAGTGACAAATCAGCAAAGCCGGAAACATGTGGGTATTACCATCAACTATGGAAATCAACTTATGAAGACTAGAAGTAAGATCAGACGGACATGTGATATGAGACGCCGGAATCAGCAACCCACGAATTAGAATGAGAAAGGAACAATATACTTGATGGAGTAGAAAAGTTGGCAGAATCTGCAGAAAAGAGAAGACGACGCAACTGGCCTAATTCAGCACTGGATAAAGGTAAATTTCTGGCAGAAGAGGTTGGTCAATAGCAACTGGTGTGAATGGCCGACGAGGTGTAGGTATATTATCAGGGTGGCTATGCTTCTCCCAACACCAGTCTTCGTGATAATTAGTGCCGCCGCAATACGCACAATAAAGGCCAGGACGACAATAGCTATGTCCATGGGAACCTCGGCCATGAGCAGTAATAGAAGGACGACCACATGACGGCCCACGGTTACCAGAGACAAAATCAGAATCCATGACGAACGCTGCAAAAGATAAATCACGTGAAAGAGAATAAGGCTGTCTAAAAACAAAAGCGAATACAAACGTAAAGAAGTCAGAGCAAGACGATTGAATAGATCATTGTCATTAACCGAGGAGTGGAGATGACTCTTGCCATGCGGCTGTTGGCGAGTGCTAAGACTAAGGTTCAAGAGGGCTACGACTGGCAGAAAGAGGCAGAAAATACTGTAGTGGAGTTATGTAGCACGTCGAAAATCGATGTAGCACGACGAAAAGCGCTATAGCCGACGAAAAGTACTGCAGCAACATCGAAACTTACTGTAGCAGCACGGAAATCACTATAGCACGTCGAAAAATTAGGGTTAGGGGCGATGGAGTGGGGCTGCAATGGAGAGGGAGACGGATAGGGCTAAAGGATTGGGCTTAGGGTTTTGGAAAACTAGGGTTTCCTCTCAATTCTTTTCAAAGCTCTAATACCATGAAAAGAACTGAGAAGAAATAATTTATTGGCATAATAATTAATGAGTTTTACATACAAATATATAGAGAGTCATAAGCCACCTCTCATATTTCAACTGATCTAACAACTCAATATATTCATAACTAATATCTAACAACTCATAACTAATATCTAAACCAATTATATTGATAACATCAAACAATATCATGTATGGGTTGACACTAACAGATTTTTTCCCAAACGCTAAATGCCAATTTTCTTGATTACTGCATCATATCATACAGCATTAACTACAGTATCCAGATTATTATATATCCACCCAGATTATTATATATCCACCAGATATCATGTGAGGAAATCATAAATCTGGTACATAAATAAATTTTCACAAGGATTACCTGCAAAAAGTTTGGTGAAATAGTATAACAATTAGTCCCTATCAGCAGTAACAAGAATTCCTAAATTATCATGGCAATTAAACCTATTATTGAGAAAATGAGTTGAGATTCATCTACTAATAACTACATGCACATGGAAAACCAACCGGGCTCGGTTGGTACTAATTTCCTCTTCAACATGAGAGGTCGCAACTTCGATCCCCGAAGGGGTTTGATTTCAAAAACAAAAAATCATGCACATGGAAAAAAATCGAGTTGGTATTAACAAAATTAGTTGTGCTCCAAAATATTGCTAATATACTCATGTGCATGCAAATACTACCATGCCCCCCCCCCCACCCCACACACAAGCGCGGGCACACAGAGTATACAAAAATATACAAATATTCTTGATATATTTACCTGGAGTCGGTTAAGGACATAGGTGTATCTTCCCCAGAGCTCTGGTCGGTTCTCCTCTAGTAACAACTCTAGTATCCGGCGAACACACCACACACCAAAGCTTGAAACTAGGCCGGCCTTCCAAATGCATCGTTTACTGCAATACGAAATAGAGGGAAGTATGAAGATTGGGTTCTGATCCACCTCGGATGGCCCATCCTTGTGTAGAATCCTCTCTGCCATAGCCAAATAATACATCAGCTCCTCATCAGGGCCACCGTTCTGATTGAATAACCAGTCCGATTTGTCCAATCTCAAGAGTTTCCTGATACAAAATCGAAGAGACTGCAAAACCAATCGTTCTGACTCCCCATAAGTTAGGCACCTTTTGGGAGCACCAGATAGACTGTATATCCTCTTGCCTCCCCAAGTCAGATCGACAGCGGGGGTATAGATGCTCTCGTCTTGAGAAGTATAATTTACATATGGAATGAAATAACTTTTGGTCCAGAATGATTCATAGCCGAGAATTAATTGGATAGGTTGGGATACTTCATCTTCATGGCAATTAGATGTGGAATCATTGGAAAATGTCAAAGGAACCGGCTCGGTTTCATGTATTGTAAGCTGCCAGCCCCGATACTGAACTGCTGGTGTTACGGGTAAACTGTTATTGGGACAAGATCCTGTTGAAGCTACTGGATGCATTTCTGCTGCTGATTCCATTTGTGATGATTCCACTCTTGTGTCTTTTGATATTGTAGATGTAGGTGGCTCAATATCCAAATCTAGCAAGAGCGCTGCTCTCATGTTGTTAGCTTCTTTGGTGAGCTTCCCATAATAATCAAACAGTAGTCCCCAGAACTCTTCAAGAATAGCAGCCAGCTGCCTCTTTTCTCCACGACTCAATCCAGACGCTTTGTCCTTTACACTGACATCACTCAGGCTCTTGTCACCCACCAAAGACTTCTTAGATCCATATACAAACCCTAGAGGTTCCGGACTAATTAGCTTATCATCCACCTCTACATTTGATTTATTGGTACCAGAAAAAACCTCATCCATGATCGATTCAATCATGCAAGAGGTGTAGGCTATAGCTGTATTGGGGACAAAACTATGGCTACCCTGTTCAAAATGGACATCAGTTTCAGGGTATTTATTGTCCAAATTCTCAACTGAAAAACTTTCTTCCGTTGACTGTGAAACCTCGGTTTGCTCCTTTTGCAAATCCATGGTACACATCTTCATATATGGTTCATTTTTTGAAGATCTCAATGGTGTAAAAAACAGATAGAGAGTGAACAAAAGGGAAGCCAAGGCAAGAAGAATGGTGAAAGTATATAGAAGCGTAAAATCATTTCCCACATCTCCCCTTGAGTCAACTGACCATTCGCTGTCTTCAAATAACAGCTCAGTAATGAAAATACCATTTGCCGAGAGCATTACCATGAAGGTAATCATACAGAGGAATTCAACAAGAAAAGATATCCTGAAAGCACCCATTATTAATCGGGAAGATGATACCTGGAGAAGAGGAATCAGAGAAGGTGGCAAGAGAATTGCTAAGGTAATTTGGCAAAAGAGAAGCAACTCGTATATCCCCTCTGAACTTATCCCTTTTGTAAAGTATAAAGCTGGAGCAACAGCAAAAACTTTGGCAATGGTGTGATAAACCCAAATCGGAAGGTTGACATCAAAGAAGTCCAAACTGATTCCTTGCCCAATACTACTGTGGGTAATAGCTACTACTGCACTTGAGAGGAAAAAACAAAATGGGAACACAACTGCTGGACTCCTGAATGCCTGCATGAAGAGAAATATATTAGGTTTATGAATCATTAATTAGAATAAAGATAGAATAAATCTAGTAAGAAACGTTTCTTACAGAAACATAAAAATTAACAGTATAAATTGGTTCGCTGCTAAATATATTAGGTTTATGAATCATTAATTAGAATAAAGATAGAATAAATCTAGTAAGAAACGTTTCTTACAGAAACATAAAAATTAACAGTATAAATTGGTTCGCTGCTATTTAGTACTATCTTATCAAGATACTTCATAAAATTATTCAAGATTCAGTTAACACTTTGATGGCTTGCACAGTTGAACTTAGTTGTGAGTGTGACAACTTATATTGACCTAACATCCATGCACTTTTTTCATCAAAAAGGGAAAAATTGATCCACTTGTTTCATGAACTGGTACTGGGTTTTACAAGGAAGTTGTGGTAGAAGTAACTATTGTACTCTACATAGGATAAATTTGTGAATAGCTATTACCAAAATTCAATTGGGGCAATGAGAAACCAATTACAACCAACCAAGTTCAATATAACACACACACACACACACACACACACTCTCTCTCTCTCTCTCTCTCTCTCTATATATATATATATATATAGGTTATCTCAATTTAGCTTTCCTCAAGTTTAAGCAACTTGGTTGTTCCTCAGCACCAATATAAATGGTAGGCCATTTTGCTTGACTTTTCCGCGTCACCAAAGGATACATTTTAATTGAGATGTTTGCCATGGAGTTGCAAAAGGAGAAACTTACGCAATCAGAGTCCTAAAAGAAAATTTTCAAGTGAGGCATTAGACTATAAATACCATGTAACAAATGTCAATTCTGAACAGGGTAACTTATTTTGTCTTCAATCCAACTACGGTCTACACCAATCGCAGGATAGAATCTATTGTGGATTGGTTTTTTTCTTCTGAACTGATAAATCTATTATAAGAACGCGCTATTCAAAATATGTGACCCCCCCCCAAAGGATGATCAGCTGATTTTTATTATTTGGACTGTTTAGGATCTAAGAGGTTTATGATGAGTGAAAAGAGTGAGTGATGTCAGTGGGAAGGAGGAAGCCCCTGGATTGGGTCGGGAAGAGGAGCGACCACTAGATGCTATTTTTGATGAATTATGGGGCTTCTATTTGACTATCATGGGAAAACTCACCAAGAAGCAAAGGGTATAAGCTCAGCAATCCTGCTACATTTGAATTTTGCACCACCTACATGTGCAACATCAGAAAACGAAAGAGAAGAATCATCTAAAAAGGGACAAGTAGCAGAAATACATTGAGTATCTCCAACAGAATCTTCACTCTATAACAACTATCCCATTACACCAGTAATGTTAGTACCGGTATTGGCAGCTTATGATACATGAAACTGAGGCACTTTCATTGACCTTTGCCAATGATTCCATATCCAATTACTATGAAGATGAGATATCCAACCCTATCCAATCAATTCAGAGCTATGTAACATTCAGGACCATAATAAATTTCCTTCTATCTGCAAATTATAGTTCTCGAGACGAGTATCTATAGCCCATCAAGATATTTGACTTGGGGAGGCAAGAGCACAGACACTGTCTCTGGTGCTCCCAAAAGATTCCTAAGTCATGGAGAGTCGGTTGGTTCTCCAGTCTCTTCGATTTTGCAGTAGGAAGCTCTTTAAATTGGATAAATCATGCTGGTTATTTAATCAGAAGGTGGTCCTGATCAGGAGTTGATAGCTACTCGGCCATGAAGGGACTTCTATACAAGGATGGGCCCTATGTGGTTGATGGTGACCTGATTATTGTTCTTCCCTATATGTTACATTGCAGTAAAGGATGCATTGGGCATGCTACCCTAGTTGTTAGCTTCATGTGTCCACCGAACGATAGAGTTGTTAATAGTAGAGATCTGGCCACAGTTCTAGGAAAATACCCACCTCATTAACTGTCTCCGGGAAAATCTCAAAATATCACTCATTTTATTCTGCAGCGACATTGGGATAGGGTGGGATGGTGCTTGCTATGTTCATGTATAGATCAGGATAATTTGGATGACAACTAATTTTGTTAGCAACTCTTTTATGTGTGTGTGCGCGCGCGTGCATGTGCATATAGTAGAATAGTTCTGGCTTCTAACTTATTTTAACAAGAAAATGGATTGCAAGAACATACAAATTCTAGTAACTAGAGCTCAACTGGTGTGATGCTATTTCAATATGAATGTATGCATGTATTCCTCCTGGAAAATCTGCACATCCAGATTGATGAATTCTCAAGCATAGTACCTAGTGGACATACTATAGTGTGAAACAGTGTAGTTAATATGACTATAATTATGATGCAAAAACTAAAAAACAAAATACAACAAATTTAACTTCAACAAAACGATATTTTTGTGATGGCCAAGAATGTTGAGGCCAGCTCAACGGAAAAGCTAGAGGATGAAAAAGAGAGATGGGGAATGACATCAGGCACTCCGTCTCGGGGATACGCCCTACCACAGGCACTCCGTCTCGGGGAAACGCCCTACCACAGGCACTCCGTCTCGGGGAAACGTCCAACACAGACACTCCGCATCGGGAAAACGTCCAACACAGCCACTCCGTACCGGGGAAACGTCCAACAGCAGGCACTCCGTCTCGAGGATACGTCCTACCACAGGCACTCCGTCTCGGGATACGTCCTACAACAGGCACTCCGTCTCGGGGATACGTCCTACCACAGGCACTCCGTCTCGGGGATACGTCCTACCACAGGCACTCCGTCTCGGGGAAACGTCCTACAGCAGACACTCCGTCTCGGGGAAACGTCCTACAGCAGACACTCCGCCTCGGGGAAACGTCGACCAGCGACACTCCGTGCCGGGGACACGTCTACCAAATCGCTTCGGATCAGAGCGTCGACCGTTCATATCGTAAAAAGGGCAGTGCATCCCAAAAAGTGGGAACCAAAGCAAGTCGCCTCCACGTGAAAGAAGATCCATCAATTTCATGCACACGACCCACATATGCGGTGTGCATTTATTGATGGGGGGCAATTTGTTGGGGTAAAAATTTACACCCCGGTTGACCGAGTCAAAGTCAAGGTTAACCCCCAAGCTAGGTGGGCCCAAGCCCAGGTCAAGCGGGCCCATGCCCAAGTCGAGCCCGCGGCCAGCCTCCCCATGCCAACAACGAAATCATGTCATAAATAATTTTTATGTAACTTTTTTATGCATGAATGTAAGCAAAATGGGCATAAAGCCAATATTTTGTAAGCCCATGGCTTATGTGCAAAAATGAAATGGCACATGAGCCATGGGATGGCTAAAATGTCATTTTTGTAAAGCCCAAGGGGCTATATGTAAATATGTAAGCCTATATAAGGCAACATGATGATGAATAATGCACACACTTTTTCATTCCCCAAAAATTAGGGCTTGTGACTCTTTCTCCTTCTTCAAGGTTCTAAAAACCTTCTTCTTTCTTTTGAATTAAATCAAGAGTTTAACTCTTCCTTTTCTCAAAATAAATAGTTTTTCACCATAAAACCCACAAAGGGGAACTCAGATCTCCCACCAGATCTCGAAAAAGAAGAGATTTTTAAAATCTCACCCCTCTTGATTTTCAAGATCCGGCCAAAAGAAAAGAAGAAGGAGACCCATCTCCAAGAATCTAACTTTGGACAGATCCAAGGCTCAGAAGAAGGGCCAAAGATTTCTAGGAGTTTAACTCCTTTCTAGATCCGTTGGAGTTTAACTCCATAAATTAATTTCTGCCAGGAGTTTAACTCCAAAAATCCCTTGGGAGTTCAACTCCCCAACCTAGGGGCTAGGCCCCCCTCCAGCGGGTGTTTTCCCGTGGTCACGTGCGCCCACGTGACCTCGGGCGCTGAGGAGCCCAATGGTCACGTGCGCCCACGTGACCCCGGGCGCTGAGGCGCCCAAAGGTCACGTGTGCGCCACATGACCCCGGGGCGCTGAGGCGCCCACATGACCCCGGGCGCTGAGGCGCCCAAACGGTCACGTGTGCCCACGTGACCCCGGGCGCTGAGGCGCCCATCGGTCACGTGTACGCCACGTGACCCCGGGCGCTGAGGCGCCCAACGGTCACGTGTGCCCACGTGACCCCGGGGCGCTGAGGCGCCCAACGGTCACGTGTGCGCCACGTGACCCCGGGCGCTGAGGCGCCCACGTGACCCCGGGCGCTGAGGCGCCCAAACGGTCACGTGTGCCCACGTGACCCCGGGCGCTGAGGCGCCCATCGGTCACGTGTACGCCACGTGACCCCGGGCGCTGAGGCGCCCAACGGTCACGTGTGCCCACGTGACCCCGGGGCGCTGAGGCGCCCAACGGTCACGTGACCACGGGCGCTGAGGCGCCCAACGGTCACGTGTGCGCCACGTGACCCCGGGCGCTGAGGCGCCCACATGCTACGTACGCGTCTTTAAGACGCCTTTTCCCTTCTTTTTTTGTGCACTCCATATTAAATGTGTCTCCCCCGTTAGAAAAAATTTCTAACGGGGCGCTGCCCCGCACTCCGCAAGGGGGCTGCTAGCCCCCTTGACCCCCAGCCCGCTATCCGGGTAGCGGGACCCCCGTAAAAACTCTGCGGGGCTCCCGATACATCCGAACCCCCCTTTAAAACACAACACGGCAAATTGAGTTCGCATGACCAGTTTAACCCGTCAATCGGAGATTCCTTCGCTCCAAATGCGATGGGTAATTAACGGCAGCTTAGTCCGAGGCTGCCGGAGATTTGGATCCCCACAATCAATAAACCCCAGCCTACCCTAGGCAGGGGGAATCTGTAATGCGCCTGACAAGCGCGCGCGTATTCCCATCTCAATGGGGTGACGAAAAACACCCTACACTAATCTTTACCATAGTAGTTATAAATACGTGGGTGTTGGGATAGTTTGAGTGTGCGTTGTACAACAGGATCTCAGGAGTCCCATGCCGGCAGCTCGTACCGGGCTATAGCGGTCACATGATTACAGCTCGTACCGGGCTATAGCGGTCACATGTTTACAGCTCGTACCGGGCTATACCGGTCTCTTGTTCATTCCACAGTTGGGCCCATGTTTCCTAGCCCCTGGGGCACCACTCTTGGGTTAGGAATACTCCTACAGAGGTTGACGCACACACTCAAGCTTACGATAGGATAGTTTACCTTTTAGTGGCCAGTTAGGTTATGACCTGATCCCTTACATACATGTTTCATGGTGTTAGTGCATTTAATTATTTATATACATGTTCTTGCGCAACGGGCTTCACTTTTATATATTCTTGTTATTATGCTACACACTCTTTATACGTTGAGTACTTGCTGGGATTTGCCGACATCCCTGAGATTTGCCATCTCAGGTTTAGAGACAGATCTGCAGGCTGAGCAGGATCAGAGCGGCTATCCGGACTTTGCTGAAGATCAGTAATCATAAGTTTATTTTCCTTTGCTTTTAGCTTTTAGCATGTGCGCCCTTATGGGACATTAGGACTTTTGTATCTCTTTCGGATCTTATTTTATCCCGAATCTTTTGTTTTGGATTTTTAATTGCATCAATTATCTAGTGGACCCATTTTTAGGATTTTTGTGGTTTCATTGCAGCATGATTATCAGTATTATTTCTTTTGGTATTGGATTTTATTTTGACAGGTTAATCTAGACAGCCTTATGTGACTATGGAAGGACTATTCCTTACCGTAGGTAGCACGGCTGGCCTTCGTCGCTTCCCGTATTCCACATTTTTGGAAAGCGGGGCGTGACAAGATTTTGTTAGTATCAAAGCCCAGGCTGACTTCAAAGTTAGTCTTGGTTCTACCGATCTTTTAGGTTAGAAACACATGTCTAGGTTTTCCCCAGTATGTCATGCTGCAGATTCCGTTGACTCTGACCGTAGGATTCGGGCGACTTACATAGAGTTACGATATTGTGCCCATGTACCGCGGCATGGATACAATACGGTATTCTGTATGAGTAACTTAGAGTCCTACACTTGATCTGTATTCTTTGAATTGATTATTTCCTTATCTCTTTGCTTCACTCAGTTTTAATATTTTGAATTTAAACCTCATTTTCGTTGCTAAATCTCGTCGTTCGTTTTGACTTCAGAATCATGGCCGAAGAATATTTGCGAGTATATGGGAGACATGACAACAATACTGCACTACTTGGAGTTATACGTGGCATGCTGGAGAGTCAACAGCAGCAGACCGAATTGCTACAAGGGGGCCTACTTGCTTCTCAGCAGACCGCTACTGCGGCCCTGAACAAGGTGGCTGAAGTTCGTGAAGGTAGACGTCCGGGCAGCGTCGCCGATTTCAGGAGACTACAGCCAACAGTTTTCACTGGCGCAGGCGGACCACTGGATGCTGAGCAGTGGATTGTCGACATGGGGAATTTGCTGTCAGCCGCCCGGGTTCCTGAAGAGGACAAAGTAGATATAGTCAAGATTCAACTGCAGGATATTGCTAGAATTTGGTGGCTCGCAGAAGAGAGCAGGTTGAAGAAACCGATTGCATAGACTGATTTCTCTAAGGCTTTCCTTAAGAAATTCTTTCCCAAATCGGCCAAGATCGAGATGGAACAGCAATTTATCAATCTTCGTCAGAGAGATCGCACAGTGGACGAGGTAGCGGCCGAGTTTATCCGACTCGGTCGTTTTGCTCCTTCAATGGTAGCCCAGGAAGAGGATAGGGCTAGAAGATTCTTACAGTGCCTCACTCTGGAAATACAGGAGAAGTTAGCTTCACATGATCTGAGAACTTATTCAGAGGTATTAAATGCGGCCCGCAGAATTGAGACGGTTATGGATAAGAGGAAGAAACTTCAGAGTGGAAGATTCAAACGGCCCGTGAATCAAACTTCAGGGAGGATTAGACAGCATGGAGGAGTTCAGATGAAGCGTACCGCAACCCCACCACAACGGGAATCTCCGGTTTGTGGATACTGTCGGATACCGGGACACGTCGAGAGAAATTGCCGCCGCGCTAAGGGTCTATGTCTGATTTGTGGTGCTAGTGACCATCAGATTGGGAGTTGTCCAAGGAGAGCAGAGCGCAACCAACCTCAAATAGGACTTGTCCCTTAGGAGCAACTTTTTGATCAGAGGCGAGGAAACACAGGTCATGGACAGGGACGGGCCTTTACACTGACAGCTGAGCAGGCGGAAGCATCGGAGGATGTCGTTTCAGATACCGTTCTAATTTGTTTTGTTCCTGCTAGAACACTTTTCGATTCCGGAGCTTCGCATTGTTTTATGTGTTTGGATTTTGCCACAACACATTCTATTGCACACAAAACACTGACTAGAGGTTGGGACATTCACACTGGAAATGAAGTAGTTACCACCAACCTAGAGTGCAAGCTTTGTCCGGTTGTGATTTGCGGCTGAGAGCTTTTTGCAGATTTCCTGTTGATTGGAACCGGTAGTTATGATGTCGTCTTAGGAATGGATTGGTTGGGCACCTTTCACGCACATATTGATTGTCGGGCCAAAACTGTAAACTTTCGCATTCCTAACCACCCAGAGTTCGTGTTCATTAGAGGGAGCAAATCTCCGGGACCCATAAAGTTTAGAGCAAAGCCGACGTGCGACATACTGGCAACAATAGAGGTTGATATGAGTTCGGCACCGGTCGTAGTTCGGGAATTTTTGGATGTCTTTCCTGAGGACTTACCCGGCATACCCCCGCCTCGTGCTTTGGGGTTTTCGATAGAATTATTGCCAGGAACGGCACCAATTTCTAAGTCACCCTATAGGATGGCACCAGTTGAATTAGCGGAATTGAAGAAGCAGATAGAAGACCTCCTTAACAAAGGATTCATTCGCCCGAGTACTTCTCCGTGGGGCGCTCCAGTTTTACTAGTAAAGAAGGACGGCTCGTTACGCATGTGCATCGACTACCGAGAGTTGAACCGGGTTACGATTAAAAACAAGTACCCTATACCTCGGATCGATGATTTGTTCGATCAATTATGTGGTGCTCGAGTGTTCTTTAAGTTGGACCTTCGGTCGGGGTACCATCAAGTTCGTGTTAAAGCGGAGGATATATGCAAGACAGCCTTCAGAACTCGATACGGTCATTATGAATTCTTGGTAATGCCATTCGGTGTTACTAATGCCCCAGCCGTGTTCATGGATTTAATGAACCGAGTTTTCTCCCAGTACCTTGATCAGTTTGTCGTAGTTTTTGTCGACGACATTCTTGTGTACTCCAAAAGCAAGGAGGAGCATGCCGAGCATTTGAGGATCGTGTCGCAGATACTGAGACAAGAAAAGTTTTACGCCAAGCTTAGTAAATGCGAGTTTTGGCTTGAACAAGTTCAATTTTTGGGCCACATCGTTTCTGGAGACGGTATATCAGTAGATCCGACGAAGATTGAAGCAGTGAAGGATTGGCCAGCACCGAAGTCAGTAGCAGAGATTAGAAGTTTCTTAGGACTCACATGCTACTATTGCCGATTTGTTAAAGATTTTGCACGAGCGGCTGAGCTATTGACAAGACTTACTCGAAAGGGGACACTATTCGTATGGTCAGAAGAGTGCAACCGAGCGTTCGAATTATTGAAGGATAAACTCACAACTGCACCCATATTGACCGTACCAGATAGGACAGGAGGACTGGTGATTCATAGCGACGCTTCCGGTAAGGGGTTAGGCTGTGTCTTGATGCAACGTGGGAGTATTGTCGTTTATGCCTCGCGTCAACTGAGGACGCACGAGAAGAATTACCCAACTCACGATTTAGAGTTGGCCGCTGTAATCTTTGCTTTGAAAATTTGGAGGCATTATCTTTTGGGAGAACGAGTGAAAATTTTTACGGACCATAAGAGCTTGAAATATGTATTCACGCAGAAGGAGCTAAATATGAGACAGTGTAGGTGGTTGGAGTTCATGGCTGATTATGATATTGATTTGAAATATCATCCCGGGAAAGTAAATGTGGTACCGGATGCTCTCAGTCGGAGACCAACAGCGATGTGGTTGACTGGCCAGAAGGAACTCATTGATGAATTTCGAAGGCTCAATCTAGAAGTGGTAGAGCAGGGGACGCCCGGACAATATTGGCAACTACAGGTGCAGTCTTCGTTAATCGATTGTATTAAAGCTGCACAGGCTGGGGACCCGCAATTGCAGAAACTCCGCGGGTTAGTAGAGAGAGGCATGAGGACGGACCTACTGATACATGAAGATGGCTCATTAAGATTCGGCAGTCGATTATGCGTGCCAAAGGACGATGTTCGAGAGGAAGTGCTGAAGGAAGCACACAGTTCAGCTTATTCGGTGCACCCGGGTGGCACCAAGATGTATAGGGATGTTAAACACTTTTGGTGGAATGGCATGAAGAGAGAGATTGCCAGCTATGTGTCGAAGTGCTTAGTGTGCCAGCAGGTGAAGGCCGAACATCAGCGAGTGGCCGGCCAATTGCAACCACTTCCCATTCCCCAGTGGAAGTAGGAACACATCACTATGGATTTCGTGACAGCTTTACTACGGAATCCTAAGGGCAATAATGCTATTTGGGTCATCGTCGTCCGTCTCACAAAGGCGGCCCATTTTCTACCCTTTCGAGTGGGACAATCGACGGAGACATTGGCAGAGAAGTATATGCAAGAGATCGTACGGTTGCATGGGGTGCCTATCACTATAGTATCGGACCGAGACACGAGATTCCTTTCACATTTCTGGAGAAGCTTACAAGAGAGTTTAGGCACTCGTCTCCATTACAGCACAGCTTACCATCCCCAGACTGACGGACAGTCTGAACGTACGATACAGATATTAGAAGATATGTTGAGAGCATGTATGCTAGATTTCAAGGGATCATGGGAGGATCATCTTCACTTGGTGGAATTCTCGTATAATAACAGCTATCAGGCGAGTATCCAGATGGCACCGTTCGAGGCACTTTACGGACGTAAATGTCGTTCCCCACTTTGCTGGGATGATGTCGGTGAGCGAAGATTATTAGGACCGGAGCTCGTAATCCAAACAGTTGAGAAGGTCCAGTTGATCAGGAACCGTATCAAGGCAGCACAAGATCGTCAGAAGAACTGGGCGGATACTAGTCGAAGACCTCTTGAGTTTGGAGTAGGAGATCATGCCTTCCTTAAGATTTCGCCGACTCGGGAAGTGATTAGATTCGGTAGTCGTGGGAAACTCAGTCCCCGATTTATTGGACCATTCGAGATTGTGGAACGCGTTGGAGCAGTGGCTTACAGATTGGCCTTACCACCTTTGGCTGGCGTGCACGACGTATTCCATGTATCACAGTTGCGTCGGTACGTTCGCGATGACAGTCATGTTCTCGATCACTCTGAATTAACATTGAGCACCGATATCTCGTATGAAGAGCAACCTACAGCCATTGTCGACCGTAAGGAGAAGATATTGAGAAACAAGATCATCCTTTTAGTTCTTGTATCTTGGGGCGGACGTTCTCGTGGAGAATCTACTTGGGAGTGTGAGGACACGATTCGTCAAAAGTACCCACACCTGTTTTCTTGATCTTGTAGTCGTCCTTTCAATTTCGAGGACGAAATTTTCTATAAGGTGGGTAGGATGTAACAGCCCTATTTGAATGCAATAATTCAAGAGTTTATCAAGATTCTTTTCCCATAATTTTTGAAATTTTTGTTGGCTGCTAAAATATTTTAATTTGGATTTTTCTCTGTAAACAAGTTTGATATGAAAAATATTCAGTTTTTATATTATATAAATAATAATTTCTTAGTGACAGCAAAATAACATTTTGCGTATCTGTTTACTGTTAAAATGAGAACAAGAAAATCTGCACCGAATCTCTAAGATACGACCAATTAAAGATATACATCTTTATACATATATTTATAAAATTTATATATACACACACAACATAATCTCTCTCCCCCTCTCTCATACCCGCATCTCTCTCTTTCCCCCGCCGCTCATCAAGTCCCCCACCCAAAACCCTAACCCTAGTCGTCGCCGCCATCGCCGCCGCAGACCCCGACCCCTCCTCTCCTCCATCAACGCCGCGACCCTCTCCCCTCTCCTTCGCCTTTGCCCTCGCTCTCGTCCTCCTCCCGTCGACGCCGCCTCCATCCCTCGCGCGGCCACAACCCCGATCTCCTCATCTCGTCCTATCACCGTAGCCAACGTCCCTTCGCACAGCCATCTCCGACTCCACCACGACCTCCTGCGACCTGCACAGAGCATTCGGCGTCGCCGCAGCCCTCGTCTTCCCTCGTCGCTGCTCCCATCACCCAGATCTCCACAATTCCCTGCAGCAACATCATCCATGTTCTTCCATCGTCAGATCTAGACCCTAGCAATCGCAACTGCCACGATTTCCCCTCTGTAAGCACTCCTTGATCCCTGTTCTATTCTGAAAAAAAGAAGAAATAAATAAATAAAAAAAAAAATGGTAGGAAATCAGTGAACAATTGAAAGGGGGGAAATTAGTATCAAAACCCTAAATTTGATGTAACTGTGTTTGGTTATGTGACAATATTTATGTAGATATTTACGGTTTAATCGATGAAATTTATCTAGACGGATCGTATAACTCAGATACAAAGTCGCACCTTAGCTGAGATCGTGCCTGCATTTTCGTACATCGTTTTTCGTGACGCTATCCTCAGGCAAGTACTCTTGCTCTTTTCATTTTGTCGATACATCGGCGATTATCTAAATTAGTTCTTAGCCTGTACAAGTTTGGATATTAGAGGAAAGAGGTTTCTTTCACAGTTTTATCATCTGTCCTTATCGGAACACTTGCTAATATATATTGCTGACTGCTGCTTGTTTTTTCTTTATGTAATGCTATGACATGAATATTATGCACAAGAATCCTTTTACATGCTTTATACACATTCGAGACTCATGTTGATTACATGTATAGAACATCTTGACTAGACATGCTTATTCATGATCCTTATTATTTTTTTAAAATAAAATCATTAATTAGAGTGCTGGACTACATGCCATGACACCACTATCCACCAGTTTTATTTCCATACAATTATCATACCACAAGTTCCTGTCTTTTCAGCATTCTTAATTAGTGATACTAATCTTTACCATAATAGTAATAAATACGTGGGTGTTGGGGTAGTTTGAGTGTGCGTTGTACAACAGGATCTCAGGAGTTCCATGCCGGCAGCTCGTACCGGGCTATAGCGGCCACATGATTACAGCTCGTACCGGGCTATAGCGGTCACATGTTTACAGCTCGTACCGGGCTATAGCGGTCTCTTGTTCATTCCACAGTTGGGCCCGTGTTTCCTTGCCCCTGGGGCACCACTCTTGGGTTAGGAATACTCCTGCAGAGGTTGACGCACACACTCAAGCTTACGATAGGATAGTTTACCTTTTAGTGGTCAGTTAGGTTATGACCTGATCCCTTACATACATGTTTCATGGTGTTAGTGCATTTAATTATTTATATACATGTTCTTGCGCAACGGACTTCACTTTTATATATTCTTGTTATTATGCTACACACTCTTTATACGTTGAGTACTTGCTGGGATGTTCTGACATCCCTGAGATTTGTCATCTCAGGTTTAGAGACAGATCTGCAGGCTGAGCAGGATCAGAGCGGCTACCAGGACTTTACTGAAGATCAGTAATCGTAAGTTTATTTTCCTTTACTTTTAGCTTTTAGCATGTGCGCCCTTATGGGACATTAAGACTTTTGTATCTTTTTCGGATCTTATTTTATCCCGAGTCTTTTGTTTTGGATCTTTAATTGCATCAATTATCTAGTGGACCCATTTTTAGGATTTTTGTGGTTTCATTGCAGCATGATTATCAGTATTATTTCTTTTGGTATTGGATTTTATTTTGACAGGTTAATCTAGACAGCCTTATGTGACTATGAAAGGACTATTCCTTACCGTAGGTAGCACGGCTGGCCTTCGTCGCTTCCCGTATTCTACATTTTTAGGAAGCGGGGCGTGACATCCCAACGTCCCGGTCACGTCTTTCGGCGGTGAACATACATGTTTAAATACAACAACAAGCCTTCAGGCCATGCTTAAATAGTTAGGAAAATAATTCTAGGGTTTTTATTGGGATTAAAAATAGTCCTGGAATGCATATGCATTCCTTTAAGTGAAACTCCTGGGGATTAAAAGAAGCAAATGAAACTCTTGAGCATATGTGTCTCAATCCTTTTGTGTGATAAAATGCTATAATTATAAACATAAATGCGCATCAAATAACAAATTAAAATGGCAATATTTTAATTAGTATTCAACTAACTGCATGCTAATTGGCCAAAATTTAATCTAGATGAAAGGATAATCAATTATGTGGCACCCGAAAAGGAGTCAAGTATATACTCATGAAGAAACTGGATAATTTCAAACGGAATTAGGAATGTTATGTAAAGTCATGTTCAAAACCTAAGCATTGCTCTCCAAATTGACTTTAATTAAGCTCAATAAGACATGTTCAAAACCTAAGCATGGCATTATAGAAGCTGCAGCAGCAGCAATAAGCCTTTATCCTAAAATTATATGGTCTACTATGTGAATTTGTTTCTTCCATTCTACCATATGAAGAGCCACCTCGGTTAATAAACAATTTATCTATCATTCTTAATTTCCTCTATACATGATTATTTAGATCTACCTCTACTTCTCGTTGTGTCATTAACTATAAGTTTGCCACGTCTTCTAACTGGGGCATTTATTAATCTTTGTTGAGCATGTCTAAACCATCTTAATCGGATCTCTCATCTTAACCCCTATGTGAGTGACCTTCAACTTGTTACAAATACACTCATTTCATATCCTATCTTTTAGTGAATTACCACTCATCCATTTTGACATTCTTTTTTTAGCCACTCATTTTATGGGCACGTTGTTTCTTAATTGACCGGCATTCAAATCCATAAATATAGTATTGGTCTTATAGCCGTCTTACAGAATTATCCTTTTGATTTCATAGGAGCCCTATGATCACATAGCACTCCTAAAGCACTCTCCAGACACCACTTCAACCATCCTGGTTTGCGTCATCCTCCTCAATCTCCCCTTGTTGATTAATTATAGATCCTAAATAATAAAATGGCTAGTTCTAGAAACAGAATATGGAACCATAATCCCCAAATTTACTTTAATTAAGCTCCGTAAGGCATGTTCAAAATTGATTGGAAACTACTCACTCGGGTTTGACCTTCTCAACACAAAAATCTTACACTGAACATAATCCATGACATTCAAAAATGCTTAAAATTGGATTTACATTTTCTTCTTCCATCCAATGCTTCCATATAAACAAATGTAAATCGCAAGTTACATACTACGCAGATTTAAAACAGCAAAATATAGTGAATTTTGTTCATGTGTACTTTTTAGCCATCTAGGTCATCAACCTTTTAGTACAACTTAAAAGCATAAAAAATACTACACGATGTATTACTTAATATTTTTCCATAACAATCATAAGGGAGAATATCTAGATTATAAACTTGTACTATAAAGCATAAATGTACAGCAAACAAGGTCGAACAGGCTTATTCAATTTGACTTCCAAATTCTCTTACGATAAGTAATACACATGTACGGTATGTGGCCTCGTGGAAACTTAAATAATTACAAATATGAGGACAAGAGATGTGAGAAATTGATATAATGAGGTTTTCTACACCGGTGGCTCAACCCCGCATGGGGGCTCCCAATGGGCCAAGCTTTAGAAGCCCTAAAATATCTGTGAGATATAGGTGGAATCCCAAGGGCAGTCAGGAATGAGGCAGATGAGCCTCATTGCACACATTTTCTCTATAGAATGTGCTTAGCCCTGAGCAGACGTTTCTACATATTCATCAATTGCACATGACTTCCCCAAAATTGAGTTCCTCCTCAGGCAAGTTATCCTCTTCCGTTTTTTCCTGCTGAGCCAAAAGCCAGATCTAGCACCAGGACCAGGCTATAAACATGGACTACAATGTCAAGGCATTAATTAATGTTGTTGCAAGACATAAAAGAAATTGAGCATACCAGCTCTGTGGGGCTAATGCATGACTCCAGATACATACATGATCTTTTATGTAAACGATCCAACTGGACATATCAAGATCCTTTCCAATCAAGACCATCTTGTGAGGTACTCCTCTTTCCTCTATGGTAATGGAAGGATATGATAAAGGTCATGGACATATGCATATAAGAATAAAAATCATGCTCCGCTGTGGATATCAGGAGATGGACACAGCAGTTCTTCAGAATCAGGACACAAAGAGATGGATAAATGACCTCTTTCTAAAATGTCAGCGTACATATATACATATGTCTGTCTGTATGTATAAATATTTAAGGTTTCTAATTTTGTTTTTTATGCAATAGCTTGTGTTTGCAGTTTACTCTAATAAGCGAGACAAAAGGGACTAAAAATCTTAATTATCTCGGCATTACTCCTATGATGGATAAAATGAAGTCCCCCTATAATGGATAAATGAAGTCCCCGGCAAGATTTTGATTGATATAACATTCATGTTAACCTCCATGGGCTCTAAAATATATATACTATATACCTACACTGATTTTAATGCAATCTCAATGGTCATTTTCCTTTGCATAGATTGGTTCCAAAATTAATGGTTTATCAATAAGAGATCATTTTCCACTCCTATATCAAATGGGGGAATAAGATGGACACCATACTAAATTAAACGTATGTACATTTTAGGCCATAATGATCAAGATGGCTGATGTTGATCGTCCCAATAAATCGTCGAGTTGGCCTTTGACCTCCATAGGAGAAAATGTTCCTCCTATGGCACCTTATACCCATTTCTCTCTCATAGATAATATATTAACATCTTCTCTGGCATGCCATATGCTCCTTATTCGTTACAATGTAAGATAGGAAACAATGTCATATAATACAATAATAAGAAAGCAATTAGTTATGTATTATAAGTAATGCCATGCACGCATGTAGCATACTGCACTTCATGCACACTCTTTAGAGTCAACAAAATTTGCACCAAAAGAAGTGCATACATGTGAATAGCGACTTGCATCCGACGAAGATGGAGATGGCAATTTCAATTTTAGTGTGGAGACTCCCAATAGATGGGAGAGTTGGTAGGGCATGGGGATTGTGACAAAGGAGGTCAAAAGTTCAAAGCATGCAACAAACACAAGGGATGATTAACCCTATTAACTAAATGAGAGCTTGCATTGGTTTAACTTAATAACTCAAAATAATACAGTTGAGAGACCTACACATTTGAAATGAAACTACCTAATACAAGAAATATGTACACCAACCACCGATTAAAAATCAAAGCTATATGAATAAAAGAGGTGTGTCCAGCAGCTAAGGACTAGAATCGTAGAATACTCGATGTCAACAAACTGTTTCCCGATAGCAGATGTTTTAACTTTCTTGCTTCAGTTGATAGTGTGCCACCCATCAGCTTCTCACATTATCTGGGTTGGGAAGACACTTCAAACCCAATACCATGATAAATAAATAGTTGTTTTCAGTGTTAATTGGACTGTATTCAAACAATACTAAGACGAAGACGAAAAAGGTCATGTGCTATTTATTATATTAGCGTCATGACAACACTGGCACTATATACATCTGTTCTGTTGGCTTTCAAACCACTTAAGAAAGGGATGAAGGGTGGGATGGCGCATGACTAGCCTTTATGGCTTTCAAACCACTTAAGAAGGGGATGAAGGATAGGATGACGCATGACTACCGTTCCCCTATTAATTAAACACAATAATAAGAGCTAAACTCTGTTAAATCCAATAAGGCGGTGCCTCACGTGCTCCCCACGTGAGCATCAACCCCGGCCTCTTATAAGATTAAATTTTATAGTGGCACCGCACGTGAAGTTCACGTGAGTGCCAATGTGGAAACCATAGTAGCGCCTGTTATATATAAGAATTTAATTCTTAAATGGCGTCCATGTGCATAACACGTGAGCGCTAGCGTCCAAATTAAGTGCAGGTAGAATTAAATTCTACATGAAAATTATTTTCCTAAAATCTGAGATATTCTCTGTTAAACATAGTCGTTCGATAAAGATCGAATAGTGATGATAAATCATCAAATGATAGAATTAAATTCTATTAGGAGAAAATATCTCCCTAATCTTTCTAAGTGAGAAAAATATTCTCGGTTGGATCAAAGATCGAATGATATAATTTAAATTCTATTTTGGGAATATATTTCCCCAATCATTCTAAACAAAAAAAGATTTTGCTCTGTTAAATAGAGCAACCTTGGATTAAAATCCAATGGTGATTAAAAACCACCGTTTGACAGAATTAAATTCTGTATATTGAAAAATATATCTTTAATCTTATCTAAAACAAGAATAAATATTCTGTAAAACAGAAATCCACTGGATCAAAAATCCAACAGTGAATAAAATCCCCCGAACAATTTTTGAGCCCAATTAAATCAATTGGTATCTTTCAAATGAGATATTTTCTCAAACTAGTCAACAAATTTGACTCTCCTATATAAATGATAGGAGACTTCAAAAAAAAGGAGAGA
Organism: Agapanthus africanus; assembly: GCA_030015575.1. NCBI lineage: Eukaryota > Viridiplantae > Streptophyta > Magnoliopsida > Asparagales > Amaryllidaceae > Agapanthus > Agapanthus africanus. The sequence goes on along the minus strand of JASDDO010000006.1, from coordinate 1,629,962 downwards.
ACCCCTCATAAGTTTTTGCAAACAAAAAGATAGAATCCACAACTAAGAATTCAATTCTCTTTCAAAGAAAATCTACTTGTTCTTCAAACTCGAGGTAAAGAAAAAAAAAGAAAATGTATCTCTTTTGCCTAGCATAAAGAAAATAAGGGTTTAACCCTTCATAAAAAGAACTTAGTTCTTCCTCTGATCTAAGATCCCACAAGTTTAGAATTTAATTCTCATCGGGAAGATTTTGTTCTTCAAACTCAAAATCTAGGTGAAATAACTAGTTTAAAAAAGAAAAAGAGAAGAGAACTTATGGTACTAGAAATTTAATTCCTCTGCAAGCAGGATTTAACCCTATATAAAAGAACTTAATATAAAAAGAAACTTAGTTCTCCCATAAAAAAAGATCCCAGATCTACAAAAAAAACAAAGATCTTGGTGATCATTAATGGTCAAAATATCGTTAACAGAGATTCAATCTCTAAAAAGAAAAGGACTTGACGCCTCATGTGAGCGCCCAAAAGATTCCCTTAAATGGAACTCAGGGCCTTACGTGCTTCCCATGTAAGTGCCAAAACAAAAGATCTGACGCTGCATGTGGGCACTCAAAACAGAAAGCCTAGCACCTCACGTGAAATACACGTGAGCGCCGAGTAAAAGTGCAGAAGCATTATAAATTCAGTCAAAATGACTAGGTGCTTAGCACTGATTGGGCAGTGCCCGCGTCCCAGCGCCTCACGTGAAACACACGTGAGCGTCCAATAAAATAAATAAGGCAGCGACTCACGTGCTCCTCACGTGAGCATCATACAAAAGTGCTTAGCACTATATATTCAGTCAAAATGACTAAGTGCTTAGTACTGAATGAGCAGCACCCGTGACTGAGTGCTTCACATGATACACATGTGAGCGTCAGATCCACAAATAAGTGCTTAGCACTTCTGCATAAAGGAAAAGGACCGAGCAAACAGAACCACAAATAAGAGCTTAGCACTTTTAAATAAAAAAACTGAGCAGACCAATCCCAAATTGGCTAAAAGTATCTCTCTGAAGTTTCTTGCAGCTGAGCCCAAATGCTCTGTTGTTGGATCTCAACTAAAATTTGATAATATCCTTAAATATTGCTAGGTTGATCTAAGTCTAAAAATAATACTAATGGATCCTTAGTTAAAATAAATTGAGTCTAAACACCCATATATTTAAGCAGATCTTAATCTTAAACTAGATTAACGGTCTTTCAATAAAACAAAATATTCTTTGAACTAAAGGAATATATAACTTAAGTTCAAACCCAAATATAAAACATACGAATTTGGACCGATCCGCGCCCTTACGGACGATGAGATAAACTAGTCTCTGTATATAATCCACAGGCAATCAAAAGAAACAAAATAATACACGATACGAAGTGAACTGCTGGAGAAGGAGAAAGTGGTTATCACAACGCGATAACGTAATTAACTTTAGGGGCTTGCGCCTGCAAAGAAGAGCGTCCCCACAATCCAAAAACCCTCACAAATGAAAAGGAATCTAATAAAGTCTGCTATAGCGGTCACATCTGTCCAAACCTCCGATATATGGTGTCATAAATCAACTTGGTATTTTCGGAGAAGTGGATGGATATGTCCAAATAGCATATGCCACCAAATTCGGGCTAGACATCTCAACGTCTCAGCCTGGTTTTCGGCGGTAAACCACTACCCCGCACCCTTGTATGGACACATGGCTATATGAGGCCTTGGCAGTTTATTGGTTGCCACACTTGAATTTGGTGGAAATAGAATGATCTTGGCAAAGAAATGCTTGTTAATTAAGTGTACTACACAGCAAAACACAATAGGAGAAAAAAGCACTTGGTAAAGGTGAAAACTAAACCTGATCCATAAACAAAACACCATCTTCAAAAGAGGGCACAAAAAATCCTTGACTGCTGAATACAGAAACTTCTGTGTTCATCATCACAATATTCACCAAGAAAATGGAAGTGAAGATGAGTACAATAGCAAAAAGATGAGTTAGAATCACAGCACTCATGCTGGCATTTAACTGTCTCCTTGGTTGCTGCTTCAAGTTAACAGTAAACCAAAGGTCAGATATTTAGAAGAAATTAACAGTAAACAATAGATCAGATACTGAAAAGGATACAGTAAACCACAGATCACATATGTAAAAAAAAAAGCACGTGCAAAATCTATTGACAGGTTACTATACTACAACAATAAATCAAGAATTCATATATTAAAGCAGAGTTATCTATTTGCTGTAAGATGAGGCTCTTGATGTTAAAACTGAGGAAGGCCGAATATAGGGATATACCGATATAGATATTGACATAAAACGTGAAACAAGATGGCCAATACAATTTTGGCACTTGTAAATACTTGAATTGCTAAAAGCTTATGTACAACACCATAGAATAAATAAGAAATTCACGCTGCGGTTAGTATAAACAGTACATGATCCGAGAGAGGGAGATCACTACATCCAATCTGCCATGATAGGATTCTACAAAGAAAGCCAAACGGAGAAAATGTTGCATAATAGGGAAACTCTTGCTCCTAGGTATTCTCAACAATTAAGAATTTGATATTGCGAGTGAATAAAACGGTTTAGGAGAGGGGAGCAACTCCATCCAAAAACTTGTAGAAAGTAGAACAGAAATAACTTGCAAAGTAAGAAAAGTCTCTCCTAGGTAGTCTTTGTATCAAAATCTTCCAATGATGGTATGTTAGGGGTCTTGAGGACTCTATATTTATGATTGTGCCTCAGTAGTATTCTAAAGTCTCTAAAAGCTAATCTGTAATGACAAACTGGGTAAGACTCCTAACCCCGATTGAGTTTAATGAATGTTTGTGTTATGATAAAACTAGAGTTTAGGGTTGGTTCGGCCGCTTCCTCTGGCTGAAGCCCTGTTTACTTCTTTTCTTTAGTTGTGTGCATTTCACCAACGAGTCTGCTGAGACTTGTGCTTTGACGGTAGACCGAAGTCGATACTGAGTATCAAACTCTCCCAATCACTTCACCAATCATCTCGAGGTCACAGATTTTGCAAACCTGCCTCAGGGGCAGGTTGGTCAATACCACGATTGTGTGTGCTTGAATGTAGGGCCTTGTACTCCTGGCTGATGTTCCAGGGCAAAGGCGATCTTTGAGATCTTTAAGGTGAATGTTTGTGTTATGATAAAACAAGAGAACACGAGTTTGGAACAATTAGAAGCAGTGGTAGGGGCATAGAATATAAAACTAAGATTCTAACTTCCTAAAGGACCTGACCTAAAGTCTATCGAGCACACTAGCGTGTCTTTAACCAAAGGTTATTTGCATTACTATCCAATATATACCAAGTTATTGGTTATTATCCATGGATAACATAAGCAAAATAATTGGTACAACAGTTTATTACACTTAAATGTAAATAGAAATCATGGATAACTTATTTAGCGGCTCTAGCCTATGCATGTAGGTGTATTGGCAACAGTTTATTACACATAAATGTATATAGACATCATGGATAGCTTGTTTAGCGGCTGTAGCTTATGCATGTAGGTTTATTATGTGATCAAAGAAAAAGAGGGCAACGAGAATGGTACTGAGAAGAAACACGATACAGTTTTATTGGTTCAATTTAAATAGGTAAAATAAGGATGTGCTTGATAAGAATATATGTATATATTTAGCGAAAGCAGTACCCAAAGAAGAAGAATTTGTTTATAATCCATGGCCAACCTCGAAGCTTTTTTCTCTCTTTAAAAAAGGAAATATTATTAAGGTGTATCAGCACCAGTATTAAATATCGGCCTGCTGCCATGTATGGAACATCAAAGACCTATTAATGCATGAGAAACATAAGAGATACGTACAACCAATAATAAATACGCAGGTACCTGAACAATACAAGGGTGGATGTATAGGTTGTGAGGTATGATGTTTGCGCTAAGGAGGGACATTATCATGGAAACATTCTTCAAACTCACACCTGAGTATGTGTTATCCCCTTGAAATGAAGCCTCTGACTGACTAAGGTACACTCCAGGCACATAAAACATCAATGTGAAGGTTATGCTAAGCTGTAGCATGATTAACTTGTAAGAACCCTACAGATGAACACAACATTAGTAGCAATCTGGAACTTAAAGCATGTGTGCTATGCTATGCCAGTGTGACTATGTATACGTGTATGTGTGTTTGTTTGTGTTGTGCTCCATAGCTGACCCCATCTTTATGAAAAAAGGCTATGATATCATCATCATCTTCTCCCCTCCTCCTCCCAAATAAAAAAACCCAGAAAAAGACCCAAAAGAGCTCATGTGCGTAACTTTATTGCATGTTGTATTCATATATTTCACAACTTACCAAGAAGGAGAAAACGATAGGAAGCACGGCAGAAACAATAGAAGCTAAAAAGGTGCAGCTGAACAAGTCCAGCTCAAACAACACAGTAAACCCATATGCAACACTCAGAGTCTGCCAATGCCAATACAATCATTTCAGCCTTTGCTTGACCACAATAATAGGATAAGTAACTAAATATACTGAACAATTTACAGAGTTTTTCAAAAATTAGATCATGGCAATTATGTACCTTTGTCATGTCTGATACAATCATTGAAAGCTCCACTACAATTCCTAAAAGAACACAAGTCAGCCTCGAATACCGCTCGCTGCAAACCTTGTGAATCACAAAAGATAGAAGTTAACGTATGGCTTTTATCAAATAGAGAAAAGAAAGGTGAAAATTGCTCTCAGCGAAAAAATCCAACAAGTTATAGCTTCAGCAATAACCATACCCAGCTAAGAAACATTGCATCTTATGTGTAATTTATTAGAGAGTGTTCTAGTGCAGTAATATTTAGCACCTGAAGAATTATAAATAAAAATGATCTCCGAAAGTTTTTTTTTTATGTTTTTACATTTTAATCATTTAAGAAGCATAAAATGTGCCTGATCATGAGGGGGTCTTATTAACAGTTACAGAGTATATTGCACAGTTTCATCGTCGAGATGGTGAATCTGCATCGGATACACATCCCTAGTAGATTCATTCGGATTCATCAAGATTAATTGAAGGACCCTTTTTGACACATCCTAAAACGTATATTGTGTTCTAAATGTATAGAACATGCATAAATAACTAAGATACTAACAATTTATGGTTGTTTGTTGTGAAATTTTTCGTAATCAAAGTCTAGATTTGCTAAAATCATAACTTTTGTATTATGTGTGTGTGTATAAACCATTTTTAATAGCTTAGAATTGTTTGAATAGTATTTTTTCGTTATTTATATATTTATATGTATGTATTAATGTATTTCTATAATTAATTAATTTTAAAAGCATATCCCATATCCTAATTTTTGGACAACTATAAATCAATGAAGTCAAATTGTATCGCATCTGCTCTATCTCTATTACATGCTACTTACTTAGTTTACGGACAGAGGCAGAACCACGATCTAATTGTTGGGTGGACCAAGAGAAAAATCTATATCTAAAAGCAGGAAAGTTTTATGTTCAGATATTTAGTTTGTTAATTATATATAAGCGTTCTGCATTTCATGTTAATAGCATATGGGGCAGAAATGCACTAAAGCAATTTGTTTCTTTGCTGCCAGTAGATTCACTTGTTTCCGATCAGATTTGGTTTTGTATGGTAAACTCTGTAAAACTTATTTTAAATGTAGCATTGGGGCCTATCCAACACAACTGATGTTACACAAAAACCGCTCCAAAGTAATTTAGAATATATTAGAAAACGAAATAAAGTAAAATAAATATGAATTCAAATACAAGGGATATCTTGTACCACTATACGTTGGGACATCTAAATGAAAGCAAGGTACTCTTGTAGTCTTATTTCTAAAAATAAAGAAGCTCCACTTCTATCTTCCGTACATAAGAAAATTTCTAAACCATGTGCTTCTTGTGTTTGCTTTAAGTTGCTCTATTTGAGGTTTGTGCTTGTACTCTTTGTTTTTATGAAGGGTGAAATAAGAGACTCAAGGACACAAAATAAGAAAATATTCGGTAATACAATTAGCATAAGTAGTATTTTCTTTTTAAAAGAAAATTTAGAAATAGTAGGTTTATTATTATTATTATTATCCATTTTAGGTAAATAGATTATTTCTTACTTATAAGGGTTTCATAGTTACAGTGCGAACCAGTTTAATTTATTTCTGTTCGTCTTTTCTTTCCAAGAGTTAAACTTTTGTAACCCTATATAAGGGAAGATTGGTGTTATTGTTTCTAGAACTTTTCGTAATTAATAAAATTTAATGTTTTCTTCAACTAGGTGAATTCCTATTATTTATTCGTGGATTTAGCCATCTTCATGGATTAAGCCATCTTCGTGGTTTTAAGAAAGGCTCGTAGATATAGATTCAAACCACCTTTTATCTCATCGACAATCGTTCATGCAGCAACATCAGAACTACCCATCACCAACCCTTGTTGCATTAAGCGGCAGTAGAGCAACTTTCACCAGCGTTAAGTAGTATCAGAGCTAACGATGTCGACAATGAGTCGATCATTCATGGAAAGTTTGAAGGTCCAAAGCAATGGCAGATATAAGGTTTGAAAATATACATAAGTGGATTAAAGATCTTCAGATTTCATGGCGAGTCATCGCGGAAGACAAGAACGACTAAGGAAACGAAGGATCGCACAACAACCACAATACAAAGTCATTCAACAAGATCTTGTTACTTCCAAAAGCAATGAAGAAGAGATCCTCCCAAAAAAAAAAGAGAAAGAAGTAAATGAATTATATCTAGGCAATGAAGGATCTTCTTGAATATGAGATTGAAGAGATTATTTCATATCCTTATGAAGATGATATTCTCTGGTATAATAGTAGAAGTCGAAAACAAAGTGGAGAAACCAAAAGAGAAGACCGAAAAGACATGTCAATTACGAGTGCGACGATAGTTATTTAATCCATTTATCAAGGTTCCAAAGTTAGAAGGTGGAAAAAAATCATGGCCGAGAAGCTCACATTGATAGAAGGGTTGCAAAAAAAAGGAATATATATATATATATAAAAAGAGAGAGAGGTTCAAAGACGCAAGATGACCTTGCTTTTTCAAGGAGAATAATGGAAGGAAAGAGGCCATAGGAGTGAATCTCCTCCTATGGCAGGGGCGGACTCCCCCTCCCAAATTTCGGGGAAAAATGACCGAGTATTGATTGCAATTGAAATTGGGTATTGCTTGGATATGTGTTATATATATTTACTTCTTCTAAATTGAACTATAAGAGCACTTAACTCAAGTGATAATACATTTGACTCCAAAGTAGGTCATGGGTTCAAATCCCTCAATTCTCATTATTTATTTTGATTTTATTCAATGTTTTTTGAACTAGGGAAATTTATTCCCACATTAAAGACCTTTTTTAATAATCAAATTTTGATGATGCAAAATTTTATGCCTATGTGCCCCCTCTAATCAAAAGTCTTGGGTCCGCCTCTGCCTATGGCGTCAATGAAAATCAATCATCTAACATTTTATTTGACGATCGGCACTCATCATTATCATCTTTATCTTCTAAGACGTGGACACACCAAATTTCATGTGATTCTACCACTTTTTCACCATTGAATTAACAATGTAAAAAGTTCTATTGTCGGTAAACCATTAATTTTGCACACACTAAATCAACGGTGAAAAAAATGATATAATCATATAAAATTTGATGCTTGTGTGTAGCATTATGATGCGATTATTTAGGACGGTCGTATGGTCATATTGACCTAGTTAAGGGTTTATGCGGATGGGTCTAAATTAATCCAGGATAATGGCAGGTTGAACTTGACTAGCGATTTATGATATGTTGATCTAGTCAAGGTCATAGGCCGTTAGAGGCAAAAACCATATCGGGAGTTTCAAATATAAGAGAAACTTGCCAAGTTTGCGCCTACCTTCTGGAGTGGTAATTTTGGTCGACTTCTGTCAAAATTATCATACAATGATAGTTGGGTCCCGATTCCCATGGACAAGTAGGCATTTCTCCTCAAGAGATTTTCACTTCACAATTAGCTAACCTATTAAGTGTCTAGAGAGTGTCAACGAGTTTATGCCTCTATGGAAACGGGGTTATTTAATTGGATTCGTGTGAAAGTACAAGAGACCTCTCTCGGAATACCAACACTGGCATGGCTGAACAGTTAGCGAACTTATAAGGTATATATGATCCCGACTAGTTCTCCTTTTAGGGTTTGAAGGATAATTCGAGGATACAGTGGAAGCCATCCTGAGTAGATAAAATGATTAACCAATCTAATCTTGAAAGAGTGCACGCTGAGTTTTTCTTTTCTTTCTCTGGTTATAGCGACCGATGACTTACCTTAAACTAAAACTCATGAACCAAGTTAACCGAACTTTTTTACACACTTTGGTTTTGGATTGTCATAATTCACGACAAAGTCGCATATTTCCCTGCTACTCCTATTTTCCTTTTTCATTTCTCCGGAACACTCCGTGCCACTACGATGATCCATATTGCTTGGAAAGGCCATTGTATAGTTACATACGAACTCGGAAAAATTATTTCAGTCAAGGATGGCCGCTGGTTCTGGAGAATTTGAATTGTATAATTTCGTTGTCTCTCCTACTTTATCTTCTCTCAGGTTGCGAGAGCTCCTTATATTAGGAGAGTACACCAGTTACGCTTATTGAATAGTCTTCTTCCAAACCATAGTGCCGAAAGGTAGGGAAAGAAGAAAACCAAATAGCCTAAATGTGGTGTACATAAGGTAAAATGTAAAGACATATAAAGGGGTTGAAGTGAGAGCAAAGGAAATTGTGACTACTGTCATGAATCTGGGTAGCAAAAAAGACATACTAGGAATACGCGGCCACCCCTTAGAAACATTTTCATATTTCAGTTTTTCTGTATAGTTGTTACTGAAAACTGTTTTCCTAATTAATTCCGACTCTAGGGTATGTATGTACCGGGTTTGGATCTTATATCTGTACGGCGTGACAGACGCTGAGTGGGAGTAGAATATTGGGAAATGGGCGATTTGATTCTTAATATCGGAATCCGTGATAATTGGTGATATTGGATTAAATCGTCTGGTTTTTGCCTAACGACAAATATTTGGTTTAAAATAACCGTTGTTATGCACTAATTTTTAAAAATGAATATATGTATCTTTATTTTATAAAATGAGATATAAATTTTGAAAATTGTGTTTTAAACATTTACCTTTATCAGTTGAGAATAAGGTAAAGCGTATTGAATAACAGTGTAGGAAATTCTTAACCAAAATACAGTTATCAACTTACAACACACGGAATATGAGTTAGTATACTATTGGGAATTATACATAGTAGTGTATATTGTCCGGTGTCCTTAAGGACAAAGGGTTGGTACTTATACTTCATTCAGGCTTACATATGAGTTCTCTGTTCTTAGACACGCATCCGTTGAAATGCAAGGTCCAAAGATTTTGAAAAGTTTATAAGTATAAAAATAAAGTAGAGAACCATACATTAGAAGTATCAAGATTCTTCGAAGTGATCGAAGATGTGGATACTAAAGCTGGATATTCCATCATAGTAATATTGAAAACTTGATTCTCTCATTACTCATCTATAGGTACGCTCCTTGATGAGTAATATTTTATTGGCCTTTTTCCATTTAGGTGATATACAATGGAAACAGCTGCATGACATTTGAATCTGATTCCATTTGAATCGGTGCCTTTGATTCTATATGGATATAGATTGGTTGCATATCTTGAGGTTAAGATATGGAGTTATCCGGTTTCTATTTAAAAGTAAAATATGGACAAACCCATGGCACGCTTCGGTAGTGGCAGTTTGTGGATTATCCCAAGCATTTGCTAGGGTTTTGCTTCTAGCATTTTCAAGATCAATAGATACATTGTTCTTGACTCGCCTTCATTTTATAAAAGGAATGTTTTTACAAAATAAACTAGAGAGTATGGTAGAACTGGAAGAAATTCCAGAACCACAAACGGTTACTGAAAATTTAGTAGAACCGGGTGATTCAACTGGACTCGACAAACCATTGCGACTCCGCAGATTTAGTACGTGACCTCAGCCACCCGAGAGAGATATTTCAATTTTCTTATAGACAGTGACAGAGAGGTTAGCATCATTGCAATGATGGCCCTACTGGTTATCTGCAAATTATAGGAAGTGGTAACTTTCAGATGACCAGATACTTTATATTCAAGTTAGACTCCACGCACTTCAGCAAATTATGTATTTTGGATTTTGTTGGGTGCTTCGCAAGGGGTAAAACCCATTCGGAGCAAGTAGATCTTTCGAGATCTGTGCAGGAGGAAATGTATTAATCTAATAAGGCTAGACTTGTAAAAATTTTCATCAAATACCCGTTGTGGATTGTGATAAGACTTTTACTTCAGTTTCTACGCTAAAGTCCATACGGATATGACTTGACACTGTTGCTATTCAAGACTATGATATCCGGCAAGAGAATGATTATAACGTCTTTCTAAATGGGAATTTAGAAGTACATGTGTATATGACTGCTAATGGGTTACCATAGACGGTGGGAGCAGCGGAAAGTGTGCAAGTTGCTTATGTCTATTCGTAAACTAAAGCATGCATAGCAGAGATAGATCATCTGTTTTGATATGACGGTCAAGATGATTGACTTCATCAAAACAATAGATGAACCTAATAAAATCGCTCAAACTTTTGTAGAGAGTACTGTCCTGAAATTTGGATGGCATACTTCTGATAAGAAGTGATGTTTCCAATACTACAATCGGTCAAACTTTGGTTGTTACAGGTGTTTCTCCACATAGGATCTGAATAATATATTAAGAATTCTAGTAACTAGATCTATGGTTTTAGATCTAGATTTGGGAAGTGTCCCAATTCGAGTACTTAGACACCATTCTAAAGTAATTTAGAATGGATGACTCCTGGCGTGGTAATCTACCCGCAGGTATGAAGTTGCCCTCTCTAAACTGATGTCTTTTAGACTAATGAGGAGAGGGACTGACCTGAATGATATATCATTTGCTTAGGCTATTGAGTCAATCATGCAATATCTTGTACCAAACCAGATATTGCTCTTGCACTTGCTGTAGTAAGCAGATATTAATCCGATCATGGAGAAACAAAGGGATGCAGTTATGAACATAAGAGAATGTTCTTGGTATATGGTAACGGCAGCTTCCTCGAGAAGGTGGTTATCGGTTTAGGTTTCTAAGATGGCCTAGATGACAGAGATGCTGTCAAGAGTTTTGAGTTTACCCTCTTCTAAGAAGTAATATATTGGATAAGGTTCTAATAGGGATACTGAGGTTAATCCAATCCTGGAGAAACAAAAAGCGGCGGTTATGAACATGAGAGGGTACTCTTGGTATATGGTAACAGCATCCTCCTCGAGGAGGCGATTATCGGTTTAGGCTTCCAAGATGGCCTGGATGACTGATGCTTTCAAGATTTTTGAGTTTACCCTCTTCTGAGAAGCAGTATATTGGATAGGATTCCAATAGGAATATTGAGATAGACATGGTGCTGGATGCTGGTTGTGACTCAACGGAGTATACAACCCAAGAAGTTTGTTGGATAAAATTGTGCATTTATGAACTTGGTCCTATCAAGTATCCAAACGAATTCTTGAAGCGGGATATCATTCAGTTTGGGAGATTGTTGATTTCCACGAAGTTGAGATATAAAGAGATGAAGTTGGAACATTGTAGTTGATCCACTCACTGAGGCTATTTCTCGAACACGGATATTTCACAAACACGGTTTGCGAAACTGATTAGTAAAAAAGTTGAGTATTCAGCAGCACACGGGATGTGGATATGCGATACCGTAATAATCAGCCTTAAGTGCAGGTTGGATAATGTTGGATATAGTGCCCTCAATGCAATATTGTAATTGCAGGTAGACGATTATGATAACTGAGAGAGGATCTATACAGGTAGAACAGTCTTACTCGAAATGATAGTATACTGTATGGTTTGTCTTTATCATTGATATATATGTTGGACCCCGGTTGACCAAGTCAAAATCAAAGTCAACTCCAAATGAGCGGGCCCAAGCCCAGGTCAAGTAGGCCCATGCCCAAGTCGAGCCCCACGACCGGCCTACCCCAAGCCAAAATAAAAATTATGCAATAAATAATTTTGATATAATTTTTACGGATAAATGTAAGGAAAAAATGGACAGAAAGCCAAATTTTTGTAAAGCCTATGGCTCATGTGCAAAAGAAATAAGCACATGAGGCATGAGATGAGCAAAATGCCACTTTGTAAAACCCAATAGGCTATATGTAAAACTGTAAGTGTAACGATTTTGAAATCACTGTACAGAAAATTCTTGTTATTGTACAGAAAAGGGTATTACAACCTGTGTAAGAGTTATAAGTTAGATTTGTTTAATGAAAGCAAGAAACAACTTGTAGCTCATTGGTAAAGACTCTACACTGCTGTGACGTAGTCTGTGTTCGATTCCCATCAGACAATTATTTTTTCTGATTTTTCCTTTTAATATTTGGAAGCCCAAGAGTTGCACGTGCAAGCAGTACACGGGGAAATGAAAAGTTTCAGAAAAATCAAATATGCACAAAATGGAGTAAATACATAATACCTACGTGGCACGAATCTCGAGGCAGAACCTCGAAATCTGACCGTCTAAATTGCCCTATGGGCCGGCGCCGACGGTCTGATGAGCTTCAATGGGCTCCGTGCTTTGCACACTTGTCCCTTCAGCTCCCCTTAACTCCTCCGTACTGTTTGATTTCCCTGCAATCGAACAGAGACCCTTCATTCACAATTTAACATCTTTTTAATAATTTTAATCCAAAATTTTAATTCCCAAACCCTAATTCTTCACTATAAATACCATCACATGTTTTAGCTCTTCACCATTCTGAAAATCTAGCAAAAATTCTCTAAAAACTTCTAAGTGCCAAATGAAGTTAAGCCTCTCAAGTAGAAAAGCAAGCCCAACTCGATGACCGGAGCTTCTCCGACGAAACCACGACCCCCGAGAGTTTCTTCAACCTCATCTTAGTCATATAAAAACAGTATTCCCTTCATTCATCTTACTTTCTATCTCAAACCACTTTTTAAAACAAACCAACAAAAGAGAAGTTATCTCCGATATCGCTTTCTTTTTATCTTTTGCAAGCCATGTGATAAGCAAACGAGATCAACTAACATGCTACAATAATCCTAACCTTATTCACATCAATTAGTTTTTAGTTTTAACAAAATTTTCATATGAAACGAACATATAACAAACTGTCATTAAAATACCATGGACTTTAGTGTCACTCTCTCATCTCGATAATTAGTTTAAATACCTTTAGAAAAACTTCACGGGATAACGACCTACCCCACACGCACACCATAGTTCCATAGCACAATATTCTAGATCTATGGTTAAGATCAAGAAATAAGCTTTTCATTAAAATACCACACCGTTTCAAAACGGATTTCTTTAAATCGATATTTCGAATCCTTGGCAATTACGCCTCTACAACCCTACTTAGGGGACCCATTAATGGATGGTGCGGATTATCGCACATCCTTGGAACAGTAGAGCGAGATGCAGAACTCCTCACGGAGTATTCAGTCTCGAAAAGAATAAAATTACGATTTTTAAGAAACGCGACTTTTTCTAATAAAAACTAATTTTTGGAAAAGTTATATAAAAAAAATATATAACTAGAAATGTACCAAATCTTTTTCTGCTCAACTTCATATAAGATCCCGCAGGAAATCTCTGTCGTCGAAAATGCGCTATAACTAAATCTCCTGGTCGGAATATTTGTTCTTGTTTATGATCATCTGCGGCAGCTTTATATTTAGTATTGGACTTGCGGAGCTTATCCAACACTTACTTGTGGATCGTCTTAATATGTTCAACAATAATATCGACCTCAGCACTGGCTCGGCCATGAAATGGTAAGGATGTCCGATCTAAAGATGTGAGGTATGGGTTGGCCATATAAGGCTTCAAATGGAGTTTTGCCGGTAAATTTATTAATAGAGTTATTATATGCAAATTCTGCCCGAGGAAGAATTAAGTCCCATTGAGTAGGTCTTTCATCGGCTAAATATCTAAGCAAATTGTCTAAGTTGCGATTAACCACCTCAGTTTGACCATCTATTTGAAGATGATATGCACCGCTAAACTGCAAACAAGTTCTCAATCTAGACCATAATGTTCTCCAAAAGTGATTTAAGAATCTAGTATCCCTGTCAGATGTGAATGACCTAGGTAAGCCACGTAAACATATTACTTCATTAAAGAATAAATATGCTATATGAGATGCATCGGAAGCTTTTTTACATGCAATCAAAACCTGTCCACTACCAAAAAAATGGAACCCACCTTCCTAGAAGTTTTAGATAGTCCAAGTATAAAATCCATAGTATCGTCCTTGCAGGGTTCTGTAGGAAGTGGAAGGGGAGTGTAAAGACCGGTATTTTGTGGTGTGCTTTTAAATGATTGGCATATATTAGATCTTTTAATAAAATAACGCATATGTTTTCTTAATTTAGGCCAAAAATATCTTTCTTCTACTAAAACAATGGTTTTATTTTCCCCAAAATGACTAGCTATGCCTCCACTATGAATTTCTTGAATGAGAGACTCACGAATAGCACTCTTACAAATGTATAATTTAGTTCCCTTGAATAAATGACCGTTTTGAATTAAATATTTAGCATTTGGGTCCATTCCGGTTGTTTGACATGATTCCCATATAGGACCAAAATAAGGGTCAGAGGCGTACACCGTCGGCTACTTTATTTGTTATGCCTGCTTTATGTCTCAAGTGAAATGTGTATTCTTGTAAAAATGATGACCACTTACCATATCTTTTATTTAGGTTTCTTTGTGAGTTTAGGTATTTTAAAGTTTCATGATCTGAATTTAAAATAAATTCTCTTTGAATAAGATAATGTCGCCAGAATTTTAGAACTTGAACTATCGCATAAAATTCTAAATCATATATAGAATAGCGTGAACGTGCATCATTTAGTTTTTCACTAGAAATGCAACGAATCTTCCTTCTTGACTAAGGACAGCCCCTATTCCAACATATGATGCGTCACAATCAACTTTAAATATCTTATCAAAAACTGGTAAGGCGAGTACAGGCGCTTGAGTCATTTTATTTTTTATCAATTTAAAACTTTTTTCAGCCTCTGGGGTCCATTTAAATTTCCTTTTTTTTAAGACAACACTAATGGGTGCGATTAAGGTACTAAAGTTCTTTATAAATCGATGATAGAACGGTGCTAAACCATGAAATCCTCTCGCCTCACTAATTGTCTTTGGTGTTGACCAATTTTGATTTGTTTCAATCTTACTAGGGTCAACTTTAATACCATCAGTTGAAACAATATAGCCTAGAAAAACTAAGCTATCCGTAAGGAATGTACAATTTTTAAAGTTAAACATATAATTTATTAAATTTAAGGGTTTCCAATACTTGTTTTAAATGTTTTATATGGATATCTAGGTTAGCGCTATAAATGAGAATATCATCAAAATAAACTACTATAAACTTTCCTATAAAAGGTCCAAGTATATGAGTCATTGTTCGCATAAATGTACTAGATGCGTTGGACAACCCGAAAGGCATGACCATCCACTTATATAAGCCCTCCTTAGTCTTAAAAGTGGTTTTCCACTCATCGCCAGGTCTAATTCTAATTTGGTGATATCCACTCCTAATGTCTAACTTGATAAATATCTCAACGTCATTAATCATATCAATCATGTCATCTAATCTAGGTATTGGAAATCTATATTTTACAGTGATTTTATTTATTGCTCTACTATCGATACACATTCTCCAAGAACCATAGGGTCAAAAGGGCAGGAATTGCACATGTACTCATGCTCTCTTATTAATCATTTCTTTAATAACTCGCTAACTTGTTTATGCAATTTCTCATGTTCTGACGGACTCATCCTTAATGTGGTTGATGTCAAAGACGGGCACCGAGCACTAGATCAATGCAATGTTGTATATTCCTTAAAGGTGGTATTTCATTTGGAAATTCGTCGGGGGTAGTATCAGAATACTCTTTAGAAGTAGCCGAACTATTTGAGGAATCTCATCTCATTTCCTTTTTCCTGTCCGCTTAATATCTAAAAACAATTTAGAATTCCTAACTTCTTTGTTAAGATCATGTACGTTAAGGATTAACATCGAGATAGGTGACACAACTGGTTTAGGGGTATGTTTTTCTTCTTTAAGATGAGAGATGTACCTTTGTGGGTGAAGGGTTATTTTAATCTTGTTCTTAAGGAAGGTGTACATGTTATTTTCTCATCGTGTTGTGTTTCCCAATCAAATTGTCAAGGTCTTCCTAACAAAATGACATACATGTAGTGGAACTACATCACACCAAACTTCATCTTGATATTGTTTTTCTATAGAGAACTTGACTAGACAACGATTTGTTACTGGTGCATCACCTCCCTCCTTAAACCATGAGAGGTTATAAGGTTTATATAGGGTCTTGGTTTTAAGTTTAAATTTGTCAACCATTTCTTGTGAGACAATTTCCGGTACTACCCTATCAATCATTAATGAACACAGTTTCGCTCCGGATGTGCATATTGTGCGAAAGAGGTTATGTCTCAACCAGTGATCGTAACACTCTTCTTTCGGTGCTATCATAACTCAATGAATTACTAGGAATTGACCGTAATTGTTGTCTTCTATATCTATACTATTACCCTCGTTCTCGTAGTTATTTTGTTCAATATCATGTTCACCGTCACTTACATGAATATCTGATTTATCTTGAGTTAAGTTAAACATTCTTCTAGGGTATTGAGTTTGTTAATTAATTTTGAGAAAATCTCTCATTGAGAGATTCCAATTGATTTAATTGGACTCAAAATTGAGTTGGGGAATTTTACCCACCGTTGGATTTTTGATCCAAACACTTCTGTTTTACAGAATATTCTGTTCTTGTTTTCAATAAGATTGGGGAAATATTTTCCCATATACAGAATTTATTCTGTAAAATGATGATTTTTAATCACAATTGAATTTTTAATCCAAGAGCTCTCTGTTTTACAGCGAACGATCTTTTTGTTTGGAAAGATTGAATATTCCCAAAAACAGAATTGTATTATATTGTTGGATCATTGATCCAATCGAGAGTATCTTTCTCATTTAGAAAGATTTGGAGATATTTTCACCTAATTATATATTTTGATGATTTATCATCTCCATTGGATATTTGATCCAACGGCTCTATTTAACAGAGAATATCCAACTTTTGTTAGGGAAATGTAGAATTTAATTCTACTGATATGAACTTGGGCGCTGGCGCTCAAGTGTTATGCACGTAGACGCCACTTAAGAATTTAATTCTTATGATAGGTACTTATATGCTTTGCACATTAACGCCTGCGTGAGGAGCACGTACGGCACATTGGCGCCCACGTGAGTAGTACGTGAAGTGCCACCATAGAATTTAATCCTATAAGATTGGCTCTGGCGCTGACGCCCACGTGGAGAGCACGTGAGGCGCCGCCTTATTAAATTCCATCAGAGTTTTGCTCTTTTATTAGGTTAAATATTGGGGGAACGGTATATGAATTTAAGTTTAAATGAAGAGTGGGATGTGAAAAATAAGGATCGGATATTTTTAACTTAGGATGATAGAGTTTCTAACTTAGATACTGAACTATAGGATTTGAATTGACCGTGAACTTACAAAATTAGCTTGACAAGATTTTGTGCGTGTAATCCGCTGAAAACTCTCAGGAGACAACACTCTTCCTAGTAGGGACGCCTAGAGATTTAAAGGTTTGTTGCACGAGCTAAGTGCAATCGTGTTGCCTACAAAAAGGTTTTTTTCTTTTAAAATAAAACAATTTGCTTGGGACGATCAAAAGATAATTTTAGGGGTATTTGATCAGTCATATTTATTGCACATTTTTACAGTCATTTTCCCTATTTTTATTAATTGCTAAATGTGTTATTTATAATTTAAGAACATATATGGGTTTATGTGTAAAAGAATTTATCATGTGTTTCTTAACTTATAATTAACATAAATAGGAGTAATATGCGCATATCATATTTAAATAAAATATTCATGCGATTCTTAATCATTAAGAAAAATAATTGCAACCATATCTAACAAATTTAACTTTTTTATCATTGGGCATTTCTTTCCAATCAAATAAATGATCCATCTTATCTATCCAATTTAAGAATTTTTTGGGGTCTAGTTTTCCTTCAAACTCCTCTACATCAATTTTAATTTCTTGATCCCATCGTTTGTTATATCTCACACGCCTCTCAATTCGATCATGTCGTGGAGTTTCTTCACTATCGCTATCGTTTTTCATATCTATGTAGACAACAGATTACGTCCGTCAGGACAACAAGTCAGGATTGTCGGCAATAGTAATAAGATCGGGTAACAAGTCAAGTAGTGTATTAGGGCAAATCATGTGGTGCATATGTTTCAAGCGGACACCCAAAGTAAAACTGTAACGAGTACCGAAACACGGTTAATGCACGGATACACAAGTATCTATATGTGATAATATTTTATAAATCCATGACTACGTATGATGCACACTCCCAAGTATGGTGTACTAATATAGCAGTAACATAAAACAATAAAATTTCGGCATGCAACTAGATATGAAATAAACACTATGGATATCGAAAACAGTAAACTGTAATATCGGATGCACAATTCAACATACATGTATTATTCTTATTCATATGGATATAAATATATAGACATAGCATGTAGCAAGATAAACTTGCCTGATCGGATCACACTACGGGGTGCGTATGTCACGTTCGACGTCTGGTAAACGTCGCGATACACACACGCGTACAGAACTGAACCAAGCTACTCAAGAACGTGATCACGCTGGATGATTACGACGACTGGATCGCCTGGTGCGTGACTCCGGCGATCACCGGGAAATCAAGAATCAAGAAAAAGAAAGAGAACAAGAAGAGGAAGAAAAGGAACTGGGGTTTGGTGTTCTGGATTATGGGGTCAGAGATGAGGAGGTGAGGGGTGCTGTCAACGAGTCGTGGGTCTCCGGCGATGGGGGTTGCCGGCGATAGGTAGTGGGAGCTAGGTTTCGGGTGCAAGAAAGGAGAGGAGCTCGGGGGTGTTGGGTTCCGGTCAGAGTTTGGAGAGGGGAGGGAGAGGAGCTGAGGAGATGATGGGGGTGGCAACATCGACGGTGGAGGTGAGCGGCGGTTGTAGGGTTCGGTGGGTGTTCTGCGCCGAAAAACATGACCGGGACGTTGGGACGTCCAGCCTGAATTTTAGGGGCAGATGCTATTTGGATTTATCCGTCCACCTCTCCGAAGACACCAAGTTGATTTATGGCACCGTGTATCAAAGATTTAGACAGATGCAGCCGTTGTAGCAGACTTCGTCAGATTCCCCCTCGCTTGCGAGGGGTTTTTGATTGTGGGGGCGCTCTTACCTGCATGCGCAAGCCCCTACAGTTAATTACGCTACCGTATCGCGGTAACCACTTTCTCCTGCTCCAGAAAGTCACTTCGTGTCGTGTGTGTTTGTTTTATTTTTTGTTGCCCGTGAATTGTACACGGAGACTAATTTATGTTGTCGCCCATAGGGCGTAGATTAGTCAAAATCCGTATTTTCTTAGATTTGAGTTTGGGTTGGTTTAAGAATCGTTAACCTCATTTGAGATTAAGGTCAACTTAAATGTTTGTTGAGAATACGTTGGTCTAATTTTAGACTAAGATCTACTCAACAGGGTTTTGCGATCATTTAGATCCAACGAAAGAGCATTTGGGCTCTATTGTCTTAGTTTAGGGACGTTGCGGTCTATTGGGTTTAAGGACATCATAGTCCGTAAAGATTAAAGACATCATAATCTTATGAGTTTAAGGACCCCATAGTCCGTAAAGTTTAAGGACTTCATAGTCCATGAGTTTAAGGACCTCATAGTCCATAAAGTTTAAGAACATCATAGTCCATGAGTTTAAGGACATCATAGTCCATGTAGTGTCTGATTGTCGAGACCCGTCACCTCACTGAAGACGAAGAATTACGACACATATCAGAGGAATGAAGAAATGTACCCTTGAACCAAGATTGGTTGGGAGATCTGTAGTCAGACTTGGGACCAAGACCAATTGTGAGCACTTGGGCTCAGCTGGTCTGAGCTAGGGACTTTTGGCCAACTTGGGCTCAGCCCATTCAGTTCTGGTTAAACTGTTGAACATTTGTTTGGGCGTTAAACATTTGTTTGGGCTTAGCCTCTTTTGTTCAATAATGCCGAGCATTAATTTGGGTTCTGACGCCCCTTTTCTTTTGTCTTTTATTGAGTGTTGAACACTCTTTGTAGCACAGAGCACTTTATGTACAGAGCACAGCGCCAGACTTGGAGCGCTCAGACGTTTTTTATGAAATAGCGCACACGTGAGGAGTACGTTGCGCGCTTGGCGCTGAGTACCAGACTTGGAGCGCTAAAGCGCTTCTTATGAAATAGGATGACAGTCGTCTAAGAAATGAAGTCGGTTGGCACACGTGAAGAGCAAGTGGCGCGCTTGGCGCTGAGCGCTGGCCAATGAGTGCAGAGCGCTCTTGATCAATCCTGTGCTCTAAGAATTAAGTTCTCATTTATAAGAGACTTTGTCTCGTGGATCTAAGAACTAAGTTATTATTTTAAATTGAGATGTTACAATCTCTTCTGTTTTTTGTAAAAGACTGTCTTATGGATCTGTGATCTATATAAAGAACTGAGTTCTTATGATGTGAGAGTTAAAACTCTCAAAAATTCAGGAGATGTTATGATCTCTCTTCTTTACCTTGAAAAAAATTTCTTCTTCCGAGAGCTTGCTCTTCTTTTTGAAATTTCTCAAAGTTTTTTTTGTGGGGGGGGGGGGGGGAGGGAGTTTTCTTCTATATGAAACTTATGGGGAGTTTCTTCGATTATGAAACTTACGGGGAGTTTCTTCTCTACGAAGCTTATGGGGAGTTTCTTCTCTACGAAGCTTATGGGTTGTTTCTTTTTATCCAAGACTTGAAGTCTTGGGGCCTTTATATAGTGGAGGCTGATTTGTTGAATCAGTTAAGGAGATCTTTTCTCTACTTGATTTGGAGATGTTTCCCACCGTTGGATCTTTAATCCTGAGGCTTCTGTTTTACAGAAGACGGTCTTCTTGTTTGTAACAAGATTGGGAAAATATGTTCCCATACAGAACTTATTCTGTATCTTGGTGATTTTTAATCACCATTGGATCTTTGATCCAACGGTACTCTGATTTACAGAGCACAATCTTTCCTGTTTGGAAAGATTTTGAGGAGTATTCCCTCAACAGAATTTAATTCTTTACTTTGGTGATTTTTAATCATCTCCGTTGGATCATATGATCCAACGGTAAAGAACTTTTAGTTCTGGCGCCAACGCGCTCGTGCTTTGCACATGAGGCGCTGCCTCAGAGTCTTTGACCGCCAGCGCTCTCGTGCTTTGCCGATGATCGCCGGAGTCGTGCACGTCGCCGACAATCCGGACGACCCAGTCACCGTCATCATCCAGCGTGGTCACATTCTTGAGTAGCTTGGTTCAGTTCTGTACGCACGTGTGCATCACGACGTTTACCCGACGTCAAACGTGACGTACGCACCCCGTTGTGTGATCCGATAAGACAAATTTATCTTGCTGCATGCTATGTCTATATATTTATATTCATATGAATAAAAATAATACATGTATTTTGAATTGTGCATCTGATATTACAGTTTACTGTTTTTCGATATCTGTATTTTTTTTGCATATCTAGTTGCATGCCAGAATCTTATTATTTCATGTTACTGCTATATTAGTACACCATGCTTGCTAGTGTGCATCATACGTGGTCATGGACTTATAAAATGTTGTCACGGATAGATACTAGTGCATCCGTGCATTAATCGTGCTTCGATACTCGTTACAGTTTTACTTTTGGTATCCGCTTGAAACATATGCACGACATGACTTTCCCTAATACACTACTTGACTTGTTACCTGATCTTGTTACTAATGCCGACAATCCTGAAGTGTTGTCCTAACGGACGTAACATGTTGTCCACATAGATATGTAAAACGGTAGCGATAGTGAAGAAACTCCACGACATGATCGAATTGAGAGGCGTGTGAGATATGACAAACGATGGGATCAAGGAATTAAAATTGATGTAGAGGAGTTTGAAGGAAAACAAGACCCCAAAAATTTCTTAGATTGGATAAATAAGATAAACCATTTATTTGATTAGAAAAAATGCCCAATGATAAAAAGGTTAAATTTGTTAGCTTAAAAATGAAGGGTCGTGCGCCTCTAAGGTAAATCTTCAAGCTAGTAGGGTTATAAAGGGTAAAGATAAAATAAATACATGGGATCACATGAAACGAAAACTTGAAGAAAATTTTGTACCTATAGATTATCTTAGGACAATCTTTCAAGAATATAATAATCTAAAACAAAGTAAAATAACACTTAATGAGTATACTGAAACATTTTCTAAACTACAAACAAGAAATAATCTGAATGAAGATGAAGAACAAACTGTCACTAGGTAAATTAATGGGTTACAATGGCCTATCCAAAATTAAGTCGAACTAGATAACATAATGAGTCTTGACGAAGCTTATCGCAAAACTAAAAAGATTGAAAAACAATTACAACGATCTACATCTAATAAAAATAACTCGTTCGAATCTTTATCTAATTCAACTAGCAGCAATAATAATACTATAACTTAAACCAATTAAAACCGGAACAAAACAAATATGATCTTAATAAGGAAAAATGTATATTGGGACCTAAACCAAATGACGAATTCGTCTGTTATAAATGTCGAGAACCTGGTCATAGGTCAGCTCAATACTCTAGAAGAAAGTTTATTCTTTAAGTAGTATGTTTACATGGCATACCTAGGTCATTCACATCTGATAGGGATACTAGATTCTTAAATCACTTTTGGAGAACATTATGGTCTAGATTGAGAACTTGTTTGCAGTTTAGCAGTGCATATCATCCTCAAATAGATGGTCAAACTGTGATGGTCAATCGCAACTTAGGTAATTTCCTTAGATATTTAGCCAGTGAAAGACCTACTCAATGGGACTTAATTCCTCCTCAGGAAGAATTTGCGTATAATAACTCTATTAATAAATCTACCGGCAAAACTCCATTTGAAGCCTTATATGGCCAACCTACCTCACATCTTAGATCAAACATCTTTACCATTTCATGGCCGAGCCAGTGCCGAGGCCGATATTATTGTTGAACATATAAAGACGATCCACAAGTGTTGGATAAGCTCTGCAAGTCCAATACTAAATATAAAACTACTGCAGATGAACATAAACGAGAACAAATATTCCGACCAAGAGATTTAGTTATAGCGCATTTTCGACAACAGATATTTCCTGCGGGATCTTATACGAAGTTGAGAAAAAAGAGATTTGATACATTTCTAGTTTGGCGGCATTTAGGGTCAAATGCTTGTTTGTTAGACTTACCTACTACTATTCCTACTTCTATCTTTAACGTTGTAGACCTAATGGCATTTCATGGAGAGACTCCTTCACAGGTTGGCCTCACCACACTACCATTTGTAGCAACAAGGCAGGGGGAAGATGATGAAATAGAAGACGTTATGGATGCTCGCACCACAAAAACGAAAGGCGACGGCATACATATATTTAGTTCATTGGAAAGGACGACCATTAACAGATTGCTTATGGATAAGTGAGGATGAATTGCGAGCAACTCGAGAGGATATATTTCAGCGCGAATAACGGAAGCCTTCTCGTCAAGAAACGAGTCCTTTCCACCAGGGGGAACTGATGTAGTTCTAGAGAGTTTCAGAAGATTTTAAAAGCTTCCAGAATATTCTAGAAACTTTTAAAAAAATTTGGAAGAGCTTAGAAACTTCCGGAATATTGTAAAAGCTTATACAAGATTTTGAAAGAGCTTGAAAGTTTATAGAACGATGAGAGATTATGAAGACTCTAAGAAGCTTCCATAAAGACTTCTAAAGTAAAAAATCTTGTACGGATGTTTCCTAGAAAAAGATCTAGAATAAAATATCTAATGTAAGTAGAAATATCTAGCGTGTTGAAGTTTTCTTGAAATGCCTATAAACAAGCACTTAACTCTCATTTGGTAAGCATGAAGTGATCTTGGAAGTTTATAATAAAATTATTCCCTTTATCTTTTACTCTCTATTTTCTGTAACTCTCATACTTCTCTCTACTTCTCTAAATCTAACTCTCTTCAATACTCTCTTCAACTACAACAACTATTCTACTTTTAAGTACTAACAAGTGCTTAGAAGCGGTGCTAATATTTGGCAAGGGACTTGAAGATTAAGATATATTTTATTTGGATCTAAACACAAGACAAGTCTCAAGTTAACATAATCATATACACTCAAATATTTACATCCAAGTAAGTTCTACATTTTCACATTTTCTTCTACCGCCTTAATTACCTTTTTTTTTCTTTTGTTGGTTAATTTATTTGCTTAGTTATTTACCAAATTGTTTGAAAGAATAAATATTTTTGTTAAGGCTTACTTGGCTAATTGTCAAGTTTACCTATCTAACTTGGATTGAACACTTTATTTGTCACATCTTCTTAGTAGGTGATATTATTTGCTATTTTGTAATTCAAGTTCTCTCATTTGCATATTCTTTTAATTTTTGCATCTAATTCATAATAGTTGCATCAACCAACAAAAAAGATTGCACTTAGATCGACTAACAATTCTCGTAAAGAAGGGCTTGGAGTAGCCAAGTGGTGGGGTGTTGGAGTTTGGGTTAGGAGACCCGGGTTCGAATCGGAATGTGTAGTTAATTTATTCCATCTATTATCTCCAAAAAAACAATTCTCGTGAAGATGAAAATGATAGGATCTTACACTAGAATTTAAGATGTATTAAGTTTTTGGCTAAATTGATGTCGTTTCTCATGTAATTGTATCTCATTTCTAGTATCATCGTCTATACAATAACATTAGCAAACAAAATGAACAAGTCCACAAATAAATAATGCAAAAACAAAAAAGACTTACGTAGAATCTTAATATATTTGAGCAAATAGGGAATTTGATTTCCGTTATATTGATCTTAATTACCAATGCATTATATATATATATATATATATATATATATATATATAAGATTGTTGCACACTGCCTATTGTAACTCCACATTCATAAGATTGATGCACTGTCTTTTGTAACTCCACATTTATAAGATTGATGCACACCGTATTTTGTAAAACTCGTTTTCATTGATAAGTTAGTTATGTTGATGATGATTTCGACCTTTGTCCGCTATCGTGGCCGATTTCTCATCTCTTCAATTCACCTCATGTAACTGTTATTGCTGACTTGACATTGGTACTGTTATTTATCTTGTCCTTTCGAATCAAAATATATAATCAGAAGAAAAAAAAAGAATAGGGTTTTGGTTGGATTTAAGAGAATGAATGGACAATGGGTTGGCCAAATTCTTTATACAAACAGAAGAAACATTAAAAGATTAAAAAAAATATAGGTTAGAAAACCCTATAAAATCAGAATGAAGATAAAAGCAAACAAAAAATTGTTATCAATCTAAACAAATTATCAAATTCTTAAATTACAGAGAAAGAAGAAAGGACCTTTGAGATGGCAGTTTCTTCCTCTTCTTCTTCTTCTTTGCAGACTTCACCGCCTGTTTAGTAGAAAAGGTAATTTACATTAAATCCTTATTTTCCATTTAGGATGTACAAAAATTTTGAAAATTTTCCTATCCTTAGTTTTGTACTTTTATATCTCAGCCTCATGTTGGCTTTGGACTCAAATTACTCGATGGAGATCACATGGCTATCACAATCTTATATCGGTTGTTCAGGTCCTTATCTTTTTCTACTATTTTATAGTTTGCTTTTTATTTATGGTTTAATGCTACTGAATGTTTTTTTAATAAATCAACCTCCTTCCTTCGGATTGTGACATCTCACATTGGAGTGTAAATTGATATGAACTGAGCTAAGCCTAGTTTTGTTGATAAAAATGTGGATAATTAGCCATCCAAATTCATTAAAAAGGTTTTAATGGACACACCCACACGCACTCAGCGCCATCACAAAATATCAAGTCTTGATACATTATATGCCACATCCAAAACAACAAGAGCTAGTGTCGTACACATCTAGTTCAACTAAAGAAAAAGAAAAGACAAGCAACCAAAAGCGAGGACAAGTCACATCTCCCCTCCCCAAAACATATATCTCTGCACCAACTCAGGTTTCTTCGTCATCTGCTTCTTCCTCAGCAGGGTCACCACGACTGGGGCCCCACCATCTCTAGCATGCACCTCCGTTGCGGGACCATTTTTCTTATCTTCAACTGTTTCTTGTCTGCAAGCAAAGAGGACCAGTTGAGAAGCATATTTGAGATAAAGAGAACGACGGTATATGCACAATTATTTTTCCCCCTAAAAATCCTCTCATTAATAACACCTCAAGTGACACTCATAATAATAATGTCCCAACTACTCCTATAGATCCCCTCCTATCTGATTTTGCCAATATCCCCATACATCATCGACAGACTTAGGAAGCATAAGAACATTATTCTTAGCGCAAAAGTGTGAGCATACCTCCCTAGCAAATGGACATATAATGAAAATGTGATCTCCCGATTCGTCACTAGTCTTACAAAATTCACATAAAGAAGGGCCTTACCATTTCCTTTTAATAAGGTTATCTCTCGTTAAGATAGCATTTTGTCACCAACCAGCTGAACATCTTTATTTTACTTGGTATTTTTGCCCTCCGTATATGATAAATATGTCCTCTTGTTTTTCCTCCTCCATTTATGATCTTATAAAGTGAGCTGACGGTAAATTTTCTATTACTCTTCCATCTCCACATAGGACGGTCTTGACTCTTGACTATTCGGATGCCAAACATATACGTACTCCTTTAAAATTCCTTAAACCACACTTTTCTCTTGCCGCCAGTGAACGTTTGAAGGGTACTCTCCACTCCTTTCCGTTCCAGATATCTGCAACTTTCACATATCTATTCCTAGCAATTCAAAAAAGTCTTGGGAATTTAAACTTAAATTTAATCTTTCCAAAAACTGATCTTGCTTCTGTCCCCTATCAAAAAAGTTACCCTGATAGGAAGATTCTTCCACTCTTAAAAATTCATCCCAGAAGTCGAAGCTCGTTGCAACGTTCTTTTGCTTTACCCTTAGGTTCCCATTTTTCAAGTAGTTACCCTTAATGATATCTTTCCAATTACCGACCTCTTCGTCGTACAATTTCCATCACGTTTTGCTTGTAATGTCTTTTTCATCTCTCTCAGATTTATCACCCCTAATCCACCCAAATCTTTGGGCATGCATACAGTCAACCACTTTACCAATGAGTACTCGGTATCTTTGTTACCCTCTTTCCATAGAAACTTTCGTTGGATTTTATCGATGTGCTTTTCCACTTTGACCGGTAGCTCATACACCACGAGATAGTACATAGGTATGGTGAACTAGACAACGTTTAAAAACGTTACCCTCCCTGCGATAGAAATTAACCTCACCTTCCAGCCTTCCAATCTTGTGGTCATTCTATCAACAATAGGCCTCCAAACAGAAATCTTTAATTTATCAGGACGTAGCGGTAATCCTAAATATTTTATTGGAAAATTCGCATTATTACATCCAAAAATCGCAGTCCAATCATCCTCGTCATCATCCAAGTGCCTAAGTAAGGTTAATGTACTTTTATGAAAATTTATCCTTAAACCCGACCACTCCTCAAGAAGCCCATGAAGCCTTTTCACCACCTTAGCTTGTCCCTTCTCTCTCTTCTCAAATAACGGCATGTCGTCCTCATATTGCAGATTAACAACTGCCGATCCGCTAGTTCCCAATCCATCAAACCTTCATGATTGGTTATGGCTATCATCTTGTTAAGTCCATCCGCCACCAGAGTTTTGATCAGAGGGGACAAAGACTCGCCCTATCTTAGCCCTCTTTTGGATTTAAAGTGGTTCGTTGTAATTCCGTTCACTATGATCGTTGTCTTGGATGAGAACACCCATTCTTTTATCCAGAGGCACCAACGTTCCCAACAGACCAGGTTGATTATACTACTGGATAATAGTTGGTTGTAATAGATTTAGATTACATGTGAAACTAAAATTGGAATGGTATGTGGAATTTTGGGCTCACATAAGAGCCCGTGGGCTCAAAAGACGGAATATGCCTGCATATGGGCTTTTTCATATATTTGAGAAATTATCCAACCAAAAGGCCTAAGCCCGTTGGTGGGGTTCTCATCTATATCTGATACCCATATGCCACTTGTTTTTCCTGATGTGGGGCTATTATTCCTACTAACATATAGCCCAAAAATCCTTCATTTTAAGAAGCTATTTAACAAAAGCGTCATTTTTAGCTCCTTTTTCCTAAGAGTGCAAGTAAAATATTTATGTTGTTGGAAGATTTTAAAATTTAATCATCTTTTCTCTACATTATAGAATTTCCTTTTGGATGGGAAATGGGCTGTATAAATTGTACCGCTTTTGTATACTATCTTTGCTCGAAAAGCTAGTAAAAACTCAAAGGTTTCTTGGTTCACCAGGAGATGGCCCCTAACAGGGATGAATGGGGAAAATTTTAAAATTAGTAACATAGTCCACCCAAATATGGATTAAAAGGATGTGTTGCTGGTGTTATTTTCATTATAAATCATGAACGGCCTGATTAGCAATTGGAAAGGAGAGAAAAGGTAGGAGAGTAAGAGAGGCAGTAAGGAAGTAGGAGGGAAATGAGGAAACCGAATCTACCTAATTAACTCACAACTTGTTTGTTTGACTCAATAGAAAGTAGGGAGATGTTGAGTTGGAGCTCATTCAGGCAATTGAGGAATAATGAAACATTGTATAAGTTGAGATGAGGTGTGCCGGGAGCATCCAGATAGAGATACAAACTTATAAGCTAGTATGTAGTTACCCGGCCCCTTATGCAAGTATCGGCACTATTATAAGGATGGCAACTATTGTTATTTCCAAGCGGCTGTAGGAGTTTCTCATCCTCCATGGTCATTGTTGCTACCCGTCAAGTCCCTCATTGAATTTGCTCTTGGCTTCCTCTGACTGATGTGATCTTCACTTGTCAGTTCAGTGCACATTGCTCGTGTATGACTTGACGGGAGTCACATTAGTGGATCATCTGTTGGATGTTATCGTCCATTTGTGGTACTATGATCCCAACAACTTAATAACCTTTAAACAATCGCAAACCATGCACATCAAGAATCTAATGAAGTAACAGCAATCCCAAACAGTCTGATCCAATTCCAATAGATGTCTCCTCTTACCAGAGCACACACTGCCAAAATGGACACTGCTTGAGGCTTGCTGCTGCTGCTTATCTAAAAATACAAAAAAAAAAAATAGTAGGCTTCATGAATTACAATATATATCTCGACATGATTAAAAACATTTGCTTAATATATCATTGTTTCCCCCAATCAGAGCAAAGCTCTGTTCAAATTTTGAAATTTAAAATAAAGCAGAGCTTCATAAAAAGTGTTAACGCTAAATGCGCCAGCGCTAAGAGTTAAAAACACTGACTAGCGTACCACGTGCAAAGCACGTGAGCGTTAGCGCCGAGAGCATCTCATTCTCGTAAAAGCTATCTGTGCCTATTTTATACCAGTTTAAGTTTTAACAGCGCACATGCATACATTAAGAGAAGAACAGGAATTAAAAGGGAGCACTTGGCGGTTAATGACAAAAAGCGGAAAACATTTAATTAAACATTTATTCTACACGAAATAGATCGCCAAATATGGGATCGAAAGTACAGGGATTTACAAACAAATAGATAAAATCATCTAGTTCTCTCTCTGTCTTTTCCACCATGTCAAAGCGACGATCCTCGCGAGGAGTAGCTACCCATCGGTTAGCATCGCATTCACCAGCGAAAGCAGAAATGACGGCCCGATGAGCCCGTATTTAGCTCAGCAACTGAACAGAGCAATCCCTCATAGCTTTGGTGATCAAATGCGCCTCTTGGAAACACTCGATCTTGTCTTCTGCGGCGCTGAGCATCGCCGAAGTCATCTCCGCCGGAGGAGGGGGATATCATCTAGCACGGACAAGAGGATCATCCGGAACCAGATAGAGCCGACGGGGAGAGGAGATCCTACATGAGTTAAGAGCTCGTGCAGTGCTGCATCACATTGGTCATCCGTTAAAGTAGGATTCACCAAGCGCGTAGCGAAATGAGAAACAGTGTCCTCAATAGGCACCTCCCACGGCTGCCGGCGAGCATGGGGACGGTTACAGGCCATAACTCTTCTTTAACAAGAATGATTCTCTAAAAAGGTAAGAGAGAAGTGAAGCACTGCTTCAGATTATAAATGAAGAACATTTAAGTCTAGGCACAGAAAATGCTGTGCATGATGGAACTTTTTCCAAGATCTGGGAAAGGGAAAGTGACTCAGAAGGAAGGTGGAAAGACACCTTCAGCGTGAAGCAACGCTTCATAACAGCGCCAGCGCTGAGAGTCAAAGACTAATGCAGCGCACCACGTGCAAAGCACGTGTGCGCTAGCGCCAAGTGCGCTGCACTCTAAGCAGCGCACCACGTGCAAAGCACGGGTGCGCTAGCGCTGGAACTAAAAGAGCTCCCCACCGTCAGATCAAAAATCCAATAAAGATGATAAATCATCAATTGATCAGAATAAAATTCTGTTAAGGAAATATTCCTCAAAATCTTTCCAAACAAAAGGATTGTGCTCTGTAAATCAGAGCATCGTTGGATCAATGATCCAAAGGTGATTAAAAATCACCAAAAATACAGAATAAATTCTGTATGGAAAAGATTTCCCAATCTTATTAAAAACAAGAAAATTGCCTTCTGTAAATCAGAAGCCCTTGGATCAAATGATCCAACGGTGGGGAAATCCCCAAATCTATTAGAGAAAAGATCTCTTTAACTGATTGAACTGATCAGCCTTCACTATAAAAAGGCCCCTAGACTTCAAGTCTCACAGGGAGGGACCCCCCACAAACTTTGAGAAAAAAAGAGCCAAGCCCTCGGTAGAAGAAGAGGATTTTCTTCAAGGTAAAAATAAACAGAGAGATGAAATCATCTCATATTAAAAAGAAGAACTCACTTCTTTCTCGAAGATCATAGATCTACAAGACTAAGCTCTTTCAAAAAGAGATCAAAGGACCTCATTATAAAACAAAAAGAACATAATTCTTCTCGAAGATCATAGATCTATAAGACTAAGGTCTTTTATACAAGGAGATCATGGACATCTCATTATAAAATAAAGGGGGAAATAAGTCAATTCTCTTAGGATCACAGATTCATAAAGACAAAGCCTTTCATCAAAATAAGATATTGAACATCTCCTGTAAAACTAATAACTTTGTTCTTAGCTCTATGAAACAAAGTCTCTTAAATGAGAAGTTAATTCTCAGCGCATAGCGCTGCACAAAAGAGCCTTAGCGCTCCATATTAAAAAGAAGCGCTTCAGCGCACCAGAACTAGCACGCAACGCTGCATAAAAGGGCCTTAGCGCTCCATATTAAAAAGAAGCGCTTCAGCGCACTAGAACTAGCGCACATCGCTGCATAAAAAAGCTTTAGCGCTCCATATTAAAAAGAAACATCTTAGCGCACCTGATCTGGCACTCAGCGCCAAGCGCACCATGTACTCCTCACGTGTGCACCATTAAACAAATAGCGCTTTGCGCTCATAAAAAGCGCAATACGCTCATAATCTGACGCCCAGCGCCAAGCGTACCACGTGCTCCTCACGTGTGCACTACTCAGCAAAAACGCAATGCGCTCTTTTGCGCCAAGTGCACCACGTGCTCCTCACCATAGTCACATAATTCGCGAATTATTCGCCGAATTCGCGAATAATTCGCGAATTTTTGATCAAACGAATTATTCGCCGAATTATTCGCCATTGCCGAACTGGCCGAATAATTCGCGAATAATTCGCGAATTATTCCCGAATTATGTGAAAAAACAGCGAATAATTCAAAAAACTGTAAATAATTCACAAAATCAAAACCTAGCGTTTTATATATTAATTTATTGCTCGAAATCCTTCCCGAACATTTCCCGAACACTTACCGAATCTTTCCCGAATACCTGCCGATTTTTTCCGAATAGTTCTCCGAATCCGAATTTTCGACCTCGCCGAATTATTCCCGAACGGCGAATTTGTGACTATGCTCCTCACGTGAGTTAAAAAGAACATAAATTGTTCTTTAATAAGCCCTAGAGCTATGATGAATGCCCAGCATTCAATAAAAGACAAAAATACTGTTAGAACCCAAATCAATGCTCAGCATTGTTAAGAGGGTCAAGCCCAAACAAATGTTCAGCAGCCTAAACAAATGTTCAATATTTTAAACCTAAATAGACTTAGCCCAAGATTGGCCATAAGTCCTTAATTCAGATTAAGCTGAGCTCATATGCTCATTAATCCTTTGATCTTAGTCCCAATTGGACTACAGATCTCCCAACCAAAATTGGTTCAAGAGTACATCTCTTCACTCCTCTGATATTTGCCGTTGTAATCCTTCAACGTCTTCAGAGAGATGACGGGTCCCAACAACCAGACATTTCATGGACTGTGGGGTCCTTAAACTCATGGACTATGATGTCCTTAACCTCGGACTGTGAGATCCCTTTAAACCCACGGACTATGATATCCTTAACCTCGGACTGTGAGGTCCTTTAAACCCACAGACCGTAATGTCCCTAAACTAATGGACCGTAATGTCCTTAAACTAATTGACCGCAATGTTCCTAAACTAAGCAATAGAGTCTAAATGCTCTTTTGTTGGATCTAAATGATCATGTTGAGTATATCTTAGTCTAAAAATTAGACTAACGTATTCTTAACAAACGTTTAAGTTGATCTTAGTCTCAAATGAGACTAACGTATCTTTAAACCCAACCCCAAACCCAAATCTAAGAAAATACGGATTTGGACTAATCCACGCCCTACGGGCGACAACATAAATTAGTCTCCGTATACAATCCACGGGCAACCAAAAACAAAACAAACGCACACGAAGTGACTATCTGGAAAAGGACAAAGTGGTTACCGCGACGCGGTAGCGCAATTAACTGCAGAGGCTTGCGCCTGCAGGGAAGAGCGTCCCCACAATCAAAAACCCAGAAATCTAACGAAGTCTGCTACATCGGCCGCATCCGTTTAAACCTTCGATACATGGTGCCATAAATCAACTTGGCATCTTCGGAGAGATAGACGGATAGCACCAAATGCATCTACCCCCAAATTCAGGCAAGACGAACCTACGCTGTCGCTTCTCTGTATTCGGAGAACAATCATGATTAACTTTTCTTCTAAAATCTAGGCGATCAAGAAAAGCACGGATCCAAGATGGAATGAAGAGATTCAGTTCATGTTTGAAGAGGCTCCGATAAATGAGAAGATTCACATCGAGCTTTTGAGCAAGAGAAAGGGTTTCAACTTTTTTCCTAAGGTCTGTATTATCAAATTTTTTTTATATTTTTGGTCATCAACTTGCTTCTAGTATTTCTCAACGTATACTTCTCCTGTAATATGTAATTAGTTTAGGAATCTTTGGGGCTTGTGGATGTCAACCTCACTGATGTTGTAAATAACGGTCGCATAAATGAAAGATATAATCTAATCAACTCTCAGAATGGAGCGATACACATTGAGATCAGATGGAGCACCGTTTGAAGGGTGAGTATTATATTCTGTAAAGAATTCTTTTATTGATGAATAATGAAAATTCTCGTGAAAAAGTAGACCTATACATGACCGAAACCATTCAACAAACATACTATACTTCCTACACAGCAACTTTGCGGATTGAATTGAGAATGTACATACCTAAGATGGTCATTATTGTAAATAATAGTAATGTGTAATATTCCTGGTACAAAAGACTCTAATCTGGTGTCTGGTTAGAGTTGTGAAGCCAATATTTCTTATAAATACAATACAAGTTAACGTTTTGGGCATATCATTTTTTTTTCTTTGCATGTTTCTCCTCTATTATTAATAAATTTGCATCTATCATTATCAGATAGTAACTTACTTAGTAATTCTACATATTTGTTACTGAGTTACTGTGCCTGAGTTATATTACATCCTGTAGTGGTATTTCTATTCAGTATCTTTCAGAATTTTATGATCTTTAAACTTAGTTGTTGGATTATCCTTTCACCATAAAAAAGGATAAGGATTTTGAAAGCAACAAATTAAGTACATGTAACTATAGAATTAACTGCCAACAAATGCCTTCATACACATGCAGCTAGAAGAAGAATATGTGAAGGAAGAGCTACCTGCCAAATATTACAAGACATGTTTATTTTTCGCTTATTTTTTGTTGTATTTTTCCTAGGGTAAATTTTATAAAGCCCCAACGAACTTTTAGGGATTTTGAGATAGAGGTACTTTGAAAATGTTATGAAGCCCTCTTGAGCTAACAATATTGTATGAAATGTTAGTTTTTTTCACAATTTAAGCCATGAGCGGATTAAATTATGCCGAAATGACATTGTACTAAATTATGCCGAAATGACATTGTACGTGGATTGAAAAGCCCAAAATAAACCGCATATGACATTTTTTAGGGGAAATATGCTTACAAAAATACCTTCGAGTGGGGATTTATGGTATTTTTTAAGTTCAATGGTGATGTCTCAAACCCTGAAAGTTCAATGGTGGTTTGTAAAATTCACCCTCTTTCCTAAATTTTTTAGGGAGAATTTTTGTTCATAGTTTGTTGCCTACCGATTATAATCATAAACGGCCTGGATTATGAATGTGGACCCAACCACTTCTCTTTGAAATGGATGTGCTTTATTACAATTTCAACATCGAGAAAGAAATTAATGGATTAGTCAAGCTTAGCCTAAATATACATGCATAGAAAGCCAATTCCAATAAAACTATCTTGTGTGGTGTGGGCAAGAACCAATTCATGGTCATTCTTTTGCCATCCAAAACCCAAGCAGGCACATTAGTTCATGGACTTTAAAGATTTCTTCTGCTCCAATACCATTCCAACTACTGCGCCTACTAATTTGACTAGTTTGATATCATGCAATTGTATGGAGAAGAAAAGATGAAGTTTGTATGTGGAGGCTCAAAAATTATGTCTGATTTGTGTTGAGAGAGAGGGCCATTTTTCTTTTCTTAGCTTGCCAGGCTTTATGAGGCAAGTCAACATAAAGTTTACAACCGCCACAGGCCTCTAGTTGCAAATTAATTAAAGGTGAGCCTTTATAAAGGAAGGGAGCCATCGTCCTTCTTTCTTCACGCCATGCCATGATGCCATAGCACTATTTCTAAAATGAAACCCCTGCATGTTGATACAAGCAAAATATATGGCAGATCAGTTTTGATGACAACTAGACATGCACATGCTGCACCATTACAAACATGAATGGTTTGTTCTGCTGTCGTGCGCCACTACTCGATTAACGTGTTACCCTAACGAATACCTGACTGGATATGCATATGGCCCTGCACCTATATTCCAACACATTCATTCGCTTTACTAATTATATCGCAGTAGTGCAATGATCCATAACAAAAGCGCATATATTCGTATTTGCTAGCGATATCATAACCTGCGGCGAGGCGAGGCAAGGCAAGGTAAGGCCAGCTGCTCTTTTAATTTCAGGGATAGCTAATGGAGAGTATCCCTCTTTAAAGCTACATAGTAATGGATTTCCATTTGAATTGTGCTCAGCTCTGCTCCTCATCATCATCTGAAATTAAAGATGGTGGTTTTCCTACGTACATCCACCAATTCAATTATTTATGGTTTATGATGAAGAAACTTATACTGCATTTCTAAGGTTCTTGGTGGGTGTATTAATTATTGCATTTATAAGCTATGATGATGAATGCCAGGAAGAAGTTACTTATAGGATCTGATGAGAGTATTAGCATATCTTAAGAGCGGCGGTAAGTACATTTCTGAATGGTTGTCCTAGTTCATGAAGTTATGTTACTTGTGTGTGTCGGGCGGCGGTAAGTACATTTCTGAATGGTTGTCCTAGTTCATGAAGTTATGTTACTTGTGTGTCTATATATATATATATATATATATATATGAGCGCACCACCGTCCATAATAATCACCATGTCCTAAACTATCGATACATCAGTTTTTCATGTCATTTGGATACTATTGCCCATGTATCCAGATCCAACGTTATCGATTAATTGTTCAGTTGTTGGAAATCCGTTAATTTGCAATCTTTCGATTCGAATTACATGTATGTTTATAACACGCCCTTAATTCATACTTTTTGGAGGCTTTTACCTTGTGTATAGCCCATGCTTAATTTTGCTTGTGAAACACCGTGGTATACTAATTAGCTGAGTCAACAACAAGGATTTGGTGTAATATGTTGTTAGCTATTTTACATGTTATAACCCCTTCCAGATTATATATGGTTCTAGATGATGAAAGAAGATGAAATTGAATATAATATCATCTAGAAAACATATATTCAAGATTTAATAAAGGAAAGGGGGGAAAGATGAATGACACGTAGAAGAAAATATATGAGACTGTATGTATACACAGTGGTATCCTTATGTTTATTACCTTCTAGTGCCAACGGATTTCTTAGAAGTATAAATTGCAAATCCTTTAAAAGGGAAAGAAGGCTTAAGAAGCAACTGCCTCAACCAAAACCACTAATGAAAGAAAGCAATCACAAAACTACTTCACAATAGTTAAATAAATGGA
Source organism: Agapanthus africanus (assembly GCA_030015575.1). Classification (NCBI taxonomy): domain Eukaryota; kingdom Viridiplantae; phylum Streptophyta; class Magnoliopsida; order Asparagales; family Amaryllidaceae; genus Agapanthus; species Agapanthus africanus. The sequence goes on along the minus strand of JASDDO010000006.1, from coordinate 1,593,180 downwards.
GGAAATACACGGTAGTGGAGGCCTGGAAGGCTTTTTATAATCTCTCTATCCTTATACACAAATAAACTAAAGACAGCCAAACTTTAGACGTGGATAACAACAAATTTCATCTTTAAGTGGCTCTGCTTGCTTGTAAGGCTAATCCAATGTTGTAAAACAAGTGTTCGTTCATTATTCGTTCGGGAGGTGTTTAGCGTTTAATCGGATTATTTGGTGATTAAACGTTTTATACAGATTTTACGGCCACATATATTTTATATTATTTTAATATAATTATTATATATAAAATTATGACAAATATATAGGATTATAGATATTGAAATTTGAAATATACCCGTGGCCTAAATAGCAAGGCGTCCAAACAAAATCGGAAGATCGTGGGTTCGAATCCCACCGGGTATGCATTCTTGTAAATGGAATTTTTTGAAATACAATATATAACGTTTGCTATGCAACAAAAAATAGCTCATACTAAAAGACAAATTACACCGCAATACAACATGAAACCCCTAAACATAAGCAAACACTTGAGCATACATGCTAAAGCCTAAAGCATAACACCAAAATAACATATAAACGTCTTATGCCACAAAACGCCTGTCACATAAACATAAGCAAACATAAGCAAACACAAAACGCTTACGGGTTACAAATAACTTCAAAATTAACAAAATATCAAACCGTATAAACACGGTTTAAAATTAGATAAACACCGTTTAATCACTGTTAAAATTGGATAAACACCGTTTAATTATTGTTTAAACCGTATAATCACCGTGTAAATGTTTTGACTACACAATTGACCGTTTAATTACTTTACCTTTCGTTTTGTCACCGTTTACGTTTAAACGGCTGTTTTTTAACACTGGACTAATCATTGCCCACTCTAAACAGGAAATCACATTGAAGCCATGTAACCTAAAGCCTGAAGGGGACTGCCAATTGTTAGTGAATGGAATACTTATTCAAAGAGAGGAATAGTTTAGGTTTATAGTGTTAGATCGCTTTTTTAAAATGGAAATCTGCACAGCATAAGATTTAATCAGTGATTCTGTCTGATGGGTGATTTAAGTTCACATACAAAATACAACCAATCGAGTTAGGTTTAGCTTATATACATTTCTACGAATGGTCAATCGACTCTATCATCAAAAGAATTAAAGAGATACACAAAGCACTGAGATGGAACAGAAGCATTGCTGACCAAAGAAGCAGACTTTCCTTTCAATTGGCCGAAGGGATTAACATGTAGAAATCAGTAATTTAAAATTACCTCTTCCTATTAAGCCAACATGTGACTGGTCATCAAAGAAACCAAAAGCGCAATATCACAGCAGGCACAAAAGGAAGAAAAAATGGGGATCTTTGAATAAAATAAAAGACACCACCATCTGGTCTAAGCTCATGATTTGAAACCACAGCTGGAAAAGCGAAATTGCTTGTAAAAACCTTGTGAATTCCTACTATTTACATGGAAAGCAGTCATCTTATAAAAGATAAGAAGACAATAAATATTCCCTCACAACAGTAATTCCTTCAAACCTACCCAAAAGGTCAGCATGCAACGTTTCCCAAAATAGCATATTCATAGATGTAAAATAAAAAGTATACTTCAGATTTAGATATTAACATAAAAAGGGAATTCAAATTCTGATAATAACATGCCAAGATACTAAAATAACGTGAGATTTGTTAAAATAGCAAAATAAAACCCAATGAGCAAGTAATAAGAAAAGAAATATGCGGTCTTCAATGATTCTCTCCAAATTTTACCTTAAACACTTAATTTTCCTCATAGTTTCAAATGATAATTATACAGACATAACCTGAAAATTACCTTTAGATTATGAAAGGACACAAATTCTCGGAATATTCTACCAGATTCACCAAATAGATAACAGAAAACCCAAAAAATATCCCTTCTATTTAAGCGGTAGATCGTTTGATAGTGTATGATATTGATAATATCAAGGGGGAAATAGAGACATCAAAATTCTCAAAATACAACCATATACAAAAAATAAAAACCTACACAGACATAGCCCTAAAAATCCCTCTAATGTAGAGGGATACTCAGATGCAGCAAAACAAAAAATCATAAATTGCAACAGAAAATAAAGAAATACTAATTAAGCAGAAAAATCGAACCTTGGAGGATCTGCTTCCAGATTTGGAGATCCTGAGCCCAGGCGCAGTCGGATTCGGAGCAATCGGCGGCAATGCCCGATAGTCCAAACCCAAACTCGCCGGTGAACTCGCCGTCGCCGTCGTATCCGCGTCCGAGAACCTCCTACTATTCTCATCGCCGTCGTCATCCGACGTCCTCAGAGCGGTAACGCACAGGTTGAGCCCTAGGGCCGTCCTCGCCTTCCTCCACGTGCTCCCCATGCTCGATGATCTTATTGGATCTAAGAGAGGTGAAAGATATCGACTTGCTGGAGCTCCGATTTTAAGATCTAGGGTTTCTTTTTTCGATTTTGGGATCTCAAAGCTTTCGAACTTTTTCTTTTGTGTTGAGAGAAACGGGAGAGAGAGACAGAGAGATTCAAGCGATAAAACACCCTGATGCTGATGCTGATGCTGATGCTGAGTCGTGGGAAGGTCCCAATCGGGCCGCCATTTGAGAGAGGGGGAGAGAGAGAGAGAGAGATTTACTCTTTGTGGTTTTGACGTTGTGATATATAAGCAACCACCGGAATACCTGAATTGTCCTTGTGACTGGTATTTAATTACGCAATTGCAGAGGTGTCAGACCAGCGATTCGGGTCATCTATGGCCGGAATATCACAGGCAGTGGGCACAAAGGCAAAAAACTCTCTATACAGAATACATCTCTTGGAAGCTCTTGGAAGGATTTGAGATTCATGCAAATCTTTTTTGCACTCTTTTTCGCACAAATCTCAAATCACATCCCTTGTAGAGAAGTTTTTTCTGATACAACAGGCACAGATAAAAATGCTCAAATTTAAACAGGTGTTAATTTTCTTGTCCATCACCTGACTAATTTTCAGGTGGATGGATGTGCAAGTAAGCCATGTATAGGTAAACGGGCATCTATGCACATGTTAACAATTAATTTAGAGTGTTATAAAATTACTTTTGCATTTTAGGTTGCGCTTGGTACATGGAATGGAAGACTACCAGGAATCCTCACATTTCGGGAATGTGATGAATAGTGGTATACTTTAATCATTTCCGGTAATTTATGTATGAGCAACCGTCGACTGACGGCAAGCCAGTGGATGGCAGCGGCGAACGGCCAATCAACGGCGAGCCGAGCGGTGGGCCGTCGGCGGATGACCAATGGAAAATATCAAAGGCAAGCTCGCGGCAGGGGCGGTCGGCCGACAACGAACATCTGATCGGCGACAGGTGTTGGATATGTATGCCCTAGAGGCCATTATTGTATATGTATACATGTGGATCCTTCGACATATATATGTACAGGATAGTCTTGCTCGATATGATGGTTTGTTATCTGGTTTGTCTTTATCTTAACATGTGCGTATATTTTACTTGCTATTACATATCATTTATACATGTTGATAAAGCTTGTAGGATCATTGCTAGACTACCTGCGTTGTAATGGCGATCATACTTGTGGGAGCTGGGTAGTCGGTACGCACATCCTTATATTGTCCCTAGTCGTGGAAGTATCGAGACCGGGAATCGATATTCCGGAGTATACTAGAGTATACGTTTCTAGACCCCGACGAGGGGCGGTGGTACGGTCCCGCAACCATTGGTCTTTAGCACCTAAGACCGTATACAGATGCTCACTAGGAGTGAGTACACCGGACGGACTCGCAGAGAACTTTCAGATGGTACTATACCTATCGTCAGATGGAAGTTCTCAGGTGACATGAGTACAAGTTAGTCTTTAGACCTGAGATCGTCATTTGTCTCGTATGAGTTCCCACTGTGGTTTGATCACTACCCTACCAGGGCTCTACCGAGTCGTGCAAACAGGTTTTGGTTGGGTACAGTCTCGAGCCATATGGAGGCAGTGAGCAATTATTGGGGATTCGTCTCTCCCGGTATAGAGAGTCGATATCGCGCTGTGTTCGATTGGTCAGGACCATGAGACCTTGGCCAAGGCAGTTGGGATTTACTGATAGGCTGACCAGTAGTTTCCCGGATTGGTCTTGAACCGCATCAACACGAATTATCGGGTTATTAGAGTCTGACGTTTACCACCCTCTAGACCTGGTATGCGATACTCTCAGACGAAGAGACCGGACTGTACGGAGATTATCACGGATAGGCTCAGTAGGGATCCGGATGAGTTTGCTCGTCGGCCTTCCTTTTCGACAGGTACCCGGGTAGCCGTTACGTACAGCTAGTGCCGCTGACGTGCTTGTGTTTATGGATTTATTCGGTAACTCACTACTGACGTATTATCGAGTCTTTAGAGTCCCACACAAAGGGTTTCCCTGGTTCGGGCGAAATGATATAGTAGCTGTATTGGATACGTGCAGGGTTCCGATCAATTAATGTACTTTGTATCTGGACTCTCCATCGGACAGTTGGTGATACTAGCTGGCTCAGGTTTGAGCCGGATTATTAAATCAGGTATTGATTTGATAATTTACATATATGTATTTCAATATGTATATTCTAGTATTGCGTTCTTCGTATTATTCTATCTCTTTGGGCATTCGTATTTTTTCCGAATGCGGGTATGTATATACAGTAGACTGCAATCTGCATTTTGTTACGGATAACATTCTGGAAGGTCCTTTTCCATTTATTCTTTAAATAGAAATGAGGTGTAAATTGAAGGAGAGGGAGGTATGGTGAGAGCCATGGCTTCAATAGTTGACAAACGAATTATTTATTCATTTATGGCAACTATTGAAACATGGTTGATATTTTTAATTGATGGAAATTGTTTTACAAAACTGTTCCCATCTATTTTCTCTCACATGCTTGCTCATTATTTTTGCATCTCACCATTTTGCTTCACCTCCTTCTCCTCCTCTTGAGTTCCTCCGCCTTCATCATCTTCCTCCTCTCTACACTCTTATGTGTTGAGAAACAAGAGGTAGGCAAGATAGAGATAGTAGAACAGTTAGAATTTCACACTACATCCTAGAGATCTTGGATTAGCATCCCAAGTTCTCTAGTTGCTCCTTTTGTTACTTAGTAAGGAGTTAGAGCCATGGATCACATCTCTCGGGTGAATCATCTTCGACGGAGGAGGACCAAAGAGCAAGCTCGATCCCGGAATACCGATGGAGCGAGCAAAGGAGATCAAGCGTCATCATAGAGGCCACTTGGAGCGAACGATGAGGAAAGTAGACCGAAGGACTTGGATCGTTTAGTGAGACTTCTTTTCATAGTAGTAAGCTCTCTTTGTTTAGCTAGTTAGGTTTATGGAAAGATCCGTTTTAATTGGGTTATTCTAGCGCCGTTTTGAAAGTCCTAGAAAAAAAATTGTTCCGCAAACCGCCACGGATGATGCCTAGGGCATTAAGGTAACCCAACAACAGGACGGTCGGTGCACGGTCTGTCACATCCCGCTTCCCAGAGTGCGCTAAGATTGGCACGTGACAGAGCCAACCATATTATCCGTGGCTAGGAAATATCCCTCCACAGTCATATTACGGCTGTCCATAAGACATCAAGAACAAGAAATATATAATGCTATCTAATACATGTCTATCTGCCAGAATAAACGAGTCAAGAAATATATATGTGGAAGCAATAAAATCCAAATAACAATAACATATGGAAAATTCGTCCCAAATACGGGCTCACATCAGGAAATAAACCGCGGAAAGAAAACTAAGCTAAACTAGACACTAACAAGATCCTCACTGCTTGGCCTGTCGGCTAAAATACTCCTGGTCAGCCTGCGACAAAGATAGAGGAACTGGGCCATGCAAAACTCAGACGTCAATGCGTCATAATATCGACAATAATAAATAAACAGGACACACAAGATATGCATGCATGAATATAAACAGTAAAATGAATATAATAAGTAACTCGGATATGAACAGTGAGGTGTAAAAGTGTACGCGAAGTGCGGTGAGTAATCTAAACTGTACTACTAGGTTAGCTATTCTAAATTTTGGGAAATCAATTTAATAGAATCGTCGATGTAACTCAATAGTATCTCGTGCATGCCCGGGACCACGGTCCAGATTCTTGGGCTGAAATCCAAGACGTGCCGCTAAGCACTAAACAGGAAACATATACAGATGAATGATGTCAGCAGCAGCATCCCGGGACTGGCCTAGGCCCTAAAACTGATCAATATAAGTATCGAACTGTCGAGTTACAAGTCAGGTTTCATCATTGATTTCCCCTTACCCCCAAGGTTATGTATTCAAGTCGGGTATTAATAAATCTGGAGCTAATGCCAGCATAGGATCAAGCAGGTATAGGTTTTGTCTAAATAGACAACAGGATATGTCCGTCGGTGTTCACCGCCGAAAGACGCGACCGGGACGTTGGGACATCCGGCCTGAATTTCGAGGGCAGATGCTATTTGGTGCTATCCGTCCACCTCTCCGAAGATGCCAAGTTGATTTATGACACCATGTATCGAAGGTTTACACGAATGCGGCCGTTGTAGCAGATTTCGTCAGATTCCCCCTCGTTGAGGGGTTTTTGATTATGGGGACGCTTTTCCCTACAGGCGCAAACCCCTGCAGTTAATTACGCTACCGCATCGCAGTAACCACTTTCTCCTGCTCCAGATCGTTACTTCGTGTCGTGTGTGTTTGTTTTGTTTTTGGTTGCCCGTGGATTGTATACGGAGACTAATTTATGTTGTTGCCCGTAGGGCGTTAATTAGTCCAAATCCGTATTTTCTTAGATTTGGGTTTGGGTTGGGTTTAAAGATCATTAATCTCATTTGAGACTAAGATCAACTTAAAAGTTTGTTAAGGATGCGTTAGTCTAATTTTAGACTTAGATCAACTTAACCATTTGTTAAGAATACGTTAGTCTAATTTTAGACTAAGATTTACTTAACAGGATCATTTAGATCCAACAAAAGAGCATTTGGGCTCTTTGCGATCTAGAAGTTTAAGGACATCATAGTCCATGGAATTTAAAAACATCATAGTCTAGTTTAGAGACGTCATAGTCTGTAAAGTTTAAGGACGTCATAATGAGTTTAAGGACCCCACAGTCCGTAAAGTTTAAGGACATCATAGTCCATGAGTTTAAGGACCCCACAGTCCATGGAATGTCTGGTTGTCAGGACCCGTCACCTCTCTGAAGACGTTGAAGGATTACAACGACACATATCAGAGAAGAGAAAAGATGTACCGTTGAACCAATATTGGTTGGGAGATCTGTAGTCCAATTTGGGACTAAGATCAAAGATTTGTGAGCATATGGGCTCAATTGATCTGAAGTAGGGATTTGTGGCCAACTTGGGCTCGGCCCATTCAGTTAAAATGCTGAGCACTGGTTTGGTTTCCGACAATTGTTTTTGTCTTTTATTGAGTGATAAGCACTCATTATAGCTCTGGGGCTTTTATTTAAAGAACACTTTATGTTCTCTTAACGCACACGTCAGGAGCGCATGGCGCGTTTGGCGCTGTGCGCCAGCCAATGAGCACAGAGCGGTTCTGTTAAGTAGCGCACACGTGAGGAGCACGTGGCGCTCCAGTCAATGAGCGCAGAGCGCTTCTGTTTAAGTAGAGCACACGTGAGGAGCACGTGACGCGCTTAGCCCTGAGCACCAGTCAATGAACGCAGAGCGCTTCTGTTAAGTAGCGCACACGTGAGGAGCACGTGGCGCGCTTGGCAGTGAGCGCCAGTCAATGAACGCAGAGTGCTTCTGTTAAGTAGCGCACACGTGAGGAGCACGTGACGCGCTTGGCGCTGAGAGCCAGTAAATGAGCGCAAAGTGCTTCTTGTGAAATAGCGCACACGTGAGGAGTACGTGGCGCGCTTGGCGCTGTGCGCCAGACCATGAGCGCAGAGCGCTTCTTGTGAAATTTGGAGCGCTAAGGTTCTTTTTAAGCAACTCTGCTCTCTGAGAATTAAATTCTCTCTTATAAGAAACTTTGTCTCGTGGATCTAAGAACAAAGTTCTTATTTTACAAGAGATATTTCAATCTCTTATGTTTTTGGCGAAAGGTTTTGCCTTTATGGATCTGTGATCTTAAGAGAATCGAATTATTCTCCCCCTTTTTATAATGAGATGTTATGATCTCTTTGTGAAAGACACTTTGTCTTAAAGATTTATGATCTGGAAAAAGAATTAAGCTCTTTTTCTAGTGAGATACTTTGATCTCTTTATTTTACCTTGAAGAAATTCTTCTTCTGCTAAGAGCTTGCTCTTCTCTCTGAACTTTCTCAAAGTTTATTGGGGGGTTCCTATGTATTAGACTTGAAGTCTTAGGGCCTTTATATAGGGTAGGCTGATTTATTGAATCAGTTGAAGAGATCTTTTCTCTAATTGATTTGGGGATTTTCCCACCGTTGGATTTTTGATCCAAGGGCTTCTGTTTTACAGAAGGCAATCTTCTTATTTTTAACAAGATTGGGAAATCTTTTCCCATACAGAATTTATTCTGTAATTTGGTGATTTTTAATCACCATCGGATCATTGATCCAACGGTGCTCTGATTTTCAGAGCATAATCTTTCCTATTTGGAAAGATTCTGAGAAATGTTTCCTTAACAGAATTTTATTCTGGTCGATTGATGATTTTCAATCATATTCGTTGGATCTTTGATCCAAGAGCCGAGAATATTTTGTTCTATTTCCAGCGCTCATGTTGTCACGACGCGAAAGTACGGAACGTGACCGGCACTTAGATTACGAAGCGTCTAGAGGCGCAACGTAACCTAAGTAAGCCGAAACCCAGAAATCTAAACCATAAAAAGAAGAAGAAGTAAAAGAAGACATGAAGAAAACAAGTTTAAGAGCATCAGCAAATTTTCCCAAAAATTTCGGCAGAGTCTCCTCTGTAAAAACTGGCCCCAAACGGGTACAACAAGTATAATATACACAAACAATAAAAAGCATCCCCAAACGGGAGCTAGCTCTACGCCAAAAGGCGGAAACAACCACACCAATACACAATAGTATACAACGCCAAAGGGCGAGGCTCAAAATTCAAAAGAAAACAAAATTCACGAGATATCATAATAATACAAGCGCGACTCTAAGGTCGAAACAAATAAATGGTCCAGTAAACTATCAAGTAATACAAGTTTGGTTGATGGAGCTTACTAGATACAATGAAATAATAAAAATACAACGGCGGTCCAGATATAAATGAACCAACCTACCGTGCAAATCACCCTGAATGAAATGTTATGCCAGCAACTGCCAAGGAACCCTGTGCATCAAACCTGTAATAAAATTTGGCACAACGGGGGTGAGTTGCCAACTCGTGAGTAGAAGACATCTGCGAAAAGAAATCGAATGCACGACGCTGTCCTAGGTCATAATAATATACTAATATACTACTAGTCATCAAGTAAGGACATAATAATAAGCTATGTGTAAGTGCAAATGCTCCGTGCTCGTGTCAGTGCCTCATATAGTACTATGTCATATGAATGAGTATGTATGCACCATGAATGTAAAAAAAACCAATCCTGAAATCTAGATATAACTGTATAAGAAATCTTTAGCATTTATCATAGTAAAATGTGTACAGAAATCTGAAATATCAACAATGAAATCTATGGAAATCCGTGTCAAGTATTGACACAAAACATGTAAATCTCAAGTCTCAATCCCTCATAATCTCAATATCTCATAGTCTCAATATCTCGGGCTCCGTCAGTCCGGATCGGCCCATATCATCAAATCTCACGACAACGGTCGGTATCCTCCGGATATCCGCCGCGCCAGACATCACCAGTAGGTAGCCTTCCCCTGCCAGGCTCATCGTCTAAAACTCGATCTTCTTGCCCCGGGATACCATACCGGGCCCACCATGTACCCGAGACGGTTCATCCACTCCTCGAATCGGGTCTCGAAATCCAACAAAAAACATGAAATCTCATGGTGGACGACACATACATCACGAGGTAACCGCATCTTATATTTTTAGAAAGAAAGGAGGAGAGAGAGAGAAGTTTTTATATATTCTTGCGGTTTTCCCCAAAATCCAGAAATCTCATAGAAATCCAAAATCCCAAAATCATGAGTAAGTATATGATAAGTGCCGGCATATGCCCCATAATACTGCATGATAACATGAAAATGTGAATGCATGAAATGTCTAAGTAATAAATGACATGTCTATACTAATACCAGAGAGTAATCACAATATTATACCGATCTAGCTGTTTACTGATTCTATCAATAAAAGATAATATGATCTAAAGTGTACGTGACATAGCAATTACCGATGGTGATGTGTGTGAGCCGGCAAATAAGTGTGCGTGGAATATGTGCATCATCCGTAATGGTGCTGGTGTCCTAACAGGCAAAGTTTATACTGATTATAGAAACATATGTATGAACATACAACATTATGATTACAGTATGAATGTAAAGACATATGTGCAATAACAACTCATTTGATATACAAGTATAACTACAACTATATGTCTCGAGCCTAACTAGTATCCATCTAACCTCCTAAAGAACTAAACCTAAGAACTAGTCGATAAGAAATAAGAGTACACCTAAAGTCTGAGTCCATATCTCTAATAGTCGGCGATCCATCCTCAATAGCGTCACGTACGTAGTACGATTTCCTCGAAACAAGAGTGCGGATCAATCATCACATCTATGCCTCGTACGATAAAATCCATCGTACGGCATCCCAATATCGGGGTACGGGTCAAGTATCACCTACGAGTCTCATCATTCGTATAATATCATCATCAACACATGTCATGATCAAGGTGTTATACTGTAATCGCATACATCAATCATATATCATTATCAGCATAAATATACATCGTTAATTTATCCTCAGAAATGTCATGTCACATATATCATATCTTGATCAAGTCACATATGTCAAGTCGTGATTAAGTCACGCCTATAAGATATCGAAATCAAGTTACACCTTTATGATATCGCAATCAAGTTACATCTATATGATGTCGTAATCAAGTCACACATATAACATATCAAAATATCAATCACATGTTACGGTCCAGGTGCTATTTTAGAGTCCCATGTACTTCTATATCATCACCACCCTTTATTATCTATGTATACCTATTCATTATATCATTTTCTAATGATCCGCTAACATCATAATACGACCGTATAGTCAAGAATCACGGCATCAAGCCCAGCTATACTGTTTCATTCCCGTATATCATATCACATCATTGTATCCCATATACGTGTTGTGTGTGTGTGTGTATATATATATATATACACCAATACCTAGTCTTATATATATATACACATACACGTATACACCACGTTGAGTTTCAGTGTGTGCGTGTGTGTGTATCTACCTGAAACCTACGAATCTCTTCCAAGATATTCATCATCTGGTATGGTCTTCCTAAATCAGTCTAGTCCAGCCTAGGGTCATTATTAGGGTCCTACTCATTAAGAATTTAGGGTCACCTCTGGCTTCCTAATGTCAATAAGTGCTATTCCTATTCTATGATTGCGGGGGTGCTAAACGCCATCCACCCGACTTCCCCCGTAGATATACATCTACTCACCTGGTCCTTGTCTGCCGATGACGGTGTCGCCATCCTCTTCTTCATCGTCCGCAGTCCACGTGAGGGGTACCTATATCCAAACACATATAATATCGTAAAGTGAATCACAGACAAAACCAAAACGATGCACGAAACGCGCATGGGTTAAAACCTATGTCCCGCTCATGCAAAAGACTAAATATGACTCGATATCGGCGTACAAACGCCAATTGATCGAGATAAATATCAACAAACAACTCATAGTTTTAAAACTCATTACTTATAATATAAAACTTGGTTTAAATCATCGGAACCCTAAAAATCGATCAAATCGTCCGATTTCGTAAAACCCCAAAACGCCAATTTACCGTTTTACTTCAAAGCTTACTGTTTAAACGAAACTAATGGTCATGATACTCATTAATTAGCATAACTAGATTATACAAACCACTACTATATTTTTATTACACAAATTTGTATTAATTTGAAATTTCTAGTTTGCAACCTTTAGCAATTTTCAACATCTTACAAGCAAAATGTCACAATATCACATTTAAAATGGATTTTGCATGAATTAATACAATAAACTACAATTCATTGTTGATAATGATATAATGAAACCATAAATTATATTTTAAATTTCATTTATTTAAGAATTTCCAAAAACTAGTTAGCAAAAATGACATTTTTATTAGTATTTTCAATTATTAAAAGAAACTAGTGACCAAACTAAGTTTTTCATTCCATAAACAAGTCAATATTCTCATTAACACAATAATCTAATGTTACAAACATTAATTGGAATTTATCTCACCAATATATATATAATATAGAAATCTAGTTTGCAAAATTGTTTAAATTAAACAATTTTGGATCAACAATTTACAATATATCAACCATGCATGATTTTCCATTTCTAAAAGTGTCAAACTAGTTATTATAACCCTAATTAATTAATAAAAATCATAACTTGATTTTATAACCCTAACTTGAATTTTTAAAACTTGGAAATAGAATTAATTTCTTAAATCTAAACATGCTTAAATGAAATATCTACTAACAATAAATCAAAAGAATAAAATTTATACCTTCACACAAGAATTCCAAACATGAAAATAAGCCTCCAAATGAATGCTTTCCAACTCCAAAATCCATGTAAAAATGAGCAAAGAATAAAGGGTAGGAAATAAATAAGATTTTGTGGATTTTTGTAGGATTTTTGATGATTTTTGGAGGTAAATTAAATTTTGAAGATGGGGGGCTGCTATGGGGGGTTGAGGCCGGCCACACCATGGAGGAGGGAGAGGAGAGTGAGAAAAATGAAGAAAAGTGTAGAAACTTCACCCAAAATATCAACTCTTTATATCTTTTCATGATTTTATTTAATTCTTTCATTTCTTTTCTAAACAACTCAAGAAAAATCTAGAAACATGGTTAAAATTTGCAACTAAATTTTGCATGATAAACACTAAATTCTAATATGCAATGGTTCATTTTTACAAATTAAACCCCTTCAAATTTGAAATTTACACTAATTTAGTGCATAAATAAAGCTTGTGTAAATATTTAAAATAATTAATTTAGGAAAAATATTTAATTAAACTAAAAATTTATAAGTGACTAAATAAACACCATTTACTAGTAATAACATAATTAAAATAGGTATTTTTAAATTTATAGTGAAAAATAATTACGGTTTTGTTTTACGAAAAATACGTTTTACTTTACCGAAAATCATAAAATTCACTTAAACGATTTTATTTATTTAATTATTTATTTAATTATTTTTAAAACGTTACACACGTGTTTTGCATGTGGGGCGTTGCTTAGAGTGCAGCGCTCTTAGCCCTAGCGCTCACGTGCTTTGCACGTGGTGCGCTGCTTAGAGTGCAGCGCTCTTAGCGCTAGCGCTCACGTGCTTTGCACGTGGTGCGCTGCTTCATTTCAAAGTTTAAAATTTGAACAGAGATTTGCTCTGATTGGAGAAACAGTCGGGACAACAAGTCAGGGTTGTGGCATTAGTAACAAGGTCAGGTATCAAGTCAATCAGTGGTGTATCAGGTCATATCAGGTAGTGCATATGTATCATACGGATGCTTAAAAGTAAAACTGTAGCAAGTATCGAAACACGGTAAAAGCACGGATGCACGAATAGTAATCAGTAATAATATATAACGAGTCCATGAGTCGTATGATGCATACTAGCAAGCATGGTATATGAATCTAGCAGTAACATGAAGCAATAAGGTTCCGGTATGCAACTAAATATGTAATATACAGTACGGATATGAACAGGTGTCGTAAAAATGGTAAACTATAACAGGGATGCACAATGTAATAAACATGCGATATTTTTATTCATATGGATGTAAAATATATATTATAGCATATAGCAAGATAAACTTGCTTGATCGGATCTCACGACGGGGTGCGTACGCCACGCCCGACGTCGGTAAACGTCGCAATGCACACGCGCATGTACAGAACAGAACCAGGCAAAGTAAGAAGGTGACCACACTGGCTGGGGACATTCACTGGGTCGCCCGGATTGGCGGCGGCGGCACGGCGGCGGCGATGACCTGAAAATACAAGATCAAGAAAAAGAAAGAAGAAAGAAGAAAGAAGAAGAAGGAGGAGAAGAAGGGGCTGGTGCTCTAGGATTTGGGATAGAGGCGAGGACAGATAGGGTGACGACGAGTCGTGGGTCTCCAGCGATGGGGTTTTCCGGCTAGGCAGTGGGTATCGGGGTTCTTGATCGTCGGGGATCGGGGTGTGCAAGGTTCTTGCAGGGGAAAGGAAGTGGTGTTGGGTTGGAGAGAGGGGAAAGAAGAGGAAGGAGGGGTGAGGATGATGATGAGGGTCACCTGTGGTGAAGGCGACGGCAACAACGACAGAGGAGATGGGTAAGGCGATCGTGGTATGGGTTTCTGGGTTTGCAGCGGGGAAGGAGAAGAGAGAGGTGAGCGAGGAGAGGGAGGACGGCGGGGAGGTGGTCAAGGAGACGGCGACGGTGGAGGAGGGCCGGCGGTGATGAGGGAAACGATGGGTTCACGCGGGTTGTGCGGTCAGGGAAAGAAGGGGAGGAGAGAGGAGGTGCAGGCGAAGGTGGAAGTAAGAAGAAGGAGGAGGTGCTGACGATGACGGTGATGGTGGTGGCGACGGTGAGTGTAGGCTAGGGTTCTCGCGAGGCAGGGAAAGTGAGAGGCGAGGAAGAGAGAGACCGTGGGTTTGAAAAATTATTACGTTTAAGAATATATATAGTGGAGGAGAGAGAGACAGTAGAGATTTGAGAGGGAGATAGGATAGAGAGAGTGTGAGAGGCTGTGAGGTTTAGTTAGGATTAGAAAAAAATATTTTAAAATAATTTTTAGTTATAAAAAATTATATATATAGGTGTATAACAGTGAAGAATATTTGATGAATATTATATATATATATATATATATATATATATTTGAGATTTCTGGCTAAAACAAAAATAGTCCAAAACACGCCTGAGTCGGGTCTAAAATTACGGTTTGAAAATACGGATAATATACGTGTCAACAAAACCCAAAATCGATATCCGGTTAACAAAAATGCATACCCCCAAGAACGGATACACGTAGCGATCTAAACAAGTCCGTTTCACTAAACGGAACGAGAACAAGATGTACGGATGCCACCACAGGGTTAGGGGTATGATGTAGGCCATGATGGATATTTTTAAAATATATTATTTGATTATATTTGTATTATAAAAAAAATGTAGATGCCAGATATAATGCAGGTTTACATGACAACGACATGAAAGTGCATGGATCCTCATAACTGATCTGGATGAATCATAAACAGAAATCAAAATGAGTTTCCCAGCATGCGGGTTGGGTCGGATGCAAACACAGATACCAATTACACTATTCGCACTCATAACAACAATAAATCAAGAAATGGCCTATATAAATTAATCAACCAAGTCATGGTGTAATGAACTAGGGTGTTACATGGTAACGACATATCTAATGTTATGTGGTAATTTAGGATATACACCTTTTTGGGAGATAGTATTCCTATGAAATGTGGCCATTTGATTACCATGTTAATTCTATTTTCTCATGAATGTTTTTTACACCTAAACAAGCGTGGTAATATTGCATGTTAATTTAGAATTACATTCTGTCAAACACATCCTTGAAAGAAAAATGACCATGAGTATACCTCGGTTGATCATAACACTTTCTCTTTTTGGGAGTGTGCGAGGATTGATCCTCAGGAGGGGAATCACTCAACAATTTAACATGTTGGGCACAAATCCACAGGTTAAACATGTAACCGTTCATTATTAACAATTCTGCATAATTGTCATGAATCATCTCTGTGGTCCACAGGAGATAGTTTGGACATTTTAGCAAAATGTGTGAATTTTTGTAAGGGCAGTTCAAGAAAGATGCAAGACTGCAATTGGAGCCGTAAAGGGCGAAGTGGAATATGAAAAAGCGGACACGAGATTTCAACTAATGATTTAGAGAGAAATAAACAAATCTCACCTCCAATATATGCTCACTCTATATTTGCATCCTCCACTCCTTTTTAGATGTAGAACCTTTTTCTTAAATCAACATTGAAAAAATTATTAACTATAACCAACATTATACCAAGGCTGACGCGACCTGGAACACGCCGAGATGTTACCTTCCGTTGATCTGCTGATGGCGGCGACGGACGGCTGAGATTGGATTTGGAGGCAGACTCCTGAAGCGTGCGGATCTCAATGGGATTGAGGTTGTTTGGGCCGAGCTACCTGCAAAGAAGTCCCGGGATGGTTGTACCACCGAAGACCCTCCGATGGTCAAGTTAGAGAGGAAATCCGAGCAGAGTAACGGCTTAGTGGAGTCAAAATGGCTTACTTGAACCATCTGAAGAAGGGATTTATATAGCGGTGGCAGCAGGCAGGGCAGACGCGCGAATCACGCCGGCCGTTACGCTCCCGACGTCACACCCGCGTGATGAGCGGGATCTCTCATTAATGGCGAGATAGGCTTGTTAATGTGGGGATAGTGATGGCGTGGAACGTGGGATGTGGCCGGCGGACATCTCGCGCATAGCGAGATTCGCGGGATGGCGGTTGCGCCTGTGAGCGGTGCCGTTGGTCGGTCGATGAGACCGAGGAAGATGACCTCGGCGGGAGAGCTCACGGATGAGCGGGAGAGCCGAGGTATCTTGGTTCTGCGGTAGCCCGGAGACGAGCAGGGAGGCCGAGGAGGCCAATTGTGCTGGGGGCTCGGAGGTGAGCCAGTGTTTGTTTGTAGGACGGGCATAGGAGCGGCCTGGTCGGCCACTGTAGGTCCTTTCTTATGAGCTTTGGGACGCGTCATCTGCCACGTGTCATGATCTCGGAGATCACTGATATCGAGCACATCATTAGCCCCCCACTCTCATCCCGACCAGCTGACGGGTCGGGTTCAGAGTGGTTTGCCGAGTCACCCGAGGTGAGCTCCTTTTCGAAGATATCGTCGGGCGTGTCCCCGGGCAATCTGTTGTGTTTTCTGGGTGACGCTAGCGAATCAGGGGTGAGATCTTCGCATTAAAGAGGGTGCGCCGGATCGGGCGTACGTCCACTGAAGCGACAGCCTACGTGTCGGGTGCTGGTTGGCTGACGCAACGGGCCGCAAACTTCTGGCGTTTGATGGGACATGGCCAATACACGTGCAACAGGTGGAGCGATTGTGGCCGTCGAATGCGCTGAACCGTTTCGGCGGGAGATGACTGTCGCCGTAGGATGTGTACGCTGGCAGCAATAAATAGAGGTGGGGTTCGCTCCAGGGCCTATATCTCTTCATATTTTCCTCGTTCTTGATCTTTTAAGCTCGGCGCTCTCCTCTTTAGGTCAGATCTTTGCGTTTTCCCTCCCGAGGACTTCTCTCCATCAGGTTAGATGTCTTCTTTTGAGGAGTCTGTAGATGTCGTTGGGGTAGATTCTAGGGATTCTTCCAATGAGTCGGAGTCTTCCTGGGGAGTTAGGGTCAGATTCTCTTCCCGGGGTAGCGCCATAGGGGCAGTTCCCAGAGCGGAAGTGGCGGACGCCCCTGGTGTGCCATCCTTGGTGAGGTATGAGGATGAGCTTGCCACCGCTCAGGTTCGTTTCTATATCCCTTCCGGCAATACGCTACATTTGGCCGAGAAAGGAGAGGGGGTAGATCAGGTACGGGGCAAGGAGATTGCCTTATACTTGGAAGCCTTTTGGGCCGGAATGCGCCTGGCTTTCTGTCCCGAGGTTGTTGGAGCGCTAAATTACTTTGGGCTAGCCCCGGGCCAGCTAGTGCCGAACTCCTGGAGAATTCTCCTTGGGTTCCTGGTCCGTTTGAAGTTGCAGATGATCCCTTTCGGTCTGTCCATCCTTGCCTTCTATCTCATTTGCAGAAGTCACCCCGGCACTCGCGCGGGCGACCCGAGGTGGGTTTACCTTTTTTTTAGGAAACAACGGAGGAGTGCAGCCGGGTCGAGAGTCGTCGTCTTGCCTTCTTCCATCCACGATTGGAAGAAGAATTTTTTCTTTGTTGGGCCGCCAGAGGGTGAGGACTGGCCCGTGCCCACCCAGTAGTCCAGGGATAGGTGCTGGCGGGGAAGCCCGTCCAACGATCCCAACGCGGTGAGAGTGGCGGAGTGGGAGCCCATTCACCGGGCTGACGTGCTGCTTTCTGAGCGGGCCCTTAGTTGGGTTGGGCTCAGTCCCGTCCAGTTCTTTGGTAAGTTAGGAGCTTGCAGGCGATCTGTTAGGCTTGCGTTTGTTTTCATTTTTGTTTGTGTTGCTGACTCCATTGTATCTTATCTTGTGCAGAACCCATGGACTTGAGCCAACTCCGAGCGGCCATGTGCAAGCCGAAGAAGGGATCGAAAGCTGGAGGCACTAGCTCCTCCCGTCTGACGTCGGCCCCAGCTCCCCCAGCAGCCGCCCCACCCCGGCGTTCGAGTGCGGGCCGTGACCTGGTTCCCAGCCAGGCATCGAGCCGAAAGCGGGTTAGGGAACAGGAGGCCCAGGCTCCGGAGACAGAGATCGACTCCTTGGGGTCGCCTCTCAAGAGGTTCCCCTGGACAGTTCCACGGACCCCGGCCTCCCCGATCTTGGTGGACGAGAGGGACCTCTGCTTCGAGGTTCCCTCGAGGCTCTTCGTCGCTGACAACTTGCTGGCCTACATGGAGAGGTCGGCCAGGGGGAAGGTCCCTCGGGGGACTCTCAAGGCGCAAATGGTGGTGTAGGGTTTTTCATCACTCCATTGAGATGGGAATACGCGCGCGCTTGTCAGGCGTACTACAAATTCTCCCTGCCTAGGCTAGGCGGGGTTTATTGATTGCAGGGATCCGAATCTCCGGCGGCCGCGGACTAAGCTGCCGTTAATTATCCCTCGCATTTGGAGCGAGAGAACCTCCGATTAACGGGTTAAACTGGTCATGCGAACTCAATGTGCAGTGTTGTGTTTTGGAGGGGTTTTGGATATATCGGGAGCCCCGCAGAGTTTTTACGGGGGTCCCGCTACCCGGATAGTGGGCTGGGGGTTAAGAGGGCTAGCAGCCCCCTTACGGGGTGCCGGGCAGCGCCCGGCCCAAATTTTTTTTGAGAGGGACAGTGTTGTAGAGTATGTGTGTGTATGTGTGTATATGTATGTATGCGTGTGTGTATGTATGTATGTATGTATGTGTGTGTGTGTGTGTGTGTGTAAGGGAAAGGGCATCCAAAGGATGCGTGGGGGCTAGCGCCTCGCGTGTCTAACACGCGAGCGCTGGGCGCTCGAGCACCGGCGCACCACGTGCTCGATACGTGGGCGCTGGGCGCTTGAGCGCCGGCGCACCACGTGCCCGGCACATGGGCGCTGGGCGTTTGAGCGCCCGGCGCCGGCGAGGAAAAGGGGGCTTTTAGTCTCAGAAATAGGATTTAAAATCCCAAAAGAGGATTTAGAGTGGAGTTAAACTCCTAAGATGTTTTGGAGTTGATGAAAGGCGTTCTTCTTTGGAGCCCTGGGTCTTCCCAAAAATGGGGTTTTCGGAGATGGGCCTCCTTCTTCCTCCTCTGTTGGCAGGATCTTGAAGATCAAAAGATATGAGATTTTGAAAATCTCTTCTTTTTGAGATCTGATAGGAGATCCAAGTTCCACTTTGTGGGTTTTGTGGTGAAAAACTATTTAGTTTTTGAAAAGGAAGAGTAAAACTCTTGATTTAATTCAAAAGAAAGAAGAAGGTTTAGAACCTTCAGAAAGGGGGAAGAGGCACAAACCCTAAATTTTGAGGGGAATAAAAAGTCTATGCTTTATTCGTCATCATGTTGCCTTATATAGGCTTACACATTTACATATAACCTCTTGGGCTTTACAAAATGGCATTTTGCCCATCCCATGGCTCATGTGCCATTTCTTTTTGTACATAAGCCATGGGCTTTACAAAAATTTGGCTTTATGCCCATTTTGCATACATTCATGCATAAAAAATTACATAAAAATTATTTATTACATGATCTATATTTTGGCATGGAGGAGGACATGGGCCTGCTTGACCTGGGCTTGGGCCCACCTGGCTTGGGGTTGACCTTGATTTTGACTCGGTCAACCGGGGTGCAAATTTTGACCCCAACAATGTGCCCCCCATCAATAAATGCACACCGCACATTTGAGTTGTGTGCATGAAATTGATGGATCTTGAAGCTGGACTTTGAGGTGGAACATCATTCTGGGGGCGGAGCATCCCTCGGGGAGCATGATTCTTGGGGATCGGAGCATCATTCCAATTTGCGTAGCATGATTCTAGGGATCGGAGCATCATTCCGAAGAGTCGGAGCATAATTCAGGGGATCGGAGCATCATTCCGATGAGCGGAGCATGATTCCAGGGATCGGAGCATCATTCCGATGAGCGGAGCATGATTCTATGGATCGGAGCATCATTCCGAAGGGCGGAGCATGGTTCCAGGGATTGGAGGATTATTCCGAAGGGCGGAGCATGATTCCAAGGGGGGTCGAAGCATTATTCCGACGAGCGGCAGACATTCTGACCGAATCATAATTTTGATGCAGAGGTTGATTCCCAGGCGAAGCATAATTCCGGCAGGGAAGGCAAATACTCCGAGGCGAAGCATGATTTCGACATGGAGTACGTTCTGAGACGGAGCATGATTCCGGCGCAGAGCTTGTTGGCTGACATGATTCCGGGACGGAGCATAATTCAGACACGGGGTGCACATTCTGAGACGAAACATGATTCCGACGCAGAGCTTGTTGGTTGACTTGATTCCGAGGCGGAGCATAATCCCGATAGGGAAAGCAGATACACCGAGGCGAGGCATCATTTCGACACGGGGTACACTCTGAGACGAAGCATGATTCCGACGCAGAGCTTGGTGGCGACTTGATTCCGGGAAGGAGCATAATTCCGATGGGGAGGTCGTTGGTCGATTCTGAGCGAAGCATAATTTCGACAGGGAAGGCAGATACACCGAGGCGAAGCTTGATTTCGACGCGGGGGTACACTCTGAGACCAAGTATGATTCCGACACAGAGCTGGTTGGTTGATTTGATTCCGAGGCGAAGCATAATTTCGACAGGGAAGGTAGATATCCTGAGGTGAGGCATGATTTCGACACGGGGTAAATTCTGGGACGGAACATGATTCTTCCGCAGAGATTGTTGGTTTGACTTAATTTGGGTTGACATCAGCATCGCTATACTGGAATATGGTACCAGAAGCGAATCATCATTTGCCATGAGAGGATTTGGGAATTGGTTTTGGTCTGGCATCTGCATTGCTGCACTGGAATAATGCCAGGAGCAACACATCATTTGCCCCGGGAGGATTTGGAAATTGGTGACTTTAGAGACAGGTTTAAATACCTATCACCTAAGGCTTTTCAATTTTATGGGCCGTAAGGGTCCTATAAAAGCGTTTTCTCCCTACGAGTCGAAAGGATCCCGTAGGTGTATTTTCTCCTTAGGAGTCATGGGGACTTTCAAGTATGTTGTTCCTTTGTGAGTTGTAAGGATCTCACGCGGGAATTTTCTCCTCACAAAGTCGAGAGGACTTTGTGAGTGCATTTCATATCTTTTTCACGAGTTTGCGCCCTTTCGGGTTTTCACAAATTCGCCGGCAGTCCTGCTGTTTTTACTCACGGAGCCCTTTCTGGTTTTCATCCGTGCCCATTTTGCTTGTGGACATACCTTTTTTTTGAATCTTCATCGCTGGTGGGATTTTGAATGTGGCCTCGCCAGTAGGACTTGGGAGAGATTGGGATCATTTTATGCCCGTGGATCGTATACGGTTTTGCAGGATGTATGATCTAGACCGTAGGGCCGTAAAAATTTCGGGACTTTGTTGGTATCTGCATCGCTGCACTAGAATATGGTACCAGGAGCGACTCATTATTCGCCGTTGGGGTATAGGAGTTGGAATTTGGTTGGCGTCTGCATCGCTGCACTGGAATATGGTACTAGGAGCAACTCATCATTCGCCACTTGGGGAAGCGATGGCTTAGGAGACAGGTTTAAATCCCTATCACCTAAGGCTTTCCAATTTTATGGGCCGTGAGGGTCCCATAAAAGCATTTTCTCCCTACGAGCCGTAAGGATCCCATAGGTGTATTTTCTCCTTAGGAGTCGTGAGGCCTCCCAAGTGTGTTTTTCCTTTGTGAATTGTAAGGATCTCACGCGGGGATTTTCTCCTCACGTATCGTGAGGACACATGAGTGGGTCTTCCTAAATGAAGCATAATTCCAAGGGCGGAGACCGGCCGCGTAACTGGTGATTGCGGTGGGGTATGGGTATGCTGAGAATTATTTGAACCCGTAAATTGTATACGGCAGTCAATTTGGGGACTAACTGTAGGGCCAGAAGAATTTTAGGAAACTGGATTTTGGTTGGCGTCTGCATCGCTGCACTGGAATATGGTACCAAGAGCGACTCATCATTCGCCTTTTTATTGTTTTTGTTTTTTATTTTTTTGTTTTTGTTTTACCGCGATTGCTCTATCATTTCAGTTTTTCTTATCGTGAAGATCGCGATTGCCCCATCATTTGGGCTTTATTTTCATCTTTATTTTACTCGCTGATTTTTATTGCGAGTTGCCCCATTATTTCGGCTTTTCTTTATTTTTCTTTTATTTAAACATTTTTTGTTTATTTACATATATTATTTTTTTTTACATTCCCAGTTTAACGACTTAGAGGTCGACTGTTCCCAGTTTAATGACGTGGTGGTCGATTGTTTTCAGAGAAAGGCAAATGTCTAATAGAACCAGTTTCACGAAGAACTTCGGTCTCCGTTTGTATGAAGTTGGCAGTCGCAGCTGGACTGTTTGTTAACACGCCTTTAGACAGTTCTATCTCTCCTTCCTTGTATTGCTTTTCGACCCAATCTTTGAAGAGGAAGCAGTCCTCAATGGCATGACCTATCACTCCGTGATAGGGGCAATATTTGAGGTCGTCGGTCATATTCGCTTCCTGCGGTCTTTTTGACTCTGGCAGTTGTAGACCATTCCTCAGGGTATCTTTGAATATTTTACGGATTTTGTCCCTTCTGAAGGAATAGACCTTATCTATCTTCTCTTTCAGTGGAGATTTTCCTCCCTCTCCGAACACTGGCTTCCGAGGCTGGTTGGCATTGGGCCCGCTCATCCCTTGCTTATTTCGGTTAGCTGAAGTGTTAAAAGATTCCGAATCGTCGGAATTTCCGCCTTTGCGATTATCGTCTTTTCGGTTCTGCAGGATCTATTATTATTTTGGGAATCCGAGGACGACTCTTGCTTTGAGCGCTCCAATATCTGGACTTTTCTGGTCAGCTCTTGGAATGTTTTGAGACCCGCGGTGCATAGAAACGGGGCCATCCAATTGTTGAGATTTCCGACGAGAAGACTGACAGATTGGTCTTACTCTATCGGCGGTTCATATTTGACGGAAAGATTGCGCCATCAGGTTATAAAATCCATGCTACTTTCGTTGTTCTTTGGCTTGGTCCTTACGAGCTCGGCAATGGTGATCTTATCGCTGACGCTCATGAACCTCTGCCGAAACAGAGACTCCATTTGGACGAAAGTTGTGATAGAGCCATCCGGTATGCTCACATACCAGTCGAAAGCAACGTCGGCCAAGCTATTAACGAACTGGCAGAGGAGAAGTGCATCATTGCCCCCAGTATTCCCGCATGAGGCTTTGAAGTGGGCGATGTGCTGATTCGCATTTCCCGTCCCATCAAATCTTCCAAATTTAGGGATGACATAGCCGTTAGGAAATTCTACCAGATCATACTGAGCAGGATATGGTCTCCCACTGCTGCTGATAGCTTTTTGCGCTTCGGCTTCGGCTACCAATGTTTTGATTTTGTTGGCAACCAAATCCATGATTTGATCTTGAGTTAGCGGGCTATTGTCATCGGTAGCTAAGACATTTCCCGAGATAGGATGCGACTGGCTTTCGTGCGGGTCCGCCCACTTTTGGATTTGAGGGAATAGGCGTCGGCTGCTTCGGGACACCATTTCCCGGCTATTGAGAGCCCTGCGCCTGATTGGGCGGCTGAGAGGCAAGTTGGGCTGTGAGCCGTAAGACGACGTTTGTCAAGTCGTCAATTTTTGAGTAGAGCTTGGCCATCTCCTTGTCTTTGCTTCTGAGCTGTTTTCGGAGCTCTTGGAGAAGTTGCTGCTTTGCGTTCTTGGGACGGAAGATTGGCTCATCTTCGCTTTCCGAGCCCGACTCCTCATGGACCGAAGGTCTTTCTGCCTATCATCCTCATCGAGAGGGTTTTCATCACCCAGCAGAGGCGGCTGTTCTTGGGAAACGGCTACCACATTCAAGCCAGATTGGATTTGAGATGTGGTGGCCCCGTCCTTGCTCTTGCTGCGCATGCCCACCATGTAGACAGTGTGGACCACATATCCAGCCATTTCCTCATCTTTGGCAGGGTAACCCTGTTCTTCGAACTTCAAGAGGTTCAGCATAGCAGGAGCCCTAGCCCTTTTGTTGGCTCTATATCTGAGCCTTTTCTGCCTTAGCTTCTCATTTTTAAGGGCTTGGCGGGCATCCATTCCCTAGGAAGCCACAGTGAGTCGATTATCGGGGAGCTTAAAGAAGACACCCGATTGAGCAGTTGTCTGGGGCACCGCCGAAGCTTGCTCGAGACGCCCTGTTGCTTTGTTGGTGTTGATGGCCTTACCCCCAGCTGGGGCCAAGGAGAGCCGTTCAAACACCGACCTGTGTTTGAGTTGGGGTGCCTTCGAGACCACCACATTTGGCCTCTTTCCTTTAGAGACCGGTTTTTCTGTCACCGGAGCTTGAAGAACTGGGATGGTGTTAGCTGACACGAACATAATAGAACCAAATGGTAGCGGCGGCTCCTCCCACCGTCGCCTGAGACTGGCCGGAAGGACCGTCGTGGCGTCCATCTTCATCGTATAGGAGATGGGAGCTGTGCTGAGAGTCGAGATTATCTTTGGAGACTTGAAAAGTGTTTGCTTGAAAACCTGCATGAAAGAGCATTATTTTAGTATAAATATAGATACATATATTGATTGAGTTCACATGAACGTTTAACCTGAAATATGGGAGGAGAGATAGGTCCCACCGGGCGTGCCAGAATCTGTAGGGTATTTTTCATCACCCCATTGTGATGGGAATACGCGCGCGCTTGTCAGGCGTACTACAGATTCCCCCTGCCTAGGCTAGACGGGGTTTATTGATTGTAGGGATCCGAATCTCCGGCAGCCATGGACTAAGCTGCCGTTAATTACCCCTCGCATTTGGAGCGAGAAAACCTCCGATTAACGGGTTAAACCGGTCATGCGAACTCAATGTGCAGTGTTGTGTTTTGGAGGGTTTTGGATATATCGGGGGCCCCGCAGAGTTTTCACGAGGGTCCCGCTACTCGGATAGCGGGCTGGGGTCAAGAGGCTAGCAGCCCCTTTGCGGGGTGTGGGGCAGCGCCCTGGCCTAATTTTTTTTGAGAGGGACAGTGTTGTAGAGTATGTGTGTGTGTGTATGTGTGTGTATGCATGTATGTATGTACACACACACACACACACACACATATAGATATAAAGAAAAGGGCATCCAAAGGATGCGTGGGGGCCAGCGCTTCGCATGTCTAACACACGAGCGCTGACGCACCACGTGCCCGGCACGTGGGCATAGGGCGCTTGAGCGCTAGCGCACCACGTGTCCGGCATGTGGGCGCTGGGCGCGGAGCGCAAGGCGCTCGAGCGCTAGCGCACCATGTGCCCGACACGTGGCGCTGGGCGCCAGGCGCTCGGGCGCTGGCAAGGAAAAGGGGGCTTTTAGTCCCAGAAATAGGATTTAAAATCCCAAAAGAGGATTTAGAGTGGAGTTAAACTCCTAAGATGTTTTGGAGTTGATGAAAGGGGTTCTTCTTTGGAGCCCTGGGTCTTCCCAAAAATAGGGTTTTCGGAGATGGGCCTCCTTCTTTTTCCTCTGTTGGCAGGATCTTGAAGATCAAGAGATGTGAGATTTTAAAAATCTCTTCTTTTTGAGATCTGATGGGAGATCCAAGTTCCCCTTTGTGGGTTTTGTGGTGAAAAACTATTTAGTTTTTGAAAAGGAAGAGTAAAACTCTTGATTTAATTCAAAAGAAAGAAGAAGGTTTAGAACCTTCAGAAAGGGGGAAGTGGCATAAACCCTAGATTTTAAGGGGCATAAAAAGTCTATGCTTTATTCATCATCATGTTGCCTTATATAGGCTTACATATTTACATATAGCCCCCTGAGCTTTACAAAATGGCATTTTGCCCATCCCATGGCTAATGTGCCATTTCTTTTTGCACATAAGCCATGGGATTTACAAAAATTTGGCTTTATGTCCATTTTGCATTCATTCATGCATAAAAAATTACATAAAAATTATTTATTACATGATCTATATTTTGGCATGGAGGAGGCTGGCCGCGGGCTCGACTTGGGCATGGGCCCGCTTGACCTGGGCTTAGGCCCACCTGGCATAGGGTTGACCTTGACTTTGACTCGGTCAACTGGGGTGCAAATTTTGACCCCAACAGGCGGCCATCGCCTAAGAGGCCGAGGTTAGTTCTCGCACCTCACTCGATTTTTCACTCAGCGTCTCATCATTCGCGAGATTTGGTGCCCCTCTCTTCTTTCTGACCCCCTCTGATTTCTTCAGGTCCTCCAGCACATCGCCCTCATCGTCCAGATGGAGGAGGAGGAAATAGCCCCGGCGATACGAGATGCGGGCGGGCTCTCCTCGATGGAGGAGAGCTCAAAGCTGGAGCTGGAGGCGGCGATGGTGAGGGTTGCTGCCCTTGAGGGCGAGGTGGCGGTCAGGAAGCAGGAGGCAGCGGCCGGGAAGGAGGAGGTTGCCAGGTTTCGCGAGGCCGTCCAGTCCGCCGAGGCCAAGCTTCAGGACTCCAAGGTGCTCGTCGGCACAATGACGAAATCGGCGAGCACCCTCCGGAAGGAGCTGAAGGTGGCGGTAGAGGAGGCGAAGCGAGCTGACCTCAGAGCGGCGAAGGCGGTGGAGAACTACCAGAAGTCGGAATATTTTTACACCGTCCTAGCCTCGGCCACCACTGCTATCTGACATGAGGCCCTCGACGCCGTCAAGGCTCGGATGCCGGAGTTCGCTGACGAAGAGCTCCGAGCTGAATATCCTCGTGGGGATGACGAGCAGGGGGACGACCCCGGGGGAGAAGCCGGGGAAGACATTCCCGGCGAGGGTGACGCCGAGGCTGATGTGATAGGCATTGAGCCCCCAGACGCCGCCCGAGCTGTGGTAGATGCTGAACTTCCTGGGGTTGCGCCTGGCCCTGAGGCCTGAAGCCCCTTGTCTTCTTGTTTCTTTTCTTTTGTTGCATCGGGAATTTTGTAGGCTTCCGGGCATCTTGTAAGGCTGTGGAGCCCACCGTACCCTTGTAAAAGTTTTGACTTTGTGAATAAAGACTTTTTGCAGTAGTATTTGCGTGCGTATTTTCCTTTGCCGGTAAACACTTGTATTTGCATAGTACTGCCTTCGTGTTGTATAGGTTCTTCATCTAGCGATTACGCGTCGAGTTGAATCTGTTCATTTGCCAAGTGTGCAAAGACCGGCGGGAAAACAGTATCTCGATGGCCCCGAAGTCAGGTGGAGATCGGTCAGACGTAGATATACCGGATGCCCCTTGGTGAGGTCATATTCCTTAGCGTGGAAGGCTCGGAGAGGCATGCTAAGGATGGACCGAGCAGGGTGTCTGCCCGGTGCCTCTAGGTGAGGGCTTCGATCCCTGGTGTTGTAAGGGCCACGAATTACCACCCGGGGATAACCTGAGCGGGGTAGCCGCCCGGCTGCCTCTTGGTGAGGGCTTCGATTCTTAGCGAGGAAGGGGCCATACAAGGCCTGCTAAGGATGGACCGAGCAATGAAGTTGCTCGATTGAACTTGGTGAGGGCTTTGATCTCTGGCGTTTTGGGGTAATGAATTACCAGCTAGGGATAACCGAGCAGAGCGGACCCTGTTTCCTCTTGTGAGGGCTTTTGATGCTTAGCGCGGGCGGGGCCGAGCAGGGTAGCCGCTCGATGCCTCTTTGCGAGGGCTTTGATCCCTGGTGTGTTGGGGTAGGGAGCTACCAGCCAGGGATACCGAGCAAGCACGGGCCTGGTTGCCTCTTGCGGGGGTTTTTGATTCTTAGCGCGGGAGGGGCCGTAAGGGGCCTACTAAGGACGGGGTCGGGCAGGGTAGCCGCTTGGTGCCTCTTGGAGAGGGCTTTGATCCCTGGTGTGTTGTGGTAGGGAGCTACCAGCCAGGGATAACCGAGCAAGGACGGGCCCGGTTGCCTCTTGCGAGGGCTTTTGATCCTTAGAGCGGGAAGGGCCGTAAGGGGCCTACTGAGGACGGGGCCGAACAGGGTAGTGTTCCCCTCCGAAATACGGTGCACAAGACTGCGAAGTCTTGGCGCTGAGATTCGGGGCAGATGCTATTTGGTTTTATCCGTCCACCTCTCTGAAGATGCCAAGTTAATTTATGGCATCGTGTATCGGAGGTTTAGACGGATGCGGCCGATGTAGCAGACTTCGTCAGATTCCCCATCTCTTGAGGGGTTTTTGATTGTGGGGACGCTCTTCCCTGCAGGCGCAAGCCCCTGCAGTTAATTACGCTACCGCATCGCGGCAACAACTTTCTCCTTCTCCAGAATTTCACTTCGTGTCGTGTGTGTGTGTTTTGTTTGTGGTTGCCCGTGGATTGTATACGGATACTAAGTTATGCCGTCGCCCGTAGGACGTGGATTAGTCCAAATCCGTATTTTCTTAGATTTGGGTTTGGGGTTTTGGTTTGAGGATACGTTAGCCCTATTTGAGGCTAAGATCAACTCAAACGTTCGTTAAGGATACGTTAGTTTGATTTGAGACTAAGATTAACTTAACGGGATCGTTTGGATCCGACAAAAGAGCATTTGGGCTCCATTGTTCTAGTTTAGGGACATAGTGGTCTATTGAATGTATGGCCGTCGGGACCCGTCAGCTCTTTGACG
Organism: Agapanthus africanus; assembly: GCA_030015575.1. Lineage (NCBI taxonomy): Eukaryota > Viridiplantae > Streptophyta > Magnoliopsida > Asparagales > Amaryllidaceae > Agapanthus > Agapanthus africanus. Next base: position 1,564,104 of record JASDDO010000006.1, on the reverse strand, counting down.
ACGTTGAAGAATTACAACGACAGATATCAGAGGAGTTCAGAGATGTACCCTTGAACCAAAGTTGATTGGGGGATCTATAGTCTAATTTGAGATTAAAGCTTGTTTGAAGGTTTAAGGATACGTTAGCCATATTTGAGGCTAAGATCAACTTAAACGGGATCGTTTAGATCCGACAAAAGAGCATTTGGGGGCTCTATTGTTCCAGTTTAGGGACGTAGTGGTCCATGTTCCAGTTTAGGGACATAGTGGTCCATGTTCCAGTTTAGGGACATGGTGGTTCATTACTAGTTTAGGGACATGGTGGTCCAACATTCCCATTTTGGGGACGAATGTTGGTTTAAGGACGCATAAGTCCATGAGTTTAAGGACGCATTAGTCCATGAGTTTAAGGACCCCACAGTCCGTATTATTGGTTTAAGGACGCATTAGTCCATGAGTTTAAGGACCCCACAGTCCGTATTATTGGTTTAAGGACGCATTAGTCCATGAGTTTAAGGACCCCACAGTCCGTATCGATGTGTGGTTGTCGGGGCCCGTCACCTCTCTGACGACGTTGAAGGATTACAACGACAAATATCAGAGGAGTTCGGAGATGTATCCTTAAACCAGGTGTAATTTGATTTGAGAGAGCAGTCGTGCTCGGTCAATTTAATTTGAGGACTTATGGCCATGATTGGGTTAAGTCCAGTTGAAAATGTATATCATTTTATTTATTTTTGGCCTATTAGGCCTTTGCTTGGGCTCTGCCCTTTTATTAATGCATAGCATTGGGCTTTTAATTAAATGTACATCATTTGTTTTGGTCTAACAGACCTTTGTTTGTGCTCTGCCTTTTTAAAGAATGCATGGCATTTTTATTAGGCCTGTTAGGCCTTTTCAATTGGACTCTGTCCCTCTTTTAATAATGCAGAGCATTAATTAATCTGACAGCGCGCCACGTGGCTTGTCAGGCGCTTTGCGCCAGAGCAAGGCGCAAACTCATGTGGGTGTGACACGTGTCACGCTCTGGTGAGCACAAGCGCAGCGCGCAGCCCCAACGCGCTGCGCTAGCGCGCTGCTGACACGTGGTGCGCTCTGATAACTTGCGCCAATTTAAGAGAGCAGTGCTTTGTTTTAGAAGCGCATAGGGCAGTTTGTTCTGGGGCTGACACGTGGCGCTCCCTGGTGGCTTGCGCCAATCCAAGGAGCGCAACAGTGCAAACTCAAAAGTGCAAGGCACTGTTTAATATTTTGATCAAATTTAGATCAAATAAAACAGGTTTTTCTTGTTTTCAGAGAACCAGTGGTTCATAAAAAGGCAAAAGCCTTTATACAGAAGTAAATTACTTCTTCTTTTTAATTATTATTATTATTATTTTTTATCCAAGATCTTGATTTTGTTCTTAGATCATTGATCTCTTTTAGAAGAAATTCTTCTTTTATTCAAAGGTTTTACCTTTTTCTTTCTCTGTGCTCTTCTCAAATTTTCTTTAGAGGAGTTCTGTGTTTTTTAGACTTGGAGTCTAGGGGCCTTTATATAGTGCCAATTGATTTGTTAAATCAGTTAAAGAGATCTTTCTTTGAGTGATTTAGGCCTTTATATAGTGCCAATTTTTTAATTTTTTTTAAGAATTAATTTTTCCTCCGATGGATTTTTCCATCATTATCATAGAGCTAGGTTCTTTTAATCTTTTAAGGAATTTTATTCTCTTGAGACCAGAGTTTGACAAGTGTCACTCTGTGACAGAGTTTTGCTTTGAAAGGGGAGATTTTCTCCTTGTCTCTAGGGATTTCTCATTAATGAGAATACTCTTTTTTGGGGATCTCCTCATTAATTGACAGTCTTCACCAATGATGGGGCTGTCTTATTAACTGATGCATTGTCATCTAGATTTTGTGGGTCCCTCTTTGGTCCCCCTACACTGCATTGCAGTGTAGTATCAAGCGTCAGGCTTTTAAAATTAAATTATGACACTGACGGTTGAATTTTGTTTTTCTTTGCAGGCAATCATGTCTGCTGATCTGTCTTTCCCGTTCGTTCGCTCAGAGGAAGTATTTCCCGAGGCGCCGGTGGACCGAGAGGTGCTCGCTCTCATTAAGGATCATGACCCCGAGCATAAGAACCTTCACCTGTGGGGTAGGTGGTATAACGAAATCATCAAGGGTCGCCGAAGCTTCGGTTCCGCGACGCCGTTTGATCCCATCTCATCGATCTCCTATGCGGATGAAACCCCGGTGAAGTATGCCGTGGAGGTCTTGAACTGAAATTCGGAGGATCTTCTCCAGCTTTCGATCGCTGCCATTCCCATGCAGCCACCGCCGGCCGTGGACATCTTGGGGCGGCGCATATGTCAGGGTGAGGCACGCCTTTGGGGTCAGGCTTACAATATTGGGTTGACCCTGCGACAACCGGCCGGGTATTTGCAGTGGGCCCGGTACATCCTATCAGCGAAGAGGATGCATCTAATGAAGATTGGCCTGTACTTCGCAGTTTACGTCTTACTGTTTGAGTACCCTGTTTCTCCAACGTGGTGGGTTAAGGCATTCATAGAACAATGGAACATCCCCACCCACACTTTTCTTCTGACGGACAGGGAAGTCTCCATCTCCCTGGAAGAGTTCGCTGAGATCTCGGGTTTGCCGTTGAGGGGGAGCATTACGAAGAGCTGCTTCCTCCTGATGAGTATGTCTTCATCACCAAGCCGCTGGTATTTGATTTGACGCCGGAGAATGCTATTCAACACCAGTTTCCGAGTCTGGTGAAGGTGCTGAATATATATGAAGGTCTCTATCTGGAATCAGGAGTCCGGGAAGTCAGTTTCGCAGATTTTATCGCCCGCTTCCTTCGACCGAAAATTTTAGCGCAGCGGAGTGAAAAGTTCGCCAAGCTCGATGACCCTTTCGGCTTCGGCTTAGATCGTCGACCAGTATCGGAAGATGATCAAAAGGATTTCTATCTCCCCGATGCCGCCATCATGCCTCTATCAGAAATTGCCACCCTGGGCATTGATGAGGAGACCTTCTTTTTGGGGTTTCTGGGATTGTGGCTGTGCTGGTTCGCGCTCTTCATGCACCCACGATACATGAGGCCATCCGTTTTCTACCCAGCGCATCGGATGGTGGCTGGCCTACAGTTGTCAATCAGAATCGCCGGGCTGGCTCATCTATACAATGGACTCAGCGTGGCGGCGGACGCTAATGAACCTGAGGTGCAGCCTGTCAATTTCCCGATGCACTACTTCACTTCGTGGATGGAAATACATGTGCTCGGGGTATTCGGCATCCATAAGAGCCCTTCGTTTTTTGAGAAGTGCAGACTCCCAAGTGTCATGCGGCTGATTGGCGCCTCGATCGTGACTCCGTCTCCGCGGGAGGCTAGGGTATTTCTCCTTTGTCCGCACCTGGTCGGAGCGAGGATCTCTTTTATGGATAAAGTCGTGACTATCGGCTCAGAAACCTCCAAGGCGGTGGTGGCGCTTCGTGACGGCTTCAAGGACGGGGCCTCCGTACTGAAAGCCCGGGAGATTCTTCACCTCTACTCCATCCGGCAGGGCTTCCTGGTGTTCAGGCAGAACGAGATGGCGCTCTTCATGAGGTACAACCCCCACCGGTTCACCCAACAATCAAGCTATAACCAGGGGGTCCCACTGGAGGCGTTTTTAGCAGAGCCCGCGGCCACCATGGAGGGGATACGGAGCGGGATGCACCATTTCATGCAGCTGAACACGGGCTCCCACTTCTTCATCAGCGAGCCAAGCTGCGTCCCCCGGGTCCTCCACGAGTACGTGGTTGGGTACGCGCATGCAATGGGTGCAGTTATCCGTGAGGAGAAGCGCATGTTGGTTGACCGCAATGGTGCGCCTCCCGGCGGCGACCGCAAGGCTCCCCTGAAGCCAAGGACCCCGGTCGTTCCTCCACTAAAAGATGCCGAAGCTGGACCACCGCGCGTGTTAAGCCTTCCGTGCGGATTACCTCGTGCTACAGCGGACGTGCTACCCGTGCCTCGTGCTCTAGTGGAGACGGTGAATGTGGTCTCGCCGGAGTCCGGCGTGGGCACTGATATCGGGACCCGCCGCCCTAAAGTGCCTGCAAAGCGCAAGTTGATCTTGGGTGTGTAAGTTGATGTGCAACACCCCATGAGTTGCGCGGAGGCGGAAATTTGAAAAACAATCATGTTTATAAAGCGAATATCAACTAACCGAAGATCGTTTCTAAACAATACTTAACAATAAGCATAGAGATCTAAGCTACTATGTGAAGAAATTATACCAAACGATTCTAGTCCTTCGTCTTTACGATCTCTATAGCCTCCTTGGATCTCCACGTCCTCCTCGGCTTCCTTCCGTGATAGACGATCCACCCGAGAACCCTAATCCAAGCTATTACCTCTAAACTTGAGGTTACTTAGTTTCTCTAGTTGCTAATTAGAGTAACTAAGGCAATGTAGAGATAGGTTATGGAGTGATTAGTCTTTCCTAATCCTTGTTCTCAACTCATGAGTGGTAGGATTAGGGTTTGGTGAAGGAGAGAGAGCTTGAGGAGAGAGAAGGTGGAGATGATAATGAAATAAAAATCCTTCTCACTTGAATATATGATACATAATAAATTATCAAATAATATCAATTAAATGATTATTCACCATGCTTCATTTATTCAAGGAGAGTGATTCATCATGTGAGTCATTAGATCATTAATGATGCATTAATTATACATTTAATGATATGATGAATCATATGAATGAGTCACTAAAACAATTAATGAAAAAGCCACCTCAACCCCTCATGTCACATCCTTCTAGAAGCTTCTCGGAAATTACGAGAACGCACCTCGTATCCGTGAAAACACGGAAAAACTTTAGACTGTATAAATCCAATAACCTGATACTAGAATCTGGTTTAAACCAAAGCCGGCTAGTAAAAACTGTCCGAACGACGTATGTGTGTAAACACACGTGCGCGTCCGAACCCTTGTCGTAAAACCATACGACCTCTATATCTTTTCGCCTGGGTTTAGGAAATCTCTGTGTGGGACTCTAAAGACTTGACTACTACGCTGGCAGTGGGTTTAACCACAGACCGCAAGCGGCACTAGCTGTACGTAACGGTCCCCAGATAGTTGTCGATAAGAAAGCCGATGAGGTAACCCATCCGAAATCCTACTGAGCCTGTCCGTGACAATATCCGCGCAGTCCGGTCTGTTCGTCTAAGAGTATCGCATGTATGGTCTAAGGAAGTGGTGGACGTCAGACCCCTAATAACCGTACAAGTCGTGTCGGTATGGCTCAAGACCATCCGAGAATCTACTGATCAGTCCATCAGTAATTCTCAATCAGCCCTGGCCAGGGACTTATGGTAATGACCAACCGACCACAGTGCGATATCGACTCCCTATACTGGGAGAGACGAATCCCTAACAGTCGCTCACTGCCTCCACGTGGCTCGGGACTGTGCCCAACTAAAACCTGTTTGCACGACTCCTTTGAGCCGTGGTAGTGTAATAATCAAAGCACAGTGGGAATTCACACGAGACAAATGATGACTTTAAGTCAACAGACTATCTGCACACATGTCACCTGAGAACTGCTATCTGACGTTAGGTATAATCCCATCCAGTCAGTTCTCGGCGAGTCCTGTCCGGTGTACTCACATCCAGTGAGCATCTGTATACAATCTTAGGTGCACACCACCAATGGCTGCGGGACCAATCCATCGCCCCTCGCCAGGGTCTAGATATGTATACACTAGTTTACTCCGGAGTATCGATGCCCAGTCTCGATACTCCTGCGACCAGGGACATCTAAGGATGTGCCTATTGACTATCCAGCTCCCACTAGTATGACTGCCATCACAACGCCGGTAGTCAGGCAAACACCCTATGGGCTTTATCAACATGTATATATAAATGAATACAATACAAAATATATCATATGTTAAGATAAAGACAAATCAAATAGCGTACTATCATATCAAGCAAGATTGTCATGTACATACATATCCCAAGCATCCTATACAATGTAGGCCTCTAGGGCATATATATCCAACAATCTCCCACTTGCACTAAGGCCTATAATTGGCGCAATGAGTACCCACTATCTGCACTATATCCAGTTGTTGGCGTACCGCATGCCCAACATCTCAAACAGCCTCTCGAACTGGACTTGAGGGATGGCCTTGGTGAATGGATCTGCCATGTTGTCTTTTGTATCTACTCTCCGTACCTCGATCTCCCGACGATCCACGATCTCCCTGATCAGGTGAAAACGCCTTAAGATATGCCTGGATTTCTGATGGTACCTTGGTTCCTTCGCTAATGCTACAGCCCCATTGTTATCACAATACAACGGTATTGGATCAGCAATGGACGGAACCACTTGAAGTTCAGAAATGAACTTCTTCATCCAGACAGCCTCTTTTTCGGCTTCACTAGCAGCTATATACTCAGCCTCCATAGTTGAGTCTGCGACGGTATCCTGTTTGGAACTCCTCCAACATACCGCTCATCCATTGAGGGTAAACACAAAACCCGAAATGGATTTAGAATCATCTTTGTCACTTTGGAAGCCAGAGTCGGTAAAAGGCTCTACCTGGAGGTCCCCATTATCGTAAACTAAGAACATCTCCTTAGTCCTTCTCGGGTACTTGAGAATGTTCTTTACCGCTATCCAATGTTTCTCACCTAGGTCAGATTGATACCTGCTTACCATACTAAGTGCGTAAGCTACATCTGGCATGGTACATAACATCACATACATTATAGATCCTACCACCGAAGCGTAGGGTATAATGCCCATGCGAGCCCTCTCTTCATCAGTTTTTGGAGACATCTCTTTGGAGAGTGTAGGGTGTTTTTCGTCACTCCATTGAGATGGGAATACGCGCGCGCTTATCAGGCGTACTACAGATTCCCCCTGCCTAGGGTAGGCCGGGGTTTATTGATTGTGGGGATCCGAATCTCCGGCAGCCGCGGACTAAGCTGCCGTTAATTACCCCTCGTCTTTGGGGCGAGGGAACCTCCGATTAACGGGTTAAACTGGTCATGCGAACTCAATGTGCAGTGTACGTGTGTCGTGTTTTGAAAGAGGGGTTTGGATATATCGGGAGCCACGTAGAGTTTTTACGGGGGTCCCGCTACCCGGATAGCGGGCTGGGGGTCAAGGGGGCTAGCAGCCCCCTTGCGGGGTGCGGTGCAGCGCCCTGTTAGAAATTTTTTTCTATCAGGGACAGTGTCGTGGAGCACGTGTGTGTGCAAATATGTATACATATGTATATATGTATATATGTATATATATAAAAGAAAGAAAGGGGGAAAAGACATCCAAAGGATGTGTGGGGGCAGCACCTTGGACGCTGTGCGCCTAGGTGCTGTGCGCTCAGGCGCTAGAGTGCCACGTGTCGGCCTGTGGGCGCTCTGCGCTTGAGCGCTGGGCGCTTGAGCGCAAGCGCGCCACGTGTCGGCACGTAGGCGCTTTGCGCTTGAGCGCAAGCACGCCACGTGTCGGCACGGGGGAGACTTGCGCTCGAGCGCTTGCGCTTGGGCGCAAGCGCGCCACGTGTCGGCACCGGGGCGACTTGCGCTCGGGCGCTTGCGCTTGAGCGCAAGCGCGCCACGTGTCGGCACGTGGGCGACTTGCGCTCGGGCGCTTGCGCTTGAGCGCAAGCGCGCCACGTGTCGGCACGTGGGCGACTTGCGCTCGGGCGCTTGCGCTTGAGCGCAAGTGCGCCATGTGTCGGCACGTGGGCGACTTGCGCTTGAGCGCTTGCGCTTGAACGCAAGCGCGCCACGTGTCGGCACCGGGGCGACTTGCGCTCGGGCACTTGCGCTTGAGCGCAAGCGCGCCACGTGTCGGCACGTGGGCGACTTGCGCTCGGGCGCTTGCGCTTTGAGCGCAAGCGCGCCACGTGTCGGCACGTGGGCGCTCTGCGCTTGAGCGCCGGCGAGGAAAAGTGGCTTTTAGCCTAAGAAACAGAAGCTATGCTTCAGAAAGGAAATATTTGTTATATATATATGTATGGAGTTAAACTCCTTGGATGTTTTGAAGCTGATGAAGGGGGTTCTTCTTCTTCCTTCTGTTGTTTGGCCGGATCTTGAAGATCAAGAAGTAGGAGATTTTAAAAATCACTCCTTTTTGAGATCTGATGGGAGATCTGTGTTCCCCTTTGTAGGTTTTGTGGTGGAAAACTACTTAGTTTTGGAAAAGAAAGAGTAAAACTCTTGATTTAATTCAAAAGAATTGAGAAGGTTTAGAACCTTGGAGAAGGAGCAGGAGGCACAACGAACCCTAGTTTTTGGGGAAATGAAAAAGTGTATGTTTTTTTTATTCATCATGTTGCCTTTTATAGGCTTACATATTTACATATAGCCCCTTGGGCTTTACAAAACGGCATTTTAGCCATCCCATAGCTCATGTGCCATTTCATTTTTGCACATAAGCCATGGGCTTACAAAATATTGGCTTTATGCCTATTTTGTTTACATTCATGCATAAACAATTACATAAAAATTATTTATTACATGATTTTGTTGTTGGCATTGGAAGGCTGGCCGTGGGCTCGACTTGGGCATAGGCCCACTTGACCTGGGCTTGGGCCCACCTAGGTTGGGGATTGACCTTGACCTTGACTCGGTCAACCGGGGTGTAAATTTTTACCCCAACAAATTGCCCACCATCAATGAATGCACACTGCACATGTGTGTCGTGTGCATGAAATTGATGGATCTTCTTTTTCGTGGAGGCGACTTGCTTTGGTCCCCACTTTTTAGGATGCACTGCCCTTTTTATGACGTGGACGGTCGGTGCTTGACGCGTCTCCGAGACAGATTGTCCGTGGTAGACGTTTCCGTTGCCCGGAGCGATCCGGTTCCTGCTTTGTAGGAAGCCTGCACTGCCCTTTTTGCGACATGGACGGTCGACGCTTGACGCGTCTCCGAGACGGAGTGTCCGTGGTAGACGTTTCCCTGACCCGGAGTGATTTGGTTCCCGATTTGTGGGGAGCCTGCACTGCCTGTTTTGCGACATGGACGGTCGACGCTCTGATCCGGAGCGATTTGGTAGACGTGTCTCCGGCACGGAGTGTCGCTGGTCGACGTTTCCCCTAGGTGGAGTGTCGTTGTTGGACGTTTCCCTGATGCGGAGTGTTTATGCTGGACGTTTCCCCAATGCAGAGTGTCGCTGGTTGACGTTTCCCCGGCACGGAGTGTCGCTGATCGACTTTTTCCTGGCGCGGAGTGTCGCGGGTTGACTTTTCCCCGGCACGGAGTGTCGCTGATCGACTTTTCCCCGGCGCGGAGTGTCAGGTTGACTTTTCCCCGGCGCGGAGTGTCGGGTTGACTTTTCCCCGGCACCGAGTGTCGCTGATGGACTTTTCCCCGGCGCGGAGTGTCGCGGGTTGACTTTTCCCTGGCACGGAGTGTCGCTGATCGACTTTTTCCCCGGCGCGGAGTGTCGGGTTGACTTTTCCCCGTCACGGAGTGTCGCTGATCGACTTTTCCCCGGCGCGGAGTGTCGGGTTGACTTTTCCCTGGCACGGAGTGTTGCTGATCGACTTTTCCCCGGCGCGGAGTGTCGGTGGTTGACTTTTCCCCGGCTCGGAGTGTCGCGGGTTGACTTTTCCCCGGCACGGAGTGTCGCTGATCGACTTTTCCCCGGCGCGGAGTGTCGGGTTGACTTTTCCCCGGCACGGAGTGTCGCTGGTGGACTTTTCCCCGGCGCGGAGTGTCGCGGGTTGACTTTTCCCCGGCACGGAGTGTCGCTGATCGACTTTTTCCCCGGCGCGGAGTGTCGGGTTGACTTTTCCCCGGCACGGAGTGTCGCTGATCGACTTTTCCCCGTCGCGGAGTGTCGGGTTGACTTTTCCCCGGCACGGAGTGTCGCTGATCGACTTTTCCCCGGCGCGGAGTGTCGGTGGTTGACTTTTCCCCGTCACGGAGTGTCGCTGATCGACTTTTCCCCGGCGTGGAGTGTCGGTGGTTGACTTTTCCCCGGCACGGAGTGTCGCTGATCGACTTTTCCCCGGCGTGGAGTGTCGCTGGTTGACTTTTCCCCGGCACGGAGTGTCGCTGATCGACTTTTCCCCGGCGCGGAGTGTCGGGTTGACTTTTCCCCGGCACGGAGTGTTGCTGATCGACTTTTCCCCGGTGCGGAGTGTCGGGTTGACTTTTTCCCGGCACGGAGTTTCGCTGATGGACTTTTCCCCGGCGCGGAGTGTCGCTGATTGACTTTTCCCCGGCGCGGAGTGTCGGGTTGACTCTTCCCCGGCACGGAGTGTCGCTGATCGACTTTTCCCCGGCGCGGAGTGTCGGGTTGACTTTTCCCCGGCACGGAGTGTCGCTGATCGACTTTTCCCCGGCGCGGAGTGTCGGGTTGACTTTTCCCCGGCACGGAGTGTCACTGATCAACTTTTCCCCGGCGCGGAGTGTTGGTGGTTGACTTGATTCCGAGGCGGAGCATAATTCCGGTAGGGAAGGTAGATATCCCGAGGCGAAGCATGATTTCGACACGGGGTAAATTCTGGGACGGAGCATGATTCCGCCATAGAGGTTGGTCTGATTTGATTTGGGTTGACATCAGCATCGCTACACTGGAATATGGTACCAGGAGCGAATCATCATCTGTCTTGAGAGGATGTGGGAATTGTTTTTCTGTCGGCATCTGCATTGCTGCACTGGAATAATGCCAGGAGCAACTCATCATGTGCCCCGGGAGGATTTGGATTTGGTTTTTTGTTTGGCATCTGCATTGCTGCACTGGAATAATGCCAGGAGCAACTCATCATGTGCCCCGGGAGGATTTGGGAATTGGTTTTGTTTTGGCATCTGCATTGCTGCACTGGAATAATGCCAGGAGCAACTCATCATGTGCCCCGGGAGGATTTGGATTTGGTTTTGTTTGGCATCTGCATTGCTGCACTGGAATAATGCCAGGAGCAACTCATCATGTGCCCCGAGAGGATTTGGGAATTGGTTTTGTTTTGGCATCTGCATTGCTGCACTGGAATAATGCCAGGAGCAACTCATCATTTGCCCCGGGAGGATTTGGATTTGGTTTTTTGTTTGGCATCTGCATTGCTGCACTGAAATAATGCCAGGAGCAACTCATCATGTGCCCCGAGAGGATTTGGGAATTGGTGGCTTAGGAGACAGGTTTAGATCCCTGCCACCTAAGGCTTTTTCATTTTGTGAGCCGTAAGGGTCTCACAAAGCATTTTCTCTCTACGGGTCGTAAGGATCCCGTAAGTGTATTTTCTCCTTAGGAGTCATGGGGACTCCTAAGTGTGTTACTCCTTTGTGAGTCGTAGGGATCTCACGCGGGAATTTTCTCCTCACAAAGTCGAGAGGACTTTGCGAGTGTATTTCATTTCCTTTTTTTTTCTTTTACGAGTTTGCGCCCTTTCGGGTTTTCACAAACTTGCCGGCAGTCCTGCTGTTTTTACTCATAAAGCCCTTTCAGATTTTCATCCATGCCCGTTTTGCTTGTGGACTTACCGTTCCTTTTTTTTTCTTTTTTTTTTGGAGAGATCGGGATTGTTTTACGCCTGTGGATTGTATATGGTTTTGCAGGATGTATGATCCAGACTGTAGGGCCAAAAACATTTCGGGACTTTGTTGGCGTCTGCATCGCTGCACTGGAATATGGTACCAGGAGCGACTCATCGTTCGCCGTTGGGGTATGGGAGTCGAAATTTGGTTGGCGTCTGCATCGCTGCACTGGAATATGGTACCAGGAGCGACTCATCATTCACCACTTGGGATTGGGGAGCGATGGCTTAGGAGACAGGTTTAGATCCCTATCACCTAAGACTTTTCAATTTTATGGGCCGTGAGGGTCCCATAAAAGCATTTTTCTCCCTACGAGTCGTAAGGATCTCGCAGGTGTATGTTCTCCTTAGGAGTCGTGAGGACTCCCAAGTGTGTTTTTCCTTCGTGAGTCGTAAGGATCCCACGAAGGTTTGTTCTCCTCATGTATCGTGAGGACATATGAGTGGATTTCTCTCGTTCCCAGTTTAATGACTTAGAGGTCGACTGTTTCCAGTTTAACGACTTAGAGGTCATCTGTTTCCAGTTTAACGACGTAGAGGTCATCTGTTTCCAGTTTAACGACTTAGCGGTCATCTGTTTCCAGTTTAACGACTTGGAGGTCATCTGTTTCCAGTTTAACGGCGTGGTGGTCATCTGTTTCCAGTTTAAAGACTTGGAGGTCATCTGTTTCCAGTTTAACGACGTGGAGGTCATCTGTTTCCAGTTTAACGACTTAGCGGTCATCTGTTTCCAGTTTAACGACTTGGAGGTCATCTGTTTCCAGTTTAACGACGTGGTGGTCATCTGTTTCCAGTTTAAAGACTTGGAGGTCATCTGTTTCCAGTTTAACGACGTGGAGGTCATCTGTTTCCAGTTTAAAGACTTATGGGTCTATTGTGCCCAGTTTAACGACTTAGCGGTCATCTGTTTCCAGTTTAACGACTTAGCGGTCATCTGTTTCCAGTTTAACGACTTGGAGGTCATCTGTTTCCAGTTTAACGACGTGGTGGTCATCTGTTTCCAGTTTAAAGACTTGGAGGTCATCTGTTTCCAGTTTAACGACGTAGAGGTCATCTATTTCCAGTTTAAAGACTTAGAGGTCTGCTGTTTCCAGTTTAACGACATAGAGGTCATCTGTTTCCAGTTTAACGACTTGGAGGTCATCTGTTTCCAGTTTAACGACTTGGAGGTCATCTGTTTCCAGTTTAAAGACTTAGGGGTCTATTGTGCCCAGTTTAACGACTTAGCGGTCATCTGTTTCCAGTTTAAAGACTTAGAGGTCATCTGTTTCCAGTTTAACAACTTGGAGGTCATCTGTTTCCAGTTTAACGACGTAGTGGTCATCTGTTTCTAGTTTAAAGACTTAGAGGTCTTCTGTTTCCAGTTTAACGACTTAGAGGTCATCTGTTTCCAGTTTAACGACTTAGAGGTCTACGGATGGCGAGCTTGGAATTTTGGGGTAGGGGCCGGCATCAGCGTTGTTGACCCTGAAGCACATGTGCCAGGACACATGAATGGGTCTTCCCAATGGAACACAATTCCAAGGGCGGAGACCAACCGTTGGAGTGGTGATTGCAATGGGGCATGGGTATGCTGAGAATTATTTGAGCCCGTGGATTGTATATGGTAGTCAATCTGGGGACTAACCGTAGGGCCGGAAGAATTTTGGAAAACTGGACTTTGGTCGGCGTCTGCATCGCTGCACTGGAATATAGTACCAGGAGCGACTCATCATTCGCCGTTTTTTTTTATTTTTTTTGTTTTTGTTTTACCGCGATTGCTCTATCATTTCAGCTTTTCTTATCGCGAAGGTCGCGATTGCCCTATCATTTCGGCTATTATTCGCGGTTGCCCTACCATTTCGGCTTTATTTTCATTTTTATTTTACTCGCTGATTTTTATTGCGAGTTGCCCCATCATTTCGGCTTTTCTTTATTTTTCTTTTATTTACACATTTTTTTGTGTATTTACACATATATATTATTTTTTTTTACAATCCCAGTTTAACGACTTAGAGGTCGATTATTCCCAGTTTAATGACGTGGTGGTCAATTATTCCCAGTTTAAAGACTTGATGGTCTGTCATTCCTAGTTTAACGACGTGGTGGTCGGCGGGTGTTCCCAGTTTAATGACGTGGTGGTCCTTTTTGCTTATCCCAGCTCCTTGAACTTTGATCTTGGAGGAGCTGTGTTGATGACCTAGCTCTGTGGCTTGCCGATACATCCGAGGATTGTGAGGTTTTTCCAAGCTTATATTGGTCCTCAGCCCAATCTTTGAAAATATAGCAGTCTTCGATGGTATGACCCACCACTCTATGATATGGGCAGTATATGGGATTGCCGGTCATGTTCATTTCCTGTGGCCTCTTTGGAACAGGCAGTTGCAGACCGTTGTTCAAGGCGTCCATGAATATTTTGCGGACCTCGTCCCTCATGAAGGAGTATACCTTCTTCTTTCTCTCCATTGGAGTAGGCGCCTTTACTAATGCTGGTCCTCGAGGCACATGTCCGGGAGGATTAGGTTCCCGAAAGGCTTCGGTCTCCATTTGCATGAAATCGGCGATCGCAGCTTGACTATTTGCTAACACGCCTTTAGATAGTTCTATCTCTCCCATCTTGTATTGCCTTTCGACCCAATCTTTGAAGACGAAGCAGTCCTCAATGGCATGACCTATCACCCTGTGATAGGGGCAATATTTTGGGTCGTTGGTCATATTCTCTTCTTGCGGTCTCTTTGATTCTGGCAGTTGTAGACCGTTTCTTAGGGCGTCCCTGAATATCTTGTGGACCTTTTCCCTCTTGAAGGAATAGACCTTTTCCAGCTTCTTTTTCAGAGGCGATTCCCCCCCGGTGTATGTATCGGAGGGACTGGAGGCTGATTGCGGCCGTTTTTCGCGAAAGCGCTCCGCTTTTAGGTTGAAAGGGATATCAGTTGGATGCCCCCGGGTATCAATCCCTGGCTCATGAACCAAAATTTGACCCTGCTGTAATTGCAATCGGGTGATTTGGGTCGCGAGATCTGCCACGACGTTTGCCAGCTTGTCGACTTTGGAATAGACCTCCGCCATCTTCTCATCCCTGTCCTGAAATTGCCTTTGAAGCCATTGGAATAATGCTTGTTCTGTAGTTCCGGCTATGACAACCGGGTAATCTTTATTGCCTGAGCTCAATTCCGTAGGAACCATGGGCTCCTCTGGCTTATCGGCCTGAGCGGGCTCTTCATCATTTAGATTGAGCCGATGCTGGGTAGCGTCAACCATATCATCACCATGGCTGTGAAGAAGAGGAGGGTTCGTTTCTTCATGTCCGGCCATGTAGACAGCGTGGATAACACATTCAGCCATTCTTTCATCACTGGCAGCTGGTTTCGCGGAGCGGTCCGGGCTTTGGAAATTCATAAATTTTAACATGGCCAGAGCCCTAGCCCTTTTGTTGGCTCTATATCTGAGCCCTTCTGCCTCAGCTTCTCTGCCTTAAGCGCTTGGCAGGCTTCTGCTCTTCGGGAAGCCACCATAGGCCGAGCGATGGGGATGCTTGAGAAGACATCTGCCCGCGTATCCGTCGAAGGTATCGCCTGGGCTTGCCCACGACGTCTGGCAACTTCTTTTGTTCCGATGGCTTTGCCCCCAGTTGGGGCCATGGAAAGCCGTCCGGACACCGATTTGCGTTTGGGTTGGGGCGCCCTCGAGATTACCACATCCGGTCTCTTGCCTTTCGAGACCGGTCTGTCTGTTGTTGGAGCTTGAAGAGCCGGGATGGCGTTAGCTGACACGAACAGGATAGAGCCGAATGGTAGCGGCTCCTCCTCCTACGTGTCGGCACGTAGGCGCTTTGCGCTTGAGCGCAAGCACGCCACGTGTCGGCACGGGGGAGACTTGCGCTCGAGCGCTTGCGCTTGAGCGCAAGCGCGCCACGTGTCGACACGGGGGCGACTTGCGCTCGAGCGCTTGCGCTTGAGCGCAAGCGCGCCACGTGTCGGCACGTGGGCGACTTGCGCTCGGGCGCTTGCGCTGGAGCGCAAGCGCTCCACGTGTCGGCACGTGGGCGACTTGCGCTCGGGCGCTTGCGCTTGAGCGCAAGCGCGCCATGTGTCGGCACGTGGGCGACTTGCGCTGGAGCGCTTGCGCTTGAACGCAAGCGCGCCACGTGTCGGCACCGGGGCGACTTGCGCTCGGGCACTTGCGCTTGAGCGCAAGTGCGCCACGTGTCGGCACGTGGGCGACTTGCGCTCGGGCGCTTGCGCTTTGAGCGCAAGCGCGCCACGTGTCGGCACGTGGGCGCTCTGCGCTTGAGCGCCGGCGAGGAAAAGCGGCTTTTAGCCTAAGAAACAGAAGCTATGCTTCAGAAAGGAAATATTTGTTATATATATATGTATGGAGTTAATCTCCTGGGATGTTTTGAAGCTGATGAAGGGGGTTCTTCTTCTTCCTTCTGTTGTTTGGCCGGATCTTGAAGATCAAGAAGTAGGAGATTTTAAAAATCACTCATTTTTGAGATCTGATGGGAGATCTGTGTTCCCCTTTGTGGGTTTTGTGGTGGAAAACTACTTAGTTTTGGAAAAGAAAGAGTAAAACTCTTGATTTAATTTAAAAGAATTGAGAAGGTTTAGAACCTTGGAGAAGGAGCAGGAGGCACAACGAACCCTAGTTTTTGGGGAAAGGAAAAAGTGTATGTTTTTTTATTCATCATGTTGCCTTTTATAGGCTTACATATTTACATATAGCCCCTTGGGCTTTACAAAATGGCATTTTAGCCATCCCATGGCTCATGTGCCATTTCATTTTTGCACATAAGCCATGGGCTTACAAAATATTGGCTTTATGCCTATTTTGTTTACATTCATGCATAAACAATTACATAAAAATTATTTATTACATGATTTTGTTGTTGGCATTGGAAGGCTGGCCGTGGGCTCGACTTGGGCATAGGCCCACTTGACCTGGGCTTGGGCCCACCTAGGTTGGGGGTTGACCTTGACCTTGACTCGGTCAACCGGGGTGTAAATTTTTACCCCAACAGAGAGGGTGATCCCGTGACAAGTGGGCATATTGCCGCGCTTGGAATCTTCCATACTAAATCTCTTTAGTATAGTGTCAATATACCTGGACTGTGAAAGTCCCAACATTCTATTAGATCTATCACGATAGATCTTAATACCCAGAATGTATGATGCATCTCCCAAGTCTTTCATAGAGAATTTCTGTGACAAAAAGAGCTTTACTGATTGTAGCATAGGGATATCATTCCCTATCAGTAGTATGTCGTCGACGTACAAAACGAGGAAGACTACTGCTGCTTCTACAATCTTCCTATAAATACATGGTTCATCTACATTTTTGATAAAGTCAAATTCCTTGACTGTCTCATCAAAGCAGATGTTCCAACTCCGCGATACTTGCTTTAATCCATAAATGGATTTAAGCAATTTTCACACTCTTCCGCTGCTCCCACTGTCTAAGAAACCTTCTGGTTGATCCATGTAAACACTCTCTTCTAAATGTCCGTTTAGAAAAGCTGTTTTTACATCCATTTGCCAGATTTCATAGTCATCGAAGGCAGCAATGGCAAGCATGATCCGAATGGATATAAGCATAGCTACTGGTGAAAAAGTTTCATCATAGTCCAATCCTGGTCTTTGACGAAAACCTTTTGCAACTAGTCTAGCTTTGTAGGTTTCCACTTGTCCAAATGCACCAATCTTCTTTTTGAAGATCCATTTGCACCCAACTGGTTTCACCCCAGGTGGAGCAACTTCTAAAGTCCATACTTTATTGGTGTATATGGATTCCATTTCGGATCTCATAGCATCCAGCCACTTCACCGGGTCGCTACTCGTGATAGCTTACTGAAAACTAGCAGGCTCATCATCATCGATGATGCAATCCTCTCGATCCCCATCAAGAAGAAAACCATAATATCTTTCAGGAGGATGAGAAAGCCTACTAGATCTGCGGAGTGGCGTTGGTTCGTCATGTTCTATTGAAATCTGAGATTCTTCTAAGTCCTCGGTAGCAGTTTGAGGTTCTGGAATTTCTTCCAGTTCTACCGCGCTCCCACTAATTTCTTTTGCAAGAAATTCGCTTTCTAAGAAGACAATGTGGCGAGCGACAAACACCTTTTGTTCTTCAGTGTGGTAGACTATATACCCCGTTGAATGCTTGGGGTATCCTACAAACTTGTACAAAACCGATCGTGCCTCTAGCTTGTCCGGATTATGCTTTTTAACATATACCGGACACCCCCATATCTTGATATACTTGAGATATGGTCTCTTCCCGCTCCACATTTCATATGGAGTGGTAGGCACAGACTTAGTCGGAACTCTATTTAATAGGTATGCTGCTGATTCTAAAGCAAATCCCCAGAAGGAAAGTGGCAACTCAGCACTACTCATCATTGAACGCACCATGTCTAACAGAGTGCGATTCCTCCTTTCTGATACACCATTATACTGAGGTGTATAAGGTGGAGTAAGCTGAGAGAGAATTCCATTCTCTTTTAAGTATTCAAGGAAACTGGTACTTAAGTATTCTCCACCTCGATCAGATCGAAGTGTCTTGATGCTTTTACCAGTCTATTTCTCTACTTCATTTTTATACTCCTTAAACTTCTCAAAGGCCTCGGATTTATGTTTCATTAAGAATATATGTCCATACCTACAGAAGTCATCAGTAAAAGTTATGAAGTACGAGTGACCGCTTCGTGCATGTGCAGACATTGGACCACATACATCACTGTGTATAAGTCCCAAGAGTTCTGTAGCTCTTTCTCCGTGTCCGGTGAACGGAGATTTGGTCATTTTTCCTTTGATACATGATTGACAAGTTGCATATGATGAATACTCAAACGGATCTAAATATCCATCTTTATGTAACTTAGTCAACCCTGTTTCATTTATATGATCAAGTCTACAATGCCATAGGAAGGCTTGATTTGAATCTGGAGCCTTTCTTTTACGCGGTTTTTGTATATTGAAAATTTGAGGTTGATTAAGTATGTATATGCCGTTTTCCAGTGTGCCAAACCCAATCAGTTCTTGATTTAGGAAAATGTTCATGACATTTCTTTCAAGCGCAAAATTATATCCTTCATTAGACAATAAAGATACTGATATTATATTACACAACATACTGGGAATACAAAAACAGCTGTACAACACCAAAATGTGTCCACTAGTCAACCCTAGGTGATATTCCCCTATTGCAACAGCATCTACATGCATTCCATTGTCCATCCGGAGAGTCATATCACCTGCCTCCAGTACTCTACTATTTCTCAGATCCTGCAAAGAATTACAGATGTGAGAATCAGAACCGGTATCAAGTACCCATGAAGTAGAGTTTACTGAAAGACAATTTTCGATTACAAACACACCTGAAGCAGAAGCAACAGCTTGCTTCTTGTCTTTGGCTTTAAAGGCCAAACAGTCCTTCTTCCAGTGCCCTTGCTTGTGGCAATAGAAGCATTCGTTCTTTTCCGCCTTCACCCTTCCTGCCTTGTTCGTTCCCTGCACCTTCTTGACCCCACCCTTCGGTTTGGTGGCCTTTATCTTCTTCTTCCCTTTTGCTTTCGCACTAGATTTAGAAGAGGATGATTGGCCGACATACAGAATGGGGGTCTTCTCCCTTTTCAAGGAGCTCTCTGCTACCCTCAACATGTTGAGGAGCTTTGGAAGATCAGCTTCCATTTCGTGCATATTGAAGTTCAGTACGAACTGAGAGAAGGTGTGGGGAAGGGACTGCAAAATCAAGTCGATGTACAAATCATTCTCTAGCACGCATCCCAGGTTTGCGAGTTCCTCAATGAGGGTGATCATTTTTAGGACGTGCTCTCCAACTGGCGATCCTAGAGCTAACCTCATATGGAAGAGTTTCCTTGAGGTCTCGTACCTCGCGATACGGGAGTGTTCACCATACAATTCCTTGCAATGGAGGAATATGGATACAATATTCATACTCTCGTGCTGTTTCTGGAGTTCATTGTTCATGGATGCCAGCACGATACACTTAGCTCGCTCACAGTCTAGATCCCAGGTTTTGCGAACTTCCTTGTCCGCAACTGAGGAATCTGGTCCTGAGATAAGGGGAGGAACAGCGGTGGTAACATATGTAACTTTGTCATAAGTCAGCGCAATATTGACGTTCCTTAGCCAATCTTTATAGTTCTGTCCAGTCAGTATATTTTTTTCAAGTAATAGTTTAAGTCCTGTCATGGTAGCTGCCAGAGAGAGAGAAAATAAACACTCAGTATATGCTCTTGCAAGTTTATATTGGTTATTAATTTATCTAAACAGGATGACTCCCACTGTTTTCTCAAATCCTTCTTCAAAACCTAAAAGAATAACTAGTCAGGATTTAATCACACGTCACAATACTTGCTTAACCTTTCAGCCAGGCTGGTGTTGGTACTTCGAGGGAGGTTTTCCAACGCTTTCGCGAAGTTCCTTAATTAAAGAACCTCTTTTCCCTGGAGGCGTAGCCCCTCTAACACCTTTCTAGACACCTTCTTGGTTTATAGCATTGATTGTTAAGTGAGAAAAATTCCCGAGAGTAATCCTACTCATCAGTGGGATCGGGATCCAACTATCGTTGCATGATGCCCTAGATGGAAGCCACTCTACTCACCACACTCCAGAAGGTATGCTAAATCTGCAAGTTTCCTTTATGTTTGAAACTCCCGATCTGATTTTTACTCCAAGCTCTTATGACCTTGACGTAGGCCAACAAATCATAAGGCGCAAGTCAAGTTCTACCCGTCGTTGTCCTGATCAATTTAAGTACATCATACAAGCCCTTGATGTAGGCCAACAAGGTGTACGTCTGTCTTAAACTAATGCATCTATCTATGTAACAAATAGGCAAACACACTGCTACCATACACTATGCCTTGACGTAGGCTAACAAGCATAGCATGAATACGATGTGCTGTCTACTTGAAACGACGGAGGGTTACGGCTGGTTTTTGGCAAAAAATCGTTAACGTAGTGAACTTGATATAATCGAAAGAACTGTGATAGCTTTTATTTTAAAAGGAGTGGCTTAAGCTCCGCATTTAAAATTTGCTTTTTGAAGAAAACCGAGTGGTTTTGAAATTGTTCCAACGATTCAGTTTAGGTTTTATTTTTTTTGCATTAATAATAATGCGTCCCATCATTAACCTATCATTACAGATAACAACGAAAATACAACGTCCTCTTATGCCATCCGCATTCGCCACTGGGTCCCGTCATCACCCGTTAGGTTACTTAACTAACGGCAGAGCGGGGACTGGGCTAGCGCGGGTGTAAAACATAAGTGACGTCTAAATAGCTATCATATATAGATATTGTACATTCGTCAGACGCAATAATAGGCATTCCATATCACAGATAAATTTTATTGGATTTGCAAGCAATCCGCTTTTCTTTTGAGCCTGCAACGAAATACGGATTACACAGTTGTGATGAATAGCCATTTACCCCACCCCAGACCCCTACGGGTACGGCAAACTACCCGCCAAGTATCAGAAGTGAAGCGGTCTACCTCAACACTTCAAAATACCCGGTAGTTTGTGTACCCCACCTTGGGTCTATCCTAGGAGCAAAAAACAGTAAAAAGAATAATACAACGGTGGCTACAACCGCAACCTGGATGTGCCCCGCAAAATAATATTACAACTTATTACAATTACATCGAATGAATTAATACAATAACCCATCACAAAACCCGGCTAATCACCACAACAGTCCAATACAGTTTAAATACACAAACAGTTATAGATAATATCACAGATATGTGCAACCCCCTGCCAACTGACATACTAGCAGTTAGGGGAGGTTTACGAACATATAAAACATTCCACAGATATAATCAAACAAGCAAACACCGTATAATTTCGATCGATTAAACACATTTAATTTTGCTCCAATACTTCTCTGTAAATCTGAAACCTGAGCAAAAATTAAAAAAATACCAGAAAATACCAAATATCACAGGAGATGCACAGAAGAAAACTGGGCTGAATCGGCCCCAACTCGGCCGCGGTTCCATAGCGGATTGGTGGGATCGGCCGCGGTTCCGCGGCTCTTTGGCCGATTCAGGAGCCCATTTTTCTTGTGTGTTCTTATATTTTCATGTGGGTCATTCTGGAGGTCCCTGAAAAATTTTTGGACCTCATTTTAAAATCGACAGAAACTATATGATATCGGGGTTTTTTCGGTTTGTTTTCCATTCGAAATTCATACAACTTTGCAAGTGTGTTAATTATTGTTTAGTGAGGCTCTGATACCACTGTAAGTTGATGTGCAATACCCCATGAGTTGCGGAGAGGCGGAAATTTGAAAAACAATCATGTTTATAAAGCAAACATCAACTAACCGAAGATCGTTTCAAAACAATACTTAACAATAAGCATAGAGATCTAAGCTACTATGTGAAGAAATTATACCAAACGATTCTAGTCCTTCGTCTTTACGATCTCTATGACCTCCTTGGATCTCCACGTCCTCCTCGGCTTCTTTCCGTGATAGACGATCCACCCGAGAACCCGAATCCAAGCTATTACCTCTAAACTTGAGGTTACTTAGTTTCTCTAGTTGCTAATTAGAGTAACTAAGGTGATGTAGAGATAGGTTATGGAGTGATTAGTTTTTCCTAATCCTTGTTCTCAACTCATGAGTGGTAGGATTAGGGTTTGGTGAAGGAGAGAGAGCTTGAGGAGAGAGAAGGTGGAGATGATAATGAAATAAAAATCCTTCTCACTTGAATATATGATACATAATGAATTATCAAATAATATCAATTAAATGATTATTCACCATGCTTCATTTATTCAAGGAGAGTGATTCATCATGTGAGTCATTAGATCATTAATGATGCATTAATGATGCATTTAATGATATGATGAATCATATGAATGAGTCACTAAAACAATTAATGAAAAAGCCACCTCAACCCCTCATGTCACATCCTTCTAGAAGCTTCTCGGAAATTACGAGAACGCCCCTCGTATCCGTGAAAACACGGAAAAACTTTAGACTGTATAAATCCAATAACCTGATACTAGAATCTGGCTTAAACCAAAGCCGGCTAGTGAAAACTGTCCGAATGACGTATGTGTGTAAACACACGTGCGCGTCCGAACCCTTGTCGTAAAACCGTACGACCTCTATATCTTTTCGCCTGGGTTTGGAAAATCTCTGTGTGGGACTCTAAAGACTCGACTACTACGCTGGCAGTGGGTTTAACCACAGACCGCAAGCGGCACTAGCTGTACGTAATGGTCCCCAGGTAGTTGTCGATAAGAAAGCCGATGAGGTAACCCATCCGAAATCCTACTGAGCCTGTCCGTGACAATATCCGCGCAGTCCGGTTTGTTCGTCTAAGAGTATCGCATGTATGGTCTAGAGAGGTGGTGGACGTCAGACCCCTAATAACCGTACAAGTTGTGTCGGTATGGCTCAAGACCATCCGAGAATCTACTGATCAGTCCATCAGTAATTCTCAATCAGCCTTCGCCAGGGACTTATGGTAATGACCAACCAACCACAGTGCGATATTGACTCCCTATACCGGGAGAGACGTATCCCTAACAGTCGCTCACTGCCTCCACGTGGCTCGGGACTGTGCCCAACTAAAACCTGTTTGCACGACTCCTTTGAGCCGTGGTAGGGTAATAATCAAAGCACAGTGGGAATTCACACGAGACAAATGATGACTTTAAATCAACAGACTATCTGCACACATGTTACCTGAGAACTGCTATCTGACGTTAGGTATAATCCCATCCAGTCAGTTCTCGGCGAGTCCTGTCCGGTGTACTCACACCCAGTGAGCATCTGTATACAATCTTAGGTGCACACCACCAATGGCTGGGGGACCAATCCATCGCCCCTCGTCAGGGTCTAGATATCTATACACTAGTCTACTCCGGAGTATCGATGCCCAGTCTTGATACTCCTGCGACCAGGGACATCTAAGGATGTGCCTATTGACTATCCAGCTCCCACTAGTATGACTGCCATCACAACGCCGGTAGTCAGGCAAACACCCTATGGGCTTTATCAACATGTATATATAAATGAATACAATACAAAATATATCATATGTTAAGATAAAGACAAACCAAATAGCGTACTATCATATCAAGCAAGACTGTCATGTACATACATATCCCAAGCATCCTATATAATGTAGGCCTCTAGGGCATATATATCCAACAGGGTGCACCCGGGGCTCGCGTGCAGAAGAGGAAGAAGAAGTTGCTCCTCCCTCTCGATGCTATCCTCGGCTTAGAGCCTCATGCCCCTCTCACCGAAGGCATAAGCTAGTACGACAGCAATGAGGGCTTCTCGGTAGATCCAGCAGACACCGATCTGGCGGCCGCCATTGCGACTTCTGAGTGAACAGCCAGACTCGAAGCGTTGTTGGCTAAACTCGCTCAATCAGGTAATCATTAGTTGCACTCTTCGTCATTTCATCGCACTTTTATCATTATCTTTGACTAATGCTTTCCCCCCTTTTTTAACAGGTGTCACTACTGAAGAAGCTATCGCTGCTTCCCTGAAAACCTTCTAGGAGGAGGAAAGGAAACGCGCTCTATCGGGCGTTGGTACGTCTCG
Source organism: Agapanthus africanus (assembly GCA_030015575.1). Lineage (NCBI taxonomy): Eukaryota > Viridiplantae > Streptophyta > Magnoliopsida > Asparagales > Amaryllidaceae > Agapanthus > Agapanthus africanus. The sequence goes on along the minus strand of JASDDO010000006.1, from coordinate 1,540,013 downwards.
GCTCGCTGAGTCTTTATTTTCTTTCTTTTTTTTATAGCCTATCTAATCTTCTCTTTGTCTCTTTGCAGGGGCCATGCAAGCCGATGCAGGGACTCTCCCCGGGCCAACTACTGAAGTCCCGGCCTCATCAGGGCCGCCGCGAGAGTCTCGACTCAAAAAACCGATGAGGGATGCCTTGAAGGCTCTGGAGGCAACTCTGTACGAGGATGATGACGTCTTGATGGAGGCTTCCAAGAGGTCCGTCTTGACGGCTCGGGAGGAGAGGAAGCGGTTGAGGCGCGAGGCGAAGGAGCGCAGAGCTGCCTTGGCCGTGGGAGCGGGCCCAAGCACCATTATTCCCGCTGCTTCTCCTTCCGAGGAGCCCCCGGTCACCTTATCTACTGCACACAGACAGGCGGCGCGCGTAGCTCGGGAGGCCAGCGATCAGTCCACCTCAGGTAATGTGTCTTTCGAAACTTTGTTGCAAAAGTTGTACAACTATCTGTTCTCATACGTCTTTTCCTGCAGGGCCAAGTCCAACCGAAGGGGGGGGGAAACCGTCGAGCCTAAGGGGACAGCGGAGGAGGTACTGGCTGAACTTGAGCCGACGGTAGGCGACGTAGCTGGGGTTGCTGGACCCGAGCTAGGGGTTGAGGAAACTGTGCCAGAGAAAGCTGTCGATGCCGAGCCCGAGGTAGCGGCAAATAAGACGGCTGCTATAACCGAGCCTGGGGCAGCAGCGGACGGAGCGCCTGAGACCGGCGACCCCATGGCGACGGCGGACGAGACAACAGCGACCGCCGAGCCCGAGGGAGTAGCGGGTGAGACGGGCATGACACCCGAGGACAAGCCAGCCGCTCTTTCTCAAGAGTCTAGCAATGCTCCAATCATTTCTCTCCCCGTCTACGGTCCTCCGCCGTCTCCTGGCCTCGCGAGCACGACGACGGCCCCCGTAGAGTCTGGTGATGAGGTCACGGGAGGTGGACTCATGTCGATGGAGGAGGGAGACGCCTCCGTTTTGGCTGGCGGCTCATCAGGTAAATTTTGGGTTACCATCCCTTTTTTCTTATCTTGCAATCCTTCCTGACTGGTTTATCTTTGTTTTTAACGCAGATGCGGCCAGTGCTGACGCTCCATTGCTCGAGGGAGCGCCGTCAGCTACTGCCTTGGCGGTGGCCACCTCTCAGCCTTCTCTCGTACCATCGCAGATGCTGGAAGGTATGGATTCATGACCCATCAGTTTCATCTCTCGGCCGTATAATTCATGTATTGACGTTATACTATTGCGTCCTTATAGGAGTACTTTTTGATCACCTTTACCATGTGCTGCACCCGCACTTCTCCTTCCCGTCGGAGCTCGCTTCCTCCAGTGGCGCTGGTGAGTATAGTTTTTAATTAATACTCTTCTTTTTTCAATAATGGAATTATTTCTGACTCTTCCTCGCCCTGATTGCAGTGCTACAAATCGAAGGAGGAGATGTAAGATTGGTCGCGCCACCGGCCCTCCCGGCTTTGCCGCCTGCTGCAGCTGGTATAGTAAACTATCCCATCACTGACTTTCTTATATTTCTTGAACCGTCATCTGATCGTATTTTGTTTTTCAGCCGTCGTTCCAATTCCGGCCCCCTTCGAGTCTCGCCTCACAATGCCGGCAGGCCCCTTCTTGAGACGTCCATCTTCAAAGGGTGCTGCAATGAGTTTGGGCATGCTGAGCGGATATATCGAAGAGCTTGACGCGAACGCTCTCCCCTCTGCTGCAGATTTCGCTGTAGAGGTTAATCCGATGCTGGCGACGCTTGTAAATTTTCATAATGAAGGCGTCGTCGAGTTTTGGGTTAATCACTGCGGGGAAATCGAGGCCCGCCTGCATCAACTGGAGTCTATGCATCCTGCCCTCGAGATCTTGGCCGCGAGCGCTCAACGGGCGGCATGGATCCAGCAGAGCGCTCCGTACTTCCGCCATCTCGAACAAGAAGTTGCTTCAAGGCGTAAGGAGCGAGGCGAGACTTCGAGCAAATCTGCTCAACTGCATGCTCAAGTGGAGTCAAATGCTGCACAGCTGAAGGTTATCTTTGAAGGCCTTCTGCGATGCCTCTCCGAAGGGTTAACACTGAGGCAGCAGCTTGACGTCATCGAGCGGGATGCACCTAATCAGGAGGCAGCCCAGCAGGCAGCTGAGGAGCAACTTTCATCCTACCTGCAGCAGCGGGCCCAGGTGGAAGCGGAAGTGGCCGCGACAGCCGCTCAGGAGGAGGCGCTGAAGGAAGTGCGAGAGCAGCTCGTGGATTTGTTAAAGACACTTCCTTCTTAGTAGCTACTTTTTGTATCAATTATACACTTGTAATCTCTGAATAAAATGTACACATTCTTTATTCTTTTATACGATTCGCCTTGTACTTAATTGAATTCATGAATAAAGATATACGCATTTCCTTTTGCAATGTCTTGTGTCATCTCTGCTCTTTCTTCCTTCTTTTATTATCAGTATGCTGTCTTAGTAAACATGGTTTACAGGTGATAGAGCGAACACCCTGTCTCGGTTTCTTCAAGAGGTAGCGATAGCTTAGGCCGCAGGTTCAGATCTGCTGCCTAAGACTTTTCAACTTTATGAGCTGTGAGGGTCTCATAAAGACTTTTGTCCCTATGGATCGAGAGGATCTCGTAGGTGTATTTTCTTCTTAGGAATCGTGAGGATTCCTAAGTGCATTTTCTGTTGAGAGTCATAAGGATCTCACAAGAGAATTTACTCCCTTACGAGTCGTGAGGACTCGCAAGTGATGGGTGAAGTTGCCCTTATTCGTCTTTCACGGGGTCAGGGGTTTGACTCTCGGTCATTGATGTACTGTCGAGTCATGGAGCTGGGAAATTCGCCGCGGCTCCGCTTTACTGGCGTCGTATATTCCTGTAGAGACACTGATTTCTCTGCGGATCGGCGCGAATTGAGATGCTCTCGTCAAGGACGCTGATTTCCCTGAATCGAGGAGGTTTCCAAGGACACTGATTTCCCTGGGGTTGAGATGAGTCAAGGTATTCCTGCAAAGACACTGATTTCTCTGCGGGTTGATGCGAATCGAGATGCTCTCGTCAAGGACACTGGTTTCCCTGACTCGAGGAGGTTGCCAAGGACACTGATTTCCTTGGGGTTGAGACGAGTCGAGGTATTCCTGCAAAGACACTGATTTCCCTGTGGGTCGACGCGAATCAAGGTGCTCTCATCAAGGACACTGATTTCCCTGAATCGAGGAGGTTGCCAAGGACACTGATTTCCCTGGGGTTGAGACGAGTCGAGGTATTCCTGCAAAGACACTGATTTCCCTACGGGTTGACGTGAATCGAGGTGCTCTCATCAAGGCCATTGATTTCCCTGAATCGAGGAGGTTGCCAAGGACACTGATTTCCCTGGGGTTGAGACGAGTCGAGGTATTCCTGCAAAGACACTGATTTCTCTGCGGGTCGACGCGAATCGAGGTGCTCTCATCAAGGACACTGATTTCCCTGAATCGAGGAGGTTGCCAAGGAGACAGATTTCCCTGGGGTTGAGACGAGTCAAGGTATTCCTGCAAAGACACTGATTTCCCTATGGGTCGACGCGAATCGTTGTGCTCTCATCAAGGACACTGATTTCCCTGAATCGAGGAGGTTGCCAAGAACACTGATTTCCCTGGGGTTGAGACGAATCGATGTATTCCTGCAAAGACACTGATTTCTCTGCGGGTCGACGCGAATCGAGGTGCTCTCGTCAAGGACACTGGTTTCCCTGAATCGAGGATGTTGCCAAGGACACTGATTTCCCTGGGGTTGAGACGAATCGATGTATTCCTGCAAAGACACTGGTTTTTCTGCGGGTCGACGCGAATCGAGGTGCTGTCGTCAAGGACACTGGTTTCCTGACTCGAGGAGATTACCAAGGACACTGATTTCCCTAGGGTTGAGACGAATCGATGTATTCCTGCAAAGACACTAATTTCTCTGCGGGTCGACGCGAATCGAGGTGCTCTCGTCAAAGACACTGGTTTCCCTGAATCGAGGAGGTTGCCAAGGACACTGATTTCCCTGGGGTTGAGACGAGTCGAGATATTCCTGCAAAGACACTGATTTCTCTGCGGGTCGACGCGAATCGAGGTGCTCTCGTCAAGGACACTGATTTCCCTGAATCGAGGAGGTTGCCAAGGACACTGATTTCCCTGGGGTTGAGACGAGTTGAGATATTCCTGCAAAGACACTGATTTCTCTGCGGGTTGACGCGAATCGAGATGCTCTCGTCAAGGACACTGATTTCCCTGAATCGAGGAGGTTGACGCGAATCGAGATGCTCTCGTCAAGGACACTGATTTCCCTGAATCGAGGAGGTTGCCAAGGACACTGATTTCCTCGGGGTTGAGACGAGTCGAGATATTCCTGCAAAGACACTGATTTCTCTATGGGTCGACGCGAATCGAGGTGCTCTCGTCAAGGACACTGGTTTCCCTGACTCGAGGAGGTTGCCAAGGACACTGATTTCCCTGAATTGAGATAATGTGTTTCAGGTTTTATATGAGTTACCGTCAAGACCCTGAAGCTAGGAATCTGGCCTTTGCTTCGCTTGCTGTGGTGTGACCGAATCCTGTTGGAGGAGGGACGCTGTAGTGACATTTCGTCTGTTGTGTAGAGACGAACGTCGAAGTGGTGATCATTCCATGCTGGAGTGAGATGATCTCCGATTGTCTTTCGGGCTTTATATGACTTGCCGTTAAGACCGTGATGCTGGGAATTTGGCCTTTGCTTCGTTTGCTGGCACTGTGTTTGCTGTATTGAGACGAATGTCGCGCTTGTCTCTAGGTTGTTGGTGAACCGTCGAGGTTTGGCTTTGCTTTCTGGTGGAGCCTGTTGGGAAGGTATGGTTCCCTCTTTGTTTGTGCCCTTAGATTGTATACAGGGATCGACGTGACCTTTCCTGTAGGGCAAAAGTTTCATTCATTTTTTCATATTATTATTTTATTTCCGCGATGCTCCATCATTTCAGCTTTTTATATCGTGAAGGTCGCGATTACCCAATCATTTCGGCTATTTTTCGCGGTGCCTAATCATTTCTGTTATTTATTTTATTTTTACTCACTGCTTTTTATTGCGAATTGCCCAATCATTTCGGCTATTTTGCACGCATACATTTTTACTTGCTGATTTTGTTGCAAGTTGCCCCATCATTTCGGCTATTTTGTATGCATGTGTGGCCTGCTGTCTTTTCGCCGTAAGCCTGGATTTAGACACCGATTTCGGCATCAGCACCGCTACAACTGGGACGTTGCCAGGAGCGAATCATCATTTGCCTCTGCCGATATCAAACAAAGGTGGCTTAGCGAACATGGTTAAGATCCTGTCGACTAAGGCTTTTGATTTCATGAGCCGTAAGGGTCTCACAAAGGTATTTCTCCCTACAAGTCGTGAGGATCTCATAGGTGTGTTTTCTCCTTAGGGATCGTGAGGATTCCTAAGTGTATGTTCCCTTGTAAGTCGTAAGGATCTTACAAAAGGGTTTTCTCCTTATAAGTCGAGAGGACTTGCAAGGGTTGTTCACCATATGGAAATATCTCTAGTCACGGGTGAGACTTGGTTAGGGAAATGTTTATTCGCGCCCGTGGATTGTATACAAGGGTCAGTATTGAGCCGCTTGTAAGGCAATATCAAAGGTTGGGGGGGTTGCTTAAGCACAGGTTTAGGTATCTGTAACTTAAGACTTTCAAATCTTATGAGCCGTGAGGGTCCTATAAGAGAGTTCTCCTTACGAGTCGTGAGGATCTCGCAAGTGTAATTTCTCCTTAGGAATCGTGAGGATCCCTAAGTGTGTTGCTCCCTTGTGAGTCGTAAGGATCTCACTCGGGTGGTTCATCCTTACAAGGTCGAGAGGACCCTGTAAGTGTCTTTTAACAAGGTTGCGCCCTTTCGGGTTTTCACAAACACTCGCCGGTAGTCCTGCTGTTTTTACTCACAAAGCCCTTTCGGGTTTTCATCCGTGCCCTCTTTGCTTATGGACATACCGTTTTTTTATTCTTTTTTTCTTCTAACGAGATTGCGCCCTTTCGGGTTTTCATGAACACTCGCCGGTAGCCCTGCTGTTTTTACTCACGGAGCCCTTTCGGGTTTTCATCCGTGCCCACTTTGCTTATGGACATACCTTTTTTTATCTTTTTTTATCGGCTTTGGGATGTTGCATTCCACCGTAGTTTATCGACATCTCGGTCAACAGCTAGTTTTAGGACGTAGTGGTCCGTCATTAGTTTAAGGACATTTCGGTCCATTGTTGAAGAAGGTCGGCTACCACTTATAAAGTTTGGACTTAGGAAGATAGCGAGCGGACATAGTCATCGTCATCTATCATTGACCTAGGCGGTAACTCATTAAGCGTAGTATTTCTTTAGGAAGCGACCGTTTATTGGCCTGAAAGGCCTTTCACCATGCATATCCATGAGTAGATAGGCTCCACCCTGGTAGACCTTGTCTATGATGTACGGGCCTTCATAGTTCGGCTCGAATTTTCCCCGCTTGGCGCGATTGGGGGTCATAGGTCTTTTGACCACTAGCACGAGTTCGCCTTGGCGGAATGTCCTCGGCCTGGTCAATCTTTCATATGAGCGCATCATCTTTGCTTTATAATCCTCCAGATTTTGTTGCGCTATGAGGCGGGTTTCATCAAGGGCATCAAGCTCCTCAAGCCGAAGGTGAGCATTTTCTTCGTTCGTCAGCTCGTAGTGGACCGCCACTCGTAGAGATGGTAACTCTATCTCGAGGGGGAGTACTGCTTCTATACCGAATACCAACGCGTACGGCGTTGTGTTCGTGGCCGTCTTGAACGTAGTTCGATATGCCCAGAGAGCTTCTTGCAGTCTCTCATTCCAGTCCTTCTTATTTCGGGACACCGTCTTCTTCACGATCTTCGTCAAGGTCTTGTTGAAAACCTCAGCTAGACCGTTAGCCGGGAGATTGTAAACTGAAGAATATCTCCAGTCTATGTTGTGTTATTGCGTAAAGCGGATAATCTTGTGGCTTCTGTAGGCTGGCCCGTTATTGGAGATGATCCGTCGCGGGGTTCCAAACCGATAAATGACATACGTCTTGAAGAAATGGAGGATATTCTCCGTCTTCACCTCCCTCAGCGGTACTGCTTCTGCCCATTTGGAGAAGTAGTCAGTCGTCGCCAAGATGAATCGATGTCCTCTGGACGATGCTGGTTCGATGGGGCCGATTACGTCAGTCCCCCACATTTCGAACGGCCAGCTAGCCACTGTTGGATGCAGAGGATTTGGGTGCTGATGGATAAAGTCCCCATGAATCTGGCACGAGTGGCATTGCTTCGGATACTCGAGGCAGCCTTGAATCATCGTGGGCCAATAGTAACCCATCCGTTTGATTTTCAACTTCATCTTCGGGCCTGCTTGGTGAGAACCGCAGAGTCCGTCGTGAACTTCCTGAACGACTCTTTTCGCCTCATCAGGTCCCAGACATCTCAACTACAGAGAATCAAACGATCTCTTGTATAGAGTATCATTGACGAAGGCGAAAGACAGAGCTCGTTTCATAAGCTGATGTCTTGAGGACGCATCTTCGGGCGTTCGACGGTATTTGAAGTAGTCTATGAAGACTTCTCTCCAATCTTCAACCTTTTCGCGGGATTTTATTTGCATAGCCATTTGCTCAGTTGCTCCCTTTTTTTCGGATGATTCCGGAGATATTTCTGCTGGGGCAAGCACCCGACGGTTTTGTACCACGATTCTTATGTCATCGAGGTTCTCGTCGGCCAGTTCTTTAGCGAGTTAGGCTAACGCATCCGCTTTGCTATTTTCTGCACGCGGTATGCTTTCCAGCATGTAGGAGGGGATTTAGGTCAACAGTTGCTGCACCTTTTCGCCGTATTTTACCAGCTCTGGCTTGCACGTTTGGTAGTCGCCATTCACTTGACTGGCGACCAGTTGAGAATCTCCATATATGAGGAGGTTTTCAATTCCCATGTCGATGGCGATCTCGAGGCCTGCTATCAAAGCTTCATATCCGGCTTCATTGGTCGTCCCCGGCTCTGTTAAGGAGAAAGCAAAGCGCATTATCCCTCTTTGTGGAGTTACAAAGATGAGGCATGCCCCCGATTTGATTATAGGGGTGCTTTGTTTGCGCTTCTTCATAGAAGACGCTCTATCAAAATAAAGCTCCCATCGGATATCACTACCGTCGATCGCATCAAACGCATATTCGTTTAGGATCTGCCCCCAGCTTCTCAGTGTAAGGAGTTTCCTTATCGTCTGTAAACGAGTGGGAGATCATATGACAGCTCGCCACGTATTCCTCGGATTCATCTGACGAGCTTTCTCCATCATCTTCCTCCTGAAAGACGTGGCTGAGGAACTCTTGGAGTGTGATGGGAGTCCGTGCTTTCTGATTGTACTCCTCCAGCGTGTCAATCTGTTTTTGTAAGTCCGTGCGCTTGTCGCCAGGCTTCACGGGCTTCTTGGATTTCTTCTTCTTCTTCTTTGAAGATTTTGACGGCTGGTTGTGAGTGCTCGGGCCATCACCACCGACCTTTGGAGTTGGGCGCGGCTTCAGCATCCCTTCGATGATCTGGGGTTCTAGCGGATTTTTCCACCTGATCGCCGGGCATGTCTTGAGATCATTTAACATCCTTTTGGTTTTGGCAGATAGCACGACCTCCCACGGAGCTTCTTCAACAAGGGAGCACGTTGCCCCCGGCGTACTCACCTTTTTAGGGGTATGAGGCTGCAGCAGGTTCACTTTCCATCTTTCGGATAACGCGAACTTGCCTTGCTGGTATTGATCTTCAATCCAGTTTTTGAAGATGTAGCAATCTTCGATCGGATGACCCAATACTCGGTGGTAGGGGCAGTAATTGGGATCATTGACGTCGTTTGGCTGAAGATCGTTTACCTGAATATAACCGCAAGAGCACGAAAAATTGAGCGTTTCTTATCACAACTCCAACAGACATCTTGGATCCGGCAGATTGATGAGTCTGTTGCGCAATGCCAGCTCGAACAATCTTCTCGTTTTATCTTGATGAAACGAGTAAGGACATCCTAGTCTCTCCTCGAGGGGTACGCGTGGACGCATATTGTTTTGACAGACAACCGGCTTCAAGTTACTCGGTTGTTGTTGAGCATTGGCGACGAAGGTCGCTTTTCCTTTCCCCTTCTCATTTCGAGAGTTTGACTTTGGAGGGGACGGTCTATGGCCCATCTGGTCCATTTGAGCTAGCTTATTGATCAGGGCCTGGAACGTGGTCGGTTTGAAGAACATCATGAACTGTGAAATAGTTGCATGAGGATCTAAGGTGCCCACGAACATGCCTACTGCCGGCGCTTCTTCAATGCGTTGCTCGCATTTTGACGATAAGTTCCGCCACCATATCGCGTACTGAACCCATGTTTCGCCTGGCTTCACCCTGGCATTAATCAATGCTGTTATCGGGGTGCGTTCACTGGCGCTTGCGAAATGCTGGGTAAACAATAACTCCATCTCCGCAAATGTTTTGATGGAGTCGTTCGGAAGTTCAGAGTACTATTCGAACGCCGTCTCCGACAAGCTGCCGACGAACTGGCGAAGCAGTAGTTTATCATCGCCCCCGGTGTTGCCACAACGAGCCCTGAACTGGGCAACATGCTGGTGGGGATTGCCTGTCCCCTTATAGACATGAAACTTTGGAATTGTGTAGCCCGGCGGGTACTTTATCTGATCGTACCAGCTCGGATATGGTCGCCCCGTCTTGACAACTTGGCCGGCTGCCTCAGTTGCCTGGTGAACCCTTATCTGCTGAGCTATATATTCATCTAGGGCAGCTTTAGAAATTGTCTCCTCCTTGGCTGTTGACAGAGCCGGTGGAGGATTCGACGTCTCTCCTCTGTCATCTTCAAGGACGATCGGAGGATCTTCAGCAGGAGGATCTTGCTGGATCATCATACCCACTATGTCCTGGAACAGAAGGGCCATTCGTTTTATATTGTCTGCTTATTTCGCAGCCTCTTTGTCATTCTTTTCCAATATTCTCCGAAGGAACTCGGCGTCGGTTTCTTGCTCCTGGCATTGATCCGAGGACGTTTCGAGCCTTTCTTTTGGCCCAGTGAGTGCGGCCATCGCATTCATCATTTCTTGGAGCTTCTGCTGCTGCTCCTGAGCTTTAGTCACCGATCGCGTAAGCGGTCTATGACCTGTAGATGTACGGCTGTCCTCTTTCCCGGACGCCATGTAGACGGTATGGACCACAATGCCCCCGGACTTACGGCGTTTGGGCTCACCGCCTTTGACATTTACCGCAGGTGTGGGGACTTTCTCCGGCCTTCTTCTTTTTTGAGTAGTCGACGTGGAGGGGGCCGTTGTAGCAGGAACCTAAGTGGTTGTCGTCCTTTGCTATTTGACATGACGGTTCTTTTCTTCCTGAACTTTCACCCTTTTCTGCTGGCGAGAGTGATCACGATCGACTACTGAGTCCTGAACCCGTCGCCAGACCTTGTAAATTTTGGAGGACAGCTGTTGAGGGGGCTGCTCCGGCTTTGTTTCTGTAACACTCTCCGCAGGTGGAGGAGATCTTTTCAGCGCGGCAGTCGGAGAGTTCTTACGTACCCTCCTTAGCGGTTCAAAGCTGTTCCTATTTAGAACAGCAGTATTAACTTCCATCGTTGGAGCTGGTGGAGTTAACCCAGAGGGGGAGTTGCCCCCGGCCTTCCTTACTCGGCGCCAGTGGCGACATCGAGCCTGTCGAGCTTTGGGGCTGGTTCGACGATATGGATGGTTTCGTCTTGCCCCCTGTCTAGATGAGGTGCCGCTGGTGCCAGCCTCTTGAAGATTGATGTCTTTTGGGTAGCGTCATCCAATCTGTCAAAGACAGACCTTCGAACAGGAACGGGAGCCGGAATAGTCAGTCTTGTAAAGACCGACTCTTTAGCAGGAGAAGCCGCCTTGACGACTTCAGGAGCGGAGACGGCTATCTTCCTTGGGATGGCTACTTCAGGGGTCGTGGGCTTCTTCGCAGGCCCATCGGAGTTCAGGCTCAGTCTGGTGAAGACCGAGAAGTTGGACGACCCGTTGAGAGGGGCCGTGGTAGTAGTGAGCCGATCGAAGACCGACTTCTTTTGCGCTTCCGGTACGGGCACTGGAATGGTGAAGCTTGCTGGCGGGAGCATGGTCCCGAAAAACAGACCGGTGGTGGCTTGAGTCACTTGTTCCACCGGCATAGCAAAGATGGAGGCCGCTTGAGGCCCATAGGCTACACCTCCAGGTGAGGCAGAGCGTCGGTTGCATTTGCATTTGGAGCAGTTCGAACAGTTGAAAGCCATTGATGCTTGATTTCTGTGCCAGGCAAAAGACCAAATCTTAGTAACTTGAAACCCGAGGGCAACCATTAACAAACTGCGATTAGTTCGCGAAGACGACATACGAAGTGTGGAGTGGAAAGAGGAAAAGGTCCCACCGGGCGTGCCAGAATATGTTCCCCTCCGAAAGACGGCGCACAAGACTGCGAAGTCTTGGTGCTGAGATTCGGGGCAGATGCTATTTGGTTTTATCCGTCCACCTCTCCGAAGATACCAAGTTGATTTATGGCACCGTGTATCGGAGGTTTAGACAGATGCAGCCGGTGTAGCAGACTTCGTCAGATTCCCCCTCGCTTGAGCTGTTTTTGATTGTGGGGACGCTCTTCCCTACAGGCGCAAGCCCCTGCAGTTAATTACGCTACCGCATCGCGGTAACAACTTTCTCCTTCTCCAGAATTTCACTTCGTGTCGTGTGTGTGTGTTTTGTTTGTGGTTGCTCGTGGATTGTATACGGAGACTAAGTTATGCCGTCGTCCGTAGGACGTAGATTAGTCCAAATCCGTATTTTCTTAGATTTGGGTTTGGGGTTTTGGTTTGAGTATACGTTAGCCATATTTGAGGCTAAGATCAACTCAAACGTTCGTTAAGGATACGTTAGTCTGATTTGAGACTAAGATCAACTTAACGGGATCGTTTGGATCCGACAAAAGAGCATTTGGTTTCCATTGTTCCAGTTTAGGGACATAGTGGTCCATTGAATGTATGGCCGTCGGGACCCGTCACCTCTCTGACGACGTTGAAGAATTACAACGACAGATATCAAAAGAGTTCAGAGATGTACCCTTAAACCAAAGTTGATTGGGGGATCTATAGTCTAATTTGGGATTAAAGTCTGTTTGAAGGTTTAAGGATACGTTAGTCATATTTGAGGCTAAGATCAACTTAAACGGGATCGTTTAGATCCGACAAAAGAGCATTTGGGGGCTCTGTTGTTCCAGTTTAGGGACGTAGTGGTCCATATTCCAGTTTAGGGACATAGTGGTCTATTACCAGTTTAGGGACATGGTGGTCCATTGCCAGTTTAGGGACATGGTGGTCCAACATTCCCATTTTAGGGATGAATGTTGGTTCAAGGACGCATTAGTCCATGAGTTTAAGGACGCATTAGTCCATGAGTTTAAGGACCCCACAGTCCGTATTATTGGTTTAAGGACGCATTAGTCCATGAGTTTAAGGACCCCACAGTCCGTATTATTGGTTTAAGGACGCATTAATCCATGAGTTTAAGGACCCCACAGTCCGTATCGATGTGTGGTTGTCGGGACCCGTCACCTCTCTGACGACGTTGAAGGATTACAACGGCAAATATCAAAGGAGTTCGGAGATGTACCCTTGAACCAGGTGTAATTTGATTTGAGAGAGTAGTCGTGCTCAGTCAATTTAATTTGAGGACTTATGGCCATGATTGGGTTAAGTCCAGTTGAAAATGTATATCATTTTATTTATCTTTGGCCTATTAGGCCTTTGCTTGGGCTCTGCCCTTTTATTAATGCATAGCATTGGGCTTTTAATTAAATGCACATCATTTGTTTTGGTCTGACAGACCTTTGTTTGGGCTCTGCCCTTTTTAAAGAATGCATGGCATTTTTATTAGGCATGTTAGGCCTTTTTCAATTGGGCTCTGTCCCTCTTTTAATAATGCAGAGCATTAATTAATCTGACAGCGCGCCACGTGGCTTGTCAGGCGCTTTGCGCCAGCGCAAGGTGCAAACTCATGTGGGTGTGACATATGTCACGCTCTAGTGAGCGCAAGCGCAGTGCGCTGCGCTAGCGCGCTGCTGACACGTGGTGCGCTCTGATGACTTGCGCCAATTTAAGAGAGCAGTGCTCTGTTTTAGAAGCGTATAGTGCAGTTTGTTCTGGGGCTGACACGTGGTGCTCACTGGTGGCTTGCGCCAATTCAAGGAGCGCAACAGTGCAAACTCAAAATTGTAAGGCACTGTTTAATATTTTGATCAAATTTAGATCAAAGAAAACAAGTTTTTCTTGTTTTCAGAGAGCCAGCGGTTCATAAAAAGGCAAAAGCCTTTATACAGAAGTAAATTACTTCATTATTATTATTATTATTATTATTATTATTATTTATCCAAGATCTTGATCTTGTTCTTAGATCATTGATCTCTTTTAGAAGAAATTCTTCTTTTGTTCAAAGGTTTTTACCTTTTTCTTTCTCTGAGCTCTTCTCAAATTTTCGTTAGAGGAGTTCTGTGTTTTTTAGACTTGGAGTCTAGGGGCCTTTATATAGTGCCAATTGATTTGTTAAATCAGTTAAAAAGATGTTTCTCTGAGTGATTTAGGGATTTTCCCCCACCGTTGGATCTTTGATCTAAGGGCTTCTGTTTTATAGAAGAGAATCTTATTGTTTTAATAAGATTAGAAAGATCTTTCCAGAATTTTTTTGTTTTAAATGCTGGCACAGCTGGCGCAAGCGCACTTGCGCTTGACAAGTGTCGCGCAGCGTAGAGCGCAGCGCAACTGCGCTGACACGTGTCGCGCAGCGCAGAGCGCAGCGCAACTGCGCTGAAACGTGTCGCGCAGCGCAACTGCGCTAGTGCAACTGAGCTGACACGTGTCGCGCAGCGCAACTTGGCTGACACGTGTCGCGCAGTGCAGAGCGCAGATCATCTGAAGCGTTGCTTCCTTTAATTTTGTTTTAAATAGAGTCTTGCTCTGATTGGGTGCGCTGTCTTGGGCGCAACGCTAGCGTGTCAGCTTTTGACACGTGGCGCGTTGCGCGCAACGCAAGGAATCTGGAGTGTTGCTTCAATTTTTGAATTTTTGAAATTCAAACAGAGCTTTGCTCTGATTGGGGGGAACAGGTAGCTGCTCGGTGCTTCTTGGCGAGGGCTTTGATCCCTGGTGTGTTGGGGTAGGAAGCTACCAGCCTGGGATAACCGAGCAAGGGTGGGCCCGGTTGCCTTTTGCGAGGGCTTTTGATCCTTAAGGACCGGCCGGGCAGAGTTGCTGCCCGGTGCCTCTTGGCGAGGGCTTTGATCCCTGGTGTGTTGGGGTAGGGAGCTACCAGCCAGGGATAGCAAGGGTGCCAGTTGCCTCTTGCGAGGGCTTTTGATCCTTAGCGTGGGAGGGACCGTAAGAGGCCTACTAAGGTTGGTCCGAGCAGGGTTGCTTCCCATTGCCTCTTGGCGAGGGCTTTGATCCTTAAGGATGGCCGAGCAGGGTTGCTGCCCGGTATCTCTTGGCGAGGGCTTCGATCCTTGGCGTTGTGGGGGTAGGGGGCTACCGGCCATGGATAGCTAAGCAGGGTAGCCGCTCGGTTGCCTCTTAGTGAAGGCTTCGATCCCTGGCGTTGTGGGGTAGGGAAGCTACCGGCCAGGGATAGCCGAGCGGGGTAGCCGCCCGACTGCCTCTTAGTGAGGGCTTTGATCCCTGGAGTTATGGGGTAGGGGAGCTACCATCCAGGGATAGCCGAGCGGGGTAGCCGCTCGGCTGCCTCTTGGTGAGGGCTTCGATCTTTAGCGCTGGAGGGGTCGTGCAAGGCCTGTTAAGGATGGACCGAGCAGTGAAGCTGCTCAGTTGCCTCTTGGCGAGGGCTTTGATCCCTGGCGTTGTGGGGTAGGGAGTTACCAGCCAGGGATAGCCGAGCAGGGTAGCCACTCGGCCGCCTCTTGGTAAGGGCTTCGATCCTTGGTGGCCGAGCAGGATTGCTGCCCGGTGCCTCTCGGCGATGGCTTTGATCCCTAGCGTTGTAGGGTAGGGAGCTACCAGCCAGGGATAGCCGAGCAGGGTAGCCGCTCGGCTGCCTCTTGGTGAGGGATTCGATCCTTAGCGCTGGAGGGGCCGTGCAAGGCCTGCTAAGGATGGACCGAGCAGTGAAGCTGCTCAGTTGCCTCTTGTCGAGGGCTTTGATCCCTGGCATTGTGGGGTAGGGAGCTACCAGTCAGGGATAGCCGAGCAGGGTAGCCGCTCGGCTGCCTATTGGTGAGGGCCTTGATCCTTGGCATGATAGGGTAGGGAACTACCAGCCAGGGATAGCCAAGCAGGGTAGCCGCTCGGCTGCCTCTTGGCGAGGGCTTCGATCCTTAGCGCTGGAGGGGCCGTGGGAGGCCTGCTAAGGATGAACTGAGCAGTGAAGCTGCTCAGTTGCCTCTTATGCGAGGCTCTGTCCGTCCTCCCTGGTGCGAGTACTGGGAAGAGGGACAGTCGCTAGCGACACGTGTCATGATCGCGTGGGGAACGCGAAGCACCGAAGTAGTGTCGTTTCGATCTCGCATCGAGCGGCGCGATTTCTGCCGTGTGGCGGCAAAGTTGCGGGTCAAACGGGGGACCGTTGATCTCCGGGGGCGTTGTGGGCTACATAAAACGGAGGGAGTGTTGATTATTCTCTTCCTCACACCCGAAACATAAGAATGGAGGACTTCCCTTTCACCATCCCTGATATCATAAACTTCGAGGACATGTACCTTTACGATCAATACTGTACTGAGGACACGGTACAGTTGGTGATAGGCCGCATCGAAGATCATTTTGGCCGATTGCTCCCCCGGCGTTCCCCCCTATTTCAGCTATTGATGTACTCCATTTGGAGGGCGTCGCCGGGGCTCTACAACCCCTTGTCCGAACAGCTGAAAGACGAGGCCGTTGGCAAGCTGAGGTCTCTGAGGCGTTTCGGCCTGATCTCTGCGAGTCGGCTAAATCGTTCGGTGGCGCTCGTCCTTGAGTGCTACCAATTGAGGCACGATGCCGACGTTCGAAGGATGGCGGTGGCGTTTGTGAGCGGTGCCGTTGGTCCGTCGATGAGACCGAGGAAGATGACCTCGGCGGGAGAGCTCACGGACGAGCGGGAGAGCCGAGATATCTTGGTTCTGCGGTAGCCCGGAGACGAGCAGGGAGGCCAAGGAGGCCAATTGTGCTGGGGGCTCGGAGGTGAGCCAGTGTTTGTTTGTAGGACGAGCATAGGAGCGGCCTGGTCGGCCACTGTAGGTCCTTTCTTGTGAGCTTTGGGACACGTCATCTGCCACGTGTCATGATCTCGGAGATCACCGATATCGAGCATCATCAAATGCAGACAAAGAATAACCCTCTAAAAGTAATAAAAAAGGTTCCATGCTACATTGAGCAAGTGAATTATAAATAAGTTCACAAATTGTCAAACTTACTTGCAATATGAATATTTGCAGCATGTAACCAGATTTAAAAAAAAAAGCATTTAATCTTGAAAATTTTCATATTGATGTTTATGGTATATAACATTGTTGTCTCGGTTCGAGATAGACAACAGATTGACTTAACCGAGATCAAAACGGCATTTACTCAATAGTAGACAAAATGTTTAACAGCTCAAACATTTAATAAGCCAAACACCGATGACTAGCTAAAACAATTGTCAATTGGTATGCCTAAATCAACATTTGGGTTTGAGACAGCATACGATGAAATTACAGAATCGTTAAGTATGCAAGTTCATCTTGATTTTCCATGTAAGCAAGAGTATTTTTGTAACAGTGTCGATGTGCTGGATCGATGTTCAGATCCGCGGATGCCATTCGCATAACATATCATCTAACATAGTGATAGATTCTCCTTGTCATAAACGAAAAATTGAAATGCTGTTCCCAAACTCTTCTATGGCTTCTATCATCTACAATTGAAAAGATAGGAATTTAAGAAGGACAGAACAATGATCCTTTGATAATAATACATCTATGGATTTTCTTAGGGTATCCTCTACCACCGCATGTCTTCGATCAAGCTTAGTTCGTTTGTTTTTTAATTTGTTCCATCTATAGCTTAGATGGAGCCCTCACCTCACTCACTAATTTTTTTTTTATCGTTTTCCACAATCTGACCACATGATTAATGCTATTATTATTTGCCAAACCTTAATTGCATGGCCACTTAACCTTCCAACTCGGTAAGTTTTTCTTTTTCTTTTTCTTTTTTCTTTTTCTTTGAGAAAAGGTAGATAATTAACCACCCCTTAGCATTAAAAAGTTATTAATGATTTCAAGACCAAAATAAACCTACATCATTCACCGAAGAGGGGCAATTGAAGAAGAGATGATCCCTAGTTTCTTTAAAAGATTTACAAAACTCGCAAACGGAAGGTCGTTGCCATTTCTGTTTAATCAAGTTGTCTCTTGTTAAGACCGCCCTCTTCGACACCAACCAACTGAAAACTTTTATTTTGCTTGGTATCCTAGCCTTCCAAATGGGTCGAATGTGCCCTCCCGTTATCCCCCTCCATTGATGATCTTGTAGAGCAATTTGACAGAGAACTTTCTACTGCAATTCCATCTCCATCTCGGATGGTCCCTTCTCAGGTTGTTCGATCGCCAGTCGTTCAAGAATAGCACATGTTCCCTCTTTCCCTTGCATCAAGGCCCTCATAAATTGGGAAACTCCGGGCTCGATCCCGGGTCATACCAATGGATTACTCCAAACCTCACTAATGGTGTCACGTCCCAAAATACGGAATACGAGAGTTGACAAGACCAGCCATGCTCCTACGGTCGAGAAAATATCCTGCCGTAATCACACTTCGGCTTTTAGCACTGCGTGGTAATCAGTAATCATAGCACAAGTAATGAGAAATTGTAACATTTTGAAATATTTAGATAATAAATTAATTTAATTAATTAATCAAAACTGTTAAATAAAAAATTTATTGAAACAAAATGGGGCATTTTCATAAGTAGTGTGTGAAACTAATTAATTTGATATTTTAGTTTGTAACATTAGTGATTTACACGAGTTTTAGTGAAAAATTTAGTTTCATTTGTAGTATGATATAGTGTGAGGGGTTTTATGGAAAATATAATTAATTTTGGAAATTTGAGATTTGTGAGGGTTTATGTGTAAAAGGGTAAAGGTCATGGTTAAGCTTAAATCACACTCATGGTATAACCTAACCTAGGCGACACTTCATACATACACCTCCTCCTTGTATGAAAACTCCACCATCTTCTATGCTACACCTCCTAATTGCATGGAACTACCACTTCTTTTCTAGATGACACCTCCTCCTACAACCTCTCACTCATTCTCCTTATCTTCTAAAATTGTTCAGTTCAAATATCTTCTTGAATTAGGTTATTAGCTTAAAGAAAAAAAAGAAGGAACAAAGAAAAAGAAAAAAAAAGAAGAGAAGAGCTAAGTGCTAAGGATTTTCACCACCACCATCTAGCTAGGATCTTTGAGCTTGTGCATTTTGGAGGAAGCCTTTTTAGTGATCTTTCTGTAGGTATAATTTCAACCCTGCAACTTAAGTTCCGTACTGTTTTATTTTAGAAATCGGATATCGGAAATATCGTATTTTTACAAGTTTAGGCTCTGTTTTGAATCTGCTATAGTTTAGATGAAAATTAACACAATCAAACAGTGCCTTCATCTTATAAATTGGACCTAGAATAAACCCTAAGAATACAAACCCATTCCATCGGATTTTGGCCGGCGACATTCATTGAAATTTCGAGCTCGCCGGGTTTTTGAGGGAGATAGGTGTTGAGGTTTTTAGGGTAGCTCTCTGTATATGTATTAGGATGTTTGATATTGCTAGTTTAAATTATTTTATCAGTGTGTAAAATCTGGAAGCTAATATCTAAAATGGGGTTAAAATTCTAAAATACGACACGGATATTTCGTGACACGTCTCTGTTTTCTGTTACGAACAGCGAAAGGTTAAAATCCAGTTAGTATAAGTATTGGATAGATTACAATAGTCGTGCGTAGTATATTTAATACATAAAACCTGTAGTTCATGTTTTCGTCGTATCGAAATTTAGCCGTTTCTTATACAAAGTTAATTTCGATGTTAGATTTGAGTACGGAAATCTCGGAGGCCGCAAGAAAAGGAAAGGGATTGGTGATATCTGAGTAGATTCGACGTATTCCGGTGAGTAGACTAAAAATCTACCGGGGGATTTTGTGTGGATGGCGTAATACGCCCGTAGAATTAAGTTTAGTGATAATTGTTTCTTTGTGTATAAATTTGAATTTAGTAACTCTAACATATCCATTCATATATATATATATATATATATATATATATATAAGTCATCATGATTAACAAGTTGTTAGGACACTGCACAAATTATCGACGAGTCATGTTGCACGCGCACATATCTATATATTACTCTACACCTCGTCGATATTGACATGTCACATATACACTTAATAATTGCTATATTACATTTGATTCACTTCATACCATTAGTATCATTAATAGAAATTGTTTATCATTGCTTTAGTATTGACACTTCAAGTTTCCTCTCGAATTGTTATAAAGTATGGTGCAAAATGTATTGGATTTGAGGATTTCCCTTTTTGAGTTTTATGCACTATTAATTATATTCGATGATTTTCATATTGATGTGATATGTCCACCATGAGATATTGTTTTTACGATTTGGTTTTTCTCCGAACCGAGTGGGGGGCTATACGGTTGCGGATTTTTACGTAATCCAGACTGAGTGGGAGGGGGGCTATACAGTCGGATTCATGGTGGACCCGGTCGAGACCGAGCAGCAGGAAAGCTACATTTTGAGGCGGGGAGCCTAGCGAGGATACTCGATAACGGAAACAGTTGTGGAACACGGCGGATATTTTGGTAATAACGACCGGTGTTATTGGATGACAGGATCGTTCGGGGAATGATACCCGATGGAAACAGAAGATTTGTGTCGATGTTGGACATGGAAAAATGAACCTTATTTGGAAATAATTGACGAGATTTCGGTTTTGATTTATATATTTAGTAGTTCGTGTTCATGCTTCCACATGTTATCATGCATTATATTCATCCTTGTTGATATTAGCTCTAGTTCGTCATATTTATATTATCAGTCGATATATGTTAGTTTTATTCACCGAGTTGGCAACTCACCCCCGTTGTGCCTTAGTTCCTTGCTGGAGTCGTGTGGATACGTAGCAGCAGTGCGGATCCACTCGTCAGCTTTTATCACTCTTTTTGCTAGGTGGGTTACGTATGTAGTAACCTCTTATTTTGGATATATGTATTTTAAATATAGTATTACTCCATCAGACCCTGTATATTGACTTTGAACGAAACATGTTGTATATGTTTTAAAATTTGACTGAGTGATATCGTTAGTTATGTTAACTTATGCTTTCTTAAATTTTGCATGAAATTCTTCACCTTGAGTGTTGTATTATTATTGCGTATTGATTTCCGCCTTTTAGCATTGTTTTTCTCCCAACTAGGGATGCAACTTAATTACACAACCTATAATGGCTTTCTATTAATAATTAAAAAGGAGACACCGTCGAAACTTTAAAATCAGTTGTTTACATTTCAATTATAAAAAAATTAACCATTCGGAATGCTACTTCATTCTTGTTACTTAAACACTGAAATTTTCTAAATTTTCGCAAAAAGGGTTTTGATCTTGGTTTTTTGGATTACTCAGATTGTGTCGTCATCTTTAGATGGCATACAATCTAAGTGCCAGTCACGGACCAAAATTGGGTCGTGACGAAATTAGTATCAGAGCTTAGGATTAACCTTATCACGCCCCGCTTCCCGGTGTACGGGCAGAGGACGTGATGAGGCCGCTACGTATTTACTCTGAAGTAAATACGCTAAGCGTATCTAAGCAATATAAATAGAAATACACAAGTGACAAAGACAGTAGTATAACTGAACAACTTTATTTATTAACATTCTTTTGTACAATGCATGGAAAAGTAAATACATCTGAATGAAAACAATGCCTGAACAATGGCATAACAGAAAAGGAAATACAGAATGTAAAGGAAGTGTACAAGTGAAACTACAGCTCAGGATCTTCAATAAACTGGTCCAACTCTTCAGTGCTAGGTTCAATTTCTGGAAGGTCCGAATCACTTGACGACATTCAAAGAAAAAAGAATGAGAATGTCGTCAGCGAACAAATCGCTCGGTAAGTCCTAAAGATAAAGGAGAAATAGAATAGACAGAGAGTAAGAGAGAGTGTGTATAGCTTTTAAGGTTGTATTATATGGTTAACGCTGTTGTTTGTAGGTTGGTAAAGAAGGATGCCAATGTATACGAGAGGAGTCTCTATATGCCAGAGACCAATGCAAATTGAAGTACAAGGCTCCGTCGATAATACCATGGAACAACGGCATGGATGTAATTACGTCTTATGGTTGCTGTCTCGTGCCATTTATAACACCTTCCGTACCAATCTACCCCTTAAACCCCGTGATATCTTGTTTGTATGGTTTGTATTGTATTGTAACTTGTATTGTCTTGTAATATAGATTGTGTAATTTGATGACTTGCCAAAACCATGATATCAGTAAATGGATGTAACTGGAGAATCATGGATATAACTGGAGAATCATGTAAATGGAAATATATCCATGGTTCGGTTCAGTCAACTTATATAGATTGTATAGATTGAATATATGGATTCATGTATTCATATTGAATTGTAGTATTGCAGATTGTACTTGAATCATATTCAAGTCAGATTATTTATAATGAGACTCAGTCTGAGTCAGAACAATTAGAAAAGAAAATTGAAATCCTGAATTAGGTTTTGATATTATCGGTAACCGCTGCACATGAGCGGCAGAATTTGTGTATTTTTCAAAGACGATTATCGTGTTGATAACATCGTTTGTCTACTTTAAAATAGACAAGTACCCACATCTCCGGCTCCCTGAGGCTCAAGAGACTGGTCCCGCTTAAACCTATGTTTACTAGGGTCCTTAGGGTAATTTATAGAACTTGAGGGGGTTATATGTAAAAATACTTTTGTATAATTTTCAAAATACACCCCAAGTATTTAATTATCGTCTTTAGAGTTGTCATGGATGTAGATTTTATATATGTGACATTTCTAGTGAAAATAACTTAATTTCATAATATATGAGGGTTAATTGTAAAGTGTTGAACTTGTATGAAATTACATGGTATTTTCATGTAAAGTGATCCTTTTGACTTAGAAAAGTTGGAATATTAATAATATATCAAAAATAAATATTTTGATGATATATATATATATATATATATATATAATATGTTATATTTTTGGAAAACTCATTTTCTTAAGATATTTGTATTTTTAAATCTCTCGAGATCGAATGCTCTTTGCGGAGGTCTGCATTTCGCACTACTAAGCCTGAGGATGTGCGATAATCCGCACCATCCCGAACGGGTTCCCCAAATGGGTTATAGCGACGCTTTGCAAATATTTGTGTAAAATACATAATCTTGTAGAAAACGGTTTAATAGTAAATGGTACTAATACGTAAAGTTTCGTTTTCCCGTATTCTATGTTTCCGAAAGGTATTGTGCTATGTTGCATATGAGTGTTGTGAGAGGTAGGTCATTACCTCGTGATCTAATTAAAGGTATAGCAAGTTTAATGATGTTTTAAAGTAGAAAGTAAACCACATGATATTTTAGTGAAAAAGAGCGGTAAAAGTTACAATATGAAATATTTTGTTATGAAACTTATTCAACATGTTTTGTTAATTCAAGATGTAAGAGTTTAACGTGGTTGTGTTAAGGAAAATTGAACTTTATAAAGAAAACCGAATCGGAAGTCGGATTTAACTCCGCTTCCGTCGGATTTTAGTTTTATAAACTTTTAGAATGGAATAGAGAAGGGAAGGAGGGACTTACGGGTTTAGAGTCAAGAGAAGAGGGAGAGGAAGAGGTAGGAGGCGCCAATGCGTCGTTTCGCCGCCGGGAGCTCCTAGGGCCGTCGTCGAAATTTCGCCGGAGCTTCGCCCTTCGCTAACTCCACCCGTACAAAAAAATTCTAGAGAGTTTGAACAGAATTGTGAGTGAGGGGTGTGTGTTTAGGGATGGTATTTATAGGGTAAAACTAGGGTTAGGATAGGTGAAAGGGTGTATTGAAAATTGTTTTAAAAATTGTATTAAGAATAGGTTAATGGGGTTTTTAAAGAGTTCTGTTAATGTGCAGAAGAAATAAACATGACAGAGGTTATTAGAATACAAAAAGTCATAGAGTTCATGAAGGGTCAAATCCGATCCGAGGTGATTCAGCTGGCGGCGGCGGCCGATTCAGCCGATCCGCCGGCCGAGTCAGGCCGATTCGGGGCCAGGGTTGCTGCCACGTGTACCTTGCCTCTTGGGTTACCCCCTGGGACAGTTTGTTTTATATGTGTAGTGGGGTCTTTATGAGTTATGCACATGTAGACCATTGGACTTCTAAAAATTTAAAATAGAACAATATTAAAAATAATGTGGGTGATGGGATTTGAACTCTGGTGTTTTGATTCAGCAGTGCAAGGTCTTACCAATGAGCTATAAGCTCCTTCTTGCTATTAAAAAGAAAAACAAACTTATAACTTGTGCTCAGGCAAAAATACCCCTTTCTGTATTGTTTGAAAGATTTGTACAGAAAGTTGTAGATGAAGTTTAGGGTTGTTACAAACCTTACGGAACCGAGTAGTGAATTGGAGTTAGTAGACTTAAAATTTTGTTATATAGGATGACATTTGGTTTGATGGAGTAGGTGATTTAGGATGAGTAGAGTACCGTACATATGTTCCGCGGCATATTTACGCTACGATACTCAGCCTAAGTAACCTTAGGATGTATATCTTGCTTAATCCTTCCTTTGACTTCCTATATTGCTGCTCCTATTCGTACACCTTATCAACTCTCGTTCTTGTTCCAGTTGCTATGGCTACGCGAGCTAGGCGAGCCACAGCCAGGGACGCAGCTAGGGCGAATCCGCCTGTGACTGCGACTGACGCTCCGGACATTCCGGCGGTACATGAGCCTGTTGATCCTCCTCCTCCAGACAGACTGACTAGCATAGAGAAGGGCATGTTGGGCCTACAGAAAATGGTGGGACAGTTGACAGAGGCCACCCATGTTCAGAGGCATGATCAGACACCGACGATGGTAGAGCCCGATGAACAACCTATGCAGACTGTCGCAATGATAGACCCGAGGGTGATGGAGGTATCACTTTTGGAGTTTATGAGGCTGAGACCTCCGGTGTTTACAGGGAACGATGCAGCAGAGGATCCTCAGTCCTTTCTTGATAGGATGGCCAGGATTGGCAGGTCACTGTGATGTTCTGATGCGAGGTCGGTGGAGCTGACCAGTTTTCGATTAGAGGGACTTGCACGGACATGGTGCAAGTCAATGGAGAGAGGGCAAGCTGCAGGTCTTCCTCCGATGTCATGGACAGAATTTTCTGATATCTTCCTTACCAGATTTCTTCCACCGAGCGTGAGCGACGCTAGAGCTATCAGTTTTGAAGCGTTGCGGAAAACTGCGAGTATGTCGGTGGCAGAATATGATTTACAGTTCACCCAGTTGTCATGCCATGCTCCGTACTTAGTTCCCACGGAGGAACACCGGGTGAAGAGATTTGTGAGGAGCCTGGATACCCAGCTATTTCTTGCTATAGGCTCCTAACATTTTGATACTTATGCGCAAGCCATGGACGCAACGATGCGAGTGGAAGAGCGTCTGAACGAGACAGTGATTGTTCCGGAGCCAAAGAGGACCGGATCTATTGAGTCTGTTACTAGGCAGTTTGGTAGAGGACGAGGCAGACACACTCCAGGCCGCGATTTTGGTCGAGGTTGGACTCAAGGCCAGATGTTCAGTTCGTACCCCATGGAGCAGATACCTTCATTTACATGTTATAGTTGCGGACTTCCAGGGCATTTGGTTAGAGAGTGTAGACGCCATGGAGGGACTGTTGTTCCGCAGACTGCTTTACCCCCTCCACCTTCTACTTCGATGGCATTACTTCCTCCACCAGTTGGCACTATGCACCAGGCTGTTGCACCACGAGGTCGGGGTTTTGCAGGACGTTTTCAGAGAGGACGAGGAGATCGAGGGAGAGGACGACAGGATGCGGGTAGGGGCCAGGCTTGAGTTTTTGCCTTGACTCCACAGGATGCCCAGGCATCCAATGCGGTTGTGACAGGTACTCTTTCAGTATGTTCCTTAGATGCACATATTTTATTTGATCCCGGTTCTACGCATTCTTACGTATCTACACACTTTGCACTTACTCTAGGGAGAGAGTCGTCATTGTTAGAGTTACCACTAGTTGTGATTACTCCTGTGGGAGATTTTTTTATAGCTCGACACGTATTCAGGTCCTGTTCAGTACGTATTGGTGATAAGGATTCATTAGTCGATTTGATTCTCCTGGATATGCTAGATTTTGATATACTACTTGGTATGGATTGGCTGGCCGCTTGTCATGCTTATGTAGATTGTCGGGGGAAAGCGGTCAGATTCTGTTTTCCAGGCGAACCGATTTTTGTTGTGCAGGGGGCCTGTAGTATAATTTTTGCCAACATGATTTCTGCTCTTTGTGCGGGACGGCTCTTGAAGAAGGGTTGTCGTGGGTTCTTAGCATTTGTTCAGGACGTAGGAGCCGCTGAAATCCTGTTGGACCAGGTTCCGATCGTACGAGAATTTCCGGATGTGTTTCCTGCTGAATTACCAGGATTGCCGCCTGATCGCGATATCAAATTTTGCATTGACTTGATTCCGGGTGCGGGGCCTATTTCTATACCACCTTATCGGATGGCCCCAACGGAGCTGAAAGAGCTCAAGAGTTAGTTGCAAGAGTTGTTGGATAGAGGGCTCGTTCGTTCGAGTGTATCGCCGTGGGGAGCTTCTGTTTTGTTCTTAAAGAAGAAGGACGGCGGCATGAGATTGTGCATCGACTACAGGCAGCTGAATCGAGTTACTGTGCGAAATAGGTATCCACTACCTCGAATCGATGACTTATTCGATCAGCTGCAGGGAGCTGGCTATTTCTCGAAGATTGATTTGCAGTCAGGGTATCACCAATTGAGAGTTTGGAAGGATGACATTCCGAAGACTGCTTTTCGCACATGATACGGGCATTACGAGTTCTTGGTGATGTCGTTCGGACTCACCAATGCCCCATCAGCTTTCATGGATATGATGAACCGCATTTTCAGGCCATTTCTTGATCAATTCATTATTGTGTTCATTGATGATATCCTTGTTTATTTTCGGAGCCGGGAGGAGCACGAGCAGCACTTGCGTATCACATTGTAGACCTTGAGGGAGCATCAGCTGTTCGCTAAATTCTCCAAGTGTGCTTTCTGGCTGGATAGTATGGATTTCTTAGGTCACGTAGTTACGCGAGATGGTATACATGTGGATCCAAAGAAGATCGAGGCAGTGCAGCACTGGCCCAGACCTGTATCAGTTAAGGAGATTCGCAACTTCTTGGGTTTGGCCGGTTACTACCGACATTTTGTGCAGGATTTTTCTCGGATCACTGCACCGCTGACCGGGTTGACCAAGAAGGAAGTTCCATTTCTTTGGACAGATGCATGCGAGCAGAGTTTCCAACAGTTGAAGACTTGCTTGACAACTGCACCGGTCTTATCTTTACCTTCTGGGTCAGGTGGTTTTGTTGTTTATTGCGACGCCTCTCGAGTGGGTTTAGGCTGTGTGTTGATGCAGCACGGCAGGGTCGTCGCTTATGCTTCTCGGCAGCTGAAGAGGCACGAGCAGAACTATCCCACTCATGACTTAGAGATGGCTGCTGTGGTTTTCACACTTAAGATTTGGAGGCATTACTTATAAGGTGAGTCGTGCCAGATATTTACAGACCACAAGAGCTTAAAGTATATTTTTCAGCAGCAGGATCTGAACTTGAGGCAGCGTCGATGGATGGAACTCGTGAAGGATTATGATTGCGAGATTCTTTACCATCCAGGCAAAGCAAATGTTGTAGATGATGCTTTGAGTCGGAGGCCTGAAGGTAGCTTATCTCATTTATGCACTATACAGAGACAGTCTTCTGCAGACTGGCAGATTCTATTTGATAGCCGTGTACAGTTTGAGTTCACATCGACAGGAGGACAGTTAGCTCATATTTGCATCCGTCCTCAGTTATTGGATTGCATCCGAGAGACACAGCCCACAGATGCTCGTTTGTCGGAGATCATAGAGCAGGTTAGACAGGGTAGAGTTTCTGAGTTCGTGATCGATGACCGTGGAGTGTTACGAGTTAGGACTCGTCTTTGTGTGCCGGATTCAGAGAGACTGAGACATGATATCTTAAAGGAGGCCCATCGGTCTGCATATAGTGTTCATCCTGATTCCACCAAGATGTTGTTCTCCACCGGAAGACGCGACCGGGACGTTGGAACGTTGGGGCCTGAATTCTGGGGGCAGATGCTATTTGGTGCTATCCGTCCACCTCTCCGAAGATGCCAAGTTGATTTATGGCACCATGTATCGACGGTTTAAACAGATGCGACCGATGTAGCAGATTTTGTCAGATTCCCCCTCATTTGAGAGGTTGTTGATTGTGGGGACGCTCTTCCCTGCAGGCGTAAGCCCCTGCAGTTAATTACGCTACCGCATCGCGGTAATAACTTTCTCCTTCTCCAGATGGTCACTTCGTGTCGTAGATGTTTATTTTGTTTTTGGTCACCTGTGGATTGTATACGGAGACTAATTTATGTTGTCGTGCATATGGCGTGGATTAGTCCAAATCCGTATCTTCTTAGATTTAGGTTTTGGCGTTGAGTTTAAGGATACGTTAATCTCATTTGGGATTAAGATCAACTTAAACGTTTGTTAAGGATACGTTAGTCTAATTTTAGACTAAGATCTACTTAACAGGATCATTTAGATCCAACAAAAGAGCATTTGGGCTCTATTGTTTAGTTTATGGACATTGCGGTCAATTAGTTTAAGGACATTACGGTCCAAGGTTAAGGACATTACGATCCAAGGTTAAGGACATCATAGTCCATGGGTTTAAAGGACCCCACAGTCCGAGGTTAGGGACATCATAGTCCATGGGTTTAAAGGACCCCACAGTCCGAGGTTAAGGTCATGATAGTCCATGGGTTTAAAGGACCCCACAGTCCGATGTTAAGGACATCATAGTCCATGGGTTTAAAGGACCCCACAGTCCGAGGTTAAGGACATCATAGTCCATGTAAAATCTGGTTGGCGGGACCCGTCACCTCTCTGAAGACGTTGAAGGATTACAACGACATATATCAAACGAGTGAAGAGATGTACACTTGAACCAATATTGTTTGAGAGATCTATAGTCCAATCTTGGGACTAAGATTAAAAAAAAGATTTATGAGCATATGGGCTCAATTAATCTGAATTAAGGACTTATGGCCAACTTGGGCTAAGTCCATTTGGGTTTAAAATGTTGGACCTTTGTTTGGGCTGCTGAACATTTTTCTGGGCTCAGCCCTTCTTTATTTAGCAATGCTAAGCATGGATCTGGGTTCTGACAATATTTTTGTCTTTTATTGAGTGCTGAGCACTCATATACCATATGAGATGACCAATTTTGGAAAACAAAAGTGTATTTGAGGCTCAGTCAAAAGGGGAGTCTTACCTTTGAAAGACTTAGCCAATTTGGGTTATGACTGGTTTGCATATAGTGTTAAACACTAGCACATATCTGGCGGTCACGTTTTCCCACGTGATGCATAGTGTTAAACACTAGGGATGAAATTCTTAAAATAGTGTTAAACACTAAAAGTGGAGCGCTCATGTGGGGTCACGTGAGGCGTCCTAGGATTGGGTCAAGCCTCCCTTATTTTATTCTCAGAATAAGTGTTAAACACTTTTAGTCTTCAAGGCCATCATGTGTGGGCACGTGATGGGTATCCATGCACTGGATATTAAAAGGATTTGCTAGGGGTCACGTGGGGACACGTGAGGGCGCCGATGCATTGGTTTTTAATCCTTCAGTTCTTTCCATCTTCTTTTTTTAAAGAGGTGTTTTTCAGGGGTCACGTGGGAGCACGTGAGGGCGCCTAAAGTTTGTTCTGGCTTGGCTTTGTTCTTTTTATTTTGAGGAATTTATCCAAGGGTCACGTGGGAGCACGTGACCCCATCTCATTCATTCTTTTTTTACCATTGAGGGGGAGGGTCACGTGTTGCCACGTGATCAAGTTGGGTACTGACTTCTTTTACGTGCATGGAGAGTTAAATCCCTTGTTTAAGAATTAAATTCTTGATAGGGTTAAACCCTAATTTTATTTAGAGGAATTAAATTCCTATATGTTTGAAAGAATTAAATTCTTTAAACCCAATCCTTTCTCTAAGTTTTGGATCTGCATGGCAGAATCTCCCCGATGAGAATTAAATTCTCAACCTATGGGGAGATCTGCTTCTGCAGATTTCAATTAGAGAAAGAACCAAGTTCTTATATTAAGGGTTAAACCCTGTCTTTGTTGGAGGACTTAAATTCCTATGTGATTTGTGGGAGAATTAAATTCTCTGAACTTAGGTCCCCCCTTAGGTTTTAGATCTGCATGACAGAATCTCCTCGATAAGAATTAAATTCTCAACCTATGGGGAGATTTGCTTCTGTAGATTTTTAACCAGAGGAAGAACTAAGTTCTTATTCAAAGAGTTAAACTCTTGGTTTGAGAATTAAATTCTCTTTTGTTTTGTAGGAGCTTATAGAATGATCTCTTTCCCTCTCTTACCTAGGCTTTCTTTCTTTCTCTGAAGAGGTTTTCTTTTCTCTCTGGAGAATTAAATTCTTTTTTTTTTGTATTCTCTCTCTGTTGTTGTATCCAATCCTTTCTCTTCTTTTCTTCTTGGCTCCTATATATAGGAGAAAGAAAAGAATCAGTTTGTTTAGTCAATCTTTTATTGAAAGAATTTTATTGATTTTATAACCAACATGATCTTTTAGATCACTCAGTGAATTTTATTCACCATTGGATTTTTAATCCAAAAGATATTTTATTTGTTGTTCATGGCAAATTTTTAGAAAAATATTTCCTTGTATAGAATGTTTCTATAAATTGGTGATTTTTAATCACCATTGGATTTTTAATCCAACAATGCTCCCTTTCACAGAGTGCAATCTTTTTTTGTTTGGAATGATCTAGGGAAATATTTTCAAATTAGGGTTTCTGATTCCTTTTTATTAGAATTTAATTCTATTAGTTCAGATGGTTTAGGGGTTTATCACGTGTTGGCACGTGACCCCTCTTGAAAAAGCATCTAATTAGAATTTAATTATATTGTTTCAGAGGGTTTAAGAGCTCATCACGTGTTGGCACATGACCCCATTTAATTATTTATTTTATTCAGTGCATACAGGCTTTGCCTGTAAATGGTCACGTGTGGGCACGTGATGCCCCGTCACATGTGGGCACGTGATGCCCGGTCACGTGTGGGCACGTGATGCTTCATAACTTTTGATCCCGGATGAATTATGAGGCCCATATTAATCAAATCAAAGGGTTTTTGGAGACGCTTTCAATACCATCAGAATTTAGCTGTTTCTCATTCGGGAGTTTGTCAAAATACAGCCCGAAAAATACTGGTTCGCATTTTCTTAAGCGTATCGATGCCATTTGATACCTTGGACTCTTTTGCACAGTAATTTTTGGCGAGAACTGATGTATCATGACTTGAAAGATGTCTATTGGTGGGAAGGAATGAAGAGAGATGTCGCGGAGTTCGTCTCGAGATGCTTGACTTGTCAGCAAGCCAAGGCCGAGCACCAGAGGCCGGTAGGAGAGTTGCAGCCTTTGCCCATTTCGCAGTGGAAATGGGAACAGATTTCCATGGATTTCGTTGTGAGTCTACCCCAGACTACCAGAGGGTATGATTCTATCTGGGTGATTGTGAATTGATTAATGAAGACAGCTCACTTTCTTCCGGTGAAGACGACTTATGGATACGTGCGGTATGCTCAAATCTATATTGACGAGATTGTGCGATTGCATGGAGTTCCGACTTGCATTGTGTCCGATAGAGGCACACAGTTCACCAGACGGTTGTGGCAGAAACTTCATGAGGCTATAGGTACCCGAATGAGTTTTAGTACAGCTTTCCACCCGCAGACTGACGGTCAGTCAGAGCGGACTATACAGACTCTTGAGGATATATTTCGAGCCTGCAGTCTTGATTTTGGTGGCAGTTGAGATCGTCACTTTCCTTTGATAGAATTCTCTTACAACAACAGTTTTCAAGAGACGATCTAGATGGCACCTTTCGAAGCTTTGTATGGGAGAAAGTGTCGATCGCCCGTTTGCTGGACAAAACTCAGCGAGAGTAGTATTTTGGGACCGCAGATAGTACATGAAACTACAGAAAAGATCCAGTTGATACAGGAGAGAATGAGAGCGGCCCAAAGTAGACAGAAATCATATGCTGATCGACGCCGTCGAAGACTCGAGTTTGATGTGGGAGATCATGTGTTCCTTCGTGTATCTCCGATGAAGAGTGTGATGCGTTTCGGGAAAAATGGGAAGCTCAGTCCCAGGTATGTCGGACCTTATGAGATTCTGGAGAGGGTGGGTGCTGTAGCTTATCGTTTAGCACTTCCACCGAGTTTTCCCGATATGCATCCGGTGTTCCATGTGTCTATGCTTCGCAAGTATCTTCACGATCCCTCTCACGAGATCCAGCATCAGACTTTACAGCTTGAGCGTGATTTATCCTACACAGCGCAACCGGTAGCTGTTCTAGACCGGCAGGCAAAGAAATTGAGATCAAGGGTACTTCCATCTGTAAAGCTTCTTTGGTGAGGACCAAACAGCGAGGAGGTCACTTGGGAGGCTAAGGATGCGATGCGGAAGAAATTCCTACATCTTTTTGAAGGTACGTGTAGTTATGTTTTAAATTCGGGGATTGAATTTTCTTAAAGGGGAATATTTTAACATTTTGAAATATTTAGATAATAAATTAATTTAATTAATTAATCAAAAATGTTAAATAAAAAATTTATTGAAACAAAATGGGACATTTTCATAAGTAGTGTGTGAAACTAATTAATTTGAAATTTTAGTTTATAATATTAGTAATTTACAAGGGTTTTAATGAAAAATTTAGCTTCATTTGTAGTATGATATAGTGTGAGGGGTTTTATGGAAAGTGTAATTAATTTTGGAAATTTGAAATTTGTGAGGGTTTATGTGTAAAAGGGTAAAGGTCATGGTTAAGCTTAGATCACACTCATGGTATAACCTAACCTAGGTGACACTTCATACATACACCTTCTCCTTGCATGAAAACCCCACCATCTTCCATGCTACACCTCTTACTTGCATGGAACTACCACATCCTTTCTAGATGACACCTCCTCCTATAACCCCTCATCCATTCTCCTTATCTTTTAAAATTGTTCAGTTCATATATCTTCTTGAATTAGGTTATTAGCTTAAAGAGAAAAAAAGAACGAAATCCTAGAACAACAAAGAAAAAGAAAAAAGAGAAGAGAAGAACTAAGTGCTATGGATTTTCACCACCACCATCTAGTTAGGATCTTTGAGCTTATGCATCTTGGAGGAAGCTTTTTCAGTGATTTTTCTGTAGGTATAATTTCAACTCTGTAACTTAAGTTCAGTACTATTTTATTTTAGAAATCGGATATCATAAATATCGTATTTTTACAAGTTTAGGCTCTATTTTGAATCTGTTATAGTTTAGATGAAAATTAACACAATCAAACAGTGCCTTCATTTTATAAATTGGACCTAGAATAAACCCTAGGAATACAAACCCATTCCATCGGATTTTGGCCGGCGACATTCATTAAAATTCGACCTCGCTGGGTTTTTGAGGGAGATTGGTGTTGGGGTTTTTAGGGTAGCTCTCTTTATATGTATAAGGATGTTTGGTATTGCTAGTTTGAATTATTTTATCAGTATGTAAAATCTGGAAGTTAATATCTGAAATGGGGTTAAAATTCTAAAATACGACACAGATGTTTCGTGACACGTCTTTGTTTTCTGTTACGAACAGCGAAAGGTTAAAATCCAGTTAGTATAAGTATTGGATAGTTTACAATAGTCGTACGTAGTATATTTAATACGTAAAACTTGTAGTTCATGTTTTCGTCGTATCGAAATTTAGCCGTTTCTTATACAAAGTTAATTTCGATGTTATATTTGAGTACGGAAATCTCGGAGGCCGCAAGAAAAGGAAAGGGATTGGTGATATTTGAGTAGATTTGCGTATTCTGGTGAGTAGACTAAACATCTACCGAGGGATTTTGTGTGGATGGCGTAATACGCCCGTAGAATAAAGTTTAGTGATAATTGTTTCTTATGC
This sequence comes from Agapanthus africanus, assembly GCA_030015575.1. NCBI lineage: Eukaryota > Viridiplantae > Streptophyta > Magnoliopsida > Asparagales > Amaryllidaceae > Agapanthus > Agapanthus africanus. The sequence goes on along the minus strand of JASDDO010000006.1, from coordinate 1,506,671 downwards.
ATAAATTTGAATTTAGTAACTCTACCATATGCATTCATATATATATATATATATATATAAGTCATCATGATTAACAAGTTGTTAGGATACTGCACAAATTATCGACGAATCATGTTGCACGCACACATATCTACATGTTACACTACAGCTCATCGATATTGACATGTCACATATACATTTAATAATTACTATATTACATGTGATTCACTTCATACCATTAGTATCGTTAATAGAAATTGTTTAGCATTGCTTACACTTCAAGTTTCCTCTCGAATTGTTATAAAGTATGGTGCAAAATGTATTGGATTTGAGGATTTCCCTTTTTGAGTTTTATGCACTATTAATTATATTCGATGATCTTCACATTGATGTGATATGTCCACTATGAGATATTGTTTTTACGATTTGGTTTTTCTCCGAACCCAGTGGGGGGCTATACGGTTGCGGATTTTTACGTAATCCAGACTGAGTGGGAGGGGGGGCTATACTGTCGGATTCATGGTGGACCCGGTCGAGACCGAGCAGCAGGAAAGCCACATTTTGAGGCGGGGAGCCTAGCGAGGATACTCGATAACGGAAACAGTTGTGGAACACGGCGGATATCTTGGTAATATCGACCGATGTTATTGGATGACAGGATCGTTCGGGGAACGATGCCTGATGGAAACAGAAGATTTGTGTCGATGTTGGACACGGAGAAATGAACCTTATTTGGAAATAATTGATGAGATTTCAGTTTTGATTTATATATTTAGTAGTTCATGTTCATACTTCCACATGTTATCATGCATTATATTCATCCTTATTGATATTAGCTCTAGTTTGTCATATTTACATTATCCGCCAATATATGTTAGTTGGCAACCCACCCTCGTTGTGCCTTAGTTCCTTATAGGAGTCTTGTAAACGCGTAGCAGCAGTGCGGATCCACTCGTCAGCTTTTATCGCTCTTTTTGCTAGGTGGGTTACGTATGTAGTAACCTCCTATTTTGGATATATGTATTTTGGATCTAGTATTACTCCATCAGACCATATATATTGACTTAGAACGAAACATGTTGTATATGTTCTAAAATTCGACTGAGTGATATCGTTAGTTATGTTAACTTATGCTTTCTTAAATTTTGCATGAAATTATTCACCTTGAGTGTTGTATTATTATTGCGTATTGATTTCCACCGTTTGGCATTGTTTTGCTCCCAATCAGGGATGCAACTTAATTACACAACCTATAATAGCTTTCTATTAATAATTAAAAAGGAGGCACTGCCGAAACTTTAAAATCGGTTGTTTACATTTTAATTATTAGAAAAAATGACCATTTTGCATGCTACTTCATTCTTGTTACTTAAACACTGAAATTTTCTAAATTTCCGCAAAAAGGGCCTTGATCTTGGTTTTCTGGCTTACTCAGATTATGTCGTCATCATTAGATGTTATACAATATAAGTGCCGGTTACGGACCAAAATTGGGCCGTGACAGAAATGCAGTTAATAATTCTATCAAAACAGATGTAAAACTAACCAGATAAAGTCAAAGGAAGGGATAGCATTGACGTCGCTAATCTAGGTGTCCGCAGTATCCTCGAGGTAAGACAGATCATGGTCCGAGCTAAGTCCACTTCTCTCTCTGAGCATGCATACTCAGGTCGTCAGAGTGACACAATAGCAATATATATAAATATAATGTGCAACGATGATAAACATGAAGCAGTAAGTAGAGAGTAATGACGCAAGTATAAAATAACCAGTATATGTAACGATAAAGCAGGTGCATCAGATCAGTAATCAATGCAATGTCCATATCACTAAAGTAATCAGTCTCTATGTCTCAATGTTCAAGTTACTAAAGCTATCGTCAGTCCAAGTGTGAGCGTTAATCACCGCAGGAGTATCCCCAACCCAAGGGTAGGCCCCAGGGGCAAGGAAACACGGGCCCAAATCACACTCCCTAATAATCAGAAACACCATCCATACGACTCCCGAAATCACAACATATGCCGACAGTGTGACTCCTGAGATTCCGTTGATCAAACTCACACTCAAACTACCCCATAACCCGCGGTCTACATCAAACACCGACCATGAATCCAAATACTAGTTGCTTCATGACAAGTCTACGCGAGAACCGGAGACATGGTCTCCATCCAGCATGTCTCGACTGGTATCCAAGATAAATGGACAATGCTCGATGTCTTACCTATGTCACTAATATAAGTGCTTCCATAACCGTCCCATACCAGTTATAGTTATACTTATATATGTCCCATAGGTGTCTACAATACAATAACTAATTGGTTCCGTTAATTGTGTACAAGTACATGTCACTTCACTTATTCAATCATGCTTTTACACAAACGTACTTGCCATAATCCAATTACTAACATTTATCACTTGGTAAAGTAACATGGTCACTAGGATGTCGATGCAAATGAACACTATTTACAAGTGTATATCGGTCATGCAACATGATGGGAATACAGTTTATGCACTGCTAAAAACATATGAGCAACCGGTGTCGGCTAGATTATAAAAATCATATAAAACCACACGTGCACAATTTGGCAAAACAATATAAAAGGAATATGAATTATACTAGTTTGTCTAAGTATTAAAATTGGTTTCAAGTCAATGGATTTCAGGTTTGCTAGTTACGGTCATTTCATATTAAGTGTTCTCTACTGGAAATCCAATTTTTGAACTGGAAGTCCATTTCGTAACACGTTTTACTCTCCGTTGGGAGCATAATTAGGCAACGTTACAGTTAGATAATATTTATATTTATCTGTTATGTTTCTAATGCATCATACGGATCAATAATATCCACTGTACGCAGGGAGATATGCACTGTCTAAAGTTAAGGTATACATTATGTTTCTGCATGAAACTGCAGAACACATCGACGGTTTAAAAGGTGTTATAAATATCAAACAACACTGGAATACAATGAGACTAGTACCGTTAGAAAGATAATTCAATTCTCCATGCTTCCATATAAGGTTTCACACACTTGCGCACTTAAAAAGGGATAAGTATGCATTCAAAAACGGGTAAAGGTAAAGACTCGGGCTCTGGACTGCAGTCTAGAGCCATGAATCGCCTCAGTTTTTTTTGTTATAACTTATTAACATTCAGAGTTCAACTATGAGATACTGTAGGTTTATCCGTTAGCTTTAAGACAAGCCCTAGAACATTAGGTTACAAGTTGCATTCAGTTTAACATAGATTTTAGAACGTGGCATGTGCGGTGAATTCTAAATACAACGTCGCCTTTTGGGGACGTCGTTACATGATATAAACTTCACTATTTTCAACCCAAATTCCTACATGATATTCTTTATCAGCAAACGGATCTATCTATAATAAGTTACGCCATTTTAAAGTAGATTTCGTTTAGGGTCTAGCGTCGAACACTTAATTATATGAATAGAAAAACGAAACTTTGGTTTCATTTGATCGATCAAGATGAGATTTAATCATATAAATTCTTAACGAAGTTAAAGTTGAATAGTAACCGATTCACGTTCCATGTCCTGCTATGCACAATTACGGACCATAATACTCGTCCAAATCTATGACATCATAACCAATCTTGATTAATTAAAGCAATGTGTGTGTGGGCGTATATGTATTAGTATATACAATGTTAACATGTAAACCAAGTCTGAACTTGTCTTCGGTCGCTTGATATAGAAGCGACACCACGTGCGAGATCTGATGCTGGATACGTACGCGACGCGGGCGCGATGCGCGGTGACCCTGTTAGTGTATATGCCCTAGAGGCCATTATAGTATCATATTGGCTTGTATATTACTTAATGGAAGCTTGGGATATTCATAATTGTATTAACAGTCTTGCTTAACATAGTAGTATTCTACTTGGTTTATATCTATCTTAATATGTGTATATGTTTCTTTTAGTATATCGCGAATACATATTGATAGAGCCCATAGGATCTTGCTTGACTACCAGCGTTGTAATGACAGTCACACTAGTGGGGGCTGGGTAGTCTACAAGCACATCCTTTTTTAGGTCCCTAGTCGTAGGATTATCGAGACAGAGCATCGATACTCCGGAGTAGACTAGTGTGTACGCTTCTCGTCCCAGCAGGGGAAATGGTCTGTCCCACAGCCATTAGTACGTTGTACTAGAGATAGTATGCATGTGCTCATTGGGTTACGGGTACACCGGATAGGACTCGCAGGGAACTGTTGGTTGGTTTCATACCCGTCGTCAGTTAACAGTTCTCAGGTGACATGAGTACAACATAGTCCGTAGACTTGACACTGCTGCTTCGCCTCGAGTGTGTTCCCACTGTTCTTAGATTGCTACCCTACCACGGCTCGACTGAGTCGTGCAAACAGGTAGCAGTTGGGTGCAGTCCCAAGCACTTGGAGGAAGTGGCGGTTAGATAGGATTCGTCTCTCCCGATGTTGGGGGTTGATATCGCGCTGTGTTTGGAGAACCATTACGCAAGGTCCCTGGCCAGGGAAAGCGAGATTTACTGGTAGGTTTTCCAGTAGTTTCTCAATGTGTAATGGGCTTCACTCCGACACGACTTATACCGCTTATAGAGGACTGACGCTTGCCGCCCCCTTAGGCCTGATATGCGATAGTCTTAGACGAACAGACCGGACTGTACAGAGATTGTCATATCAGGCTCAGTAGGAGTTCAGATGGGTTTCCTCATCGGCCTTCTTATCGACATCTACTTGGGGACCGTTACGTACAGCTGGTACCGCTTACGGCCTGTGGTTAAACCAACTGCCAGCATAGTGTCGAGTCTTTAGAGTCCCACACAGAGAGTTTCCCTGCTTCAGGCGAAACGATATAGAAGTCGTATGGTTTTACGACAGGGTTCGGACATATACGTGTACTTGTGCACGTATGATGTTCGGACAGATTATACTAGCAGGCTTTGGTTTAAGCCAGATTCTAGTATTGGATTATTGGATTTATGAAGTCTCGGTATATCCGTGTTTTTCGTAAATACGGATGGGAGGGGCATTCTCGTAATTACTCGAGAAGCTTCTAGAAGAAAGGTGACTCATTTAGTTTTAATTCATTTGTGAATTAAACTTAATGAGGTGGAGAGGTGATGTGTAATTTTCATTAATTACACCATGAGTCATGAGGTGATTCACCTCAAGGTAATTAATGAAGCATGGTTGTTGATTATATTTATTATTGTTTAGATATTTTTCATGCTTCATAATTATCTAAGAGACTCAAGATTTAATTCATTATCACATACACATTCTCTCTCCTCAAGCTCTCATCTTCTTCATCCTAATCCTAATCCTCACATGTGTTGATAACCCTAGGGTTAGCAAGACTAATAGATCCTTAATCTATCTCTATATCCTCTAGGTCACTTGGATTAGCAATCATAGTCACTTAGTTACCTCAAGTTAGAGGTTAAACTTTAAAGAAGGAACTCTTGGGTGGATCTTCTATTACATCGAGGAGGCCGACGAGGAGGTGAACAACAAGAACAAGAAGAACTAGTATCTTGAGATATAATCATCTATCATAGTAGTTAACTACTTCTAGATAGTTTGTTAGTTAGGGTTTAGCAAAGATCCGTTTGATAGTCGATATTACTTTGAACAAAATGATTGTTTTACCTATTCCGCCTCCCCGCATCTTGTGGGGTGTGTAACATTGACTTACAATGGTATCAGAGCCTAGCTAAACCATAACTAACATGTTAGCAAAGTCTTTAGAAATTCGATCGCAATTTAATCCCCAAAAAAACGACATTTTCACCAAGTTTCTGCCGATTTTAAATTGGGGTCTAAAATCTTTTCAGGGACCTTTAAAAATACAAACATGGTTTTTTAAGAATTGTGAAGAAATTTGGGATCATGACTCGTCCAAACCGTCCGGAACCGCGGCCGATCCAAGCAATCCACCGTGGATTCGCGGCCGAGTTGACACCGAGTCAACCAAAATTTGCTAAGTTATTCTTCTGTGTTGATGTTGGGTTTTCTGGGATATTTTGTTTCTGCTCAGGTTTTATGTACACAGAGAATTTTTTGGAGTAGATTCATATGTGGTGCTTGATCGAAATTCTAAGAACTTTTGGTTGCCCGTGGATTGTATATGGATACTAGTTTATGTCGTCGCCCGTAGGGCGCGGATCAGTCCAAATCCGTATATTTTAGATTTGGGTTTGAACTTAGGCTATATGTATTCCCTCAGTTCAAGGATATTTTGTTTCATTTAAGGACCATTAATCTGTTTTCAGATTAAGATCAACGTAAATATATGATCATTTGGGCTCAATTTATTTTAACTAAGCATACGTTAGTTTTATTTGAGACTAAGATTAAGTTAGAAATATTTTCAGGATTATTAAATTTAGTTAAGATCCAACAACAGAGCATTTGGGCTCAATTTATTTTAACTAAGTATACGTTAGTCTTATTTGAGACTAAGATTAAGTTAGAAATATTTTCAGGATTATTAAATTTAGTTAAGATCCAACAACAGAGCATTTGGGCTCAGCTGCAAGCAACTTTAGAGAGACTTAGCCAATTTGGACTTAGTCTGCTCGGTCTTGGACTTATTCTCTTTATTCAGAAGTACTAAGCACTTATTTGTGGCTCTGGCGCTCATGTGGGAAGCACGTGATCTAGCGCTCACATGGGAAGCACGTGAGGCGTCCAGACATGGGCTTTACCCAATCAGTGCTTGTCACGCCCCGCTTACTAGTAGACGGAAATGGTGTTGTGGCAAGCCCACAACATATTTACTATATGATTACATTAAGCGTATGTAAGAAATATAATAATGTACAAGAATGTCAAGAGTAAAAAATGAAACGACAACTTTATTTACATTCAGATTTAAGTACATCTGTCTGAAATAAAAGAATACAATGATAAAGCAAATGTCAAAACAATGGCATAATGGAAGTAAATACAAGCAGGAACTAATAGTCAGGCTGAGAAGCAAACTGGTCCAAGTCCTCCGGGCTCGGTTATATCTCCTCCGAATCTGGTCCTCCTGACGAACATTCCAAAGAAAAAAATAGAGAGGAATGTCGACTGCGAACTAGCGCTCGGTAAGTCCCTAAAGAAATTAAAGAAGATAGTATATAAAGTGAAGAGAAACCAAGTAAAAGTGAACAGCCAAGGTTATATATGAGAGTATCTATACATGATCATTTACAGGTATGAGATAGTTATTCTAACGTGGATATTTGTAGTTTGGTAAAGGTACTCATGTATACGAGAGGAGTCCATCTTACCCCATGGACTATGGTAACATGTAGTACAAGGCATCGTCATAACCCATGGGACAATGGCACGTGAATTCATGTAAGTTCCTTTTAAGTGACCTCTCATGCCATGAGATACGTTCCATACCAATTTACCCCTTTATCCCCGCGTATTGTATTATATAGTTTAAGATTACAGTTCTTGGCCGAATCCATGAATATAAAAAAAAATGTACAGGTTCATGTTCAAGATGTAATCATGTATTCAGGTATTCATGTAAAGTTATATCCATAGTGCGGTCAAGTCGAGTCAAGTATTCAAGTTCAAGTTTGATATTTGAATTCGAGTGTTCAAGTTCATGATCAAGTATTCAAGTTTGTGTTTGATTTTGGATTCTGGTTTGAGTTTGGATTTAGGTTGCAGTCAGTATCTTATGAAAGGATTTAGCTCTTGAATTTCTAAGTTCGGGAGTAATCAGACAACTGCTGCAGATGGACGGTAAGATTTGTGTCTTTTTCTAAGACAATTGCCATTTGATAACTTCGTTAATTTGTCTAACCTGATTAGGCAAACACTCATTTTCTCCAGCTTCCTGAGGCTTAAGAGAAATGATACCGCTTAAACCTATATTAATCTAGAGTCCCTAAATATTTATATTTTGTTATTTACATTGTATTTATATTGTTTGCATTTCTTGAGGGGGTTTTATGAAAAATACTTTAATGTTGTTTAAAATAAATCTCGAGGGTGATTTATATTATTTAGAGTATTTTTATGAACATATATTTTAATTTTTAGTGATATTTCAGTGATAAAACCTAATTTTTAAAAATTTATGGTATTTTAATGAAAATTATTTCTTTTGTAAACTTGGTGGCATTTTATTAAAAATTTAATCTTTCATTTAAAAAAATATTTTTTCACACTGTTTTTATTGAAAATACGGTTTCATAATTTTATATCATTTTCCAAAGATTTATTATTGATTTAGAAAAGTCATATTCTTTTAAATCGTATTTTTATTCCTTTCGAGACCGAATGCTCCGTGAAGAGTTCTCTATCTCAATCTGCTATCCCAAGAACGTGCGATAACCCGCACCATCCGTAAATGGGTTTCCCTAAAAGGGTTATAGAGGCGTTATTGCAAAGGATTTTAAAAATAACGATTAAAAACATATTTTTATAAAGTTATAGTATTTTATTGAAACTAGTTTCATTTAGATGAAAAATTCTAACCAAAACAACGTGCTATGAATCAAAAGTGTGCGTATGGGGTAGGTCGTTACCCCATGAATGTTCTTGAGATATGTATGACTAATTATTGAATAAAGGGTTATAGTTAAGTTTATGGTATTTATGTGAAAAAGTTTGTTATATGATCTTTCACATGAAAATTTAATTTCATAAAAAGGTAAATAAAGATAATAACATTTTAAAATTATGTTAGGTGTTGGTGTGACTTAAAAAGAGAATTAAAATATTGAAAATAAATATTATCGGAGTTAACTCCATTTTTGTCGATATCGTTTTAGAGATTGGTTTAAGATGAAAGGAAAGAGAGAGGAAGGGACTTACGGTTTTAGAGTGTCGAGAATAAAGTAAGGAAGAGAGAGAAATCTTCTTGTCATTGCTGTAGCTCCGAGAAAAACTCCGATCTTCAACGAAGAGAACTTGATCGCTAACTCCACTTGACTCCACTTGTACTTAGAAAATTTTGGGAGAATTTTGATAGAAGCTGTTCAAAATGGGGAGAGATGGGGATGGGTTATATTTATAGTGTAGGGATGAGGGTACGTGAGTTAAAGAATTCGAATTAAAATGAATTAAATTAGGTTTAATGATGAAATGAAGGGTCTCTGGTTAATAACAGATAAATCAAACAATACCGGGGAGTATAGGGGAGTCAAAGGGACGTGCGAGTGAAGCACGGAGGCATTTGGCCTCATCTTAGCCGCCGGTAGCGGTCCAAAAAGAGAAATGGTCGGTTGGATTTTGTCCATTCGCCTCGAGGTTTGCGCCATGTGCTTATACTGTGTTAACTCCTCATTTATCCCCTTTGATTTTTTTGAAGCTTTTTGATTCTCCGTGTATTGCACGTGCAACTCTTGGGCTTCCGAAAAGTTAAAAAGAAAAATATTAAAAATAATTGGGACTGATGGGATTCGAACACACAGGCTATGTCACAACAGTGTAGAGGCTTTACAAGTGAGCTACAACTTGGTTCTTGCTTTTATTGAACAAAAATAACTTATAACTCCTAATCATGTTGAAATACCCTTTCTATACATTTGAATAAATTATATTTGTATAAGAATTTCAGAGTCGTTACATTCTACCCTCCTTATAAATATTTCGTCCTCGAAATTTACATAAAAACTCATTTTCAAAAAGGTATCGTGCACACATATCATCTTTTCTCTCCCAAGTTGATTCTCCTGGCGAATCCTTCCTGTTCATCAATTGGACTAAGTTCACCTCTTTGTTCCATAGTGTTTTCATATTCCGATCCAAGATCTCGACTGGTTGCTGCTCGCAATTCAGATCAGTCTGTACAGCGAGCTCTAAGTGATCAAGTATATGGCTGGGGTCGCTCACAAATTGTCGTAGTTGGGATATGTGGAATATGTTGTGCACTCCTTCCAATGAGGGTGGTAGTTCCAAGCGGTATGCCACTTCTCCAACTCATTTGAGTATGTCGAACGATCCGATGTATCTTGGACTAAGTTTACCCCTCTTGGAAAAACGTATCACTCCTATATTCGGTGATATCTTCTGAAATACATGCTCTCCGGGTTGGAACTCCAGATGTCGACGTTTTGCATCTGCCCAATATTTCTGTCGGTCTTGAGCTATGCGTATCTTTTCCCTGATCGTGCGAACTGCATCCATAATTGCCACGATCATCTCTGGCCCAAGAAGTCTACGATCTCCAACATCATCTTAACTCGGTGGGGAGCGACACTTCCGTCCGTAGAGTGCTGCGAATGGTGCCATCCCAATGCTTGCCTGGTAGCTGTTGTTATAAGAAAACTCCATCAGGTGTAGGTGATCTTCCCACGAACCTTCGAAGTCTAGCATACAGGCTCTAAACATATCTTTTAGGATCTGAATTGTCTGCTCAGACTGTCCGTCTATTTATGGATGATACACCGTGCTGAAATTCAGACTTGTTCCTAGACTGGCTTGAAGACTCTGCCAAAATTAGGATCGGAATCTAGTATCATGATCGGAGATGATGCAAACAGGTACCCCATTTAACCTCACGATATCCTCCATGTACTTTTTTGCCAACGTCTCAGTTGATTGGCCAACTCTGAATGGGATGAAGTGAGACGATTTGGTGAGTCGATCCACAATAACCCAAACTGCATTTTTACCTTCGTGCTGCGAGGGAAAGCAGTTACGAAGTCCATGGTAATGTGCTGCCATTTCCATTCTGGGATAGATAATGGCTGAAGTAGACCGGCAGTTTTGTGATGTTCAGCCTTCACTTGCTGACAGGTTATGTACTTTGCTATGCTCCTTGCTACTTCACGCTTCATTCCATGCCACCAGTATTGTTTCTGTAGATCCTTGTACATCTTCGTGCCGCTAGGGTGTACAAAATAAGGAGAGCTGTGATCTTCTTTCATCAACTCTTCTCGAACGGGGCCGACTGGTATGCATAAACGGCTCCCATACCGTAAGGATCTATCTTCGTGGATGATGAAGTCAGTTCGAAGATCACTTTCTACTTGTTTTCAGATCTTTTATAGCTTGGCATCATTTGATTGAGCTGCCTTGATATGATTGACAAGAGTGGACTGGGCTTGTAAATTCATCAAAGATGAAGCATTTCCTGGCATAACTACTTCAATCACCAATCCATGCAGTTCTTGTTGTAGCTTCCACTGAGCGGTGGGATTCATTGCTAATGGCTGGTGACTAAGTGCGTTGGGAACTACGTTCACCTTTCCAGAATGATACTGTAGGTTGATATCGAAGTCCGCCATGAGTTCTAACCATCATCTCCGCCGCATGTTGCTTTCCTTCTGAGTAAATACATACTTCAGACTTTTATTGTCAGTTTATATATCCACTCGCTCTCCCAATAAGTAGTGCCGCCAAATATTGAGTGTGAAGACCATGGCTGCCAATTTCAGATCATGTGTTGGATAGTTGCGTTCATGAACTTTTAACCGCCTCAATGCAAAAGCCACAACTTTTCTAATATAGAACACATCCTAATCCTTTAATGGACGCATCACAATATGCATCGAATCCTCCAGATCAATCCGGTATTACAAGAATAGGTGCAGAGGTTATTCTTGACTTGAGTTTTACAAAAACCTTCTCACATGCTTCTGACCATACGAATGCTTCGTTTTTACATGTAAGCTTGGTCAGGGGTGATGCGATCTTTGAAAATCCTTCGATGAAACATCTGTAGTATCCTGCTAAACCCAGAAAACTTCTTATATATTTGACAGACTTTGATCTAGGCCATTCGCTGACAGCTGACATCTTAGTTGGATCTACAGAGATTCCTTCGCCTGAAACGATGTGTTCGAGAAATCCGACATGGTCTAGCCAAAATTCACATTTTTTTACTTGGCGTAGAGTTGATGTTGTCATAGTGTCTCCAGGACAATTCATAAGTGCTCGGCATGTTCTTTCCGATGCTTTGAATACACCAGGATGTTGTCGATGAAGATAACAACAAATCTGTCTAAGTACTCTCGGAAAACTTGGTTCATCGGGTTCATAAAAATAGCAGGTGCATTGGTCACTCCAAATAGCATTATGAAATATTCATAATGGCCAAAACGAGTCCTAAACGCCGTCTTCGGAATGTCGGACTCTTTGACCTTCACCTGATTATATTCTGAACGAAGATATAACTTTGAGAAGACACAAGATCCACTTAATTGATCTAAAAGGTCATCGATGCGAGGTAGCAGATACTTGTTCTTAATCATTATTTCATTCAGTGCTCGATAATCCACGTACATCCGCTATGTACCTTCTTTCTTCTTCACTAGTAACACCGATGATCCCCAACTTGAAGTATTGGGTCTAATCCAACATTTCTTCAGGAGCTTGTCTAACTAGATACAAATTTCTTTCAATCCTTCCATATTTAGTCGATATGGAACTTTGATTACAGGTTGCAAATCAATACTGAATTCAGGAGTTCGATCGGGAAGCAAACCTGATATGTCTTCAGGGAAAACATCCTCGAACTACTTCAGGCTTCTCTCCTTCGGCTTGTAGGGAGGACGCTTCAGCAAACCTTAGCTTGGCACGGTAGCTTCCTGGTACCAAGGTTCTATCTCCACTTTTGAAATAGAAGACTGGGTGATCCGGTGTCTCAAATATTACCTTCCTTTTACGGTAACCAATGGTAGCATAAAATACTCCCAGCCAATCCATTGCCAACACAACATCGAAATTTGGTACGTCCAGTACTTTGAAATTTGCATAGAATTCTCGGCCGCAAACTACAACTGATCACTGATCATACCCCAAAGTTTCCTTCAAGACACCATTCCCGGAACTGACATTCCAGCTTGAAACGAGTGGCTTTACAGGAATCGCGTGCGTTTTCATGAACCGTTATAACATGAAGCAATATGAAACTCCAGTGTCGAAAAGTGCTAGTGCAGGAAGGGTGGCTACTAGTATAGTACCTAAGTTGTGTGAGGTTGTGTTTAGATATAGAAAAAGATAACGATGTACTAGTATCAAAGGTTTAAAGGATGAGAATACTTTACCGGTGATGACTTGTCCTGTGTTTTCGGCCTCCTCGACTGTCATTGTAAAAGCTTGTCATCTCGGTACATTCCTCCTCACCGGAGGCACATTCCTCTGCCCTTGAGGCACGTTTCTTTATACCTGATGGAATTGACGCTGAGGCTGTGCATGTGGTCCATATAGAGCTGGTGCAGGAAGAGCTAGGTGAGGTGCAGGTGCCTGAATAGCTAGCCTCTTGGAGCTGGCATTGTGGGTCTAGGTGCTGGTGCTATGTTGCCTTGATATGGACATGCTCCTATAGCGTGAGTGGATACGCCATAAATCAAACACATGCTATTTGCACGCCTGCAGTCCTTCGCCAAGTGTCCGGTTCTCTTGCAGTAGAAACAAAAATCTGGACTGGACCGGTTAAACGATCCTCCTGGTCTCTTGAGTGCAAAAGTAGGCCTAGAAAAGGCTCCTCCTGTAATTTGAATAGCAGGGCGTTTGATTTTGGCTACTTGAGACTTACCCTTATTCTTGACCACAGCTTCATAACGGCACGCTGCCTTCAGAGTGAGTTCATGAGTTGGATATTCACCTGTGGATAATGCCACTTAAATCTCCGGGTCTAAGCCTTGTTAGAATCGTCTAGCCCGAATCTCATTGGTAGGGACCAGGTGTGCCTCAAACATGATATGATGTTAATGTCAAGATAGTTACATGTTTTACGAAACCGAATTTGAGATGAATTCTTTACTCGCTAAGCGTGATGAATTATTTGGCATCATATTCATCCATTGATTTTACCCACATAGAGCCTTGTTGCAGGTGGATAAACTGTTGTTCCATCTCAAAATGGGCGGTCTCAGGGAAAAACATTGCATCGAAAAGATCGCAGAACGTCTTACACTCTATTAGTTGTGTAAGACAGCTTTCCACCAGACTCTTGCATTGTCCATGAGCTGAAGCTTGGCCACACGAACCCAAGCTATATCTGGCGCCCGCGCTGCTGCAAGGTTGTTCTCAATACTTTGGGCCCATTCTTCGGCTTTGGGACAGTTCATGAGAATAGCTGCTGGCCTTCCAGAATACTTTTGATGGCTTCCAGAAGTACCATCAGTTCATTGATCGGTGTCGCAACGGTAGGAGAAAGTGGTAGGATAGGCGGTGGTGTGTTGCCATTGACATTGGTGCCGGTGTTGTTTGGAGAATCCATCACCTTGATAGAAGAAAAAAATGTTAGGATAGATTCAAGAAATTTGAAAATTCAAGAAATGTATAGTTGTTGATTCTTATAATTCTTGTGATATATTGCTTAAGACTTCATGTAGAGCTGAGCTGCATAGGCCACCAACAAAGCCTGTCATGCCCCGCTTCCCAGTAGACAAAAATAGTGATGTGGCAAGCCCACAACGTATTTACTATAAGAATACGTTAAGCGTATGTAAGCAATATAACAATGTATAAGAATGGCAAGAGTAATAAAATGAAATGGCAACTTTATTTACATTCAAATTTAAGTACAACTGCCGGAAACAAAAAGATACAATGACAAAGCAAATGCCTAAACAATAGCATAATGGAAGTAAATACAAGCAGGAACTAATAGTCAGGCTGAGAAGCAAACTGGTCCAAGTCCTCTGGGCTCAGCTCTATCTCCTCCGAATCTAGTCCTCCTAACGAACATTCCAAAGAAATAAACAGAGGGGAATTTTTCATATCAGATTTTTGCATTTTTATACCGCCCATTCTTGATCACATTGCATATAGGTAGGTACTCTTGATCCATGTTTGCTGAATAATTGCAGGTTACAGGTTCTCAGCTCTAAACAGTGAAATTCAGGAAAAGGCGCAACAAATTCAAGACTTCTGCCAACCACAGATAAATACGGGTCTCCGCTCACTATCCGTTTGATGCCGCATACCAGTTCAAGGGACAAAATGGCAAATCATTGGTCATTTCATGCACAAAGCACAAGGGCAGCACAAGATCCAAGACTTCAATGCCCAGCTCAAGAAAATCATGGCAAAAAGTCCACATCATTTCACCTTTTTGGACTGCTAGAAATCTGGAAGAAAAATGAAGAGATCCTGAGAAACCAAGTGTACTAAACAGAAGATAGCAGTAACATGGAAAACCCCAGAAAAGATGGACCGCCAATTCCATCAAATGGCCGTGGATCCGCGGCCAACATGGCACTTCGGCCGTGGATCCTCGGCCGAGTCAACTCTGTGTTGACTCATTTTTTAATGGTAGTTTTGTAATTGTATTTGGGCTCAGATTGTATCCCTAGGGTTTCATTTGTCTGTCTATAAATAGCCCAGTTCTAAGCTAAGTAAAGGGTGCTTTTCTTTGTATTAGATTTTAGGATAAGATTTTGTAGTTCTTCTTCCTCTTCCTCTTCCTCTTTCTCCATTAACATTGTAGTGAGCTTCATGAGTACTGATGAATAAAAAAAGTTCTTTTTATTTACTTGCATGTCTTGTAATTGTTCTATTATCTTACTTGCAATTTTCTTTTGTTAAATTAGTTGTTGTTATTTGTATGTTTATTTGCTTTCTTCTTCTATTTTCCTTTATCCTTACAACAATAATGCTTAAGTATGATCCTTGCCAAAGTGAGGTCTCAAATAGCTAGTTGTGATTTTCTAACCAATTTCTTTCTATCTTCCTTCTTTGTTTTATTTCCTTTTTCTTTTTAATGGGTGAGTAGTTTCTCACTTGTTAGGGTAGGATAAGGAAAGTTTGAGAGAAGGAAATCTCTCTCACTCTTTTCTTTGCCCAACATCTTGATTCGGACTCCCGTTAATTGAAACACAATCCGCTCCTTATGGCACCCTATCCTACATGATAGTGGTGATTCCCTAGTGAGACCGGTTGTGGTTGAATTAACCGGAAGTTAAGGCTAAGAGCCAAGAACGGACGGATAAGGACCAAAAGGAAGGAACTAAGTATTGGAAAGCCTTGCTTATACTCGGAAGTTTCCTTCCTAGTTGTGCTGATCCCCATTGTTGCCGATTACCGATATCAAGTGTGGCAACGAAAGAAGTGAGCGACTCCTAACTCAAACTAACCTAATCCCAACCCTAACAAGCTCTCTTTATACATATTTTAGCACATAGTGAAAAAAAACAAACCTGGACAAATTGGACTTAACTCGTTAAAACACTAAGAAAAAGATTATCCTCTCTCCGTGGACCGACCCGTACTCGACCGGCTAGCTACCAAGAGAAACCGTCTTGATTGCGGTAACTAAAACTAAGCACGCAAAAACTCTAACAATCAAATGGCGCCGTTGCCGGGGAGACGATAGTTTATTTCTTTGTGTAATTTCGGGTTAATTTGTGAATATATATATAACCAAAAACAAAAAAAAATATACTGTAAAAAAATCATCTTGTTATTTTTGATTCCTTTTTGTGCAAGTGTACAGGTTAGGAAGAAGGTCAAGTTCAGTGCCAAAATCGTGGGGAGTTAGACCCATATCTCGCAGCTACATTGCCGCGGATCAAGACGGAACCACGGTTGCAGTAAAATTCTGGAGAATATTCAGTGACCAAATCAAGATTCAGGGGCTCTAAACAGAAAGAGGAGACCTAAATCATCACAGGGAACAAATTTGAAGCTCTCAACTTACTGAAAAGTCGCGGAACCACGGCAGAAGTGCACCTTTGAGCGCGGAACCGCGGTCAAACTGTGACATCAGTACCCAATTTTTTCTGTGAGTATTCAAACCCTCTTCTCCCCTCCTCTGAACTCCACTGAACTATTCTTTCTGCTGCATTCTTTGCATAAACTCTCTTCCCCTCTCCAATAAACTGTTTTTGCGTAGGATTCTTAGCGCCGCCGCCAAATAATTTTTTTGCAAGTGTTTTAGATTTTTGTTTGTTGCTGTTTTGCATAAATAATACGGACTTTAAGGGACTACAACACCAATTCAGATTGGGTGGGGATTTCATCACCCTTCCTAAGACCCCAAAAATCACTAAAAGCATACGCATTACCCTTGAGCTTAATAAAAAATATCTAGACTCAGCTAACTAAGGACTATCGTGCTCAATAAGACAGAGGAAGGTTGCGGGCATTCGATCGTTTATCTAAACTTGACTTTGTTGTGCCTAGGCTAAACAAGTGAGAAAGGTAATTTTAAAAGGCCCGTCTCACGGTGATTCGTGAGCGGAACCCTTCTTTCCTCACTTATGCTTACCTGGCCACAACTGGCAGTGAAGAGACGATTTGAGGGTTATCTCACAACTTGTTACTTTGGAACGGTTAGGAGCAGTCTAGTGGATTTTGAAGACCATAACTCTAGGTATGATTGTGCATGTTTTGACTGTGATTGTTTGAAGTTGTGCCGTAAGTCCGTATATATTTTTGCAAAACTCTTTCTAAAAAAACAACAAAACTAAAACTTTTATAAAAACTTGCCCTTTGTTGCCAGAATCCCATTTCACCCACCTTTCATCCACATTTCTCCATTTACGTTTTCTTACCCTTACATTCCACGCTTTGACTATACTAAACTCGTTTAGCGTATGTCCGGTTGGACTCGGGACACTAGTGCCCACCTTGTCCGTGTTTCGTTAGTCGCTACCGACTACGCGATCGACTCCGACGTCGAAACTCCCTCCACGCCTCTTTCACCCTTACCTTTGCCGGCCAACTCCGATGTTGACCGAGATTCTGTTCATACATCTTCACCTTCACCATCACCATCACTAAATTCTTCTTCTGAGATGTCAGGATTTCCTTATAACATCCCTTTAACTCCGCCGGGACTGATTCCACCCCATTTAGGAGCGAATAACCCGTAACTACCTCCTGTTGAAGCGCCGCAGCGAATCGCACTCCAGGATCATTTCTATTCTACCAGCTCTGCACTTCCTACCTGTCTTTCACTTCCGCCGGCCAATGGGGATAATTTCGAAATTAAGCCCCACTTCATCAACATGTTGCCCAAATTTCACAGGCTGGAATCCGAAGATGCCTATATCTTCATCAACAAATTCTAGAATGTCTGTGCAATAAGGAAGAAAACCCAACTGTCCGATGATGCTATACGGCTACGAGTCATTCCTTTCACTCTGTGTGACCTTGCTGAGAAGTGGCTGTATAGCACCGCATCGCATTCATAACCAGTTGGGATGAGTATATAAAAGCGTTTCTTAAAAAATTCTACCCAAATCACAAAACGCGAGGATCCGAAACGAAATCAACCAATTTTCCCAGCTTCCTACCGAACCATTTTGGAAGTGCTTTGACCGATACAAAGACCTTCTTGTTCAGTGCCCTCATCACGGTATTGAGAGATGGGAACTTTTCCAGACCTTATACGAGGGTCTGAATCCAACAACTAAGCAGTTGTTGGAAACCATTTGTCAAGGCCACTTCCTATCCAAATCTGACGAGAAAGCTTGGCAATTCTTCGACGATCTTACGGAACAGAAGCTTCAGTGAGAAAGCACACGACCGAACACTTCTTCTTCTACTACTTCTCTCAGTCTCTCTAGGGCAGGCATTCATCAACTCGATATCTCAATTGCAATGAAGGCCGAGATGGCAGCAATCACACGAAAACTGGAAGCAATTGAGAGCAAATTCTCATCTCCTTCTCCTGCCCCTGCTCTTCCCCCTCGTACCATCTGCGCTTATTGTTCTGATCCATCCTATTTGACTGAAGAGTGTCCTTACAACCCACCTTCTCAAGGACAGAATCAGGTCAATGCTTCCTTTCAGTAAAGACCAAGAAATGATCCATACTTTTCCACTTACAATCCCGGTTGGAGGAACCATCCCAATTTCACTTGGACTAAGAACCGGCATCAATTCCAAGGATCCAACAACTTCCAGAAGCCTCCTCCTCCTCAACAACAAACTCAGCAACAAACTCAATATCAATATCAGCAGCCCTTCCAACCCCAACCTTTTCAAAATCCGACGAACAACTTTGCACCCAACAATTCTTTTCCTCAAAACAACTTTGTTCCGTCAAACAATGATAAGGTTTTCTCGCTAGAACGGAGTCTGGTGGCGTTTGTAAAGCAATTGACTCAATCTACCGCCAACATCCAGTCTTCTATTCAGTCTTTGGTGCAGCACACTGCTGCACACGGGCAAAGCATCAAGACCATCGAAGCCCAGATTGCACAACTGAATGCAGCTTTAAGCGAGCGAGAGAAAGGGAAGCTTCCATCTCAACCACACCCAAATCCTGGTCACCCACATAATGTACATGTTGCTCTTGAACAACAGAACCATAATGTAAGTGCCGTGACTTCGTTGATATCTGGAAGGATACTGCACAACAACATAGGCACGCGGATAGATGATGACACCCCGGCCGCTTCTTCTTCTTCTTCTTCTTCTTCTTTTTCTTCTTCTTCTTCTTCGTCTTCTGTGCCTATTCCCCATTCTTCAAAAGGCTCTTCTTCTTTTGCTGCTCTGAACGGACCCACATCTCACTCCACTAAAACTCCATCTTTGGGATCCGTTCCAACTCCACAATCTCCTCCATAAGTATTGGACTCAACCAATTTCAAAAACGTTCCATTTCCAAACCGGTTGAGGTCTAATAAACAAAATCCACAAATGGAGAAGATTCTGGAGTTGTTTAAGCAGGTTAACATCAACATTCCCCTTTTAGATGCAGTCCAACAAGTCCCTTCCTGCGTAAAAATCTTGAAGGACTTGTGCACTAAGAAGAGAAAATCTCAGGTACCCAAGAAGGTTTTCTTAGCTAGTGCTGTGAGTGATACTCTTACCCAACCTTTACATAAAAAACGGAAGGACCCTGGCTATCCTATGATTTCAATAACCATTGGGGATAAGAACATCAACCGCGTACTTTTGGATCTTGGTGCCAGTATTAACTTGCTTCCGTATTCTGTATATGAGCAACTAGGTGTAGGAAAGATGAAACCCACACATTGTACTCTCCAAATGGCCGACCGATCTATCACCCATCCTAGGAGTGAGCTAGAGGATGTGTTAATAATGGTTGGGGACTTCATATTCCCCATTGAATTCATTGTTTTAGACACACAACCTGTAGCTAACCCCCGGAATCAAATTTCGGTGATACTCGGTCGCCCATTCCTTTCAACCTCAAATGCTATAATCAATTGTCAAAATGGTTCGATGAACCTATCTTTTGGTAACATGACAATTGAACTCAACATTTTTAGGTTAGGGAATCAGCCCTTCGAACCTAATGCCCATATACTAGACGTTTGTTCGATCCAGGAGATTACCCCAGAGGACTGTGAATTCGAGGAGTTCTTGTTCGATCATAGCAATCTTGACGTCACTAGTGCGTTCTTCTTTGAACCTACTGCTTCTTCCACTCTCGACAATAATTATGAGTGTTTCACTTTTCCGAACGATCTTGGCCTGTCGCCACCCGAGCTTGAATCTTTTGAATTTCCGGATGCATTAGATGAACTATCCAACTCGGTCGCATACACTCGTTTTGAGCCTCTACTGGAATCCTTTGAGTTCGAGACATTTTCACCAATCTTGCCTTCAATCGTTTCACCTCCAACGCTTGAACTCAAGCCGTTGCTGTCTCACCTCAAGTATGCTTACTTAGGTGAGAATGAGACCCTCCCTATCATCATCTCGGCTCCTCTAGCTCCAGAGCAAGAGAAAGCCCTTCTCACGGTCTTGCACAGCAATCAGCAAGTTTTTGGCTGGAAAATGGCGGACATCAAAGGGATTAGTCTCCTGATCGTTGAACATCACATTCATGTGATGGATGATGCCAAACCAGCCAGGGATCCACAGAGGCGACTAAATCCAGTCATGAAGGAGGCTGTGAAAAAAGAGATCGTCAAATGTCTGGATAGTGGTATGATTTACCCTATCTCAGATAACCAGTGGGTCAATCCTATCCACGTTGTCCCTAAGAAGTCGGGCATAACGGTCATCACCAATGAGGCAAATGAGTTAATCCCTACTCGCACCCAGACTGGGTGGTGAGTATGTATTGATTATAGAAAACTCAACGCCGCAACGCGGAAGAACCACTTTCTGCTACCATTTATTGACCAAATGCTCGAACGATTGGCTGGACATGAGTACTACTGTTTTCTGGACGGCTACTCCGGCTACAACCAGATTCCTATTGCCGAGAAAGACTAGGACAAACCACGTTCACCTGTCCTTTCGGCAAGTTTGCATATCGCTGCATGCCCTTTGGGTTATGCAATGCGCCCGCTACCTTCCAGCGGTGTATGATGGGAATCTTCTCTGACATGGTGGAGAAATTCTTGGAGATATTCATGGATTATTTCTCCATCTTTGGCGATTCCTTTGACGAGTGTCTACACTCGACGCTGTCCTTACCCGGTGTAAGAATAAAAACCTCACTTTGAACTGGGAGAAGTGCCACTTCATGATACGCGAAGGTATTGTCCTAGGACATATCATTTCGCAAAATGGCATTGAGGTGGACAAAGCGAAGATTGAAGTCATTTCCAATCTCCCACCTCCCAGATGCGTCAGAGACATCCGAGCTTTCCTTGGCCACGCCGGTTTTTATAGACGGTTTATCAAGGACTTTAGCAAGATTGCTAGACCCTTGACTCTTCTTCTGGCCAAGGATACCACATTCGACTTCAACTCAAGCTGTGTGACTGCGTTTGAATCACTAAAAAGCTCACTCACTTCTGCTCCCGTTCTTTCTTCTCCTGACTAGACGTATCCCTTTGAGATTATGTGCGATGCATCCGACTATGCTATCGGTGTGGTCCTTGGACAGCACATCAATAAAATACCGCAAGTAATCTACTATGCTAGCCGGACCCTAAATGATGCCCAACTGAATTACACAACAACAGAGAAGGAATTCTTGGCTGTTGTGTTTGCATTAGAAAAATTCAGGCCTTACTTGATCGGCTTTCCAGTCATTGTCTACACATACTATTATGCTCTACGCCATCTTTTTGCGAAGAAGGACGCAAAATCTCGGTTGATACGTTTGATCCTCTTGCTTCAAGAATTTGACCTTGTCATTAAGGACAAAAGAGGATGTGAAAACGTAGTGGCCGAACATCTTTCACGACTTCCTTCTTCGTCGACACTTCCACTTCCAATCAACGACATTTTTCCGGATAAACAACTCTTGACAGTATCGTGCGAACCCTGGTTCGCAGATATTGTGAACTATTTGGCAACAGAATTACTACCGAACGAATGATCAAGTCAGGACAGACTTCGATTCTTATCCCAAGTAAAACACTTTTACTGGGACGAACTCTATCTGTTCAAGTACTGTCCCGACCAGATTATTCGTCGGTGTTTTCCTGATAATGAGTTCAAAAGTGTGCTGTCGTTTTGCCACGATCAAGCGTGTGGCGGGCATTTTGGCCCAAGAAAGACAGCCGAGAAAGTCTTGCAGTGTGGCTTCTACTGGCCACAACTCTTCAAAAATTCTCATGATTACTGCAAGACTTGCTCCCGATGCCAACACTTGGGCTGGATATCCAGGAGAAACGAGATGTCACTCCAACCAATCTTAGTTGTCGAGATTTTCGATCTTTGGGGAATTGATTTCATGGGACCATTTCCAAGCTCTTTTTGGAACCTGTATATTCTTCTAGCTGTTGATTATGTCTCTAAATGGGTCGAGACTGTGCCAAGCCGGACTAACGACAACAAGATTGTCGTTAGATTTCTTAAGGAAAACATCTTTTCCCGGTTTGGGCACCCCCGCGCGATCATTAGCGACAATGGAACGCATTTCAGTAATAGGACTTTTGAGACCTTGGTGTGGAAATATTCCATTAATCATAAGCTATCCATGCCCTACCACCCTCAAACATGTGGGCAAGCCGAAATTTCAAATCGGCAAATCAAGCAAATATTGGAGAAAACGGTTTCCAAGAACCGTAAGGATTGGACTTTGAAACTCACTGATGCCTTTTGGGCATTTCGAACTGCTTATAAGACTGATCTTGGCATGTCTCCTTATCGGCTTGTTTACGGAAAGGCTTGCCACCTTCTTGTGGAAATCGAGCATCGCGCATTTTGAGCGATTAAAGAGCTGAATCTAACCCTTGAAGATGAGGGCAGCTATCGAAAGCTGCAGCTCAACGAACTGAACGAGCTTTGGGATGAAGCTTAGGAAAATGCAGTTGTCATTAAGAACCAAACGAAGGTGTTTCACAATAAACACCTTACGCGCAAAACTTTCGCACCTGGACAACAAGTGCTTTTTTACGACACCCGGCTACATTTTCATCCCGGTAAGCCCAAATCTCCCTGGAAAGGACCCTTTTTGGTGCGGATTGTATATCCGCACGGCGTGGTGCATTTGGAGAATCCAGAGGACGGTTCACTATTCAAAGTGAACGGACACAGGGTAAAACCGTTCCTCACCGCAGACCCATCGGAGGAGCTCCTGATGTTGCAGGAACCGGTTTACATTGACTAAGCTTCCTCCGCATACCACCAAGCTTCCTGATGTTGCAGGAGCTCCTAGTTTCTTCGCTAGATCCCTAATTCTCGTTGATCGTCATCGATCTAGCAACAAATCATCAATGAATAAGAATTTGTAATCATAAGTCTTCATCATCATTATCGATTGGATCGATTCCTACGAGCCTCTTTACAAATCTTGATAACTCATTCGATTTGGATATCATCTTAACAATTCTTGATTCTTGATTCTTGATCTTTATTTTCTTGAAGATTCTTTCAGCCTCTATAAATACATCTCGACCTCCTTTTTCTGCATTTCCAGAACGTTATTCTAACCTAAAAACAAACCCTAACCGCCGCTCCAATTTCCACCGATGACCGCCTCTTCCTGCCATGCTTCCGCCGCCGAAGAGCCTATCCACCGCGCAACCGCCGCACCTTAGCGACGTCACCCTCTGAAATTTTCAGAGGAGGTTTGCGATTCTTTTCTCCTCTCTGTCGATTCAATAATTCAGTATTTGCTCTTTGTCCATGGCACTACTTTGCAATTTGAACGGGACTTATCCCACTTGTTTGCACATGATATTTACGGTAGTTATTTCGGCGATGAGATCCGAAAGCGCGGATGGAATTTTTTGTTATTTAACCATCCAAACGCATTCGCTCTTCTGGATCTCGTTGCGCGTTTCTTTGATAGTATGGAAGAGGGGTGTTTAGAAAATCACGGGTTCATACGTTTATTGTGGGGGGATCGCGAAATTATTATCGATAGGGACTTCATTCATGAAGTCATCTTAATACCACGAATCCCCGTACACGAACAACTCCTCCGCTTTGAGGACTAGCTACCATTAATGGGAGATGACTATTCTAGGGAGCCTAGGAAGGGCATTCAGGCTCACACGCTTTATGCGAATGTTTTAACAGTGTGTCGTTGGTCACAAAACAACATTTTCGGCATTTTGCACAACACCACATTTTTTACCCCATCCCTTCACATAGTGCACACATTAATGACCAAAAACCCTAGCTATGACAAGTGCACTGTGTTGCTACACTCGCTTGGCACCGGCAAGAAGGCTGCCAATTATCCATGCCCGATGTTGGTGACACAACTGTGTCGCTATTTCCTTCCTGTTGGAGAATTTGAAATTTACATGCATGGTAGGGTTCCCATTCGACCCCTTCTTGAGGGTGTCTCCACATCCTACATACGACTTCATGCTTTATGGTCGCGCACCGAGCCGGCCGAAGATGTGATGGCCAAGACCCCCAGCTCGAGCTCCACAGCGAGCGATGAAGAGCTAATCCCTGCTGCGCAAGCGCGCTTGATACGACGTACCCATAAGGGGTAGAACGAGTGTTAGGAATGCTGACAAACTTTGATCAGCGGTTGACGAGTCTGGAACAGGGAATGTACACCCTACTAGCAAGAGAGGAACGAGCACGATCGAAGGGTAGAGGGACAGACAGGGGAGAGGATGGAACAAGTGAGGCCGCGTCTAGGAGACGCCGCAGGGTGCAGTGAGAACACTGCTGTCAGTAAATTTGGGGGTGAGGTTTGCTTGTAAATAGTTATCTTTGCATTGCATCTGCACGTTTTTTTTTATTTTTTGTAAATATTTGTTTTTCCTTGCATATTTAATTCCTTATCGCATTTTTCTGCATTGCGTCTTTGTAAAAAAAATATATTAAAAAATGAAAAATTTTAAAAATTTTAAAAATTGAAAATTTCAATATTAGCCAAATTTGACTCGAGTTCGATATGATGATTAACTAGTTAGAAAAAACTAGATCCTAAATTTAGTAAATTAAAAACCCTAAAAATAACCTTTCTTGAAGTATAACTGTAGAAAATATACGTCCTTGCAGTTTATTTAGAAATAAGCAAATTTTGAGTTCAGTTCTTGGGCTAAGTCGAAATGAGGGGAGAGTATTGAAAACTCTATTTGAAGTGTAAGTCTGAAAAATAATTCTGACCCTTAAGTCCAAATTCTGAAAATATATACCCTACAAATCGCACATACACGCACCTTGAAACTTGGGATAGTAGAAAATACCTAGAAATACTCTTGCCTGAAAGCCTAGTATGAAAGAAAAAACGGCATTTAAAGCTAACCACCATAAAGCATCATTGAAAAATATATCCGGTCTTGAAATAAAAAAAAAGAATAAAATACAAGACCTGGAAACTGCTATTTACGCTTTAAGCTCATACATTCAGTAATCGGATGTTAGTGCCTCAAGAAGTATTAATAGTCGCATGAAAGATGTATGAGTAAAACCGTCCATCATTAATAAAAAGAAGTAGTACTAGGTATTAAGCCAAGGGTATTATAGCTTGAATTGAATTTCCAAGTGTAGGGGTGATAATTATACACACATAGGGGTATATGATAAGAGTTTGGAGGAGAGCTAAAAATGAAAAACATGGCTTATATCTTCAGTAGAGATGATAAAAATTCCGGATTTGAGATGGTGTTTTAGAAGGAAAACTCAAGAGATGCAGAGAGCTTTATAAACTGGCAAAACGTATAGGATCTTAAGTTAAATGAAAAGGAAGTGTGAAAAATATGGGTTGATAATTTCTAAGTTAAAGATGATAGAGTTTCTTGCTAGAATACTGAACTGTAGAATTAGAGTCGACGGCCAATTTGATCGGATTTTATGGGTAGTATCCGCTGAAAACCCTCAGGATACAACACTCCTCCTACTAGGGACACCTAGAGGTTTAACGGCTTGTTGCACGAGCTCAGTGTAATCGTGTTCCCTGCGAAAGTGAGGTAGGACTTTTGTGAATAAAATGGCTTTGCTCGGGACGAGCAAATGATAAGTTTGGGGGTATTTGTTCATATCAGATTTTTGCATTTTTATACCGCCCATTCTTGATCATATTGCATATAGGTAGGTACTCTTGATCCGTGTTTACTAAATAATTGCAGGTTACAGGTTCTCAGCTCTAAACAATGAAATTCAAGAAAAGGCGCAACAAATTCAGGACTTCTGCCAACCACAGATAAATACGGGTCTTCGCTCACTATCCATATGATGCCGCATACCAGTTCAAGGGACAAAATGGCAAATCATTGGTCATTTCATGCACAAAGCACAATGGCAGCACAAGATTCAAGATTTCAACGCGGATCTCAAGAAAATCATGGCAAAAAGTCCACATCATTTCACCTTTTTGGACTGCTCGAAATCTGGAAGAAAAATGAAGAGATCCTGAGAATCCAAGTGTGCCAAATAGAAGATAGCAGCAACATGGAAAATCCCAAAAAAGATGAACCCCCAATTCCATCAAATGGCCGCGAATCCGCGGCCGAGTCAACTCTGTGTTGACTCATTTTTTAATGGTAGTTTTGTAATTGTATTTGGGCTCAGATTGTATCCCTAGGGTTTTATTTGTCTGCCTATAAGCAGCTCAGTTCTAAGCCAAGTAAAGGGTGCTTTTCTTTGTATTAAATTTTAGGATAAGATTTTATAGTTCTTCTTCCTCTTCATCTTTCTCCATTAACATTGTAGTGAGCTTCATGAGTAATGATGAATAAAAGAAGAGTTCTTTTTATTTACTTGCATGTCTTGTAATCGTTCTATTATCTTACTTGCAATTTTCTTTTGTTAAATTAGTTATTGTTATTTGTATGTTTGTTTGCTTTCTTCTTCTATTTTCCTTTATCCTTACAACAATGATGCTTAAGTATGATCCTTGCCAAAATGATGTCTCAAATAGCTAGTTGTGATTTTCTAACCCATTTCTTTTTACCTTTCTCCTTTGTTTTATTTTCTTTTTCTTTTTAATAGGTGAGTGGTTTCTCACTTGTTAGGGTTGGATAAGGAAAGTTTGAGAGAAGGAAATCTCTCTCACTCTTTTCTTTGCCTAACATCTTTATTCGGACTCTCGTTAATTGAACCACAATCCGCTCCTTACGGCACCCTATCCTACATGATAGGGGTGATTCCCTAGTGAGACTGGTTGTGGTTGAATTAACCGGAGAGGTTAAGGCTAAGAGCCAAGAACGGACGGAAAAGTACCAAACGGAAGGAATTAAGAGTTGGAAAGCCTAGCTTATACTCGCAAGTTTCATTCCTAGTCGTGCTAATCCCCGTTGTTGCCGATTACCGTAACACCGATATCAAGAGTGGCAACGAAAGAAGTGGCAACGAAAGAAGTGAGCGACTCTCGATTACCGTAACACCGATATCAAGAGTGGCAACGAAAGAAGTGAGTGACTCCTAACTCAATCTAACCTAATCCCACCCTAACAACCTCTCTTTATACATATTTTAGCACATAGCGAAACAAAACAAACCTGGACAAATTGGACTCAACTCGTTAAAACACTAAGAAAAAGATTCTCATCTCTCCGTGGACCAACCCGTACTCAACCGGCTAGCTACCAAGCGAAACCGGCTTGATTGTGGTAACTAAAACTAAGCATGCAAAAACTCTAACAATCAGGAATATCGTCAATGAACTAGCGCTCGGTAAGTTCCCAAAGAAGTTAAAGAAGATGGTATATAAAGTGAAGAGAAACCAAGTAAAAGTGAACATGCAAGGTTATCTATGAGAATATCTAAGCATGGTTATTTAGAGGTATGAGATTGTTATTCTGACATGATTATTTGTAATTTGGTAAAGAAGGTATTCATGTATACGAGAGGAGTTCATCTTACCCCGTGGACTATGGTAATATGTATTACAAGGCCTCGTCATAACCCACAGGACAACGGCACATGAATTTATGTAGGTGTCTTTTAAGTGACCTCTCATACTATGAGATACGCTACGTACCAATCTGTTAGTGATATATGCCCTAGATGCCATTATTGTATCATACTGGTTTGTATATTACTTAATGGAAGCTTGGGATATTCACAGTTGTATTAACAGTCTTGCTCAAAATGGTAGTATGTTACCTGGTTTGATTCTATCTCAATATGTGCATGTGTGTCTTTTAGCATATCGCTTATACATATTGGTAGAGCCCTTATGATCTTTGCTTGATTACCAGTGTTGTGATGGTAGTCACACTAGTGGGGGCTGGGTAGTCTATAAGCACATTCTAAACAGGTCCCTAGTCGTAGGATTATTGAGACGGGACATCGATACTCTAGAGTATACTAGTGTATACGCGTCTTATCCCGGCATGGGAGATGGTCTGTCCTACAACCATTAGTACGCCGTACTGAAGATAGTATGCAGGTGCTCATTGGGTTATGAGTACACTGGACAGGACTCGTCGGGAACTGCTGGTGGGTATTATACCTATCGTCGGATAGCAGTTCCTAGGTGAAATGAATACAGCTTAGTCCGTCGACCTTACACTGCTACTTCGCCTCGAGTGTGTTCCTACTGTTCTTAGATTACTACGCTACCACGGCTCAAAGGAATTATGCAAACAGGTAGTAGTTGGGTGCTGTCCCGAAGCACTTGGAGGCAGTGGCGGTTAGATACGATTCGTCTCTCCCGGTATTGGGGGTTGATATTGCACTGTGTTCGGAAAGCCATTACACAAAGTCCCTGGCCAGGGTAAGCGAGATTTACTGGTAGGTATTCCAGTAGTTTCTCAAGGTGTTCTGGGCTACACTCCGGCATGACTTATTGCGCTATTAGGGGTCTGACGTTTACCATCCCCCTAGGCCCGATATGCGATACTCTTAGACGAACAGACCGGACTGTATGGATTTTGTCACAGATAGGATTATAGGAGTTCGGATGAGTCTGCTCATCGTCTTTCTTATTAACAGATAATTGGGTAGCCGTTACGTGCAGGTAGTACCGCTGACGTGCTTGTAGTTAAACCCAATGACAATGTACTGTCGAGTCTTTAGAGTCCCACACAGAGGGTTTCCCTGCATCGGGCAAAAGATGTAGAGGCCGTATGGTTTACGGCAGGGCTTCGATCACTTACATGTACTTGTGCACGTATGATGTTCGGGCGGATAATTCTAGTAGGCTTTAGTTTAACCCGGATCCTAGTATTATATTGTTGGATTTGTTTCGTCTCTTTGTATTCGTGTTTTTCGGAATACGGATGCGGGTATATATATACAGATGAGGGGCAGTCTCGTAATTTACTTAAGAAGCTTCTAGAAGAGGACACCTAATTAGGGTTTTATTTCTTTTGATTAAAACCTAAATAAGGTGCAGGTTTACATTGAATCTAGCATGGCTACTTGGCGACTCATGGTTATGACTCACTCTTTAGATATGTTGAAGCATGCTCGATATTTAGTGAGATATTTATATTTGGTTAGAGATTTATCTTCTAAAATATAAGTATGCTTCATATTTCTAAAAAGAGGGCAGCCAGGCTTTTTTCCAAGTTCACACTTCACTCTCATTTTCTTCAAGTCTTCTTCCTTTTAACCCTAAACCTCTCATGTGTTGAGAATCTTAGGGTTCCAAGAGACAAACTAATCCATCTTCACTCTCTACATTATCTAGGCCATCTAGTTTAGCGAACTAGGTGCCCTAGTTACCTCGGATGTGAGGTTGGAGCACGGACTATAGACTCTTGGATGGATCGTCTTTGACTTGAGGAGGCCGACGAGGAGGTATCGATCCGTTACGATCCTTAGAGCTTATGATGATGATGAGGACAACAAGAAGACCTGAAGGACACGATACTACGAGGTATAACATTTATCCGAGTAGTTAAACCTCAAGTAGTTTGCTAGCTAGGGTTTATGGTCGATCCTGGAGTTTAGTCGGTGTTGCAAAGCCCATAAAAAAATATTTTTGCGTATTCCGCCTCCCCGCGAACCCGCGGGGTGTGTGACTTCATCTTACAGTAGTATCAGAGCCTCTCATAAACCTTCGATAGCTTGTTGCGCGTTTAAAATCCGCCGTTTTTGTCGCGCACGGATTGCCGACAAAAACAGAACCGAAAATTTTGTTTTAAGATGTTTACACACCCCGCGGGCTCACGATTTGAACCGAGAAGCCGTGTGGTGGAGCATGGGCATCCCGGGGATACCCCAGGGTGGACCTACGGCTAGGCTTACCCCCAAGGCCACGACAAGGTGGCCTTGGGGGCTGGTGACCTGAGAGCACCCAAGATTGGTGCTCTCGGGTATGCCTCCCCTTAGGCGCCACCTCATGGTGGCCCCCGGGGGTGGGTATCCCTCGAGGCCCCCGGATCGACAGTTAATTTTTTCCCCTCGCCTCCACGAAGGTTTGGACGGGTTTCGAGTTCGTTTCGACTCTCGGATTGGCTTAAAATGATTTTTTTGGTAACTTTAGTGGACAATTTTTCATGGTGTTGGAAAACTTGTTTCGTTCGCTAATTGTGCGCGGATTTTATAACTTCGTGGGTTACTTTACAAGCTTTGTGATGTGTATATGTGTTTGGAAACGTCGACTAATAGCTATACGACGATTAGTCAGGGTTGCACATATCTGTGATGTTATGTTGGTTTGTGTATATGAACTATATTAGATCGTCGTGGATGAATAGCCGGGGGATGTGAGATGAGGGTTTTTCATTCTTTCATTCTATGTAAATTTGTAAAGTGATGTAATATTATTTTGCGGAGCACATCCAGGTTGAGGTTGTAGATACCATTGTATTATTTCATTTACTGTTTTTTCTCTTAGGATAGATCCAAGGTGGGGTGCATAAACTACCGGGTACTTTGAAGTGCCGAGTGGCTTACTCATTTTACTGAGGGAGGTTGCTTCACTTCAGGTATTTGGCGGGTAGTTTTCCGCACCCGTAGGGGTCTATGGTGAGGTTTGGCTATTCATCATGACCGTGAAATCCGTCTTTCGTTACAGGCTCAAACGAAACGAGGAATTCCTAGTATATCCAATACATTCATCTGTGATCTGGAATGCCTATTATTGCATGAGCCGAATGGTTATTATATATATATATATATATATATATATAAAATAGATGTTGCTTATGTTTTGCATCCGCGCTAGTCCAGCCTCCAGCTCCGGAGTTAGTTAAGTAACCTAACGGTGTAAGACGGGGCCCCATGGCGAATGCGGATGGCATAAGCGTACGTTGTATTTTCATTTCTTTTCTGCAATGGTAGGTTAATTGATGAGACTGCATATTAATGAAAAGCAAACAAACCAAAGCTGAATCATTGGAACACTTTTAAAACCACTCGGTTTTTTCAAAATAGAAACTTTTAGAAGAGGACCTTAAACCACTCCTTTAAAAGCTATCATGGGTTCTTCGATTATATCAAGTTCACTACGTTCACAGTTTCGCCAAAACCATTCGTAGCCCTCCATCATTTCATATGAATATTCAACAGTATTCAAGCTATGTTTGTTGACCTTTGTTAAGGCATAGTGATTGGTAACTACTGGGTATTCATATGTAGCATATATAGATGCGTTGGTTTGGGACAGTCGTATTTCTTTGTTGGCCTTCGTCAAGAGTATATATGGGTGGGTTCAAATTAACCTGGACAATGATGAATAGAACTTGACATGTGACTTATGATTTGTTGCCTTCGTCAAGGTCATAAGAGCATGGGGCAAAAATCCACATCGGGAGTTTCTAAAGAAACTGAAACTTGCTAGTGTTACATACCATTTATAGTGTGATAATTTTGGTAGGATTCGTTAAAGGTTATCACATAATGATATTTGGATCCCGATCCTACTGTGAGTATCTGCTATTTCTCGGGAGATTTTTCCACTTAACGATCAATGCTATAAATAAAGTAGGTGTCTAGAACGGTGTTAGCGGGGCTACGCCTCCAGGGAAAATATGTTATTTAATTAAGGAACTTCGCGAAAGCGTCTTAAAACCTCCCTTGAAGTACCGACACTAGCATGGTCGAACGGTTAAGCAAGAACTGTACGGTGAGATTAATCCTGACTAATTATTCTTTTATGGTTTGAGGAAGGATTTGAGAGACAGTGGGAGCCATCCTGTTTAGAAAAATTAAAAACCAATCTAAACTTGCAAGAGCATCATGCTGAGTGTTTCTCTCTCTTAATTGCAGCGACCAGGTGACCAAGACAAGGTTATATCTAGATAATAAAATGGCTGAGTTATACTATAATGACTGGCAAAGGTTTGTCCAAATGTCCATTACCTATGACAAGCTAGGCCACCTCATTACTACTCAAGCCCCCACCGTCCCATGTCCAGTTTCCACCTTCGCGGATGTTGATATCCGTAAGACAAGGGAAAAAGACAGTGCGAATGCCAAGTGCCTCGGGTTGGCCTCAGTAGATGGTGTAAACCAGAGGCAGCACGAGAAGATGGACTTAGTTTCCATCTTCCTCCATAACAAAGATTTATATGGAGAGCAATCTCATATCGTAAGATATAAGACCTTGAAGGAATTGCTTCAAGCGAGGTTGGCTATCGGGCCATCTGTAGAGGACGACGTCCTTACAATGACTAGCTGTATTAAGCAGCTCCTGGAGACCACGTTGGAGAACGAGTCATATGCTTACTTGATTCTAAAGTCCCTACCTTCTACTTACGCCCAGGGGAAGAAAGTTATACTTCCAGTTGAGGGCACCCTGAAGGAAACCAGGGACTCACGCTATGCTTATTACGGAATCTTCCTCTTCTAGATCCAAGGCGAAAGCCAAGGGAGAGAAGAAGAAGGCCTCCACTAAGCCGATAGGCGGTGTCAGTAAGGTAGAAGGAAAGGGCAGGGCAAAAGTTTCGGAGCTAACAGTAGGGAAAGAGGGATGTTCCTATTGTCATGGGAAAGGGCATTGGCAGGAAGTTTGCAGGGCTTGGAAAGCCAAAATCAAGGATTCGAAGCACGTTGTGGCTTCGGCTTCGACTGTGTTTATGATTGAAAACTGTCTGTCAATCAACTCTACTTCCTGGGTATTAGATACTGGATCAGGATAACATATCTGTAATTCATTACAGACTTTGAGAAACCGTAGAGTTATCAAGGCAGGTGATATAACTCTCAGGGTTGCTAACGGAATGAGCGTGGACGCTGTATCCGTAGGAGAATATCATCTAGGATTGACAAGTGGAAACACTTTGGTTTTGCGTAACTGTTTCTATGTACATAGTTTGACTTGTAATGTCATTTCTGTATCTTTACTTTCGAAAGAAGGTTATGATTTTACATTTGTAAGCGATGTAGTAAACATCCACCTAAATCATGGTTTGATTGGGTCGGGTACACTAGACAACGGTATATACGTATTAAACCAATAACAGGTTTTCAACGTCCAGAACACGCTTAAAAGAAAGTCTCCGGAATTAAATCAGGTTTTCTTATGGCATTATAGACTGGGTCACATCAATGAAACACGGTTGACGAAGTTACATAGAGAGGGATATTTGGATCCGTTTGAATATCAGTCTTATGCAACTTGTCAATCTTTTCTCAAAGGAAAGATGACAAAGACTCCGTTCACTGGACACGGAGTAAGTGCGAGCGAACTTTTGGGACTCATACACAGCGATGTGTGTGGTCCAATGTCTACACATGCACGAAGTGGTTATTCCTATTTCATTACTTTCACGGACGATTTCTCTAGGTATGGACATGTCTTCTTGATGAAGCAAAAATCCGAGGCCTTTGAGAAATTTCGGGAATACAAGAATGAAGTGGAAAAACAAACATGCAAAAGTATCAAACAATGAGATCTGATCGAGGTGGTGAATACTTAAGTGCCGGGTTCCTGGATTACTTAAAAGAGAATGGAATTTTCTCTCAGCTTACTCCTCCATACACACCTCAACACAACAGTGTATCGGAAAGGCGGAATCGAACCCTATTGGATATGGTTCATTCCATGATGAGTAATGCTGGGTTACCGCGATCTTTCTGGGGTTATGCACTAAAGTCAGCTGCATATCTTTTGAACAAGATTCCTACCAAGACTGTGCCTACTGTTGGGGTCAAATTTTACACCCCGGTTGACCAAGTCAAAATCAAAGTCAACCCCAAGCCAAGTGGGCCCAAGCCCAGGTCAAGTGGGCCAATGTCCAGGTTGAGCCCGAACATGAAGCCGCCGGCCTCCTCCATACCAAAATAAAAATTTTGTAATAAATAATTTTGATGGGCATAAAGCCAAATCTTTGTAAAGCCCATGGCTCATGTGCAAAAGAAATGAGCACATGAGGCATGAGATGGGCAAAATGCTATTTTGTAAAGCCCAAGGGGCTATATGTAAATGTGTAGGCCTATATAAGGCAACATGATGATGAAATAAAAAAAACATTTTATTACCCTAAAAAATCTAGGGTTTTTGTGCCTCCTTCTCCTTCCTCAAGGTTCTAAACCTTCTTTCTTTTTTTGAATTAAATCAAGAGTTTCGCTCTTCATTTTCTAAAAATAAATAGTTTTGCACCACAAAACCCACAAAGGGAAGCTCAGATCTTCCATCCAATCTCCAAAAGGAGAGATTTTTTTAAAATCTCACTCTCTTTTCCCTAAGAGCCAGCCAATAAAGAAGAGGAAGAAGGAGACCCACTTCCAAGAACCCCACTTTGGGGAAGATCCTGGGCTCGAAGGAGAAGCTCCTTTCATTAGCTCCAAAAATATCTTAGGAGTTTAACTCCTCAAACACACACACACACACACAAAATAATAAATATTTCTTTTTGGGAATACAACTCCCAGTGCAGGGGCTAAACCCACTTGTCCTCTTTGTCAGGAGTTCAACTCTAAAGGTCAAATCGGGAGCACAGCTCCCAGTGCAGGGACTAAGTCCATTTTGCTGCTGACGCCTAGCGCCCGCGTGCCAAGTACGTGGGGCGCTGGCGCCCAGCGCCCGCGTGCCAAGCACGTGGGGCGCATCGTCCAGCACCCACGTGCCAAGCACGTAGGGCACTGGCGCCCGGTTCCCAACGCCCGCGTGCCAAGTATGTAGGGCGCTGGCGCCCGGCACCCAATTCCCGTGTGCCAAGCACGTGAGGCACCGGTGCTCGGTGTACGCTTGCCAAGCACGTGAGGCGCCATCGCCCAGCACCCGCGTGCTAGGCACGTGAGGCGCTGGTACCCACGCGTCCTTTGGACGCTATTCTTCTCTTTTTATACACACTCCATAACACCGTCCCTGTTAGAATAAAAATTTAACGGGGCGCTGCCCCGCACCCCGCAAGGGGTTGCTAGCTCCCTTGACCCGTAGCCCGCTATCCAGGTAGTGGGACCCCCGTAAACTCTGTGAGGCTCCCGATATATCCAAGCCCCCTCCAAAACACAACACACGTCCACTGCATAATGAGTTCGCATGACCAGTTTAACCCATAAAATCGGAGGTTCGCTCGCTCCAAAGACGAAGGGTAATTAACGGCATCTTAGTCTGCGGCTGCCGGAGATTCGGATTCCCACAATCATTAAACCCTGGCCTACCCTAAGCAGGGGGAATCTATAGTATGCCTGACAAGAGCGCGCGTATTCTCATTTCAATAGGGTGATGAAAAACACTTTACAGATTCTGGCACGCCCGGTGGGACCCTTCTCTCCTCCCATATCTCGGGTCAAGTGTTCATGCGAACTCATTTAACATATATACCGTTATTTGTACTGAAATAATGTTTTTCCGTGCAGCAATCAACTTTCAATGACAATGTCTCCTGATTGTTAGAGATTTTGTATGCGTTTTAAATTTAAAAATACCGCAATCAAGACGGTATCGCTTGGTAGCAAGCCGGTTGAGTACGGGTCGATCCACAGAGAGAAGGAATCCTTTTCTTTATGTTCTAACGAGTTAAGTCCAATTAAGTTAGGTTTTGTTTTAAGATCTAAGAACGAAAATAAGTTGATAAAAAGCTTGCTAAGGTTAGGACTAGGTTAGTTTGAAATAGGGATCTTCTCACTTCTTTCAATGCTTTATTTGTGAATAAAGGTGTTAGGGTAATCGGCAACAACGGGGATTAGCATGACTGGGAAGAAACTTAGTTTCTTCCTTTTGGTCCTTGTCCGTCCGTTCTTGGCTCTTAGTCCTAACCTCCGGTTAATTCAACCACAACCGATCTAACTAGGGAATCACCGCTATCATGTAGGATAGGGTGCCGTAGTGAGCGGATTATGGTTGATTTAATGGGAGTCCGTATTAAAATTATTTGGGCTAAGAAAGGAGTGAGAGAGATTTCCTTCTCTCAAACCTTCCATTTCCTACCCCTAACAAGTGAGAAATTACTCACTCATTAGTAAGATAACAATAAAATTCATTTTTCTATTTTTA
Source organism: Agapanthus africanus (assembly GCA_030015575.1). Classification (NCBI taxonomy): domain Eukaryota; kingdom Viridiplantae; phylum Streptophyta; class Magnoliopsida; order Asparagales; family Amaryllidaceae; genus Agapanthus; species Agapanthus africanus. The sequence goes on along the minus strand of JASDDO010000006.1, from coordinate 1,470,160 downwards.
TTGATGACCTAAATTGCAGATAAATAAAGAACAAATAAAAATGCAGATAATAAATTACAGATAAGAAGAATGTGATATAAAATAAAAGACTTACTTTATTGATGACTTCTTAAGAACGCATTACAATTAAATTTAGATCAAGACTATTAAAAACAAATAAAGAGAGGCATGCTAATTTGGCTTTGAACCGTCCTATTTATAGATAGGAAAAACCCTAGGTTACATTCTGATCCACACAAGAAATTACAAAACAATCCCAAAAACCGAGTCAAAGTACCGACACCCACCGACACGCGCAGAGCACGGCCGTGGAACCGCGGCAGAAAGGCCTATTTGGTCGTAGTTCCGCGGCCATTTGGTGGGATCTTGGGCCCATCTCTTCAGGCTTTCTCTGTGTTGCTTTTATCTTCTGTTTTCTTTACTTGGTTTCTTAGAATCATTTCTATTTACTTCCAGATTTCCAACAGTGCAGAATGATGTGGACTTTTGCCTTGAGCTTCGCGTTGAAGTTTTAGATCTTGTGGTGCCCTTGTGCTTTGTGCATTGAAATGCTCAATGATTTTCCATTTGTTCCTTGAACTGGTAGGCGGTATTATACGGATAGTGTGCGGAAACCCATATTTCTCTGTTTGTTGGTCGTAGTCCCACATTTGTTGCGACTTTTCATGAATTTCACTGAAAAGAGCTGAGAACCTGTAACCTGTAACTATTTAGCAGACATGGATCAAAAGTACCTACTTATATGCAATGTGATTAAGAATGGGTGATATAATAATGCAAAAATCTGATATGAACATCTCCCAAGATGGATTCAGCTTCCGACGCGACCCTAATCTCTTACGTGGTCAAGATCAATGCTCTTGTGGTTCTCCCTGTCAATTTGGTTCCGTAGTCATTTACCCCACTGGAAGCGCTCATCTAGCGGAGATCCCGACAAACCAAGCGGCCAAACTGACCTCAAAGGGTACGAGGCCGAATGTCGTGGTCGCCAGAGCATCCCACCCTAAATGCAAATCCGTATTCGAATGGCTCTCCACTATTCCAACTGGGGGCAAGGCCGTCAACACCAATGGGGCCACAAAGCAGCCCCAGCAAGCTCAGACGTTGCCCTTGATGATCGAGCGAGCAGGCATATTCTCTGGACTCTCTGTCAGTCGGTCTACGATGTCGTCCTGAAAGGAAGCCTGCCGAGCGCTCAAAATAGAGAAGCTGAGGCAGAAGCGGCTTAGATACAGAGCCAATAAAAGGTTTAGGTCTCTGGCCATGTTGAAATTTATGAAGTTCCAAAGCCCAAACCGCTTCACGAAACTAGCTGCCGGTGATGAAATGATGGCTGAATGTGTTATCCACACCGTCTACATGGTGGGCACGCGTCCCAGCGTCAACCTTCGCAGCAAAAGAAAGGATGGGGCTACCACATCTCAAATCCAATCTGGTGTGAATATGGCTGCCACATTCCAAGACCAGCCTCCTCTGGAAGGTAATGAAGACCCTTCCAGTGAGGCTGATAAGTAGAGAGAGCCCTTAGTTCATGAGGGGTCCGGCTCGGAAAGCGAAGATGAGCCAACTTTCCATCCTAAAACCTTAGAATAATAACTTCTCCAGGAGCTCTGAAAGCAGCTCAGAAAAAAAGACAAGGAGATGGACAAGCTCTACTCGAAAATTGATGACTTGAAAAAATCGTCTTACAGCTCACGGCCTAACTTTCCTCTCAGCCGCCCAATCAAGCACAAGGCTCTGCTCATGAACCGGGAAACGGTGTCCCGAGGCAGTTAATGCCTGCTCCCTCAAATCCAAAGGCGGGAAGACCGCACGAAGGCCAGTAGCATCCTATTTCTGCAAATGTCTTAGCTACGGATGATAGTAGCCCGCTAACTCAAGATCAAATCATGGATTTGGTTGCCAACAAAGTCAAAACCTTGGTAGCCGAAGCCAAAGCGCAAAAAGATATCAGCAGTTGTAGGAGACAATATCCCGCTCAGTATGATCTGGTAGAGTTTCCTTGCGGCCGTGTCATCCCTAAATTCGGAAGATTCGACGGGACGGGAAATGCGAATCAGCACATCACCCAACTTAAAGCCTCATGCGGGAATACTGGCGGAAATGATGCACTTCTCCTCCGCCAATTCGTTAATAGCTTTACCGATGTTGCTTTCGACTAGTACGCGAGCATACCGGATGACTCCGTCACAACTTTCATCCAAATGGAATCTTTGTTTCGGCAGAGGTTCATGAGCGTCAGCGCTAAGATTACCATTGCCGATCTCGTAACGACCAAGCCAAAGAATGACGAAAGCAGCACGGATTTTATAACCCGATGGCGCAATCTCTCCGTCAAATGTGAGCCGCCGATACAGCAAGACCAATTTGTCAGTCTCCTCGTCGGAAATCTCAATAATTGGATGGCCCCATTTTTATGCACTGCGGGTCTCAAAACATTCCAAGAGTTGACCAGGAAAGTTCAGATGTTGGAACGCTCAAAGCATGGGTCCTCCTCTGACTCCCAAAATAACAATAGGTCCTGGAGAAATCGAAAGGATGAAAATCGCATAGGCGGAAATTCTGACAATGCTGAATCTTTTAACACTTCGGCTAACCAAAATAAGCGAGAGATGAACGGACTTAATGCCAACCAGCCTCGGAAGCCATTGTTTGGAGAGGGAGGAGAATCTCTACTGGAAGAGAAACTGGATAAGGTATATTCCTTCAAAAGGGACAAAATCTTTAAAATATTCAAGGATGCCCTAAGAAACGGTCTACAATTGCCGGAATCAAAAAGACCATAGGAAACGAATATGACCGACAACCCCAAATATTTCCCCTATCACAGAGTGATAAGTCATGCTATTGAGGACTATTTCGTCTTCAAAGATTTGGTCGAAAAACAATATAAGGCGGGAGAGATAGTACTGTCTAAAGGCGTGTTGGCAAACGGTCAAGCTGCGACCGCCAACTTCATACAAAACAGATGACCACCACGTCGTTAAAAACTAGGAACAGTCGACCTCTAAGTCGTTAAACTGGAGATGTAAAATGTGTAAATAAAAAAAAAATAAAAAAAAAAATAAAAAGCCGAAATGATAGGGCAACTCGCAATAAAAATCAGCGAGTAAAATAAAAATGAAAATAAACAGCCGAAATGATGGGGCAATCGCGAATGAATAGACGGAATGATAGGGCAATTGCGACCTTCACGATAAGAAAGGCTGAAATGATGGAGCAATCGCGATAAAAAAACCTCTAAAATGGCGAATGATGAGTCACTCCTGGTACCATATTCCAGTGCAGCGATGCAGACGCCAACCAAAACTCAAATCCCCGAATACCCCAATGGCGAATGATGAGTCGCTCCTGGTACCATACTCCAGTGTAGCGATACAGACGCCACCCAAGTTCCAAATCCCTATATTCCCAACGGCGAATGATGAGTCGCTCCTGGGTACCATATTCCAGTGCAGCGATGCAGACACCAACCAAATTCCAAATCCCCAAACGGCGAATGATGAGTCGCTCCTAGTACAATATTCCAGTGCGGCGATGCAGACGCCAACCAAAATCCAATTTCCCAAAATTCTCCCAGCCCTACGGTTATTCCCCAAATTGACTACCGTATACAATCCATGGGCTCAAATAATTCTCATCACACTCATGCCCCACTGCAATCACCAGTCTAGCAGCTGGTCTCCACCCTTAGAATTATGCTCCATCTGGAAAGACCCACTCATGTCACGATGCATGAGAAGAACAAAACTTGCAAGATCCTTACGACTTGTAAGAAAACGCTTTCGTGGGATCCTTACGACTCACAAAGAAAAAACACACTTGGGGGTCCTTATGACTCGTAGGGAGAAAATGCTTTTATGGGACCCTTACGACTCATAAAATTAAAAAGCCTTAGGTGATAGGGATCTAAACCTGTCTCCTAAGCCATCGCTTCCCAATAGGCAGGGCAAAAGATGAATTGCTCCTGGCATATGTGCTTCAGTGTTAGCAACGTTGATGCCTACCCTAACCCCAAAATTCCAAACTCTAATCAAATAGACCTCTAAGTCTTTATGCTTCAGTGTTAGCAACGTTGATGCCTACCCTAACCCCAAAATTCCAAACTCCAATCAAATAAAACCTTAAGTCTTTAAACTAGGAACCGATGATCTCTAAGTCGTTAAACTGGAAACAGATGACCCCTAAGTCGTTAAACTGGGAACGAGGGAAATCTCCTCATGGCAAATGATGATTCGCTCCTGGTACCATATTCTAATATAGCGATGTTGATGCCAAACCAAAGCCAAAATCCCAAATCCTCTCTTGGCAGATGATGATTCGCTCCTGGTACTATATTCCAGTGTAGCCATACTGATGTCGACCCAAATCATATCAAATCAGTAAGACAACTAACGACCTTCCTGGAGGAATCAAGCTCCACCTCGGAAACAAGTCGAATCCTGACACCGCAAAAAGCGGAGCAAGTCAAACTCAACCCTGACACCGCAGAAAGCGGAGCAAGTCAAATCCAATCCCTGACACCGCAAGAAGCGGAGAAAGTCAAATCAAGCACTGACCGTCCACGTCGCTAAAAGGGTAGCACCGACCGTCCATGTCGCTAAAAAGGCAGCACCGACTGTCCACGTCGCTAAAAGGGCCGCACCCACACCGACCGTCCACGTCGCTAAAAGGGCAGTATCGACCATCCACGTCGCTAAAAGGGCAGCACCGACCGCCCACGTCGTTAAAAGGGCAGCATCAGCCATCCACGTGGCTAAAAGGGCAGCATCGACCGTCCACATCGCTAAAAGGGCAGCACCGACAGTCCACGTCGCTAAAAAGGAAGCAACGACTGTCCACGTCGTTAAAAGGGCAGAATCGATTGTCCACGTCGTTAAAAGGGCAGAATCGATTGTCCACGTCGCTAAAAGGGCCGCACCGACCATCCACGTCGCTAAAAGGGCCGCATCGACCGTCCACGTCGCTAAAAGGGCCGCACCGACCGTTCACGTCGCTAAAAGGGCAGTATCGACTGTCCACGTCGCTAAAAGGGTAGCACCGACCGTCCACGTCGCTAAAAAGGCAGCATCGGCCGTCCGCGTCGCTAAAAGTGCAGCATCGACCTTCCACGTCCTTAAAAGGGCAGCACCGACGGTCCACGTCGCTAAAAGGGCAGCACCGACCGTCCACGTCATTAAAAGGGCAGCATCGAATGTCCACGTCGCTAAAAGGGCAGCACCGACCATCCACGCCGCTAAAAGGGCAGCACCGACTGTCCACGTCGCTAAAAGGACAGCACCGACCGTCCACGGCGCTAAAAGTGAAGCATCGACCGTCCACGACGCTAAAAGGGCAATATCGACCGTCCAAGTCGCAAAAAGGGTAGAACCGACCATCCACGTCGCTAAAAGGGCAGCACTGACCGTCCATGTCGTAAAAAGGGCAGTGCCGGCTTCCCAAAAAGCGGGAACCAAATCAAGTCGCTTCCACATGAAAGAAGATCCTTCAATTTCATGCACACGACCCACATGTGCAGTGCGCATTTATTGATGGGGGGAAATTTTTTGGGGTCAAAATTTACATCCCGGTTGACCAAGTCAAAATCAAAGTCAACCCCAAGCCATTTGGGCCCATGCCCAAGTCAAGTGGGCCAATGCCCGGGTCGAGCCTGAACATGAAGCCGCCGGCCTCCCCCATGGCAAAATAAAAATTTTGTAATAAATAATTTTAATGTAATTTTGATGGGTATAAAGCCAAATCTTTGTAAAGCCCATGGCTCATATGTAAAAGAAATGAGCACATGAGGCATGGGATGGGCAAAATGCTATTTTGTAAAGCCCAAGGGCCTATATATAAATGTGTAGGCCTATATAAGGCAACATGATGATGAAATAAAAAAACTTTTTATTCCCCTCAAAAATCTAGAGTTTTTGTGTCTCCTTCTCCTTCCTCAAGGTTCTAAACCTTCTTCCTTTTTCTGAATTAAATCAAGAGTTTCATTCTTCCTTTTCCAAGAATAAATAGTTTTGCACCACAAAACCCACAAAGGGAAGCTCAGATCTTCCATCCAATATCCAAAAGGAGAGATTTTCTTTAAATCTCACCCTCTTTTTCCTAAGAGCCGGCCAATAAATAAGAAGAGGAAGGAGACCCACTTTGAAGAACCCCACTTTGGGGAAGATCCAGGGCTCGAGGGAGAAGCCCCTTTCATTAGCTCCAAAAATATCTTAGGAGTTTAACTTCTCAAATATATATATATATAAAATAATAAATATTTCTTTTGGGGAGTACAATTCCCGGTGCATGGGCTAAGCCCACTTGACCTCTTTGTCAGGAGTTCAACTCCGGTCAAATCGGAAGCACAGTTCCCAGTGCAGGGACTAAGTCCCTTTTGCAGCTGACGCCTAGCGCCCGCGTGCCAACCACATAGGGTGCAGGCGCCCAGCCCCCGTGTGCCAAGCACGTGGGGCGCTGGCGCCCAGCGCCCGTGTGCCAAGCACGTGGGGCGCTGGCGCCCAGCGCCCGTGTGCCAACCACGTAGGGCGCCCATAGCCCAGCGCCCACGTGCCAAGCACGTGAGGCGCTGGCACCTACGCGTCCTTTGGACGCTATTCTTCTCTTTTTTATACACACACTCTATAACACCGTCCCGGTTAGAAAAAAAATTTAACGGGGCGCTGTCCCGCACCCCGCAGGGGGCTCCTAGCCCCTTTGACCCCAGCCCGCTATCCGGGTAGCGGGACCCCGTAAACTCTGTGAGGCTCCCGATATATCCAAGCCCCCTCCAAAACACAACACACGTCCACTGCATATTGAGTTCACATGACCAGTTTGTTAGTTATATGTATGCCCTAGAGGCCATTACTGTACATACGATGTATATTGTAGTGGATGCTGGGACATATATAGGGAGGACTTTCTTGCTCGACATGATAGTATGCTATCTGGTTGTACTTTATCTTAACATGTACTCTGATTATCTCTATATTACATGTTGATAAAGCCCTTAGGATATGTACTCGACTACTGGGACTATGATGAGATCATACTAGTGGGCCCACGGTAGTCGACGAGTACATCCTATAACTGTTCCTAGTCGAGGGTGTATCGAGACAGGGCATCGATACACCAGAGTAGACTAGCGTATACGCATCTTGACCCATATGATGGGCGATGGATGATCCCATATCCATCGGTGTTTGACATCAAGGATGGTGTACGGGTGCTCAGTAGAGACTGGGTACACTGGACGGACTCGCCGAGAACTCCCAGATGGTATTATACCTCATGTCAGATGGCAGTTCTCCGGTGATACTGGTACAGAGTAGTCTGTTGACCCGAGATCGTCATAGAGTCTTGTGTGATTCCCACTGTGCTTTGATTTCCATCATACCACGTCCAAGAGGGCGTGCAAAAAGGTGGCTTTTGGGTACAGTCCCGAATCACATGGAGGCAATGAGCGATAGGAGGGGATTCGTCTCTCCCGGTATAGGGAGTTGATGTTGTGCTGTGTTCGATTGGCTATGACCGGAAATCCCTGGCCAGGGTTGCTGAGATTTACTGGTAAGTGTTATCAGTAGTATCTCGAACTGTTATAGACCTCATATCGACACGACTTATCGAGCTACTGGGGTCTGACGTTTACCACCCCTAGGCGAGATATGCAACTTATCAGACGACGAGACCGGACTGTACGGGAGTGTTACTGTTTGGATTCACAGGAGAATGTACAGGCTTGCTTGTTGATCTTCTGAGCGCTCAATACCTGGGTAGCTGTTACGTTTAGCTGACCGCTTGCAGCTTGTGGGTGTTTGATATGATCATCACCTACTGCCGGCGTATTGACGATTCTTTAGAGTCCTACACAGAGGTTTCTTGGCTCAGGCAAAACGGAGTAGGGGCACGTATGTGATATGTGCGGGACCGAGAATAATGCGGTATGTGATACCGTATTGTATTTTCGCGATATTTGATATCAGCCGGGTCATCGGATCAAGTGTTGATTCGATGAATCGGTATGGATAAATATTAGTCGGTTATATGCGATATAGCCGGATTGTCGGATCAAGTGTTGATTCGATAATTTAATGTATAATAATATATTTGATATATTAAATTGCATTAACTAATATTAGCTCACTAAAAAGATTCTTTTTCTCACTCGGGTAATACATTGATATTTATGCGATATATGTTAATTGTATTATTTTATTTTGTTACAATAAATATTATATATGTGATATATAATATTGTAACATGTTATAATTACTAATGCAACATGATTAGTGAAGATTAAATAAGGTTAGGGTTTGATTAGGGTTAGCTCTTTCTACAAGTTTCTAGAAGGATTTTTATTTTGTCATGAAAAAGATATTTGTGAATGACTCATTCCTTAACCTAACCTAAACCCTAACCCTTGGTTAAGTCTCTACAATGATTAGTCTATCATCTTGAACCATGGTTGCATAAGAAATTATTAACTCAATTCATTATTCATCACAAATAGAATCACTATTCTTCTTCTTCCTTGAGTTCTTCATGCAAAGCTTTCTTGCTTTGAAATTTATGATGAAAATATGTGAGAAAAAGATAAATAAAGAGAGCAAAAATCCTACTTCATCATCCTCATCTTCCCTTGCCCTTTAGATGAGAGTGTTCACTCAATTTTAGTGAGTGTTAGCTTGTGCTAATGAAACTTCAAGGTAGATCATCTTTGTATCGAAGATCGGAAGCAAGACTGCATCTTTCTCTTCGTGGAACCTCTCGAGAGTCCGGAACCCGATGATCGCAGCGAAGGGACCACAACACGGAGCTTATGAAGTGAAGGACCGGATCTACAAAGGTTGTAATCCCTCTCACTTAGTGTTAAAGAGTTTAACTTGCCTGTTTTCGCCTAAACTCTAGTTTAAAGATCCGTATTCGAGTTGTTCGGCACGGCTAAAATTTTAATCGGGCATGGTTGATGCCTCGTACACCCTTGTGCGCGTGCCCAGCAACCCTACAGTGGTATCAGAGCCAAGCTAGAGCTTTAGGCGCTGCGTAGACGATGTTAGAAACCCGATCGAACCCCGAAACCCTAATTCTTAGCCTTCTCTGTACATTTTTCAAAACTGTGCATTTTTCCAGATTAAAAATATGCAGAAAATTCAGCAAGCTTTTTTAGGGATTACTGTGCAGCACGTGCGCCTGAATCGTCTAAAGCGCGGCGGAACCGCGGCACAAGCATGGCTTGTGCGGCGGTTCCGCGGCCATTTTGTCACATTGTTTTGTGAATTTTGCACAGTAATTCCTATCTTTTAGTGCTGTATTTTCTAGGAATTTTTAACTTCTACTCAAGAGTTGAGTTTTCTGGGTTGTATTGGGGATTCGGTGTTTCGATCGGGAAGTTTAACTTCGTCTGTGTTTTTCCGGATAATTTTCGAATATGTTAAAAAGTTCGACCGGATATAAATACCCAATTTTTCCCTTGTCGGGAAATTTCTAAGTGTTGGATTTTTCCGTAGTTTAAAGACGTTCTAAGTAGTGCAAGTAACGCGATGGTCCCTCTAGAAGACAACAAACCTTAACTCGATTATGTGACCGTCTTGAACTGCCCTTTGAACCTTAGGGTTTGGGGCAGTACGGCATGCCACATGTGAGGCGTTGGCTTGACCCTTCTACGGTTGGACCGTTGGTACTGTGGCATGAACTGAATGTTTTAAATTTATTTCATGTGTTGAGCTGTTTTGGGAAAACTTGGGTGTTTGACTGTTCGATCGGAAAGTTTAACATTTTCTGTTTATCTGGAATATGATACAATATTTAGAATCCACACATAGTTATGAGATAACTGATTTGAATATTATAAACATAGCAGTTTAGTCTCAGATGATCGGTTGCCACGGAATTTTGATGTGATCAAAAGTCCGTCGCAATCACGTAGCGTACGCGGATACTCGCCGGGTAAACTTAACAGACAGCCACGCCCCATAGCTCCGACCAAGTGACTGTAGGAGAACCCCGTCGCCAAAAGCATCCGTTCGGGTTCTCGCGGCAGCGGTGTTCCGCCTTAGTGCACTTCGTCGACGGCATCCGGGGGTGCAGCCGTCTACTAAAGTTTGCGACGAGCATTCAATCAGGTTGTCGGGAATCTTGTTGAATTTCCCGACTTGATATTGAAAAGAGTTTTCGATAATGAGACTAAAATGCAGGGTTTATAATTGTTAGGCATGCGATGTCTAAGGAATTCATTTGGTTAGGCATGCGATGTCTAAGGAGGCTGCGGATTCCAACTGTTGTAGTTTTACACTTTCTTTTCTGTGACCGTAAGTGTAGTATGTAGTTGTATTGCCGGTTTTCGTTGCTATACATCAACGACGATCGATGTATGCATACTTACTTACGCTGATGACATGTGATGTTATGTGTTGCTGTGATATGTTATATTGGATCGTCGTGTGTGAATAGCCGGGGGTTTTATGTAAGATGAGAGTTTTTCTTTTTCATTCATGTAAAATTCATTTGTATGTAATATTCTTTTATTGGGGCACTTCCAGGTTGCGGAAGATGTCACCGTTGATGTATATTATTTACTTTTCCGCATTAGGTAGACCCAATGCGGGGAGCACAAGTAACCGGGTTCTAGGGTCCAGTGGGAGACCATCTCAAGGAGTCGAGACCGGGTCTCCTAACCCTAGAATTGGCAGTGTTACTTGCCGCTCTCGTAGGGGTCTAGGGATGTGGGTTTGGCTATTCATCGCGACCATAGAATCCGTGTTTTATACAGGCTCGTATTGAAAACACGGACGTCCTAGTATATCCAATATTTTATATATGTTCTTCTGCTGCAATGTTCTATGATGAGATCATATTACCGCCTGAGACGAATGTTTATATTATATATATGAGATATATGTTATATTGCAGATTTCGTTTCAAATGTGATGCTTGTGAAGTATAATAAAATGGGACTTCATTAATGTGATTAATGAAAGTAAAGAAACTTAAGATGTTGTGGAATCGAATTTCTTAAAAACAGGTAGCTACAGTTCTTGCTTTGCATCGCGGTATTCCTTGTAGAACATCCTGCACCTTATTCGATAAGGAAAGGACCGAGATCCTTTCACCGGGAGTGACTCCTTTAGCAATAACTGGCAGATGCTACAACTCTCGGTTTGTCTTTTGATTGCTTCTATAGTTTCTGCTTTGCACAGTGATATATATGATATATCCCACACCTCATTCGACGAGGAAAGGGCTGACGATCCCTTCACCGGGAGTGACCCTTTTAGCAAAATTAGAAAAGCCTAAAAAACACTCCATTTTAAAAATCATTTGATTCTACGACGATATCAAGTTCATTACGCAATAGGTTTTCAGAAAAACCTGTCGTAGCCCTCCGTCATTTCAGATAAGTCCTACTTAGTATTCGTGCTACGTTTGTTGACCTCCGTCAAGGCGTAGTGTGCGGTAGCTAACTAGTATTTATCTGCTTATGCATATGATGCAGATTGGATTAGGGTAGTCGTGCGACCTTGTTGACCTCCGTCAAGGGTCGTGCGGGTGGGTTTGATTCAATCAAGAAATGACGGGTTGAACTTGACTAGTAGCCTATGGTTTGTTGACCTCCGTCAAGGTCATAGGGTGCTAGGGGCAAAATTATCGGGAATTTCAAGTGTTGAAATTTGCAATGAGATTGCATACCTTCTATGAGATAGTTGGATCCCGATACCCGCTGCGAGTAAGAGTTACTCCTGGGAGAGTTTTACACATTACAATTAGCCGATCAAGTAGGTGTCTAGAAAGGTGTCAACGGGGTTACGTCCCTGGGAAAACGAGGTTTACTTTAATTAGGTTCGTGCGAAAGCACGGGGGACCTCCCTCAAAGTACCGACACTGGCCTGGCTGAAAGATTGGCGAACTTGTAGCGTGTAATTAATCCCGGCTAGTCTTTCCTTTTAGGGTTTGAAGGAAGATTTGATTAAAACAGTGGGGGACATTCTGATTAGATATATTAGATAACCAATCTAATCTTGCAAGAGCATACGCTGAGTGTTTTCTTCTCTCTCTCTCCAGGTAGCGACCATATCACGCCTTAATCAAGTTAATAATACGGATATATTGACCGAACCTGCTTGTTATACTGAGCTGGGGAACGTTGGTCCCGCTCCAACTTATAATTGTTATAAGACAGAGCAGGAAATTGGGGAATACCAGATTTCCCGTGCCGCCCAAACGAAGAAAGTGCATGTTGATGCATCATCTTCGGGTATGTTCATTACAGAGAACTGTTTCTCAGTATTCTTTACGTCCTGGGTATTTGATATCGGATCAGGATCCCATATATGTAATCTGTTACATGGGCTACAGATAGGTAGAGAACCGAGAACGGGTGATAAGTTTCATGAGACAGAAAACGGTGCAAGTGTTGCAGCCAAGTCTGTTGGTCACTACCACCCTGTATTACCAGAATACATTGATTCGGAACGAATGTTATTAGATACCGAACCTGATATACAATATCATATCATTCTCTTTATTAGTAAAGAAAGGATATAATTTTGTATAGTTGGATAATATTTTGAACATTTCCTATATCAAGAGTTGATCGGTTCAGGCACGTTATCTAAAAGCATTGACGTTCTAAATCAAACTACAGTTCTTAGTATATAGAACACACACAAGAGGAAGAGTTCAGAAATGAACGGATCCTTCTTGAGGCATTGTAGGCTAGGTCATATCAATGCGACCCGACTAGCTGAAGTTACATTTAGATGTATATTTAAATTAGTTTGAATTTACATCTTGTGAAACTTGCCGGTCATGTCATAAAGATAAGATTACCATAGCTCTGTTTATTGGAAACAGAGAAAGAGTTAGTGAACTCTTGGGATTGATACATGCTGATGTATGAAAGTCTCCTGTCTACACATGCCAAGACCGGTTCTTTGTACTTCATTACATTCTCTGATGATCTCTCAAGATTCAGACATATGTTCCTGCTGAAACACAAGTCCGAACCTTTTGAGATATTCACAGAATGTAAGTTAGAAGTAGATAACCAAAAATGGGTATAAGTATTATGTCCTTTGATGAGATCAAGGAGGAGAATACTTGAGCACGGAAATCCTGGACTATTCTAAAGGAGAATGGGATTCTCTCTCAGCATTACTCCTCCGTATACACCATAGCACGTTGGTATATCGGGGCGGAGCAATAACACCCTATGTGATATGGTATGCTCTATGATGAGTACTACTGAGTTTCCTATTTCCTTTTTGGGAGTTATGCACTTGAGACGCTGCATACCTATTGAATGTGGATTCAATAGTTTCCAACGAATCTCAGCCTCTCCGCCAATCTAGTAGGGTTCCTCACCCACCTGAGAGATACTTCGGTTTCTCTATGACAGTGGGAGCGAGGAATGCATCATGAGATGATGACCCAACTATTTTCGAGCTGGCCATCAGGAGTGGGACTTGTAAGAATGGCTGGATGCTTAGCGATCTGAGATGGAATCCTTATACACCGACAAAGTATGGACTTTGGTTGCTTTATCTGAAGGGTTAAATCCCCATCAGGAGCAAGTATATCTTGAGAAGATTACTTGGTGTACATGGAAAAGTTGAGACTTTCAAAGCTATCCTTAAGTCCATCCAGATCCTACGTGCCACGGCTACATACCATGACTACGATATCTGGTGGTTGGGTATCATGACTGCTTTTCTAAATGATGTTTTGGAAGAGAGCGTCTATAAGTACACAGCCAGAGGGCTTCGTAGACAGTGGGAGCAGCGGAAACATGCGCAAGATGTTTTATGTGATAAAACAGGCATCGCGGAGTTAGAACATCTGTTTTGATGTGGTAGTCAAAGAGTTTGACTTCATCAAAATGGTAGATGAACCTTGTATATACGAAAAGGTAGTAGAGAGTATGGTGGTGATCCTCGTAGAGTACGTAGATGACATACTCTTGATAGGGAAGGAGTTTCCTATGCTACGCTCGGTCAATCTCCGCTTATCACAAGGATTCTCCATATAGGATCAAAATGATACCTTCTAAATTCTGGTTTTTGGATCTATGAGATAGATCTAATTGGATGTTATGATACTCACTAGTTGTAGTGAGATGGTATCAATGGATCCTGGGGAAAATCACTGGAAAGGTTCCAGGGTGATAAGGACGACTGAATGTCAGTCGCAGGCATTGTCTTTACCCTCAGTGGAGGGACGGTATGTTGGAATAGTTCCAAGCTAGATGCCGTGACATACTAGACGATTAAAGGCAAGATACATCGTTACCAAGGATGCTACCAAAGAGGCAGTCTGGATATATATAAGTTCATAAGATGAACTTCGTTCCTACCATTGTGTGACAATGGAGTTGTGGCTTTAGCCAAGGAACTACCGTCCCATCAGAAATCTAGATATAATTCTTAGGCAGTATCACCTGATCATGGAGATGGTTGATCTCCAGGGAGATCGAGGTTAGGAGAGCAGACGCAGAGGACAACAGCGCGGATCCACTCGCAAATGCCTTTTTCCCAGTAGAGACTTTTATGGGATGGTTGAGTATGAGATACTTCAACCGCAGCTAAATGTTGGGTATGTGATACCACAACAGATGGCCCTATTGCAAGTGGGAGATTGTTATTTATATGTATGCCCTAGAGGCCATTACTGTACATACGATGTATATTGTAGTGGATGCTGGGACATATATAGGGAGGACTTTCTTGCTCGACATGATAGTACGCTATCTGGCTGTACTTTATCTTAACATGTACTCTGATTGTCTCTATATTACATGTTGATAAAGCCCTTAGGATATGTACTTGACTACTGGGACTATGATGAGATCATACTAGTGGGACCACGGTAGTCGACGAGTACATCCTATAACTGTTCCTAGTCGAGGGTGTATCGAGACAGGGCATCGATACACCAGAGTAGACTAGCATATACGCATCTTGACCCATATGATGGGCGATGGATGATCCCATATCCATCGGTGTTTGACATCAAGGATGGTGTACGGGTGCTCAGTAGAGACTGGGTACATTGGACGGACTCGCCGAGAACTCCCAGATGGTATTATACCTCACGTCAGATGGCAGTTCTCCGGTGACACTGGTACAGAGTAGTCTGTTGACCCGAGATCGTCATAGAGTCTTGTGTGATTCCCACTGTGCTTTGATTTCCATCATACCATGTCCAAGAGGGCGTGCAAAAAGATGGCTTTTGGGTACAGTCCCGAATCACATGGAGGCAATGAGCGATAGGAGGGGATTCGTCTCTCCCGGTATAGGGAGTTGATGTTGTGCTGTGTTCGATTGGCTATGACCGGAAATCCCTGGCCAGGGTTGCTGAGATTTACTGGTAAGTGTTATCAGTAGTATCTCGAACTGTTATAGACCTCATATCGACACGACTTATCGAGCTACTGGGGTCTGACGTTTACCACCCCTAGACGAGATATGCAACATATCAGACGACGAGACCGGACTGTACGGGAGTGTTACTATTTGGATTCACAGGAGAATGTACAGGCTTGCTTGTTGATCTTCTGAGCGCTCAATACCTGGGTAGCTGTTACGTTTAGCTGACCGCTTGCAGCTTGTGGGTATTTGATATGATCATCACCTACTGCCGGCGTATTGACGATTCTTTAGAGTCCTACACAGAGGTTTCTTGGCTCAGGCAAAACGGAGTAGGGGCACGTATGTGATATGTGCGGGACCGAGAATAATGCGGTATGTGATACCGTATTGTATTTTCGCGATATTTGATATCAGCCGGGTCATCGGATCAAGTGTTGCTTCGATGAATCGGTACGGATAAATATTAGTCGGTTATATGCGATATAGCCGGATTGTCGGATCAAGTGTTGATTCGATAATTTAATGTATAATAATATATTTGATATATTAAATTGCATTAACTAATATTAGCTCACTAAAAAGATTCTTTTTCTCACTCGGGTAATACATTGATATATATGCGACATATGTTAATTGTATTATTTTATTTTGTTACAATAAATATTATATATGTGATATATAATATTGTAACATGTTATAATTACTAATGCAACATGATTAGTGGAGATTAAACAAGGTTAGGGTTTGATTAGGGTTAGCTCTTTCTACAAGTTTCTAGAAGGATTTTTATTTTGTCATGAAAAAGATATTTGTGAATGACTCATTCTTTAACCTAACCTAAACCCTAACCCTTGGTTAAGTCTCTACAATGATTAGTCTATCATCTTGAACCATGGTTGCATAAGAAATTATTAACTCAATTCATTATTCATCACAAATAGAATCACTATTCTTCTTCTTCCTTGAGTTCTTCATGCAAAGCTTTCTTGCTTTGAAATTTGTGATGAAAATATGTGAGAAAAAGATAAATAAAGAGAGCAAAAATCCTACTTCATCATCCTCATCTTCCCTTGCCCTTTAAATGAGAGTGTTCACTCAATTTTAGTGAGTGTTAGCTTGTGCTAATGAAACTTCAAGGTAGATCATCTTTGTATCGAAGATCGGAAGCAAGACTGCATCTTTCTCTTCGTGGAACCTCTCGAGAGTCCGGAACCCGATGATCGCAGCGAAGGGACTACAACACGGAGCTTATAAAGTGAAGGACCGGATCTACAAAGGTTGTAATCCCTCTCACTTAGTGTTAAAGAGTTTACCTTGCTTGTTTTCACCTAAACTCTAGTTTAAAGATCCGTATTCGGGTTGTTCGGCACGGCTAAAACTTTAATCGGGCATGGTTGATGCCTCGTAGACCCTTGTGTGCGTGCCCAGCAACCCTACACAGTTTAACCCGTCAAATTAGAGATTCCCTCGCTCCAAAGGCGAGGGGTAATTAACGGCAGCTTAGTCCGCGGCTGCCGGAGATTCGGATCCTCACAATCATTAAATCTCGGCATACCCTAGGCAGGAGGAATCTGTAGTACGCCTGACAAGCGTGCGCGTATTCCCATCTCAATGGGGTGACGAAAAACACTTTACACCTACCACACCATATCAGATGTGGAGTAGAAAGAAACCCTATCTTAAGTACCTTAAGACATGGGGATGTCTAGTTTTTGTAAAAAAGCAACATGCGAACAAGCTCGAGGCACGCTCAGTACTGTGTAAGTTTGTGGGATACCCAAAGAACTCCAGGGGGTATCTTTTCTATTACGCGGAGGAACAAAAACTCTTTGTTTCTAGACATGCCCACTTCTTGGAAACTGAATTTTTAGAAAATAGATAAGTAGGAGCGCAGTAGAACTAGAAGAAATTCCAGAACCATAAACTATTACTGAAAGCATGGTAGAACCAGAAGTTTCAGAAGAACTGGACATTCCTGCGCCACTCCGTAGAACTAGTAGGCAGTCTCATCCGTCCGAGAGATACTACGGTTTTCTTATAGACGAGGATAGAGAGGATTGCATCATTGACGATGATGATCCAACTAGCTTCCAGCAAGCTATTCAGAGCAGAGACTCGGTAAAATGGCTGGATGCAATGCGGAATGAAATGGAGTCCATGTATACCAACAAAGTATGGACTTTGGAAATTGCTCCAGAAGGAGTAAAACCCGTAGGCTGCAAATAGATCTTCAGAAAGAAGATTGGTGTAGATCGACTGATTGAAACCTATAAGGCTAGACTTTTTGCAAAGGGTTTTCATCAAAAATCTGGTTTAGACTATGATGAAACCTTTTCTCCAGTGGCTATGCTCAAATCCATTCGGATCCTTCTTGTCATTGTCGCCTTCCATGATTATGAGATTTGGCAGATGAATGTAAAGACCGCTTTTCTAAATGGAAATTTGGAAGAGTGCATCTATATGGATCAGCCAGAGGGTTTCATTTAGAGTGGGAGCAGCGAGAAAGTGTGCAAGTTGCTTAAGTCCATTTATGGACTAAAGCAAGTATCGCGGAGTTGGAACATATGTTTTGATGAGACGGTCAAAGAATTCAACTTTATCAAAAATCCAGATGAACCATGCATTTATAGTAAGATTGTAGGGAGAAATGTGGTATTCCTCGTCTTGTATGTGGATGCCATTCTCTTGATAGGAAATGACATTCCTATGCTACAATCAGTCAAGGATTCTTGTCACGGAGGTTCTCCATGAAGGACCTGAGTGATGCCTCTTACATTCTGGGGATCCAGATCTATCGTGATAGATCTAAAAGAATGTTGAGACTTTCTAAGTCTAGGTACATCGACACCATACTGAAAAGATTCAGTATGAAAGATTCAAAGCGCGATAATCTACCGGCTTATCACGGAATCACCCTCTCCAAAGAGATGTCTCCCAAGACTGATTTGGAAAGGGCTCACATGTCGATTATACCCTGCGTGTCACGACCCAAAGTTTGGATGTGACCGGCACTTAGATTGTATATTATCTAAAGATATCTACACAATCTGAGTAAACCAAAAACCAAGATCAAAACCTTTTTTTCGGAATTTTAGGAAAATTTAGTATTTTAAGTAAAAATTACAGTTTTAAGTATTTAAGATCTTAACTGTAACTCCCTATTGAATTAATAATAAAAGCAGTTATAAAGTGTTTAATTTGGTTTCATCCCTAGTTGGGAGCAACAATGCTAACAACGGAAATCGATACATAATTATAATACGACACTCAAAGAAGAATCTCATACATAAGTAAAAGAAATATCATTTAACATAACTAAACGATCTCATCTGTCAAAATAATATACGTATAACCACATATCGTTCTAAGTTACTTATACAGGGTCTGGTGGAGATATTCTAGATTCAATATACAATACCAAAAGAGGAGGTTACTACATAGGTAACCCACCTAGCAAAAAGAGCGGTAAAAGCTGATAAATGGATCTACACTGCTGCTAACCGTCCACTCGACTCCTGCAAAGAACTGTGGCACAACGGGGGTGAGTTGCCAACTCAATGAATAAAACTAATATATAACGACTGATAATGTAAATATGACGAACTATAACTAATAGCAATAAAGATGAGTATAATGCATGATAACATATGGAAGCATGAGTTTGTACCCCTAAATATATCAATCAAAACTGAAATCTCATCAATTATTTCCAAATAAAGATCATCTTTCTGTGTCCAACATCGACACAAATCTTCCGTTTCCCTCAGGTATCATTCCTCGAACGATCATGCAAATTAATAACACCAGTTGGTATACTCTAGATATCCGCCTGTTTCACAACTATCTCCGGTATCGAGTATCCTTGCTAGGCTCCCCGCCTCAAATGCGGCTTTCCTGCCCTACGGTCTCGACCGGGTCCACCATGAATCCGACTGTTTAGCTTCCCCACTCAGTCTGGATAACGTAAAAATCCGCAACCGTATAGCTCCCCCACTCGGCCCGGAGTAAAACCAAATCATAAAAACAACATCTCATGGTGGACATCTCACATCAATATGAAGAATCACTGAATTTACGCAATAGTATATGAGAACTCAAAACCATAAATCCTCAATAATACAAATGCCTCTTATATCAACTTCTAACACTTGAATATGAAACATGATGTCATTTATGCATAGTATTACTGTTATTGATGTTTAAGGTATGATAGGAATCATATTTAACAGAATAATTTCTAAGTGTGAAAGTGACAAGTTAATATCGACGAGGTGTAGTGTAACGTGTAGATATGTGCATGTGCGGCATAACTCGTTGATAACTGTGCAGTGTTCTAACAATTATTAACTTGACGATGTGTGTGTGTGTGTGTATGTGTGTGTGTGTGTGTGATCAACTTAACATACAAAAGCCTATTTTTACTTAAACTTAACTACGGGAGTATCACTCCATCTATACAAGATCTCACGGTAGATATTTAGTCTACTCACCGGAATACGTCGTAATCTACTCAGAAATCACCAACCTCTTCCCTGTCCTTGCGGCCTCCGAAGTTCCCGTACTCGAATCTAACATCGATATTAATTTGAATAAGAAACGGCTAACTTCGATACGGCGAAATATGAAAATATGAGTTTTACGTACTAACTATACTACATACGATTATTTTAAACTATCTAACACTTATACTAACTGAATTTTAACCCCTCGCTGTTTGCAACAGAAAACTGAAACGTGTCACGAAACATACGTATCGTGTTTTAGAATTTTAACCCTTGTTTCAGATATTAACCCCCAGATTTCATCTACTGTTAAAATAACTTAAATAAACAATACCAAATCTCCTAACACATATACAGAGAGCTACCATAAAAACCACAATACCCAACTCTCCTTGAAAACCGGTGAGATCAGATTTTTCCTTCTTGTCGCCGGCAAAAATCCGATGGAACCGGGTCATTTTCCTATGGTTTATTCTAAGTCCAATATATAAGATTTAGGCACTGTTTAGTTAAGTTGATTTTTATCTAAACTATAGCAGATTCAAAACAGAGCCTAAACTTGTAAAAATACGATATTACCGATATTCGATTTCTACCTCTAAACAGTTACTGAACTAAAATCTTACAGAGATGAAGGATTATACCTACTGTAAGATCACTGGAAAACTCCGTCTAAGAAGTACAATCCCTTAGCTTGATGGATTTGTGAAAATCCTTAACCCTTTGCTCTCTTCTCTTCTCTCTTTCTTTTCCTCTTGTGTATGCTAATGTTTTTTCTTTCTCTTTCCTCTGTAAATTTCTGGTTTTAATTTGTTTATGTGAACTGAATAATAGATATAGGATAAAGGGAATGAGTGATGGTTGTAGGAGGAGGTGTCACCAAAAAGGTTGTGGTGTTTTCATGCAAGGGTGAGGTGGTGTGCATGAGGTGTGCATGTAAGAAGGAGGTGTTTGTACATTATCACTCCTAAGGTGTGGTGTCTTGAGGTAAATTCTGAACTTAAACATTACCTAACCCTTTTACATATACACCCTCAACATTTTCAAGTTTTCACAATTACCTAAACTATACACAAAAACCCTTCATTATATATGTTATTATATAACACCATTTTTATTATAATGAAGCTAAATTTCACACTAAAACCCTTGTAATTTACAAATGTTACAAACTAAAATTTCAATTTAATTATTTTCACACACTACTTATGAAAATGTCCTATTTTGTTTTAATAACTTTTTAAATTAACATTTTATTATTTAATTAAATAAATTTATTTATCTTCTAAAATTTTCAAAATGTTACAATATTCCCCCTTAAGAAAATTCGGTCCCCGAATTTAAAACTTAACTATACGCACCTTCAAAATGATGTGGAAATTTCTTCCGCATCGCATCCTCGGTCTCCCAAGTGATCTCCTCGCGATTTGTTTCTCACCAAAGAACCTTTACAGATGGAAGTACCTTTGATCTCAGTTTCTTTGCCTGCCGGTCTAGAATAACTACTGGCTACACTTTGTAGGATAAATCCGGCTCAAGCTGTAAGGTCTGATGCTGGATCGCGCGAGAGGGATCGTGAAGATACTTGCGAAGCATAGACACGTGAAACACCGGATGTACATCGGGAAAGCTCGGTGGAAGTGCTAAACGATAAACTACAGCGCCCACTCTCTCCAGAATCTCGTAGGGTTTGACATATCTGTGGTTGAACTTCCCCTTTTTTCCCGAAACGCATCACACCCTTCATCGGAGATGCACGAAGAAACACATGATCTCCCACATCAAACTCGAGTCTACGACAGCGTCGATCGGCATATGATTTCTGTCTGCACTGGGCCGCTCTCATTCTGTCCCGTATCAACTGGATCTTTTCCGTAGTCTCCTGTACTATCCGCGGTCCTAAAATGCTACTCTCGCCGAGTTCTGTCCAGCAAACGGGTGATCGACATTTCCTCCCATACAAAGCTTCAAAGGGTGCCATCTGGATCGTCTCCTGAAAACTGTTGTTGTAAGTGAATTCTATCAAAGGTAAGTGACGATCCCAACTACCACCGAAGTTAAGAGCGAAGCATATCCTCTAGAGTCTGTATGGTGCGCTCTGACTGACCATCTGTCCGTGGGTGAAAAGCTGTACTAAAACTTAATCGTGTACCTAGAGCCTCTTGAAGTTTTTGCCATAGTCGGCTGGTAAACAATGTACACCTATCTAACACTATGCACGTCGGAACTCCATGTAATCATACAATCTCGTCGATATAAATCTGAGCATACTGCGCATACCCAAACGTTGTCTTCACCGGAAGAAAATGAGCTGTCTTTGTCAATCTATCTACAATCACCCAGATTGATCATACCCTCTGCTAGTCCTGGGTAGACCGACAACAAAATCCATGGAGATCTGCTCCTATTTTCACTCCGGAATGGGCAAGAGTTGCAACTCTCCTGTAGCCTCTGGTGCTCGGCCTTGACTTGCTGACAAGTCAAGCATCTCGAAACAAACTCCGTGACATCCCTCTTCATTCCTTCCCATCAATAAACATCCTTCAAGTCATGATACATCTTGGTGGAACCAGGATGAATACTATATGTTGATCGATGGGCCTCCTCTAAGATCTCACGTCTCAGTCCCTTCGAATCTGGCACACAAAGACGAGTCCGAAAACGTAATACTCCGCGGTCATCTATCAAAAACTCAGACTCTCTGCCCTGCCTAACTTGATCCATAATCTCCGACATACGAGCATCTGCGGGCTGTGTCTCTCGAATACGATCCAATAACTGAGGATGGGTGTGAACATGTGCTAACTGTCCTCCTGTCGAGGTGAACTCAAACTGTACACGGCTATCACATAGAATCTGCCAGTCTGCAGAAGACTGTCTCTGCAATGTGCGCAAATGAGATAAGCTACCTCCAGGCCTCCGACTCAAAGCATCTACTACAATATTAGCCTTGCCCGGATGGTACAAGATCTCGCAATCGTAATCCTTCATGAGTTCCATCCATCGACGCTGCCTTAGATTCAGATCCCGCTGCTGAAAAATATACTTCAAGCTCTTATGATCTGTGAATATTTGGCATGACTCGCTGTACAAGTAATGCCTCCAAATCTTCAGTGCGAAAACCACCACAGCCATCTCTAAGTCATGAGTGGGGTAGTTCTGCTCGTGCTTCTTCAGCTCCCAAGAAGCATAAGCTACAACCCTGTCGTGCTGCATCAACACACAGCCTAAACCCACTCGAGAGGCATCACAGTACACAACAAAACCATCTGACCCAGAAGGTAATGATAAGACTGGTGCAGTCGTCAAGCGAGCCTTCAACTGCTGGAAACTCCACTCACATGCATCTGTCTAAAGAAATGGAACTTCCTTTCTAGTCAATTCGGTCAACGGTGCAGCGATCCGAGAAAAATCCTGCACAAAGCGTCGGTTAACCGGCCAGACCCAAGAAACTTCGAATCTCTGTAACTGACACAGGTCTGGGCCAGTGCTGTACTTCTTCAATCTTCTTTAGGTCCACACGTATGCCATCTCTCATAACCACGTGACCCAAGAAATCTACACTATACAGCCAGAAAGCACACTTGGAGAATTTAGCGAACAACTGATGCTCCTTCAAGGTCTGCAACGTGATGCGCAAATGCTGCTCGTGCTCCTCCCGGCTCCGGGAATAAACAAGAATATCATCAATGAATACTATAATAAACTGATCAAGGAATGGCCTGAAAATATGGTTCATCATATCCATGAAAGCTGCTGGGGCGTTGATGAGTCCGAACGACATCACCAGAAACTCGTAATGCCCATATCGTGTACGAAAAGCAGTCTTCGGAATGTCATCCTTCCGATCTCTCAACTGGTGATACTCTGACCGCAAATCAATCTTCGAGAAGTAGCCAGCTCAGTGCAGCTGATCGAACAAGTCATCGATACGAGGTAGTAGATACCTATTTCACACAGTAACTCGATTCAGCTGCCTGTAGTCGATGCACAGTCTTATGCTACCGTCCTTCTTCTTAACAAATAAGACAGGAGCTCCCCACGGCGATACACTTGGACGAACAAGTCCTCTATCTAACAACTCTTGCAACTGGCTTTTGAGTTCCTTCAACTCCGTCGGGGCCATCCGGTAAGGTGGTATAGAAATAGGCCCCGCACCCGGAATCAAGTCAATGCAAAATTCGATATCGCGATCGGGTGGTAATCCTGGTAATTCAGCAGGAAATACATCCGGAAATTCTCATGCGATCGGAACCTGGTCCAACGGAATCTCAGCGGCTCCTATGTCCTGAACAAATGCTAAAAACCCATGACAACCCTTCTTCAAGGGTCGTTCCACACAAAGAGCAGAAATCATGTTGGCAGGACTTACATTACAGTCTCCCTGCACAACAAACATCGGTTCACCTGAAAAACAAAATCTGACCACTTTTCCCCGACAATCTACATAAGCATGACAAGCAGCCAACTAATCCATACCAAGAAGTATATCAAAATCTAGTATATCTAGGAGGATCAGATCAACTAATGAATCTCTAACACCAATACGTACTGAACAAGACCTGAATACGTGTCGAGCTACAAAAGAATCCCCCACCGGAGTAATCACAACTAGCGGTAACTCTAACAGCGACAACTCTCTCCCCAGCGAAAGTGCAAAGTGTGCAGATACATAAGAATGCGTAGAACCGGGATCAAATAAAATATGTGCATCTGAAGAACATACTGAAAGAGTACCTGTCACAACTGCATTGGATGCCTGGGCATCCTGTGGAGTCAGCGCAAAAACTCATGCCTGCCCCTTTCCGCATCCTGTCATCCTCTCTCTCGGTCTCCTCGGCCTCTCTGAAAGCGTCCTGCAAAGCCCTGACCTCGCGGTGCAACTGCCTAGCGCATAGTGCCAACTGGGGGAGGAAGTAAGGCCATCGAAGTAGAAGGTGGAAGGGGTAAAGCAGCCTGTGGAAAAACAGTCCCTCTCCGGGGTCTACAATCCCTCGCATAATGTCCTGTAAGTCCGCAACTAAAACATGTAGATAGGGGCCTCTGATCATCGGGGTATGAACTGAACATCTGGCCATGGGTCCAACCTCGTCCGAAATTACAGCCTAGAGTGTGCCTGCCTCTACCTGGCCATTGACCCAATAGGTCTAGTTCTCTTTAGCTCCGGAATAATCACGGCATCGCTCAAACGCTCTTCCACTCGTATAGCTGCATCCATGGCCTGCGCATAAGTATCGAAATGCTGGGAGCCTATAGCAAGAAACAAGTGTGTATCCAGACTCCTTATAAACCTCTTCACTCGAAGTTCCTCTATAGAAACTAAGTATGGAGCATAGCGCGACAACTGGGTGAATCGTAAATCATAATCTGCCACTGACACATTCGCAGATTTCCGCAACGCTTCAAAACTGCTAGCTCTGGCGTCGTGGAAGAAATCTGGCAAGAAAAACCTCAGAAAACTCGGTCCATGACATCAGAGGACGACCAGTGGCTCGCCCTCTCTCCATTGACTCACATCACTCCTGTGCAGGTCCCTCCAATCGAAAGCTAGTCAGCTCAACCGACCTCGCATCAGAACATCGTAATGACATGCTGATCCTTGCCATCCTATCAAGAAAGGATTGAGGATCCTTCGCTACATCTGTCCCTGTAAATACCGGAGGTCTCAACCTCATAAACTCCGGAAGTGATATCTCCATCACCCTCGTGTCTACAAGTGCGACCGTCTGCATGGGCTGTACATCGGACTCTACCATGGTCGGTGCCTGATCCTGTCGCTTCACTCGGGTGGCCTCAGCCAACTGTCCTACCACCTGCTGCAATCCTAACATGCCCTCCTCTATCCTAGTCAGTTTATCTGGAGGAGGAGGATCGACATGCTCATGCACCGCCGGAATGTCCGGTGAGTCAGTCGTCGTCACAGGCAGATTCGCCCTAGTTGCATCCCTGGCAGTGGCTCGCCTAGTTTACGTAGCCATAGCAATTGGAATAAGAAACGAGAGTTGATAAGGCTTATGAATAGGAATATTCAATAACAGAGAGTCAAAAAAAGGATAAATCAAGATAAACATCCTAAGGTTAGTTAGGCTGAGTATTGTAAAGTAAATATATCGCGGAACATACACACGGTACTGCACTCATCCTAATTCACCTACTCTATCAAACCAAAGGTTATCTTACGTAACGAACTCAAGTCGACTTACTTTAACTCACTACTCGATTCCGTAAGGTTAATCCTAAGTTTTGATACCAATTTTGTCATGACCCAAAGTTTGGATGTGACCGACACTTGAATTGTATAATATCTAAAGATATCTACACAATCTGAGTAAACCAAAAACCAAGATCAAAACCTTTTTTTCCGGAATTTTAGGAAAATTTAGTTTTTTAAGTAAAAATCACAGTTTTAAGTATTTAAGATCTTAACAGTAACTCCCTATTGAATTAATAATAAAATCAGTTATAAAGTGTTTAATTTGGTTGCATCTCTAGTTGGGAGCAACAATGCCAACAGCGGAAATCGATACACAATTATAATACGACACTCAAAGAAGAATCTCAGACATAAGTAAAAGAAATATCATTTAACATAACTAAACGATCTCATTTGTCAAAATAATATACATACAACCATATATTGTTCTAAGTCACTTATACAGGGTCTGATGGAGATATTCTAGAATCAATATATAATACCAAAAGAGGAGGTTACTACATAGGTAACCCACCTAGCAAAAAGAGCGGTAAAAGCTGATAAGTGGATCTGCTCTGCTGCTAACCGTCCACTCGACTCGTGCAAGGAATTGTGGCACAACGGGAGTGAGTTGCCAGCTCAGTGAATAAAACTAACATATAACGGCTGATAATGTAAATATGACGAACTATAACTAATAGAAATAAAGAAGAGTATAATGCATGATAACATATGGAAGCAAGAGTTTGTATCCCTAAATATATCAATCAAAACTGAAATCTCATCAATTATTTCCAAATAAAATTCATCTTTCCGTGTCCAATATCGACATAAATCTTCTGTTTCTCTCAGGTATCATTCCTCGAACGATCCTGCAAATCAATAACACCGGTCGGTATTCTCGAGATATCCACCGTGTTTCACAACTATCTCCGGTATCGAGTATCCTCGCTAGGCTCCCCGCCTCAAATGCGACTTTCCTGTCCCTCGGTTTCGACCGGGTCCACCATGAATCCGACTGTTTAGCTCCCCCACTCAGTCTAGATAACGTAAAAATCCGCGATCGTATAGCTCCCCCACTCAGCCCAGAGTAAAACCAAATCATAAAAACTACATCTCATGGTGGACATCTCACATCAATATGAAGAATCACTGAATTTACGCAATAGTATATGAAAACTTAAAACCATAAATTCTCAATAATACAAATGCCTCTTATATCAAATTTCTAACACTTGAATATGAAACATGATGTCATTTATGCAAAGTATTACTGTTATTGATGTTTAAGGTATGATAGGAATCATATTTAACAGAATAATTTCTAAGTGTGAAAGTGACAAGTTAATATCGACGAGGAGTAGTGTAACATGTAGATATGTGCATGTGCGGATAACTCGTCGATAACTGTGCAGTGTTATAATAATTATTAATATGGCGATGTATATATATATATATGAATGCATATGATCAACTTAACATACAAAAGCCTATTTTTACTTAAACTTAACTGTGGGCGTATCACGCCATCTATACAAGATCCCCTGGTAGATGTTTAGTTTACTCACCGGAATACGTCGTAATCTACTCAGAAATCACCAATCCCTTCCCTGTCCTTGCGGCCTCCGATGTTCCCGTACTCGAATCTAACATCGACATTAATTTGAATAAGAAACAACTAACTTCGATACGGCGAAATATGAAAATATAAGTTTTACGTATTAACTATACTACATACAATTATTTTAAACTATTTAACACTTATACTAACTGAATTTTAACCCCTCGCTGTTTGCAACAGAAAACTGAAACGTGTCACAAAACATACGTATCATGTTTTAGAATTTTAACCCTTTTTCAGATATTAACCCCCAGATTTCATCTACTGTTAAAATAACTTAAATAAATAATACCAAATCTCCTAACACATATACAGAGAGCTACCATAAAAACCACAATACCCAACTCTCCTAGAAAACCGGCAAGATTGGATTTTTCCTTCTTGTCGCCGGCCAAAATCTGATGGAACTGGGTCATTTTCCTATGGTTTATTCTAAGTCCAATATATAAGATTTAGGCACTGTTTGGTTAAGTTGATTTTTATCTAAACTATAGCAGATTCAAAACAGAGTCTAAACTTGTAAAAATACAATATTACCTATATTCGATTTCTACCTCTAAACGGTTACTTAACTAAAATCCTACAGAGATTAAGAATTATACCTACTGTAAGATTACTGGAAAAATCCCTCCAAGAAGCACAATCCCTTAGCTTGATGGATTTGTGAAAATCCTTAACCCTTTGATCTCTTCTCTTCTCTCTTTCTTTTCCTCTTGTGTATGCTAATGTTTTTTCTTTCTCTTTCCTTTGTAAATTTCTGGTTTTAATTTGTTTATGTGAACTCAATAATAGATATAGGATTAAGGGAATGAGTGATGGTTGTAGGAGGAGGTGTCACCAAAAAGGTTGTGGTGTTTTCATGCAAGGGTGAGGTGGTGTGCATGAGGTATGCATGCAAAAAGGAGGCGTTTGTGCATTATCACTCCTAAGGTGTAGTGTCTTGAGGTAAATTCTGAACTTAAACATTACCTAACCTTTTTACACATACACCCTCAACATTTCCAAGTTTTCACAATTACCTAAACTTTACACAAAAACCCTTCATTAAATATGTTATTATATAACACCATTTTTATTATAATGAAGCTAAATTTCAAACTAAAACCCTTGTAATTTACTAATGTTACAAACTAAAATTTCAATTTAATTATTTTCACACTCTACTTATGAAAATGTCCTATTTTGTTTTAATAACTTTTTAAATTAATATTTTATTATTTAATTAATTAAATTTATTTATTTTCTAAAATTTTCAAAATGTTACACTACGCTTCTGCGGTAGGCTCTATAATCTATGAGATGTTGTGTACCAGACCAGATGTAGCTTACGCATTGAACGTTGTAAGCCGGTATCAGTCAAACACAGGGGAGAAGTACTGGATAGCAGTAAAGAACATTCTCAAGTACCTGAAAAGGACTAAGGAGATGTTCTTGGTGTATGGAGGAAAAGCCCTCCAAATCGAGACCTTTGCTGACTCCAGCTTCCAGAGTGCAAGGATGACTCCAAGTCTATGTCGGGTTATGTCTTTACCCTTAATAGAGGGGCGGTCTATTGGAAGAGCTTCAAGCAGGACACCGTTGTTGACTCGACAATGGAAGCGGAGTATATCGCTGCTTGTGACACCGCGAAAGAAGCAGTCTGGATGAAGAAGTTCCTCATAGAACTTTAGGTGGTTCCGTCCATTGTTGATCCAATACTTCTGTATTGTGACAACAACGGCGCTATAGGTTTAGCGAAGCAACCCAGGTCCCATCATAAGTCCAGACATATCTTGAGGCGGTACCACCTGATCAGGAAGATCGTTGATCGCCGGGAGATCGAGGTGAGGAGAGTAGATATATAGAATAGCACTGCAGATCCACTCATAAAGGCCATTCCTCAGACACAGTTCGAGAGGCTAATCGAAATGATAGGTTTGCGATATGCCAATACATGGCCTTAGTGCAAGTGGGAGATTATTAGTGATATATGCCGTAGAGGCCATTATTGTATCATACTGGTTTGTATATTACTTAATGGAAGCTTGGGATATTCACAGTTGTCTTAACAGTCTTGGTCAAAATGGTAGTATGCTACCTGGTTTGATTCTACCTCAATATGTGCATATGTTTCTTTTAGCATACCACTTATACATATTAATAGAGCCCTTAGGATCTTTACTTGATTACCAGCGTTGTGATGACAGTCATATTAGTGGGGGCTGGGTAGTCTATATGTATATCCTAAACAGGTCCCTAGTCATAGGATTATCGAGACGGGGTATCGATACTCCAGAGTAGACTAGTGTATACACTTCTTATCCCAGCATGGGAGATGGTCTGTCCCACAGCCATTAGTATGTCGTACTGGAGATAGTATGCAGAAGCTCATTGGGTTATGAGTATACTGGACAGGACTCATCGGGAACTGCTGGTGGGTATTATACTTATCGTCGGGTAGCAGTTCCCAGGTGCTATGAGTATAGCTTAGTCCGTCGGCTTGACACTGCTACTTCTCCTCGAGTGTGTTCCCACTATTCTTAGATTACTACCCTACCACAGCTCAAAGGAGTCATGCAACTAGGTAGTAGTTGGGTGCAGTCCCGAAATACTTGGAGGCAGTGGCGGTTAGATAGGATTCGTCACTCCCGGTATTGGGGGTTGATATTGCACTGTGTTCGGAAAGCCATTACACAAAGTCCCTAGCCAGGGAAAGCGAGATTTACTAGTAAGTACTCCAGTAGTTTCTCAGGGTGTTCTGGTCTACACTCCGGCATGACTTAGTGTGCTATTAGGGGTCTGACGTTTACCATCCCCCGAGGCCCGATATGCGATACTCGAACAGACTGGACTGTACGGTGATTGTTTCAGATAGGCTCCGTAGGAGTTCGGATGAGTTTTCTCATCGGCCTTCTTATCGACAGATACCTGGGTAGCCTACGTGCAGCTAGTACCACTGACATGCTTGTGGTTAAACCCACGGCCAGCGTACCGTCTAGTCTTTAGAGTCCCACGCAGAGGGTTTTCCTGCATCGGGCAAAAGATGTAGAGGCCCTATGGTTTTACGGCAGGGCTTCGATCACTTACGTGTACTTGTGCACGTATGATTTTCGGGCAGATAATACTAGTGGGCTTTGGTTTAAACCGGATCCTAGTATTATAATGTTGGATTTGTTTCGTCTCTTTGTATTCGTGTTCTTCGGAATACGGATGCGGGTATGTATATACGGATGAAGGGCATTCTCGTAATTTACTCAAGAAAGCTTCTAGATGTGGACAGCTAATTAGGATTTTATTTCTTTTGATTAAAACCTAAATGAGGTAGAGGAAATCAGGTGGAGGTTTACATTGAATCTAGCATGGCTACTTGGTGACTCATGATTATGACTCACTCTTTAAATATTTTGAAGCATGCTTGATATTTAGTGAGATATTTATATTTGTTTAGAGATTTATCTTCTAAAATATAAGTATGCTTCAAATTTCTAAAAAGAGGGTAGCCAAGCTTCTTTCCAAGCTCACACTTCACTCTCATTTTCTTCAGGTCTTCTTCTTCGTTCTCTTAACCCTAAACCTCTCATGTGTTGCTAGGGTTCCAAGAGACAAACTAATCCATCTTCACTCTCTATATCATCTAGGCTATCTATTTTAGCGAAGTAGGTGCCCTAGTTACCTCGGATGTGAGGTTGGAGCTCGGATTATAGACTCTCGGGTGGATCGTCTTTGACTCGAGGAGGCCGACGAGGAGGCATCGATCCGTTACGATTCTTGGAGCTTATGATGATGAGGAGGACAACAAGAAGACTCGAAGGACATGATACTACGAGATATAACATTCATCCGTGTAGTTAAACCTTAAGTAGTTTGCTAGCTAGGGTTTATGGTCGATCCTGGAGTTTAGTCGATATTGCGATGTTCCATAGTGTTAAGGTTGACCAGGGCACCGACCGGGGCATTTACCCCGGGTTGTGTGTGATGGGCCGCCACCATATCCTATTCGCCATCATTTTGGGATGAATGAGTAGCGGTTTGTATGCCGGCGGTCTGAACATGAGCGATCGCGTCCACCACCGCTGCTAATCGGTCGATCCGGACGGATAGAGCTTCGACAACATCGGGAACTGATGGGGCGGAACCGCTTTCGTCCCCATTACGAAGTGCACGATGGGGGTATCGCTTACTCGTCTTCAGAGACGATCAACGACGGCTCGTGCTGGGATTTTCGTTGCGGTGCTCGCTTGTCATTAGGTTGAAGACGGAGAGCAACTTTTTGGTGCAAAAGTTTTTCGTTCACACAGACAACGCCAACTGATGGGGTTGGAATCTCCCTTAGATGTTGTCCTCCTTTGATCTGGCGGAGAGCGAGATGAAGGGCTAAGATTTAGAGAGAGTGTGGACCTTAATAGGATTGCTGGTCGGTATTGTTGCCGAACTACTTGCAAATGAAGTCACGGGTGGGAAACCACCTTAGGACCCTCCGATGATAAAGTTAGAAACAGGGAATATTTGAGTAGAGTAGTGGCATATTGGATTGCTTTGAATCGTCTGGAGGTAGGGTTTATATAAGGGTCGAATGGAGCGAGGCGTTGCAAGACCTTCGCCATCAGTTCCGCCCACGCATCACGTTCACATTAATGACGAGATATTCTCACATAAGATATGAGACGTGAGTGTTAGTGATATATACCCTAGAGGCCATTATTGTATCATACTGGATTGTATATTACATATTAGATGCTTATGATATTTCACAGTTATAATAACAGTCTTACTCGATATGGTAGTATGCTACTTGGTTTGATTCTAGCTTAATATGTGCATGTGTTTCTTTTAGCATATTGCTTATACATATTGGTAGAGCCCTTAGGATCTTTGTTTGACTACCAGTATTGTGATGGCAGTCGCACTCGTAGGGGTAGGGTAGTCTATAAGCACATCCTTATACAGGTCCCTAGTCATTGGATTATCGAGACGGGGCATCGATACTCTGGAGTAGACTAGTGTATACGCTTTTCATCCCAGCAGGGGATATGGTCTATCCCACAGCCATTAGTACGACGTACTGGAGAAGGTATGCAGGTGCTCATTAGGTTATGAGTTACACTGGACAGGACTCGTCGGGAACTGCTGGTTCGTATTATACATATCATCAGGTAGTTATTCCCAGGTGTCAAGAGTACATCTTACTCCGTTGACTTGCCATCGCTACTTCGTCTCGAGTGTGTTCCCACTCCACTTTGATTACTACCCTACCATGCCCAAAGGAGCCGTACAAACAGGTAGTAGTTGGGTGTAGTCCCGAAGCACTTGGAGATGGTAGCGATCGGATAGGATTCGTCTCTCCCGGTATTAGGGGTTGATATCGCGCAGTGTTCGGAAATCCATTACACAATGTCCCTGGCCAGGGCAGTCGAGAAATACTGGTAAGGTACTCTAGTAGTTTCTCATGGTGTATTGGGCTCTCCTCCGACACGAATTATCGCGCTATTAGGGGCCTGACGTTTACTATCCCCTAGGCCGGTATGCGAGTATCTCAGATGAACAGACCGGACTGTACGGAGATTGTTACTGATAGACTCAGTAGGAGTCCAGGTGAGTTTGCTCATCGGTCTTCTTATTGACTGATACCTGAGTAGCCGTTGCATGCAGCTATTACCACTGAAGGCTTATGGTTAAACCCACTTCCAGCGTATTGTCGAGTCTTTAATGTCCTACACAGAGGGTTTCTCTGCTTCAGGCAATTGATGTAGACGTCGCATGGTTTTATGACTGGGCTTCGATCATATACCTGTACTTGTATATGGATGCTGATCGGGCGGAAAATACTAGTGGGGTTTGGTTTAAGCCAGATCATAGTATTGTATTATTGGATTGTTATCGTCTCTGGGTATCTGTATTTTTCGGAATACGGATACAAGTATGTATATACGGTATGAGGGGCATTCTTGTAATTTGTCAAGACACGCTTCTAGAAGGTGCCACCTAATTATTGGATTTATCCATTTATTTAAATGGATTAATGAGGTGGAAATGGAAGAGACATACTTAGCATGGAGGAGGGAATGGATCGTGGATTTTTATATTGGTTTGGGATCACTATTGAGGCATGGGTGCTTATTTTATTGATCTTTTATTCCATGGCTCAAAAAGTGATATGAGGATATATATACATAGCCATTCTCTTCACTTGCTTCTTGATGGTTCATTCTACACTTGTGGGTTTTCTTTAGTTGCTCTCCTCTGTTGAGCTCTCTTGTCTCCTCCATCATCTTCTTCCTCACTAAACTAAACCCTAACATTCACATGTGTTATGAGCCAAGGGTTTAGTGAGACTAGCAATCCATTAGCACATTCTACATCTTCTAGGCTAGTTGGTTTAGCGAACCATCTACCTTAGTTACCTCACTTAGAGGTTGAAGCCTGGAGCACATTCTCTCGCGGTGGATCATCTTTGACAAGAGAAGGCCGATGGAGCAAGCCCGATCCGATCACCGAGGAGCCTTGGAGAAGAGCACTAGAAGACCCGAAGGACTCGATCTTGGAGGTATAACCATCTCACCGAGTAGTTAAACCTCTTAGATAGATTAGCTAGTTAAGGCTTTAGTATAGATCCTGGAGTTTTAGCCGGTGTTGCATAGCAAAATAATATCGTTTTTGAAAATTCTGCCTTCCCGCGAACTGTGGGGTGCGCGACATCGGCTTACAGTGGTATCAAAGCATATAAAACCTTAACTATCTAGTTAGCAAAGTCTTTAGAAATTCGATCGCGGAAAAATCCCAATCACGTCCGAAAACATAGTTTTCTGTCGATTTTCAAAACTGGTCCAAAAATATTTTCAGGGGCCTTAAAAATACATGCAGGTTTTTTGAAACTACAGAAGAAAATTGGGAACCTAAGTCCCCAAGTCCGCCGCGGAAACGCGGCCAAAACCATGAGTTTGGCCGCCGTTCCGCGGCCGAGTCAAGGGTGACTCGGCCCAATTTTCTATAGTGAGTCTATGTAACATAGTTGTGATATTTGGGTTATTTTGTTTCTGCCCAGGATCTTTTATGTATTATGTTATACTTGGGGTAGATTCAAAATTGGATAATTGATCGAAATTATATGTACTTTATCTAATCGGATCTTCTGTTTTTGATATCTGTGCTGAACGTCTGCTTATCGCTATATGTCGATTAGTGGGGGTTGCACGGATCTGTGATGGTTTGTGTATATGAATTCTATTGGATCATCGATGATGAATAGCCAGGGATGTGAGAAGAGTATTTTCTTTTCTTTCATTCAATGTAATTTGTAAAAGTGATGTAATATTATTTTGCGGGGCACATCCGAGTTGAGCCTGTAGACACCGTTGTATATTTTTTCTTTTACTGTTTTTGCTCCTAGGATAGACCCGAGGTGGGGTGAACAAACTACCATGTTCTTTGAAGTGCCGAGTGGCCTACTCACTTAGTTGAGGGAGGTTGATTCACTTCGATAATTTGGCGGGTAGTTTGCCACTCCCGTAGGGGTCTTGGGTGGGGTGTTTGGCTATTCATCACAACCGTGGAATCCGTCCTTCATTATGGGCTTAAACGAAGCACGGAATTCCTAGTATATCCAATATATTCATCTATGATCTGGAATGCCTATTATTGCGTGAAACGAATGTATATATATCTATATATGATATCTAGTAGGCGTTGCTTATGTTTTGCACCCGCGCTAGCCCTGCCCCCACCCTGTCGTTAGTTAAGTAAGCTAACGGGTGATGACGGGGCCCCGTGGCGTATGCAGATGGCATAAGCATACGTTGTATTTTCGTTTCTTTTGCTACAATGATAGGATTTGTAAATGATGGGACCGCATTAACAAAGATTAATGCAAGATAAAACAAATCAAGACTTAATCGTTCGAACAATTTCAAAACCACTCGGTTTTCTTCAAAAAGCAATTTTAAACGTGGAGCCTAAACCACTCCTTTTAAAAAATTATCATGATTCCTTCGACTATATCAAGTTCACTACGTTCACGGTTTCGCCAAAACTATCCGTAGCCCTCCGTCGTTTCATATGAATATTCAATAGTATTCAAGCTATGTATTTTGACCTTCTCTAAGGCATAGTGATTGGCAGCTGCTGGATACTCATATGTTGCATAGATAGATGCGTTGGTTTGGGACAGTTGTACTATTATGGTGTCCTTTGTCAAGGGTATGTACTGGTGGGTTCAAATTAATCTGGACAATGACAGGTAGAACTTGACATGTGACTTATGATATGTTGGCCTTCGTCAAGGTCATAAGAGTATGGGGCAAAAATCCACATCGAGGGTTTCTAAGGAAACTGAAATTTTCTAGTGTTGCATACCATTTGGAGTGTGATAATCATGGTAGGCTTCCTTCTTGGTTATCACACAATGATATTTGGATCATGATCCTACTGTGAGTATCCGCTACTTTTCGGGAGATTTTTTCACTAAACGATCAATGCTATAAACCAAGTAGGTGTCTAGAACGGTGTTAGCGGGGCTACGCCTCCATGGAAAAGAGGTTATGTAATTAAGGAATTTCGCGAAAGCGTTGGAAAACCTCCCTCGAAGTACCAACACCAGCCTGGCTGAAAGGTTAAGCAAGAATTGTAAAAGTGAGATTAATCCTGACTAATTCTTCTTTTATGGTTTGAGAAAGAATTCGAGGAAACAGTAAGAGCCATCCTATTTAGATAAACTAATAACCAATCTAAACTTGTAAGAGCATCATGCTAAGTGTTTCTTCTCTCTTTCTTAAATGCAACGACCACAATGACCAGACATAGGTTATTTGCTAATAAATTGACTGAGCCAAACTATATTGATTGGCTACGGTATGTCCAGATGGCACTTACCTGTGACAGGCAAGACTACCTCCTTACTACAAAACCCCTTGCCGTCCCAGGTCCAAGTTCTACCGTCACGGATATGGATATCCGTCTGACATGGGAAAAGGATTGTGCGAGAGCTAAGTGCCTCGTGTTAGCTTCTATGGATAGTGAAAACTAGAGGCAGCACGAGAAGATGGACTTAGCTTCCATCTTCCTCCATACCAAAGTTTTATATGGAGATCAATCTCGTATCGCAAGATATGAGACCTCGAAGATATTGCATCAAGTGAGGTTAACTGTCGGGTCATCTATAGGAGGCCACGTCCTTACGATGATTAGCTAT
The DNA here is from genome assembly GCA_030015575.1 of Agapanthus africanus. Classification (NCBI taxonomy): domain Eukaryota; kingdom Viridiplantae; phylum Streptophyta; class Magnoliopsida; order Asparagales; family Amaryllidaceae; genus Agapanthus; species Agapanthus africanus. The sequence goes on along the minus strand of JASDDO010000006.1, from coordinate 1,433,340 downwards.
ATTAAAGAGCCCACAGACTATGGGACCACGTTGGAGAACGAGTTATGTATTGACTTGATTCTATAGTCCCTACCTTCTACTTACGCCCAGTTTATCTTGAATTGCAAAATTCAAATGAAGGAAGTGTCACGACCCGAAAAGTACGGAACATGACCGGCACTTAAATTAGGAAACGTCTCGAGGCATACGTAATCTAAGTAAGCCAAAACCCAGAAAATCAAAACCAAAGAAAAGTAGAGTGAAGGAAAAAACCAATGTAAAGCAAGTAGTTTTAATCAACATAGGCCGAAGTATGCATTTTTTAAAATCTTAAGTATTTTCTAAAAATTTCGGTAGAGTGTCCTTTGTAAATACTGGCCCCAAACGGGATACAATATGAATGGTATACGAATAAGTAAAAAGGCATCCCCAAGCGGGAGATAGCTCTTCGTCAATCGACGGTCACAACCACGCAAGCAGTATAATATACAACGCCGAAGGGCGAGAATCAAAACTCAAAAGAAAACTCAAATCAGCATGAAAATCATAATAATACAACACGCGACTGTAACGTCGAAAGAATAACAGACCTGGTTTTCTATCTCTCTCAAATATACAATCTGGTTGATGAAGTTTTACTAGATACAACTGAAATAATGATATACAATGGTGGTTCTGATACAAAGAACCCACTTGTCAAAGCAATCACCCGGAAGGTACAGTGTGCCAGCAAAGCCGCAATGAACCTGTACGGCAAAACCTGCAAGGAACTGTGGCACAACGGGGGTGGGTTGCCAACTCGTGAGTAGAAAACATCTACCAGCAGAAATCACATGTATAACGTAATCCTAGGTCATACGATCAGATATATATAACCTCAAAATGATAAGTCTGAAGCATAAAAAGGTGGAAAGGGTAAACGTCTATACATAAGTGTAATTCCAGTGCTCGTGTCAGTGCCTCAGGTAGCAATATATCATATGTATGAGGTATGAATGTAATGAAATGAAATGAGCGAGACAAATGTTTTCTATTTTTAATGAGATATCTTTATGTATATAAATCGAGTAACATTAATGAAATCAACTGAGAATCCGTGTCAAGCATCGACACAAAACATAAATCCAAATATCTCAATATCTCAGACTCCGGTTGTCCGGACTGACCTGTATCATCAAATCTCAATATCTTAAATCTCAAATATCAATATCTCAGGCATCCGTATCATCTGCGGGATCGGCCCTCGGGCTCCGGCAGAACGGATCAGCCCATAACATCAATCTCATGGCCACGAACGGTATCCTCCGGATATCCGCCGCGCTAGGAAAAATCACCGGTAGGTAGTCTGCCCCTGCCAGGCTCATCGTCTACTCCTCGAACTTCTTGCCCCGGGGTACCATACCGGGTCCACCATGTACCCGCAAACGGTTCATCCAACTTCTCGAATCGGGTCTCGAAAACCATCTCAGAACCGAGAAAACATCATGGTGGACGCTTATACATCACGAGAAAACCGCAATTTGCATTTTTAAAATGATGATACCAAGCTTTTATTAAATTCTTGCTGTTTTCCCCCAAATCCAGAAACCTCATGTAAATCCGAAATCATCAAAATCATGATACCAATAAACAGTGAATACCGGCATAAATCTCCATAATACTATATAACCAATGACTATATGGATGCATCTGATATCATGCAATGAATGCAATAATTAAACTAGCATATGGAAACTATAACATATTACAACTATCAGCTAGCAAGCTATGCCACTAAAATAGTATTTTCTAAAATGTACGTGGCATGGCAATTACCGATGAAGATGTGTGTGAGCCGGCAAGCGAGTGTACGTGGAGCATACGCATCATCGGTAATGGTGCTGGTGTCCTAACAGCATGGTTTCATAATTACTACGTACACAATAATATGCAATGAGGCGATAACAACATAATAAGGAAAATGAATAGTAAATACAACAATAATATGCGGAACGTGAATAATAACGTAACAACAAAGAATCTATCTTACTATACATATGTTATACTGTTTTGCCATTTGAAATAGTACGAATCGTGGTGTTTTGAAAATAAGGACTACGGTGTTTTTAAGAAAAGATACGTCTTTTAAAATATCCGTAGTATCCCTTGGTATGTCTTTAAAATTCTCACGATTCGTCAGTTTTGGAAATAGGTATGACTCGGTTCCAGTCTAACATCTACTAGGTAAACTACAAGTCTAACTAACAACCAATCGAAAGGGGTATAGAAACCACCTAAATCCGAGTCGATATATATATATATATATATATATATATATATATATATAATAGTAGTTGATCCCGCCTCAATAATATCATGTACAATACAACATATCATATGACATTCTCGAATCAAGAGTGCGGATCTATCGTCAATATATAACTCGTACGGTAAGTTTGTCGTACGGCCTTCCAAATCTGGGTACGGGTCAAATATCATATCTATCATATTAATCATCTGGTATCCTCTTTATCAAATATCATGATCGGGGTACTGATCTACGTCTAGTACAATACTGATACCATCTATGAAATGTATGCGTATATATGAAAACATCACGCCTAAAGAACCCGCTAAAAATCATGTCGTACCTCCAATACGGACCATATCACTTCACTGATCTCATGACCTCAAGCCCAATCTCATCGACCCATCTCCAAATATCATATAATATCCTCAACATTTAGGCATGTGTATATGAATGTATATCTATGCATAGTCCCATACCCATGCGTAAATACATATATACACATATCCCCATATACGCACAGGTAAAAGAATGAAGGTATGCAAGTGTGTGTGCGTGTATAGGTGCAACAACTACTCTAGGGTTACGCAAGTAACACTACTAGTCCATGAACATGTAACCCTATCATTAACATCCATGTCACACAAAATAGATATCACAAATGTGTATATATATATATATATATATATATATAACATACTATACATCGAACTGCGGGGGTGCTATACGCCATCCACCCGACTTCTCCCCGTAGATATAAATCTACTTACCTGATCTTCGCTCGTCGGTGCCGACGTCGCCATGTGCTTGCTTGTCGTCTCGAAGTCCACATGGGGGTACCTACTTGTCACAACGTATCGCATCGCATAAAAACCCAATTCGAAATCGAAAACAAAATCGGCACGCGTATCACGTATAGGTCAAAACCTATCGTCTACGCATGCAAGAATAGCCAAACCAACACTCGATGTCGATGTACAAATATCAACCCATCGAGAAAAACCCAAAAGCATCCATTTGCACATTCACAAACACTAATTATAATATGAAATAGGTTAGAATTCACACCCCAAACTCACTTTAAAAGCATATTTTCCGAAAACCTAGCAAGCAAAATTTACCGTTTTAGTACAACACTTGATGTTTTAACAATTCTAATGGCCATAATATTTATTAAACATCTTAAATAAGCCATACAAACTATTTCCATAATTTAATCTCATTAAATTTCATTAACCCCAAAATTCTAGTTTACAATTTATCCAATTTTAACAATTTTATAGCAAAAATGCACAAACAACAATTTAGCTTGGATTTACATAATCTAAGTTGCTAAACAACAAATTAAAATGTTAATAATGTCATGAAAAACTTAATTAGATTTTAATCTCAATTATATATGAACTTCATAAAAACCTAGTTTGCATAAAAAGCTAAATTTGGACAAAATAAATATAAAAATTTGCAAATTAGCTACTAGATTAGGTTTTGCATATCTTAAGATGCTAAAATACATCACACAACCATGAACAAATTATCACAACCCTAACTTTAATTTAACCCTTCTCTTGAATTTAAACTTGCAATTTAAAAACCTAAATTAAACATCTAATTAAGTTGATTCAAAGAATTTAACCTACAACTAAACACTAGGATTAGGATTTACCTTCACAATTTTAGAGATCTCCCTTGCAAACTTGGCCTCCCAACTTGCTCTCTAGCTCCAAGATCTATGTTAGCTAAGACAAAGAAATAATGGGTAGGAGTTGGATTTGGATTTTGCTTTGAATTTTTGTGGATTTTTAAGCATTTTTGTGGATTTTTTGAAGAGAATGTGAGATGAAGAAATGAAGGGGCTGTTCTAAATGGGGGGCTCGGCCAAATGCAGGTGGGGAGAGGAGATAGAGGGTGTGGGGAGTTTGACCAAGTCAAGAACCCATGCATTAAGTATATATACCCATACCTCTTTTGTTTAATATTTCATTTTCCTTTAATCTTTCATTCTTAACTTGAAGTGTGAGGTGTAGGTGTGAGTGTGGAGCAGCATAGGGCTCGGCCATTCTTGGATGGGTGAGAGAGAGAGTGTGGGTGTGTGTGTAGGGTGAGGGAAAAAGATAAATATTATACCCCAATTTTCACTAAATTATTTTCACCATTTAAGCCTTTTTCTTCGATATATTCTAAAATCGTTTTGACAATTATTTTCATTTCAAAAATAATATTTTGCATGTTAGTTTAATATGTCATGATACACAAAATTTGTATTAACCCATTCCAATTTGTAATTTTCCCTAATTAAATGTATTAGTGACGGCTTAAAATAATATTAAAATAATTAATTTCGGAAAATTTTTCAGAAAATTAGAAATTTTACCAGTGGCTCAATAAACACCAAATACTAGCAATTATATAGCTAGAATATATATATTTAATTTTATATTAAAAGATACTTATATCTTGATTTTACGGAAAACACCCGTATTTTACCGATTTTCCAAAATTTCACTCAAACGATTTTCAAAACATTACAATCTTCCCCCCTTAAAGAAATTCGATCCCCGAATTTAAATTAAAACTCTCCCCAAATACTAAATCATTTCAGCAAAACCATCAAGTCGTCGGGGCTCCGAAATCATAAATACATAAAACACATCGTAGCGCAATGCATGCGCAAGAAAAACAGATATATAAACCAAATCAAAACTCTGTCAAGCATCCCGCAATCATCGAAGTTATAGGGAAGACATCAATGTCAAGATCCAATACGAAAAACCAACATGATATACATTGTTAAAACATTTGGAAGCAATGCATGCCAAACCTTTTTCAAATCGCCGTGCGATGTTCGCAACACTGCACACAGTGGCGGACGTCTATTGTAAGAAAATAACTATATATATATATATATATATATATATATATATATATATCCTTGTTTAATATGCACGTCCCGCCGTTTCGAAAATAATTTAGAAGGGTTTCCCTTGTAAAAAGTTTCGTGTCATCACGGACACGTAGGTAAATACTGAGATTATAGCTCCTCTTTGAAAATCCCTTCGATAACTATTAAGGCATGCAAAAAATATACTCAGGTACTATCCTCTGACTAGTCCTGCTCAGTACTAAAACAAATAGTAAATATCATAAAAACGTACTGCTCCATAAGAAATCAATCCCAAAATGTGCATATGAATGCTACGTGCGTCTGGTGCGTACGGAAATCAAAATTCATGAATGTGCCATACATGTGCACAGAAACAACATCTAAGTGCAACGGGTATGCACGAAAACACCTGTCAAAGGCAACGTGTGTGCCTGACAGCAAAACCAGATGCATCTGATATGCACGAAAAATCTCGATTTAGTGCATCTAGTGTGCACCTAAATCGCATCAAGCGCCTTAAGTATGCGCAAAATCCAAGTCAAGTGCACAAGGTGCACGAAAACAAATATCGAATATCAAAATTGAAATCAACGGTATACAACACATTTCAATAAAAAAATCCCAATTAGGTATACCGTGGTATAAAATCTCACCATCCTGCGTATCGGCATGCACAAAAGCAAATCAAAATACCAAAAGTGCATGAGAACTATGCCAAAAGCATAAGTCAAATCCTATGCATGCCCTAGACATGAAATCAAATATCATGAAACTCGGTCATCAAAACTCAATCATGAAATAAATCACCCAAAATTACTGAAATCCAATATGACGGATACGTGATAATCAATCACAAAATCACAACTCATAAATACTGTCGTCGATATGTCCGTCCTTCAAAGTCGAGAAGGTGTCGGTGTATCTAATGCTAGCAGAGCAAGATATCTACTTGCCTTCTGATCATGGCATGTCGCCTAGTGCCCCTAGGCTCTCGTCTCTCACTGCAGATTGCTAAGTACATAGCTTCTCGGCTCAACGATCCAATATAGAAACGATAACGGAAGCAGTCCGCTCTGACACATCATCTAAAGATCTCTGGTCAACTATCAAGGTTACACATAACATGTTTCATCGACGATGCTGAACTCTGGTGTAAGTGCACGGCGGCGCCCCGACCGTCAATCCGACGCCGGAATGCTGAAGCGATGCTTTTCTTTAAACTTTAAAACCGGCACCACCGTGCACTATAAACCCGGATCGGGCCATTAAACTAGTCCTAGCTAAACTAGAGAAGGGGTAGAGAGATATACCGAGTATCCGAGTCCTCCGGTCTTCTCGTCGTCGTCCTGATCTCCCGCGGAATCTCCGGTCTCCATCACGTCGCCGGAAGGGCACCACATCGCCGGCTTCTTTTACGGGCTCCCACCTCTGGTCCGAGGCAACTCGGGCATGAAGTTGGCGAGTCGACGTGCCCAAGGTTTGCTGTAGGTTGACTGTAGAACTCTTTTGTCTCTAGGGGTTGTAGTTGCCATGTATATGGTGGAGGAATTGATATGAGCTTATGGAGATAGAACTTGTGGGATTTTACAAAGATAGAAGAACAAAAATCCCACACCAAACATTTTGGGACAGCCCCAACAAAAATGGCCAGCCACTTTTCATCAAGGGAGAGAGAGGAGTGAGCCAAGTGAGGGAAAAATAATGCAAGAGAATAATGATCATCATGAAGTGAAATGATCACAACCATAATCACACTCCAAGAACAATTCAACCCCCATCATAAAAAGTGAAACCATCATGAACCATCATGAACCCACAAGTCAAGCCATGATGACTAAAGAAAGTCAAGTGATCATGACACAACAAAATGCAAAAACAACCCTCCAAAATGCTTATTTGCACAAATGCAAATAAGCCATCCTCCACCAATCTTCGGCCAATGAAAGATACAAAGGAAAATGGCCGAAACGGGAAAAAAACTGGCAACTTCAGAAAACTGTTCCCGTAATAAATTACAGGAAAACCCCGCTACTGTGTATACACACCCGCATTTGTATTCCGACTGAAATACAAATGCAATGAGACAAAATCTACACTGTACAATACTAGGATCCGGCTTAAACCAAAGCCCGCTAGTATTTTCCGTCCGATCAGGATCCGTGCAATACCGCACGTATCTGATCGAACCCTGCCATATCTCCATACGGCCTCTACAGCGTTTCGCCCGAAACTTGAGTAACTGTGTGTGTGGTGGACTCTAAAGACTCGTCAATACTATGGCTGTGGATTTAACCACTTAGCACGTCAGAGGTATTAGCCATACGTAACGGGCTACCAGCTATTGACCAAAAGGGACGTCGATGAGCGAACTCATCCTGACACCCTACTGAGCCTGTCAGTGACAATATCCGTACAGTCCGGTTCGTTCTTCTATGAGCATCGCATGGCGGGCCTAGGGGGTTGGTAAAAGTCAGACCCCCAAAAGCGGTACAAGTCGTGTCGGAGTGTAGCCCAGAACACCCTGAGATACTACTGGAATACCTACCAGTAAATCTCCTGCCTCGGCCGAGGGTTTTGTGTAATGGCTCTCCTAGACACAGCGCGACCTTACCCCCAATACCGGGAGAGACGAACCCCTGAAGATCCGCTCACTGCCTCCATATGGCTCGGGACTGTACCCAACTAAAACCTGTTTGCACGTCTCCTTTGAGCGTGGTAGGGTAGTAATCAAAGTACAGTGAGAACTCGCACGAGACAAATGACGATTCTCAGGTCGATGAACTAACCTGTACACATGTCACCAAGGAACTGCTATCTGACGTCTGGTATAATCCCAACTAGCAGGTTCCCGGCGAGTCCTGTCCGGTGTACTCATAACCCAATGAGCACCTGTATACATCTTAGGTGAACCAACTGACACCAGTGGCTTGTGAGACCGGCCACCGCCCCTCGTCGGGGTATCGACTGTATACACTAGTCTACTTCGATGCCCTGTCTCGAAACTCCCACAACTAGGGACCTTTTAAGGATGTGCTTATAGACTACCAGCTCCCACGTATATGATCGCCCTCATACTGCTGGTAGTCAAGCAAGAATCCTAGGGGCTCTATCAACGTGTAATAGCGACCTGTCAGGTCGCCTAAAGCAGTACACGATGATAAAGATAAACCAGATAGCATACTATCATCTCGAGTAAGACTGTCCTACCGGGATAGGTCCTCCCTCAATCATTGCAATCACGTGCCTGTGATCCAATAATTGACTCTGAGGGCACTATCTCCAACAATCTCCCACTTGCACTCAAGGCTAATTATTGCGATATCGCATACTCACAGCCCGTGTGATACCGAACACCCAACTCCTCTACTAGTCAGTCTCACAAAGCTCGTTTACGAAACTATTGCGTTCGAGGAATAGCCTCAGTGAGTGGATCCGCTCTGATGTTTCTTTCTATGTCTCTCTATATCTCAAGTTCGCGGAGAAACCCATCTCCCGAAATGAGCACTACCTGTCTTAGAATATGTTTGGATGTCTGATGGGACCTAGCCCATAAATGAACTCCAAATCCAAACTTCTTATACTGTATCGTCAACTGAACTTAATCAGTATCCTGCGCCATGCCTCCCTCAGTATCCGCCTGGATCACCTGTCCAAAATACTGCCCCTCGTCAGAGGGAAAACTATAACTCTGATGATCACCCTGTCGTCCATGTCACCTTGGAAGTCTGGAATGATAACTGTCTCCTGAACGAGGCTGTCGTTATCATATCCCTAGAACATCCACTTATGTTCTAAAATTGCTTCCAATCGTTTCTCCAGGATAGGATTAATATCAACTTATTGCATCTACTGCAAGAACAACATCTGGTGTGGTACTTGACATCTCATGATTGACTCAATTGCCTAAACAAGTGATCTGCCAATCATGCGCATCCCTCTCTACTTTAGTCTATAAGACACCTTTAGAGAGGGTGACTCCATTACCTGCAGGTACACCACCGTACCAGGAGTCGTCCATTCTAAATACTCTTAGAATGCTGTCTAAGTACCCAGATTGGGAAACCACCCAAATCTAGATCTATAGATCTAGTAACCAGAATGTTAGATACAATATCCAAGCCTTATGTGGAGAAACCACTGTGTGACAACCAAAGTGTAACCGACCGTAGTATAGCAATTTCACTTCCTACTCTGTGTATGTCATCCAAATACCAGGACATCACACCCTACAACCTTCTTAATAGATCCATCTCCTATTCTGATGAAGTCAAACCTATGACTGTCACATCAGAAATAGATGATCTATCTCCGCTATATCTGCTTTAGTCTATAAATAGACATAAGCTACTTTTCTACCAATGCTTCCGCTGCTCCCACTGACTACGACAACCCTCTGGCAGAGTCATATACACGTACACTTCTAAAGCTAGTTTAGAACGGTGCTATACTCATCCTCCTGCCGGGTCTTATAGTCTGGAACAACAGCAGTGGCAAGTCTGGGTAAACAAGAACCTCCCTGTCACCGTCTTTGAGCATACCGAAGTACCTCTCGAGTGCCTGAGGTTACCCACCTTATCTGCGGAGTGGCCAATAGAATGTCAAATCAAATTGAATGTTTAGGTTCTTATCAAATTTTCAGTAATCGTTTGCGGTTCTGTAATCACTTCCAGTTCTATCATACTCCCACTAATGTTTTCTGAAAAAATCCATTTCTTTTAAAACTGTGGCAGGTCAAAAACAATATCACTATTGATCTTCCAGATGGTAGAAAGCCAACCCTCGTCATAGCCTGGGTCAACCCACAAACAGCCATTACAGAAACGTGCCTTGAGTTATCCAGAGTCTGGTTTTAAGCATAAGCTGGACAACTCCTCGTACCTTAACAATGTTAAGATATGAACTGTTCTGTATCCAATACAAAAACAGAGGCACTAATTTTGTAATACCCAGCCCCTGTTATACAATTGATTGTACTTCTTTATACCTATAAAATTTATTTATAAGTATTTATTTATTTTCAAAATCCGATTAAACCCTACTCTATCCCATTCTCTCCAAAATCTTCTTTTAAGCCCGGCCCTCTTTCTCAATTCCTTACAATTCTTTTAGTATAATCCTCGGCCCATTCCTTTTCTCTAATGAATTAATTAACTTTTCCCCTTAACCCCAGCACATTTCTTTTAAAATAAACTCATTTCCTTTTTCCCCAAAGGCCAAGCCCACTTCTTCATTTTTCTCCAATTTCCCAGCCGGCCTTCGTTTCTTCTTCCCTTTTTATAAATTTTCCCTGCGGCCCAGCTCTTCAGCCCACACAAAGAATGGAAATTCATTTTTATTTTATTTTTCTGGCCTTCCCATCTTTCCCCAGCAGCCCGTTTCCCTTCCCATTTTCCCCTCATAATTCTTTTATTTTTATTTTTCCCGGCCCATACTCCAAGCCCACGCATCCACTCTTCCCTCCTCAATTTTCCCTTATAATTCTTTTTACATTTAGCCCAGCATTCGTAGCCCAAAGTCTTCCTTTTAATTAAATTTTATTCCCAAGATTCCCGGCCCGCTTCACCCCCAGCCCGCTCACCCTCTGACCCGGCCTGCTTCACCCCCAGCCCGCTCACCCCTGACCCGACCCGCTTCGCCCACTCCCTCTTCCCCAATGTCTCTCATTCTTTCTCGATCGTTACTGTGCTTCTTAAATTCCGCCGCACCCCACGCCTGAGCCCACGTCGCCGCTCCTCGTGCCCCGCTTGCGAACGTTACCACGACACGCACGCCTCCACCTCTCTCCTCTACCCACTACTCCCTCTTTCTCTCTCGGATCTCTCCCTCCCTCTTCTTCTCTTCCATTTCTCCCTCGAATCCACACTCGCGCCAGCGCATCGCGCTCGCCGTCGTTCCCTCACGTCACTCGCCTCCACCTCGCCTGCCTCACCGTCGCTTACTCATTACCTCTATCCCTCACACTCTCTCAAACTCTTCTGGAATCTCTTTCTCGTTCACCCAAAACAACCGCGAGCCACTGCCAACCTCACCGCTCAACCTCCGACGACGACGACTGTGACTTTCCCTTCCTCCTCCTCCACCAGCAGAGCCCTTCACTGCTCCACTCCCTCAACCGATCACCCCTCACTCGAACTCCAACTCCACTGCACCCAACTCGGAAACTCCCGTGCAATCGACACCGGCGAGCCCCCAGCTGACCAGAACTAACTCATCGACACCCCTACACCCTCTTCAGCATCACCAACACCTCCAAACCTGAAACCCGAGCTCACTACCCCTCTCTCTCTTTCAAACCCTAAAACCCAAACCTTGAGCTTCACTGTGCACATCGCCGGAGCAACCAACGCCGACATCGCCGACCCCGGCACACCCCAGGAGATTCACAGAGCCTCCCTTCCGCTTCCAGCGAGCACCGGCCATCTCCGGACAACTCCGACGACGAAACTGAAACTCGAGCCAAACTCGTACAAACCAATTCCTGCCGTTCGTCGTGTCTTCGTGACGTTACCGTCGCCGTGCATCCCCGAGACGTGTCCAGGCAAGTTCTTTACTTGCTTCATGCTAATCTATTTATGTTACAAATCCAAATCGTTTAAATTGCAATGTTAATATTCGTGATAACGTACACTACTTACCTGTTCGATGTATGGTCCTAATGAAAATACTCACCTAATTTGACGGAACTAAATGGTATAGCTTGGCCCGTATAGCTGTGAATCTAGTGTGTGAATTTCGTTAGATAATATGACCGTTAACGACTAAAACAACTATCCTCAAGTTTACTCGTAAAACTGGAATTTCCTTGTACCTGAAAACCGTTAAAATCACCATAAATTATATACACACTGGAACGATGCGCTCAAGGGATTAAATCGAAGCCGACTCGATGAACTATAATCCTATACAGGTTTCTATTAGTTTCTGTACTTAAATGGTGACAAGATTTGGATCGGAGTGTGACTCTGGACTGCAGTCCAGAGCGACTCCAGTTGTTGTTTACTGTCCCGTAATGAGCACCACCCTGTTTCCTTAACTCGTAGGTTGCGGAACTCTGCTGTTTATTATAGGTGAATCTTTTATCTAGACAACGCAAGTGGTTTCATCCTATTTCGTTATCGTTTGTTAATTAATCTGTAATTTAAAAGATGGGGACGTATAACAGTCTCAACAGAATCAGAACTGACATATTGGTATTGAATAGTGTATAACTCCTAATTTTCAGACGCGATTGAGAAACCGTCTATTGTGTTAAAAACCTTACTGAAAACCCTAGATTTCATTCAACTGTAGCATTGCTAAAATCTGATCCCAACTAGGATTAAAATGCGTTGCGAAACGGACTTCCGATTCTGAAACCGGATTTCCAGCCGTGAACGCTTAAAATGAAATGGCTATAATTAGTGATCCTGGAACCCGACTGGCATGGAACTAAATTCGATGGATAGCTAGCTGAACATACTAATTATTACCTGTTTATCGTTTCGCTAAACTGTACACGTTTGATTTATGATAAATTATGCAAGTGGTAGATTATTGATTCATGACACCCTAATCATGCTTTACATACTGTTCACGCATCATATCATACACATGTCACTGCATTGATAACCTAGTGATAACGTGCATTACCCAGTGTTAGGTATTAATGATGATTGTGGCAAGTACGTTAGTGTTCGTGTATCAGTGAATAAGTGGAAGTGACACGTACTTGTACACAATCAGTGAACCTTATTATTCTGTTGCATTGTCGACGTCTGTGGGACACGTGTACGTGTGACTATAAGTGGTATGGGACACTTATGGAAGCTCTTGCACGGGTGTCACAGATAAGGCACCAGACACTGCCATTTATCCTAGGTATTAGTCGGGACGTGCTTGATAGAGGTCCTGCCTCCAGTTCTCGCGCAGACTTGTCACAGACCGATTGGTATTTAGGGTTATGGTTAGCGTTTGATGTAGACCACGGGGTGTGGGGTAGTTTGAGTGTGAGTTCAACAGAATCTCGGGAGTCCCTGCCGGCTTATATATTTAGGGAGATATATGGAGATTTACAGGGTACATGATTATTACCGTGATATACATGTTGGGCCCGTGGTCCCTTGCCCTTGGGTTCTATCCTTGGGTGGAGGACACTCGCGAGTGGTTGACTCTCACACTTGGACTGACGATAGGTTTAGTGACCTGTACAGTGAGACTTAGAGACTGATAGGGATGATAGCATCGATATACATATTTACTGTGTTGACATACGTGGCATATCATTCTACTGCTTTTACTGTTCCGCTGCATTGATTACTGCATGTTCATACCTGTACCGTCATTGTTTCACTGTGATATACATATCTATTATCACTGTTAGAATTGTCACATGAATTTATATATTATATTTCCATTGTGTCGCTCTGACGACCTGAGTATGCATGCTCAGTGTGAGGAGAAGATTTAGCCTGGACCAGGACTAGACGTATATCACAAACACCTCGACTTGCTATCCAGAGTTATATTCGTTTGTTTCCCCTCAGGTCAGTTCTTTACATTGTTTCATTCAATTACTGCATTTCTCATTACTTGCGCATCATTTACTGTTTACCATGAAAAACTAGAAGCCGAAATGTGACTACGCCAGGACTTTTCCTTGACTGTAGGAGCATGGCTGGCCTTGTCAACCCCTCGTATTCCGTATTTTAGGAAGCGGGGCATGACAAATTTAATTGAACCATATTCAAATCATGCAGCTGTCTCCAGTGCATGTCTACTGAATGGAGAGAGGCCGATCAGCGTTACTCAACTTAGGAGTGCTTCCAATTATGAGTAACCAGAAAGAGAAGCAAGTTCTCTTAATCATTATTATCCACTGAATACCATACACAAGTATCTACATTTTCGATCACCATGAAGAATCCCGATACTTGCAACATCCGGTTCTCTACTTTACTCTTATACCTATAACTTCTCAAAACTCAGACCTTGTGTTTCTATGAAACACCTGTCTAAGAACTAGAGAAGTCATAAGTAAACAGAATATAGTACGAGGACCAACCCCTCTGTCCTAATGGACACTGGACAATATACAATACTCTGTATAAGTCCCCTGAGTCTAATAACTCAATCCCTGTATGTCGTAGGTTGAAAACTGTACTTATGGTTATGAAGAATTACACCGCTGTTCAATGCTCCTTACCTAACCATCCACTGATATAGGTAAATGTCATAGACATAATTTCAAAAAGGTATATCTCACTCTATAAAAATAAACGTACAGATATATCAATTTGAAATTGGTGCATAACAACGGATATTCAAAACCAAACATTTGCCGTCCGGCAAACCGCCCAGGCGATTTCCTCAAATATCACCAATTACAACGAATTCCGATATAATGAGGACGATCATCTAATCCCCAATAACTTACTCCCACTCATCATCTGTAAAACCATACAGATGTGAGAATCATACCTGGTAAATACATACCCTGGAGCAAGTGTCTAATTGGGAAATCAGTTTTCTTTTAACAGTACACAGTGAAACTGAAACGTTAAAATGTTTCGTGTGGTTATCCTGGTATTCCTAGTAATGCCTCTTCCATTATCCAGATTCACAACTGTAACCGTATATTTCTATACCATCTCTCCAAATCCCTTCTTATGTCTTTAGTCATCACCTTCTGTACACCCTTTTAGGCCAAATGGTTTTCTTCCTTCCATAACTTTCGGCACCAGCCTATGGTTTGGAAGAGACTATCCAATAAGCATAATGGGTGTACTGCCCTAATCCTAGGAACACTCGCAATGCGAGAGAAGGTGAAGATAAAAGACAACCGAATAAACCTTATTCCTATTTCTCCTGAACCAGAATCCATCCCCGAACTGGAACAAGTTCCTTTCGAGTTCGTATATAACCATACGATAGAATATCCAAATAACTGTGGATCTTCGTAGTGATACGGAGTGTTCTGGAGAAATACAAAGGTGATGTGGGAGTGGTAATGAAATACTTGGTTTGGTCGTGAATATCAGTCGCAGTTTACTTTGCCCTCCTTCTAATCCCTTTCTTTGTCTTTACATAATACCTTCTTGTTATGCTAATTGGTTTTCTTCATTCCTTACCGTTCGGCACCAGCCTAAGGTTGGAAGAAGACTATCCAATTTGCGTAATAGGTGTACTATCTCCTATACCAAGGAGTACTCGCAACCTGAGAGAAGGTAAAACGAAAAGACAACTGAATAGTCCTATTCGTTTTCTCCAGAACCGGAAACTATCCTCGAATGTGGAACAAGTTCCTTCGAGTTCATATATAACCATACGATGGTTTTGTCCAATGGAAGTGGACGTTCGTAATAATACGGGGTGTCCTGGAGAAAAGGGTAAAAGTGGGAGTGGCAATGAAGTTTGCAACTCTGACAATCCAAAAGCCAGTCTTATAAGAAGGTTCAGTCAACTTGGTCACTGAATCATAGTCTAGGGTCGGGTCAATGGTCGCTGCCAAAGAGAGAGAGAAAAGAAACACTCAGCGTGCACTCTAACCTAGATCAGAATGGTTACCAATTTATCTAATCTGGAAACCTCCCACTGTACCGTCAAATTCTCCTCCAAACCTGAAAGAAGAATTAGTCGGGATCACCCGAGGAGTAAACCAACTCATCAGTGGGAATCGGGATCCAACCATCATCGCATGATAACGTAACGGAATCCGCTCACGTTATCACACTGCAGAAAGTATGCGCATATCTGGCAAGTTTCAGTTTCTTTAGAAACTCCCGATGTGGATTTTTGCCCCATGCTCTTATGACCTTGACGAAGGTCAACAAATCATAAGTCACATGTCAAGTTCTACTCGTCATTGTCCAGGTTAATTTGAACCCACCCGTACAAGCCCTTGACGAAGGTCAATAAGGCTATAGACTGTCCCAAACCAACGCATCTATCTATGCAGCAGAAAGGCAACAAGCAGCTACCATACACTATGCCTTGACGAAGGTCAACAAACATAGCATGAATACTACTTGCTACCCGTCTGAAACGACGGAGGGCTACGAATGGTTTCTGGCGAAAAACCTATAACGTAATGAACTTGATATCGTTGAAGGAACCGGATAGCTTTTTATAAAAATATAGTAACGAAAAACCTTTGCTAAAGGGGTCACTCCCGGTGAAGGGATCTCGGCTCTTTCCCCGTAGGATGGGGTGCAGGATATTCCAACTGACTACCACGATGCAAAGCAAAAGTAAACGGCTATAGTGAAGTTATTGCCCTGACGCAAAATCTTGTCCAAGGGGTCACTCCCGGTGAAGGGATCTCGGCCCTTGCCTCGTCGACTGAGGTGCTGGATATTTATAACCGAATATCACTGTGCAAAACAAAAGTGAACGTCCTTGCAATAACAGCTTTTTGAAAAGTTGTTCCAACAACATCAGATTAGGTTTGTTTATCTTGCATTGATCCGAATCAATGCAGTCCCATCAATTGATCACACCAATAAAGAACGAAATATAATGATGTACGTATATGCCATCCGCATCCGCCACTGGGTCCCGTCATTACCCGTTAGGTTAGCTAACTAACGACAGAGCGGGGACTGGAATAGCGCGGGTGCAAAACATATACAACATCTACTAGTGTGTGTGTGTGTGTGTGTGTGTGTGTGTGTATATATCAATATATAATTTTCGCTCAAGGCGTGATTAAAAGAAACATCACAGAAATGAACAGCATCACAGAACAATACAGATATCTGGGATCCCCTCGTTTCACAGAGCCGCTACTGAAACCCGACGTTCCCCTGGTCGTGTGGATAGCCTGTGCAATGAAATCCTAGACCCCTACGGGCGCGGCAAGTTACCCGGCAAAACCTGAAGCGAGGCAGCCCCCTTCAGCAACGTGAATGGACCACCCAGCACTTCACGGAATCCGGTAACTTGGGCACCCCTCCTGGGTCAATCTATACCCCCTACGAGTGCGGCGAATAGCCCGCCAATTCTAGAGTGAATCCCCCTCCGTCTCAATGCCATGAGATGCGGGCCCGTTGCCCTCTAGAACCCGGCTATCCGTGCACCCCTCCACGGGGTAATCCTAGTACAGAAAGTAAAATATACATACAACGGGTGCATCGACCTCAGCCCGGTCGTGCCCCAAAAGAATAATATACAAACAGGCAGTGACGGCAGTCCACATGTCGGACGCTCGCCCCGCAATATCAAATGTACATAATACAACCAAATCTGTACTACTACTACAACCAGGCTATCCCCACGACCGATCCGCAACATCACAGCATAACACAGAACATCAACGTGAATGTCACGTTCGCAAATCCGTCTAACCGGGCTATAGCAGTTAGATAGGATTTACCGATCAAGTGACATTCACGGTCGCAGATATAATGTAAATACTGTGAACTAATATGTTTAAAATATTCGATCGATCAAATTTACCAAGTGGGCCCCAAAGCACTACTGTGGCACATAAGGAAATTCTGGGCCCAAAAAGAATGTTCCAAAAACCCTATTTTCAAGTCAGGAGGCCTCTGTAAAAAATTGGTGCACTGAACAGTTAAAACAGCGGCGGAACCGCGGCCCAAGCATAGGTTTGGCCACGGTTCCGCGGTGGAATAATGAGATCGCGCGACCAAATTTTTACAGGAGGCTTATACTTCCCTGCACATCATTCTGCAACTACCTGAAAAATTTTTGGAGTCCAAAAAATTTCGACAGAAACTGATGCTATTGTAAACGCGGGTTTTTAGAATTTTGGTCGATCGAAAGTGTAAACACATTAGACAATGCTAGACTAGGTTAATGGCGATGCTCTGATACCACTGTAAGTGCATGGCGGCGCCCCGGCCGTCAATCCGACGCCAGAATGCGGAAGCGATGCTTTTCTTTAAACTTTAAAACCGACACCACCACGCACTATAAACCCGGACCCGGCCATTAAACTAGTCCTGGCTAAACTAGAGAAAGGGTAGAGAGATATACCGAGTGATCCGAGTCCTCCGGTCTTCTCGCCGTCGTCCCGATCTCCCGCGGAATCTCCGGTCTCCATCACGTCGCCGGAAGGGCACCACATCGCCGGCTTCTTTTACGGGCTCCCACCTCTGGTCCGAGGCAACTCGGGCATGAAGTTGGTGAGTCGACGTGCCCAAAGTTTGCTATAGGTTGAATGTAGAACTCTTTTGTCTCTAGAGGTTGTAGTTGCCATGTATATGGTGGAGGAATTGATATGAGCTTATGAAGATGGAACTTGTGGGATTTTACAAAGATAGAAGAACAAAAATCCCACACCAAACATTTTGGGACAGCCCCAACAAAAATGGCCGGCCACTTTTCATCAAGGGAGAGAGAGGAGTGAGCCAAGTGAGGGAAAAATAATGCAAGAGAATAATGATCATCATGAAGTGAAATGATCACAACCATAATCACACTCCAAGAACAAATCAACTCCCATCTCAAAAAGTGAAACCATCATGAACCGTCATGAACCCACAAGTCAAGCCATGATGACTAAAGAAAGTCAAGTGATCATGACACAACAAAATGCAAAAACAACCCTCCAAAATACTTATTTGCACAAATGCAAATAAGCCCTCCTCCACCAATCTTCGGCCAATGAAAGATACAAAGGAAAATGGCCGAAACGGAAAACAAACTGGCAACTTCAGAAAACTGATCCCGTAATAAATTACAGGAAAACCCCGCTAATGTGTATACACACCCGCATTTGTATTCCGACCGAAATACAAATGCAATGAGACAAAATCTACACTGTGCAATACTAGGATCCGGCTTAAACCAAAGCCCGCTAGTATTTTCGATTCGATCAAGATCCGTGCAATACCGCACGTATCTGATCGAACCCTGCTATATCTCCATACAACCTCTACAGCGTTTCGCCCGAAACTTGAGTAACTGTGTGTGTGGTGGACTCTAAAGACTCGTCAATACTATGGCTGTGGATTTAACCACTTAGCACGTCAGAGGTATTAGCCATACGTAACGGGCTACCAGCTATTGACCAAAAGGGACGTCGATGAGCGAACTCATCCTGACACCCTACTGAGCCTGTCAGTGACAATATCCGTACAGTCCGATCCGTTTGTCTATGAGCATCGCATGGCGGGCCTAGGGGGTTGGTAAAAGTCAGACCCCCAAAAGTTGTACAAGTCATGTCGGAGTGTAGCCCAGAACACCCTGAGATACTACTGGAATACCTACCAGTAAATCTCCTGCCTCGGCCGAGGGCTTTGTGTAATGGCTCTCCTAGACACAGCACAACCTCACCCCCAATACTGGGAGAGACGAACCCCTGAAGATCTGCTCACTGCCTCCATGTGGCTCGGGACTGTACCCAACTAAAACCTGTTTGCACGTCTCTTTTGAGCGTGGTAGGGTAGTAATCAAAGTACAGTGGGAACTCACATGAGACAAATGACGATTCTCAGGTCGATGAACTAACCTGTACACATGTCACCAGGGAACTGCTATCTGACGTCTGGTATAATCCCAACTAGCAGGTTCCCGGCGAGTCATGTCCGGTGTACTCATAACCCAATGAGCACCTGTATACATCTTAGGTGAACCAACTGACACCAGTGGCTTGTGAGACCGACCACCGCCCCTCGTCGGGGTCTCGACTGTATACACTAGTCTACTATGGAGAATCGATGCCCTGTTTCGAAACTCCCACGACTAGGGACCTTTTAAGGATGTTCTTATAGACTACCAGCTCCCACGTATATGATCGCCCTCTTACTGCTGGCAGTCAAGCAAGAATCCTAGGGGCTCTATCAACGTGTAATAGCGACCTGTCAGGTCACCTAAAGCGGTACACGATGATAAAGATAAACCAGATAGCATACTATCATCTCAAGTAAGACTGTCCTACCGGGATAGGTCCTCCCTCAATCATTGCAATCACGTGCCTGTGATCCAATAATTGACTTTGAGGGCACTATCTCCAACATCTGGCCTGCTGGGTGTATGCAATATGACCGATCCTGGGTCCAAATCTTCTCGTATAGCATCCCACAAAGGTTCCGTCGAAGTCTCCTTCTAATCTCGTTTCTTTCGAACTGCCCGGAAGTCATCGTTCTTACCAAATATATTCCTTGTTCCGGAACGGCTGTATACTCATCATGACTCCTCCTGGAAGGTATATCCATAGTCAACACCTCTGCTTGCATATCACATCTCTGATGCCGGCGGAGTGGAACGTCATCTCATCAAGATCTCGTACGAACCTCTTACTCCACTTTTCTTTAATGTCGACTGATTCGGACTCGTCTTCTCGTGCTGCATGGACTGCTCTCCAACGGCTATACTCGTATCTGGAGTCTCCCAAGCAATGTATCCCATCACATGATATCCGAATGAAGTCGAACCATCCGATCGATTGTCAAAACCTCATAATCCCCCAAGAGCTCAACATCTTGGGTACAGTTTAATAGTATCGAATATATGCCACAGCACCTGTGGACCAGCCGTAGAAGGGCAAACCCAAGCCTCACAATTGGCACCGCTGAACTGCCGCAAACCCTAAGGTTCAAAAGCGTTCCATGGTCATTACGTCGAGTTAGGGTTTCATTCTTCTAGAGGGTCCGTAGAATTACTTGCATTGTTTTCCGAATACTTTAAACTTAGAAAATGGTTTCCTGATATTCGATCATCTCTATCGACTCTCAACGTATCCGCGTGAAGTCATCTCTAGCTGGAATCAATCAATCTGATGACCTCGCATCGGGATAGGCAATGACTCACATGTCCTAGTCTTTCATCTCTGGTGACTAGTGATCTTCTATCATACCTCGAAATATAACTCGTGCGGCATTAGCTTCAAACATTTGGGGTGATATCTTTTCATTTACCAAAATCACTGGTTTATTCGTCCGCATGCTGAACAGTGCCTAAATCATCAAAATAATCCGTGCCTTGACTGTCATCACAATCTGGCTGGCCTCTTGCAGTGGCCCAACCCTCTGGTGCTGATCTGCACATCCGAGAAATCTCGTAAAAGCGATCCATCAAACGCTCGTGACGCGAAAACACAATAAAACGACACATCTATGCAATCGTATGCCCCTGAAATCATGCTCTGGTCGGTCCTCGTCCATGACGAGCTCATGCTGACCACAACCCTAGCCATAGCTCTCTCTCTCTCTCTGCCATGTAACCGTGATAACAAAACCATAACTGGTACTGATGAGGCTAGAGCATAGGAATGAATATAATGTTGTGCAAAGAAATGTACATCCTAAGGCTCCTTAAGCGGAGTATCGTATCGTAAATATGCCGCGGAACATACGTACAGTGCGTCACTCTACTCAAGTTACCTACTCCATCAGCCAAGGGTCATCCTACACTCCGAAGGTAAAACCTAACGCTCTGATACCAACTTTGTCACGACCCGAAAAGTACGGAACATGAACGACACTTAAATTATGAAACGACTCGAGGCGTACGCAATCTAAGTAAGCCAAAACCCAGAAAATCAAAACCGAAGAAAAGTAGAGTGAAGGAAAAACCAATGTAAAGCAAGTTGTTTTAATCAACATAGGCCGAATTATGCATTTTTTTAAAATCTCAAGTATTTTCTGAAAATTTCGGCAGAGTTTCCTTTGTAAATGCTGGCCCCAAACGGGATACAACATGAATAGTATACGAAATAAGTAAAAAGGCATCTCCAAGCGGGAGCTAGTTCTTCGTCAATCGACGGTCACAACCACGCAAGCAATATAATATACAACGCTGAAGGGCGAGGATCAAAACTCAAAAGAAAACTCAAATCAGCATGAAAACCATAATAATACAACGCGCGACTCTAAGGTCGAAAGAATAACATGCATGGTTTTCTATCTCTCTCAAATATACAATCTGGTTGATGGAGTTTTACTAGATGCAACTGAAATAACGATATACAATGGTGGTTCTGATGCAAAGAACCCACCTGTCAAAGCAATCACCCGGAAGGAACAGTGTGCCAGCAAAGCCGCAATGAACCTGTATGATAAAACCTGCAAGGAACTGTAGCACAACGGTGGTGAGTTGCCAACTTGTGAGTAGAAAACATTTACCAGCGGAAATCACATGTATAACGCAATCCTAGATCATATGATCAGATATATATATAACCTCAAAATGATAAGTCTGAAGCATAAAATGGTGGCAATGGTAATAAGTGTAATTCCAGTGCTCGTGTCAGTGCCTCAGGTAGCAATATATCATATGTATGAGGTATGAATGTAATGTAATGAAATGAGCGAGACAAATGTTTTCTATTTTTAATGAGATATCTTTATGTATATAAATCGAGTAACATTAATGAAATCAAATGAGAATCTGTGTCAAGCATCGACAAAAAACATAAATCCAAATATCTCAATATCTCAGGCTCCGGCTGTCCGGACTGACCTGTATCATCAAATCTCAATATCTCAAATCTCAAATCTCAAATATCAATATCTCAGGCATCCGTATCATCTGCGGGATCGGCCCTCGGGCTCCGGCAGAACGGATCAGCCCATAATATCAATCTCACGGCCATGAACGGTATCCTCCAGATATCCGCCGCGCTAGGTAAAATCACCGGTAGGTAGTCTGCCTCTATCAGGCTCATCGTCTACTCCTCAAACTTCTTGCCCCGGGGTACCATACCGGGTCCACCATGTACCCGCAGAAGGTTCATCCAACTCCTCGAATCGGGTCTCGAAAACCATCTCAGAACCGAGAAAACATCATGGTGGACACTCATACATCACGAGAAAACCGCAATTTGCATTTTTAAAATGATGATAC
The DNA here is from genome assembly GCA_030015575.1 of Agapanthus africanus. NCBI lineage: Eukaryota > Viridiplantae > Streptophyta > Magnoliopsida > Asparagales > Amaryllidaceae > Agapanthus > Agapanthus africanus. The sequence continues at coordinate 1,410,403 of JASDDO010000006.1, read as the reverse complement.
CAAGTTTTTATTAAATTCTTGTGGTTTTCCCCCGAATCCAGAAATCTCATGTAAATCTGAAATCATCAAAATCATGATACCAATAAACAGTGAATACCGGCATAAATCTCCATAATACTGTATAACCAATGACTATATGGATGCATCTGATATCATGCAATGAATGCAATAATTAAACTAGCATATGGAAACTATAACATATTACAACTATCAGCTAGCAAGCTATGTCACTGAAATAGTATTTTCTAAAGTGTACGTGGCATGGCAATTACCGATGAAGATGTGTGTGAGCCGGCAAGCGAGTGTACGTGGAGCATACGCGTCATCGGTAATGGTGCTGGTGTCCTAACAGCATGGTTTCATAATTACTACGTACACAATAACATGCAATGAGGCGACAACAACATAATAAGGAAAATGAATAGTAAATACAACAATAATATGCGGAACATGAATAATAACGTAACAACAAGGAATCTATTTTACTATACATGTCTTATACTGTTTTGCCGTTTGAAGTAGTACGAATCGTGATGTTTTGAAAATAAGGACTACGGTGTTTTTTAAAAAGTCACGTCTTTTAAAATATCCGTAGTATCCCTTGGTATGTCTTTAAAATTCTCACGATTCGTCAGTTTTGGAAATAGGTATGACTCGGGTCCAGTCTAGCATCTACTAGGTAAACTACAGGTCTAATTAACAACCAATCGAAAGGGGTATAGAAACCACCTAAATCTGAGTCGATATATATAAACATGCATAATAGTAGATGATCCTGCCTCAATAATATCATGTACGATACAACATATCATATAACATTCTCGAATAAAGAGTGCGGATCTATCGTCAATATATAGCTCGTATGGTAAGTCCGTTGTACGGCCTCCCAAATCTGGGTACGGGTCAAATGTCACATCTATCACATTAATCATCTGGTATCTTTTTTATCAAATATCATGATCGGGGTACTGATCTACGTCTAGTACAATACTGATACCATCTATGAAATGCATGCGTATATATGAAAACATCACGCCTAAAGAACCCGCTAAAAATCATGTCGTATCTCCAATGCGGACCATATCACATCACCGATCTCATGGCCTCAAGCTCAATCTCATCGACTCATCTCCAAATATCATATAATATCCTCAACATTCAGGCATTTGTATATGAATGTATATCTATGCATAGTCCCATACCTATGCGTATATACATATATACACATATTCCCATATACGCACAGGTAAAAGAATGAAGGTTGCAAGTGTGTGTGCGTGTATAGGTGCAACAACTACTCTAGGGTTTCGCAAGTAACGCTACTAGTCCATGAACATATAACCCTATCATTAACATCCATGTCACACAAAATAGATATCATAAATATATATATATATATATATAACATACTATACATTGAACTGCGGGGGTGCTATACGCCATCCACCCGACTTCTCCCCGTAGATATAAATCTACTCACCTGATCTTCGCTCGCCGGTGCCGACGTCGCCACGCGCTTGCTTGTCGACTCGAAGTCCACATGGGGATACCTATATGTCACAATGTATCGCATCGCATAAAAACCTAATTCGAAATCGAAACGGCATACAAAAACCAAATCGGCAAGCATATCACGTATAGGTCAAAACCTATCGCCTACACATGCAAGAATTGTCAAACCAACCCTCGATATCGATGTACAAATATCAACCCATCGAGAAAAACCCAAAAGCACCCATTTTCACATTCACAAACACTAATTATAATATGAAATAGGTTAGAATTCACAAAAACCCCAAACTCACTTTAAAAGCATATTTTCCGAAAACCTAGCAAGCAAAATTTACCGTTTTAGTACAACACTTGATGTTTTAACAATTCTAATGTCCATAATACTTATTAAACATCTTAAATAAGCCATACAAACCATTTCCATAATTTAATCTTGTTAAATTTCATTCACCCTAAAATTCTAGTTTATAATTTATCCAATTTTAACAATTTTATAGCAAAAATGCACAAACAACAATTTAGCTTGGATTTACATGATCTAAGTTGCTAAACAACAAATTAAAATGTTAATAATGTCATGAAAAACTTAATTAGATTTTAATCTCAATTATATATGTATTTCATAAAATCCTAGTTTGCATAAAAAGCTAAATTTGGACAAAATAAATATAACAATTTGCAAATTAGCTACTAGATTAGGTTTTGCATATCTTAAGATGCTAAAATACATCACACAACCATGAACAAATTATCACAACCCTAACTTTAATTTAACCCTTCTCTTGAATTTAAACTTGCAATTTAAAAACCTAAATTAAACACCTAATTAAGTTGATTCAAAGAATTTAACCTACAACTAAACACTAGGATTAGGATTTACCTCCATAACTTTAGAGATCTCCCATGCAAACTTGGCCTCCCAACTTGCTCTCTAGCTCCAAGATCCATGTTAGCTAAGGCAAAGAAATAATGGGTAGGAATTGGATTTTGATAGTGCTCGATATTTGCGATCCCCAAGATCATGACACGTGGCAGGTGACATGTCCCGGTACTTGGAAGAAAGGGTCCATAGGGGCCGACCAGGCCACCCTTTATCCGACCTGCAAACACAAGCTGGCCCTCCTCAGGGCCCCATGCAAATTGGCATCCTCGGCCCCATAGCTCGTGCCGGGCTGCCACAAGACCGTGACTCCTCGGCCTCCTCGCTCGCCCCCGAGCTCCCGGCCGAGGCCGTCTTTCTCGGCCATCCAACCAAGGCCACCGCTCACAGGTGTAACCGCCGCTCTGCGAATCTCGCCATGCGTGGATTCTGCGCCAACAACATCCCACGTTCCACGCTATCACGATCTCCGTTAATGGGTGATCCGCTTCCTACGCGGGCGTGACGTCGGGGGCGTAACCACCGGCGAGATTCTCGCGCCTGCTGCTGCATGCACCACCGCTATATAAACCCCCATCACAGATGGGTCAAGTAAGCCATTTTTTACTCTTTAAGTCGTTACTCTTCTCGGATCTCATCACTAACTTGAGCGTCGGAGGGTCCTTGGTGGTACCAAACCACCCCGGGACTTCTTTGCAGGTACTCGGCACCAACTCCCTCACTCCACCTCTTCCTCCAAAAACCCATTGAGACCCACACGCAACAGAGGGTAACCAACTAAGTCCACCGCGAGATCAACGGAAGACAACATCTGACGGAGGCCTAAAAAGGAGCTCCATCAGTTGGCGCCGTCTGTGGGAACGCAACTCCACGAAAACAAAAATTGGCCTTCCGATCTCCACCCACATGACAACCGATTTCCCTAAAGATCTAAACGCCCGATGTCGCCTCCCTCGCAACGGAGACGCGGGCGAACCCTCGCCTAAGGTCGTCGGCCTCCCTGCTGGCTGCCATCTCACAGGCTCCAGCGACCGCCCGAGCAAAAGGGCTAGGGGCCGAGAGCCCATCACCTTTGGCGACGAGGATCTCCACGGCATATCTGTGCCCCATAGCGACCCGCTGGTGATCATAGCACAAATCGACCGATACGAGGTCTACCGAATACTCATCGATTCGGGCAGCTCGGTGGACATCCTCTTCCACGACTGCTTTTGCATATGGGGCTTGCCCCAGTAGACTTGAGACCGACCTCCCACGTCCTCTCGAGGTTCACCAACCACTCTATCCCGGCACAAGGGGTGGTCACCCTGCAGCTCACCATCGGGGAGCCCGGCCGCTCGCGTACACTGCCTGTGGACTTCATCGTGGCGAGGGTCCCATCGGCCTACAACGTCCTTTTCGGCCGGCCGATGCTGAACTCCTTCCAGGCCCAGATCTCGACATACCACCTGTGGATAAAATTCCCCCTTAATCAGGGTGGGGTAGGTCGGGCATACGGGAGCCAGCGGGTCGCGGAGATAGGCCTAACAGAGGCATCTTCCCCCGAGCAGCACGTTGATAGCGCCGATGCATGCGGCGACATTAAGGGGTCCCTGGACATCCGGGACGAGCGGAAGGAGGTCCGTGGAGCACCGGTCGAACCTCTGACCGGGGTGCCCTTAGCGGAAGGAGACCAAGGAAAGACCGTCCAGGTCGGGTCACTCTTGACAAGAATTCAGCAGGATGACCTGATCGAGTTCCTCAGAAGAAACTCCGATGTCTTCGCCTGGGCACCGGCTGACATGCCTAGGATCGACCCCAAAATCATCTCCCACAAGCTCGGAGTTGATCCTACGGCCCGGCCCGTCAGGCAGAAGAAAAGAAGCTTCATCCCGGTCAAACAGAAGGCTATCGAAAAGGAAGTTGACCGGCTCCTCACTGCCAACTTCATCAGGAATGTGCCCTACTCGGAGTGGCTGGCAAATGTGGTTCTAGTCAAGAAGTCGAGTAGGAAGTGGCGTATGTGCGTCGAATTCACCGACCTCTACAAGGCCTGCCCCAAGGATAACTTCCCGATCCCCCGCATAGACCAGCTCATCGACAACTCGGCAGAGCATGAGCTTCTGAGCTTCATGGACGCCTTCTCCGGCTATAACCAAATCCGCATGAATCCTAACGACGAAGATATGACCGCATTCACAACGGACCCGGGAGTGTACTACTATAGGGTGATGCCCTTCGGCCTTAAGAATTCTGGGGCCACATACCAAAGGCTGGTCAATCGCATGTTCAAGCCACAGATCGGCAGGAACACGGAAGTCTACGTTGACGGCATGCTCGTCAAGTCCGTCTCGTCGGCCGACCATGCCAAGGACCTGGGCGAGGCATTTGGAGTGCTCCTGTCATGCCCCGCTTCCCAAAATATGGAATACGAGGGGTTGACAAGGCCATCTATACTCCTACGGTCAAGGAAATGTCATGCCGTAGTCACACTTCGGCTTCTAGTTTTTCATGGTAAACAGTAAATGATGCGCAGGTAATGAGAAATGCAGTAACTGAATGAAACAATGTAAAGAACTGACTTGAGGGGAAACAAACGAATATAACTCTAGATCGCAAGTCGAGGTGTCTGTGATATACGTCTAGTCCTGGTCCAGGCTAAATCTTCTCCTCACACTGAGCATGCATACTCAGGTCGTCAGAGCGACACAATAGCAATATGATATATAAATTCATGTGACAATTCTAACAGTGATATTAGATATGTATAACAGTAAATCAATGATGGTATAGGTATGAACATGCAGTAATCAATGCAGCGGAACAGTAAAAGCAGTAGAATGATATGCCACGTATGTTAACACAGTAAGTATATATATAGATGCTATCATCCCTATCAGTCTCTAAGTCTCACTGTACAGGTCACTAAACCTATCGTCAGTCCAAGTGTGAGAGTCAACCACTCGCGAGTGTCCTCCACCCAAGGGTAGAACCCAAGGGCAAGGGACCACGGGCCCAACATGTATATCACGGTAATAATCATGTACCCTGTAAATCTCCATATATCTCCCTAAATATATAAGCCAGCATGGGACTCCCGAGATTCTATTGAACTCATACTTAAACTATCCCATACCCCGTGGTCTACATCAAACGCTAACCATAACCCTAAATACCAATCGGTCTGTGACAAGTCTGCGCGAGAACTGGAGGCAGGACCTCCATCAAGCACGTCCCGACTAATACCTAAGATAAATGGCAGTGTCTGGTGCCTTATCTGTGACACCCGTGCAAGAGCTTCCATAAGTGTCCCATACCACTTATAGTCACACGTACACGCGTCCCACAGACGTCGATAATGCAATAGAATCATAAGGTTCACTGATTGTGTACAAGTACGTATCACTTTCACTTATTCACTGATACACGAACACTAACGTACTTGCCACAATCGTCACTAATACCTAACACTGGGTAATGCACGTTATCACTAGGTTATCAATGCAGTGACATGTGTATGATGCGTAAACAGTATGTAAAGCATGATTAAGGTGTCATAAACAGTATTCTATCACTTGCACGATTTATCATAAATCATACGGTTACAGTTTAGTAAAATGATGAACGGGGATTAAATAGTATGTTCAGTTATCTATCCATCGAATTTAGTTTCATGCCAATCGGGTTCCAGGATCATTAATTATAGCCATTTCATTTTAATCGTTCACGGCTGGAAATCCGGTTTCAGAATCGGAATTCCATTTCGCAACGCATTTTAATCCCAGTTGGGATCGGATTTTAGCGATTCTATAGTGAATGAAATCTAGGATTTTTAGTAAGGTTTTCAACTCAACAGACGGTTTCTCAATCGCGTCTGTACGTTAGGAGTTATACACTATTCAATACCAATATGTCAGTTCTGATTCTGCTGAGACTGTTATACGTCCCCATCTTTTAAATTACAGATTAATTAACAAACGATAACGAAATAGGATGAAACCACTTGCGTTGTCTAGATAACAGATTCACCTATAATAAACAGCAGAGTTCCATAGCCTACGAGTTAAGGAAACAGGGTGGTGTTCATTACGGGACAGTAAACAACAACTGGAGTCGCTCTGGACTGCAGTCCAGAGTCACACTCCGATCCAAATCTTGTCACCATTTAAGTTCAGAAACTAATAGAAACTTGTATAGGATTATAGTTCGTCAAGTCAGATTCGATTTAAGCCCTCGAGCGCATCGTTTCAGTGTGTATATAATTTATGGTGATTTTAACGGTTTTCAGGTACAAGGAAATTCCAGTTTTACGAGTAAACTTGAGGGTAGTTGTTTTAGTCGTTAACGGTCATATTTTCCAGCGAAATTTGCACAAGGTATTCATCACAACCAGGGCCAATACAGACAATCTAATTCCGTCAAAATAGACAAGTATTTTCACTGGGAACACATATCGAACAGGTATGGCACATAATTGATCTAAAATTGTAACTTTATGATCTATGTAATTTAAGATTGTAACTTGAGTATATAGCATGTAAGCAAGTAAAATACTTGCCTGGGAACGTCTCGGGGTTGTACGGCAGCAGCGGCGACGGCCGAGACAGCAGTGATCGACGACGTATGAAAAGTGCTCGATGAAATGCCAAAGCTTGAATGTTTTGTGGTGATCCCGACTCGGCTTGTGGGGGCGATGGTGGTTGCAATGAGGTGGAGGTTGCTGGCGGGGTTCAGGTGAGGTGCTTGGGATGTAGGTTCGAGAGAGGGAGCGGAAGAGAGAGGAGGGAGAGAGGATGAGAGTGAGGGAGAAGACAGAGAGATTGAGGGAGAGAGTGAAAGGATTAGAGAGAGAGATTTGAGTGAGTGAGAGAGAGAAAACAGAGAGGGACAGAGAATGAGGGATCAGAGAGAGAGATCACACAGAGAGAGAGAGAGAGAGAGAGCACAGAGGGAGAGATCAAGAGAGAGAGTTAGAGAGAGAACAGAGAGAGATTGAGAGAGAGAGAGTGTGAGGAAGAGAGAAACAGTGAGAAAGAGAAGGAGGGGCAGAGAAGTGATGGCGACGACGACGACGACGATGATGATGATAAGCTGTGGTCGATGATGGTGGTAGTCGGGAAGGAGAGGGGTGACCGGAGGTGGTTCGACGTTGGGTCGTCGGGAAAAGCTCGAAGTTTGGAGGAGGCGGGTCGGGGTTCTGGTGACGCAGGACATCGAGGGTGCAGGCAAGATTGGTGGGGATGACGACAATGATGGCTGCGTCGAGAGCAAGGAGGTGGTGCGGCGGAGGTTCTGGGTCGCGGGGAAATCTTGATGGCGGCTGAATGTGCAGGGGCTCGGTGAGGAGGTGAGGTGGAGAGACCGAAGAGGAGGTGAGGTGGCGACTGTGATGCCGGCGATGATAGCGACGGCGACGTGGCGATCGTAGGCACGGGTATGGGTTCGAGATGAAGAGAGGGGAAGAGAAGAATGGGAGAAAGAGAGAGAACATGAGGGGAGAGAGATAGGGAAGATGAGGGAATCGTGAGGGGGCGCGTCGTGGGGTAACGGCGCTGCGATGTGGGCGTGAGCGAGGGCGGAGGAGGCGGATCGCAGGAAGCAGGGAGCGGGAAAAGTGGGGGTAGCCGTTGGGAAGATGAAGTGCCGGGTCGGGTTGGTGAAATGGGTCGGTGCGAGCTCGGGTGCGAGATGGGCCAGGGGTTGGGCCGAAAAGAAAATAAAGGAAATTTGAGGAGAGAAGAGAGAAGGGCCGGGCTCGGGGTTTTATAACAAAAATAAAAGAGAAAAATATGGGCCTGGCTGGAATAGATAAGAGAAAGAAAACAGAGGTTGGGCTGGGGTATTTTGCTGTGGGATTTTATAAAAAGGAAAGAAAAATATAGTGGTTGAGTTAGGCTGGGTTATAAATAAATTCCTATTAATTTGTTGTGGGCTGAGGAAAGAATGTGGGCCGAGGATTTAATAAAAAAAATGAATTTCCATTTTAAATTAACTTGGGCTGAGGAGCTGCGCCGGCTTGTGAAATGGAAAATCAAAGAATAAATGAGAAAACGGCTTAGGCCGGAGGGACTGAAGGGTAAGGTCTGGGTTTAATGGGATTTTGAAAATAAATAAATAATTATAAATAAATTTTATATGTTAAATAGATATACGGATATAGGTGTATATAAAAGAACCGGGTATTACATCATACCACCCTTACAAAAATTTCGTCCCCGAAATTTAAAATAAACGATAAGTTATACCAACATAGGCGAAAGCTGTTATATTGAAAATTAACACATAAAGATTTACTAGAAATACGTGGACAAAGAAATTTGAAGGTATAAATATGTAAGAACAACATACAAAAGATATGTCTAAATAGGTATAAGGAAGGAATAACTATAGGAGCAACTACATGTATACGAGAATATAGATAACAATAACGAACAATGATAATCAAGGCGTGTTCGATAAAATCGAAACCCAAATATGTGCACATATAAGTATATCAAAAGTAGCACAGCAGAAATAATAAGTATAAAGCACAACCATAGGCACAATACCCGGAAATAAAGTAACGACAATAAAGTAGTGAAAGATTTGTCGGTAGGTTAAAACATTTTTAGGACGATTTATCGATCAAATAATTTAGAAACTCACATAGTGAAAATAAGGAGTATGGAACACAAATATGCGCGGTGTAAGGTTGCGCTACTGAAAAATAATGGGAAAGCTAGTAGTGGAGTACTTGAAATGCGTAAAACGGAAATAGTCGATAAAACACACTTTTCGATAAATATAAAATAATGAAAAACCAAATTTTCGAATAATAATGTCCCTATATATATTTAGGGTAATAGGAAAAACACAAAGAGGTATAGGGCTAGCTAGGGTAAGGATTTCAATGGAGTGTGGCTCATACCAAAGGTCGGAGTGTGACGGCTTTAGACTGAAGGTCAAAGAGATTGGTGTCTGGCCAGCACAGGAAATAAGGGTGAGCAGCAAAGGACTACAAGGGGAAAGATGTATGGGGAGGATACTGGTCGGTACATCATGTGAATCAAAAATTTGAAAGATTAGCGAACTCGGAAATTTCACAAACAAAAAAAAAATTCTCCTCCCAGAAGAATCTCAAACGAGGCACAGACGAAGGATGAAAGGTGGACCTCTAAAAGATCGGGTGTGGTACTTGTTAATCTCAGTGGGGGTTAAAACAATGTGAGGAGTAGGGTGGATAGATCTCAGTAGGAAAATAGATGTTTATGAGAAACAATCAAGCATCAAGTGAACTAAGAAGATTGAAAGATTAACGAACTCAACAATTTATTTCATTCCAGGAAATTCTAAACAAGACATTCTTAAAATGAAAGGTGGCCCTAAACTATACACAGATTTATTTGGCCAGATAAGACAACATCTAACAGAAATCCCGTCAGTCGCAGTTGTGGAGATTCAGTAGGTTGCGGTAAGCTCGCGCACTCAGGTAAGGACGTCCGTTTCCATATCGCCTTGTAGAGATCGCCATCGGGAGTTCTTCCACAGCATGGTCTTGACCTTCTGGTCCTTCTTCCTCGGATGGAGCTTCTTCATCGATGTCCGATTCCATGTGATTCTCTTCTTCTAGATTCTCTTCCATGGGGTTTTCCTCCACTGGATTTTCTTCTATCGGTTCTTCCTCGGGGTCCTCCTCTATCGGGTTCTCTTCAGGGTCTCCTTCCTCTTCGTCGGAATCGCCTAAGATGTCAAACTCTGGGACGGCTGCTCCTTCGTCCTCTGAATCACTGTTTCTGTAATTGACCCGAGGACCGTTGATCTCATCGTCAGAACTCATCAGCGTGTGGTCTAAGGAAACGCATGACTGTGCATCCTCATCTAGATGCGGCGCTGCTCCAGGGTGGGCCATGGCCTGAAAAGAAAAAGTCATGATTAGACAGTGGAATACATCAAGAAAATAGCTCAGGGTACGAAGTATAGGAAAATATGCGGTGGCAGGAACTGAAAAATCAGGATAAAAGTGCTGTGATAATGAATAATATGAATAAGGGAAAGGACAAGAGAATGATACATATATTACGATTCAAGTTTTGTTGCATTCAACTAAAAAGTTCGACGGATACAAGGTTTCAAACGGAAAGAAATATTTATAAGAGGATGACAACATTATTACTGAAATTAGAAAACATGAAAATTCTTCTTTGATTGCTAGACCGCTGCATTCTCGTCACGCGAGTTGAATCTCGTGTTGGGTCCGTCTTATTCTCGAAGTTCGAACTACGCAATAATCATCACTTGGCAGAAGTGGAGAGTGTGGATGAGTCTCCTCCCTGTAGCTCTTTCCTTTTTGGGCAACCGTTGATGAGATGTTCGCTGGATCCGCAAATCAGGCATTCCCCTTGGGCGCGGTGACAATCCCTCTGAAGATGTTCTGGCCTCTTACAGTACCCACAACACTGGGTCTTATGTTGCTTCTGTCGCGGGGAAACAAATTGACGCTTCATTTTCTTCTCTTTTCCTCGTCTAACATGAATCCCTTTATGATTGGAGACTCCCGCTGGTGCCTGATTCACCTGCCTCCTCAGTCCTTCATCTAATAAGTCGTTTGTTCGCTCCTGGGCTTCCTTCAGAGCTTGCAGTGCAGTCAGAATCTCAACGGTCTGATTCTGGGAAGTGGAGATAGAGGAAGAGTCATTGGAAGACATGATCCTGAAACAATGATTTTGAGGACGATATAAGGCACAAGCTATAAGAATCAAAATATAATATGGATTGGGAAGGAATTAAGAATATCGGGTGTGATGGAATTCATTAAAGTGGAAATCAACTGTAGAGCTCTAAGTCACTTAAACAGAGTGCGGTAGTGTAACCATGATGTAGTTCGCAATTACAACCACGTAACCTTGCCAAGTTACCCGAAACCCTAGCGTATGGATAGCAGAATACTCGATGTGAATATGGATCAAGAATGACAAGTTTACAACCTAAACCAAGTAATGTCTTAGATTGCCAAGCTATACACGGAAAACTGCAATCCCAATCGAAGCAAAACCTGGCTCTGATACCAAATAAACCATGTCACGCCCCGCTTCCCAAAATACGGAATACGAGGGGTTGACAAGGCTAGCCATGCTCCTACGGTCAAGGAAATGTCCTGCCGTAGTCACACTTCGGCTTCTAGTTTTTCATGGTAAACAGTAAATGATGCGCAGGTAATGAGAAATGCAGTAACTAAATGAAACAATGTAAAGAACTGACCTGAAGGGAAACAAACGAATATAACTCTGGATCGCAAGTCGAGGTGTCTGTGATATACGTCTAGTCCTGGTCCAGGCTAAATCTTCTCCTCACACTGAGCATGCATACTCAGGTCGTCAGATTGACACAATAGCAATATGATATATAAATTCATGTGACAATTCTAACAGTGATATTAGATATGTATAACAGTAAATCAATGACGGTATAGGTATGAACATGCAGTAATCAATGCAGCGGAACAGTAAAAGCAGTAGAATGATATGCCACGTATGTCAACACAGTAAGTATATATATAGATGCTATCATCCCTATCAGTCTCTAAGTCTCACTGTACAGGTCACTAAACCTATCGTCAGTCCAAGTGTGAGAGTCAACCACTCGCGAGTGTCCTCCACCCAAGGGTAGAACCCAAGGGCAAGGGACCACGGGCCCAACATGTATATCACGGTAATAATCATGTACCCTGTAAATCTCCATATATCTCCCTAAATATATAAGCCGGCATGGGACTCCCGAGATTCTATTGAACTCATACTCAAACTATCCCACACCCCGTGGTCTACATCAAACGCTAACCATAACCCTAAATACCAATCGGTCTGTGATAAGTCTGCGCGAGAACTGGAGGCAGGACCTCCATCAAGCACGTCCCGACTAATACCTAAGATAAATGGCAGTGTCTGGTGCCTTATCTGTGACACCCATGCAAGAGCTTCCATAAGTGTCCCATACCACTTATAGTCACACGTACACGCGTCCCACAGACGTCGACAATGCAATAGAATCATAAGGTTCACTGATTGTGTACAAGTACGTATCACTTTCACTTATTCACTGATACACGAACACTAATGTACTTGCCACAATCGTCACTAATACCTAACACTGGGTAATGCACGTTATCACTAGGTTATCAATGCAGTGACATGTGTATGATGCGTAAACAGTATGTAAAGCATGATTAAGGTGTCATAAAACAGTATTCTATCACTTGCACGATTTATCATAAATCATACGGTTACAGTTTAGTAAAATGATGAACGGGGATTAAATAGTATGTTCAGTTATCTATCCATCGAATTTAGTTTCATGCCAATCGGGTTCCAGGATCATTAATTATAGCCATTTCATTTTAATCGTTCACGGCTGGAAATCCGGTTTCAGAATCGGAATTCCATTTCGCAACGCATTTTAATCCCAGTTGGGATCAGATTTTAGCGATTCTATAGTGAATGAAATCTAGAGTTTTCAGTAAAGTTTTCAACTCAACAGACGGTTTCTCAATCGCGTCTGTACGTTAGGAGTTATACACTATTCAATACCAATATGTCAGTTCTGATTCTGCTGAGACTGTTATACGTCCCCATCTTTTAAATTACAGATTAATTAACAAACGATAACGAAATAGGATGAAACCACTTGCGTTGTCTAGATAACAGATTCACCTATAATAAACAGCAGAGTTCCACAGCCTACGAGTTAAGAAAACAGGGTGGTGTTCATTACGGGACAGTAAACAACAACTGGAGTCGCTCTGGACTGCAATCCAGAGTCACACTCCGATCCAAATCTTGTCACCATTTAAGTTCAGAAACTAATAGAAACTTGTATAGGATTATAGTTCGTCGAGTCTTCTTCGATTTAAGCCCTCGAGCGCATCGTTCCAGTGTGTATATAGTTTATGGTGATTTTAACGGTTTTCAGGTACAAGGAAATTCCAGTTTTACGAGTAAACTTGAGGGTAGTTATTTTAGTCGTTAACGGTCATATTTTCCAGCGAAATTTGCACAAGGTATTCATCACAACTAGGGCCAATACAGACAATCTAATTCCGTCAAAATAGACAAGTATTTTCACTGGGAACACACATCGAACAGGTATGGCACATAATTGATCTAAAATTTTAACTTTATGATCTATGTAATTTAAGATTGTAACTTGAGTATATAGCATGTAAGCAAGTAAAATACTTGCCTGGGAACGTCTCGGGGTTGTACGGCAGCAGCGGCGACGGCCGAGACAGCAGTGATCGACGACGTATGAAAAGTGCTCGATGAAATGCCAAAGCTTGAATGTTTTGTGGTGATCCCGACTCGGCTTGTGGGGGCGATGGTGGTTGCAATGAGGTGGAGGTTGCTGGCGAGGTTCAGGTGAGGTGCTCGGGATGTGGATTCGAGAGAGGGAGCGGAAGAGAGAGGAGGGAGAGAGGATGGGAGTGAGGGAGAAGACAGAGAGATTGAGGGAGAGAGTGAAAGGATTAGAGAGAGAGATTTGAGAGAGTGAGAGAGAGACCGAAGAGGAGGTGAGATGGCGACTGTGATGCCAGCGATGATAGCGACGGCGACGTGGCGATCGTGGGCAGGGGTATGGGTTCGAGATGAAGAGAAGGGAAGAGAAGAATGGGAGAAAGAGAGAGAACATGAGGGGAGAGAGATAGGGAAGATGAGGGAATCGTGAGGGGGCGCGTCGTGGGGTAACGTCGCTGCGATGTGGGCGCGAGCGAGGGCGGAGGAAGCGGATCGCGGGAAGCAGGAAGCGGGAAAAGTGGGGGTAGCCGTTGGGAAGATGAAGTGTTGGGTCGAGTTGGTGAAACGGGTCGGGAGCGAGCTCGGGTGCGAGATGGGCCAGGGGTTGGGCCGAAAAGAAAATAAAGGAAATTTGAGGAGAGAAGAGAGAAGGGCCGGGCTTGGGGTTTTATAACAAAAATAAAAGAGAAAAATATGGGCCGGGCTGGAATAGATAAGAGAAAGAAAACAGAGGTTGGGCTGGGGTATTTTGTTGTGGGATTTTATAAAAAGGAAAGAAAAATATAGTGGTTGAGTTGGGCTGGGTTATTAATAAATTCCTATTAATTTGTTGAGGGCTGAGGAAAGAATGTGGGCCGAGGATTTAGTAAAAAAAATGAATTTCCATTTTAAATTAACTTGGGCTGAGGAGCTGGGCCAGCTTGTGAAATGCAAAATCAAAGAATAAATAAGAAAACGGCTTAGGCCGGAGGGACTGAAGGGTAAGGTCTGGGTTTAATGGGATTTTGAAAATAAATAAATAATTATAAATAAATTTTATATGTTAAAGAGATATACGGATATAGGTGTATATAAAAGAACCGGGTATTACAGCTCCGCAATTTCAACATGAAGCCGAACCCCGCCAAGTGCGCATTCGGAGTCACCGGAGGGAAATTCCTCAGGTTCATGGTCGCTCACCGCGGAATCGAAGCTAACCCAGAGAATATCGACGCCATCCTGAGCATGGCCGCACCCAAGACCAACGTCGAGATCATATGGCTCACAGGGCGGGTCGCCGCTCTGAGCCATTTCATGTCCAGCTCGGGGGAGAAGTGCCTTCTGTTCTTCAAAGCGCTGAGAAAAATTCCGAGGTTCGAGTGGTCGGAGGATTGCCAAGCCGCCTTCGACCAATTGAAGATGCACCTCGCAACACCGCCCCTGCTCACCCGGCTAATGGAAGGGGACGAGCTGTCGCTGTATCTGGCTGTATCTGACCAAGCAGCAGGCTCGGTGCTCGTCCGAGAGGCCAAGGGAGCACAGAAGCTGGTGTACTATGTGAGTCATGTGTTCAAGGACGCGGAGACGTGGTACCCCGCCATAGAGAAGATTGTCCTGGCCCTCGTGGTAACCTCACGGAAACTGCGGCAATACTTCCAAGCACACACCATCATCGTCCTCACTGAGCACCTGTTGGGGGCTATCCTAGCATCACCGGAATCCTCAGGCCGTTTAAGGAAATGGAGGTAGGAGCTGTCTCAATTCGACATAAGGTATCGCCCGAGGCAAGCCATCAAGGCGCAGGCTCTTGCCGATTTCATCGTTGAATGCACCATCCCTAGCAGGAAACCGGATTCCACGCCGCCCCTCACAGCCCGGCATCCCGTCCAGGAAGGCCCTAGCTCAGCTCCGGAGTGGATCATCTACGTCGATGGGTCTTCCACCGAGGAAGGCTGCGGTGCCGGCCTCATCATCCGGGGCCAAACGAAGCTGAGATGGAGTATTCCTTGAGGCTCGGTTTCATAGCGTCGAACAACGCGGTAGAATATGAGGCCCTCCTGGCCGGACTGCGCATAGCCATCGGGCTGGGGCTGAAGATTATTCGAATCCGCAGCGACTCGGCCCTAGTTGTCGGCCAAGTGACTGACCGCTTCGAGGCTCGAGAGCCTCTAATGATGAAGTACCTGGACAAAGTGAGGAAGCTCCGAAAAAACTTAGACGAAGTCTAGGTGGAACAAATACCCAGGCAACTGAATACTCAAGAAGACGCCATGAGCAAGCTGGCTTCGTCATACTCGGCCAACAATAGGCGGTCAATACTCTTCGAAACCTTGACCCGACCCAGCGTGGGAGACGAGGCAGCGACACTCCATGTGTACACAACGCAGGAGAGCGACCAGGATTGGAGGAAGCCCCTCATGGAATTCCTGAAGGATGGCACGCTCCCGGAGGACAGGGCGGCCGCCCGCCGCCTCCCGGCCAAAGCCGCCCACTTCGTCTGGAGCAACGAGAACCTCTACAAGAAGGCCTTCACCCAGCCCCTGCTCCGGTGCATTGACTCCCACGAAGCCGACTACATCCTTCGGGGAAATCCATGAAGGGGTAGGCGGCGCACACCAGGGGGCTCGAACTTTGATCCAAAACGCGTTACTCCAAGGGTACTACTGGCCCACCATGCACGAGGACGCCCTGAAGCTGGTCAGGAGGTGCAAGAGCTGCCAACTCCACGGCAGTATTCCCCGCCTCCCAGCTACCGAGCTAACTGCCCTGACGTCCCCGTGGCCATTCGCCCAGTGGGGATTGGATATGATCGGCCAGTTCCCTACCGGAACTGGCGGGCATAAATACGTCCTCGTCGCGGTGAACAACTTCACCAAGTGGATCGAGGCCGTCCCCATCAGGAAACCGGACGCCGACACAACCATCAAGTTCTTGCAAAACAACCTGATACTCCGGTTTGGAATCCCGAGGTGCATCATTACCAACCACGGGACGAACTTCGAGAACGAGAAAGTAAGGGACTTCTGCAAAGAATACCATATCCTCATGAAGTTTGCCGCGGTCGTGCATCCCCAGTGTAACGGGCAGGACGAGGTCGCTAACCGAGACATCTTCCGGGGTCTCCGAACCCGCCTGGAAGGGAGATAAGGCAGTTGGGTCGAAGAGCTACCCCGGGTCTTATGGGCCCTGCGCAAGTCAAAAAAGACTCCCACCGGGGAGACCCCTTTCAGCCTCTGCTACGGGACCGAAGCGATGGTCCCAGCGGAGATCGGGCTACCCAGTCACCGAGTCGAGAAATTTGACCACGACGCAAACACCATGGCACTACGAACCAACCTCGACATACTGTTGGAGAAAAGGGATCGGGCCCAGATCAGAGTCGCCGCCTATCAACAGCAGACGGCCCGATACTACAACGCTCGGGTGAAACACCGCTCCTTCAAGACCGGGGACCTAGTCCTGCGGCGGAACGAATTCATCGACCAAGGAAGGCTTCACAAGTTCTCCTCAAAGTGGGAAGGTCCTTTCCTCATCTCTGAAGTGCTCCCCGACGGGGCCTACCGCCTACAGGACGCGGACGGACGGAAGCTCCCACGGCCTTACAACGCCGAAAAGCTCAAGCTATACCAATGAGGTCAAACTAGCGAAGTGTTGCACCCCAGCTACCCCTCGAGATTTCCCTTTAACAAAGATGGTGTAAAGCATTGTCTAAAATTCCTACCCATACGAATAAAGAAACGTCGAATCTTTTTCCCTCGGTAGAGTTCCTCCTTTACAACGAGCCCTCGCCACGGGGCGACCGTGCACCCCACTACCCGGATATATAAAAAAAAGAGGACAGAAAAAGCCCTCCCAGAGGCGGTCGAGCCCGAGGATCCCTCGCTCCGCTATCCCCTGCGGGCAGCTTCCCTGCTGCAACACTGGGGATCAAAAAGCCCTCCCAGAGGCAGTCGAGCCTGAGGTTCCCTCGCTCAGCTATCCCCTGCGGGCAGCTTCCCTGCCGCAACGCCAGGGATCAAAAAGCCATCTCAGAGGCAGTCGAGCCCGAGGTTCCTTCGCTCGGCTATCCTTCAGGACAAAAGCCCTCGCCAAGAGGCACCGGGCAGTAACCCTGCCCGGCCAAGGGTCCTTGGTAGGCTTCTACAGCCCCTCCCGTGCTAAGGACCAAAGTCCTCCCAGAGGCGGTCGAGTCCTTGCTCGGCTATCCCCGACTGGTAGCTTCCTACCACAACCGATAGGGATCAAAGTCCTCACCAAGAGGCAATGGGAAGTAACCCTGCTCGGTCCCCGTCCTGAAGGATCAAAGCCCTCACAAGAGGCAATCGAGCAGCTACCCAGCTCGGTCTACTCCGGCCGGTAGCTCCCTACCCTCGACGCCAGGGATGAAAGGCCCTCACAAGAGGCACCAGAGCGGCAACCCCGCTCATTCATCCCAGACTGGTAGTTGCCTACCCACGACGCCAAAGGTCAAAGCCCTCGCCAAGAGGCAACCGTGCAGCTTCACTGCCCGGTCATCCCTAATGGCCTTCTGCAGCCCTTCCCGCGCTAAGGACCAAAGTCCTCCCAGAGGCGGTTGAGCCCTTGCTCAGCTATCCCCAGCTGGTAGCTTCCTACCACAACCAATGGGGATCAAAGCCCTCGCAAGAGGCAACCAAACAGCCACCCTGCTCGGTCAAGCCCGGCTGGTAACTCCCCACCCCAACGCCAAGCGATCGCTAAGGCCGTGAAAGAAGCACCTGCACAACTACCCTGCCCAACCCCCCTCGGCTGGGAATCGACATCAGGTTCATCCAAGTCCGAACGATCTCCCATCGACCTCGGGGTCCATGGGGATACCTCCGCGGCAGCGCTTGACATACTTGCCGGCTAGTGATTAAAGTCAACTCGACAGGAGATTGCTAGACGAATGGCCAACCCGACACGAAAACAAGACAGTACAAGCAAAGATATCCTGCGAACATCCTTCACACACAGAAGATGAAATGCAAACCAGCGAAACAAAAATTGTATAACCAAAGAAAAGTTTTTACAAAAGGTACTCTGGGCCTCCCCTGCCCTACAAACTGCCTGGAGGCTTACTCTGGTCCCATCATCGCTGGCATCTCGGCCCACCGGAGGCTCTACCATCGGGGATCTTGCCGCCCGGGACGCGCCCTGCTCCCCTCGCCATCTCCCACCGGAGGCCTCGCCACTGGAAGCGGAGCCCGAGCGCGGAGCTCACCATCATTGAACTTAGGAAGCCGTTCCTTCACGACGTCCAGGGCATTGTTCCATGCGACTGTAGAATACTCCCCGAGATCGGCGTAAAACTTCTCCGATGTCTTATAATTGGCCACAGCTTTCTTGGCCCGAACCTCGGCAACCCGGGCCACCATAAGGGCCGCCTCAGCATCTCTTCTGCTGGCATCCCTCTCTTTTTCCAGGACCGCAAAGCGTTCGTCCATGTCCGCCAGCTTCCTATCGGCAACCCGGAAAGACGTGTACAGACGACAAAGGGCACCCCGAGTCGCCGAGTTGGCAAGTTTCGCTGCCTCCGCCCGGCCCGCCACAACGTCAGCCCTTGCCCTTTCCTGGTGCAGGTCGCGTTGCAAAATCTCGACCTCCGAAAGGAACACCTCCACTGGCCTCGGAGCGTGGAACGCCTCCTCGGCCTCCATGCGAGTGGCAAGGGCGCAGTGTTGAAGAACCTGACGGAAAGCCGATGAGAAACCAGGAGGCCCCCGAACCAAGGGAAGGTATGCCAAGACAAATACGCGTGAAGGGATTCGTACCTGGACCACCCCCTGGGCTATGGCCTCCAATTAATCCCTCAAGGAGCCGCACGGAAGCTTTCCCCCAGCCGACTCCTCCATCCCGGCGAGCAGGCCAGCGGCGACAGAAAGTCCAGACGGAACCGTGAAGACGGCGCCACCCTCCCGCACGGGAATTCCTTCAGAGGCCTTCGATGACGGCTCTTCCTCTTGAGAAGGGGCCTGCCCTCGCCCTTCCCTCTGTCCCCCGTCTGGGATGCGGGTAACTGTGTACGACTCTGGCTACTGTCGAAGAAACCGCCAGATACCGTCGACGAAGTGGACGGCCCTGCCGCCGGCAGAGAATTTGGCGGAGGGCACGTGCTGGCCGGGGGCACGGCCACGCCACTAGCTTCTTCCTGGCGTGGGTCGCCCGAAGAGTGGGAGCGAACCATGTATCCCAAAGGAAGAAGAATGCCGAACGGCGGCGACTCAAGGAAGAAGGGAAATGAAAGATTGGGGGCCCTAAGGCGGACCCCGCCCCTATTTTATCACTGCGTACGGTCGCATCCAACGGCGCTCGTCATCTCCCGCCGAAATAACTCCTCACGCCCAGCAGCTCCGATCGCTCCACGTGTCGGTCCTGCACTGAACCGCGTCCCATTGGGTGCCACAGGCCCGCATACGTCGTGCCGGCTAATTGTCATTTAACACGTGGACCATTGCTTCAGTTAAAGAGTGCACGAACCGGCACACCCTCTTTAAGATGCGGAGATCTCACCTCGATTCGCAAGCGGGAGAGACAACCGACGACCCGAGGACTCGTCCCGACGAAACCCTAGAAGGGATCTCACCTCGGGAGGCCCGACAGTCCACTCCTGACCCGACCACTGGCTGGTCGGGACAAGAGTGGGGGGCTAATGATAGTGCTCGATATTACCGATCTCCAAGATCATGACACGTGGAAGGTGACGTGTCCCGGTACTCGGAAGAAAGGGCCCATAGGGGCCGATCAGGCCACCCTTTACCCGACCTGCAAACACAAGCTGGCCCTGCTCAAGGCCCCATGCAGATTGGCCTCCTCGGCCCCATAGCTCGCGCCGGGCTGCCACAAGACCGGGACTCCTCGGCCTCCTCGCTTTCCCCCGAGCTCCCGGCCGAGGCCGTCTTCCTCGGCCATCCGACCAAGGCCACCGCTCATAAGCGTAACTGCCGCTCTGCGAATCTCGCCATGCGTGGATTCTGGGCCAACAACATCCTGCGTTCCATGCCATCACGATCCCTATTAATGGGCGATCCGCTTCCTACGCGGGCATGACGTCGGGGGCGTAACCACCGGTGAGATTCTCGCGTCTGCTGCTGCGTGCCCCACCGCTATATAAACCCCCATCACAGAGGGGTTAAGTAAGCCATTTTTTACTCTTTAAGCCGTTACTCTGCTCGGATCTCATCACTAACTTGAGCGTCGGAGGGTCCTTGGTGGTACCAAACCACCCCGGGACTTCTTTGCAGGTACTCGGCACCAACTCCCTCACTCCACCTCTTCCTCCAAAAACCCATTAAGACCCACACGCAACGGAGGGTAACCAACTAAGTCCACTGCGAGATCAACGGAAGACAACATCTGACGGAGGCCTGAAAAGGAGCTCCATCAGATTTGGATTTTTCTTTGAATTTTTATGGATTTTAAAGCATTTTTGTGGATTTTTTGAAGAGAATGTGAGATGAAGAAATGAAGTGGCTGTTCTAAATGGGGGGCTCGGCCAAATGCAGGTGGGGAGAGGAGAGAGGGTGTGGAGAGTTTGACCAAGTCAAGAACCCATACATTAAGTATATAAACCCATACCTCTTTTGTTTAATATTTCATTTTCCTTTAATCTTTCATTCTTAACTTGAAGTGTGAGGTGTAGGTGTGAGTGTGGGGCAGCATAGGGCTCGGCCATTCTTGGATGGGAGAGAGAGTGTGTGGGTGTGTGTGTAGGGTGAAGGAAAAAGATAAATATTATACCCCAATTTCCACTTAAATTATTTTCACCATTTAAGCCTTTTTCTACGATATATTCTAAAATCGTTTTGACAATTCTTTTCATTTCAAAAACAATATTTTACATGTTAGTTTAATGTGTCATGATGCACAAAATTTATATTAACCCGTTCCAATTTTTAATTTTCCCTAATTAAATGTATTAGTGACGGCTTAAAATAATATTAAAATAATTAATTTCGGAAAAATTTTCAGAAAATTAGAAATTTTACCAGTGGCTCAATAAACACCAAATACTAGCAATTATATAGATAGAATATGTATATTTTATTTTATATTAAAAGATACTTATATCTTGATTTTTACGGAAAACACCCGTATTTTACCGATTTTCCGAAGTTTCACCTAAACGATTTTCAAAACGTTACTGGAAGTTACCCTTCCAAGTCTCCTCAATTTATTGAGGAATTCAGAAAGCACCCTGAAAGAATCCAGGGAGACACCCACTCTGCCTATTGGGGAATCTTTCTCTTCTAGATTCAAGGCGAAAGCCAAGGGAGAGAAGAAGAAGACCTCCACCAAGCCGAGAAGCGGTGTCAGTAAGGTAGACGGAAAGGGCAGGGCAAAAGTTTTGGGGCAGGTAGTAAGGAAAGAGGCATGTCTTTGTAGTCACGGGAAAGCGCATTGTCAGAAGGACTGCAGGGCTTGGAAAGCCAGAAACCAGGATTCGAAGCACATTGTGGCTTCGGCTTCGAGTGTGTTTGTAATTGAAAACTGTCTATCCATTAACTCTAATTCCTGAGTACTAGATACTGGATCAGAATCTCATATCTGTTATTCATTACAGGCTTTAAGAAGCTGTAGAGTTATCAAGACAGGTGATATGACTCTCAGAGTTGCTAACGAAATGAGCATGGATGCTGAATCCGTAGGGAAATATCATCTAGGATTGACAAGTGGGCAGATATTGATTTTACGTAACTGTTTGTATGTACCTAGTCTAGCCTGTAATATCATATTTGTATCTTTACTTTCTAAAGAAGGATATGATTTTACATTTGTAAGCGATGTAGTACACATCCACCTAAATCAAAATTTGATTGGGTCAGGTATATTAGATAACGGCATATACGTATTGAATCAAGCCTAGGTTTTCAACATCCAGAACACACTTAAAAGAAAGTCTCCAGAATTAAATCAGGGTTTCTTGTGGCATTGTAGACTGGGTCACATCAATGAAACACGATTGACGAAGTTACATGAGGGATATTTGGATCCGTTCGAATATCAGTCATATGCAACTTGTCAATCATGTCTCAAAGGAAAGATGACAAAAACTCCATTTACTGGATACGGAGTAAGAGCGAGCGAGCTCTTGGGACTCATACACAGCGATGTGTATGGTCCAATGTCTACACTTGCAAGAAGTGGTTATTCCTACTTCATTACTTTTACGGACGATTTCTCAAGATATGGACATGTATTTTTGATGAAACATAAATCCGATGCCTTTGAGAAATTCCGGGAATACAAGAATGAAGTGGAAAAACAAACCGGCAAAAGTATTAAGACACTAAGATCTGATCGAGGTGGTGAATACTTAAGTTCCGAGTTCCTGGGCTACTTAAAAGAGAATGGAATTCTCTCTTAGATTACTCCTCCATACACACCTCAGCACAACGGTGTATCAGAAAGGCGGAATAGAACCCTATTAGATATGGTTCGTTCCATGATGAGTAATGCTGAGTTACCGCGATCCTTCTGTGGCTATACACTAGAATCAACTGCATATTTTTTGAACAAGTTTCCTAATAAGTCAGTGCCTACCACACCATATCAGATGTGGAGTGGGAAGGAACCCAATCTTAAGTACCTTAAGATATGGGGATGTCCAGATTTTGTAAAAAAATAGCATGCGGACAAGCTCGAGGCACGCTCAGTATTGTGTAAGTTTATGGGATACCTAAAGAACTCAAGAGGGTATCTTTTCTATT
Organism: Agapanthus africanus; assembly: GCA_030015575.1. NCBI lineage: Eukaryota > Viridiplantae > Streptophyta > Magnoliopsida > Asparagales > Amaryllidaceae > Agapanthus > Agapanthus africanus. The sequence goes on along the minus strand of JASDDO010000006.1, from coordinate 1,387,079 downwards.
ATGCAGAGGAACAAAAAGTCTTTGTTTCTCGGCATGCCCACTTCTTGGAAACTCAGTTTTTAGAAAATGAGATAAGTGGGAGCGCAATAGAACTGGAAGAAATTCCAGAACTGCAAACTATTACTGAAAGCATGGTGGAACTAGACGTTTCGAAAGAATCTGACATACCTTCGCCACTCCGCAGAACTAGCAGGCTATCTCATCTTCCCGAGAGATACTATGGTTTTCTTATAGACGGGGATAGAGAGGATTGCATCATCGATGATGATGAGCCAACTAGCTTCCAGCAAACCATTCAGAGCAGAGACTCTATAAAATGGCTGGATGCAATGCGGACCGAAATGGAGTCCATGTACACCAACAAAGTGTGGACTTTGGAGTTTGCTCCAGGAGAGGTAAAACCCGCAGGCTGCAAATGGTTCTTCAGAAAGAAGATTGGTGTGGATGGATAGATTGAAACCTATAAGGCTAGACTTGTTGCAAAAGTTTTTCTTCAAAGACCTGGTTTGGACTATGATGAAACCTTTTTTCCAGTGATTATGCTCAAATCTATTCGGATCCTTCTTTCTATTGCTGCCTTCCATGATTATGAAATCTGGCAGATGGACGTAAAGACCACTTTTCTGAATGGAAATTTAGAAGAGTGGGTCTATATGGATCAACCGGAGATTGTTGGATATAGTGCCCTCTAAGTCAATTATTGGATCACAGGTATGTGATTGCAATGATTGAGGGAGGACCTATACCAATATGACAGTCTTGCTCGAGATGATAGTATGCTATCTGGTTTGTCTTTATCATCGTATACATGCTTTAGTTCACTATTGCATGTTGATAGAGCCCATAGGATTCTTGCTTGACTGCCAGCAATATGATGGCGATCATATACATGGGAGCTGGGGCCTGTAAGCACATCCTTAAAGTGTCCCTAGTCGTGAGTGTTTCGAGACAGGGCATCGATACTCCAAAGTAGACTAGTGTATACAGTCGAGACCCCGACGAGGGGCGGTGGCCGGTCTCACAAGCCATTGGTGTTAGTTGGTTCACCTAAGATGTATACATGTGCTCATTGAGTTATGAGTACACCGAACAGGACTCGCCGGGAACATGCTAGTTGGTATTATACATATCGTCAGATAGCAGTTCCCAGGTGACATGTGTACAGGTTAGTTTGTCGACCTGAGATCGTCATTTGTCTCGTGTGAGTTCCCACTGTGCTTTGATTACTACCCTACCACGGCTCAAAGGAGTCGTGCAAACAGGTTTTAGTTGGGTACAGTCCCGAGCCACATGGAGGCAGTGAGCGGATCGTCAGGGATTCGTCTCTCCCGGTATTGGGGGTTGATGTCGCGCAGTGCATGGGTGGCCATCACTAGAAATTCTCGGCCGGGGTATGTGAGAATTACCGATCCAGGATCGATAGTTTCTCACTAGGTGATGGGCTCCATACTGACATGAATTATTGCGTTTTTAGGGGTCTGACTTTATCCACCCCCCTAGACTCGATATGCGATACTCTTAGACGAACGGACTGGACTGTACGGATATTGTCACTGTCAGGCTCAGTAGTGTTTCTGGATGAGTTCGCTCGTCAGCTTCCCTTCCAATCAATACATAGGCAATCGTTACGTACAGCTTGTACCTCTGACGTGCTAGTGGTTATACCCAGTGCCAGTGTGTTGATGAGTCATTAGAGTCCCCCACAGACAGTTTCCCAAGTTCGGGCGAAACGTTGTAGAGGCCGTATGGTTTTATGGCAGGGTTCGGAAAATGCACGTGCGTTTACGCACGTGTCATATTTCGGGCAAATAATACTGTTCGGCTTTGGTTTAAGCCGGATCCGAGTATTATACTGTGTAGATATAATATCTTTGTCTCAGTTGCATTTGTATTCGGTCGTAATACAAATGAGGGTATGTTTATACTGTTACGGGGTTATCCTGAAATTCGTTTCAGGATCACTTTTGGAAGTTGCCAGTTTCCAGTTTTCTATCACCCGTCTTTATCATTCAGTTAAAGACGGATTTATCTTTTCTTGGGGTGAGTCATGAGAGTGTGGAAGGTTCTAGAAGTATCTAGATGATGACTAGGATGATGAGGTGGCTTGTGACTCATTAGTGCATTTAATGAGTTGATGACTAAGATTAGTGATTCATAGTTTGCATTTAATGGTTTGGTGATGTGTTAATATGACTCACTCATATCATTTATGTTATGGTCACCTTCCCCTTCTCCTACACTCACCCCCTTCCTCACTTATATGTGTGGCCGGCCTCTCTCTTGTGAGGGGATGGTGGTTAATTAGGGAAACTATGATAGTTATTTGGTTCATGGAAATTAAGTATACTCATTCTTTCATTTTCATCCGATCCAAAAGGCAACTTCATTAACCGTTCGTCCATGGCTTTGGACGTAACGAGACAAAGTGGTCTACACATTCTCTATATCAATCTTGGTCATCTCTTTTAGCAAACTTGATGATCGAGTTGCCTCGGTTCAGAGACGGGAGCCCGTTTAATGATCCGTTGACGTGGTGCCACCTGGACTAGAAGACTGGAGATCGAGGAGATCGGAACAGCCGCAACATAGCGTGGGATGATGGTTGAAGACCGAAGGACTCGGATCGTTCGGTATAACATTTCTACCCACTTTGTAGTTTGTTAGTTTAGCTTTAATGGCAGATCCGGGTTATAGTACACGATAGCACCAGTTGTAAAAGTTTTTGTTCCGCATTTGGCGTCTGTTAGACGGCCGGGGCACTACCGTGGACTTACAGTGGCATCAGAGTCTCACCATTAAGCTTTACTAATTTGTGCTAACGCGTTTAAAAGATCGATCGAACGGAATTTCCGAAACTACAATTTTTCTGTACAAAGTTTCTATCGATTTTCAAACAGGTCTAAAAATCATTTTGAGCATCACAGAAAATCGAGCAGGCTTTTTGAAGAACACAGAAGAAATTCGACACCCTAAATCGACCGTACGGCCGCGGATCCGCGGCCAATACCTAGCTACGGCCGCGGAACCGCGGCCGTCTTGGTGCTTCAGGGTGCCAATTTTGTTCTGAGGGGTCTACAGTAAAAATTTTGGTTTCTGGTATAGTTATTTTGGGCCCAGTTTTTGTTACTGTACACCAGATGTACGTGGGGCCCACTTCGGGATGTTTTGTCGATCGAAATTTTAAACTTGTTAGTATGCAGTAATTACATTATATCTCCGACCGGGAATGTCATTTAAGCGGTAAATTGCGTCTAATTGCTATAGTTCTTTTAGATGGATTTGCGAATGTGACATTCGCGTTGATGTTCTGTGTTGTGCTATGATGTTGCGGATTTGTCGTAGTGGATAGCAGTGTGCAATGGTAGTGCTGTTTGGATTTATTTGTACATTTGATATTGCGGGGCGAGCGTCCAACATGTGGACTGCCGTCACTGCCTGTTTGTATAATATTCTTTTGGAGCACGACCGGGCTTAGGTCGATGTACCCGTTGTATATATTTTTCTTTTCCGTACTAGGATTACCCCGCGGTGGGGTGCACGGATAGCCGGGTTCTAGAGGGCAACGGGTCCGCATCTCATGGCTTTGAGAGGCAGAGGGGCCTCACTCTAGAATTGGCAGACTATTCGCCGCACTCGTAAGGAGTACAGGTTGACCCAAGGAGGGGTGCTCAAGTTACCGGATTCCGTGAAGTGCCGGGTGGTCCATTCACTTTGTTGTAGGGGCTGCCTCACTTCAGGCTTTGGCGGGTAACTTGCCGCACCCGTAGGGATCTAGGTTTCATTGCACAGGCTATCCACACGACCAGGGGAACGTCGGGATTCAGTAGCGGCTCTGTGAAACCCGGGGATCCCAGATTATCTATATTGTTCTGTGATGCTTATTACTTTTCTGTAATGTTGAATATTATCATGCCTGGAGCGATTATTATATATTGGTATATATACTATTAGATGTTGTTTATGTTTTACACCCGCGCTAGTTCAGTCCCCGCTCTGTCGTTAGTTAAGTAACCTAACGGGTGATGACGGGACCCAGTGGCGAATGCGGATGGCATATACGTACATTTTATTTTTCGTTCTTTTCTGGTGTGATTAATTGATGGGACTGCGTTGATTCTTATCAATGCAAGAAAAACAAACATATATTTGATGTTGTTGGAACAGTTTTAAAAAGAGTTATTACAAGGACGTTTCCTTTTGTTATGCATAGTGATATTCGGTTGGAATATCCCGCACCTCAATCGACGAGGCAAAGGCTGATATCCCTTCACCGGGAATGACCCCTTGGGCAGAAGTTTGCGTCAGGCTAATAACTTTACTATAGTCGATTACAAGTTGCTTTGCATCGCGGTATTCAGTTAGAATATCCTGCACCTCATTCCACGAGGAAAGAGCCGAGATCTCTTCACTGGGAGTGACCTCTTTAGCAAAGGTTTTCGTCACTATAGTTTTATAAAAAGCTATCTGGTTCCTTCAACGAGATCAAGTTCATTACGTTAAAGGTTTTTCGCCCAAAACCAGCCGTAGCCCTCCGTCATGTCTTATGGATGGTCAGTAGTATTCAAGCTATGTTTGTTGACCTTCGTCAAGGCATAGTGTTTGGTAGCTGCTGGGGTATTCATTTGTTGCATAGATAGATGCGTTGGTTTGGGACAGTCGTATAGCCTTGTTGACCTTCGTCAAGGGATTGTATGGGTAGGTTCAAATTAACCAGGACAATGACGGGTAGAAATTGACATGTGACTTATGATTTGTTGACCTTCGCCAAGGTCATAAGAGCATGAGGCAAAAATCACATCGGGAGTTTCAAATATAAACTGAAACTTGCCAGACATGCGCATACCTTCTGGAGTGTGATAACTTGAGTGGATTCCATCAAGTTATCATGCGATGATAGTTGGATCCTGATTCTCACTGATGAGTTAGCTTACTCTTCGGGTGATCCCGACTAATTCTTCTTTCAGGTTCGGAGGAGAATTTGAGATTACAGTGGGAGGTTTCCTAATTAGATAAAGTGATAACCATTTTGATCTAGGTTAGAGTGCACGCAGAGTGTTTCTTTTCTCTCTCTCTCTTTGGCAGCGACCTTTGACCGACCCTAGACTATGACTCAGTGACTAAGTTGACCGAACCTTCTTCAAATACTGGCTTTTGGATTGTCTAAAGTTGCATAAGTCATTGCCACTCCTTCTTTTACCTTTTGATTTTCTCAGAACACCCCGTATTACTACGGGCATCCACTTCCATTGGATAGATCCATCGTATGGTTATATACGAACTCGGAGGGACTTCTTCGAGGATGGATCCAGGTTCAGGAGAAATAGAATTGGATTATTCAGTTGACTTTTATTATCACCTTCTCTCAGGTTGTGAGGGATCCTTAGTTTAGGAGAGTACACCTATTACGCTTATTGCATAGTCTTATTCCAAACCATAGGCAGATGCCGAAAGGTAGGGAATGAAGAAAACCAATTAGCCTAAGTAGGGTGCAGAAGGTAATATGTAAAGACAAAATAAAGGGATTAGAAAGAGGGCAAAGTAAATTGCGACTGCTATCATTCACGACCAAACCGCGTACTTCATCGCCACTCCTATTTCACTTTTAATAGAATAAGGTATTATTCAGTTGTCTTTTATCATCACCTTCTCTCAAGTTGCGAGTACTCCTAGGTTGAGGAGTGTACACCTATTATGCTTACTGGATAGTCTTCTTCCAAACCATAGGCTGGTACCGAAAAATAGGGAATGAAGAAAACCAATTAACCTAAGTATGGTGTACAGAAGGTAATGAATAAAGACAAATAAAGGGATTTGGAGAGATGGCAAAGAAATATACGGTTAAAGTCATGAATGAAATTATGGAAGAGACATTACTAAGAATACCAGGATACCCCTACGAAACATTTTCATGTTTCGGTGCATTGTTAAAGGAAAAACTGATTTCCCAATTAGATACTTACTCCAGGGTATGTATTTACCAGGTTTCATTCTCATATCTGTATGGTTTTACAGATGATGAGTGGGAGTAAGTTATTGGGAATTAGGTGATCATCCTCATTATATCGGAATTCGTTGTAATTGGTGATATTTGAGGAAATCGCCTGGGTACAGTTTTCAACCTACGATGCACAGGTTTTGAGTTATTCAACTCAGTAGACTTATACAGAGTATTGTATATTGTCCAATGTCCATCAGAACAAAGGGGTTGGTCCTCGTACTATATTCTGTTTACTTGTGACTTCTTTAGTTTTTAGACTAGTGTTTCGTAGAAATACAAAGTCTAAGTTTCGAGAAGTTGTGGGTAGAAGAATAAAGTAGAGAACCAAGTGTCGCAAGTATCGGGATTCTTCAAAGAGTTTGAAGATGTAGATTCTTGTGATTGGTATTCAGTTGATAGTACCGGTTTTGAGAAACTTGTTTCTCTTTCAGATTACTCATAATTGGATGTATTCCTAAGTTGAGTAATACTGATTAGTCTCTCTCCATTAAATTGATATGCACTAGGAGACAGTTGCATGATTTGAATATGGTTCCAATTAAATAAGTGCCAAAGTTTCTATATTGGATATAGAATGGTTCATATCTTAATGATGTTAAGGTACGGGGAGTTGTCCAGCTTATGCTTAAAACCAGACTCTGGATAACTCGATGCACGTTTCTGTAATGGAAGTTTGTGGGTTGGCCCAGGCTATGTGGAGGGTTGACTTTCTACCATCTGGAAGATCAATAGTGATATTGTTCTTGACTCGCCACAGTTTTAGTAAAATGGATTTTTCAGAAAACAGTAGTGGGAGTATGGTAGAACTAGAAGTGATTCCAGAACCGCAAACGATTACGGAAAATTTAATAGGATCTATATATTCAATCAGGTTTGACATTCCAATAGCCACTCCGCAGATATGGAGGGTAACCTCAGACACCCGAGAGGTACTTAGGTAGCCTCAAGGACGGTGACAGGGAGGTTTTTGTTTATCCAGACTTGACACTACTGTTGTTCCAGACTATGAGACCCGGCAGGAGAATAAGTATAGCGTCGTTCTAAACTAGCTTTAGAAGTGTACGTGTATATTATTCTGCCAGAGGATTGTCGTAGTCAGTGGGAGCAGCGGAAGCATAGTGGGAAAGTAGCTTATGTCTATTTATAGGCTTGAGCAAATATAGCGGAGATAAGATCATCTATTTTTTATGTGACAGTCATAGGTTTGACTTCATCAGAATTGGGGATGGATCTGTTAAGAAGGTAGTAGGGTGTCATGTCCTGGTTTTTGGATGACATACACAAAGTAGGAAGTAAAAATCCTATACTACGATCGGTTATACTGTGGTCTTCACACAGTGGTTTCTCCATAAAGGATATGGATATAATATAAAGACATTCTGGTTTCTAGATCTATGGTTTTAGATCTAGATTTGGGTAGTTTCCCAATATGGGTACTTTGACAGTATTCTAAAGGTATTTAGAATAAATGACTTCTGGCATGGTGGTGTACCTGCAGATGATGGAGTCACCCTCTCTAAAGGTATCTTACAGACTAAAGGGGAGAGGGATGTGCATGATTGGCATATCACTTGCTTAGGCAATTGAGTCAATCGTGAGATATCAAGTACCACACTAGATGTTGTTTTTGCACCAGATACGATAAGTTTATATTAATCCAATCCTGGAGAAACATAAGGAAGCAGTTTTAGAACATAAGTGTATGTTCTACGGATCCGATGACGGCAGCCTCCTTCGGGAGACGGTTATCACTCCAGGCTTCAAAGGTGACATGGATGACAGAGTGATTGTTAGAGTTATAGTTTTCTCTCTGACGAGGGACAATATTATGGACAAGTGGTCCAAGAGGATACTGTGGGAGGTATGGTGCTGGATACTGATTAGGTTCAGTGATCACTACAATCTAAGAAGTTTGGATTTGAAGTTCATTTATGAACTAGGTCCCATTAGATATCCAGACATATTCCAAGACACCTATTACTCAATTCGGGAGGTGGTTTTCTCCGCGAACTTGAGATTAAGAGAGACATAGAAAGAAACAACATGGCGGATCCACTCACTGAGGCTATGAGTATGCGACATCGCAATAATAGCCTTAAGTGCAAGTGGGAGATTGTTGGATATAGTGCCCTCTAAGTCAATTATTGGATCGCAGGTACGTGATTGCAATGATTGAGGGAGGACCTATACCAATATGATAGTCTTGCTCGAGATGATAGTATGATATCTGGTTTGTCTTTATCATCGTATACATGCTTTAGTTCACTATTGCATGTTGATAGAGCCTATAGGATTCTTGCTTGACTGCCAACAGTATGATGGCGATCATATATGTGGGAGCTGGGGTCTGTAAGCACATCCTTAAAGTTTCCCTAGTCGTGGGAGTTTCGAGACAGGGCATCGATACTCCAGAGTAGACTAGTGTATACAGTCGAGACCCCGACGAGGGGCGGTGGCCGGTCTCACAAGCCATTGGTGTTAGTTGGTTCATCTAAGATGTATACAGGTGCTCATTGAGTTATGAATACACCGGACAGGACTCGCCGGGAACATGCTAGTTGGTATTATACATATCGTCAGATAGCAGTTCCCAGGTGACATGTGTACAGGTTAGTTTGTCGACCTGAGATCGTCATTTATCTCGTGTGAGTTCCCACTGTACTTTGATTACTACCCTACCACGGCTCAAAGGAGTCGTGCAAACAGGTTTTAGTTGGGTACAGTCCCGAGCCACATGGAGGCAGTGAGTGGATCGTCGGGGATTCGTCTCTCCTGGTTTCGGGGGTTGATGTTGCGCAGTGCACGGGTGGCCATCACTAGAAATCCTCGGCCGGGGTATGTGAGAATTACCGATCCAGGATCGATAGTTTCTCACTAGGTGATGGGCTTCATACCGACACGAATTATCGCGTTATTAGGGGTCTGACTTTATCCACCCCCCTAGACTCGATATGCGATACTTTTAGACGAACGGACCGGATTGTACGGATATTGTCGCTGTCAGGCTCAGTAGGGTTTCTAGATGAGTTCGCTCGTCAGCTTCTCTTCCAATCAATACATAGGCAACCGTTACGTACAGCTTGTACCTCTGACGTGCTAGTGGTTATATCCAGTGCCAGTGTGTTGATGAGTCATTAGAGTCCCCCACAGACAGTTTCCCAAGTTCGGGCGAAACGTTGTAGAGGCCGTATGGTTTTATGGCAGGGTTCGGAAAATGCACGTGCGTTTACGCACGTGTCATATTTCGGGCAGATAATACTGGTCGGCTTTGGTTTAAGCCGGATCCGAGTATTATACTGTGTAGATATAATATCTTTGTCTCAGTTGCATTTGTATTCGGTCGTAATACAAATACGGGTATGTTTATACTGTTATAGGGTTATCCTGAAATTCGTTTCAGGATCGCTTTTGGAATTTGCCAGTTTTCAGTCTTCTATCACCCGTCTTTATCATTCGGTTAAAGACAGATTTATCTTTTCTTCGGGTGAGTCATGAGAGTGTGGAAGGTTCTAGAAGCATCTAGATGATGACTAGGATGATGAGGTGGCTTGTGACTCATTAGTGCATTTAATGAGTTGATGACTAAGATCAGTGATTCATAGTTTGCATTTAATGGTTTGGTGATGTGTTAATATGACTCACTCATATCATTTATGTTATGGTCACCTTCCCCTTCTCCTACACTCACCCCCTTCCTCATTTATATATATGGCCGGCCTCTCTCTTGTGAGGGGATGGTGGTTAATTAGGGAAACTATGATAGTTATTTGGTTCATGGAAATTAAGTATACTCATTCTTTCATTTTCATCCGATCCAAAAGGCAACTTCATTAACCGTTCGTCCATAATTTTGGACGTAATGAGACAAAGTGTTCTACACATTCTCTTCATCAATCTTGGTCATCTCTTTTAGCAAACATGATGATCGAGTTGCCTCGGTTCAGAGGCGGGAGCCCATTTAATGATCCGTTGACGTGGTGCCACCTGGACGAGAAGACTGGAGATCGAGAAGATCGGAAGAGCCGCAACATAGCGTGGGATAATGGTTGAAGACCGAAGGACTCAGATCGTTCGGTATAACATTTCTACCCACTTTGTATTTTGTTAGTTTAGCTTTAATGGCAGATCCGGGTTATAGTACACGATAGCGCCAGTTGTAAAAATTTTTGTTCCGCATTTGGCGTCTGTTAGACGGCCGGGACGCTACCGTAGACTCACAGGTTTCATTCAGAGTAGAAGCAGTGAGAAAGTGTGCAAGTTTCTTAAGTCCATTTATGGGCTGAAGCAGGCATCGCGGAGTTGGAACATCTGTTTTGATGAGACGGTCAAGAAATTCGACTTTATCAAAAATCCAAATGAACCATGCATATATAGTAAAATTGTAGCGAGAAGTGTGGTATTTCTCGTAGTGTAAGTGGGTGACATTCTCTTGATAGGAAATGACATTCCTATGCTACAATCAGTCAAGGGATTCTTGTCACGGAGGTTCTCCATGAAGGACCTCGGTGATGCCTCCTACATTCTGGAGATCCAGATCTATCATGATAGATCTAAACGGATGCTAGGACTATCACAGTCAAGGTACATCGACACCATACTAAAACGATTCAGTATGGAAGATTCAAATCGCGGTTATCTACCGGCTTGTCATGAAATCACCCTCTCCAAAGAGATGTCTCCCAAGACTGATTTGGAAAGGAATATCATGTCTATTATACCCTACGCATCAGCGATAGGCTCTATAATGTATGAGATGTTGCGTACCAGACCAGATGTAGCATATGCCCTGAGCGTTGTAAGCCGGTATCAGTCAAACCCTGGAGAGAAGCACTGGATAGCAGTAAAGAACATTCTCATGTGACTGAGAAGAACTAAGGAGATGTTCTTGGTGTACAGCAGGGAAGACCTCCAGATCGAGGCCTTCGCCGACTCCAGCTTCCAAAGTGACAAGGACGACTTTAAGTCCATGTCGGGGCATGTCTTTACCCTCAATGGAGGGGCGGTTGTTTGGAAGAGCTCCAAACAGGAAACCGTTGCTGACTCAATGATGGAAGTGGAGTACATAGCTGCATGTGATGCCGTGAAGGAAGCAGTCTGGATCAGGAAGTTCGTGACAGAGCTTCAGGTGGTTCCATCCATTGTTGATCCAATATCATTTTATTGTGATAACAACGGCGTTATAGCTTTGGCGAAAGAACCAAGGTCCCATCAGAAGTCCAGACACATCCTGAGGCGGTCCCACCTGATCAGGGAGATCGATGTGCGGAGAGTAGAGACAAAGAACAACACTGCAGATCCAGTCACAAAGTCTATTCCCCATACTCAGTTCGAGCGGCTAATCGAGATGATAGGTCTATGATATGCCAATACATGGCCTCAGTGCAAGTGGGAGATTGTTAGTGATATATGCCCTCGAGGCCATTATTTTATCATACTGGATTGTATATTACATATTGGATGCTTGGGATATTTCATAGTTATAATAACAGTCTTGCTAGATATGGTTGTATGCTACCTGGTCTGATTCTACCTCAATATGTGCATGTGTTTCTTTTAGCATATCGCTTATACATATTGGTAGAGCCCTTAGGATCTTTGCTTGACTACCAGCGTTGTGATGGAAGTCACACTCATGGGGGCTGGATAATCTATAAGCACATCCTTATACAGGTCTCTAGTAGTTGGATTATCGAGACGGGGCATCGATACTCCGGAGTAGACTAGTGTATACGCTTCTCATCCCAGTAAGGAATATGGTATGTCCCACTAGTACGACGTACTGGAGAAGGTATGCAGGTGCTCGTTAGATTATGAGTTATACTGGAAAGGACTATTCAGGAACTGCTGGTTGGTATTATACCTATCGTCAGGTAGTTGTTCCCAGGTGACACGAATACAACTTAGTCCGTTGACTTGCCATCTCTACTTCGTCTCGAGTGTGTTCCCACTCCACTTTGATTACTACCCTACCATGCTTAAAGGAGTCATGCAAACAGGTAGTAGTTGGGTGTATTCCCGAAGTACTTAGAGACAGTAGCGATCAGATAGGATTCGTCTCTCCCGGTATTGAGGGTTGATATCGCGCAGTGTTCGGAAAGCCATTACACAAAGTCCCTGGTCAGGGTAGTCGAGAAATACTGGTAAGTTACTCCAGTGTTTCTCATGGTGTATTGGGCTCTCCTCCGACACGACTTATCACACTGTTAGGGGTTTGACGTTTACCACCCCCTAGGCCGGTATGCGAGTATCACGGAAGAACAGAACGGACTGTACAGATATTGTCACAGATAGGCTCAGTAGGAGTCCGGGTGAGTTTTCCCATCAGTCTTCTTATCGACAGATACCTGGATAGCCGTTACGTGCATCTAGTACCGCTAACGGGTTGTGGTTAAACCCACTGCCAGCGTACTGTCGAGTCTTTAGAGTCCCACACAGAGGGTTTCCCTGCTTCAGGCAATTGATGTAGACGTCGTATGGTTTTATGATTGGGCTTCGATCACATACCTGTACTTGTACATGGATGTTGATCGAGCGGACAATACTAGTGGGCTTTGGTTTAAGCCAGATCATAATATTGTATTATTGGATTGTTATCGTCTCTAGGTATCTATATTTTTCGAATACGGATACAGGTATGTATATATGGTATGAGGGGAATTCTTGTAATTTGTCAGGACATGCTTCTAGAGGGTGCCACCTCATTATTGGATTTATCCATTTATCTAAATGGATTAATGAGGTGGAAATGGAAGAGACATACTTGGCACGGTGGAGGGAATGGCTCATGGATTTTTATATTGGTTTGGGATCACTATTGAGGCATGGGTGCTTATTTTATTGATCTTTTATTCCATGGCTCAATAAGTGATATGAGGATATATATATACATAGTCATTCTCTTCACTTGCTTCTTGATGTTTCATTCTACACTTGTGTGTTTTCTTTAGTTGCTCTCCTCTCTTTAGCTCTCTTGTCTCCTCCATCGTCGTCTTCCTCACTAAACTAAACCCTAACATTCACATGTGTTCTGAGCCAAGGGTTTAGTGAGACTAACAATCCATTAGCACATTATACATTTCCTAGGCTAGTTGGTTTAGCGAACCATCTACCTTAGTTACCTCACTTAGAGGTTGAAGCTTGGACCACATTCTCTCGCGGTGGATCGTCTTTGACAAAAGAAGGCCGATGGAGCAAGCCCGATCCAAACACCGAGGAGCCTTGGAGAGGAGCACTAGAAGACCCGAAGGACTCGATCTTGGAGGTATAACCATCTCACCGAGTAGTTAAACCTCTTAGATATATTAAGGCTTTAGTATAGATCATGGAGTTTGTTGGTGTAATATGCCCTGGAGGCCATTATTATATAGTACCAGTTTGTATATTACATTTTGGAAGCTTGGGATATATACATAGATTTATAACAGTCTTGCTCAATATGGTAGTATGCTACTTGGTTTGTATCTATCTTAATATGTATATATGTTTGTTTTGACATGTCACTAATACATATTGATAGAGCCCTTAGGATCTTTGCTTGACTATCAGCGTTGTGATGGCAGTCACACTAGTAGGGGCTGGGTAGTCTACAAGAACATCCTTATACAATTCCCTAGTCGTAGGAATATCGAGAAAGGGCATCGATACTCCGGAGTAGACTAGTGTATACGCTTCTTATCCCGGCAGGGAAGATGGTCTGTCCCACAGCCATTAGTACGTCATACTGGAGATAGTATGCAGGTGCTCGTTAGGTTATGAGTACACTGGACAGGACTCGTCGGGAACTGTTGGTTAGTATTATACCGATCGTTAGTTAACAGTTCCCAGGTGACATGAGTACAGCTTAGTCCGTTAACTTGACACTGCTACTTCGCCTCAAGTGTGTTCCCACTGTTCTTAGATTTCTACCCTACCACGGCTCTATTGAGTCGTGTAAACAGGTAGTAGTTGGGTGCAGTCCCGAAGCACTTGGAGGCAGTGGCGGTTAGATAGGATTCGTCTCTCCTGGTATTGGGGGTTGATATTGTTGTGTTTGGAGAGTCATTACATAAAGTCTCTGGCCAGGGCAAGTGAGATTTACCGGTAGGTGTTCCAGTAGTTTCTCAGGGTGTTCTGGGATACACTCCGACACGACTTATACCACTATTAAGGGTCTGACGTTTACCGCCCTCTTAAACCCGATATGCGATACTCTTAGTTGAACAGACCGGACTGTACGGAGATTGTCACAGACAGGCTCAGTAGGGGTTTGGATGAGCTTGCTCATCGGCCTTCTTATCGACATCCACCTGGGGACCGTTACGTACAGCTAGTACTGCTTGCGGCCTATGGTTAAACCCATTGCCAGCGTAGTGTTGAGTCTTTAGAGTCCCACACAGAGGGTTTCCCGGCTTCGGGCGAAACGAGTAGAGGTCGTATGGTTTTACGACAGGGTTCAATCACATACGCGTACTTGTGCGCGTGTGATGTTCGAGCGGACAATACTAGTAGGATTTGGTTGAAGCCGGATCCTAGTATATGATTATTGGATTAGTTTCGTCTCATTGTATTCGTGTTTCTCGGAACACGGATGCGGGTATGTATATACGGATGAGAGGGGATATAGAAGGAGACATCTCATTAGGGTTTTTGACCATTGACTTGGTCAATGCAATTATGAGAAAAGGAAAAGTATTTGTTATTTTTGATAAATGATTTTTGTAGCATGGCTACTAATATTGACCACTTAACTTGGATTGACTTGTTGATCATAGATATTTTGTGAGATATTTTTTACCATAGATATTTGTGAGATATTTTGGTGAGATATTTTTCCATGGCAAGTTGTCATATATATACTAGCCATTCTATTTTTTAAATGATTATCATAAATACATTCTCTCTCCTAAAAGCTTGCTCTCTTCTTCTTCCTCTCTAACCCTAGTGTCTCATGAGTTGAGAATCAAGGGTTTAGTGAGATAAGCTATTCATAATCACTCTCTACTCATTCTAGGTCACTTGGTCTAGCACCCCAAGTGATCTAGTTGCCTCATATTGGAGGTTTAGCTCAAGATTGGAACTCTCGGGTTGATCATCTACTACATCGAGAAGCCGACGAGGAGGCGCATCCACCACTACTACAAGGAGCTCACATCAAAGGAGGAGGAGAAGGACTTGTAGCTTGAGGTATAATCTTCTAACATAATAGATAGAATCTCTAGTAAGATTGTTAGTTATGGTTTAGCAAAGATCCTTATGCATAGTCGATGTTACCTAATTTGTAAAAATCGTGTTTTACCCGTTCTGCCTCCCCGCAAATCCGTAGGGTGTGTAACGTCGACTTACAGTGGTATCAGTGCCTAGCTAATCCTCAACTAACATGTTAGCAAAGTCTTTAGAACTTCGATCATGGAAAAATCCCGAAAACACGACTTTTTGATGCACTTTCTGTCGATTATAAATTCTGGTCTAAAAATATTTTCAGAGACTTGAAAAATACGTGCAGGGTTTTTGTAGATCACTAAAGAAATTTGGGCACCTAACTCAGTGAGACGACCGCGGAACCGCGGCCGAACCATGTGTTCTTCCGTTGATCAGCGGCCGAGTCGACTCCGAGTTGGTCCAAATTTCCTCCGGTGGTCTATTGTGTTGTGTTATGTTGTGTTTTCTGGGATATTTTGTTTCTGCTCTGGATTTTTGTGTACTGTGTTGTACTTGGAGTAGATTCAAATTTGGTTATTGATCGAAATTCTAAGAACTTTGGCTAATCGGATTTTATATGTGTTGTGATAAATATGTTCGTAAACTTCCGCTAATTGCTATATTTCGGTTAGTTGGGGGTTGCACATTTCTGTGATGTTTATATTGGTTTGTGTATATGAACTCGTTGGATCGTCGTGATGAATAACCGGGGATGTGAGATGAGGATTTTCATTCTTTCATTTGATGTAAAATTTGTAAAGTGATATAATATTATTTTTTCGGGGCACATCCGGATTGAGGTTGTAGCCACAGTTGTATTATTTCTTTTACTGTTTTTTGCTCCTAGGATAGACCCAAGGTGGGGTGCACAAACTACCGGGTACTTTGAAGTGCCGAGTGGCCTACTCACTTTGTTGAGGGAGGTTGTTTCACTTCGGATATTTGGCAGGTAGTTTGCCGCATCCGTAGGGGTCTAGGGTGGGGTTTGGCTATTCATCACGACCGTGGAATCCGTCTTTCGTTACAGGCTCAAACGAAACGCGGATTCCTAGTATATCCAATGTGTTCATCTGTGATCTATAATACCTATCATTGCGTCTGACGAATGTATATATCTATATATGATATCTAGTAGACGTTGCTTATGTTTTGCATCTGCGCTAATCTAGCCCCCGCTCTGTCGTTAGTTAAGTAACCTAACGGGTGATGATGGGGCCCAATGACGAATGCGGATGGCATAAGCATACGTTATATTTTCGTTTTTCTGCAATGGTAGGATTAATTGATGGGACGCGTTATATTAATGCAAAGAAAACAAACCAAAGCTGAATCGTTGGAACAATTTAAAAAACCACTCGTTTTTTTTTTCAAAACAGCAAAACTTTTAAAATGCGGAGCTCAAACCACTCCTTTTAAAAACTATCAGGTTCCTTCGATTATATCAAGTTCACTACGTTCACGGTTTCGCCAAAACCATTCGTAGCCCTCCGTCATTTCAGTTAGATATTCAGTAGTATTCAAACTATGTATTTTGACCTTCGCCAAGGCATAGCGATTGGTAGCTGCTAAATATTCATCTGTAGCATAGATAGATGCGTTGGTTTAGGACAGTCGTACTGCTATTTTAGCCTTCGTCAAGGGTATGTACGAGTGGGTTCAAATTAACCTGGATAATGACGGGTAGAACTTGACATGTGACTTATGATATGTTGGCCTTCGTCAAGGTCATAAGAGCATGGGGCAAAAATCCTCATCGGGAGTTTCTAAAGAAACTGAAACTTTCTAGTATTGCATACCATTTGGAGTGTGATAATTTTGGTAGGATTCCTTAAACTTTATCACACGATGATATTTGGATCCCGATCCTACTATGAGTATATGCTACTCCTCGAGAGAACTTTTCACTTAACGATCAATGCTATAAACCAAGTAGGTGTCTAGAAAGGTGTTACCGGGGCTACGCCCCTAGGGAAAAGAGGTTATTTAATTAAGGAACTTCGCGAAAGCATCGTAAAACCTCCCTTGAAGTACCGACACTGGCCTGACTGAACGGTTAAGCAAGTATTGTACAGTGAGATTAATCCTGACTAATTCTTCTTTTATGGTTTGAGGAAGGATTCGAGAAACAGTGGGAGCCATACTGTTTAGATAAACTAAAAACCAATCTAAATTTACAAGAGTATCATGCTAAAGTGTTTCTTCTCTCTCTCCTAATTGCAGTGACCAAAACATGACGGGCATTAAGTTACTATTAGATAAAAATATATTAACAAGGCCAAACTACAAAGATTGGTTCAGGAATATCAAGATGGCAATTACTTATGACAAATTGGGGTATGTCCTTACTACCAAGGCCCCTCCCGTCCCAGGTCCAGAATCCAGTGTCGCGGATAAGGAAATCCGTAAGACCTGGGAGATTGACTGGGCGAAGGCCAAGTGCCTCGTGCTTGCCTCTATGGAAAATGAACATCAGAGGAGGCAGGAGAATATGGATCTAGAATCCATATTCCTCCATACCAAAGAATTATATGGAGACTAATCTTGTATCGCAAGATACGAGACCTCGAAGAAACTATTTCAAGCGAGGTTGGCTGTCAGATCATCTGTTGGGGAACACGTCCTTAAGATGATTGGCTATATTGAAGAGCTCGCGGACCTCGGGACCATGTTAAAGAATGAGCTGTATACAGACTTGATTCTCCAGTCCCTTCCTTCCACCTACGCCCAGTTTATCTTGAATTTTAATATTCAAGGTAAAGAAGTTGAACTACCGGAACTCCTCAACATGTTGAGGAGTGCTGAGGGCACCCCGAAGAAATCCAGGAAAACATCCGCTCTGCTTATTGGTGGAGCCTCCTCTACTAGGTCCAAGGCGAAAGCCAAAGGAAAGAAGAAGAAGGCCCCCACAAAGCCAAGAGGCGGTGTTAGTAAGGTGGAGGCAAAGGGAAAAGCAAAAGTAGCAGGGCCGACAGTAGGAAAGGAAGAATGCTTCTACTTCCATAAGAAAGGACTCTGGAAGAAAGATTGCAGGGCCTGGATGGCCAAGAACCAAGACCCGAAGCAAGTTGTGGTTTTAGCTTCAGGTGTGTTTGTAATTGAAAACTGTCCGTCTATTAACTCTACTTCCTGGATGTTGGATACCGGATCAGGATCTTATATCTGCAATTCTTTGCAGGCACTGAGAAGTCGTAGGGTTGTGAAGACCGATGTTCTGACCCTTAGGGTTGCTAACAGAGCGAGCATGGATGTTGTGTCCGTAGGGGAATAACCTAGTTTGGGTTTTAAAATGAAGTTTGGGTTTTTATTAATTTTATATCACCAATATATAATGAAGTTTGGGTTTTTATAAATTCAAGAGAGGGTTTTAAAATTCAAGAGAGGGTTTTAACATTTTTTAGAAGAGAAAAATCTTGCATGGTTGTTGAATTATAATTTGTTCATTCAAAATTGTTTAAATTAAGCAATTTAACTAACTAGGTTATTATAAAACATATATATTGGTGATATAAAATTTTGATTAAGGTTTTTATCATTAGATTGTAATTTTAATGAGAATATTAACATGTTATCGGAATGAAAAACCTAATTTAGTTACTAATTTGAAGTTGATAATAGAAAATTATGATAAAAATGCTATTTTGCTAACTAGATTTTAAAAATTCTTAAATAAATGAGATTTAAAATCTAATTATGGTTTCATTATATTATTATCATCATGAATTGTAGTTTAATAAGTTAATTCATGCAAAATCAAGTTTAGTTGTGATATTGTGAAATTTTGCTTACAAGGTGTTAAAATTGATTAAGTTGCAAACTAGAATTTCCAATTTAATACAAATTAGTGTGATAAAAATATGGTAGTGGTTTTTATAATCTAGTTATGTTATTCAATGAATATTATGACCATTAGTTTCATTTAAACATCAAGTTTTGAAGTAAAACGGTAAATTGACATTTTCAAGGTTTTGCGGAATTGGACGATTTGATTGATTTTAGGGTTTAGATGATTTAAATCATGTCTTATATTATAAATAATGAGTTTTGAAACTACGAGTTGTTGGTTGGTGTTTTATCTCGATCAGTCGGTGTTTGTACGCCAATATTGAGCGATATTTGGTTCTTTTGCACGAGTGGGTCATAGGTTTTAACCTATGCGCGTTTCGTGCGTCGTTTTGATTTTGTCCGTGATTCAGTTACGATATTATATATGTTTGCGTATAGGTACCCCTCACGTGGACTTCGGACGAGGAAGAAAAAGAGGGCGACATCGTTTTCGGCAGACAAGGACCAGGTGAGTAGAAGTATATCTACGGGGGAAGTCGGGTGGATGGCGTTTAGCACCCACGCAAACGTAGAATAGGAATATTACTTATTGTCATTAGGAAGTCGGACGTAACCTTAGATTCTTGGAGAGTAGGACCCTATTTAAGTCTTTAGGTTGGACTGGATGGATTTAGAACGACTTTACCAGAGGATGAATGTCTTGGAGGGAATTCGTAGGTTTCAGGTAGACACATACACACGCACATACAGAAACTTGACTTGGTGTATGTGTGTGTGTGTGTGTGTGTGTGTGTAGGAATGTGTGTAAGTATATATATATATATATACACAACATGTATATGTGAGATAAGGATGTTATATGATACATGGGAATGAGACAATATAACTGGGCTTGATGTCGTTATCTCTTGGCTGGACAGTCGTGTTATGATGTTAGCGAATCGTTGGAAATGAGAAAATGGATATGTATACATAAACGATATTAGGTGATGATGACATTGAGATATACAAGACTCTATAATAGAACCCGGACTGTAACCTGTGACTTGATTACGATATGAAATATGTGTGACTTGGTTACGATATGATATATGTGTGACTTGATTATGACATGATGTAGGTGACTAAATCTCGACATGATATATGCGCCTTAATCACGACGTGAAATATGTGAATTAATCATGATATGATATATGAGATATGATATTTCTGAGGACCAATTGACGATGTATATTTATGCTGGCAATGATATATAATTGATGATATTAGAATGTATGCGATTACAGTACAGTACCCTTGATCGTGACATTATTTGATGATGATATTATACGAATGATGATGTACGTAGGTGATACTTGACCCGTACCCCGATATTGGGATGCCGTACGATGGATTTTACCGTACGAGGCATAGATGTGATGATTGACCCGCACTCTTGATTCGAGGAAATCCTACTACGTACGTGACACTATTGAGTCTGGATCGCCGACTATTAGAGATATGGACTCAGACCCTAGGTAGATTCTTACTGCCGATCGACTAGTTTCTTTAGTTTAGTTCTTAGGGGGTTAAATAGATACCAGTTTAGGCTCAAGTCATATAGATGTAGTTAGATATGTATATTCCAAATGAATGGTTAGTACACACTTTGCCTTTATTTTCAGATTGTAATCATCACGTTGCATGTTCATACATATGTTTCCTTAGTCAGTATAAAACTCTGCCTGTTAGGACACCAGCACCATTACCGATGATGCGCATATTCCACACATACTTATTTGCCGGCTCACACACATCATCATCGGTAATTGCTATGTCACGTACACTTTAAAATATATTATCTTTTATTGATAGAATCAGCTAAAAGCTAGATCGATATAATATTGTGATTACTCTCAGGTGTTAGTCTAGACATGGTATTTATTACTTAGACATTTCATGCATTCACATTTTCATGTTATCATGCAGTATTGTGGGGCTTATGCCGACACTTATCATTTACTTACTCATGATTTTGGGATTTTGGATTTCTATGAGATTTCTGGATTTTGGGGAAAACCGCAAGAATATATATAAAAACTTCTCTCTCTCCTCCTCTCTTTTTAAAATATAAGTTGCGGTTTTCTCATGATGTATGTGTCGTCCACCATGAGATTTCATGTTTTCTGTTGGATTTCGAGACCTGATTCGAGAAGTGGATGAACCGTCTCGGGTACATGGTGGGCCCGGTATGGTATCCCGGGGCAAGAAGATCGAGTTGTAGACGATGAGCCTGGCAGGGGAAGACTACTTACCGGTGATGTCTGGCACGGCGGATATCCGGAGGATACCGACCGTTGTCGTGAGATTGATGATATGGGCCGATCTGGACTGACGGAGCCCGAGATATTAAGACTATGAGATATTGAGACTATGAGGTATTGAGACTTGAGATTTACATGTTTTGTGTCGATGCTTGACACGGATTTCCATGGATTTCATCGATGATATTTCAGATTTCTATACAAATTTTACCAGGATAAAAGTTAAAGATTTCTTATACGGATATATCCAGAATTCAGGATTTATTATTTTACTTTCATGGTGCATTCATACTCATTCACAGGACTTATTACTATTTGAGGCACTGACACGAGCACGGAGCATTTGCACTTACACGTAGTTTATTACCCTGCCATTACTTGATAACTAGTAATATATTTGTATATTATTATGACCTAGGACAGCGTCGTGCATTCGATTTCTTTTCACAGATGTCTTCTACTCACGAGTTGGCAACTCACCCCCGTTGTGTCAAATTTTATTACAGGTTCGATGTACAGGTTTCCTTGGCAGCTTGCTGGCACATCTTTTCATTCAGGGTGATTTGCACGGTAGGTTGGTTCACTTGTATCAGGACCGCCGTTGTACTTTTATTATTTCATTGGTATCTAGTAAGCTCCATTAACCAAACTTGTATTATTTGATAAGTTTAAAGGACCGGTTATTTATCTCGACCTTAGAGTCACGCTTTTATTATTATGGTATCTGGTGGGTTTGTTTTCTTTTGAGTTTTGAGCCTCGCCCTTTGGCGTTGTATATGATTGTGCTTGGTGTGGTTGTTTCCGCCTGTTGGCGTAAAGCTAACTCCCGCTTGGAGATACCTTTTTATTGTTTATATATATATTATTCTTGTTTGTACCCGTTTGGGGCCAGTTTTTACAAAGGAGACTCTGCCGAAATTTTTGAGAAAATTTGATGTTGCTTTTAAACTTGTTTTCCTATATGTTTTCCTTTACATCTTCTTTTATATAGTTTAGATTTCTGGGCTTCGGCTTACTTAGATTACGTTACGCCTCTAGACGCTTCGTAATTTAAGTGTCGGTCACGTTCCGTACCTTCGGGTCGTGACAATAACATCGCAACGACCAATAGAACCCACGTCCAACTTTTACCGAAACTTAGTAAGCAACTTCATCGCAATATAGCACAAGTCTAAAGCTAACACAAATCTAGCGATTACAAACATCGCAAAGTAACTTAACTAAGTTATCCAAACCATTACCATAATTTTAATCTCACCCAAATATGTTTTGTTAAAACTTAGTTTGCTAATAATATCAATTAGAAAAGTTAGGAATTAAACAACAATTTTCATCCACTAGGTTAAGTTTATCAAGCCTTCAATTTAACAATTAACCCTATCATCAACTTAAACCCTAACTTGATTTTCACAAAATCATCATGAATCAACTAAATATGAAATTAAAGCTATATTAAACAATTAAATATCAAGCTTAATGATTTTAACACAACAATTAAAGATTAGGCTTAGAATTTATACCTCCTCAAGAACACAATTTAGCAACTAGACTCATCATTTTAGCTTCCAAAATGATGTTTTTCTTGAAGGTCTATGCAAGCTTAGCGATGAAGAATGATGGGTTATGATTTGTTTATGAGTTTGTAGGATTATTTAAGGATTTTTGATGATTTTTGAGAGCTTGGAGATGAAGAAAATGAGCAAGGAAAATGAGGGGGTAGAGCTTGGGGGAGGCTCAGCCAAAAGGAAAGAGAGGGGGTTTTGTGAAAATTGTGAAGAAAATTCTAGCTAAAATGCAATAAATGCTCATTAATGCAATAAAGTCTTATGCCACCTCTTTCTTTTCTTTTAAAAAAATTTTCTTTAACTCACAAATATCTAGATATTTTAGGATGGATGGATTAAGCCTAATCTAGTTATTAGATTAGCATAGATTCACATTAGAAGTAATTAACCCAAACCAAAAATGTAATTACCACTAACTAAGTACATAATCAACAACTTAAAATAATATTTTAATTAAGGAAAAATCTATGTGAACCAAAATTTTCAAATGACCCCTAAAAGCTGTAAACTAGCACTATTCTAATTAAACTAGGTGCAGTCAAGTCTATACTGAAATTGATCACATCCGGGTTAAAACGGAAAACAACGACTATTTTACCCTAAACCGGAAAAATTTCGCATAACGATTTCTAAAATGTTACAATCTCCCCCTTAAAGAAATTCGGTCCCCGAATTAAAAATTTAACTACGCGTACCTTCAAAGAGATGAGGGAATTTCTTCCGCATCTCGCTTTCG
Source organism: Agapanthus africanus (assembly GCA_030015575.1). Lineage (NCBI taxonomy): Eukaryota > Viridiplantae > Streptophyta > Magnoliopsida > Asparagales > Amaryllidaceae > Agapanthus > Agapanthus africanus. Next base: position 1,363,517 of record JASDDO010000006.1, on the reverse strand, counting down.
GCCTCCCAAGTGATCTCCTCACTAGTAGAACCACACCAAAGAACCTTCACAGATGGCAAGACCTTTGACCGAAGTTTCTTTACCTACTGATCCAATATAACTACCGGCTGCTCGGTGAACGAAAGATCGCGCTCAAGCTGAACGGTCTGGTGCTAAATCATGTAAGAAGGATCATGAATGTATCTACGAAGTATCGACACATGGAAAACAGGGTGAACATCAGGAAAACTGGGCGGAAGTGCCAAACGATAGGCAACGGCTCCAACTCGCTCAAGGATCTCGAAAGGACCTACAAATCTGGGACTGAGCTTCCCCTTCTTCCCAAATCTCATAATGCCCTTCATCGGAGAAATACATAGGAATAGATGATCCCCCACTGCGAACTCGATTCTGCGACGACGACGGTCGGCATAAGACTTCTGCGTGCACTGGGCTGCTCTCATCCTGTCCTGAATCAGCTGGATCTTCTCCGTAGTCTCCTGAACTAGCTGGGGTCCCAAAACCCTACTCTTGCTGAGTTCGGTCCAACAGACTGGCGATCGACACTTCCTACCATACAAAACCTCTAAAGACGCCATCTAAATCGTCTCCTGATAACTGTTATTGTAGGAGAATTCAATCAACGACAAGTGACGATCCCAACTGCCACCAAAATCAAGCACACACGCACGAAGTATATCCTCTAGAGTCGATATAGTCCGCTCCGACTGACCATCGGTCTGTGGATGAAAAGCGGTGCTAAAACTCAACCGGGCACCCAAATCTTCCTGAAGCTTCTGCCAAAAACGGCTAGTAAACTGGGAGTCTCTGTCGGATACGATGCATGTGGGAATGCCATGCAAATGCACAACCTCATCTATGTACAACTGAGCATACTGAGCATAACCGAAAGTGGTCTTCAACGGAAGGAAGTGAGCCGCTTTCATCAACCGGTCAACAATCACCCAAATGGAGTCATACCCTCGACTGGTCCTGGGTAGACCCACAATGAAGTCCATGGAAATCTGCTCCCATTTCCACTTCGGAATGGGTAAAGGCTGCAACTCACCTGCCGGCCTCTGATACTCAGCCTTGACTTGCTGACAAGTCAGGCACCTCGAAACAAAGTCCGAAATATTGTGCTTCATCCCTTCCCACCAGTAAAAGTCTCTCAAGTCACAGTACATCTTGGTGGAACCTGGATGAACGCTAAAGGCTGACTGATGTGCCTGCTCTAGGATCTCGCGTCTCAACCCATCAGCATATGGTACACACAAGAGAGTCCCGCATCGTAGTACACCCTGGTCATCAATCATGAACTCCGAAACTGTATTTTTCCAAACAAGCTCTAGAATCTCAGACAAACGGGCATCACTGGGCTGCGCATCACGGATACAATCAAAAAGTAGTGGATGGGCGCGGACATGAGCAAGCTGTCCCCCAGTGGAAGTGAACTCAAATTGTACTCTACCATCGCACAAGATCTGACAATCTGCAGAAGACAGTTGCTGAACTGCGCTCAATTGGGACAAGCTACCCCCGGGCCTACGACTCAAAGCATCAGCTACCACATTCGCCTTGCCCAGGTGATAAAGGATCTCACAATCATAATCCTTCACAAGCTCCATCCAACGGCGCTGTCTCAGATTCAGATCCCGCTGCTGGAAGATGTACTTCAAGCTCTTGTGATCTGTGAAGATCTTACACAACTTCCCGTAAAAGCAGTGTCTCCAAATCTTTAACGCAAAGACCACCGCGGCCATCTCAAGATCGTGAGTAGGGTAATTCTGCTCGTGCTTCTTGAGCTGCCTAGAAGCATAAGCAATCACTCTATCATGCTACATCAATACACAACCGAGCCCCACTCGAGAAGCATCATAGTAAACAACATAGCCGCACGATCCAAAAAGCAAAGATAAAATTGGTGTCGTCGTCAACCGAGTTTTCAACTGCTGAAACTCTGCTCGCACACATCAGTCCAAAGAAAAGGAACCCCCTTCCCGGTCAGTCCAGTCAGCGGTGCAGCGATACTCGAAAAATCCTGCATGAAACGGCGATAATAACTAGCTAAGCCCAAAAAGCTGCGGACCTCAGTCATAGATACAGGTTTGGGCCAAAGCTGCACAGCCTCGATCTTCCTCGGGTCCACAAGAATACCATCTCCAGTTACCACATGACCCAGGAAATCAACTCTATCAAGCCAAAACGCGCACTTTGAAAATTTAGCATACAACTGGTGCTCTCTCAATGTCTGCAAAGCAATTCTCAAGTGCTGCTCATGCTCCTCACGACTCCTAGAGTAGACCAGAATGTCATCAATAAACACAATAATAAACTGGTCAAGGAACGGCCTGAAAATCCGGTTCATCAGATCCATGAACGCTGCTGGCGCATCGGCTGAGTCCAAACGACATCACCAAAAACACATAATGCCCATAGCGCATACGAAAAGCAGTCTTCGGAATGTCATCATTCCGAACCCACAACTGATGATAACCCGAACGCAAATCAATCTTAGAAAAATGTTTCGCACCCTGGAGCTGATCAAATAAATCTTCAATATAAGGTAAAGGATACATATTCCGCACCGTAACTCGGTTCAATTGACGAAATCCATACACAACCTCAAACTGCCGTCCTTCTTCTTGACGAACAGAACAGGAGCTCCCCACGGCGAAACACTCGGACGCACAAGTCCCCTATCAAGCAACTCTTACAATTGATATTTAAGCTCTTTAAGCTCCGCCGGAGCCATCCGATAAGGTGGTATAGAAATAGGCCCCACGCCAAGAATCAAATCAATGCAAAACTCAATATCGCGCTCTGGAGGCAACCCAGATAACTCATCTGGAAAAACGTTGGGAAACTCTCGCACGGTAGGAACCCGGTCCAATGACTCCACTATGGCTCCAGTATCATGAATGAAAGCCAAGAATCCCCGACATCCTCTCCTTAAAAGTCGACTAGCGCAAAGGACAGAAATCAAACTGTGAGGGGCGGCACCACGGTCCCCCTGCACAACAAACACTGACTCGCCGGGAAAACAAAACCTAACTGTCTTCTCGCGGCAATCCACAGACGTACAGCAAGTAGCTAACCAGTCCATGCCCAGGAGAACGTCGAAGTCCAACATCTCAAGAAGGATCAAGTCGACGGACAAATCTCTATCTCCTATACGAACAGCACACGACCGGAACACGTGTCGCGCAACAAACGACTCGCCAACAGGAGTAGTCACGACAAGCGGCTGATCTAGCAAACACGACTCTCGGCCTAACCTCAGCACGAAGTGCGTATATCCCAGATCAAAAAGAACATGTGCATCAAAAGAACATACAGAAAAGGTACCTGAAACTACTGCATCGGACGCCTGCGCGTCCTGATGAGTCAAGGCAAACACCCGAGCCTGCCCTCTACCGGCAACTGGCTATCCTCTGCCTCTGCCACCTCGTCCTCTCGGAACAAAACCATCGCGACCACGACCTCTCTGAGCAGGAGTCCGACGCGGCGCAACAACAGGTATAAAAGGCAACGCTCTCTGACGCGAAGAAGGTGGTAAGGTAACATGGGGTACGCCTTCCCCTCTCTGGCGTATCACTGAACAATCTTTAACGAGGTGCTGTAAACTACCACACCCAAAACACCCACGCGTCGACTGCTGACCCTCCTGGGAAAAAGTGCTGAACAACTGGCCTCCTCTCACATCTCTGCTACTCCGTGTGCCTGAACGAACACTGTCTCGGGGTCTAAACCTCTGCCTCCGGACTGCTATACCAGTACGAGCTCTCTTCGGTTCTGGAACAACCGACGACTCGGAAAGACGCTCCTCTACTAAAAGGGCTGTGTCCACCGTTGTTACATACGTGTCACAATGCCGAATGATGATGGCGAGGAACAACTGGGTAAGCAGGCCTCGAACGAACCTCTTCACCCGCATCTTCTCAGTAGCTACCAAATACGGAGTATACACAGACAGCTCGGTAAACAGTACATCGTACTCAGCTACCGTCATCCCCGGAGTATGGCGTAATGACTCGAATCTGCGAGCTCGAGCATCCCTGATGCTCGGTGGAAGAAAACGGGCGAGAAACACGGTCACAAATTTAGCCCAGGTCATAAGAGCAAGACCTGTGGCTCTGCCCCTCTCCAAGGACTCACACCACTTCTGGGACAAACCCTCCAGACGAAAGCTCGTGAACTCTACCCATCTCGCGTCGGAGCATCGGAGCGAACGATATATCCTGGCCATCCGGTCGATAAACGACTGCGGATCCTCAGCAGCATCGGTGCCAGTGAAAACCGGAGGCCTCAGTTTCATGAACTCTGACAGTGACACGGTGATAACCTCCGTAGCTATAGCTACGACTGCCGGAACAGTAGGTACCATTGCGGTCCCCGCAACAGGTAGAACGACCTCCTGCTTCTGCACTCGAATGGCCTAAACTAACGACCCCATCATCTGGTGCAAGTCCTGCATACCAGCCCCAAGCATAGCAATCTGCTCCGATACAACAGGCGTACCTCCCTGGTCAGTCCTTGTCTCAGACGAGTCAACTCTGACCTCGGCCCACGCGGCCGCTCTCTGTGCCCTCGTAGTCTTCGGCGGCATATAGGCTGGAAATTGAAACAAGATTCGATAAGGACACAGAAATCGAATCACAACGATGTATATAATTACGGGAGGAATTTCAATCAATAAGTCCTAAGGTCACTTAGGCGGAGTACCGTGTCGTAAGTATGCCGCGGAACATACACACGCTACGTCACTCTGCTTCAGCTACCTACTCCATCATACCAAGGTCATCCTACACATCGAAAGGTAAAACCTAGCACTCTGATACCAACTTTGTTACGACCCAAATTTAGGTACGTGACCAGCACTTAAACCACGTAACATCAACAGGCGTACGTAATTTAAGTAAGCCAAAATCCAGAAATCTAAACCACCCAAAAAAAGATAAGTAGAGAAAAACATTGTTTAAAACATTCGGAAAATCTCAAGTAAAATCTTTAACTTTAGTTTTCTTTCTTAAAAATTTCGGCAGCACCTCCTTTGTAAAAACTAACCCCGAAAACGGGTACAACATATAATATAAATAAAGCATCCCAAACGGGAGCAAATCACGCCCAACGGCGGAGACAACCACCACAAGCATGTATACGACGCTGTAGCGAAGAAATATAAATGAAAACAGCATAAGGAGGTAAAACTTTACAATAAGACCGGCTTCCACGAGCACGGCACCCAAAGTCACCAAAATATATATACAACATCGAATCCTCACAACTCGTCTCTAAGTCAAATACATGAAGTGGTAGATGGAGAATACTAGATATAACAAAAGATATACAATGTACATAAACGGATAACCGTGAACCTACCTAATAGCAAAGGTCTCACAGCCAACCGTAGCGGTATCCGCAAAAGTATAGATAAGAAGGCGCCCTGCCGTGACTACTCTGAGCGTAAGTCCTGCAAAACACTGTGGCACAACGGGGGTGAGTTGCCAACTCGTGAATAGTAAATAACATCATACTATAATCGCAAGTATGCACGAATAGCGATAAATCTATCATATATAATCTGATAGCATAAGTATGACAATATGAATATGCAACAATCATGTAAAGGTAAATCATCAGGGTACTACAACTACATGAAGCAATGTATATCAAAATAATTCTGAGTGTGAGATGAAATAATAAAACCTCATGCAAAATCATCAGCATGGAAAAACCCCAGTGTCCCTCACTGACACATCAAATCCCAAAATCTTCAAGCACCACATCCTTAGATCGGCCCTCATATCCTGTAAGTCTTATGGAACCTGAGTGTCAAACATCGACACCCAAATCATCATGAAAACATATACCTATATGTATGTATGTGTGTGTGTGTCTATATATATATATATATATATATATATATATATATATCAACCACGTATATCCATCAACGATACGTAAAAATCATGAAACCCGTGTCTAGCATCGACACGTAAATTCTCATATCTCAGGCGCCGTCACCACGACTGGCCCTGATGACATGTTCGTACATCACTCTGGTCGGTATCCCCACGATAACCGCCGAGTGTAAATACTATCACCAGTAGGTACTTGTCCAGCCTTCCAGGCTCATCGCCATCATCTGCGATCTTCTTACCGAGGGGAACCATACCGGGCTCCACCATGTACCCGTACATGGTCCACTCCACTCCTCGCATCGGGTATATATCACACATCTCAGAACCGAGAAATTTCATGGTGGACGCACTGAAATATCATATCAAGAGAAACCGAGTTTTCAAACAATATACAGTTTCTTGAAATACCGCCACGGTTCTCAAATCTAAAATCATATGAAATCCATATCTCAATGCATAAATCCATAAAAACTGATATATGCAACATAAAACAGCAATATGAGCATATTAAGAGAAAACCGCTCTTTTAAATGAATCCGGCTTTAAAATATATCATACGGTTCCCAAATCCTCCGAAAACAAGTGCAGTATCATATGAGGTGTACATGTAACTGTAGCAAGGTATAAGTATCTATATGTAAGCAAGTATGTATGATGCATTTCATAAGCGCAATAGCACAATAATCAACGTCTCATCACATGTCAATACAATACCACTTAGGGGTATATGCAGCTATAGAAAGATATGTGGGCATGTTAGTATGTATGCATGATGTACATGTGGCTGTAGAAAAGTATATGGGTGTACATGCAGTATATATGCATGATGTACATGTACCTATAGCAAGGTATACGTGAAATGGAATAAGGGTCACTACCTCAATTATTCCTATCCAATACAATATCACGTATGTATATGTGTCAGCTGTATCTCATATGCACAATGGAATAAAAGTCACTATCTCAATTATCTCTATCCATTACAATATCACGTATGTATATGGGTTGTGCGTGTCATGGCAATTACCGACGGTGTGTGTTCATACAAATTAGTGCTCGTGCAACATGAACCGTCAGTAATGGTGTTGTGTCCAATAGGTACAAGTCAAGGTACAACAGCCAATAGTATGCAATGACGCTCATGCGCAATCAAGTCATATGCGAATAATATACAGCTATCATATCATATCCAGCAGGGACGCATAACGCCATACGAGCGATTTCCCCGTAGATGTTAAATCTACTCATCGATGATCTCGAGCTACGAAAATCCGACCACCTTCTTCCCTTTCTTCGCAGCGTCCGAAGTCCCCGCTTGCGGTCCTAAAATTTCACAAACACATCATATAAGACTAAATATCCTACGCCGACACAAAGATAACGAAACGCAAGGATAACACCTAGAAAATTAAACGGTGCACCTAGTGCACAAAACGCGCACGATATCGGCAAAACCCTAACTAGGATCGCTAAACTACGCAACCACCAAGCCTAGACCCCGATCGTACCGATCGTGCATTCACAACACAAAATATCGAGAGGAAGATAATATAAATAACATCGCAACGACCAATAGAACCCACGTCCAACTTTTACCGAAACCTAGTAAGCAACTTCATCGCAATATAGCACAAGTCTAAAGCTAACACAAATCTAGCGATTACAAACATCGCAAAGTAGCTTAACTTAGTTATCCAAACCATTACCACAATTTTAATCTCACCCAAATATGTTTTGTTAAAACTTAGTTTAATAATAATCTCAATTAGACAAATTAGGAATTAAACAACAACTTTCATCCACTGGGTTAAGTTTTCCAAGCCTTCAATTTATGGACTTTGGACTTTTCTCCAAAAGGGGTAAAACCCATAGGCTACAAATGGATCTTCAGAAAGAAGATTGGTGTAGATGGACAGGTTGAAACCTATAAGGTTAGACTTGTTGCAAAAGGATTTCTTCAAGGACCTGGTTTGGACTATGACGAAACCTTTTCTCCAGTGGCTATGCTCAAATCCATTCGGATCCTTCTTGCCATTGTTGCCTTCCACGATTATGAGATTTGGCAGATGGACGTAAATACCGCTTTTCTAAATGGACATTTGGAAGAGTGCGTCTATATGGACCAGCCAGAGGGTTTAATTCAGAGTGGGAGCAGCGGGAAAGTGTGCAAGTTGCTTAAGTCCATCTATGGACTAAAGCAAGCATCGCAGGGTTGGAACATCTGTTTTAATGAAACGGTCAAAGAATTTGACTTTATCAAAAATCCAGATGAGCCATGCATTTATAGTAAGATTGTAGCACGAACTGTTATATTCCTCGTCTTGTACGTGGATGACATTCTCTTGATAGAAAATGACATTCCTATGCTACAATCTATCAAAGGGTTCTTGTCACACAGATTCTCCATGAAAGACCTGGGTGATGCCTCTTACATTCTGGGGATCCAGATCTATCGTGATAGATCTAAGAGGATGTTGGGACTTTCATAGTCCAGGTACATCGACACCATACTGAAAAGATTCAGTATGGAAGATTCAAAGCGCGGTAATTTACCAGCTTGTCACGGAATCACCATCTCCAAAGAGATGTCTCCCAAGACTAATTTGGAAAGGGATCACATGTCTATTATACCCTACGCTTCTACGGTAGGCTCTATAATGTATGCGATGTTGTGTACCAGACCAGATGTAGCTTATGCACTGAGCGTGGTAAAGAACAATCTCAAGTACCTGAGAAGGACTAAGGATATGTTCTTGATTTACGGCGGAAATGACCTCCAGATTGAGGCCTTTGCTGACTCCAACTTCCAGAGTGACAAGGATGACTCCAAGTCCATGTCAGGTTATGTCTTTACCTTCAATGGAGGAGTGGTCTGTTGGAATAGTTCCAAGCAGGACACCGTTGTTGACTCGACGATGTATGCGGAGTATATCGCAGCTTCTGATGTTGTAAAAGAAGCAATCTGGATGAAGAAGTTCTTAACAGAACTTTAGGTGGTTCCGTCCATTGTTGATCCAATACCTTTGTATTGTGACAACAACGGGGCTATAGCTTTAGCAAAGGAACCCAGGTCCCATCAGAAGTCCAGACACATCTTGAGGCGGTATCACCTGATCAGGGAGATCGTGGGTTGCCGGGAGATCGAGGTTCGGAGAGTTGCTACGGAGGACAACACTGCAGATCCATTCACAAAGATCATCCCTCAGACGCAGTTCGAGAGGCTAATCGAGATGATAGGTCTGCGATATGCCAGCACATGGCCTTAGTGCAAGTGGGAGATTGTTAGTGTAATATGTCCTAGAAGCCATTATTGTATAGTACTAGTTTGTATATTACATTTTGGAAGCTTGAGATATATACATAGATTTATAACAGTCTTGCTTAATATGGTAGTATACTACTTGGTTTGTATCTATCTTAATATGTGTATATGTTTCTTTTGACATGTCACTAATACATATTGATAGAGCCCTTAGGATCTTTGCTTGACTACCAGCGTTGTGATGGCAGTCACACTAGTGGGGGCTGGATAGTCTACAAGCATATCCTTATACAGGTACTTAGTCCCAAGATTATCGAGACATGGCATCGATACTCCGGAGTAGACTAGTGTATACATTTCTCATCCCAGCAAGGGAGATGTTCTGTCCCACAGCCATTAGTATTTCGTACTGAAGATAGTATGCAGGTGCTCGTTAGGTTACGAGTACACTGGACAGGACTCGTCGGGAACTGTTGGTTGGTATTATACCTATCGTCAGTTAACAGTTCCCAGGTGATATGTGTAAGTGTACGGCGGCGCCCCGGCCGTCAATCCGACGGCCAAACGCGGAAACAGTGATAAACTTTAATTTTTGCGGACTTAGCAAACCGGCACCACCGCGCACTAAAACCCCGGATCGTGCCATTAAACTAGTCTAAGCTAACAAGAGGACGGGTTAGAGATATACCGAATGATCCGAGTCCTCCGGTCTTCATCTCCACTCCGATCTCCTCGCGGGATCTCCGTCCGTCTCCTCCTCGTCGGAAAGGGCACCACGAAGCCGGGTATTTTTACGGGCTCCCACCTCAATACCGAGGCAACTCGGGCGCGAAGTAGGCTGGCCGACGCGTCCAAGATTTGCTGTAGAATGTGTAGGGTTGAAGCTATGTCTCATTTGGGTTTGTTGCCATTTGAAGATGATGGAGGAAACAAGATAAGAAAAATGGTGCTTGCATTTTTCTTAACATGAAAAATGAGATCAAGAATGCTACTCTCTCAAAGATGAAGCTCTCTTCTTCTTCTCTTTTTCTTCTCTTTTTCTTCTCTCTTTTCTCATGAAAACCTTCATCCTTAGAAAATGGTGGTGGAAAGATTATGAAGCATGAAGGGAGGTGATGGTAGGAGCATAAGTGGTGACCACATCCAAAACATAATCATAACCATCTCACATCAAACTCTAATCGCATCTAATCCTTTCTTATCAACAAAAAGCAAGTGAAGAGAATGGAATCAAAAAGATGCTATCATAATAAATCATCTTGCAAATAAATCCTCCACAATGTGTTATTTGCAAACTTGCAAATAACACCCTCCATCGGAAAAGTCCGGCCGGGAAAGAACAAAGGAAAACCGGCCGGAACGGAATGCAAACTGGCAACTCCAGAAAACTGGTCCCGTAATAAATTACAGGATAACCCCATACTGTGCATACACACCCGCATCTGTATTCCGTCCGGATACAAATGCAATGAGACAAAATCTACACTGTACTAAACTAGGATCCGGCTTAAACTAAAGCCGGCTAGTAATATCCGTCCGATCCTGATCCGTGCAATACCGCACGTATCTGATCGAACCCTGCCATATACCCATACGGCCATTAGTACAAACCGTCCGATCCTGATCCGTGCAATACCGCACGTATCTGATCGGACCCTGCCATATCTCCATACGGCCTCTACAGCGTTTCGCCCGAAAGCTTGAGTAACTGAAAGTGTGGTGGACTCTAAAGACTCGTCAATACTATGGCTGTGGATTTAACCACCAGCACGTCAGAGGTATAAGCCAATACGTGACGGGCCACCAGCTATTGACCAAAAGGGACGTCGATGAGCGAACTCATCCTGACACCCTACTGAGCCTATCAGTGACAATATCCGTACAGTCCGGTCCGTTCGTCTATGAGCATCGCATGTCGGGCCTAGGGGGTTGGTAAAAGTCAGACCCCCAAAAGCGGTACAAGTCGTGTCGGAGTGTAGCCCAGAACACCCTGAGATACTACTGGAATACCTACCAGTAAATCTCCTGCCTTGGCCAAGGACTTCGTGTAATGGCTCTCCTAGACACAGCGCGACCTCACCCCCAATACCGGGAGAGACGAACCCCTGAAGATCCGCTCACTGTCTCCATATGGCTCGGGACTGTACCCAACTAAAACATGTTTGCATGACTCCTTTGAGCCGTGGTAGGGTAGTAATCAAAGTACAGTGGGAACTCACACGAGACAAATGACGATCCCCAGGTCGATGAACTAACCTGTACACATGTCACCTGGGAACTGCTATCTGACATGAGGTATAAGACCAACTAGCATGTTCCCGGCGAGTCCTGTCCGGTGTACTCATAACCCAATGAGCACCTGTATACATCTTAGGTGAACCTACTGACACCAGTGGCTTGTGAGACCGGCCACCGCCCCTCGTCGGGGTCTCGACTGTATACACTAGTCTACTCTGGAGAATCGATGCCCTATCTCGAAACTCCCACGACTAGGGACCTTTTAAGGATGTGCTTATAGACTCCAGCTCTCACTTATATGATCGCCCTCATACTGCTGGCAGTCAAGCAAGAATCCTAGGGGCTCTATCAACGTGCAATAGCGACACGTCAGGTCACCTAAAGCAGTACACGATGATAAAGGTAAACCAGATAGCATACTATCATCTCGAGTAAGACTGTCCTACCGGGATAGGTCCTCCCTCAATCATTGCAATCACGTGCCTGTGATCCAATAATTGACTCTGAGGGCACTATCTCCAACAATCTCCCACTTGCACTCAAGGCTAATTATTGCGATGTCGCATACTCACAGCCCGTGTGATACCGAACACCCAACTCCTCTACTAGTCAGTCGCATAAAGCCTGTTTGCGAAACTATTGCGTTCGGGGAATAGCCTCAGTGAGTGGATCCGCCTAGATGTTTCTTTCTATGTCTCTCTATATCTCAAGTTCGCGGAGAAAGCCATCTCCCGAAATGAGCAATACCTGTCTTAGAGTGTCTGGATGTCTGATGGGACCGAGCTCATAAATGAACTCCAAATCCAAACTTCTTAGACTGTATCGTCAACTGAACTTAATCAGTATCCTGCGCCATGCCTCCCTCAGTATTGCCTTGGACCACCTGTCCAGAATACTGCCCCTCGTCAGAAGGAAAACTATAACTCTGACAACCTCCTTGTCGTCCAGGTCACCTTGGAAGCCTGGAATGATAACTGTCCCCCGAATGAGGCCGTCGTTATCATATCCCTAGAACATCCACTTATGTTCTAAAACTGCTTCCGACTGTTTCTCCAGGATTGGGTCAATGTCAACTTATTGCATCTAGTGCAAGAACAACATCTGGTGTGGTACTTGACATCTCATGATTGACTCAATTGCCTAAGCAAGTGATCTGCCAATCATGCACATCCCTCTCTACTTTAGTCTATAAGACACCTTTAGAGAGGGTGACTCCATCACCTGCAGGTACACTACCGTGCCAGGAGTCGTCCATTCTAAATACTCTTAGAATGCTGTCAAAGTACCCTCATTGGGAAACCACCCAAATCTAGATCTAAAACCATAGATCTAGTAACCAGTATGTCAGATATAATGACCAAGTCCTTTGTGGAGAAACCACCGTGTGACGACCAAAGTATAACCGATCGTAGTATAGGAATATCACTTCCTACTCTGTGTATGTCATCCAAATACCAGGATATCACACCCTACTACCTTCTCAACAGATCCATCCCCTATTCTGATGAAGTCAAACCGATGACTGTCACATCAGAAATAGATGATCTATCTCCGCTACATCTGCTTTAGTCTATAAATAGACATGAGCCTGATATCCACCAATGCTTCCGCTGCTCCCACTGACTACGACAACCCTCTGGCAGAGTCATATAGACGTGCACTTCTAAAGCTAGTTTAGAACGACGCTATACTCATCCTCCTGCCGGGTCTCGCAGCCTGGAACAACAACAATGGCAAGTGTGGGTAAACAAGAACTTCCCTGTCACCGTCCTTGAGGCTACCGGAGTACCTCTCGGGTGCCTGAAGTTACCCACCTTATCTGCGGGGTGGCCAATGGAATGTCAAATCAGATTGAATCTTTAGGTTCCTTATCAAATCTTCAGTAATCGTTTGCGGTTCTGGAATCACTTCCAGTTCTACCATACTCCCACTACTGTTTTTGAAAAAATCCATTTTTAATAAAACTGTGGCGAGTCCAGAACAATATTTCTATTGATCTGCCAGATGGTAGAAAATCAACCCTCGTCATAGCCTGGGTCAACCCACAAACAGCCATTACAGAAACGTGCCTTGAGCTGTCCAGTGTCTGGTTTTAATCATAAGCCGGACAACTCCCCGTACCTTAACAACGTTAAGATATGAACTGTTCTATATCCAATATAGAACCAGAGGCACTGAATTAATTGAACCAGATTCAAATCATGCAGCTATCTCCAGTGCATGTCAACTAAATGGATGGAGGCCGATCAGCGTTACTCAACTTAGGAATGCTTCCAATTATGAGTAACCTGAAAAGAGAAGCAATTTCTCTTTATCTTTACCATCAACTGAATACCATACACAAGTATCTACATCTTCGATCACTTTGAAGAATCCCGATACTTGCTACACTTGGTTCTCTACTCTATTCAAATACCTATAACTCCTCAAAACTTAGACTCTGTGTTTCTACGAAACACATGTCTAAGAACTAGAGAAGTTAAAAGTAAACAGAATATAGTATGAGGACCAACCCCTCTGTCCTAATGGACACTGGACAACATACAATACTCTGTATAAGTCCGCCGAGTCTAACAACTCTTTCACTGTGTGTCGTAGGTTGAATACTGTACTTATGGTTAAGAAGAATTACACCGCTGTTTAATGCTCCTTACCTAACCATCCACTGATATAGGTAAATGTCATCGACATAATATCAAAAGGTATATCTCACTCTATGAAAATAGACGTACAGATATATCAATTTGAAATTGGTGCACAACAGCGGATATTCAAAACCAAATATTTGCCGACCGGCAAACAGCCCAGGTGATCTCCTCAAATATCACCGATTACAACGAATCCCGATATAATGAGGATGATCACCCAATTCCCAATAACTTACTCCCTCTCATCATCTGTAAAACCATACAGATGTGAGAATCAAACCTGGTAAATACATACCGTGGAGCAAGTGTCTAATCGGGAAATCAGTTTTCTTTTAACAGTACACAGTGAAACTGAAACATTGAAATGTTTCGTTGGGGTATCCCGGTATTCCTAGTAATGCCTCTACCATTATCCAGATTCACAACTATAACCGTATAATTCTTTGCCACCTCTCCAAATCCCTTTATATGTCTTTAGTCGTTACCTTCTGTACACCCCTTAGGCCAAATGGTTTTCTTCCTTCCCTACCGTTCGGCACCAGCCTATGGTTTGGAAGAAGACTATCCAATAAGCATAAAGGGTGTACTGTCCTTATCCTAGGAGCATTCGCAATGCGAGAGAAGGTGAGGATAAAAGACACCTGAATAAACCTTATTCCTATTTCTCCTGAACCAGAATCCATCCCCGAACTGGAACAAGTTCCTTTCGAGTTCGTATATAACCATACGATGGAGTATCCAAATAAACTGTGGATGTTCGTAGTGATACGGAGTGTCCTGGAGAAATACAAAGGTGATTTAGGATTGGCGAAGAAATACTTGGTTTGGTCGTGAATACCAGTCGCAATTTACTTTGCCCTCTTACTAATCCCTTGCTTTGTCTTAATCTTAATACCTTCTGCACACCGTTTAGGCTAATTGGTCTTCTTCATTCCACACTGTTCGGCACCAGCCTAAAGTTTGGAAGAAGACTATCCAATTTGCGTAATAGGTGTACTATCTCCTAAACTAAGGAGTACTCGCAACCTGAGAGAAGGTAAAAAGGAAAAGACAACTGAATAATACTATCCGTTTTCTCCAGAACCGGAAACCATCCTCGAATTCCTTCGAGTTCGTATCTAACCATACGATGGCTTTGTCCAATGGAAGTGGACGTTCGCAGTAATATGGGGTGTCCTGGAGAAAAGGGTAAAAGTAGGAGTGGCAATGAGGTCTGCAACTCTGACAATCCAAAAGCCAATGTTAAGAAGGTTCGGTCAACTTGGTCACTGAGTCATAGTCTTAGGGTCGGGTCAATGGTCGCTGCCAGAGAGAGAGAGAAAAGAAACACTCAGCGTGCACTCTAACCTAGATCAGAACGGTTATCCCTTTATCTAATCTGGAAACCTCCCACTGTACCTCAAATTCTCCTCCAAACCTGAAAGAAGAATTAGTCGGGGATACCCGAGGAGTAAACTAACTCATCAGTGGGAATCGGGATCCAACTCTCATCGCATGATAACGTGACGTAATCCGCTCACGTCATCACACTCCAGAAGGTATGCGCATGTCTGGCAAGTTTCAGTTCTTTTGAAACTCCCGATGTGGATTTTTACCCCATGCTCTTATGACCTTGACTAAGGCCAACAAATCATAAGTCACATGTCAAGTTCTACCCGTCATTGTCCAGGTTGATTTGAACCCACCCGTACAAGCCCTTGACTAGGGCCAACAAGGCTATACGACTGTCCCAAACCAACGCATCTATCTATGCAACATATGAATACCCAATAGCTACCAAACACTGTGCCTTGACTAAGGCCAACAAACACAGCTTGAATACTATTGACTACCCATATGAAACGACGGAGGGCTACGAATGGTTTCTGGCGAAAACCTTTAACGTAATGAACTTGATATCGTTGAAGGAACGGATAGCTTTTTAGAAAATATAGTGACGAAAACCTTTACTAAAGAGGTCACTCCCGGTGAAGGGATCTCGGCTCTTTCCCCGTAGAATGGGGTGCTGGATATTCATAACAGAATATCACTGTGCAAAGCAAAAGTAATCGGCTATAGTGAAGTTAATGCCCTGACGCAAACTTCTGTCCAAGGGGTCACTCCCGGTGAAGGGATCTCGGCCCTTGCCTCGTCGACTGAGGAGCAGGATATTCCAAATGAATACCACGACGCAAAACAAAAGTGAACGTCCTTGCAATAACAGCTTTTTGAAAAGTGTTCCAACAACATCAGATTAGGTTTGTTTAACTTGCATTGATCCGAATCAATGCAGTCCCATCAATTGATCACACCACAAAGAACGAAAATATACTGACGTACGTATATGCCATCCGCATTCGCCACTGGGTCCCGTCATCACCCGTTAGGTTAGCTAACTAACGGCAGAGCGGGGACTGGACTAGCGCGGATGAAAAACATATACAACATCTACTAATATATATACCAATATATAGTATTTCGCTCAAGGCGTGAATAAAATGCAACATCACAGAAATGTACAGCATCACAGAACAATACAGATATCTGGGATCCCCGGGTTTCACAGAGCCACTACTGAAACCCGACGTTCCCTTGGTCGTGTGGATAGCCTGTGCAATGAAAACCTATACCCCCTACGAGTGCGGCGAATAGCCAGCCAATCCTGGAGTGAAGCCCCCTCCGTCCCAATGCCATGAGATGCGGGCTTGTTGCCTTCTAGAACCCGGCTATCCGTGCACCCCTCTGCGGGGTAATCCTAGTACAGAAAGTAAAATATACATACAACGGGTACATCGACCGCAACCTGGTCGTGCCCCAAAAGAATAATACAAACAGGCAGTGACGGCAGTCCACATGTCGGACGCTCGCCCCGCAATATCAAATGTACATAATACAACCGCACTGTACTGGCATTGCATCCAGGCTATCCCCACCGACCGATCCGCAACATCACAGCATAAACATAGAACATCAACGTGAAAGTCACGTTCGCAAATCCGTCTAACCGGGCTATAGCAGTTAGACGGGATTTACCGATCGAGTGACATTCACGGTCGCAGATATAACGTAAATACTGTGAAAAATGTGTTTAAAATATCCGATCGATCAAAAATTAACAAGTGGGCCCCCAATCAAAACTGTAGCATTCACAGAAAACCTGGGCCTAATTTTAATATTCCAAAACCCATATTTTAAGCCCAGAAAGCCTCTGAAAAAAATTGGTGAAGTGATCTCCACAGTGTGCGGCGGAAGAGCGGCGGAATGGGGGTATATGCGGCGGTTCCGCGCTCCCACTGTGGATTCACTTCATCGAAATTTTACAGAGTTCTTAGATTTTCCAGTACATCAATATTTTACAACCTGAAAAATTTTTCGAGACCAAAATATTTCAACAGAAACTGATGCTAACAAAAATGTAGATTTTGGAGTTTTGGTCGATCGGAAATGCAAAAACACATCAAATGAAGCTAGACGAAGTTAATGGCGAGGCTCTGATACCAATGTAAGTGCACGGCGGCACCCCGGCCGTCAATCCGACGGCCAAACGCGGAAACGGTGATAAACTTTAATTTTTGCGGACTTAGCAAACCGGCACCACCGCGCACTAAAACCCCGGATCGTGCCATTAAACTAGTCTAAGCTAACAAGAGGACGGGTTAGAGATATACCGAATGATCCGAGTCCTCCGGTCTTCATCTCCACTCCGATCTCCTCGCGGGATCTCCGTCCGTCTCCTCCTCGTCGGAAAGGGCACCACGAAGCCGGGTACTTTTACGGGCTCCCACTTCAATACCGAGGCAACTCGGGCGCGAAGTAGGCTGGCCGACGCGTCCAAGATTTGCTGTAGAATGTGTAGGGTTGAAGCTATGTCTCATTTGGGTTTGTTGCCATTTGAAGATGATGGAGGAAACAAGATAAGAAAAATGGTGCTTGCATTTTTCTTAACATGAAAAATGAGATCAAGAATGCTACTCTCTCAAAGATGAAGCTCTCTTCTTCTTATCTTTTTCTTCTCTTTTTCTTCTCTCTTTTCTCATGAAAACCTTCATCCTTAGAAAATGGTGGTGGAAAGATTATGAAGCATGAAAGGAGGTGATGGTAGGAGCATAAGTGGTGACCACATCCAAAACATAATCATAACCATCTCACATCAAACTCTAATCGCATCTAATCCTTTCTTATCAACAAAAAGCAAGTGAAGAGAGTGGAATCAAAAAGATGCTATCATAATAAATCATCTTGCAAATAAATCTTCCACAATGTGTTATTTGCAAACTTGCAAATAACACCCTCCATCGGAAAAGTCCGGCCGGGAAAGAACAAAGGAAAACCGGCCGGAACGGAATGCAAACTGGCAACTCCAGAAAACTGGTCCCGTAATAAATTACAGGATAACCCCATACTGTGCATACACACCCGCATCTGTATTCCGTCCGGATACAAATGCAATGAGACAAAATCTACACTGTACTAAACTAGGATCCGGCTTAAACTAAAGCCGGCTAGTAATATCCGTCCGATCCTGATCCGTGCAATACCGCACGTATCTGATCGAACCCTGCCATATACCCATACGGCCATTAGTACAAACCGTCCGATCCTGATCCGTGCAATACCGCACGTATCTGATCGGACCCTGCCATATCTCCATACGGCCTCTACAGCGTTTCGCCCGAAAGCTTGAGTAACTGAAAGTGTGGTGGACTCTAAAGACTCGTCAATACTATGGCTGTGGATTTAACCACCAGCACGTCAGAGGTATAAGCCAATACGTGACGGGCCACCAGCTATTGACCAAAAGGGACGTCGATGAGCGAACTCATCCTGACACCCTACTGAGCCTATCAGTGACAATATCCGTACAGTCCGGTCCGTTCGTCTATGAGCATCGCATGTCGGGCCTAGGGGGTTGGTAAAAGTCAGACCCCCAAAAGCGGTACAAGTCGTGTCGGAGTGTAGCCCAGAACACCCTGAGATACTACTGGAATACCTACCAGTAAATCTCCTGCCTTGGCCAAGGACTTCGTGTAATGGCTCTCCTAGACACAGCGCGACCTCACCCCCAATACCGGGAGAGACGAACCCCTGAAGATCCGCTCACTGTCTCCATATGGCTCGGGACTGTACCCAACTAAAACCTGTTTGCACGACTCCTTTGAGCCGTGGTAGGGTAGTAATCAAAGTACAGTGGGAACTCACACGAGACAAATGACGATCCCCAGGTCGATGAACTAACCTGTACACATGTCACCTGGGAACTGCTATCTGACATGAGGTATAAGACCAACTAGCATGTTCCCGGCGAGTCCTGTCCGGTGTACTCATAACCCAATGAGCACCTGTATACATCTTAGGTGAACCTACTGACACCAGTGGCTTGTAAGACCGGCCACCGCCCCTCGTCGGGGTCTCGACTGTATACACTAGTCTACTCTGGAGAATCGATGCCCTGTCTCGAAACTCCCACGACTAGGGACCTTTTAAGGATGTGCTTATAGACTCCAGCTCTCACTTATATGATCGCCCTCATACTGCTGGCAGTCAAGCAAGAATCCTAGGGGCTCTATCAACGTGCAATAGCGACACGTCAGGTCACCTAAAGCAGTACACGATGATAAAGGTAAACCAGATAGCATACTATCATCTCGAGTAAGACTGTCCTACCGGGATAGGTCCTCCCTCAATCATTGCAATCACGTGCCTGTGATCCAATAATTGACTCTGAGGGCACTATCTCCAACAATATGAGTACAGCTTAATCTGTTGACTTAACACTGCTACTTCGCCTCAAGTGTGTTCCCACTGTTCTTAGATTGCTACCCTACCACGGCTCTATTGATTCGTGCAAACAGGTAGTAGTTGGGTGCAGTCCCGAAGTACTTGGAGGCAGTGGTGATTAGATAGGATTAATCTCTCCCGGTATTGGGGGTTGATATCGCGCTGTGTTTGGAGAGCAATTACACAAAGTCCGTGGCCAGAGCAAGTGAGATTTACTGGTAGGTGTTCCAGTAGTTTCTCAGGGTGTTATGGGCCACACTCCGACACGACTTATACCGCTATTAGGGGTCTGACGTTTACCGCACTTAGGCCCGATATGCGATACTCTTAGACGAACAGACAGGACTATACGGAGATTGTCACAGACAGGCTTAGTAGGGGTTTGGATGAGCTTGCTCATCGGCCTTCTTATCGACATCTACCTGTGGACCGTTACGTACAGCTAGTACCACTTGCGGCCTGTGGTTAAACCCACTGCCAGCGTAGTGTCGAGTCTTTAGAGTCCCACACAGAGGGTTTCCCGGCTTCGGGCAAAACGAGTAGAGATCGTATGGTTTTACGACAGGGTTCGATCACATACGTGTACTTGTGCGCGTGTGATGTTCGAGCGGACAATACTAGTGGGCTTTGGTTTAAGCCGGATCCTAGTGTATGATTATTGGATTAGCTTTGTCTCATTGTGTTCATGTTTCTCGGAACACGGATGTGGGTATGTATATACGGATGAGAGGGGATATAGAAGGAGACATCTCACTAGGTTTTTGACCATTGACTTGGTCAATGCAATTATGAGAAAAGGAAAAGTATTTGTTATTTTTGATAAATGATTTTTGTAGCATGGCTACTAATATTGACCACTTGACTTGGATTGACTTGTTTACCATAGATATTTTGTGAGATATTTTTGACCATAGATATTATGTGAGATATGTTGATGAGATATTTTTCCATGGCAAGTGGTCATATATATACTAGCTATTCTATTTTTTAAATGATTATCGCAAATACATTCTCTCTCCTAAAAGCTTGCTCTCTTCTTCTTCCTCTCTAACCCCAGTGTCTTGTGAATTGAGAATCAAGGGTTTAGTGAGATAAGCTACTCATAATCACTCTCTAATCATTCTAGGTCACTTAGTCTAGCACCCCAAGTGATCTAGTTGCCTCATATTGGAGGTTTAGCTCAAGGTTGGAACTCTCGGGTGGATCTTCTACTACATCGAGAAGCCGACGAGGAGGCGCATCCACCACCACTCTAAGGAGCTGACATCAAAAGAGGAGAAGAAGGACTTATAGTTTGAGGTATAATCTTCTAACATAGTAGATAGAACCTCTAGTTAGATTGTTAGTTATAGTTTAGCAAAGATCCTTATGCATAGTCGATGTTACCTTGTTTGTAAAATTCGTGTTTACCCGTTCCACCTCCCCGCAAACCCGTGGGGTGTGTAACGTCGACTTACAGAGGTTTAGCCGGTGTTGCGTAGCAAAATATTATCGTTTTTGAAAATTCCGCCTCCCCCCGAACCGCAGGGTGCGCGACATCGACTTACAATGAGAAGCTGTTACGAGGGAAGCTGTGACGAGATATTCTCACTCCGTCATGGCGGGAGTTGCGGTGCTATTACGAAGAAGCTGTTATGAGGGGGCTCGGTAAAAGGGAAGCTGAGGAAGCTTAATCTGAGGAAGCTCGGCCTTTGCGTTACCGGTTTTGAGTTGGTCGGGACTGCAAGGAGGCTGAGGAAGCTCAGTTCTAGGATAGCTCGAAGACGAGCTATTGACCAGTGGTTGGTGGAAAAGGGAATGCATTCAGGGGGGCCCTCGGACTGAGCCTCGGAGGCGAGGTACCGAAGAATGTTCCTTTCGCATTATACTTATTCCAGTTCTGTAGCCCCCAGGAATCTAGTTGATATACATGGGTGACACGCCATCCGCTGCGTTCCGTGACAGGGTGAATGCCCACTTGCGAGTATCATCAGAGAGAGATAACTAAACGCTGCTACGATTGTTAGGGTTAGGATTGGGGTTACTGTATGTTAATCGCTGTTCCGGTTGCTCGCTCCTTGTCGGTCATCGTCGGAGGGAGAAGACTGCGACAGATAGGAGCCTAATCACCAAAGCAAGAAAGAGAGCAAAGAAAAAGAGCACCAACATTGTAGCTCACGTGGGGCGAGTGAGTGAAATAAAGGGATTTGTGATATGTTACGTGAAGACTCCAGATGCTTCAGATGGTTTTTGAGTACAAATTCTTGTAACAAGGAGTTTAGGTTGAATACAAAAATACTAGAGAGGTTTTAATATGCCCCAATTAGGCCAATCTTAAGGCAATTTACCCTTTTTTAATATATATAACCAAAAAATACAAAAAAATCCTTATAACAAGTACAATATTCAATGCCAAATGTGTATGAACCATTATCCTAACAAAATTTTGAGTTATCAAATGTCCTTAAGAGTAAATATGTGCAAAAAGTACTTACAAGTACAAAAAGAAGAAACATAAAAATAGAATGCAGAAGAATCTAACAATCTAGTTGATAAGTCTCATTAACGGGAATTCCCCATATTATGACACGTGGTAGATGACGTGTCGTCCACGAAGGCCCACTAGACTCCTGGGGGTTGCAGAGGTAGAATCAGTATGATGCATTGGCGATTTTCGTCGGGGTCTTGTCTCCGAGGAGAGTTCCCCCTCTTATTGCACGTCTCTGAGCTGTTGCAAAGGCTGAGCTTTCTCGGCCTCCCCGATCAACCAAGAGCACGGAGCCCAAGCACCCCCACAACGACTCCGTGTATCTCGCCAAAGCGAGATATCCGCTGCCCCACGTTCTGCGTCCCACGCAGGCGCGTTCCCCCATTAATGAGCGGATCCTGCCATCGATGCGGGCGTAACGAGGGGGCGTAACTGACGGCAAGGATCTCGTGCCCGCTCGCTCCATGCGACCACTATATAATCCCCTCTCTTAGATGCCTCAGGGAAGGGGAACTCATTCTGATATGCCGCTACCCTGCTCTTATTCCACGTTACTAACTTGATCGTCGGAGGATCCTATGGTGGTTCCCCACCGCGGGACTTCCCTTGAAGGTAACTCAGCGTAAACAACATCCAACAACCCATTGAGATCCATACATTCAACCCTCACACCAAATCTCAACCGCTCGAAACCGCTCGCAACTGAATCGACGGAGGATAATATCTGAAGAAGATTCCGTCCTCCATCAGTCAGCGCCATCTGTGGGAACTTAGAAGTTTCTCCACCCATAAAGTTGATCTTCCGCCCTCGATCCGATGGCGAACGACAACCGCGACGATTCCAATGGGTGCCGCCCCATCCTCCATAACGGAGGCGGGAGAAGTTCTACTCCCCCTCCTATCGTCATCAACGCCTTATCCGCTCGGATAAATAGACTCACAGCGATGGTTGATGCGCTAATCCGTGTTCAAGCGGCAGGCCTTACCCACCAGACCACAGTTCCCCTCCCCGGTATGACGACGCCTGCAGGAGGACAGATGGGCCCACTCAAGCCCTCACTCTCACTCCTGCAGGAGGACAGGAGGACCGAATGCCGGCGTGCCGACTCCGGCAACGATAACTACATGTGGAGAATGATTCCATAACCCGCTGGGCGCCGGACAGCTCCACACCCCGATCTCAGGGCAGACCAGGCCGCTGCTCTGACGCTCGCCGCACGCTTTTACCCCGTGAGGAGGTGTCGGTCAGTTCGCCTGCTTCCAGGCACGACCGGCGCCCCCACTCCCATCGAGGCCGCGCAAATGGAGAACGTCGGTACTACTCAAGAAGGGCCTCGCCCGAGGATTTAAGAAATGTGATAGAGCGAAATCGAAGCCGCACCATCGCGCAAGCCCGGAGAAGGGATAGTCGCCACTCCGACTGTGCTGAATCCTCAGGGTACCACCAATGGATTGAAGCCCTCGAAAAGAAATTTGAAGGCATACGATGAGATGGCTATATGTCCGGCGAAGGGGCAAAGTACTCCGCCGATTCGCTCACAAGGCCCTTTACAGAATAGCTGATGGCCGAGCATGTCTCGTCCAGGAACAAGCCGCCTAAAGTGGCCCTCTTCGTTGGTAATTCCAACCCGAAGGACCACTTGGACGCATTTACGGCAGGCATGAGTTTCAAGACAACTCGGACGTGGCTTAATGCCGAGCTTTTCCCACCACCCTAATCCGAGCTGGCCGGGACTGGTTTCGAGGGCTTGCGCCGCGCTCCATCTCAACCTTCGACGAGCTGGCTACCCAATTCCTCGGTCATTTCGTCGGTAAATGATGACAGAAGAAGAGGTCGACTACCTGTTCACCGTCAAGAGCGGAGATAAGGAAACCTTCAAAGGGTATGTCACTCGCTTCTATAATGCCATCCTAGAGTTTCCCGAGCACCGCGACAAAACAATTATCACCGTGCTGAGGTCGGGTCTTAGGCACAAATAGTGGCTCCGCTCTTTTGTATTGACGCAACCTAAGACTATGGCCGAAGTGAAAGCATGGACTGAGCGAGAAATCTAACTCGAGTCAAAGGTGAGCTCCAACCTACCAAGTGGTGACCAAGCAGACCGAAAGAAGAGGGACAAAGAAGAGAAAAAGAAAGTCAGCCGTCTGAAACCCTATTCCCCGAGGTTCCAAAAGTACACCCTCTGAACATTTCCCAGACTGAACTGTTGGAAGAGGCTAAGGGCGAGAGGTTCTTTAAGCTCCCGCCAGCCACCCAAAGGACGGGCAAGCATCTCCACAGCCCGTACTGTACCTATCACAGGTCGCAGGGTCACCCGACTGAAAGCTGCAAACAGCTCCGCGACCATATCGAGGAACTGATCTGCTCTGGTCACCTGGCAAAATACCTATGGGACAAGCGACAGATGGAACGGGAGCAAAAAGACCAAACCCCTTCCGGGGAGTTAACGATTGGGAAAATCATGGTCATTTCGGCGGATCCAGCTCTGTGAAGTAGGAGGAACCACCACCTCCTGTCAGTCGAGGGCATAAGCAATCCACCCCATAAGAAGTACAGGAAGGGTGACCCGATCATCTTCACCAGTGAGATCTTCACGGCATATCACTTCCTCACAATGACCCTCTTATAATAACGGCCCGAGTTCACTGTTATGGGGCCCAAAATATATTGGTCGACTCAGGGAGATCGGCGGATATCCTGTTCTATAACTATTTTCAGCGTATGGGGTTAGGTTCATCCAAGCTTTAGCCGACCTCCCACGTCTTCTCTGGGTTCACCAACCATTCCATCCCGGCCAAGGGATCGGTCACCCCCTCCTCAACATTGGGGAAGCGGGAAAAACGCGGACCGTGCTGGTGAACTTCCTCGTTGCGAAGGTCCCGTCATCCTATAACATTCTCTTGGGACGCCATACCTTAAATGCCCACCGGGCTCAGATCTCGACTTATCACCTTGTGCTTAAATTCCCTTTAGATAATGGGAGGATAGGCCGAGCCTACGGGGACCAGCAAACTGCCAAAATTTGCCTCGCTTCGACGTCTCCCGCCGGAGAACAAGGCGACGATTTTGAAGACACGCATGATTTCTAGGGGTCTTTATATACACACGACGACCGAAAGGAAGTTTGAGGTTCCCTGGTGGAATCATTGACAGAAATCCCCCTCATAGAGGGAGTCGACAGCCGGACAGTCCAGACGGCTCTCTTTTGATAGGGGACACCCGCGAAGGCCTGATCCTGTTCCTCTAGGATAACTCGGACGTATTCGCTTGGACGCCAGCGGACATGCCCAGGATCAACCTGGAAGTGATCTCCCAAAAGCGTGGGGTCGACCCGATGGCCCAACCTATCCGACAAAAGAAGAAAAGTTTTGCGTCGGTTAAATAAAAGGCGATAGAAGACAAGGTGGACCGATTGCTCACCGCCAACTTCATTAGGAACCTGGACTTCTCGGATTGGCTGGCAAACGTAGTCATGGTCAAGAAGGCAAACAGGAAATTGCGCATGTGCGTCGACTTTATGGACTTGAACAAGGCTTGCCCCAAAGACAACTATCTACTTCCTTGGATAGACTAGCTAGTTGACAGCTCGGCCGGCCGTGAATTTCTGAGCTTCATGGACGCTTTCTCCAGTTACAATCAGATCCGGATGAACCCGGCCGACGAAGAACTTACTTCCTTCACCACTGACTGAGGAGTCTACTGCTATAAGGTGATGCCCTTCAGACTCAAGAACGCCGGGACCACATATCAGCGGCTCGTCAACAAGCTATTCAAACCGCAGATTGGGAGAAACATGGAAGTCTACGTCAACAACATGCTCATAAAATCCGCCTCGACAGCCAGGCACACTAAAGACCTCGGCGAGACATTCGACGCCCTGCACAAGTACAAGATGAAGCTGAATCCAGCTAAATGCACATTCGGAGTCACCAGTGGGAAGTTCCTCAGGTTCATGGTTACCCACCGAGGAATCGAAGCAAACCCAGAAAAAATCAGCGCCATCCACAATATGACAACGCCCAACAGCAATGTCGATATCATGCAAATCACGGGAAGGGTGGCTACCCTGAGTCGCTTTATGTCCAGATCCGGAGAGAAGTGTTTCCTTTTCTTCAAGGCCCTGAGGAAAATTCCTATGTTCGAATGGTCTGAGGAGTGCCAGAATGCTTTCAAACAACTCAAGGCGCACCTAGCGACCCCGCCGCTTCTCACCCGACCGGTCGAAGGCGACGAGCTATTACTATATCTAGCCGTCTCCGACCAAGCTGTAAGCTTAGTGCAAGCCAGAGAATTTGAAGACATACAGAGACTGGTCTACTATGTGAGCCATGTTTTCAGGGACGCGGAAACCAGATACCCGGTTATAGAAAATATAGTCCTAGCACTTGTCGTTGCCTCCAGGAAACTTTGACACTATTTCCAGGCGCACACGATTCTCGTCCTCATTGAGCGACCTTTAGGGTATATCCTCGCCTCCCTCGAATTATCGGTCGTCTGGAGAAATGGAGATGGGAATTGTCTCAATTCGACATCAAATACTACCTCAGACAAGCCATCAAAGCATAAGTCTTAGCCGATTTTGTTGTCGAATGCACTATCCCTACTAAAGGAGGAACGACAGCACGGGGCCCCGAACTACGACCCTCGGTCGAGGAGGTGCCCGACCCTATCCCGGATTAGATACTCTATATGGATGGATCCTCCACAGAGGAAGGGAGCGGCGCCGGCCAGATCATCCACGGCCCGGATGAGGCAGAAATGGAGTACTTTCTAAAGCTCGGTTTTAAGGCGTCGAACAATGCCGCAGAATACGAGGCCTTATTGGCAGGGCTACGAATCGCCTCCAGGGTAGGGCTGGAAACCATCACGGTACACAGTGACTCCGCACTAGTCGTTAACCAAGTAATCGGGCATTTTGAGGCCTGAGAGCCACTTATGATAAAAACACCTGGCCGAGGTAAAAAGGCTTCGGAAAAATTTCGATGAAGTCCAAGTGGAGCAGATTCCCAGAAACTTGAACACCTAGGCCGACGCCTTGAGCAAGCTCGCTTCTTCCTATTCGGCCAATCATAAAAGAAATATCCTCTTCGAAGTCTTACCACGAACCAGCGTGGAAGATGGAGAGGTAACGCTCTAAATCTACACAACTCAGAAAGAAGGCCAAGATTGGAGAAAGCCCTCGTGGAATTCCTAAAGGGCTGTGTACTTCCTAAAGGCAGGGGAGAAGCTCACTGGCTTCGGGCAAAAGCATGCCATTTCGTTTGGAGCAATGGAAACCTGTACAAGAAGTCATACACTCAGCCTCTGCTCCAATGCGTCGACCTCCACAAGGTAGAGTACGTTCTACGAGAGATACATGAAGGGGTCGGAGGAGTGCATCAAGGGGCCCATACCCTGGTCCAGAAAACACTGCTCCAGGGGTACTATTGGCTAAGAATACACCAGGATGCTAAGAAGCTAGTTAGAAGGTGCAAGAACTGCTAACTCTTTGGCAGCATACCTCATCTCCCCGCCACCGAACTAACGCCACTCAGTTCCCCTTAACCGTTTGCGCAATAGGGGATGGATATGGTGGGCCAACTCCCCACCGGTATAGGCGGACACAGATACATCCTTGTCGCTATGGGCTACTTCACGAAGTGGATAAAGGACATGCCTATCAGGAAACCGGACGTCGTCTCTACGATAAAATTCCCGAAGAACAATATAATCTCTCGATGTGCATAGTTACCAACTATGGGACCAACTTCGAAAACGATAAAGTCAAAGAGTTTTGCAGCGACTACCCAATATTGATGAAGTTTGTCGCGGTCGCGCATCCACAATGCAACGGGCAGGCCGAAGTAGCGAACCGAGGCGTTATCCGCGGTTTTAGAGCCCGCTTGGAGGGAAGGCAAGGCAGCTGGGTCAAGGAACTGCAATGGGTATTATGAGCGTTGCGGACATTGAAAAAGACACCCACGGGAGAAACTCTATTCAGCCTCTGCAATGGTACCGAGGCAATAGTCCCCGCGGAAATTGGACTGCCCGTTTATAGGATCGAACACTTTGACGATTAAGCTAACACCTTAACACTCCGAAGCAACTTGGACATCTTGTTGGAAAAAGGAGATCAAGCGCAAATCAGAATATCCGCTTATCAGCAGCAAACCGTTTTCTATTACAATGCCTAAGTTAAACATCGGACCTTCAAGATGGGAGATCTGGTCTTATGAAGAAACGGGTTCATAGACCAAGGGAGACTATGTTGGTTATAGTGCCCTCAAGGTAATTATCGTAATTGCAGGTAGGTGATTATGATGATTGAGGGAGGACCTATACCGGTAGAACAGTCTTATTCGAGGTGATAGTATGCTATCTGGTTTTTCTTTATCATCATGTACATGTTTTATGTGGTATTACAGATCACTATTACATGTTGATAGAGCCCATAGGATTTGTGCTTGACTACCAGTATTATGATGGTGATCATATATGTGGGAGTTGGGTGGTCTATAAGCACATCCTTAAATGTCCTCAGTCGTGGGAGTATCAAGACTGGGCATCGATACTCCAGTGTAGACTAGTGTATACTGATCGAGACCCCAACGATGGGCAGTGGCCAGGTCTCACAAGCCATTGGTGTTAGTTTGTTCACCTAAGATAGTATACAGGTACTCATTGGATTATGAGTACACTGGACGGACTCGCCGGGAATGTGTTAGCTGGTATTATACCTATTGTCAGATAGCAATTCCCATGTGACATGTGTACAGGTTAGTTCGACCTGAGATCGTCATTTGTCTCGTGTGAGTTCCCACTGTGCTTTGATTACTACCCTACCACGGCTCAAAGGAGTCGTGCAAACAGGTTTTAGTTGGGTACAGTCCCGAGCCACATGGAGGCAGTGATCGGATCTTCGGGGATTCGTCTCTCCTTGTATTGGGTTTGATGTCGCGTAGTGTATGGGTGGCCATCACCAGAAATCCATGGCCACGGTGGATGAGAATTACCGATTCAGGATCGATAGTTTCTCACGTGGTGATGGGTTTCATACCGACACTAAATGTCGCGTTGTTAGGGGTCTGACTTTATCCACCCCCCAGACTCGATATGCGATACTCTTAGACGAACAGACTGGACTGTGCGGATATTGTCACTGTCAGGCTCAGTAGGGTTCAAGATGAGTTTGCTTGTCGGCTTCCCTTTTGCTCAATACCTGGGTAGCCATTATGTACAGCTAGTGCAGCTGACGTGCTTGTGGTTAAACCCACTGCCAGCATATTGACGAGTCTTTAGAGTCCCACACAGAGAGTTTCCCTGGTTCTGACGAAATGATGTAGTAGCCGTATTGGATACGTGCACGGTTCCGATCGATTGATGTACTTCGTACCCGGACTTTCGATCGGACAGTTGATAATACTAGCCGACTCGGGTTTGAGCTGAATTATTAAATCAGGTATTGATTTAATAATTTACGTATATATATATATATATTGATACGTATATTCTAGTATTATGTTCTTTGTGTTTTTCTATCTTTTTGGGTATTCGTATTTCGGTACGAATGCAGATATATATACAGTAGAATGTAATCCGTATTTTTTACTGGAAAACATTCTAGAAGGTGGCCAATTCATTTTTGGATTTGACCATTTATTGAAAATGGTAAATGAGGTGGATATTAGCATGATGGGGAATGGTGAGAACCATGCTTGCATAGTGCACACAAACGATTGTTAATTCATTTGTGTTCACTATTCAAGCATGGGAGGATTTTTAAATGAAACAAAAGATTTACAAAACCAAGCATGCTATTTTCTCTTTCATGAGAGAGTTTATTTTTGGTGCATGCTATGTTTTCTTCACTTGGGTTTTTTTCTTGAACTCCTCCCTCACCATTTGCTCACTACCTCCTCTAGATTTCCATAGTTGCTACCACCTCCTTTGTTATGAGATAGATAACACTTAGATCATATTCACTACATCCTGGGCTCTCTAGGGTGGCATCCTAGAGACCCTAGTTGCTCCTCTTGTATCTTGTTGTGGAGCTAGAGCCGGAATTACATCTCTCGGGTGGATCATCGGAGATGGAGGAAGACCGGCAACCAAACTTCATCAAGGAAGCACTAGAAGTTTGGAATGAAGACCGAAGGATACGGATCAACTCGGTATAACCATTCTAACTTCTTTATATTGCTTGCTAGTTTAGGGTTTAAGGTTGATCCGGAAATCGGGTAATGGTAGCGCCAGTTTAGTAAATTTTTGTTCCGCATTTGGCCATGGTTTGATGGCCGGGGCGCTGCCGTAACCAAGCATGGTATCAGAGCCAGCCTTTAAACCCATTACTAGCTTGTTTAGACAATGTTAAACTATCGAAATCGAAACAGCCGGGAAACAATACCCGGTAGTTTTCACTTTTTATCGATTTTCAAAGTGTCTTCAAAAATTATTTAAACAACTGCAGAAGACTACTGACATGACTACTTGACCATACCCCAAATACGAACCCAATCCACTAAAATTTGGCCGAGCACATTGCCAAAAAATCCGAGGAGGCCGGCCATTTTCAAGCTTCTGGGTTTCATTTTTTGGGTATGGTCTGGTCTCTGGAATCTTGGTGCAGTGGTATTCTTTGTTCTGCCCATTTTGGATTTTTGTTATCTGTTGTTCGGGGGCTATTCGGGGTATTTCGAAGTCGATGTTTTAACACTGTTTAAATGTTTATATCAGTACATGGATTACTATCTGCAACCGTGAATGTCATTAGATCGGTACAACTCGTCTAATTGCTATATGTTCTTTTAGACGGGTTTGCGAACGTGACATTCACGTTGATGTTCTGTGTTGTGCTGTTAGTACAGTTTAGTTTCATTTGTACATTTGATATTGCGGGACGAGCGTCCGACATGTGGACTGCCGTCACTGCTAGTTTGTATATTATTCTTTTGGGGCACGACCGGGTTGAGGTCGATGTCACCCTTATATATTATTTTCTTTTTTGTACTAGGATTACCCGATGGTGGAGTGCACGAATAGCCGGGTTCTAGAGGGCAACGGGTCCGCATCTCATAGCGTTGAGACGGAGGAGACCTTACTCTAGAATTGGCGGGCTATTCGCCACACTCGTAGGGGGTATAGGTTGACCCAGGAGGAGTGCTCAAGTTACCGGATTCCGTATAGTGCCGGGTGGCCCATTCACTTTGCTGAAGGGGGCTGCCTCACTTCTGGTTTTGACGGGTAACTTGCCGCGCTCGTAGGGGTGTAGGTTTTCATTACACAGGCTATCCATACGACAGGAAACGTCGGGTCTCACTTGCGGGTCAAGTGAAACCTGGGGCTCCAGATTATCCACCATTCTGTTTTGCTTCTGTGATGTTGCTTTATATCATTCCGGGGACGATTGTTATATATATTTATATATATGCTAGTAGATGTTGTATATGTTTTGCACCCACGCTAGTCCAGTCCCCGCTCTGTCGTTAGTTAAGTAACCTAACGAGTGATGACGGGATCCAGTGGCGAATACGGATGACATATACGTACATTTTATTTTCGTTCTTTTCTTGTGTGGTTAATTGATGGGACTGCATTGATTCTTATTAATGCAAGGATAAAAAAACCTATATGATGTTGTTGGAACCATATTTTTTAAAAACTGACATTACAGACGTTCTCTTTTGTTTTGCACAGTGGTATTCGGTTATGAATATCCAGCACCTCATTCGACGAGGCAAGAGTCGAGATCCCTTCATCGGGAGTGACCCCTTGAGTAAAAGTTTGTGTCAACGTAATAACTTCACTATACTCGTTTTCTTTTGTTTTGCATCGTGGTATTCAATTTGGAATATCCTGCACCTCATTCGATCAGCCGGGGTATTTGGCCATGGTTTGATGGCCGGGGCGCTGCCGTAACCAAGCATGGTATCAGAGCCAGCCTTTAAACCCATTACTAGCTTGTTTAGACAATGTTAAACTATCGAAATCGAAACAGCCGGGAAACAATACCCGGTAGTTTTCACTTTTTATCGATTTTCAAAGTGTCTTCAAAAATTATTTAAACAACTGCAGAAGACTACTGACATGACTACTTGACCATACCCCAAATACGAACCCAATCCACCAAAATTTGGCCGAGCACATTGCCAAAAAATCCGAGGAGGCCGGCCATTTTCAAGCTTCTGGGTTTCATTTTTTGGGTATGGTCTGGTCTCTGGAATCTTGGTGCAGTGGTATTCTTTGTTCTGCCCATTTTGGATTTTTGTTATCTGTTGTTCGGGGGCTATTCGGGGTATTTCGAAGTCGATGTTTTAACACTATTTAAATGTTTATATCAGTACATGGATTACTATCTGCAACCGTGAATGTCATTAGATCGGTACAACTCGTCTAATTGCTATATGTTCTTTTAGACGGGTTTGCGAACGTGACATTCACGTTGATGTTCTGTGTTGTGCTGTTAGTACAGTTTAGTTTCATTTGTACATTTGATATTGCGGGACGAGCGTCCGACATGTGGACTGCCGTCACTGCTAGTTTGTATATTATTCTTTTGGGGCACGACCGGGTTGAGGTCGATGTCACCCTTATATATTATTTTCTTTTTTGTACTAGGATTACCCCATGGTGGAGTGCACGAATAGCCGGGTTCTAGAGGGCAACGGGTCCGCATCTCATAGCGTTGAGATGGAGGAGACCTTACTCTAGAATTGGCGGGCTATTCGCCAACTCGTAGGGGGTATAGGTTGACCCAGGAGGAGTGCTCAAGTTACCGGATTCCGTATAGTGCCGGGTGGCCCATTCACTTTGCTGAAGGGGGCTGCCTCACTTCTGGTTTTGACGGGTAACTTGCCGCGCTCGTAGGGGTGTAGGTTTTCATTACACAGGCTATCCATACGACAGGAAACGTCGGGTCTCACTTGCGGGTCAAGTGAAACCTGGGGCTCCAGATTATCCACCATTCTGTTTTGCTTCTGTGATGTTGCTTTATATCATTCCGGGGACGATTGTTATATATATTTATATATATGCTAGTAGATGTTGTATATGTTTTGCACCCACGCTAGTCCAGTCCCCGCTCTGTCGTTAGTTAAGTAACCTAACGAGTGATGACGGGATCCAGTGGCGAATACGGATGACATATACGTACATTTTATTTTCGTTCTTTTCTTGTGTGGTTAATTGATGGGACTGCATTGATTCTTATTAATGCAAGGATAAAAAAAACCTATATGATGTTGTTGGAACCATATTTTTTAAAAACTGACATTACAGACGTTCTCTTTTGCTTTGCACAGTGGTATTCGGTTATGAATATCCAGCACCTCATTCGACGAGGCAAGAGTCGAGATCCCTTCATCGGGAGTGACCCCTTGAGTAAAAGTTTGTGTCAACGTAATAACTTCACTATACTCGTTTTCTTTTGTTTTGCATCGTGGTATTCAATTTGGAATATCCTGCACCTCATTCGATAAGGAAAGAGCCGAGATCCCTTCACCGGGAGTGACCTCTTTAGCAAAAGTTTTCACCGCTATATATTTGTAAAACCACTCGGTTCCTTCAACGATATCAAGTTCATTACGTTAAAGGTTTTTCGCCAAAAACCAGTCGTAGCCCTCCATCATTTCTTATAAGTACTATTTGGTGTTCGTGCTATGTTTGTTGGCAAGCGTCAAGGCATAGTGTACGGTAGCTAAATAATACTTATTTGTAGCATGGATATGCGATTGATCGGGATAGTCGTACAGCTTTATTGGCAAGCGTCAAGGGTTTGTACGGGCGGGTTTGAGTTAATCCAGGACAATGACGGGTTGAACTTGACTAGTGGCCTACAACTTGTTGGCAAGCGTCAAGGTTATAGGTCGTTAAGGGTAAAAATCACATCTGGAGTTTCAAACATACAGGAAACTTGCCAGGCATGCGCATACCTTCTGGAGTGTGGTGACTTGAGTGGCTTCTATCAGGTTATCATGCGATGATAGTTGGATCCCGATTCCCACTGATGAGTAGGATTACTCCTCGGGTGATTTCGACCAATTCTCCTTTTGGGTTTGGAGGAGAATTCGAGGAAACGGTGGGAGCCATCCTGATTATATAAAATGATTAACCATTCTGATCTAGGTTAGAGTGCATGCAAAGTATTTCTTTTCTCTCTCTCTCTCTTTGGTAGCGACCAAGGCCCGCCCCTTGACTAAAACTCATGAACCAAGTTAACCGAACTTCTTAAAAACACTTTAGCTTTTGGAATGTCACGGTTACATCATTGCCACTTCTATATCACCTTTGCATTTCTCCATAACACCCCGTATCACTACGAACATCCACTTCCCTTGGATAAATCCATCGTATAGTTACATATGAACTCGAAGGAACTTGTTTCAGATTCGAGGATGGATTCTGGTTCTGGAGAGATTGAATAGGATTATTCGGTTGCCTTTTCTTTTTACCTTCTCTCAGGTTGTGAGGGCTCCTAAGATTAGGAGAAGGTATACCTATTAAGCTTATTGGATAGTTTTCCTCCAGACTATAGGCAGGTGCCGAAAGGTGAGGAAGGAAGAAAACCAATTAAGCCTAAGTGTGGTGTACAGAAAATAATAAGTAAAGACATATAAAGGGATTAGAATAATGTCAAAGGAAATTGCGACCACCATCATTCACGATAAAAACCGTGTATACCCCTGTCACTCCTACATTCACTTTGTATTTCTCTAGAACACTCCGTATCACTACGGATATCCACTTCCATTGGATATGCTATCGTATAGTTACATACGAACTCGAAAGAATTCGTTCCAGATTTGAGGATGGTTCCCGGTTCAAGAGAAATTGGATAGGATTATTCAGATGTTTTTTCCCTTTACCTTCTCTCAGGTTGCGAGGGCTCCTAGGATTAGGAGAGTACACCTATTACGCTTATTGGATAGTCTTCTTCCAAACCTTAGGCTGGTGCCGAAGGGTAGGGAAGGAAGAAAACCAATTAGCCTAAAAAAGGTGTACAGAAGGTAATAAATAAAGACATAATAAAGGGATTGAAGTGAAGGCAGATAAGTATATGGTCACTGTCATAAATCAGGATAGTGGCAGAGGCATTACTAGGAATACCCCGTTACCCCTTTTGAAACATTTTCACGTTTAAGTTTCACTGTGCGATGTTAATTGAAAACTGTTTTCCCAATTGGAATCTAACTCCAGGGTATGTATTTACCATATCAGTTTCTCACATCTATATGTTATTACGGATGGTGAGTGGGAGTAAGATATTGGGAATTGGGTGATTAGATCCTCATTATATCGGAATTCGTTGTAATTGGTGATATTTGAGGAAATCATCTGGATTTTGTCGGATAGCAAATATTTGGTTTTGAATATCCGTTATTATGCACCAATTTCAAACTGATATATCTTTACGTTTTTTTATAAAGTGAGATATAACTTTTTGATATTATGTCTGTGACATTTACCTATATCAGTTGGTGATTAGGTAAGGTGCATTCAACAGCGGTGTAATTCTTCTTAACCATAGTACAGTTTTTCAACCTACGACGCACAGGGTTTGAGTTATTAAACTCGGTGGACTTATACAAAGTATTGTATGTTGTCCAATGTCTATTAGGACAGTGGGGTTGATACTCGTACCGCATTCTGTTTACTCATAACTTCTCTAGTTCTAGACAAGTGTTTCGTTGAAATGCAAGATCCAGATATTGAGAAGTTATAGGTATAAGAATAAAGTAGAGAACCATTTGTTGGAAATATCAGGATTCTTCGATGAAGTCGAAGATGAAGATACTTGTGTTTGGTATTTCGTTAATAGTAATGGTTTTGAGAACTTGCTTCTCTTTCGGGTTACTCATATATAGATGCACTCCTAATTGAGTAATACTGAATAACCTCCTTCCATTTGTTTGATATGCACTGGAGACAGCTGCATGATTTTGAATCTGGTTCCAATTAAATTAGTACTTTTGTTTTTATATTAGATATATATAGAATCAATTTATATCTTAACGATGTTAAGGTATAGGGAGTTGTCCGGCTGATGCTTAAAATCAGAATCCGGACAAACTCAAGGCACGTTTCAGTAATGGCAGTTTGTGGGTTGTCCCGGGCTTTGACGAGGGTTAACTTTCTACCATCAGGAAGATCAATAGTGATATTGTTCTTGACTCGCCACAGTTTTAGTAAAATGGATTTTCTCAAAAAAACAGAAGTGGGAGTATGGTAAAACTGGAAGTGATTCCAGAACCACAAACGATCACTGAAAATTTAATCGAACCTTAGGATTCAATTAGCTTCGACATTTCATTAGCAACTCCGCAGATTTGGTGGGTAACCTCAAGCACCCGAGAGGTACTTCAATCTTCCCAGAGATGGTGACAGGGAGGTTCTTGTTTACCCAGACTTGCCATTGCTACTGTTCTAGACTATAAGACCAGGCAGGAGGATGAGTATAGCGTCGTTCTAAACTAGCTTTAGAAGTGCACGTGTATATGACTCTACCAGAGAGTTGTTGTAGTCAGTGGGAGCAGCGGAAGTATAGTAGGCAAGTAGCTTATGTCTATTTATAGACTAAATCAGGTATAGCGGAAATAGATCATCTATTTTTGGTGTGATAGTCATAGGCTTTGATTTCATCAGAATAGGAGATGGATCTACTAAAAAGGTAGTAAAGAGTGATGTCCAGGTATTAGCATGACATGCACATGATAGGAAGAGATATTCCTATACTACGATCGGTTATACTGTAGTTGTCACAAAGTTGTTTTTCCACATAGGATATGGATATAATATCAGGGTTTCTGGTTACTAGATCTATGGTTTTAGATCTAGATTTGGGAAGTATCCTAATCTGGGTACTTTGACATTATTCTAAAGGTATTTTAGAATGAACGACTCCTGGCATGGTGGTGTATCTGCAGGTGATGGAGTCACCCTCTCTAAAAGTGTCTTACAGACTAAAGGGGAGAGGGATCTGCATGATTACCATATCACTTGCTTAGACGATTGAGTTAATCATGAAATGTCAAGTACCACATCAGATGTTGTTTTTGCACTAGCTGCAATAAACAGATATATTAATCCAATCTTGGAGAAACGTTGGGAAGCAGTTTATGAACATAAATGGATGTTCTAGGGATATAGTAATGGCAGCCTCCTTCGGGAGACGATTATCATTTCAGGCTTCCAAGGTGACCTAGATGACAGAGTGACTGTCGGGGTTATAGTTTTCCCTCTTTTGGGGGACAATATGTTGGACAGGTGGTCCAAACGGATACTGTGGATGGCATGGCGTAGGATACGGATTAAATTCAGTGGATGATACAGTCTAAGAAGTTTGCTGGATTTGAAGTTCATTTGTGAACTGGGTCGCATCAGATATCCAGACAAATTCTAAGACAGGTATTACTCATCTCGGGAGATTGCTTTCGCCGTGAAGTTGAGATATAGAGAGATACAAAAAGAAACACTGGAGCGGATCCACTCACTGAGGCTATTTCTCGAACGCAATAGTTTCGCAAACGGGCTTTGCGAAACTGATTAGTAGAGAAGTTGGGTGTTCGGTATCACACGGTCTGTAAGTATGCGACATCATAATAATTGGCCTTAAGTGCAAGTGGAATATTGTTGGCTATAGTGCCATCAAGACAATTATCATAATCGCAGGTAGGTGATTATGATGATTGAGGGAGGACCTATACCGGTAGAACAGTCTTACTCGAGATGATAGTATGATATCTGGTTTGTCTTTATCATCATGTACATGCTTTATGTGGTACTACAGATCACTATTACATATTGATAGTGTTGGAGATAGTGCCCTCAGAGTCAATTATTGGATCACAGGCACGTGATTGCAATGATTGAAGAAGGACCTATCCCGGTAGGACAGTCTTACTCGAGATGATAGTATGCTATCTGGTTTATCTTTATCATCCTGTACTGCTTTAGGTGACCTGACAGGTCGCTATTACACGTTGATAGAGCCCCTAGGATTCTTGCTTGACCACCAGCAGTATGAGGGCGATCATATAAGTGGGAGCTGGGGTCTATAAGCACTTCCTTAAAAGGTCCCTAGTCGTGGGAGTTTCGAGACAGGGCATCGATTCTCCAGAGTAGACTAGTGTATACAGTCGAGACCCCGACGAGGGGCGGTGGCCGGTCTCACAAGCCACTGGTGTCAGTTGGTTCACCTAAGATGTATACAGGTGCTCATTGGGTTATGAGTACACCGGACAGGACTCGCCGGGAACATGCTAGTTGGTCTTATACCTGACGTCAGATGGCAGTTCCCAGGTGACATATGTACAGGTTAGTTCATCGACCTGAGGATCGTCATTTGTCTCGTGTGAGTTCCCACTGTACTTTGATTACTACCCTACCACGCTCAAAGGAGACGTGCAAACAGGTTTTAGTTGGGTACAGTCCCGAGCCACATGGAGGCAGTGAGCGGATCTTCAGGGGTTCGTCTCTCCCGGTATTGGGGGTGAGGTCGCGCTGTGTCTAGGAGAGCCATTACACAAAGCCCTCGGCCGAGGCAGGAGATTTACTGGTAGGTATTCCAGTAGTATCTCAGGGTGTTCTGGGCTACACTCCGACACGACTTGTACCGCTTTTGGGGGTCTGACTTTTACCAACCCCCTAGGCACGCCATGCGATGCTCATAGACGAACGGACCGGACTGTACGGATATTGCCACTGACAGGCTCAGTAGGGTGTCAGGCTGAGTTCGCTCACAGACGTCCTTTTGGTCAATAGCTGGTGGCCCGTTACGTATTGGCTTATACCTGTGACGTGCTAGTGGTAAAATCCACAACCAAGGTGTTGACTAGTCTTTAGAGTCCCCCACATTCAGCTACTCAAGCTTTCGGGCGAAAAGCTGTAGAGGCCGTATGGAGATATGGTAAGGTCCGATCAGATACGTGCGGTATTGCACGGATCAGGATCGGACAGTTAGTACTTCAGGCCGTATGGATATATGGCAGGGTTCGATCAGATACGTGCGGTATTGCACGGATCAGGATCGAACGGATAATACTAGCCGGCTTTGGTTTAAGCCGGATCCTAGTATAGTACAGTGTAGATTTTGTCTCATTGCATTTGTATTTCGGTCGGAATACAAATGCGGATGTGTATACACAGTATCGGGGTTTTCCTGTAATTTATTACGGGACCAGTTTTCTGGAGTTGCCAGTTTGCTTTCCGTTTCGGCCAATTTCCTTTGTATCGTTCATTGGCCGAAGATTGGTGGAGGAGGGCTTATTTGCATTTGTGCAAATAAGTATTTGTGGAAGGGGGTCTTTGCTTATTGGTGTGTCATGATGGGTGCACCATACATTGACTTGATTGTTCCATCATGGCTTGACTTTTAAAAGTCATGATTGTTGATGGTGATGGGTTATGATGAGGTTGGAAGAGTGTTGTTTTTGATGGTGATCATTTTCTACACTTGATTTCTTTTTCCCTCTCTCTTGCATTATTCACTCACCCCCACTCTCTCATTTTTCCCTCACTCTCTCATTCCCTAATGGGCTTGGCCGGCCACTTCTCATGGGGGGGCTGTCCAAACATTTTGGTGGGGGGGTTGGTTCATTTCATGTTGTAAAATCCCTATAACTCCATCTCCAAAAAGCTTATCTTATTATCCTCCACCAATGGCATCTCTACAACCCCTAATAAGACTTGCTCACTACACATTCTACAGCAAACCTTGGGCACGTCGACTAGCCAGCTTCGTGCCTGAGTTGCCTCGGCATAGAGGTGGGAGCCCGTAAAAGATGTAGGCGATGTGGTGCACTTCCGGCGACGAGGTGGAGACAGGACATTCCGCGGGAGATCGGGACGACGACGAGAAGACCGGAGGACTCGGATCAGTCGGTATATCTCTCTTCCCCATCTTGTAGTTAGCTAGGACTAGTTAATGGTTCGATCCGGGTTTTAGTGCGCGGTGGTGCCGGTTTGCTAGTTTGCAAAATTAAAGTTAACCATCACTTCCGCATTTGGCCTCGGGATGGAGGCCGGGGCGCCGCCGTGCACTTACAGTGGTATCAGAGCCTCGCCATTAACTTAGTCTAGCTTTGTTTAATGTGTTTACATTTCCGATCGACCAAAATTCCAAAAACCCACGTTTTCACATACATCAGTTTTCTGTTGAATTTTTTCTTGCTCGAAAAAATTTTCAGGTTGTAGAAAAGTGATGTACTGGAAATTCTAAGAGTTCTGTAAAAATTCGATACACTAACTCGACTACGGGAGTGCGGAACCGCGGCCAAACACCCATTTGGGCCGCGGTTCCGCCGCACAATGTTGAGATCGCTGTGTCAAATTTCTACAGTTGCTTTCTGGGTTGAAAATAGGGTTTCTGGAATATTATTTTTGGGCCCAGAATTTCTTGATGTGCTACAGTAGTACTTGGGGGCCCACTTGGTAATTTTTGATCGATTGGACATTTTAAATACATTAGTTCACAGTATTTACATTATATCTGCGACCGTGAATGTCACTTGATCGGTAAATCCTGTCTAACTGCTATAGCCCGGTTAGACGGATTTGCGAACGTGACTTTCACGTTGACGTTTTGTGATTTTGCTGTGATGTTGCGGATCGGTCGTGGGGATAGCCTGGATGCAATGCTAGTACAGTTTTTGTTGTATTATGTACATTTGATATTGCGGGGCGAGCGTCCGATATGTGGACTGCCGTCACTGCCTGTTTGTATTATTATTTTGGGGCACGAGCAGGTTGCGGTCGATGTACCCGTTTTATGTATATTTTACTTTCTGTACTAGGATTGCCCCAAGGAGGGGTGCACGGATAGCCGGATTCTAGAGGGCAATGGGCCCGCATCTCATGGCATTGAGATGGAGGGGGCTTCACTCTAC
The DNA here is from genome assembly GCA_030015575.1 of Agapanthus africanus. NCBI lineage: Eukaryota > Viridiplantae > Streptophyta > Magnoliopsida > Asparagales > Amaryllidaceae > Agapanthus > Agapanthus africanus. Next base: position 1,322,384 of record JASDDO010000006.1, on the reverse strand, counting down.
AATTGGCGGGCTATTCGCCGCACTCGTAGGGGGTACAGGTTGACCCAGGAGGGGTGCCCAAGTTACCGGATTCCGTGAAGTGCCGGGTGGTCCATTCACGTTGCTGAAGGGGGCTGCCTCGCTTCAGGTTTTGGCGAGTAACTTGCCGCGCCCGTAGGGGTCTAGGATTTTCATTGCACAGCCTATCCACACGGCCAGGGGAACGTCGGGTTTCAGTAGTGGCTCTGTGAAACCCGAGGATCCCAGATATCTATATTGTTTCTGTGATGCTGTACATTTCTGTGATGTTGCATTTTTTATCACGCCTTGAGCGAAATATTATATATTGGTATATATATTAGTAGATGTTGTATATGTTTTGCATCCGCGCTAGTACAGGCCCCGCTCTGTCGTTAGTTAGCTAACCTAACGGGTAATGACGGGACCCAGTGGCGAATGCGGATGGCATATACGTACGTCATATTATTTTCGTTCTTTGTGGTGTGATCAATTGATGGGACTGCGTTGATTCGGATCAATGCAAGTTAAAAACAAACCTAATCTGATGTTGTTGGAACACTTTTCAAAAAGCTGTTATTGCAAGGACGATTGCTTTTGTTTTGCATCGTGGTATTCAGTTAGAATATCCTGCTCCTCAGTCGACGAGGCAAGGGCCGAGATCCCTTCACCGGGAGTGACCCCTTGGACAAAAGTTTGCGTCAGGGCAATAACTTCACTATAGCCGATTACTTTTGCTTTGCACCATGGTATTAAGTTGGAATATCCTGCACCTCATTCTACGGGGAAAGAGCCGAGATCCCTTCACCGGGAGTGACCTCTTTAGCAAAGGTTTTCATCACTATATTTTTCTAAAAAGCTATCCGTTCCTTCAACGATATCAAGTTCATTACGTTAAAGGTTTTCGCCAGAAACCATTCGTAGCCCTCCGTCGTTTCAGACGGGTAGCACGTAGTATTCATGCTATGTTTGTTGGCCTTCGTCAAGGCATAGTGTATGGTAGCTGCTTGTTACCTTTCTGCTGTATAGATAGATGCGTTGGTTTGGGACAGTCGTATAGCCTTGTTGGCCTTCGTCAAGGGCTTGTACGGGTGGGTTCAAATTAACCTGGACAATGACGGGTAGAACTTGACATGTGACTTATGATTTGTTGGCCTTCGTCAAGGTCATTAGAGCATGGGGCAAAAATCACATCGGGAGTTTCAAAAGAACTGAAACTTGCCAGATATGCGCATACCTTCTGGAGTGTGATGACGTGAGCGGATTCCGTCACGTTATCATGCGATGATAGTTAGATCCCGATTCCCACTGATGAGTTGGTTTACTCCTCGGGTGATCCCGACTAATTCTTCTTTTGGGTTTGGAGAAGAATTTGACGGTACAGTGGGAGGTTTCCAGATTAGATAAATTGGCAACCATTCTGATCTAGGATAGAGTGCACGCTGAGTGTTTCTTTTCTCTCTCTCTTTGGCAGCAACCATTGACCCGACCCTAAGACAATGACTCAGTGACCAAGTTGACCGAACCTTCTTAAACACTGGCTTTTGGATTGTCAGAGTCGCTAACCTCATTGCCACTCCTACTTTTACTCTTTTCTCCAGGACACCCCGTATTACTACGAACGTCCACTTCCATTGGACAAAACCATCGTATGGTTATATACGAACTCAAAGGGATTTATTCGAGGATGGTTTCAGGTTCTGGAGAAAACGGATAGGACTATTCAGTTGACTTTTCCTTTTACCTTCTCTCAAGTTGTGAGTACTCCTTAGTTTAGGAGATAGTACACCTATTACGCAAATTGGATAGTCTTCTTCCAAACCATAAGCAGGTGCCGACCGGTAGGGAATGAAGAAAACCAATTAGCCTAGCGATGGTGTACAGAAGGTATTAAGTTAAGACAAAACAAGGGATTAGTAAGAGGGCAAAGTAAATTGCGACTGATATTCACGACCAAACCAGGTATTTCATTACCACTCCCACTTCACCTTTGTATTTCTCCAGGACACTCCGTATCACTACGAAGATCCACAGTTTATTGGATACTCCATCGTATGGTTATATACGAACTCGAAAGGAACTTGTTCCAGTTCGGGGATGGATTCTGGTTCAGGAGAAATAGGAATAAGATTTATTCGGTTGTCTTTTATCTTCACCTTCTCTCGCATTGCGAGTGCTCCTAGAATTGGGACAGTACACCCATTATGCTTATTGGATAGTCTTCTTCCAAACCATAGGCTGGTGCCGAATGGTAGGGAAGGAAGAAAACCATTTGGCCTAAGGGGTGTGCAGAAGGTAATGACTAAAGACATATAAAGGGATTTGGAGAGGTGGCAAAGAATTATACGGTTACAGTCGTGAATCTGGAAGAGGCATTACTAGGAATACCGGGATACCCCATCGAAACATTTCAATGTTTCAGCTTCATTGTGTACTGTTAATGGAAAACTGATTTCCCAATTAGACACTTGCTCCAGGGTATGTATTTACCAGGTATGATTCTCACATCTGTATGGTTTTACAGATGATGAGTGGGAGTAAGCTATTGGGAATTAGGTGATTGTCCTCATTATATCGGGATTCGTTGTAATCGGTGATATTTGAGGAAGTCACCTGGGTTGTTTGCCGGACGGCAAATATTTGGTTTTGAATATCCGCTGTTATGCACCAATTTCAAATTGATATATCTGTATGTCTATTTTCATAGAGTGAGATATACCTTTTGAAATTATGTCTATGATATTTACCTATATCAGTGGATGGTTAGGTAAGGAGCATTAAACAGCGGGGTAATTCTTCTTAACCATAAGTACAGTTTTTAACCTACGACACACAGTGAATGAGTTATCAGACTCAAGGGACTTATACAGAGTATTGTATGTTGTCCAGGGTCCATCAGGACAGAGGGGATGGTCCTCGTACTATATTCAGTTTACTTATGACTTCTCTAGTTTTTAGACAAGTGTTTCGTGGAAACACAGGGTCCGAATTTTGAGAAGTTATAGGTATTTGAATAGAGTGGAGAACCAGGTGTAGCAAATATCGGGATTCTTCAAAGTAATCGAAGATGTAGATACTTGTGTATGGTATTCAGTTGATAGTAATGGTTAAGAGAACTTGCTTCTCTTTAAGGTTACTCATAATTGGAAGCATTCCTAAGTTGAGTGACGCTAATCGGCCTCTTTCCATTTACTTGACATGCACTGGAGACAGCTGCATGATTTGAATCTGGTTAAATTAAATCAGTGCCTCTGGTCCTATATTGGATATAGAACAGTTCGTATCTTAACGATGTTAAGGTATGGAGAGTTGTCCGGCTTATGACTAAAACCAGACTCTGGATAACTCAAGGCACGTTTCTGTAATGGCTGTTTGTGGGTTGACCCAGGCCATGACGAGGGTTGATTTTCTACCATCTGGAAGAACAATAGCGATATTGTTCTAAACTCGCCACAGTTTTAATAAAAATGGATTTTTTCAGAAAACAGTAGTGGGAGTATGGTAGAACTGGAAGTGATTCCAGAACCACAAACGATTACTGAAGATTTGATAAGGAACCTAAAGATTCAATCTGGTTTGACATTCCATTGGCCACTCCGCAGATAAGGTGGGTAACTTCAGGCACCCGAGAGGTACTCCGGTAGCCTCAAGGACGGTGACAGGGAAGTTCTTGTTTACCCACACTTGCCATTGCTGTTGTTCCAGGCTGCGAGACCCGGCAGGAGGATGAGTATAGCGTCGTTCTGAACTGGCTTCAGAAGTGTACGTGTATATGACTCTGCCAGAGGGTTGTCGTAGTCAATGGGAGCAGCGGAAGCATTGGTGGACAAGTGGCTTATGTCTATTTATAGACTAAAGCAGACATAGCGGAGATAGATCATCTATTTCTGATGTGACAGTCATAGGTTTGACTTCATCAGAATAGGGGATGGATTTGTTAAGAAGGTAGTAGGGTATGATGTCCTGGTATTTGGATGACATACACAAAGTAGGAAGTGATATTCCTATACTACGATCGGTTATACTTTGGTCGTCACACAGTAGTTTCTCTATATAGGACTTGGATATTATATCAAACATTCTGGTTACTGGATCTATGGTTTTAGATCTAGATTTGGGTGGTTTCCTAATCAGGGTACTTAGACAGCATTCTAAGAGTATTTAGAATGGACGACTCCTGGCACGGTAGTGTACCTGCAGGTGATGGAGTCACCCTCTCTAAAGGAGTCTTACAGACTAAAGGGGAGAGGGATGTGCATGATTGGCAGATCACTTGCTCACGCAATTGAGTCAATCATGAGATGTCAAGTACCACACCAGATGTTGTTCTTGCACTAGATGCAATAAGTTGACATTAATCCACTACTGGAGAAACAGTCGGAAGCAGTTCTAGAACATAAGTGAATGTTCTAGGGATATGATAACGACAGCCTCATTCGGGAGACAGTTATCATTCCAGGCTTCTAAGGTGACCTGGACGACAAGGAGGTTGTCAGAGTTATAGTTTTCCTTCTGACGAGGGGCAGTATTTTGGACAGGTGATCCAAGGCAATACTCAGGGAGGCATGGCGCAGGATACTGATTAAGTTCAGTTGTCGATACAGTCTAAGAAGTTTGGATTTGGAGTTCATTTATGAGCTAGGTCCCATCAGACATCCAGACACATTCTAAGACAGGTATTGCTCATTTCGGGAGATGGCTTTCTCCGCGAACTTGAGATATAGAGAGACATAGAAAGAAACATCAAAGCGGATCCACTCACTGAGGCTATTCCTCGAACACAATAGTTTCGTAAACGAGCTTTGTGGGACTGACTAGTAGAGGAGTTGGGTGTTCGGTATCACACGGGATGTGAGTATGCGACATCGCAATAATTAGCCTTGAGTGCAAGTGGGAGATTGTTGGAGATAGTGCCCTCATAGTCAATTATTGGATCACAGGCACGTGATTGCAATGATTGAAGAAGGACCTATTCCGGTAGGACAGTCTTACTCGAGATGATAGTATGCTATCTGGTTTATCTTTATCATCGTGTACTGCTTTAGGTGACCTGACAGGTCGCTATTACACGTTGATAGAGCCCCTAGGATTCTTGCTTGACCACCAGCAGTATGAGGGCGATCTTATAAGTGGGAGCTGGGGTCTATAAGCACTTCCTTAAAAGGTCCCTAGTCGTGGGAGTTTCGAGACAGGGCATCGATTCTCCAGAGTAGACTAGTGTATACAGTCGAGACCCCGACGAGGGACGGTGGCCGGTCTCACAAGCCACTGGTGTCAGTTGGTTCACCTAAGATGTATACAGGTGCTCATTGGGTTATGAGTACACCGGACAGGACTCGCTGGGAACATGCTAGTTGGTCTTATACCTGACGTCAGATGGCAGTTCCCAGGTGACATGTGTACAGGTTAGTTCATCGACCTGAGGATCGTCATTTGTCTCGTGTGAGTTCCCACTGTACTTTGATTACTACCCTACCACGCTCAAAGGAGACGTGCAAACAGGTTTTAGTTGGGTACAGTCCTGAGCCACATGGAGGCAGTGAGCGGATCTTCAGGGGTTCGTCTCTCCCGGTATTGGGGGTGAGGTCGCGCTGTGTCTAGGAGAGCCATTACACAAAGCCCTCGGCCGAGGCAGGAGATTTACTGGTAGGTATTCCAGTAGTATCTCAGGGTGTTCTGGGCTACACTCCGACACGACTTGTACCGCTTTTGGGGGTCTGACTTTTACCAACCCCCTAGGCCCGCCATGCGATGCTCATAGACAAACGGACCGGACTGTACGGATATTGTCACTGACAGGCTCAGTAGGGTGTCAGGCTGAGTTCGCTCACAGACGTCCCTTTTGGTCAATAGCTGGTGGCCCGTTACGTATTGGCTTATACCTGTGACGTGCTAGTGGTTAAATCCACAACCAAGGTGTTGACGAGTCTTTAGAGTCCCCCACATTCAGTTACTCAAGCTTTCGGGCGAAAAGCTGTAGAGGCCGTATGGAGATATGGCAAGGTCCGATCAGATACGTGCGGTATTGCACGGATCAGGATCGGACAGTTAGTACTTCAGGCCGTATGGATATATGGCAGGGTTCGATCAGATACGTGCGGTATTGCACGGATCAGGATCGAACGGATAATACTGGCCGGCTTTGGTTTAAGCCGAATCCTAGTATAGTACAGTGTAGATTTTGTCTCATTGCATTTGTATTTCGGTCGGAATACAAATGCGGGTGTGTATACACAGTATCGGGGTTTTCCTGTAATTTATTACGGGACCAGTTTTCTGAAGTTGCCAGTTTGCTTTCCGTTTCGGCCAATTTCCTTTGTATCGTTCATTGGCCGAAGATTTGTGGAGGAGGGCTTATTTGCATTTGTGCAAATAAGTATTTGTGGAAGGGGGGCTTTGCTTATTGGTGTGTCATGATGGGTGCACCATACATTGAGTTGATTGTTCCATCATGGCTTGACTTTTAAAAGTCATGATTGTTGATGGTGATGGGTTATGATGAGGTTGGAAGAGTGTTGTTTTTGATTGGTGATCATTTTCTACACTTGATTTCTTTTTCCCTCTCTCTTGCATTATTCACTCACCCCCACTCTCTCATTTTTTCCCTCACTCTCTCATTCCCTAATGGGCTTGGCCGGCCACTTCTCATGGGGGGGCTGTCCAAACATTTTGGTGCGGGGGGGGGGGGGGTTGGTTCATTTCATGTTGTAAAATCCCTACAACTCCATCTCCAAAAAGCTTATCTTATTATCCTCCACCAATGGCATCTCTACAACCCCTAATGAGACTTGCTCACTACACATTCTACAGCAAACCTTGGGTACGTTGACTAGCCAGCTTCGTGCCCGAGTTGCCTCGGCATAGAGGTGGGAGCCCGTAAAAGATGTAGGCGATGTGGTGCACTTCCGGCGACGAGGTGGAGACAGGACATTCCGCGGGAGATCGGGACGACGACGAGAAGACCGGAGGACTCGGATCAGTCGGTATATCTCTCTTCCCCATCTTGTAGTTAGTTAGGACTAGTTAATGGTTCGATCCGGGTTTTTGTGCGCGGTGGTGCCGGTTTGCTAGTTTGCAAAATTAAAGTTAACCATCGCTTCCGCATTTGGCCTCGGGATGGAGGCCGGGGCGCCGCCGTGCACTTACAGATAGAGCCCATAGGATTTGTGCTTGACTACCAGCATTATGATGGCAATCATATATGTAGGAGCTGGATGGTCTATAAGCACATCCTTAATTGTCCCCAGTCGTGGGAGTATCGAGACTGGGCATCGATACTCCAGTGTAGACTAGTGTATACTGATCGAGACCCAGACGATGGGCGGTGTCTAGGTCTCACAAGCCATTGGTGTTAGTTTGTTCACCTAAGATAGTATACATGTGCTCATTGGGTTATGAGTACACTGGACGGACTCGCCGGGAACGTGCTAGTTGGTATTATACCTATTGTCAGATAGCAGTTCCCAGGTGACATGTTTACAGGTTAGCCTGTCGACCTGAGATCATCATTTGTCGCGTGTGAGTTCCCACTGTGCTTTGATTACTACTCTGCCACAGCTCAAAGGAGTCGTGCAAATAGGTTTTAGTTGGGTACAGTCCCGAGCCACATGGAGGCAGTGATCGGATCATCGGGGATTCGTCTCTTCCGGTATTGGGGTTGATGTCGCGTAGTGCACGGGTAGCCATCACCAGAAATCTGTGGCCACGGTGGATGAGAATTACTGATCCTGGATCGATAGTTTCTCAGGTGGTGATGGGTTTCATGCCGACAATAAATGTTGCGTTGTTAAGGGTCTGACTTTATCCACCCCCTAGACTCGATATGCGATACTCTTAGACGAACAGACCGGACTGTACGGATATTGTCACTGTCAAGCTCAATTGGGGTTCAGGATGAGTTTGCTCGTCGGCCTCCCTTTTGCTCAATACCTGGGTAGCCGTTACGTACAGCTAGTGTCGCTGACGTGCTTATGCTTAAACCCACTGGCAGCGTATTGACGAGTCTTTAGAGTCCCACACAGAGGGTTTCCCTGGTTCTGGCGAAATGATGTATGTTTATCCTAATCAGAGCAAAACTCTGTTCAAATTCCAAGGCGGGAAATTAAGCAACGCTTCTGATTCCCCCCAATTAGAGCAAAGCTCTACTTTAAAAATTTAAATTTTAATAAATGAAGCAACGCTTCAGATCTCCTGCGCTGTGCGTAGAGCGCCACGTGTCAAAATCAGGCACGCCAACGCAGGGAGCGCAACGCCCAAGGCAGCGCGCCCAATCAGAGCAAGGCTCTATTTAAAAACAAAATTAAAAGGAAGCAACGCTTCAGTTGCGCAAGCGCTGCGCTGCACGACACGTGTCAGCGCAGTTGTGCTGCGCTGTGCGCTGCGTGACACGTGTCAAGCGCTGGGGCGTTTGCGCCAAACAGAATTAAAATTCCAGTAAGATCTTTCTGTTCTTGTTAAAAAAAGAAGATTGTCTTCTGTAAAACAGAAGCCCTTGGATCAAAGATCCAACGGTGGGGAAAATTCCCCAAATCACTCAGAGAATAATTTCTTTAACAAATTTAACAAATTAATGGGCACTATATAAAGGCCCCTAGACCCCAATTCAAAACACATCAGCATAAAAATCAAAAACAACAACACAGAGAATAGAGAGAGCGCTGAAAAATTGTGAGAAGAACTCAAGAAGAAAAGAAAGATAAAGACCTTTTAAAAAGAAGAATTTCTTTTGAATAGATCATTGATCTAAGAACAAGATCAATGATCTTCAATAAATAAAAAATAATAACAGTGCCTTGCACTTTTTTATGAACCATTGGTTCTGGAATCTTAAAGATTCCTCTCTTAAATCCAAAATTGGATTAAGTTATTAAAACAGTGCCCTGCACTTGCGAAAACTGCACTGTTGCGCTCCTGGGTTGGCGCAAGCCACCAGAGAGCGCCACGTGTCAACACCATAACCACTTGCGCTATGCGCTTTTAAAAATAGAGCATTGCTCTTTAAAGTTGGCGCAACTCACCAGAGCGCGCCACGTGTCACAGCACAACAACGCAGCGCACTGGCACAGCGCACTGCGCTAGCGTGACACATGTCTCCTCCACATGCGCTTGCGTTCAATAATTGGCGCAAAGCGCCTGACAAACCACTGTCAGATAATTAATGCACTGCATTATTTGCAGAAGGGCCAAGCCCGATTAAAAAAGGCCTAACAGGCCTAATTAAATACAATGCATTATTTTAAAGAAGGGCAGAGCCCAAATAAAAACAGATGTTGTGCATCATTTAAAAGGGGCAGAGCCCAATTAAAAGGGGGCCTAATAGGCCAGACAAAATGCACTGTATTATTAAACAAAGGGCAAAACCCAAGCCAAGGCCTAACAGGCCAACCACAAATAAAAACGTTGAACATCTTCAACTGGACTTAGCCCAATCATGGCCGTAAGTCCTCAAATTAAATTGACCGAGCACGACTGCTCTCTTAAATCAATTTACATCCGGTTTAAGGGTATATCTCTGAACTCCTCTGACACCTATCGTTGTAATCCTTCAACGACATCAGAGAGGTGACGGGTCCCGACAACCACTCATAACTCCTGGACCATTATGTCCCTAAACTGGAACATGGACCACCATGTCCCTAAACTGGCAATGGACCACCATGTCCCTAAACTGGCAATGGACCACCATGAACAATAGAGCCCCCAAATACTCTTTTTTCGGATCTAAATGATCCCGTTTAAGTTGATCTTAGCCTCAAATATGGCTAACGTATCCTTAAACCTTCAAACAGACTTTAGTCCCAAATTGAACTATAGATCCCCCAATCAACTTTGGTTCAAGGGTACATCTCTGAACTCCTCTGACATCTGTCGTTGTAATCCTTCAACGTCGTCAGAGAGGTGATGGGTCCCGACGGCCATACATGCAATGGACCACTACGTCCCTAAACCGGAACAATAGAGCCCAAATGCTCTTTTGTCGGATCTAAACGATCCTGTTAAGTTGATTTTAGTCTCAAATTGGACAAACGTATCCTTAACAAACGTTTGAGTCGATCTTAGCCTCAAATATGGCTAACGTATTCTCAAACCAAAACCTCAAACCCAAATCTAAGAAAATATGGATTTGGACTAATCCACGTCCTACGGGCAGCGACATAAATTAGTCTCCGTATACAATCCACGGGCAACCACAAAAAAACAAACACCCACGATACGAAGTGAAATTCTGGAGAAGGAGAAAGTTGTTACCGCGATGCGGTAGCGTAATTAACTGCAGGGGCTTGCGCTTGCAGGGAAGAGCGTCCCCACAATCAAAACCCCTCGAACGAGGGGGAATCTGACGAAGTCTGCTACATCGGCCGCATCCGTCTAAACCTCCGATACATGGTGCCATAAATCAACTTGACATCTTTGGAGAGGTGGACGGATAAAACCAAATAGCATCTTCCCCGAATCTCAGGCAAGACGTCTTCACGTTGCGCTTTTTTCGGAGGGGAACAGATTCTGGCACGCCCGGTGGGACCTTTTCCACTTTCCACTCCACACTTCGTGTATCGTGTTCGCGAACAAATCGCGGTTTGCTGTGGTTTCCTGTGGATTCGAGGTACTAAGATTTGGTGTCTTGCTCCGTGCAGAAAACAGAAGATCAATGGCTTCAAACTGCACTACCTGCAACTGCAACTCTCGCTCCGTCCCTACTGGAGGAGTGACTTACGGGCCCCAAGCGGCCTCTCTTTTTAAGATGCCATTGGAGCAGGTAACTCAAGCCACCACTGGACTATTCTTCGGGACCATGCTCCCACCGATGAGCTTCAATGCCCCAATGACGCTGCAAGAAGCCCCAAAGAAGTCGGTCTTTGATCGACTTACCATTGCCGCGGCCCCTCTCAATGGGTCGCCCAACTTCAATACCTCAGTTCTTAACAGACAAAGCCAGAACGTCTGCAAGCCCGCGATACCCGAAGCTGCCATCCCAAAGCGGATAGTCTCCCCGGCTCAAACGGACAAAATCGTTGGAAAGGCTCCTCCTTCCAAGAAGTCAGTTTTTACAAGGCTGGCCATTCCGGTTGCTGCTCCAGGCGAGGTCCTCAAAGCTACTTCCCCTGCTCAGAGGTCTGTCTTCGACAGATTAGACATTGCTTCTCAACGGGTGTCAGTCTTCGACAGGCTAGCATCAATAACAGTTTCTCCTCAAAGCAGGGGGCACGACAAAGTCACCCTTATAGCTGAAACAACTCCATCCGCAAGACACGCTCGACGTCGCCACTGGCGCCAAGTGAGGAAGGCTGGGGGCAACTCCCCCTCTGGATTTACTCCACCAGCTCCAACGGTGGGGATCGATACTGCTGTTCCAACCGGGAACAGCTTTGAATTGCTGAACACGGTGCACAGAAATTCTCCTACTGCGGTGTTGAAACGAACTCCTTCACCTGTGGAGAATACTCCAAAGAAGAAGCTAGAACAGCCCCCTCAACGGCTGTACTCTAAAATTTACAAAGTTTGGCGACAGGTCCAAGAGTCGGTGATTGATGATAACTGTCTCCGCCGACAGAAAAAGATGAAGGTTCGGCAGGAGAAGGATTACTCCGTCAAGTCACAAAAAGCAACAGCGACTTGGGTGCCCACTGCAATGGCCCCCTCAACTCCAATCACTCAATGGAAAAGGAGGCCGCAAAAAGCCCCTGTGAACATGGCGAAGCGTAAAAGCGCTGAACACAAACGCCCCAAGTCTGGGGGCATAGTGGTGCACACTGTTTATATGGCTGCCGGAAAAGAGGAAAGCCGTGCTTCTACGGGCCACCGACCGCTCACCCGATCCGTGACGAAAGCTCAAGAACAGCAGCAGAAGCTCCAGGAGATGATGACTGCAATGGCTGCACTTACCGAGCCAAAAGAAAGCTCGGAGTCGTCATCAGAACAGCGTCACGAACAAGAAACTGACGCTGACTTCCTACGTAGAGTCCTCGAAAAGAAGGACAAAGAAGCCGCAGAGCAAGCGGCTAACATAAAACAGATGGCGCTCCTCTTCCAAGATATGGTAGGGATGATGTTACAGCCGGACCCTCCAGCTGATGACCCTCCAATCATTGTTGAAGACGATAGAAGGGAGACATCTAATCCCCCGCCGGATCTCTCAGCAGCCAAAGATGAAACCATTTCCAAAACTGCATTAGACGACTATATAGCTCAGCAGATACGGGTTCATCAGGCGAATGAAGCGGCTGGGCAAATTGTTAGAACCAGACAACCCAATCCAAGCTGGTATGACCAAATCAGTTACCCGCCGGGATATACGATCCCTAAGTTCCACGTATATAAAGGGACAGGGAATCCGCATCAGCATGTCGCTCAATTCAGGGCCTTATGCGGCAATACTGGAGGCGATGACAAATTGTTGCTTCGCCAATTCATCGGCAGCTTAGCAGAAACAGCTTTTGAATGGTATTCGGAGCTGCCTAACGACTCTGTCAAAACATTTGCAGAGATGGAGCTACTATTTACACAAAGATTCGCGAGTGCTAGTGAACGCACCCCGATAACAGCACTGATTAACGCCGGGATAAGGCCCGGCAAAACATGGGTCCAATACGCAATACGATGGCGGAACCTATGGTCAAAATGCGAACAACGCATAGAAGAGGCACCTGCGGTAGGCATGTTTGTGGGCACTCTTGATCCGCAGGCGACCATATCCCAATTCATGATGTTCTTCAGGCCGACCACCTTCCAGGCCTTGATCGACAAGTTAGCCCAAATAGACCAGATGGGCCATGGACCGTCTCCTCCAAAACCAGATTCTCGAAATGAGAAAGGAAAAGGGAAAGCAATCGTCGTCGCCAATGCTCAATAACAGCCGAGAAACTCAAAGCCGGTCGTTCGCCAAAATAACGTGCGTCCACGCCCATCTCTCGAGGAGAGACTGGGACGTCCTTACTCGTTTCCTTAGAATAAAACGAGAAGACTGTTCGAGCTGGCAGTGCGCAACAGGCTCATCAATCTGCCGAGTCCAAAATGTCTGTTGCAGTCAGGCGATCTCAATAATCCCAATTATTGCCCTTACCACCAAACGGTAAGTCACTCGATCGAGGACTGTTTCGTCTGTAAGGGATGGATCGAGGATCAGTACCTACAAGGCAAGTTCACGCTGTCTGAAAACTGGAAGGTAAACCCACCACAGCCGCACACTCTAAAGAAGACGGACACTGACGGGGGCAACTTGTTCTTTTGTCGAGGACGAAAACGATGGAGAAGACTTACCAGATGAATCCGAAGACTATGTAACGACTTGTCATGTGATCTCTCACTCATTGGTAGATGATAAAGAGGCTCCTTGCGCCGAGAAACCGAGGGTGAACCCTGAATCGGAAATTCTGCGGCCGCCAGACGAGTTGATCGATGCCTTCCTGAATGAGATTCGTCTGAAAGTTAAAGCCAATCAAGAGCGTGAGATGGCCATACTGGAAGGAGCCAAACACCGACTACTACACCAAAGAGTCGAGGCACTTCCGTCAAATCAAAAGTCATCCGCTGCGGATAAAAACAAATTCAAGACGAGGAAAAGGTTCGCTAAAGCCCTATCAGTGGGAATGAAGCTACCACCCTCTAAAGAAAATACTCTCGGTGGAGTATAAACGCATCCTAACTTCTGCTTATACCATCGGAAGATCATACATCCTACCGAAGACTGCGACTCCTTTAAGTGTTGGTGGCAAGGATATGTCGCTCAAAAGCAACACTTCAATAGGACAAAGTGTAAAGCTCGTAGACATCAGAAAAATGCGATAGATGAGCGCAAAAGAGCCGACGACAACTGTCATATAGCCGACTCCAAGGGATCGAAAATTATCACCTTTAGAAGCAACTCTGACGAAGAAGCTGCCCTCAACCCTCTCCTCAAGGAATCTATTTCAAAAATGAAGGAATTGAGGAATTGCGAGAACGTTCAGCCGTGCAATCGCACGCTACTCGGAAAAAATCTCGGCCCCGTAAACAAAGGATCGAGCAAAAAGGATAAAGGAAAGGGGAAAATGACCTTCGTCGCCAACACTCAACAACAGTCGAGTGGCCCTAGACCGGTTGTTCGTCAAAACAATATGCGTCCATGCATATCCCTCGAGGAGAGGCTAAGACGTGCTTACTCATTTCCCCAGGATGAAACAAGGAGGCTGTTCGAAGTGGCAGTGCATAGCAGGCTTATCACTCTACCGGAGCCGAAACACCAACTACAACTGGATGATGTCAACAGTTCTAATTATTACCCTTACCACCAAGTATTGGGCCATCCGATCGAAAACTGTTACGTCTTCAAGAACTGGGTTGAAGACCAATACCAACAGGGCAAGTTCGTCATCTCCGAAAACTGGAGGGTGAACCCGCTACAACCGCACGCTCTGAGAAAGTTGGATACGCTGAGGGCATCATGCTCATTCTTAGGGAAAGCCCCATAGACCGAAAAGTCAGTAAACTAGAGATTCGCCTCGAATACGGTGACAGCGGACCGAAACGTCCTTAAACTAATGACGGACTGAAACGTCCTTAAACTAACGACGGACCGCAACGTCCTTAAACTAACGGCGGACCGAAACGTCCTTAAACTAACGACGGACTACTACGTCCTAAAACTAGTTGTTGACCGAGATGTCAATAAACTACGGTGGATTGAAACATCATAAAGCCGATATAAAAAAAAAGAAAAAAAATATAAACGGTATGTCCATAAGCAAAATGGGCACGGATGAAAACCCGAAAGGGCTCCGTGAGTAAAAAAAGCAGGGCTACCGGCGAGTGTTCGTGAAAACCTGAAAGGGCGCGACCTCGTAAAAAAAACGAGAGAATAAAAAGAATAAAAAGAAAAAGAAAACGGTATGTCCATGTAACACCTGAGTTTAGGGTTAGTAGTAATAAAATGTTAATGTGAGGTTTTTGGTAAAATGTTTACCAAAACGGGTTTCTAATAAATTATCTGGGTTTATGGTTATTTTTGTAGAATTTTATCTCGCCCACACGCACTTATGCACGTTAAATAGGATTAAGATTAGGGCTTGCCATATTTGAGCTTGTGGGTTAACCATGTTTAAATTAACCATGGTGGTGTAAACCCTTATTAAGATGATTGGTGTTAATTAAGGAGTTTTAGTTTTAAGGACGGATTAGGGTTTAAGGTTGACTTATGATAAGTAGGAGAGAATGTGATGGGTGTCTTGTAGCATTTAGGGAGGGAAGAGAGAATGATGGCCATGGTTATGTCACACCCATTCCATTTCAATACTTTTTGCATGTCCCTCTCACACTCCCTTTCATCTTACCTCTCTGATCCTTCTCACATACACCATTCAGCCCAATCCCTGGTTCACTTCAGCCACCAAAATGACATCAGCTTCAGCCACCAGAACAGCACCAGCCCCAAACTTCAGCCATACACCAGCATCAGCTGCAGCACATCAGCTCCCAACAACATCATTAGTATCAACTACCTACCCCTTAGCTTCATCAGCCATCAAAACAACAACAGCTTAGCCACCAACAGCACACCATCAGCCATCAAAAAAAAAACCACATCATAGCATCAGCCTAGCTATAGCAATCAGCATCAGCAGCTGAAGCTAAACCCCATCATCTACATCAGCCTAACCAGCCCCCTACCACAATACTACAGCTACTTAACCCCTCACATCAGCACCACAACATCATCAGCCACAAAACCAGCCTCCAATAGAACAGTAGCTGCTGCTACAGCCAAGCAAACACCATAAAACAGCAGCAGCAGCTGCACAACAGCCCCCCAAACTTCAGCCACACTCACACAACATCAGCCCCATTTATCATCATTTCAGCCACAATTCAGCACTAAAACACCACAAACCAGCCCAGCTTCAGCTCTATTTCCAGCACCAGCAACTTCAGCTGAGGCAGCAACATTATCAGCCAACACACACCAGCTACATAACAACATCAGCCACAACACCACACCATATCAGCTCAACATAACAACATCAACCAATTTCAGCACACACATCAGCCAATTTCAGCACACATATCAGCCAATTTCAGCTCAATTCAGCCACCAATTTCAGCCCAATTTCAGCTCAATTCAGCACATACATATCAGCCAATTTCAGCACACACATCAGCCAATTTCAGCACACATATCAGCCAATATCAGCTCAATTCAGCCACCAAACCAACATCAGCTGCTGCAACAACACCTGATACTACACCATCAGCCCAAACATCAGCACATCATCAGCCACCCAAAACATCAGCAGCACAGCTGCAATGAAACAGCAACAACAGCCCCCAACTTCATAAACAACACCCACACACCATCACCACAACACAACTTATACCAACTCCTTCACCACCTGCTGCTACAACAGCTTCTAACACAAAAAAAGGGAATCAGCAACAGCCTGAACTGCATCAGCAGCAGTGAAGCACAACAGCAGCAGCAGCACATTCCAGCCAAGAATTTCAGCACCAGGAGCTGTAGCAGCAGCACAACACCCTCCTCCTTCTTCTCTTCTCCTTCATCTAGGATCTTTAGAGGTATAACCCCTTAACTCAACTCCTTTTTGCTAAGTTATGTCGATAGTGTAGTTAGTGTTCATAATATATAGTTTAGTGCTAGTTTTAGCAATTTTGAGTGAGATATGTAAGTCCGCGGCGGCGCTCCGGCCGTCGAACCGACGCCGGAAACACGGAAACAAAAATTTTGCAAACTAGCAAACCGGCACCACCGCGCACTTTTCACCCGGATCGGGCCATTAACCTAGCAACTAGCAAACATAAAGATGGGTGAAGAGATATACCAAGCGATCCGTATCCTTCGGTTTTTGTCTCCACTCCGATCTCCCGCGGATACTTCGTCTGTCACCTCCTCGTCGAAACGGGCACCACGTAGCCGATCTTTTTTACGGGCTCCCACCTCTGGACCGAGGCAACTCGGGCGCGAAGTTGGCTAGCCGACGCGTCCAAGGGATGCTGTAGAATAGTGTAGTAGCCATGTCTCTTTGGGGTTTATGAGGTTGCCATTTATATGGTAGAGGTGAAGAAAGCAACTAAAGAAAAAGTGCTTTAGGAATTTTGTAGCATCAAAAATGATATGAAACATTTTCCCTCACTCAAAAAAGAAATGATCCTCTCTCTCCCACCTCTGTGAAGTGGCCGGCCCCCCATGAAAGAATGATGGAGAGAAGAAAAGAATAATGCAAGAAAAGAATCAAATAGAAGAGAGAAAGGTCACACCAAATATCTCATCCAAATCTTTTCACCTACCATCATGAAAAAGGCAATGGAAAAGACAAGAATAGAATCTCATTATGATGCTACCATTTTACAAAGAACCCCCTCCACCAATACTAATTTGCACAATTGCAAATTAGCCCCTCCAAAGGAAAATCCGGTCGGGAAGGAACAAAGAAAAGCCGGCCGAAACGGAATGCAAACTGGCAACTTCAGAAAACTGATCCCGTAATAAATTACAGGAAAACCCCGCTACTGCAAATACATGCCCGCATTTGTATTCCCACTGAAAACAAATGCAAAGAGACAAAACTACACTATCTAATACTAGGATCCGGCTTAAGCCAAAGCCGGCTAGTAAAATCCGTCCGATCACGATTCGTGCAATACCGCACGTATCTGATCGAACCCTGCCATATCTCCATATGGCCTCTACAGCGTTTTGCCCGAAACTTGAGTAACTGAGTGTGGTGGACTCTAAAAACTCGTCAATACTATGGCTGTGGATTTAACCACTAGCACGTCAGAGGTATAAGCCAATACGTGACGGGCTACCAGGTATTGACCAAAAGGGACGTCGATGAGCGAACTCATCCTGACACCCTACTGAGCCTGTAAGTGACAATATCCGTACAGTCCGGTCCGTTCGTCTATGAGCATCGCATGGCGGGCCTAGGGGGTTGGTAAAAGTCAGACCCCCAAAAGCGGTACAAGTCGTGTCGGAGTGTAGCCCAGAACACCCTGAGATACTACTGGAATACCTACCAGCAAATCTCCTGCCTTGGCCAAGGACTTTTCATGTTCTGGCTCTCCTAGACACAGCGCGACCTCATCCCCAATACCGGGAGAGACGAACCCCTGCAGATCCGCTCACTGCCTCCATGTGGCTCGGGACTGTACCCAACTAAAACCTGTTTGCACGACTCCTTTAAGCCGTGGTAGGGTAGTAATCAAAGCACAGTGGGAACTCACACGAGACAAATGACGATCTCAGGTCGATGAACTAACCTGTACACATGTCACCTGGGAACTGCTATCTGACGTCTGGTATAATCCCAACTAGCAGGTTCCCGGTGAGTCCTGTCCGGTGTACTCATAACCCAATGAGCACCTGTATACATCTTAGGTGAACCAACTGACACCAGTGGCTTATGAGACCGGCCACCGCCCCTCGTCGGGGTCTCGACTGTATACACTAGTCTACTCTGGAGAATCGATGCCCTGTCTCGAAACTCCCACGACTAGAGACCATTTAAGGATGTGCTTATAGACTCCAACTCTCACGTATATGATCGCCCTCATACTGCTGGTAGTCAAGCAAGAATCCTAGGGGCTCTATCAACGTGTAATAGCGACTCGTAAAGTCACCTAAAGCAGTACACGATGATAAAGATAAACCAGATAGCATACTATCATCTCGAGTAAGACTGTCCTACTGGGATAGGTCCTCCCCTCAATCATTGCAATCACGTGCCTGTGATCCAATAATTGACTCTGAGGGCACTATCTCCAACAATCTCCCACTTGCACTCAAGGCTAATTATTGCGATGTCGCATACTCACAGCCCGTGTGATACCGAACACCCAACTCCTCTACTAGTCAGTCTTACAAAGCTCGTTTGCGAAACTATTGCGTTCGAGGAATAGCCTCAGTGAGTGGATCCGCTATGGTGTTTCTTTCTATGTCTCTCTATATCTCAAGTTCGCGTAGAAAACCATCTCCCGAAATGAGCAATACCTGTCTTAGAATGTCTGGATGTCTGATGGGACCTAGCTCATAAATGAACTCCAAATCCAAACTTCTTAGTCTGTATCGTCAACTGAACTTAATCAGTATCCTGTGCCATGCCTTCCCTCAGTATCCACCTGGACCACCTGTCCAAAATACTGCCCCTCGTCAGAGGGAAAACTATAACTCTGACAGCCACTCTGCCATCCAGGTCACCTTGGAAGCCTGGAATGATAACTGTCTCCTAAAGGAGGCTGTCGTTATCATATCCCTAGAACATCAACTTATGTTCTAAAACTGCTTCCGACTGTTTCTCCAGGATTGGATCAACATCAACTTATTGCATCTACTGCAAGAACAACATCCGGTGTGGTACTTGACATCTCATGATTGACTCAATTGCCTAAGCAAGTGATCTGCCAATCATGCACATCCCTCTCCCCTTTAGTCTGTAAGACACGTTTAGAGAGGGGTGACTCCATTACCTGCAGGTACACCACCGTGCCAGGAGTCGTCCATTCTAAATATTCTTAGAATGCTGTCTAAGTACCCTGATTGGGAAACCACCCAAATCTAGGTCTAAAACCATAGATCTAGTAACCAGGATGTCTGATATAATATCCAAGTCCTGTGTGGAGAAACCACTGTGTGACGACCAAAGTTTAACCGATCGCAGTATAGGAATATCACTTCCTACTCTGTGTATGTCATCCATATACCAGGACATCACACCCTACTACCTTCTTAACAGATCCATCCCCTATTCTGATGAAGTCAAACCTATGACTGTCACATCAGAAATAGATGATCTATCTCCGCTATATCTGCTTTAGTCTATAAATAGACATAAGCCGCCAATGCTTCCGCTGCCCCCACTGATCATGACAACCCTCTGGCAGAGTCATATACACGTACACTTCTAAAGCCAGTTTAGAACGACGCTATACTCATCCTCCTGCCGGGTCTCACAGTCTGGAACAACAGCAACGGCAAGTCTGGGTAAACAAGAACCTCCCTGCCACCGTCCTTGAGCATACCGAAGTACCTCTCGAGTGCCTGAGGATACCCACCATATCTGCGGAGTGGCCAATGGAATGTCAAACCAGATTGAATCTTTAGGTTCTTATCAAATCTTCAGTAATCGTTTGTGGTTCTGGAATCACTTCCAGTTCTACCATACTCCCACTACTGTTTTCTGAAAAAATCCATTTTTATTAAAACTGTGGTGAGTCAAGAACAATATCACTATTGATCTTCCAGATGGTAGAAAGTCAACCCTCGTCATAGCCCGGGTCAACCCACAAACAGCCATTACTGAAACGTGCCTTGAGTTATCCGGAGTCTGGTTTTAAGCATAAGCCGGACAACTCCCCGTATCTTAACAATGTCAAGATATGAACTGTTCTATATCCAATATAGAAACAGAGGCACTGATTTAATTGACCAGATTCAAATCATGCAGCTGTCTCCAGTGCATGTCAACTAAATGGAAGGAGGCCGATCAGTGTTACTCAACTTAGGAATACTTCCAATTATGAGTAACCTGAAAGAGAAGCAAGTTCTCTTAACCATTACTATCAACGGAATACCATATACAAGTATCTACATCTTCGATCACTTTGAAGAATCCCGATACTTGCAATACCTGGTTCTCTACTCTATTCTTATACCTATAACTTCTCAAAACTTTGACCTTGTGTTTCTACGAAACACCTGTCTAAGAACTAGAGAAGTCATAAGTAAACAGAATATAGTACGAGGACCAACCCCTCTGTCCTAATGGACACTGGACTATACACAAAACTCTGTATAAGTCCGCTGAGTCTTACAGCTCATTCACTGTGTGTCGTAGGTCGAAAACTGTACTTATGGTTAAGAAGAATTACACCGCTGTTCAATGCTCCTTACCTAACCATCCACTGATATAGGTAAATGTCATAGACATAATTTCAAAAAGGTATATCTCACTCTATAAAAATAGACGTACAGATATATCAATTTGAAATTGGTGCATAACAACGGATATTCAAAACCAAATATTTGCCGACCGGCAAACAACCCAGGTGACTTCCTCAAATATCACCGATTACAACGAATCCCGATATAATGAGGATGGTCACCTAATTCCTAATAACTTACTCCCACTCATCATCTGTAAAACCATACAGATGTGAGAATCCTACCTGGTAAATACATACCCTGGAGCAAGTGTCTAATTGGGAAATCAGTTTTCTTTTAACAGTACACGGTGAAACTGAAACATTGAAATGTTTCGATGGGATATCCTGGTATTCCTAGTAATGCCTCTTCCATTATCCAGATTCACAACTTTAACCGTATATCTCTTTGCCATCTCTCTAAATCCTTTTATATGTCTTTAGTCGTTACCTTCTGTACACCCCTTTAGCCCAAATGGTTTTCTTCCTTCCCTATCGTTCGGCACCAGCCTATGGTTTGGAAGAAGACTATCCAATAAGCATAATGGGTGTACTGTCCTAATCCTAGGAGCACTCGCAATGCGAGAGAAGGTGAGGATAAAAGACAACCGAATGAACTTTATTCATATTTCTCCTGAACCAGGATCCATCCCCGAACTGGAACAAGTTCCTTTCGAGTTCGTATATAACCATACGATGGATTATCCAATAAACTTGGGATCTTCGTAGTGATACGGAGTGTCCTGGAGAAATACAAAGGTGATTTAGGATTGGCGAAGAAATACTCGGTTTGGTCGTGAATAGCAGTCACAATTTACTTTGCCCTCTTACTAATCCCTTTCTTTGTCTTAACTCAATACCTTCTGTACACCGTTTAGGCTAATTGGTTTTCTTCACTCCCTACCGGTCGGCACCAGCCTAAGGTTTGGAAGAAGACTATCCAATTTGCGTAATAGGTGTACTGTCTCCTAAACCAAGGAGTACTCCCAACCTGAGAGAAGGTAAAATGAAAAGACAACTGAATAGTCCTATTCGTTTTCTCCAGAACCGGAAACCATCCTCGAATAAAATCCTTCGAGTTCGTATATAACCATACGATGGTTTTGTCCAATGGAAGTGGACGTTCGTAGTAATACGGGGTGTCCTGGAGAAAAGGGTAAAAGTAGGAGTGGCAATGAGGTCTGCAACTCTGACAATCCAAAAGCTTGTATTAAGAAGGTTCGGTCAACTTGGTCACTGAGTCATAGTCTAGGGTCGGGTCAATGGTTGCTGCCAAAGAGAGAGAGAAAAGAAACACTCAGCGTGCACTCTAACCTAGATCAGAATGGTTATCACTTTATCTAATCTGGAAACCTCCCACTGTAACGTCAAATTCTTCCCCAAACCTGAAAGAAGAATTAGCCGGGATCACCCGAGGAGTAAACCAACTCATCAGTGGGAATCGGGATCCAACTATCATCGCATGATAACGTGACGGAATCCGCTCACGTTATCACACTCCAGAAGGTATGCGCATATCTGGCAAGTTTCAGTTCTTTTGAAACTTCCGATGTGGATTTTTGCCCCATGCTTTTATGACCTTGACGAAGGCCAACAAATCATAAGTCACATGTCAAGTTCTACCCGTCATTATCCAGGTTGATTTGAACCCACCCGTACAAGCCCTTGACGAAGGCCAACAAGGCTATACGACTGTCCCAAACCAACGCATCTATCTATGCAGCAGAAAGGCAACAAGCAGCTACCATACACTATGCCTTGACGAAGGCCAACAAACATAGCATGAATACTACGTGCTACCCGTCTGAAACGACGGAGGGCTACGAATGGTTTCTGGCGAAAACCTTTAACGTAATGAACTTGATATCGTTGAAGGAACTGATAGCTTTTTAGAAAAATATAGTGACGAAAACCTTCGCTAAAGAGGTCACTCCCGGTGAAGGGATCTCGGCTCTTTCCCCGTAGAATGAGGTGCAGGATATTCCAACTGAATACCACGATGCAAAGCAAAAGTAAACGGCTATAGTGAAGTTATTGCCCTGACGCAAATTTTTGTCCAAGGGGTCACTCCCGGTGAAGGGATCTCGGCCCTTGCCTCGTCGACTGAGGAGCAGGATATTCCAACTGAATACCACTGTGCAAAACAAAAGAGAATGCCCTTGCAATAACAGCTTTTTGAAAAATGTTCCAACAACATCAGAATAGGTTTGTTAATCTTGCATTGATCCGAATCAACGCAGTCCCATCAATTGATCACACCACAAAGAACGAAAATATACTGACGTACGTATATGCCATCCTCATTCGCCACTGGGTCCCGTCATCACCCGTTAGGTTAGCTTATTAACGACAGAGCGGGGACTGGACTAGCGCGGATGCAAAACATATACAACATCTACTAGTATATATATAATATATAATTTTCGCTCAAGGCGTGATAAAGTGCAACAACACAGAAATGTATAGCAACACAGATCAATACAGATATCTGGGATCCCCGGGTTTCACAGAGCCGCTGCTGAAACCCGACGTTCCCCTGGTCGTGTGGATAGCCTGTGCAATGAAATCCTAGACCCCTACGGGCATGGCAAGTTACCCGCCAAAACCTGAAGCGAGGCAGCCCCCTTCAGCAACGTGAATGGACCACCCTGCACTTCACGGAATCCGGTAATTTGGGCACCCCTCCTAGGTCAACCTGTACCCCCTACGAGTGCGGCGAATAGCCCGCCAATTCTAGAGTGAAGCCCCCTCCATCTCAATGCCATGAGATGCGGGCTCGTTGCCCTCTAGAATCCGGCTATCCGTGCACCCCTCCGCGGGGTAATCCTAGTACAGAAAGTAAGATATACATACAACGGGTACATCGACCGCAACCTGGTCGTGCCCTAAAAGAATAATACAAACAGGCAGTGACGGCAGTCCACATGTCGGACGCTCGCCCCGCAATATCAAATGTACATATAAAACACAACTGTACTAACATTGCAACCAGGCTATCCCCCACGACCGATCCGCAACAACACAGCAAAACACAGAACATCAACGTGAATGTCACGTTCGCAAATCCGTCTAACCGGGCTATAGCAGTTAGACGGGATTTACCGATCAAGTGACATTCACGGTCGCAGATATAATGTAAATACTGTGAACTGGCATGTTTAAAATATCCGATCGAACAAATTCTATCAAGTGGGCCCCAAGCAGTACTGTAGCACTTACAGAAAATCTGGGCCCAAAATTAATATCCCAAAATCCCTATTTCCTATTCAAAAAACCCTCTGGAAAAATTTGCCACGATGAACAGTTAAAAGCGCGGCGGAACCGCGGCCTAAGCATGGGTTTGGCCGCGGTTCCGCGGCGGTATAGTCGGATCTCGCGACCAAATTTTACCAGAATTCTTAGAATTTCCTGCTTGTGTTTCTGCAATGACCTGAAAAATTTTTGGAGCAGAAAAAATTTCGACAGAAAACACAATGCATTGAAAATACGGTTTTTAGGGATTTTTGTTCGATCGAGTTCTAAACATACTAGAGCAAGCTAGGCATGGTTAATGGCGAGGCTCTGATACCAATGTAAGTCCGCGGCGGCGCCCCGGCCGTCGAACCGACGCCGGAAACGCGGAAACAAAAATTTTGCAAACTAGCAAACCGGCACCACCGCGCACTTTTCGCCCGGATCGGGCCATTAACCTAGCAACTAGCAAACATAAAGATGGGTGAAGAGATATACCAAGCGATCCGTGTCCTTCGGTTTTCGTCTCCACTCCGATCTCCCGCGGATACTTCGTCTGTCACCTCCTCGTCGAAACGGGCACTACGTAGCCGATCTTTTTTACGGGCTCCCACCTCTGGACCGAGGCAACTCGGGCGCGAAGTTGGCTAGCCGACGCGTCCAAGGGATGCTGTAGAATAGTGTAGTAGCCATGTCTTTTTGGGGTTTATGAGGTTGCCATTTATATGGTGGAGGTGAAGAAAGCAACTAAAGAAAAAGTGCTTTAGGAATTTTGTAGCATCAAAAATGATATGAAACATTTTCCCTCACTCAAAAATGAAATGATCCTCTCTCTCCCACCTCTGTGAAGTGGCCGGCCCCCCATGAAAGAATGATGGAGAGAAGAAAAGAATAATGCAAGAAAAGAATCAAATAGAAGAGAGAAAGGTCACACCAAATATCTCATCCAAATCTTTTCACCTACCATCATGAAAAAGGCAATGGAAAAGACAAGAATAGAATCTCATCATGATGCTACCATTTTACAAAGAACCCCCTCCACCAATACTAATTTGCACAATTGCAAATTAGCCCCTCCAAAGGAAAATCCGGTCGGGAAGGAACAAAGAAAAACCGGCCGAAACGGAATGCAAACTGGCAACTTCAGAAAACTGATCCTGTAATAAGTTACAGGAAAACCCCGCTACAGCAAATACATGCCCGCATTTGTATTCCCACTGAACACAAATGCAAAGAGACAAAACTACACTATCTAATACTAGGATCCGGCTTAAGCCAAAGCCGGCTAGTAAAATCCGTCCGATCACGATTCGTGCAATACCGCACGTATCTGATCGAACCCTGCCATATCTCCATATGGCCTCTACAGCGTTTCGCCCGAAACTTGAGTAACTGAGTGTGGTGGACTCTAAAGACTCGTCAATACTATGGCTGTGGATTTAACCACTAACACGTCAGAGGTATAAGCCAATACGTGACGGGCTACCAGGTATTGACCAAAAGGGACATCGATGAGCGAACTCATCCTGACACCCTACTGAGCCTGTCAGTGACAATATCCGTACAGTCCGGTCCGTTCTTCTATGAGCATCGCATGGCGGGCCTAGGGGGTTGGTAAAAGTCAGACCCACAAAAGCGGTATAAGTCGTGTCGGAGTATAGCCCAGAACACCCTGAGGTACTACTGGAATACCTACCAGCAAATCTCCTGCCTTGGCCAAAGACTTTTCATGTTCTGGCTCTCCTAGACACAGCGCGACCTCACCCCCAATACCGGGAGAGACGAACCCCTGCAGATCCGCTCACTGCCTCCATGTGGCTCGGGACTGTACCCAACTAAAACCTGTTTGCACGACTCCTTTGAGCCATGGTAGGGTAGTAATCAAAGCACAGTGGGAACTCACACGAGACAAATGACGATCTCAGGTCGATGAACTAACCTGTACACATGTCACCAGGGAACTGCTATCTGACGTCTGGTATAATCCCAACTAGCTGGTTCCCGGCGAGTCCTGTCCGGTGTACTCATAACCCAATGAGCACCTGTATACATCTTAGGTGAACCAACTGACACCAGTGGCTTGTGAGACCGGCCACCGCCCCTCGTCGGGGTCTCGACTGTATACACTAGTCTACTCTGGAGAATCGATGCCCTGTCCCGAAACTCCCACGACTAGGGACCATTTAAGGATGTGCTTATAAACTCCAGCTCTCACGTATATGATCGCCCTAATACTGCTGATAGTCAAGCAAGAATCCTAGGGGCTCTATCAACGTGTAATAGCGACTCGTAAAGTCACCTAAAGCAGTACACGATGATAAAGATAAACCAGATAGCATACTATCATCTCGAGTAAGACTGTCCTACTGGGATAGGTCCTCCCCTCAATCATTGCAATCACGTGTCTGTGATCCAATAATTGACTCTGAGGGCACTATCTCCAACAAGATATAGCCAAGTGATGGTTGTGATGGTTAAAGTAGCCTTATTAGATACTGTTGAGACTAGATCATCCAAGATTTATCCCAGATTTCACCGGAATACCAGATTTGTTCGACTTGGCGTAATTTAGCGTATTTAGCGACTTTTTAGCCTCTGTAAGATCTGCTGTGGACCCGAACCTTTAAGAATAAAATTGGTGAAACTGTAGCATGGTGAACTTAGCAGAGACACACACACAAAACACGGGGACCCCTCTCCCCTTTCTGGCCGCCGATTTAATCAATCTGGCCGCAATTTGCGGCCAGAACAGGGGGTGGGGTGTTGGGTTTTTGGGTGTGGGGTTCTGCTGGGTAGCTTAGGGTGTTGGTATCTGTAACTTTTTGAGTTTGCCCAGAGGCAGAATCTGGAGCCTTAAGAGTGTTATCGATTTTTTTTTTAAAAAAAACTTGTGCGACACGCCCGTGGTTCTGTGGCGCGCTGCGCGACACAGCGCGTCGGAGTGGATTCTGGAGAGGTTGCACGCGTCGCGACGTATCGTGTGCACGCGCGTTTAGTTTCATGCACGCGTATCCCTTTTTAGCGATATATCGTGTTTTTGCAGGATTTGCCTTATGTGTGACTTTTGTAAATTCTAGGTTCGCCGGCGGAGACTTCGAGCGCAGCGGAGAAAGGAAAGCAAGTAGTCGGACACACCTAGCGCGGGATCACGGGTGAGTAGATTTAACATCTATGGGGGACCATCGTTTGGATGGCGCAAGTTGCCCGATAGATTTAGTAAATTTAAAGATTGTTAGTGACATTAGAAATTATAATACTTGTATGTTATCTGCTACATTCATGCTCTATACTGTCATACATGTGCGAACTCATCCTGTAGGACACATGCACCATTATCAGGGTTTTTATATGCAGCACGAGCACTATTCATGTATACACACACACACCCTGATAATTGTCATGTCACGACACTAGAAAACTTATAATTTCAAACATGTTAAAAATAAATGCTTAGACCTGTGCTATTAAATAAACCCTTAAAATGAAATTGTCAATTGCTATTCACGTGCATGTATATCATTATATCATTGTTCATGCCTAGTTATTAATCATACATTGCAACTGAACATTGATACCATATGCATTCATTATCATTGACATATGCACCCCTGATGGTTTCTTGAGATTTTATGTTATTTCTGGATTTCGGGGGAAAGTCGCAAGATTTACAAACTTATTATCTTTTAAAATATAAAAAGTTACGGTTTTCTAGTGATCTAAAGTGTCGTCCACCATGAGTTTGCTTTGGTTTTTCGAGATCCGTTTCGAGGAGCGGAGGAACCGTCACGGGTACATGGTGGGCCCGGTAAGGTACCCCGGGGCAAGAAGATCGCAGGAGATGGCATTGAGCCTGGCAGGGGACGGATTACCTACCGGTGACTTCATTTGGCACGGCGGATAGACGGATTACCTACCGGTGACTTCATTTGGCACGGCGGATATCCAGAGGATACCGACCGTGGCCGCTGGATTGAGATATGGATATTTGATATGGATCAGCCGGATGGCTGAGGCCAGAGATACTGGACATGGATATATGAGATTTGGACAGTTTTGAGGTGTCGTTGCTGGACACGGATTTTACTGATTTCTTGGATATTATGCTGATGTTTAAAAAGGAAGTTTCAAAACAAAGGAAGGAATAATTCTCATACATACTTGATAGTACTTTCATGTGGCATACATACCTGTTATTACATCCATATGACATATATATACTTGCTAGTGCACTGTTGATGCATACATACCTGCTAGTGCATGTAGCCATACCTGTTTTAGGGATGCCAGGACACTTGTGTGCATGCATACGATAGCCTTAGTAGATGTTATTATTACTCACGAGCTGGCAACTCACCCCCGTTGTGCCACAGCTTTTCTGCAGGTCCATTCCGTCAGCACTTTAGCGGCGGATACTTTTGCTTCCTCTGCACTTTTGCCTGGACTCGAGGCTTTTGCTTATAGGTGGGTTATTATCATTTTGTACCATCTTGTATTTTCATTGTATCTAGAACACCCCATCTACTGCTACTATCATTTCAGCTGTACTTGTTTTATTTGGATTACTGTATATTGACCTAGATGTGAGATTGTGAGACTTGGGGATTTATTTTATGATATATCTAGGTCGAGCTCACTTGAGTCGACATGCTATTTCTCTTGCACCCTGTTGTTTTATATTGCGTGGGATTTGTAACCGCCCTGAGGCGAAGAGCTAGCTCCCGCTTGGGGATGCCATTTTCATGTTATTCATTTATATTCCTGTTGCACCCGTCTGGGGTTTATTTTGCAAGAAAACTCTGTATGAATTTTGGGAAACAGGAAAATTATTTCAAAAAGGGATCTTGATATGGTAATGGAGTAAAATACTTAAATAAATTGGTTTTCCTTCACTCTAAAAATCTTAATTGGGTTTTGTATTCTGGGTTTCGGCTTACTTATTTTACGGACGCCTTGAGACGTTTCGTAATCTAAGTGTCGGTCGCGTTCCGTACCTTGCGGGTCGTGACAAAGTTGGTATCAGAGCGATAGGTTTCACCTTTCTGAGTATAGGATGACCCTTAGTAGATGGAGTAAGTGACTTAAGCAGGGTAGCGTAGCGTACGTATGTCCGCGGCATACTTGCGATGCAGTACTCTGCCTAGGTGACTTTAGGACATAACTTTCTTGAAATTCCTTCTTCGATTCCATGTATCCTGTGATTCTCTTGCATCGTTCTTATTGTCCTGTTTCCTGTACCAGTCACTATGCCACGGAGGGCTACCAGAGCGCAGAGGGCTGCCGCCCGAGACGAGATTCGAGCTGGCTCATCCGAGACTAGGACTGAGCAGGGTGGTATGCCTACGCCGCAGGGACAGACCGATCCACCTTCCCCAGGCCGTATGGATAGACTTGAGGCTGGTATGGAGGAGTTGCGACAGATGATGGGGAGTATGCAGGAGCTCCGTCAGATGGTAGGATCCCTAGTTGCAGCCATTCGTACACCGAGGCCGGAGGACGCACCTACTACATCCCAGACTACTATGATACATGCTCCTACTACTACTGCCGTGACCATCCCGATTTCGCTACAGGAGTTCATGAGGCTGAGACCTCCAGTTTTCACGGGTACCGATGCAACAGAGGACCCGCAGACGTTCCTTGATAGCTTGGCCAGGATCTGCCGATCGCTGAGATGTTCTGATGATCGCTGGGTGGAGCTTGCGAGTTTCCGACTAGAGGGTCTCGCACAGATATGGTGGGAGTCAGTTCTGAGAGGTCGAGCTGCAGGTCTACCGCCCATGACCTGGACCGAGTTCACAGCAGTTTTCCTTGCTCGTTTCCTCCCGGAGAGCATTCGTGATGCCAGAGCTCGTAGTTTCGAGGCCTTGGTCAAGACACCTGGGATGACGGTGTCTGAGTATGACGTCCAGTTCACACAGTTGTCCCGATATGCCCCGTACCTGGTAGATACCGAAGCGAAAAGGGTGAAGAGGTTCATACAGGGACTGGATGCCCAGCTATATCTTGCCATTGGTGCTCAGCATTTCGATACCTATTCGGCAGCTATGGATACGGCATTGAGGATGGAGACACGTATTTCAGCGACGTCGGCCGTTCCCGGGCCGAAGAGGATTCGTACCGGCACACCAGATCAGAGACAGCGTGCCAGATTCATTCCGAGAGATAGGGCCGGCAGAGGGTTCGGACGAGGTCAGCTGTACGGATCGTATACACAGGGACAGCAGTCGTCGCCAGGGTGCTTTAGGTGCGGGAGTCTGCACCATCGTATTAGAGATTGTCCAGTGAGGCGACAGGGTGCGGCGACAGTTCCGCATGTGACTCTACCTCCATCACCGCCCCTTCCTCAGAGAGCTCTACTACCTGCCACAGGCGATGCTTCACGCCAGTTAGGTGCACCCAGAGGTCGTGGACGCGGCGCACCGATCCAGAGAGGACGAGGAGGCCGAGGCCGAGGTCAGCCCGCTATTGGAGGAGGTCAGGCCCGAGTATTTGCATTGACATCGCAGGATGCACAGGCATCCAATGCCGTCGTGACAGGTACCCTATCAGTATGCTCTGTAGACGCACACGTGTTGTTTGATCCCGGATCCACGCACTCTTACGTTTTCACACACTCCGTGCCGAGTTTAGGTAGAGAGTCCGATTTGCTTGATCAGCCGCTTGTTGTGACCACTCCTGTGGGAGAGTCTTTTGTTGCTAGGCACGTGTTCCGATCCTGTACCGTTCGTATCGGCGAGCGAGAGCTGCCTGTAGACTTGATCCTTCTGGAGATGTTGGACTTCGACGTTCTTTTGGGCATGGATTGGTTAGCCACGTGCTATGCGTCGGTGGGCTGCCGCGAAAAGACAGTTAGATTTTGTTTTTCCGGCGAGTCGGCTTTTGTTGTGCAGGGGGACCGTGGTGCCGCCCCTCACATATTGATTTCTTCTCTTCGTGCTGATCAGCTATTGAGGAAGGGATGTCGGGGATTTCTAGCCTGTGTATTCGATACTAGAGCTACGGATGTTCCATTGGACCAGGTTCCGATTGCATGCGAGTTCCCCGATGTTTTCCCTGACGAGCTGCCAGGACTGCCACCTGAGCGCGATGTTGAGTTCTGTATCGATTTGATTCCCGGCTCGGGGCCTATTTCTATACCGCCTTATCGGATGGCCCCGGCGGAGCTTAGAGAGTTGAAGGTTCAGCTGCAAGATTTGTTAGATAAGGGACTTATTCGACCCAGTGTTTCTCCATGGGGTGCTCCGGTCCTGTTTGTCAAGAAGAAGGACGGAAGTTTGCGCTTATGTATCGACTACCGCCAGCTGAACAAGGTGACCGTTCGGAACAGATATCCGTTGCCACGCATTGATGATTTGTTCGACCAGCTCCAGGGTGCGGTTTATTTTTCGAGGATCGACTTACGATCAGGATACCACCAGCTGCGAGTCCGACAGGAGGATATACCGAAGACAGCCTTCCGTACACGCTATGGCCACTATGAGTTTCTGGTGATGTCGTTCGGACTCACCAATGCCCCCGCAGCATTTATGGATTTGATGAACCGTACCTTCAGGCCGTATCTTGACTTGTTCATCATCGTGTTCATCGACGATATTTTGGTGTACTCCCGGAGCCGAGAGGAGCGCGAGCAGCACCTGCGGATTACGTTACAGACTCTGAGGGAGCACCAGCTGTTCGTGAAGTTCTCCAAGTGTGCATTCTGGCTGGACAGCGTCAGATTCTTAGGTCACGTGATTACGAGAGACGGCATATGTGTGGACCCGAAGAAGATTGAGGTTGTTCAGCAGTGGCCCCGACCTACATCGGTTACTGAGATCCGTAGTTTTCTAGGCCTGGCAAGCTACTATAGGCGTTTTGTTCAGGACTTCTCCTGTATAGCTGCACCTTTGACCGGTTTGACCCGGAAGGGAGTTCCTTTCGTTTGGACGGAGGAGTGCGGGCGCAGTTTTCAGCAGCTGCGGACGTGTTTGACTACGGCGTCGGTATTATCTTTGCCTTCGGGATCAGGCGGATTTGTGGTCTACTGTGATGCTTCGCGAGTGGGGCTAGGATGCGTATTGATGCAGCATGACCGGGTGATCGCTTATGCTTCTCAGCAGTTGAAGAAGCATGAACATAACTACCCCACTCACGATTTGGAGATGGCTGCAGTGGTCTTTGCACTGAAGATATGGCGACATTACCTATATGGCGAGTCATGCCAAATATTCACAGACCACAAGAGCTTAAAATACATATTTCAGCAGCGAGACCTGAACCTCAGACAGCGTCGTTGGATGGAGTTGATGAAAGACTATGACTGCGAGATCTTGTACCACCCGGGCAAGGCGAACGTGGTAGCGGATGCTTTGAGCAGGAGGCCCGGGGGTAGTCTATCATGTTTGTGCGCAGTGCAGAGGCAGTCGTCAGCAGATTGGCAGATTTTATGCGACAGCCGAGTTGAGTTCGAGTTCACTCAGACAGGGGGACAGCTTGCGCATGTTCGTGCACGCCCACAGTTGCTTGACCGTATATATGAGGTACAGCGCAGAGATGACCGTTGCTCAGAGATCATGGCACAGATGGGACAGGACAGATTTTCCGAGTTCGTGATTAATGATCAGGGGATATTACGATTTGGGTCTAGACTGTGCGTACCAGATGCTGAGGGATTGCGGCGCGATATTCTTGAGGAGGCACACCGATCGGTATATAGTGTCCACCCTGGTTCCACCAAGATGTACCATGATATGAGGGAGACCTATGTTAGTTATATGTATGCCCTAGAGGCCATTATTGTACATTGGATGTATATTGTAGTGGATGCTGGGACATATATAGGGAGGACTTTCTTGCTCGACATGATAGTATGCTATCTGGTTGATCTTTACCTTAACGTGTATACTGATTGTCTCTCTGTTACATGTTGGTAAAGCCCTTAGGATCTGTACTTGACTACCTGGACTATGATGCGGATCATACTAGTGGGGACATGGTAGTCCATAAGTACATCCTTCAAAGTCCCTAGTCGTGGGTGTATCGAGACGGGGCATCGATATACCAGAGTAGACTAGCGTATACCTTCTCGACCCATACAGATGGGCGATGGATGATCCCATATCCATCGGTGTTTGACATCAGAGATGATATACGGGTGCTCAGTAGAGACTGGGTACACTGGACGGACTCGCCGAGAACTCCCAGATGGTATTATACCTCACGTCAGATGGCAGTTCTCTGGTGACACTGGTACAGAGTAGTCTGTTGACCCGAGATCGTCATAGAGTCTTGTGTGGTTCCCACTGTGCTTTGATTTCCATCTTACCACGTCCAAGAGGGCGTGCAAAACGGTGGTTTTTGGATACAGTCCCGAGTCACATGGAGGCAATGAGCGATAGGAGGGGATTCGTCTCTCCCGGTATAGGGGGTTGATGTTGCGCTGTGTTCGATTGGCTATAACAGGAAATCCCTGGCCAGGGTTGCTGAGATTTACTGGTAAGTGTTACCAGTAGTTTCTCGAACAGTTATAGACCTCATATCGACACGACTTATCGAGCTATTGGGGTCTGACGTTTACCACCCCTAGGCGAGATATGCGACATATCAGACGATCAGACCGGACTGTACGGTAGTGTTACTGGTTGGATTCACTGGAGTGTGAGCGGGCTTGCTCGTCGATCTTCAGATCGCTCAATACCCGGGTGGCCGTTACGTTTAGCAGACCGCTTGCGGCTTGTGGGTGTCTGATATGATCATCATCTGCTGCCGGCGTATTGACGAGTCTTTAGAGTCCTACACAGAGGTTTCCTGGCTCAAGCGAAACGAAATAGGAGCGCATATGAGATATGTGCGGGACCGAGAATAATACGTGTATGTGATACCGTATTCCATTCTCGCGATGAATGTGTCGAATGGTTGTATGCGATATAACCTAGTTATCGAATCAAGTATTGATTCGATAAGCCGATACATTGAATACTAGTCGGTTGTGTGCGACATGACCGGATCATTGAATCAAGTGTTGATTTAATGATTTAATGTATAATTATGTATTTGATATATTACTTTGCATTAACTAGTATTGGTTCACTTTAAATGGATTTTCTCACTCGGATTGTACACATTGTATATGTGATATACTTTTGTGCACTTGATTGTATCATGTTTGATGATACATGTTATGCTAGGGTTTTTGTGTAAAGATCAAACCATGGTTATATGATTATGGTTAGGGTTTTTTTTTATTCACTTATTTATTTATCCATTTCATTTTGGAAATTAAATGGAAAAGAGAAAAGAATGGTGGCTTTATTTGGAGTTTAGTTGAAGCTTCATGAAGCTTTGATCAAGTCAACCATTCTTATCTCATCCTTAACCCTAACCATTCCCACTAACCATGATTCATTCTCTACACTTGACTATAGTTAACATTATGATAAGTTTTGATTTTCTATTGATTTTAAAATAACTTATCATAAGAACTAGCTTCTTCTTCTTCATCTTCTTCAATGAAGAAAGCTTCTCTTCATCAATGGTGATTGATGATTAAGAGTGAGAAATCCATTTCTAAAGTCTACCCACTTCCTATTTCTTCATCCTCTACCTCTTGCCAAGTAGTAGAGTGTGTTTTCTTCACAAGTTTCTTGACTTGGTGAAGTCGGAGCTTGATTTAGCGATGCCTCGACGTAGATCATCTTCGGCATGGACATCGACGACCTAGCTCGCTTATTCTCCGACGAAGCCGACGCTAGAGCCCGGATTTGATTTGGACAGCGGAGAGGACTTCGTTGCGGAGCTATGGAGGTGGAGCACCGGATCTACAAAGGTTGTATTTCCGTATTCCCTTAGTTAAGTGTTAACTAGTTAGCTATTTGCCTAGTTTTCTAGCAAACGATCCGTAGTTTAGGGTTTGTAGGCACCGTAAAATTTGAAATTGGCATGGTTGATGCCTTGTGAGACCTCATTAGGGTGCCTAGGAACCCTACAGTGGTATCAGAGCCTAGCTAGAGCCTTAGGCGAAGTCTAGACGGAGTTTGAAGTCCGAACGACCCGAAACCCCATCTCAAATAATGCTCTCTGTCCTTTTTCTAAAAACGTGGATTTTTTGAAATTAAAAATATGCAGAAAAACATGCAGGAAGATCTAAGAGTTACTGTGAAATCGTATAGCCTAATTACCTTATTGAGCCGCGGATCCGCGGCACGAGCATGGCTCGTGCGGCGGTTCCGCGGCCGTACTGAGTCATTATACATATAAATTTACACAGTAATTCTTGGTTTGAAGTGTTAGTTTTTCTGGGTATTTTTAATATTTTTCCAGAGTTTGCATTTTCTGAGTTGTTTTGGGGATTCGGTGTTTCGATCGGGGTATCAAATTTTGTCTATGTGGCTTTCCGGATAAATTCTTGAATATGTTAAAAAGTTCGACCGGATATAAATACCCAATTTTTCCCTTGTCGGGAAATTTCCAAATGTTGGATTTTTCCGTAGTTTAACGACGTTCTAAGTAGTGCAAGTAACGCGATGGACCCTCTAGAAGACAACAAACCTTAACTAGATTATGTGACCGTCTTGAACTGCCCTTTGAACCTTCGGGTTTGGGGTAGTACGGCGTGCCACATGTGAGGCGTTGGCTTGACCCTTCTACGGCTGGACCGTTGGTACTGAGGCACGAACTGAATGTTGTTAGACTTGTTTCATGTGTTGATCTGTATCGGAAAAACTTGGGTGTTCGATTGTTCGATCGGAAAGTTTAACATTTTCTATTTATCTGGAATGGGATACAATAATTGGAATTCACAAGTAGTTATGAGATAACTAAATGAATGATATAAACATAGCAGTTTAGTCTCAATTGATCGGTTGCCACGGAATTTTGATGTGATCAAAAGTCCGTCGCAATCACGTAGCGTACGCGGATACTCGCCGGGTAAACTTAATAGACAGCCTCACTCCATAGCCCCGACCAAGTGACTGTAGGAGAACCCCGTCGCCAAAAGCATCCCTCCGGGTGCTCGCGGTAGCGGTGTTCCGCCTTGGTGCACTTCGTCGACGGTATCGGGGGTGCGGCCGCCTGCTAAAGTTTGCGACGAGTATTCGATCAGGATGTCGGGAATCTTGCTGAATTACCCGACTTAATATTGAAAAGTGTTTTCAATGATGAGACTAAAATGCGGGGTTTATAATTGTTAGGCATGCGATGTCTAAGAAATTCATTTGGTCAGGCATGCGATGTCTGAGGTGGTTGCGGATTCCAACTGTTGTAGTTTTACACTTTCTTTTCTGTGACCGTAAGTGTAATATGTGATATCGCCGGTTTCGTTGCTATATGTCAACGACAATTGGGATGGACATATTTACTTACGTTGATGACATGTGATGTTATGTGTTGCTGGATATGTTATATTGGATCGTCGTG
The DNA here is from genome assembly GCA_030015575.1 of Agapanthus africanus. Classification (NCBI taxonomy): domain Eukaryota; kingdom Viridiplantae; phylum Streptophyta; class Magnoliopsida; order Asparagales; family Amaryllidaceae; genus Agapanthus; species Agapanthus africanus. Next base: position 1,285,853 of record JASDDO010000006.1, on the reverse strand, counting down.
TTTGAATAGCCGGGGGTTTTTATGTGAGATGAGTGTTTTTCATTTTCATTCATGTAAAAACTTGTATGTAATATTCTTTTATTGGGGCGCTTCCAGGTTGCGGAAGTTGTCACCCTTTGTATATTATTTACTTTTCCGCACTAGGATAGACCCAAGGAGGAGGGCACAAGTAACCGGGTTCTGGAGTCCAGTGGGAGACCAACTCGAGGAGTCGAGTCCGGGTCTCCTAACTCCAGAATTGGTAGGGTTACTTGCCGCTCTCGTAGGGGTCTAGGGGTGTGGGTTTGGCTATTCATCACGACCGTGGAATCCGTGTTTTATACTGGCTCGTATTGAAAACACGGACGTCCTAGTATATCCAATATTTCATATGTTTCTTCTGCTGCGATATCTGTGATGTGATCATGTGATGTTCTGTGATAGATACTGTATATAGTATATATGATATATTATATAGACGTTACTTATGTTTTACACCCGTGCTAGCCCTGCCCCGCTCTGCCGTTAGTTACCTAACCTAACGGTGCACGAGGGGACATCGAGGCGAATGCGGATGGCATAAGTGTACGTCGTATTTATCTGTAATGTTTAGGTACTTAAATGATGGGACTTCATTAATGTGATTAATGAAAATAAAAGAAACCTAAGATGTTGCAGAATCGAATTTCAAAATAAAACAGGTAGCTACAGTTCTTACTTTGCATAGCGGTATATGTGATATATCCTGCACCTTATTCGATGAGGAAAGGACCGAGATCCCTTCACCGGGAGTGACTCCTTTAGCAATAACTGGCAGATGCTACACCCTCGGTTTGTCTTTTGATTGCTTTTAAGAGTTTTTGCTTTGCACAGTGATATATATGATATATCCCGCACCTCATTCGACGAGGAAAGGACCGACGATCCCTTCACCGGGAGTGACTCCTTTAGCAAAACTAGAAAAGCCTCAAAAACACTCCATTTCAAAATTCATTCGATCCTACAACGATATCAAGTTCATTACGCAATAGGTTTTCAGAAAAACCTGTCGTAGCCCTCCGTCATTTCAGATAAGTACTGGTTAGTATTCGTGCTACGTTTGTTGACTATGTTAAGGCGTAGTGTGCGGTAGCTAATTAGTGCTTATCTGCATAAGCATATGATGTGATTGGATTAGGGTAGTCGTGCGACTTTGTTGACTATGTTAAGGGTCATGCGGGTGGGTTTAATTCAATCTGGAAATGACGGGTTGAACTTGACTAACACTTATGATTTGTTGACTATGTTAAGGTCATATAGCTGCTAGGGGCAAAATATTATCGGGAATTTCAAGTGTTGAAATTTGCAATGAGATTGCATACCTTCTATGAGATAGTTGGATCCCGATACCCGCTGCGAGTAAGTGTTACTCCTGGGAGAGTTTTATACATTACAATTAGCCGATCAAGTAGGTGTCTAGAAAGGTGTTAACGAGGTTACGCCTCTGGGAAAACGAGGTTTACATTAATTAGGTTTGTGCGAAAGCACGGGGGACCTCCATCAAAGTACCGACACTGGCCTGGCTGAAAGATTGGCGAACTTGTAGTGTGTAATTAATCCCGGCTAGTCTTTCCTTTTAGGGTTTGAAGGAAGATTTGATAAAAAGTAGTGGGAGCCATCCTGATTAGATAAAATAATAACCAATCTATTCTTGACAGAGCGCACGCTGAGTGTTTTCTTCTCTCTCTCTCCAGGTAGCGACCATATCACGCCTTAATCAAGATAATAATACGGAATATTGACCGAACCCGCTTGTTATACTGAGCTGGGGAACGTTGGTCCCGCTTCAACTTATAATTGTTATAAGACAGAGCAGGAAATAGGGGATTACCAGAATTCCCGTGCCGTCCAAACGAAGAGAGTGCATGCTGATGCATCATCTTCGAATGTGTTCATTATACAGAACTGTTTCTCAGTATCATTTACGTCCTGGGTATGTGATACCAGATCAGGATCCCAGATATGTAATCTGTTACATAGGGCTACAGAAAGGTAGAGAACTGAGAACGGGTGATAAGTTTCATGAGGCAGAAAACGGGGCAAGAGTTGCAGCCAAGTCTGTCGGTCACTGTCACCCTGTATTACCGATACATTGATTCTGAACGAATGTTATTAGATACCGAACCTGATATACAAAATCATATCTGTCTCTTTATTAGTAAAGAAACGATAAAATTTTGTATTGTTGGATAATGTTTTGAACATTTCCTATATCAAAAGTTGATCGGTTCAGGCACGTTATCTAAAAGCATTGACGTTCTAAATCAAACTACAGTTCTTAGTGTACGGAACACACACAAGAGGAAGAGTTCAGAACTGAACGAATTCTTCTTGAGGCATTGTAGACTAGGTCAGATCAATGTGACCCGACTAGCTAGAGTTACATATAGATGCATATTTAAATCAGTTTGAATTTACATCTTGTGAAACTCGCCAGTCATGTCACAAAGATAAGATGACCATAGCTCCGTTTACTGAAAACAGAGAAAGAGTTAGTGAACTCTTGAGATGATACATGTTGATGAATGTAGGTCCCCTGTCTACACATGCCAACACCGGTTCTTTGTACTTCATTACATTCTCTGATAATCTTTCGAGATTCAGACCTATGTTCCTGTTGAAACACAAGTCTGAACCTTTTGAGATATTCATAGAATATAAGACAGAAGTAGAGAACCAGAATACGGGTATAAGTATTATATCCTATGATGAGATCAAGGAGGAGAATACTTGAGCACGGAATTCCTGGATTGTTCTAAAGGAGAATGAGATTCTCTCTCAGCATTACTCCTCTGTATACACCATAGCACGATGGTATATCGGGGTGGAGCAATCACACCCTATATGATATGGTGTGCTCTATGATGAGTATTACTGAGTTACCTATTTCCTTTTTGGGTATAATGCACTTGAGAAGCTGCATACCTATTGAATAGGGTTCCAATCAAATCAGTTGCCTACCACTTCATATGTGATATGGAAAGGGAAGAGCCCATGTCTTAAGCTAGTTAAGATTTGGGGTTGTCCGGCCTTTGTCTAAAAGCAAAATCCGGACGAGCTCGAGGCAAGGTCTGTTATGTAGAACTGGAAGTGTTCCAGCTATACGAACTACAGCAGATGATTTGATAGAACCAAGGGATTCAGTAGATTCCAACGAACCCCAGCCTCTCCGCCGATCTAGTAGGGTTCCTCACCCACCTGAGAGATACTTCGGTTTCTCTATGACAGTGGGAGCGAGGACTGCATCATGAGATGATGACCCAACTATTTTCGAGCAGGCCATCGAGAGTGACGACTCTGTAAGAATGGCTGGATGCTTAGTGATCTGAGATGGAATCCTTATACACCAACAAAGTATGGACTTTGGTTGCTATATCTGAAGGGTTAAATCCCCATCAGGAGCAAGTATGTCTTGAGAAGATTACTTGGTGTACATGGAAAAGTTGAGACTTTCAAAGCTAGACTTGTTAAAGGTTTGCATCATTGACCAGGTATGGATCATGACGAAACCTTTTCTAAGGAGCTATGCTTAAGTCCATCCAGATCCTACTTGTCACAGCTACATACCATGACTACGATATCTGGTGGTTGGGTGTCATGACTGCTTTTCTAAATGATGTTTTAGAAGAGTGCGTCTATAAGTACACAGCCAGAGGGCTTCGTAGACAGTGGGAGCAGCGGAAACGTGTGCAAGATGCTTTATAGGATAAAGCAGGCATCGCGGAGTTGGAACATCTGTTTTGATGGATAAGTCAAAGAGTTTGACATCATCAAAATGGTAGATGAACCTTGTATAAACAAAAAGGTAGTAGGGAGTATGGTGGTGTTCCTCGTAGAGTACGTGGATGACATACTCTTGATAAGAAAGGAGTCTCTTATGCTACGCTCGATCAATCTCCGCTTATCACTATGATTCTCCATATAGGATCAAAATGATACCTCCTAAATCCTGAGTTTTGGATCTATGAGATAGATTTAATTGGATGTTAGGATTCTCACTAGTTGTAGTAAGATAGTATCAATTGATCCTGGGGAGAATCACTGGAAGGGTTCCAGGGTGATAAAGACGACTGAATGTCAGTCGCAGGCATTGTCTTTACCCTCAGTAAAGGGACGGTATGTTGGAAGAGTTCCAAGCTAGATACCGTGGCATACTAGACGATAAAGGCAGGATACATCGCTACTAAAGATGCTACCAAAGAGGCTGTTTGGGTGTATATTGGTTCATGAGATGAACTATGTTCCTCCCATTGTGTGACAATGGAGTTGTGGCTTATGCCAAGGAACGCAGGTCCCATCAGTGATCCAGACATATTCTAAGGCAGTGTCGCCTGATCATGGAAATAGTTGATCTCCAGGGTGATCGAGGTTTGGAGAGTAGACTAAGAGGACAACACAGCGGATCCACTCACAAAGGCCTGTTCCCAGAGAGAGACTTTTATGGGATGGTTGAGTATGAGATACTACAACCACTGCTACAGATGGCCCTAGTGCAAGTGGGAGATTGTTAGTTATATGTATGCCCTAGAGGCCATTACTGTACATTGGATGTATATTGTAGTGGATGCTGGGACATATATAGGGAGGACTTTCTTGCTCGACATGATAGTATGCTATCTGGTTGATCTTTACCTTAACGTGTATACTGATTGTCTCTCTGTTACATGTTGGTAAAGCCCTTAGGATCTGTACTTGACTACCTGGACTATGATGCGGATCATACTAGTGGGGACATGGTAGTCCATAAGTACATCCTTCAAAGTCCCTAGTCGTGGGTGTATCGAGACGGGGCATCGATATACCAGAGTAGACTAGCGTATACCTTCTCGACCCATACAGATGGGCGATGGATGATCCCATATCCATCGGTGTTTGACATCAGAGATGATATACGGGTGCTCAGTAGAGACTGGGTACACTGGACGGACTCGCCGAGAACTCCCAGATGGTATTATACCTCACGTCAGATGGCAGTTCTCTGGTGACACTGGTACAGAGTAGTCTGTTGACCCGAGATCGTCATAGAGTCTTGTGTGGTTCCCACTGTGCTTTGATTTCCATCTTACCACGTCCAAGAGGGCGTGCAAAACGGTGGTTTTTGGGTACAGTCCCGAGTCACATGGAGGCAATGAGCGATAGGAGGGGATTCGTCTCTCCCGGTATAGGGGGTTGATGTTGCGCTGTGTTCGATTGGCTATAACAGGAAATCCCTGGCCAGGGTTGCTGAGATTTACTGGTAAGTGTTACCAGTAGTTTCTCGAACAGTTATAGACCTCATATCGACACGACTTATCGAGCTATTGGGGTCTGACGTTTACCACCCCTAGGCGAGATATGCGACATATCAGACGATCAGACCGGACTGTACGGTAGTGTTACTGGTTGGATTCACTGGAGTGTGAGCGGGCTTGCTCGTCGATCTTCAGATCGCTCAATACCCGGGTGGCCGTTACGTTTAGCAGACCGCTTGCGGCTTGTGGGTGTCTGATATGATCATCATCTGCTGCCGGCGTATTGACAAGTCTTTAGAGTCCTACACAGAGGTTTCCTGGCTCAAGCGAAACGAAATAGGAGCGCATATGAGATATGTGCGGGACCGAGAATAATACGTGTATGTGATACCGTATTCCATTCTCGCGATGAATGTGTCGAATGGTTGTATGTGATATAACCTAGTTATCGAATCAAGTATTGATTCGATAAGCCGATACATTGAATACTAGTCGGTTGTGTGCGACATGACCGGATCATTGAATCAAGTGTTGATTTAATGATTTAATGTATAATTATGTATTTGATATATTACTTTGCATTAACTAGTATTGGTTCACTTTAAATGGATTTTCTCACTCGGATTGTACACATTGTATATGTGATATACTTTTGTGCACTTGATTGTATCATGTTTGATGATACATGTTATGCTAGGGTTTTTGTGTAAAGATCAAACCATGGTTACATGATTATGGTTAGGGTTTTGTTTTATTCACTTATTTATTTATCCATTTCATTTTGGAAATTAAATGGAAAAGAGAAAAGAATGGTGGCTTTATTTGGAGTTTAGTTGAAGCTTCATGAAGCTTTGATCAAGTCAACCATTCTTATCTCATCCTTAACCCTAACCATTCCCACTAACCATGATTCATTCTCTACACTTGACTATAGTTAACATTATGATAAGTTTTGATTTTCTATTGATTTTAAAATAACTTATCATAAGAACTAGCTTCTTCTTCTTCATCTTCTTCAATGAAGAAAGCTTCTCTTCATCAATGGTGATTGATGATTAAGAGTAAGAAATCCATTTCTAAAGTCTACCCACTTCCTATTTCTTCATCCTCTACCTCTTGCCAAGTAGTAGAGTGTGTTTTCTTCATAAGTTTCTTGACTTGGTGAAGTCGGAGCTTGATTTAGCGATGCCTCGACGTAGATCATCTTCGGCATGGACATCGACGACCTAGCTCGCTTATTCTCCGACGAAGCCGACGCTAGAGCCCGGATTTGATTTGGACAGTGGAGAGGACTTCGTTGCGGAGCTATGGAGGTGGAGCACCGGATCTACAAAGGTTGTATTTCCGTATTCCCTTAGTTAAGTGTTAACTAGTTAGCTATTCGCCTAGTTTTCTAGCAAACGATCCGTAGTTTAGGGTTTGTAGGCACCGTAAAATTTGAAATTGGCATGGTTGATGCCTTGTGAGACCTCATTAGGGTGCCTAGGAACCCTACAACCTACTGGTGGGACGGAATGAAGAGGGACATCGCGGAGTTCGTATCGAGATGCCTGACTTGTCAGCAAGTCAAGGCCGAGCACCAGAGGCCCGCAGGAGAGCTACAGCCGTTACCCATTCCGGAGTGGAAATGGGAGCAGATTTCGATGGATTTCGTTGTGGGTCTACCCAGGACCAGTCGAGGGTACGACTCCATCTGGGTGATCATAGATCGATTGACGAAAGCGGCTCACTTCCTGCCAGTGAAGACCACTTTCAGCTTCGCTCAGTATGCCCAGCTTTACATCGACGAGATCGTGCGGTTGCATGGCGTACCGACTTGTATCGTGTCAGACCGAGGCACCCAGTTTACCAGCCGACTTTGGCAGAGACTTCAGGAGGCTTTGGGCACTCATTTGAGCTTCAGCACAGCATTTCATCCGCAGACCGACAGACAGTCAGAGCGGACCATTCAGACTCTCGAGGACATGCTCAGAGCGTCCGTTTTAGACTTCAGCGGTAGCTGGGATCGTCATTTACCTCTAGTGGAGTTCTCCTATAACAACAGCTTCCAGGATACTATTCAGATGGCACCTTTCGAGGCGTTGTATGGGAAGAGATGTAGATCGCCCGTTTGTTGGACCGAGTTGAGCAAGAGCAGTATTTTCGGGCCGCGGATTGTGCAGGAGACGACCGAGAAAGTGCAGTTGATTCGAGTCCGGATGAGAGCAGCTCAGAGCAGACAGAAATCATATGCGAACAGGCGCCGTCGCAGATTAGAGTTCGCAGTTGGCGACCGTGTTTTTCTGAGAGTCTCTCCTATGAAGGGCGTGATGCGTTTTGGGCGAAAGGGGAAGCTTAGCCCTAGATTCGTAGGTCCCTTCAAGATCCTCGAGCGTGTCGGCGCTGTTGCATATCATTTGGCTCTTCCACCCAGCTTTTCAGATGTTCATCCCGTCTTCCACGTGTCGATGCTACGCCGTTATCTTCATGACCCTTCCCACACGATTCAGCATCAGACAGTTCAGCTTGAGCCGGACCTTTCGTTCACCGTGCAGCCAGTTGAGATATTGGATCGGCAAGTGAAGAAACTTCGATCAAAGGTCCTGCCATCCATGAAAGTTCTTTGGCGCAGCCCGAGCAGCGAGGAGATCACTTGGGAGGCCGAGGGAGAGATGCGGAAGAAATTCCCTCATCTTTTTGAAGGTACGCGTAGTTGCATATTTTAAAATTCGGGGACGAATTTTCTTAAGGGGGAAGACTGTAACACCTGAGTTTAGGGTTAGTAGTAATTAAATGTTAATGTGGGGTTTTTGGTAAAAGGTTTACCAAAACGGGTTTCTAATAAATTATCTGGGTTTATGGTTATTTTTGTAGAATTTTATCTCGCCCACACGCACTTGTGCACGTTAAATAGGATTAAGATTAGGGCTTGCCATATTTGAGCTTGTGGGTTAACCATGTTTAAATTAACCATGGTGCTTTAAACCCTTATTAAGATGATTGGTGTTAATTAAGGAGTTTTAGTTTTAAGGATGGATTAGGGTTTAAGGTTGACTTATGATAAGTAGGAGAGAATGCGATGGGTGTCTTGTAGCACTTAGTGAGGGAAGAGAGAATGATGGCAATGGTTATGTCACACTCATTCCATTTCAATACTTTTTGCATGTCCCTCTCACACTCCCTTTCATCTTACCTCTCTGATCCTTCTCACATACACCATTCAACCCAATCCCCGGTTCACTTCAGCCACCAAAATGACATCAGCTTCAGCCACCAGAACAGCACAAGCCCCAAACTTCAGCCATACACCAGCATCAGCTGCAGCATATCAGCTCCCAACAACATCATTAGTATCAGCTACCTACCCCTTAGCTTCATCAGCCATCAAAACAACATCAGCTTAGCCACCAACAGCACACCATCAGCCATACAAAAAAAAACCACATCATAGTATCAGCCTAGCTATAGCAATCAGCATCAGCAGCTGAAACTAAACCCCATCATCTACATCAGCCTAACCAGCCCCCCTACCACAATACTACAGCTACTTAACCCCTCACATCAGCACCACAACATCATCAGCCACAAAACCAACCTCCAATAGAACAGTATCTGCTGCTACAGCCAAGCAAACACCATAAAATAGCAGCAGCTGCTGCACAATAGCCCCCCCCCAACTTTAGCCACACTCACACAACATCAGCCCCATTTATCATCATTTCAGCCACAATTCAGCACCAAAACACCACAAACCAGCCCGGCTTCAGCTCTATTTCCAGCACCAGCAACATCAGCTGAGGCAGCAACATTATCAGCCAACACACACCGGCTACATAACAACATCAGCCACAACACCACACCATATCAGCTCAACATAACAACATCAGCCAATTTCAGCACACACATCAGCCAATTTCAGCACACATCAGCCAATTTCAGCTCAATTCAGCCACCAATTTCAGCCCAATTTCAGCTCAATTCAGCACATACATATCAGCCAATTTCAGCACACAAATCAGCCAATTTCAGCACACATATCAGCCAATATCAGCTCAATTCAGCCACCAAACCAACATCAGCTGCTGCAACAACACCTGATACTACACCATCAGCCCAAACATCAGCACATCATCAGCCACCCAAAACATCAGCAGCACAGCTGCAATGAAACAGCAACAACGGCCCCCAACTTCATAAACAACACCCACACACCATCACCACAACACCACACAACACAACTTATACCAACTCCTTCACCACCTGCTGCTACAACAGCTTCTAACACAAAAAAAGGGAAACAGCAACAGCCTGAACTGCATTAGCAGCAGTGAAGCACAACAGCAGCAGCAGCACATTCCAGCCAAGAATTTCAGCACCATGAGCTGTAGCAGCAGCACAACACCCTCATCCTTCTTCTCTTCTCCTTCATCTAGGATCTTTAGAGGTATAACCCCTTAACTCAACTCCTTTTTGCTAAGTTATGTCGATAGTGTAGTTAGTGTTCATAGTATATAGTTTAGTGCTAGTTTTAGCAATTTTGAGTGAGATATAGCCAAGTGATGGTTGTGATGGTTAAAGTAGCCTTATTAGATGCTGTTGAGACTAGATCATCCAAGATTTATCCCAGATTTCACCGGAATACCACCCAGATTTCACCGGAATACCAGATTTGTTCGACTTGGCGTAATTTAGCGTATTTAGCGACTTTTTAGCCTCTGTAAGATCTGCTGTGGACCCGAACCTTTAAGAATAAAATTGGTGAAACTGTAGCATGGTGAACTTAGCAAAGACACACACACAAAACACGGGGACCCCTCTCCCCTTTCTGGCCGCCGATTTAATCAATCTGGCCGCAATTTGCGGCCAGAACAGGGGGTGGGGTGTTGGGTTTTTGGGTGTAGGGTTCTACTAGGTAGCTTAGGGTGTTGGTATCTGTAACTTTTTGAGTTTGGCCCAGAGGCAGAATCTGGAGCCTTAAGCGTGTTATCGATTTTTTTTTTAAAAAAAACTTGTACGACACGCGCGTGGTTCTGTGGCGCGCTGCGCGACACAGCGCGTCGGAGAGGATTCTGGATAGGTTGCACGCGTCGCGACGTATCGTGTGCACGCGCGTTTAGTTTCATGCACGCGTATCCCTTTTTAGCGATATATCACGTTTTTGCAGGATTTGCCTTATGTGTGACTTTTGTAAATTCTAGGTTCGCCGGCGGAGACTTCGAGCGCAGCGGAGAAAGGAAAGCAAGTGGTCGGACACACCTAGCGCGGGATCACGGGTGAGTAGATTTAACATCTATGGGGGACCATCGTTTGGATGGCGCAAGTCGCCCGATAGATTTAGTAAATTTAAAGATTGTTAGTGACATTAGAAATTATAATACTTGTATGTTATCTGCTACATTCATGCTCTATACTGTCATACATGTGCGAACTCATCCTGTAGGACACATGCACCATTATCAGGGTTTTTATATGCAGCACGAGCACTATTCATGTGTACACACACCCCCTGGTAATTGCCATGTCACGACACTAGAAAACTTATAATTTCAAACATGTTAAAAATAAATGCTTAGACCTGTGCTATTAAATAAACCCTTAAAATGAAATTGTCAATTGCTATTCACGTGCATGTATATCATTATATCATTGTTCATGCCTAGTTATTAATCATACATTGCAACTGAACATTGATACTATATGCATTCATTATCATTGACATATGCACCCCTGATGGTTTCTTGAGATTTTATGATATTTCTGGATTTCGGGGGAAAGCCGCAAGATTTACAAACTTATTATCTTTTAAAATATAAAAAGTTGCGGTTTTCTAGTGATGTAAAGTGTCGTCCACCATGAGTTTGCTTTGGTTTTTCGAGATCCGTTTCGAGGAGCGGAGGAACCGTCACGGGTACATGGTGGGCCCGGTAAGGTACCCCGGGGCAAGAAGATCGCAGGAGATGGCGTTGAGCCTGGCAGGGGACGGATTACCTACCGGTGACTTCATTTGGCACGGCGGATATCCAGAGGATACCGACCGTGGCCGCTGGATTGAGATATGGATATTTGATATGGATCAGCCGGATGGCTGAGGCCAGAGATACTGGACATGGATATATGAGATTTGGACAGTTTTGAGGTGTCGTTGGATATTATGCTGATGTTTAAAAAGGAAGTTTCAAAACAAAGGAAGGAATAATTCTCATACATACTTGATAGTGCTTTCATGTGGCATACATACCTGTTATTACATCCATGTGACATATATATACTTGCTAGTACACTGTTGATGCATACATACCTACTAGTGCATGTAGCCATACTTGTTTTAGGGATGCCAGGACACTTGTGTGCATGCATACGATAGCCTTAGTAGATGTTATTATTACTCACGAGCTGGCAACTCACCCCCGTTGTGCCACAGCTTTTCTGCAGGTCCATTCCGTCAGCACTTTAGCGGCGGATACTTTTGCTTCCTTTGCACTTTTGCCTGGACTCGAGGCTTTTGCTCATAGGTGGGTTATTATCATTTTGTACCACCTTGTATTTTCATTGTATCTAGAACACCCCATCTACTGCTACTATCATTTCATCTGTACTTGTTTTATTTGGATTACTGTATATTGACCTAGATGTGAGATTGTGAGACTTGGGGATTTGTTTTATGACATATCTGGGTCGAGCTCACTTGAGTCGACATGCTATTTCTCTTGCACCCTGTTATTTTATATTGCGTGGGATTTGTGACCGCCCTGAGGCGAAGAGCTAGCTCCCGCTTGGGGATGCCATTTTCATGTTATTCATTTATATTCCTGTTGCACCCGTCTGGGGTTTATTTTGCAAGAAAACTCTGTATGAATTTTGGGAAATAGGAAAATTATTTCAAAAAGGGATCTTGATATGGTAATGGAGTAAAATACTTAAATAAATTGGTTTTCCTTCACTCTAAAAATCTTAATTGGGTTTTGTATTCTGAGTTTCGGCTTACTTATTTTACGGACGCCTTGAGACGTTTCGTAATCTAAGTGCCGGTCGCGTTCCGTACCTTGCGGGGCGTGACAGTCCATAAGCAAAATGGGCACGGATGAAAACCCGAAAGGACTCCGTGAGTAAAAACAGCAGGGCTACCGCGAGTGTTTGTGAAAACCCGAAAGGGCGCAACCTCGTTTAAAGACACTTGCAGGGTCCTCTCAACTTTGTAAGGAGAAACTACCTGCGTGGGATCCTTACGACTCCCAAGAGAGCAACACACTTAGGAATCCTCACGATTCCTAAGGAGAAATTACACTTGCGAGATCCTCACGACTTGTAAGGAGAATCCTCTTATGAGACCCTCACGGCTCATAAGATTTGAAAGTCTTAAGTTACAGAGACCCAAACCTGTGCTTAAGCAACCCCCATAACCTTCGATATTGCCCTACAAGTGGCTCAGCACTGACCCTTGTATACAATCCACGGGCGCGAATAAACATTTTCCAAACCAAGTCCCATCCGTGACTAGAGATATGTTCGCACGATGAACAACCCTTGTAAGTCCTCTTGACATATAAGGAGAAAACCCTTTTGTAAGATCCTTACGACTTACAGGGGAACATGCACTTAGGAATCCTCACGATTCCTAAGGAGAAAATACACCTACAAGATCCTCACGACTTGTAGGGAGAAATACCTTTGTGAGACCCTTACGGCTCATGAAGTCAAAAGCCTTAGTCGACAGGACCTTAACCCTGCTCGCTAAGCCACCTTTGTTCGACATCGACAGAGGCAAATGATGATTCGCTCCTAGCAATATCCCAGTTGTAGCGGTGCTGATGTCGAAATCGGTGTCTAATTTCAGGTTTTCGGCGAAAAGCCAGTAGGCCGCACATGCATACGAAATAGCCGAAATGATGGGGCAACTTGCAATAAAAAGCAGCAAGTAAAAACGTATGCATACAAAATAGCCGAAATGATTGGGCAACTCGCAATAAAAAAAGCAGCGAGTAAATATAAAATAAACAGCCGAAATGATTGGGCACCGCAAAAAATAGCCGAAATGATTGGGCAATCGCGACCTTCGCGATATAAAAGCTGAAATGATAGAGCATCGCGGAAATAAAACAATAACAAAAAAATATGATGAAACTTTTGCCCTACAGGTGAGATCACATCGATCCCTGTATACAATCCAGGGGCACAAACAAAGAGGGAACCATACCTTCCCAACAGGCTCCATCAGAAAGTGAAGCCAAATCTCGACGGTTCATAGACAACCTAGAGACAATCTCGACATTTGGCGTAATATTGCAGACACACGGAGCAAAAAGAGGATCCCTAGCTTCAGGGTCTCGACGTCGATATCGACAACTTAGAGATCACCAACGGTGTTCCGTCGCAGTCCATCAAAATGCAGATACAACGCCAACAAAAGACCTCGCAGTCGAAACAATACAAAGCGATGGCAAAATCCCAGCTTCATCTCAACAATCGTCTCGATACAGCAGATGAGATGTTAGCAACGGCGTTCCTTCGCAGTCCATCAAGATGCAGATATAACGCCAACAAAAGACCCCACGGTCGAAACAATGCGAAGCGACGGCAAAATCCCAGCTTCACCTCAACAATCGTCTCGATACAGCAGACGAGATGTTAGCAACGGCGTTCCTTCACAGTCCATCAAGATACAGATATAACGCCAACAAAAGACCTCGCGGTCGAAACAATGCGAAGCGACGGCAAAATCCCAGCTTCATCTCAACAATCGTCTCGATACAGCAGACGAGATGTTAACAAAGGCATTCCTTCGCAGTCCATCAAGATGCAGATACAACGCCAACAAAAGACCTTGCGGTCGAAACAAAGCGAAGCGACGGCAAAATCCCAACTTCATCTCAACAATCGTCTCAATACAGCAGACGAGATGTTAACAAAGGCGTTCCTTCGCAGTCCATCAAAATGCAGATACAATGCCAGCAAAAGACCTCGCGGTCGAAACAAAGCGAAGCAATGGCAAAATCCTAGCTTCATCTCAACAATCGTCTCAATACAGCAGACGAGATGTCAACAACGGCGTTCTTTCGCAGTCCAGTAGGATGTAGATACAACGTCAACAAAAGACCCCATGGTCAGTAAAGCGGAGTGACGGCAAAATCCCAGCTCCACCTCAGCATTTGTCTCGTTACAGCAGACGCAATGTCAACAACAGTGTCCTTCCTCCAACAGGATTCGAACATGACAAAACAAACGAAGCAAAAGCTAAATTCCTAGCTTCAAGGTCTTAACGGCGAGTCATATAAAGCCTGAAAGACAACTAGAAATCATCCCACACCAGTGCGGAATGGTCACCACTTCGACGTTCGTCTCGACACAGCAGACGCAACATCATCAAACAACGGAGCCACGGCAAAATCCCTAGTTCCAAACCTCGAAGGCTCACTAGCAACCTAGAGACAACTGCGACGTTCGTCTCGATACAGCAGGCGAGATGTCACCCTAGCGTTCTTCCTCCAGCAGGGTTCGGACGCGACAATCAAACAAACGGAGCCACGGCAAAATCCCTAGTTCCAAACCTCGACGGTTCACTAACAACCTAGAGACAACCGCGACGTTCGTCTCGATACAGCAGACGAAATGTCACCCCGGCGTTCTTCCCCCAGCAGGGATCAGACGCAACAATCAAACAAACGGAGCCACGGCAAAATCCCTAGTTCCAAACCTCGACGGTTCACCAGCAACCTAGAGACAACCGCGACATTCGTCTCGATACAGCAGACGCGATGCCAGCAAACGAAGCAAAGGCCAAATTCCTAGCTTTAGGGTCCTGACGGCAACTCACATAAAACCTGAAAGACTATCGGAGATCATCCCACACCAGCGCGGAGTGGTTATGACTCATCGGGGCTCTCCAAAATGAGCCTAATCTCAAGTAAAAAGCGGCATGGAAAAATTCCTAACGCTTGCTCTTCCGACGGTCAAACTGCCAAGGAGGATTGCTTGAAGACGTCTTGTCCAGCCCCCGAAGGGATCAGAGACACGGCAGTCGCAGGGCTACTCATACAGCACGATTGCCTATCGAGGAATATATCAGCTGATGCGACGGTACGATGGCAAAAACCCTAAGTAACACAGACCCTGACGGACTTCTGTCGTAAAGAGCAGAGGTTAACTGTGACGTTAGGATATTCTTGTGAGAAATGCTCGATTCGTCTCGACTTGTGAAGAAATTGATGTCTTTGCGAGAACTTCTCGTTGCGGCTCGACTCGTAAGATAAAGCCTTAGGCAGTAAGGATTAAAAAGCCTGTTTCCTAAGCACTGGGACCCTGTAAGTTGGCCCAAAACGGTCTCTTGCATACTATCCACGGGTCTCACTCTCCAAACTCGAATCTCGACAAGGAGGGAAACAACCGCTTACGGGTCCTC
This sequence comes from Agapanthus africanus, assembly GCA_030015575.1. Classification (NCBI taxonomy): domain Eukaryota; kingdom Viridiplantae; phylum Streptophyta; class Magnoliopsida; order Asparagales; family Amaryllidaceae; genus Agapanthus; species Agapanthus africanus. The sequence continues at coordinate 1,270,229 of JASDDO010000006.1, read as the reverse complement.
TCGACTCGTAAGAGGGAAAAATTCTCCTATAGGATCCTTACGACTTATAAGAGAAAACGCACTTAGGAATCCTCACGATTCCTAAGGAGAAAATCCACCTACGAGATCCTCTCGATCCATAGGGAGAAAAGTCTCTATGAGACCCTCACGGCTCATAGAGTTGAAAAGTCTTAGACGGCAGATTTGAACCTGCGGCCTAAACCATCGCTATCTCTTAAAGAAACCACGATGCTTACTCTATTATCTGTCAACCATGTTTATTAAGACAGCATGCTGATAATAAGAGAAAGAAGAAAGCAACAGAAAGAACATCCATTGTGCATTTGATTAAGCGTTCGAGACACACTCATTCGTGCATGGGCAGAAGACTCAGGACGAGAAATAAGACAAGCTGAAATAAAAAAGTTTCCATTCATATTGAAAAGGGTCCTTACAATATAAAGAAATGAAATAAAGACATTATTCAAATGATTACAACGGTATAACCTCAGATCCAGGGCACGGATTGAGGAATTCAAAAGTGAGGCCATCTAGAGTTCTTCTGGCCTTTCTGATTATTCTCGTGCGCAGCCTCTCGTGCTCACGCGTGTCAAGATCTTCGGCAAGGCCCCCTATTCTTTGATAAGCAGCGATTATCATCATCAGCTGAAAAACTTGATGAAGAATGTCGACGAGGCTATCCCGCCGTTTCTTCGAGATCAGCCCCGACAGGTGCACTGAATGCACCTTGTCTTCGGCGTCATCCAGCGCATTGAACGGCATGGCCTCATGGAACCCCGGGAGAGCTCTCCAAATTGCTCCCAGCACGACTTTCAAGAGAGCAGAACGATGAGGGAGCAGCCAACCAACGCGTGCGTTCAGACGACCTATAACCTCCGCACACTGGGCATCTATAAACTCTTGGTTTTGATGACGGCCTTGTGCGCGGATATCCTCGTAGGTGATGAACTCGTGCAGACTGTATAGACGCACCGCCATAATGCCTGAAGGAAACATCACGGAAAGATTAGCAAATAAAAAGACACAGGGAGTTAAAATCCTCGAGAGCAATGCTCTACAGACAGGAGTGACACCTGTCAAAATCCAATAATGAAGGGAATTTAAAGAAATTCCCCGAGAACTCTGAGAGCCTTACTATTAAAAGATGATATAATCCATTAAAGACAAAACACCATTTTTAATCTTCATTATCCATATTCAAACTCTTAAGAGTTCATCATTTTTTTTAGATCAAAGAGATCTATGTTTTACCAAAGAGCAAAACTCTGTTCGTGGGTTAAGAAACCCTGAAACAGATTCTTGAGAGCAAGACTCTATTGGTGAAACCCCAAAGGGGTTTTCTTTAGATCAAAGATCTATGAGAGCAAGGCTCTATTAATTAAAATTAATTTAATTCAAGATTAATTTTTACCTAAAAAATCTCTTTTAAAGAAAATTTAACTCTGGGAGCTCTTGAAGGCAAGAGCAAAGCTCTGAAGTTTTGAAAGTAAAAATCTTAAAGATGATAATCATCTGTTGAGGACCAAAGGTCCTATTTATAGGCATTAAATGCCCTTTCAACTTCCAAAAGTTGCCGCAACGGTTGGAATTCTGCCACCGTTGCGCTCACATTTGGGGCCACGTAAGCGCAACGGTGGGGAGGCATTTGTTTATCCCAATCAGAACAAAACTCTGTTCAAATTCCAAGGTAGGAAATGAAGCAATGCTTCTGATTCCCCCCAATCAGAGCAAAGCTCTACTTTAAAAATTTTAATTTTAATAAATGAAGCAACGCTTCAGATCCCCTGCGCTGCGCGCAGAGCGCCACGTGTCAAAATCAGGCACGCCGGCGCAGAGAGCGCAACGCCTAAGGCAGCGCGCCCAATAAGAGCAAGGCTCTATTTAAAAACAAAATTAAAAGGAAGCAACGCTTCAGTTGCGCAAGCGCTGCGCTGCGCGACACGTGTCAGCGCAGTTGCGCAAGCGCGGTTGTGCTGCGCTATGCGCTGCGCGATACGTGTCAGCGCAGTTGCGCTGCGCTGTGCACTGCGTGACACGTGTCAAGCGCTGGGGCGTTTACGCCAAACAGAATTAAAATTCTAGTAAGATCTTTCTGTTCTTGTTAAAACAAGAAGATTGTCTTCTGTAAAACAGAAGCCCTTGGATCAAAGATCCAACGGTGGGGAAAATTCCCCAAATCACTCAGAGAAGGATTTCTTTAACAAATTTAACAAATTAATGGATACTATATAAAGGCCCCTAGACCCCAATTCAAAATACATCAACATAAAAATCAAAAACAACAACACAGAGAATAGAGAGAGCTCTGAAAAATTGTGAGAAGAACTCAAGAAGAAAAGAAAGGTAAAGACCTTTTAAAAAGAAGAATTTCTTTTGAATAGATCATTGATCTAAGAACAAGATCAATGATCTTCAATAAATAAAAAATAATAACAGTGCCTTGCACTTTTTTATGAACCATTGGTTCTGGAATCTTAAAGATTCCTCTCTTAAATCCAAAATTGGATTAAGTTATTAAAACAGTGCCCTGCACTTGCGAAAACTGTATTGTTGCACTCCTGGGTTGGCGCAAGCCACCAGAGAGCGCCACGTGTCAACACCATAACCATTTGCGCTATGCGCTTTTAAAAATAGAGTATTGCTCTTTAAAGTTGGCGCAACTCACCAGAGCGCGCCACGTGTCACAGCGCAACAGCGCAGCGCACTGCGCTAGCGTGACACGTGTCTCCTCCACATGCGCTTGCGCTCAATAATTGACGCAAAGCGTCTGACAAACCACTGTCAGATAATTAATGCACTGCATTATTTGCAGAAGGGCCAAGCCTAATTAAAAAAGGCCTAACATGCCTAATTAAATACAATGCATTATTTTAAAGAAGGGTGGAGCCCAAATAAAAACAGATGATGTGCATCATTTAAAAGGGGCGGAGCCCAATTAAAAGGGGGCCTAATAGGCCAGACAAAATGCACTGCATTATTAAACAAAGGGTAAAGCCCAAGCCAAGGCCTAACAGGCCAACCACAAATAAAAACGTTGAACATCTTCAACTGAACTTAGCTCAATCATGGCCGTAAGTACTCAAATTAAATTGACCGAGCACGACTGCTCTCTTAAATCAATTTACATCCGGTTTAAGGGTACATCTCCGAATTCCTCTGACACCTATCGTTGTAATCCTTCAACGACGTCAGAGAGGTGACGGGTCCCGACAACCACTCATAACTCCTAGACCACTATGTCCCTAAACTGGAACATGGACTACCATGTCCCTAAACTGGCAATGGACCATCATGTCCCTAAACTGAAACAATAGAGCCCCCAAATGCTCTTTTGTCGGATCTAAACGATCCCGTTTAAGTTGATCTTATCCTCAAATATGGCTAACGTATCCTTAAACCTTCAAACAGACTTTAGTCCCAAATTGGACTATAGATCCCCCAATCAACTTTGGTTCAAGGGTACATCTCTGAACTCCTCTGACATCTGTCGTTGTAATCCTTCAACATCGTCAGAGAGGTGATGGGTCCCAACGGCCATACATGCAATGGACCGCTACGTCCCTAAACCAGAACAATAGAGCCCAAATGCTCTTTTGTCGGATCTAAACGATCCTGTTAAGTTGATCTTAGTCTCAAATTGGACTAACGTATCCTTAACGAACGTTTGAGTCGATCTTAGTCTCAAATATGGCTAACGTATCCTCAAACCAAAACCCCAAACCCAAATCTAAGAAAATACGGATTTGGACTAATCCACGTCCTACGGGCAACGACATAAATTAGTCTCCGTATACAATCCACGGGTAACCACAAACAAAACAAACACCCACGACACGAAGTGATATTCTGGAGAAGGAGAAAGTTGTTACCGCGATGCGGTAGCGTAATTAACTGCAGGGGCTTACGCCTGCAGGGAAGAGCGTCCCCACAATCAAAAACCCCTCGAGCGAGGGGGAATCTGACGAAGTCTGCTACATCGGCCGCATTCGTCTAAACCTCCGATACATGGTGCCATAAATCAACTTGACATCTTCGGAGAGGTGGACGGATAAAACCAAATAGCATCTGCCCCGAATCTCAGGCAAGACATCTTCACGTCGCACCGTCTTTCGGAGGGGAACAATGTAGTAGCCGTATTAGATACATGCAGGGTTCCGATCGATTGATGCACTTTGTACCCGGACTTTCGATCGGACAGTTGATAATACTAGCCGGCTCGGGTTTGAGCCAGATTATTAAATCAGGTATTGATTTAATAATTTACGTATATGTATATCGATACGTATATTCCAGTATTATGTTCTTTATGTTTTTCTATCTCTTTGGGTATTCGTATTTCGGTACGAATGCAGATATATATACAGTAGAATGTAATCCATATTTTTTACCGGAAAACATTCTAGAAGGTGGCCAACTTATTTTTGGATTTGACCATTTATTGAAAATGGTAAATGAGGTGGATATTAGCATGATGGGGAATGGTGAGAACCATGCTTGCATAGTGCACACAAATGAATTGTTAATTCATTTGTGTTCACCATTCAAGTATGGAAGGATTTTTAAATGAAACAAAAGATTTACAAAACCAAGCATGCTATTTTCTCTTTCATGAGAGAGCTTATTTTTAGTGCATGCTATGTTTTCTTCACTTGGGTTTTTTCTTGAGCTCCTCCCTCACCATTTGTTCACTACCTCCTCTAGATTTCCATGGTTGCTACCACCTTCTTTGTTATGAGATAGATAACACTTAGACCACAATCACTACATCTTAGGCTCTTTAGGGTGGCATCCTAGAGACCCTAGTTGCTCCTCTTGTATCTTGTTGTGGAGCTAGAGCCGGAATTACATCTTTCGGGTGGATCATCGGAAATGGAGGAAGACCGGCAACCAAACTTCATCAAAGAACCACTAGGAGCTTGGAATGAAGACTGAAGGACACGGATTAACTCGGTATAACCATTCTAACTTCTTTATATTGCTTGCTAGTTTAGGGTTCAATGTCGATCCAGAAATCGGGTAATGGTAGCGCCGGTTTAGTAAATTTTTGTTCCGCATTGGGCCACGGTTTGATGGCCGGGGCACTGCCATAACTATGCAGATTACATAAGTTCTCCCCGAAGTGGGACGAACCATTTCTCGTAACGGAATTATTGCCCGGTGGAGCATACCGTTTACAGGACTCTGGGGGCGTAATTTTTCTCGGCCATATAATGTCGAAAAGCTTAAGTTGTATAAATAAATATGTACCCTCTTTTAAATAATGTAATTTCTTTCAGCATTAACTAAGTTTTCCAAACTAAGTCCTCTCGCAGAAGAGACTTCTGCACCACCCCGGGGCTCTGGCCCTTTGTTACTTTCCTCAGCTTTGAGACTCCGAGGTTAAAGAAAAGAAAAGAAAAAAATAATACGGAAAGGAGGAAAGAGACAATACACCATAACCAAAGACAAATTTATTTATTCGGAGGTATTATGGGCTCCCCAGCCTTACAACGATCAGCAGAGGAAGGCGAGAATTAAGAAAATATTGTTGGTGATACTCAGAAGAAAGCTCCTCCAGCCGAGCTCAAGCAGCCTCCGCCCACTCCCTTTAGCGGTACCCATGGACTTAGAAGCCACGGACTTGCCGGGGTCCTCATCCGCCGAGTAAGATGTAACGACCAACCTTTGCTGGAAACTCTCAAGAAGAAGGTCCACCGAGCGGTCCCGCCTGCTCTTCGAGATCAGACCAAGCTCGTGGACCGTGTGCATTTTATCAAACGCCTCGTCCATCAACTGCGTAGATAGGGTGTTGTACAGACCCGGGGAAGTCCTCCATATCGCGTAGATTAGCATTTGAGGGAGAGGAGATTGCGGGGAAGTAAGCGCCCACAGTGACCCTCCAAGCGGCCTATCACTGCCTCGTATGTCTCTTCAGAACGATCGGGATTATAAAAATACACATCGTCCCGAGAAACGATCTCTCTAATGGTATTTACGCGACCGATCATCTTAGGGAAACACAAGACTAGGAAAAAACTGATATGAGAATAAGAAGGTGAAACCATACCTTTGGTATTTATAGCCTCAACAAATATCTTCCAAATGGTCGAGATTTACTCGCGCAACAACGCAAATCACGGAATATCGCACTTTCCCGATATAGTACCGCCACGTGTCGTCCGTGGCAGTCACCATTCCTGCCTTTACGAGTCACAGAAGGTTGAACAATGTCCCAAGCAAGGAGAAACTATGGAATTCAGAAAGCCCTCGACCAGAGGTCGCCGAGCAGATTCCTGCTCGGTCCATCTGCTGAGGGTAGCTTCCCGCCCTATGAAGAAGTGGATCCAAAGCCCTCATCGTGAGGCCGCCGAGTAGATTCCTTCTCGGTCTATCCATGACGGGTAGCTTCCTGCCCTATGAAGAAGTAGATCCAAAGCCCTCATCGCGAGGCCGCTGAGCAGATTCCTGCTCGTTCTATCCACGACGGGTAGCTTCGTGCCCTATGAAGAAGTGGATCCAAAACCCTCATCACGGGGCCGCCGAGCAGATTCCTGCTCGGTCCATTCACGACGAGTAGCTTCCTGCCCTACGAAGAAGTGGATCTAAAGCCCTCATCACGAGGCCGCCGAGCAGATTCATGCTCGGTCCATACATGACGGGTAGCTTCCTGCCCTACGAAGAAGTGGATCTAAATCCCTCATCACGAGGCCGCCGAGCAGATTCCTGCTCGGTCCATCCACGACGGGTGGCTTCCTGCCCTACGAAGAAGTGGATCCAAAGCCTTCATCGTGAAGCCGCCGAGCAGATTCCTGCTCGGTCCATCCATGACGGGTGGCTTCCTGCCCTACAAAGAAGTGGATCCAAAGCCCTCATCGCGAGGCCGCCAAGTAGGTTCCTGCTCGGTCCATCCATGACGGGTAGCTTCCTACCTTAAGAAGGCATGGGTTCAAAACACGCGCCAAAAGGCGGTCGAGTTATGACCTGCTCGGTTCATCCAAGAAGGAATCGAGGGGCGCCGACCTATTCGAACTTGGCTATCGCCCAATTCATACTGCACGATCGTCACCTCAACTACAGGGAAAGGATGGACACCGGTCTTCCTACACTTGGCTATTGCTCGATTCATGCTCGATGCATGATTGTCACCTCAACTCTGGGGAAAGGATGGACACCAGTGTTCCTATGCTTACCTTTTGCTAGCTTTTATATCGCGCCCGCCTAACACTTGCGAGCTAAAAATACTTGCGAGAGAAAAGGGCTTGCGAGCTAAATATACTTGTGGGACAGAAACATTTGAGCCAAAAAATAATATACTTTATTTACATTCAAAATTATATACAAGTTATTGTGGACTCCTTAGCCTTGCAAAAACGCCAGGAGGCTTACAAAATTCAAAATAAAAAAAAGGAAGGGTAGCACAGACTACCTGCTCGGCCGCCACCTCTCCTTGCACTGCGCCTCCATCGGGGACCACAATGGCGACCTCAGGCTCGGTGCTTCCTCCAGCTGCCTCGCCTTCTACGTCCAGCTCGGCGCTACCCCCCTGTGGCGCTTCCTCAGTAAGGGGATACCTTGCGTGGAGCTCACGGTCCTCTCTGCCCAAAATTGATCAGACGCCTTGTACTCCTCTACGGCCTTCTCTGCCCTGCTCTCCGCGAGCTTCACCGCCTCGCAAGCCGCCCAAGCGTCTTTTCTGAGAGCGTCCCTTGACCTTTTCATGGTGTCGAAGAGCCCGTTCGCCTCCTCCATCTGGGCTTGGATAGCCCGGTTGGATTCAGTCAGGAGCCGATGGGACTCCTTCAGCTTAGAAACCGTCAGGCCCTCGGCGACCAATCTTGAGTCAAGGAGGACCGCCTTTTCTTCCGCCTACTGCAGCTGAAGGAGAAGCTCTTCTTCTCGTGAGGAAAATTCGCCCGCCTTCTTTATCGCCGAGGCAACCTTCTCAGACTCCATAGCGGCGAGGAGAGCGCAGTGCTGGAGGACCTTAGGGAAACAAGAACCGTGTTAAGGAAACTGAAACCGATGAAATAACTCTTAAGAAATTTTTGGGGAAAGCTATCGACCTGAACCGCCTCCTGAGCTATTGCGGCCACTTGGGCCTTCATGGTGTCCTGGGGGATCTTGGCCCCAGCCGCTTTCTCTATGTCCGCCAGCAAGCTGTCGGCCACAAATAGCCCTGAAGGCACCTCGATACAGAAGTCACCTTCCTGCACTTGGATCCCGGCCGGGGGTGGCCGAGAAACCACCCGCTTTTGTCTCTTGAGGAGGGATTCCGCGGGAGGAGTCACCTACGCCCTAGCCCGAGGCGCCGAGTCCCGCACATGCTTCTTTCCTCCCCCGCGACGTTCCTGACGGGGGTGCTACGGAAACCTTAGCCGGGGGAGCTTGCCGAGGAGCCGCGCTCGGACCTGGTCGGAATGAGCTAGCACCACTGGTCTTCCTTCCGTGGGCCTTAGCAGACATAGCGGCCATGATTTTCGATCGATCCATGGGCTCTGTGAGAAAAACACAAGAAAAAGGTCAGCAATGCAGAAACGGCAATAGAATTTTGGCAAATCCTAAACAGACTGGCAAAATCCCCAACTTACCCAAAAAACGTGCGGGACTGAGTCCAGCCCAGCTTAGTACGTGCTCGGAGAGAAGGACGTCAGCCTGCTGGATCGGTTCCTACTGGGACACCACCCTCACCTCGGGGGCGTTCGGCCACCTCACCCATGGGCAATCGGCCCTATGCCACCGGGTGGGCGCATGCCAATCCTCACCCTCCGGTGACCCGACGAAGATGAACTTCTCCTTCCATTCGTGGATAGAAGAAGGGATGACCACTACCCCCAACCTGGCCGCCTTACCCTTACATTTTTTAAACGAGAGATACACCCAGCTCGGCTCTTCCTTACTGGTACCAAGATGATTTTAATAGCAAAGAAAAGACAAGAGGAGGCTCAAATCAACGGCGATTCGATCAATTTTTAACCGGACCATAAACCCGAGGAGGATCCTCCACAAGTTTGGCGCTAGCTAGCCCAGGGCAAGACGGAAACAATAGAGCACAGTACAAACCTCGAAGAGAAGGGCAGACACATCCCTGCCAGGAATGCGTCCAGATACAGAGCAATCTCCTTACCTCACACCTAGTCTGCCCGCTCGCCCTCTCTGGCCAGACGGAGTGAATAGCCAAAGGGGATATGGAATCGAGCCCAGATGTTGGAAAGCTCATCCAGACGATTCAAGACTGAGGGCGCATCGCGGGTGTTCCCGATGCGCACCTTGGGAGCCCTTGTCGCCACCCGACGGCGAGAGACAAGGGAGACACTAGCCCTGGGGGGCGAACCCGACACAGAAGACGTAGATAAAGAAGAAGAAGAACTCTCTCGGCTATCTGAAGCCGAGGAGGAGGAAGACCCGCTGGGCTAGATCCCAGAAACTGAGGCCTCATCGCCCGACTCTATCCCTACTATAACCACAGATAACTCGGAGGAAGACATCTAACCTGATTCAAGAAAAGAGTTTGCTGAGGAAAATTTAGCGGAAGATCCGACCTAAGAGGAGGTGTGCCGGGCAATCTTCGAACGACGAGAGACAACCAAGGCAAAGTGTCGGCCCTGGGATGGCCTCCTTCTATTTATACACTCCAAAAAGGACATCATATAGTCCAAATCGATTCCCGCCAAAACGAAGCGTCGCACCTAACGGCCGTCGAGGCTCCACGTGGCGATTGGCCATTGGGAACCTCCCTTCGCGGCAGGATTTGGTGACGGCTCTTCGCGCTCCGCCAACCAATGTCAGGCACTTAGTGCATAGCCTAACCGACGATCGAGCGAAACGGAGCCCCCTCTTTAAAAGTACAATCATTTCACCGATCCGCTGACATCACCAAAGATACGTACGGGAACCGAGGCGTCTCTAAAGCCGCCACGTAGGCCTAGTAATCCGAGAAGGGTAGCCACCAAATATCCCACCGTCGTCAGACGGCCCAGGAATCCTAGGCTGAATCGTTAAAAGACCGGGCTTGCCACTCTTGACCCTGGCACACAAATAGGTCAGGGCGAGAGTAGGGGGGCTAGTGATAAAGTTCATTAATGGGAATTACCTAAATTACGACACGTGGTAGATGGCGTGTCGTCCACGAAAGCCCACTAGACTTCTGGGAGCTGTGAAGGTCCACTGATGCATTGGCGACTTTCCTCGGGGTCTCGTCTCCGAGGAGAGTTCCCCCTCTTATTGCTCGTCTCCGAGCTGTTGTAAAGGCTGAGCTTCCTCGGCCTCCCCGATCAACCGAGAGCGCCGAGACCAAGCATCCCTACAACGGCTCCGTGTATCTCGCCAAAGCGAGATACCTTCCACCCTACGTTCTGCGTCCCACGCAGGCTCGTTCCCCTATTAATGAACAGATCCCGCCATCAACGCGGGCGTAATGAGGGGGCGTAACTGACGGTGAGGATCTCACGCCGGCTCGCTCCATGCGACCACTATATAAGCCCCTTTCTCAGACGACTCAGGGAAGGGGAAATCATTCTGATACGCCGCTACCCTGCTCTTATTCCATGGTACTAACTTGATCGTCGGAGGGTCTTATGGTGGTTCCCCACCCGGGACTTCCCTTGCAGGTAGCTCGGCATAAACAACATCCAACAACCTATTGAGATCCACACATTCAACCCTCACACCAAATCTCAGCCACTCAAAACCGCTCGTAGCCGAATTGATGGAGGACAACATCTGAGGGAGATTCCGACCTCCATCACTAGTCTTGACCAAGCTTAAACTTGAACGGCATCCTACAACAAATATTATTTAAAGCATAAACTAAACTTATTGTTGTAGTATAATAAACAGTAAATTTAACCTTTCTCTTCTTTTCTGCAATGAGCCAGCATTTATAAAGATAGATTAAAACTGTTAAACTTAGGTACATGATTAGATTTAACCTTCACAAAAATAGAAAATCCAACTTCCTTTACCTAAACAAATCATATCCATCGACATCAAGATATTTTCAACAATGATTGATTACTATGTTTACTTCTACCAAATAAATTTACATGCTTCTCTTGACGGGTTTGTTATGTGTTGAGAATAGTCTCACATCGGGCATCTAACAATGAATGTGCATGGTTCAAGCATTTTGTAATCTCTCTAATTAATGTTAATTGGTTTTAAGTTGGATCCTTTAAAACTAAACCTATTTTATCACTAAAAAGAAGCAGTAAATACATATCATACGCACTAGTATCATGTGAAAAGAAGTAGTAAATACATGTCATACACACTAGTATCATGTGATGTGCTTGATGATCAATTAAAATCGACAAATGCATTAAAACAATCTTTTACAAAAACAAACTTCTTCTTATCAAGCCAAAGAATAAGATATTACCACCTTAAATAATTATTAGATCCATCCACATAACTAACTATGAGTGGGAGAAAGGAAGTCTCAAATTAATAGATGTAGAATTAAAAAAAATAAATAAACAAACTAGAGTATATATTTACGTGTATAAACATAGGAAGCTAATCTAGTTTTGTTCAAAATCAGTATCATGTGATGTGCTGGATGATCAATTAAAATCGACAAATTCATTAAAACAATCTTTTACAAAAACAAACTTCTTCTTATCAAGCCAAAGAATAAGATATTACCACCTTAAATAATTATTAGACCCATCCACATGACTAACTATGAGTGGGAGAAAGGAAGTCTCAAATTAATAGATGTAGAATTAAAATAAATAAATAAACAAACTAGAGTATATATGTATGTGTATAAACGTAGGAAGCTATTCTAGTTTTGTTCAAAATCATTATCACAAACTTTTGTATGTGTATAAACATTGTGAAGTTTTAAAACATTTCAGGGGCCCCTTTGCGCCCCCTTCCATTCGCCCCTGCCACTACCGCCTCTCCCGACCTCATCTAGATCTACCGTGACCACCGCCCCCAGATCCATTCCATTATGATTTACATCATAAAAACTAAACCACCCCCACCCCCTCCCCCCCCCCAACCAAAAAAATAAGAAAAAGAATAAGAAAAAGAAAAATGAATAGGATAATTGAAGAACTTCAGACAATGGTTAGCTTTTTTTCTCGCATGAAAATGATATACCTGGATTGGTTACCTGAACATCTAACAAAGATACCAAACCAACTGAATACATATATACATGATTTCAGAATGTAATAATTCAGAGACTTGGAAATTTATCATTTTATCAATTCAACAACAATGATCAGTATTAATTCAGAGACTTGAAAACTATACTGAACTTGAGCAAAGTATCCTGACCAGCTGAATTTCAAGAATGCAGTATCAAAATCCAGTGACTTGAAGAAACTATCTTGAACTTGATACCATGACTAGCTGAAGTTCAATATGATGGAGATGGAGCTTGCAGCAATCAATGCCCTAGCAAGAACACCCCCCCCCCCACCCCGCCCCCCGAAACAATGTCAGCAGTTTAACAAATACCATATTATCTGTAATTGCCGGTTTAAGTTTCACTCACTAGCAAGTAGCAAAGCAAGTTTCACTCACTAGCAAGTAGCAAAGCAAGCAAATACTAGAATCATATATGTGATGCAGTTAACAGCATATTAAATTATTGTTTTTTTTTTGAAATAAGAAATTATTGTATTGTTATAGGAAAACTTACATTAAAAAACGAAATATGTATCAAGCCATGATTAACCTCTATCCAATAAATCATTTACATACTGAAAACTGGATAGAAATCAGAAGGTTGGATTGACTCGGTATGCTTAGATAGATATAATTGACCGCCTTACACTTAATGAAATATCTATCAAGTCACTATTAACCTCTATCTAAGAGGGTCAATTCGACCTATTCACGCTTATTGAGCTATATCACAACTCAGCCTCTTTTATTTTCACTTCATCTCTGATTGCCGGTTTAAGTTTCACTCACTAACAAGTATCAAAGCAAGCAAATACTAGATCATATATGTAATGCAGTTAACTACATATTAAATTATTAATGGACGCAACTTTCGAACTGCCGCTGCCTCCGATCCGATTCCCTACATCTGATCTGCCATTAATAATGTAAGTGGGCACAAAAATATGAATTATTAATGGACGCAGCTTTCAAAATGCGCCTATTAATTTTATCAATGGGCGTATTTTGAAAGTGCGCCAATTGATTTTCATTGGGCGCGCTTTGAAAGTGCGCCCATTGATTTTCATCGTCGTTTAGCAGATTTTTCTTGCATTACCCACTCCCTTAGCAAATTTTTTTGTAGGGGTGCGGTTTGAAAGTGCGCCCTTACATATTTATGGGGCACAGTTTCAAACTGCATCTCTACGGATTTTTTTTTAAAAAACGGCAGCGTCAGTGCTGAGCTGGCGCTGACGCGATGTCTATGTGGCGCCCAGTGGCCAAAGGTGGCCTACTTTTGTAAAATCTTTTGAAAGTGACTTATTTTTAATAATATTATTTTAAATTAGTTTATTCCAAAAAATTGTAAAAAAGATGTATAATTTTATTTATGGAATGAATCGGAAAGCATAAAGTTACATTTCCAAATGTATGTTTTTTTACCTGACGTATCCAAAACGGATGTATTGCTGAAGAAAGATCAGATATATACCATGCCCTTGTATGGTTTAATTATCAAATTTTACAGCTTGTGGCAGACATGGAAACCAACAAAGTCATACAGTTGATACCAAAATTTTGGGATAAAGGCTGGCTTGCTATTGCTGATAGTTTTGTTGTGGACATATGAAGTAATGGATTTTGGATGCATTTCTTAGGGCTCGTTTAAATATATATTTCTTTTATTGCACGGCTTAATCGTTCTTCATAAGCACATTTTTTCACGTGATATAATCTGTTTTGGGACATTTCAAGTGGGTAAAGATCTGGGACAGACTCAGCTGAGGACCAACGGGAGCAGTTGCCTTCATTGAATTTTTTTTTATTATAAAAGGAACATTTTGTATACCCTATTGGCAGAGGTTTTCTATGGATCAGAATATTTTATATATGCATGTGTCTACATCATGCCACCAATCTCGGATTCTTGGTTAAAGCATTAATTGCTAAAGCTTTTGAGTTCTATGAGTAACAATTAGAGGTGGAGAGGAGATTTTTACATAACATTTTTCATATAAATTTGGTTATTAGGTAAATTGCTATAATTAATATTTTTTGTTATTAAAGTAAGAAAACAAACAAAAAAAAAAGATTTCGTATTAAATTTATTGTATATTTTCTTGTCTTTCTAATATATATATATATATTGTATTTAATAAAAAACCTTATTAGTTTAATATTGCTCCCACACGGCACGAAAAGTCTGGAACCGTTCTTAATTTGAGATGGCAGAATAGTAAAGGTGGTGATTGTAAGAATACGATGATGCAATAGCCTTGGGATCCTTTCTACTAACTAAAAATCAGGTAGATTTTATAAGGCACCATATGGTTTTTGTGATGATTCCATTTGAACTTTAAAAATGTCATTTACCCTTCTTTGAAAGTGTTTGTCGGTGTGTTGGGATCAAATTGTTAAAGAATGCCATTTATCCTCTAGGCCGAGGGCCTTTTTCCTTTTCCTAGTCCTTTTTCCTTTTCTTTTGGATAAATTGTTAAAAAGCCGTTTGAAACCTGTGTAAAACCCCTTGGGCCTTTTGCTTTTTTTTTTTGATAAAAAACCCTAGGCCCAGAATAACCCATTTATACTTGTTGCCTTTAATATCTAAAAACGTTGTCAGTAATATCTAAAAAATTGCTTGTAATATCTGAACAGTTGATTATAATATTTAAGAAGTTGGAGGGAATAAAATCCTAAATGAAATACGGCCTGGGATTTTTTCATAAAGGTTTAAAACAGTAGGCCTTCCTAGCAATTTTGAAAATATCAGGTTTTCAGTCAACACCCGAGCGGGTTGGGAGCTTTTTGACAATTTACCCTTCTGAAAAAAGGCCCATGAGATTAAATTGGGCGGTTAATAAAATTCCATCCAAACCCGACCCGTCATCAAATATACCCTAAATACTCAAAGCTGGAGAGATGTAAACCCTCGATCCCAAATTTGTCACGCGAGCGGCGATTTTATCTGACTTATTTTTCCAAGGTTCGAGCTCTCTTCTCCCTCTTTGTCGTTGTCAATTTCCTTAATATATTTCATCATTGATATATTTTTAAACGAACGATTTTTCATTGATAGCTTCATGTAATGTTTTATCAGGGTTTTGATTTTATTTGTTGTTGTTTGTTTTAAGAAAGGATTGGGAATAAAGCTATCATCTTGATAGAAAATCCTAAGATGGCGCTTAAGCTTAAACAGCTAATAGTTGCAGCAATTTGAGCACAAAAATATGAATAATCCGCGGCCCTGCCGACGTCCCCGGACTCCGGTACAACCCCTGCAACAACAACAACTGAGCCTTTTATCCCAAGCCTTTTATCCCAACCAGCTTGGATCCTTTGATTAGCATCACCATCGATCTCCTCATTCTTTTGGATGATGGAACCTAGATATCTAAACTGGTCGCTCCGATCCGACCCCTGCACCCGATCCAAACTGCCGCTGCCTCCGATCCGATCCCCTGCATATGATCCGACACCTGATCGTACCAGTTGCTGCCTCCGATTCGATCCCCTGCACCTGATTCGACTAGCCGCTGCCTCCGATCCGATCCCCTACACCTGAGCTGACCAGCTGCGGACTAAATTCCAGGAAACGGGTAAATCCCTAGCTGCCAATTTCAACTTCGAGATTAGTTGATGTCATTTGCACATTTTAGATATGGGGTAGTTTTATCCATACATTTTTAATAAGTAGATTTACAGTCTATATAATTATGTATAATTACATACACAGGAGTGATACGCACAAAAAACTAATTGAAATAAGTTTTTCCGTATCTATTAGTCAATAAAAAGATAATGAAATTTTACATACTAATAATTTGAATATAAAAGTACTTTGGTCACTGTACCAATGAATTCAACATACTTGTTTCAGAAAAATAAAGGGGAATTGTGAATTTTTTTTACTTTTGCACATGCTGATAATTACAAATTATCAAGATTAATTATCTATAGCACTAAAAATCATAGGAGTGATGAAATTTTTTTTGGTCTCTAAAACATGAGTCTAAAAGGATTTAGTTCTAGTTCACTTGATACCACTAACAAATGGCTTTGGCACTTGAAAGTGTAACACGATTTCTTACTTTTATTAGCCTAGTTAGGTTTTTCTATTTTGTATAACACTTTCAAAAATTCACGAAGATAATCAAGTCAAGGTTGGATGCATTCAAGTAAAGTTGAGTTACAAGAGTCTAAGAAAAATACAAATTGACCCAATTTTAATTCTAACATTTTTAATATCGCGATTCAAACTCATACGTTAGAAAATATATTAGAACAAACAATTATTGTCACTTTTTGAAGGGAAATTCCCCCATCGGAAGGTGCACATAACCCATTGATTTATTTGCACAAAAAATATCTAACACCGTGGCCGTGCTAGAAAAATTATAATACCATTACTGAGTTAATTAAATAAGTAGAAGCACTCATGAAAAACAAGTGTACAATTTGAAATATTTTTCTTTAGCTCATTTTTTATTCAATCGATATATCCAAGCATCGTGAGAACTTTGACTCTATGTGCTTCAGAATTGACAGGGCACCAAGAATATCAAGTGGTGCATATATCTATTATATTTGTTAGAAGTTTCTAAATTACTCTTTTAGATTACATGTTCATGAAAACAAATTCAAACTTTTATAGATGTTGATAAATACAAATTCAAACTTTTATAATATGGAAAGTTCTATATAAGAAAACACTTAATTGCAGGAAATCCTCTTATTTTGCTTTAAAACATTTCAGGGGCCCCTTTGCGCCCCCTTCCATTTGCCCCTGCCGCTACCCCCGCCTCTCCTGACCGTACCTAGATTTATCGCGACCACCGCCCCCAGATCCGCAGCCCTGCCGACACCCCCGGACTCCGGTACGACTTCCCCTGCCTCCGATCCGGCCCCTGCACCCGATCCAAACTGCCGCTGCCTTCGATCCGATCGCCCGCACCTGATCGTACCAGTTGCTGCCTCCGATTCGATCCCCTGCACCCGATCCGACTAGCCGCTGCCTCCGATCCGGTCCCCTGCACCTGATCCGACTAGCCGCTGCCTCCGATCCGGTCCCCTACACCTGATCCGACTTGCTGCGGACTAAATTTCAGGAAACGGGTAAATCCCTAGCTGCCAATTTCAACTTCAAGATTAGTTGATGTCATTTGCACATTTTAGATATGAGATAGCTTTATCCATACATTTTTAATAAGTAGATTTGCAGTCTATATAATTATGTATAGTTACATACACATGAGTGATTCGTACAGAAAACTAATTGAAATAAGTTTTTCCGTATCTATTAGTCAATAAAAAGATAAAAATGAAATTTTACATACTAATAATTTTAATATAAAAGTACTTTGGTCACTGAAACAATGAATGCAGTATACTTGTTTCAGAAAAGTAAAGGGGAATTTTGAATTTTTTTACTTTTACACATGCTGATAATTACAAATTATCAAGATGAATTATCTATGGTACTAAAAATCTTAGGAGTGATGAAATTTTTTTTTTGGTCCCTAAAACATGAGTCGAAAGGGATTTAGTTGTAGTTCACCTGATACCTACCAACAAATAGCTTTGGCACTTGAAAGTGTAACACAATTTCTTACTTTCATTAGCCTAGTTGGGGTTTTCTATTTTGTATAACACTTGCAAAAATTCACGAAAATAATCAGGTCAAGGTTGGATGCATTCAAGTAAAGTTGAGTTACATGAGTCCAAGAAAAATACAAATTGACCCAATTTTAATTCTAACATTTTTAATATCGCGATTCAAACTCATAAGTTATAAAACATATTAAGAACAAACAATTATTGTCACTTTTTGAAGGGAAATTCCCCCATAGGAAGGTGTACATAACCCATTGATTTATTTGCACAAAAAATAGCTAACACCGTGGCCGTGTTAGAAAAATTATAATATCATTACTGAGTTAATTAAATAAGTAGAAGCACTCATGAAAAACAGGTGTACAATTTGAAACATTTTTCTTTTAGCTCATTTTTTATTCAATCGGTATATCCAAGCATCGTGAGAATCTTGACTCTAAAGTGCTTCAGAATTGATAGGACATCCAGAATATCAAGTGGTGCATGTATTTATTATATTTGTTAAATGTTTCAAAATTACTCTTTTAGATTACATGTTCATGAATACAAATTCAAACTTTTATAGATGTTGATGAATACAAATTCAAACTTTTATAATATGGCAAGTTCTATATAAGAAAACACCTAATTACAGGAAATCCTCTTAATTTGCTTATATCGTATAATAAAACTATTTTAACTGTTATAAATCTGCACGATAAATTATATACTTTTAAATGTTAGGATGGTAGGAGATGTATATATTGTATTTCTTCTCTTAGTGGTGTCTTTATTATAATCTTTATATTTGAATTTTTTTAAATGTATGCATGTTATTTGAGAGTTAATTAATTAATTAATATTTAATTGTATGAATTTTACATGCATGGCTTTAAGCCTTTCGATTAGTGATATTACAAGTTAACCACCGGTGGTGAATACTACTTTATTCCCATAAATTGTACTTGTTGATTGTAATGGGAATGACGTATCCGCCAATTATGTCTTTCAGTACCAATGGTAATAAAAATTATTTTTTCATTTATTTAATTTCAGTATTTTTTAAATTTCTAAATTAGTTTTTGTGTTTGCTTCTAGATTATGTCAGGAGAACATAGTTGGGATTAGACGTCTATATAAACCTACGAATGGAGATATGAGACATAACCTAAAGTTTACAGTAGAAGTACTTCTTAATAATGTCAAACAAATATCTAAAACTGTACAAACATTACCAGTACAGTTTATTAACAAATGTATACCTGTTGAAAGAAAGTTTGTTACTCTGACATCACGGACTAAAAAAAATTCCACTAACAATTTTAACGTACAACATCCTTGCTGACCACTCCGTGGAAAGTAATACTAGTATCGATGGAAAGTACAAATCCAACAAACCTGAATATAACTGGGCATATAGGTTGGACACGTTACGTGAGAAGATTATCAGATATAAACCTGATATTATCTGTATTAAATAGGTATGTGATTATCATTTTGTTTTACTATATTTATTTTATTTTGCAATATTATTTTTAATCCAGTATTCATTTTATTTTGTAGGGTATTGAACGCCAATTTCAAGAAGCTTTACAACCCAGGCTTACGGATTACGAATTTTATTACAGCATGAAGGTACAAACATTTAATAAAATTAATCTTTTTTTTCTTTTTTTCATAAAATTTAACATAAGTTTATTTAATTTAGCATGTACCTCGGCACCGCAACGATAACGCGTACACCGTGGATGGTTGCATCACATTATGCAAACGTAACGTTTTTTATGGGATTATAGCTCATGTGGTAATTTACTTTCCTTGTATCTGAATATCAATTAACCTTTATTAGAAAATATCAAATTTTCCTACATGTCACCATGTTTGTTTTTTGAAGCAATTAAAAATCACCATTTCTCCTATTTGATATGGTGTTTTTTACCCCTTTATTTTTTAGAATTAATTATAGGTTTCACGCTAGTAAGATTGTGATGTTTTCATTGAAATATAACGTGGAATACCGTTTTCAATGAAAATATGTGGTATAGTTATTTTGATTTAAAATAAAATTTAATTTTCAATTGCAAATTAGTAAGGCATGTGCTATCACCACTACTTAAGCATGATCAATAATTAACCAATAGATTCCAGAATATCATTACTAAAAAGATTGTCCAACCCTTAAATCTTGAACCTGGTACAAAACTTGACCAAACATGAGAATGCCAAATACATGAGAATTGGTAGCTAAAACCAGTAAGATTATGTAACACTTAAAGCAAGTTTAATACATGTTCACACAGGCTACAGAGAATTTACAGATTACTCGATAATGTATTTCAATACAACCCGTAAGTGTCACTATTTTTAAACAAAAAAAGAGATTAAAATATAACTTGATATATATTGAACTTGATATATATTGATGTCATGAGACTTCATTAAATTGAACCTATAACAAATTAGAAAGAGTTAATATTGTTGGAAAATGATATAAAAATCAAGGCCAACTATGAGTGGGAGAAAGCAAGTCTTAAATTAATAGATGTGGAATTTAAAGAAACAAACTAGAGTATACATGTATGTGTATAAACATAGTGAGCTATTCTAGTTTTGTTCAAAATCATTACCACAAACTTTTGTATGTGTATAAACATTGTGAAGTTTTATAACATTTCAGGGGCCCCTTTGCGCCCCCTTCCATTCGCCTCTGCCGCTACCCGCCTCTCCTGACCGCACCTAGATTTATCGCGACCACCGCCCCCAGATCCGCAGCCCTGCCGACACCCCCGGACTCCGGTACGACTTCCCCTGCCTCCGATCCGACCCCTGCACCCGATCCAAACTGCCGCTGCCTTCGATCCGATCCCCTGCACTTGATCGTGCCAGTTGCTGCCTCCGATCCGACACCTGATCGTACCAGTTGCTGCCTCCGATTCGATCCCTTGCACCTGATCCGACTAGCCGCTGCCTCCGATCCGATCCCCTACACCTGATCCGACTAGCTGCGGACTAAATTTCAGGAAACGGGTAAATCCCTAGCTGCCAATTTCAACTTCAAGATTAGTTGATGTCATTTCCACATTTTAGATATGAGATAACTTTATCCATACATTTTTAATAAGTAGATTTGCAGTATATATAATTATGTATAGTTACATACACATGAGTGATACGCACAGAAAACTAATTGAAATAATTTTTTCCGTATCTATTAGTTAATAAAAAGATAAAAATGAAATTTTACATACTAATAATTTGAATATAAAAGTACTTTGATATTGTGAAATTTTTTATTTTGTATCTATTAGTCACTGTAACAATGAATGCAGTATACTTGTTTCAGAAAAGTAAAGAGGAATTGTGAAATTTTTTATTTTGCACATGCTGATAATTACAAATTATCAAGATGAATTATCTATGGTACCAAAAATCTTAGGAGTAATGAAAAATTTTTTTGGTCCCTAAAACATGAGTCGAAAGGGATTTAGTTCTAGTTCACTTGATACCTACCAACAAATAGTTTTGGCACTTGAAAGTGTAACACGATTTCTTACTTTCATTAGCCTAGTTGGGTTTTTCTATTTTGTATGACACTTGAAAAAATTCACGAAAATAATTAGGTCAAGGTTGGATGCATTCAAGTAAAATTGAGTTAAAAGTGTCTAAAAAAATACAAATTGACCCAATTTTAATTCTAACATTTTTAATATCGCGATTCAAACTCATAAGTTAGAAAACATATTAAGAACAAACAATTATTGTCACTTTTTGAAGGGAAATTCCCTCCATCGGAAGGTGTACATAACCCATTGATTTATTTGAAAAAAAAATAGTTAACACCGTGGCCGTGCTAGAAAAATTATAATATCATTACTGAGTTAATTAAATAAGTAGAAGCACTCATGAAAAAGAAGTGTACAGTTTGAAACATTTTTCTTTTAGCTTATTTTTTATTCAATCGGTATATCCAAGCATCGTGAGAACTTTGACTCTAAGTGCTTCAGAATTGACAGGGCATCCAGAATATCAAGTGGTGCATGTATTTATTATATTTGTTAGAAGTTTCTAAATTACTCTTTTAGATTACATGTTCATGAATACAAATTCAAACTTTTATAGATGTTGATAAATACAAATTCAAACTTTTATAATATGACAAGTTCTATATAATAAAACACCTAATTACAGGAAATCCTCTTATTTTGCTTATATCGTATAATAAAACTATTTTAACTGTTATAAATCTGCACGATAAATTGTATACTTTTAAATATTAGGATGGTAGCAGATGTATATATTGTATTTCTTCTCTCTCAGTGGTGTCTTTATTATAATCTTTATATTTGAATTTTTTTAAATGTATACATGTTATTTGAGAGTTAATTAATTAATTATTATTTAATTGTATAAATTTTAAATGCATGGCTTTAAGAATTTCGATTAGTGATATTATAAGCCAACCACCGGTGGTGAATACTACTTTATTCCCATAAATTGTACTTGTTGATTGTAATGGGAATGACGTATCCGCCAATTATGTCTTTCAGTACCAATGGTAATAAAAATTATTTTTTCATTTATTTAATTTCAGTATTTTTTAAATTTCTAAATTAGTTTTTGTATTTGCTTCTAGATCGTGTTAGGAGAATATAGTTGGGATTAGATGTCTATATACACCTACGAATGAAGATATGAGACATAACCTAAAGTTTACAGTAGAAGTACTTCTTAATAATGTCAAAGAAATATCTAAAACTGTACAAATATTACCAGTACAGTTTATTAACAAATGTATACCTATTGAAAGAAAGTTTGTTACTCAGACATATCACGGACCAAAAAAGATTTCACTAACAATTTTAACGTACAACATTCTTGCTGACCACTCCGTAGAAAGGAATACTAGCATCCGTGAAAAGTATAAATCCAACAAAACTGAATATAGCTGAGCATATAGGTTGGATAAGTTACGTGAGAAGATTATCATATATAAACTGATATTATCTGTATTCAAGAGGTATGTGATTATCATTTTGTTTTACTATATTTATTTTATTTTGCAATATTATTTTTAATCCGGTATTCATTTTATTTTGTAGGGTATTGAACGCCAATTTCAAGAAGCTTTACAACCCAGGCTTGCGGATTACGAATTTTATTACAGTATGAAGGTACAAACATTTAATAAAATTAATCTTTTTTTCTTTTTTTCCATAAAATTTAACTTAAATTTATTTGATTTAGCATGTACCTTGGCACCGCAACGATAAGGCGTACACCGTGGATGGTTGCATCACATTATGCAAACGTAACGTTTTTTATGGGATTATAGCTCATGTGGTAATTTACTTGCCTTGTATCTGAATATCAATCAACTTTTATTAGAAAATATCAAATTTCCCTACATTTCACCATGTTTGTTTTTTGAAGCAATTAAAAATCACCATTTCTCCTATTTGATATGAATGTGTTTTTTACCCCTTTAATTTTTAGAATTAATTGTAGGTTTCACGCTGGTAAGATTGTGATGTTTTCATTGAAATATAACGTGGAATGCTGTTTTCAATGAAAATATATGGTATAGTTATTTTGATTTAAAATAAAATTTAATTTTCAATTGCAAATTCGTAAGGCATATGCGATCACCACTACTTAAGCATGATCAATAATTAACCAATAATAGTTAATAATAGATTCCAGAATATCATCACTAAAAAGACTGTCCAATCCTTAAACATTGAACCTGGTACAAAACTTGACCAAACATGAGAAAACCAATTCATGAGAATTGGTAGCTAAAACCAGCAAGATTATGTAACACTTCAGCAAGTTTAATACCTGTGCACACAGGCTACAGAGAATTTACAGATTACTCGATAATGTATTTCAATACAACCCGTAAGTGTCACTATTTTTAAACAAAAAAAGAGTAAAATATAACTTGACATATATTGAACTAGATATATATCGATGTCATGAGACTTCATTAAATTGAACCTATAACAAATTAGAAAGAGTTGATATTGTTGGGAAATGATATAAAAATCAAGGCCAAACTCAAGCCGAACGAGACAGCCGCAAAAATCAATTTTATTCTCTGCTAAGAAGTGTAGAAAACTTGGTTTAGAACACTGAAAAATTCTTAGATCGTATTTTAGTAACAACTTGAAATATTATGGTAGAATTCGTAGACGATCTACGAATTTTTCAATGTTTCTATCATGATATTTTAAGTTGCTACTAAAATACGATCGAAGAATTTTTCAGTGTTTTAAACCAAGTTTTCTACACTTCTTAGGAGAGGATAAAATTGATCTCTGCGGCTGTCTCGTTCGGCTTGAGTTTGGCCTTGATTTTTATATCATTTCCCAACAATATCAACTCTTTCTAATTTGTTATAGGTTCAATTTAATGAAGTCTCATAACATCAATATATATCTAGTTCAATATATGTCAAGTTATATTTTACTCTCTTTTTGTTTAAAAATAGTGACACTTACGGGTTGTATTGAAATACATTATCGAGTAATCTGTAAATTCTCTGTAGCCTGTGTGAACAGGTATTAAACTTGCTGAAGTGTTGCATAATCTTGCTGGTTTTAACTACCAATTCTAATGAATTGGTTTTCTCGTGTTTTGTCAAGTTTTGTACCAGGTTAAAGGTTTAAGGGTTGGACAATTTTTTTAGTGATGATATTCTGGAATCTATTATTAACTATTATTGGTTAATTATTGATCATGCTTGAGTAGTGATGATAGAACATGCCTTACGAATTTGCAATTGAAAATTAAATTTTATTTTAAATCAAAATAACTATACCACATATTTTCATTGAAAACAGCATTCCACGTTATATTTCAATGAAAACATCACAATCTTACTAGCGTGAAACCTAAAATTAATTCTAAAAAATAAAGGGGTAAAAAACACATTCATATTAAATAGGAGAAATGGTGATTTTTAATTGCTTCAAAAAACAAACATGGTGAAATGTAGGGAAATTTGATATTTTCTAATAAAAGTTAATTGATATTCAGATACAAGGCAAGTAAATTACCACATGAGCTATAATCCCATAAAAAACGTTACGTTTGCATAATGTGATGCAACCATCCACGGTGTACGCCCTATCGTTGCGGTGCCAAGGTACATGCTAAATCAAATAAATTTAAGTTAAACTTTATGGAAAAAAGATTAATTTTATTAAATGTTTGTACCTTCATGCTGTAATAAAATTCGTAATCCGCAAACCTGGGTTGTAAAGCTTCTTGAAATTGGCGTTCAATATCCTACAAAATAAAATGAATACTGGATTAAAAATAATATTGCAAAATAAATATAATAAAACAAAATGATAATCACATACCTCTTGAATACAGATAATATCAGGTTTATATCTGATAATTTTCTCACGTAACTTGTCCAACCTATATGCCTAGTTATATTCAGGTTTGTTGGATTTGTACTTTCCACGGATGCTAGTATTCCTTTCTACGGAGTGGTCAGCAAGGATGTTGTACGTTAAAATTGTTAGTGGAATCTTTTTTGGTCCGTGATATGTCTGAGTAACAAACTTTCTTTCAGCAGGTATACATTTGTTAATAAACTGTACTGGTAATGTTTGCACAGTTTTAGATATTTGTTTGACATTATTAAGAAGTATTTCTACTGTAAACTTTAGCTTATGTCTCATATCTACATTCGTAGGTGTATATAGACGTCTAATCCCAACTATATTCTCCTGACACGACCCAGAAGCAAACAAAAAAACTAATTTAGAAATTAAAAAAATACTGAAATTAAATAGAATGAAAAAATAATTTTTATTACCATTGGTACTGAAAGACATAATTGGCGGCTACGTCATTCCCATTACAATCAACAAGTACAATTTGTGGGAATAAAGTAGTATTCAACACCGGTGGTTGGCTTGTAATATCACTAATCGAAAGGCTTAAAGCCATGCATGTAAAATTTATAAAATTAAATAATAATTAATTAACTCTCAAATAACATGTATATATTTAAAAAAATTCAAATATAAAGATTATAATAAAGAAATACTGAGAGAGAAGAAATACAATATATACATCTGCTGCCATCCTAACATTTAAAAGTATACAATATATCGTGCAGATTTATAACAGTTAAAATAGTTTCCTTGTACGATATAAGTAAAATAAGAGGATTTCGTGCAATTAAGTGTTTTCTTATATAGAACTTGTCATATTATAAAAGTTTGAATTTGTATTCATCAATATCTATAAAAGTTTGAATTTGTATTCATGAACATGTAATCTAAAAGAGTAATTTAGAAACTTCTAACAAATATAATAGATATATGCACCACTTGATATTCTGGGTTACCTGTCAATTCTGAAGCACTTAGAGTTAAAGTTGTCACGATGCTTGGATATACCGATTGAATAAAAAATGAGCTAGAAGAATTTTTTTTCAAATTGTACACTTGTTTTTCATGAGTGCTTCTACTTATTTAATTAACTCAGTAACGATATTATAATTTTTCTAGCACGGCCACGATGTTAGCTATTTTTGGTGCAAATAAATCAATGGGTTATGTACACCTTCCGATGGGGGAATTTCCCTTCAAAAAGTGACAATAATTGTTTGTTTTTAATATGTTTTATAACTTATGAGTTTAAATCGCGATATTAAAAATGTTAGAATTAAAATTGGGTCAATTTGTATTTTTCTTGGACTCATGTAACTCAACTTTACTTCAATGCATCCAACCTTGACCTGATTATCTTCGTGAATTTTTGTAAGTGTTGTACAAAATAGAAAAAACCCAACTAGGCTAATGAAAGTAAGTAATCGTGTTACACTTTCAAGTGCCAAAGCCATTTGTTGGTGGGTAGGAACTAGAACTAAATCCCTTTCGACTCATGTTTTAGAGACCAAAAAAAATTTCATCACTCCTAAGATTTTTAGTACCATAGATAATTAATCTTGATAATTTTTAATTATCAGTATGTGCAAAAATAAAAAAATTCATAATTTCTCTTTACTTTTCTGAAATAAGTATACTGCATTCATTGTTATAGTGACCAAAGTACTTTTATATTCAAATTATTAGTATGTAAAATTTCATTTTTTATCTTTTTATTGACTAATAGATACGGAAAAACTTATTTCAATTAGTTTTCTGTGTGTATCACTCATGTGTATGTAACTATACATAATTATATAGACTGCAAATCTACTTATTAAAAATGTATGGATAAAGCTACCTCATATCTAAAATGTGCAAATGACATCAACTAATGTTGAAATTGGCAGCTAGGGATTTACCCGTTTCCTGAAATTTAGTCCGCAGCTGGTCGGATCAGGTACAGGGGATCGGATCGGAGGCAGCAACTGGTACGATCAGGTGCAGGGGATCGAATCGGAGGCAGTGGCAGTTTGGATCGGGTGCAGGGGTCGGATCGGAGGCAGGGGAAGTCGTATCGGGGACGTCGGCAGGGCTGCGGATCTGGGGGCGGTGGTCGCGGTAGATCTGGGTGCGGTCGGGAGAGGCCGTAGCGGCAAGGGCAAATGGAAGGGGGCGCAAAGGGGCCCCTGAAATGTTTTAAAACTTCACAATGTTTATACACATACAAAAGTTTGTGGTAATGATTTTGAACAAAACTAGAATAGCTCACTATGTTTATACACATACATGTATACTCTAGTTTGTTTCTTTAAATTCCACATCTATTAATTTGAGACTTGCTTTCTCCCACTCAGTTAGTTATGTGGATGGATCTAATAATTATTTAAGGTGGTAAATCTACAACTTTATTTATATCCCTTAACTGCTAATGCTTGCAATTTTTTTCTATTTCTTAGTATAGCGCATATAGAACTTTCTATATGGGAAGTCCTTCAAGAGTTCAGCAAGCTCTCAAAATTGACCCAAGAACAAAAGAACCAGAGTTTACATTTTATGCTCCGCAAAATAAGACCTTCGATTACATCATCTATGATAGTGTGTGATTTTAATTTTTTTTATATGAAGTTTTAATTATAATTTTTTAATCTTATGTTTTCCTCCTTGGTGATAGGCAAAACTGCAAATGTTTCAAAAATATTGGATTTATATAAAAAAAAAAGGGCTATGCCGTGCAATGACATACCTTCCGATCATGTTGCACTTGCTTGTGAATTCCACTTCTAGCTAAGAGGTATGATTATTTTGTTCTCTAAAAAGAATTACCATTTAATTACGTGGGTGCTTAATGGATCATACTCAATCCGGAATTAGTAAATCACAGAAAATACAGATCAGATTAATATATATTTATATACTTTTTGCATAAACTGATTTGTTATTTTGTGTAAATCACCTGATATATATGCTACCAAATAACTCTGATAATTCAGAACCCTCGAAGAACCAGAGTTACAAATAAACAATGCTTAATATGTCTGAAGCATTTGGCATTTCCATTAGGTAGCGAGGAGCGTTCTAAATTGATTTGTCCTCAGTTAATAGAAGAATCTGCCACTTATGCAAATCCAGAGTCCAGACATTGTCCACTTTGTGTTTCAAATGTTACCAACTTGTTGACCATCAGCTTATAAAAGTGTTGTTGAGTTAGTATTATTTAGCGATCTAAGAAAAGATTCCTAGCAGATCAAAGACCAAATCCCACTTGCTCAAATATATAGAGTACAGGAGGATGGGAAATGGGTGATGAGTTCAATCTTTTGTTCAAGAGGATTAGAGTTGAGTAATATATGATGGGTTGAAGAGGATGAAAGATGGGCAAAAGGTTTGGTAATTTTGGGTGAACTGCTCATAAATTTTTATCAGATCTTTTAGGGAGTCTTCACAATATGGAGTTGTGCTCCATGATTGACCCAATGGACGCGGAAAGTGTTATGTATGATAACAAAATGACAATTGTTTGCTAGTATGAAATCCGACATCAATATATGTTCAACCTGATTGATAATAGAATGAACGTTAAGCTTTAGTTGAGAAAGAGATGTCTTATTTCAGAGAGGACGCATTTGGTATGACTGAAGGAAACTGTATTTCTGGAACAAGTGATTAGTAATATAACATGGCACATAAGTGTCTGTTATTTTAATTCTGCTCTAGTTAGCATAAAAATCTTTTACATTTCAACAAACACTCACTCATTGAGGTTAGTGGAGATCTCGTGCCCCATGTCAATGTGAGAATGTTCAGGCTGTTCTTTAGAGGTTTATGGACTTTTGAGTAAACAAGAATATTTCCTTAGTGCATCATTTTATACGTAGATATGGGAGTTATCATGCAATGTGCAACTATAAAGCACAAGCACTTTCATTATGAAGCACAAACACTTTTCTGTGCCATAGATGGTTTCTGCGTGATTATTTAGAATTAGTTGTGTGTGGGTGTATTGTATCGTGTTGGTTTACCAGTATCTGTGATTCGTAGATAATTGTGCTGTTATTTCTTTAACTTTAAGCAATGCTTGATCTTGATGACCAATTTAAGAAAGGTAACTGACTAGGTTACAGTCTATTTTAAACTTAGGCTTGTGCTTTTTCATAACTTTCCTAGAGAACAAGTGATCAGTGTCCTCGACAAATTGGTTGAGAATTCGTGAGTGCCCTGTGATATTTTATAAACACTTTACTTCTCTTTATCCAAGTAATATGCAATAATCATTGCTCTCAATTTATTGTTTAGGTCTGAATGCCTGAAACAATATTTCCTCCAGCTCACCATCATGTCCTATTTTAACTTTTCTTTCTTCTATTGTTTAGGACAAGGGGACACGGAGGTTACTATAACTATTTTTATCATGATTAAATATTAAATAAAATATAAAAATTGAAATAGACCTAGAGAAAGCCCAAGTGGAATAAATAAAATTTGAGAGCGGTAATTTGAACTGCAGGAAATTTTTTGAGAGAGGATGATTGAAATTGAGTAGAGGAGAAGGTGTGCGCGCTTGTTTTTTGTTTCTATTTTTTTTGAGGGGCGCTTAAATGATTAGCCTAATTTCTTAGAGAACAACTATTATTTTTTAATTTTAAGATAGTATGATAATGGTAAACATTATAAGCTTGTTTACCCAATAACCAATTAAGGAAATATACATTAAAATATATATTTAAATACATGGTTTTAAAAGATCCAGCATGGCGGCATAATGTCTAAGAGAAAATATTAAATGTCCTAAATGAAATGTGTCCAAGTGTGTCTTGATCGACCTGCCCAAATGTGTCGGTGTCAGACACAGGGAGAGCGCCCCTTAAGGTAGCGCACTCTTTTTTCACACTTGGCATTGTTGAATCACAAGTTTTTCATTTACACTAGCACATTGACTGTTCGAACTTATGCACTAGATTTTCATAATTTAGTTGAAAGTAATCACCCATGTTTGGTAGCGAATGAGTTTGTGTGACTCCCATGTGTTCGAGATGCTTGAATGATTAAGCGATCAGTGGTTTATTTGTGTCGGTTCTTTAGGACAGTAATACCATTGCTTTGTAGCAGATAGATTACATAATAAAGCAAACTCAGCATAATAAATACCATTGTTCACCATTATGCCAATTGTTTGGTGAATTCATACAAATTTTTTCATTAATTTGAAATTAAAATCACAGGCAATTGAAGAGGCTATTGCAGAGTTGGACACTCTTGGTGAAGAATCCTACAAGG
Source organism: Agapanthus africanus (assembly GCA_030015575.1). NCBI lineage: Eukaryota > Viridiplantae > Streptophyta > Magnoliopsida > Asparagales > Amaryllidaceae > Agapanthus > Agapanthus africanus. The sequence goes on along the minus strand of JASDDO010000006.1, from coordinate 1,239,873 downwards.
ATGGCACCCTCATAATGCAACTGCTGGAGACAATCTTACTCTTTGACTTCTGATACTCAGGTAACAACTAGAACAATTTCAAACATTCCTCACTTCAACCTAGATATAAATTTCATTGTGCTATTAATTTTTAATATATTCCGGTAATTTACAGGAGCAGATGATGGACGAAGCATAGAAGTCAAGCGTAAACTGTTGCATGTGTTTTCCTTGGTAGATGTGGCTTGAATTTCATTTGTCTATCACTACAACATATTAATGACAATATTAGTTGTATATACAATACAATGTACTGTTATATCCTGTAAGATTTAGCAAGGTCCATAGCACCAGTATTTGCATTAGTTTTCTGTGTTGTTTCCTACTGCATTGCATTTATAGGGCTGTCTCTATATCTGTCTATTTATAGATAAAAATGTATTCGCTACTTCATTGAGGAAACTTTATGCGACCGGTGTTAAAGGCAAGCCGTTTTTGTCATTTCATGCCTGATTATGTGGCCCACATGTCAGATTTAACTGAGGCGCTGGAGGTGAGAGGCTTCTCTTATACTATGCCTAATTTATATTTGAGATTAATGGAGGAAAGAGGCCATAGGAGGGGATTTCCTCCTATGGCGTCGAAAAAACACCCCCTCCCTAGTTCTTTCCGACGATCGGCACCCACCAACTTCATCGTCATCATCTAAGATGTGGGTATACCAAATTTCATGTGATTCTACAACTTTTTCACCGTTGATTTAGTGGGTTCAAAATCAACGGTTTACCGACAATAGAACTTTTTACATTGCTAAATCAACGGTGAAAAAGTTGTAGAATCATATGAAATTTGGTGTATCCACATCTTAGATGATGACGATGAAGATGGTAGGTGCCGATCGTCGGAAAAAACTAGGGAGGAGGTATTTTTTCGACGCCATAGGAGGGGATTCCCTCCTACGGCATCTTTTCTCCATTATTCTCTTTATATTTTGTGTTTTGCTCTAATTTTATGTTTATTTTTTCTATTTATATATTTGCTTCTTTTTTCATTTAAATGTATTAGATGTATAAATTATTGTTTTAAAGTTTGATGCATCACATCCTTTTTTATTTTTTATTTTTATCTAATGTTTTTATCCATCAAACTGTTCAGTACTTGAGATATCATTTATTTATCATATGTTAGTGTGTTCTTTATGTTTTTCCTATCATTTAAGCACCACTTGTTGAAATCAGTCATTATATAATAGAGTTAGTTTTACATCAATGTATGTATTTTAATATTTGTCACGTCATTCTGTTTAGTCAGTCGTCTTTTTAGGCAAATCTTGCATCGGGTGAGGTTTTGTCATCTTAACTTTGCATTTCGCTAAGGATCAAATCCTCCTTAGAGGCAGTCGAGCCCGACCCTTGATCGGCTATCCCCGGCTGGTATCTTCCTACCACAACCGACAGGTATCAAAGTCCTCGTCAAGAGACACCGGGCAGTAATCCTGTTCGGTCTCCGTCCTGAAGGATCAAAGCCCTCGCAAGAGGCAACCGGACCTGCCCTTGTTCGGTCATCCCCGACTGGTAGCTTCCTACCCACGACACCAGGGATCAAAGCTCTCGCCAAGAGGTATCCAAATGGTTTCCCCGCTCGGTCATCCCCGGCTGGTAATCGCCTACCCACGACGGCAGGGAACAAAGCCCTCGTCAAGAGGCAGTCGAGCAGCTATCCTGCTCGGTCATCCCCGGCTGGTAGCTCCCTACCTACGATGCCAGGGATCAAAGCCCTCGCCAAGAGGCAGCCGAACAACTACCCTGATCGGTCATCCCCGGATGGTAGCTCCCCACCAACGACGCCAGGGATCAAAGCCCTCGCCAAGAGGCAGCCGAGCGGCTACCCTGCTCGGTCATTCCCGACTGGTAGCTCCCTACCCACTATGCCAGAGATTAAAGCCCTCGCCAAGTGGCATTTGAAGCCCTCATAGTGAGGCCGTTGAGTCCCTCCTGCTCGGTGCATACCCCCAGCGGGCATCCTCCTGCCTCCGGACACTGCGGGTCTGAAGCCCTCAAAGTGAGGCCACCAAGCTTCCTTCTGCTCGGCACATCTGCAGCGGGCAGCCAACTGCCCATTAAATGCCGTGGATCCGAGGCCCCACCAAGAGACATCAGGTCTATCCAAGTCTAAGCGATTCTCCTTCGACTTTGGGGCCATGGAGATACCTCCTTCCCAACAGCTCTTGCACACTGCACACTTGGCAAAGTGATCGAAATCAACTCGACGCGCGATCACCAGACGAAGAACCAACCTGACAGGGGGGCTCAGCAGTGCAAGCAATGAAACAACAAAAGTTTTATTACCAAAAAAAAGGTCTTTACAAGGGTATTGGGGCCTCCCCAGCCTTACAAAATGCCCGGAGGCTTACAAAAAAGGGACGAGGAAATATTAAAAAGACCTAAGTCACAAGCCCCTCCTACGCCTCACTTCCTTCATTACTGTCTGCCGGAGGCTTGACCACCGGGAGTGGGACCCGAGCACGGAGCTCACCATCGGCGAACTCAGGAAGCTGCTCCTTGATGGCATCGAGAGCCTTATTCCACGCGACGGCGGAATACTCGCCAAGTTCAACGTAAAACTGCTCCGACACCTTGTAATCGGCCACCGCCTTCCTAGCCCAAACCTCGGCAGCCTCGGCCGCCTGAAGCGCCGCTTCGGTATCCCTCCTGCTGGCATCTCTCTCCTTCTTCATGACCGTGAAGCGATCGGCCAGTTCCATCAGCTTCGCCTCAACGACTCGGTGGGACTCGCTCAGGCGACGATAGGAATCCCGACACACTAAGACGGCGAGCGCCACAGACTCCGATCGGGCTGCTAGCCCTCTCCCTCTCCAGGTGCAGGTCACGTCACAGGACCTCGGCTTCCGAAGAAGACGCTTCCACCGGCCTCGCAGCGTGGAAATCCCCCTCGGCCTCCATACGAGTAACAAGGGCACAGTGTTGAAGGACCTGACGAGAAACAGATGAGAAACTTAGAGACGCTCGAGCCAAAGAAAGCAGGGTCAAAACAACACGCGAAGGAGTTCATACCTAGACCGTCTCTTGAGCTATGGCCGCCGTTTGGGCCATCAGGGTGCCATGCGGGAGCTTCCCCTCGGCCGACTCTTCCATTCCGGCGAGCAGGCCTGCAGCAACGGAAAATCCAGATGGAACCATGAAGACGACGTCCCCCTCATGCATGGGAATTCCCTCGGGGACCCCTGACGGCGGCGCACGAGAGATTGTCCTCTTCTTCTTAAACAGGACCCCGTCTTCACTCTCCCCTGCGTCCCTCGTCGGGGGCTCGAAAATCCATGGACGCCTCTGGCCGCCGCCGGGACAATCGCCAGGAGCTCTCAGCGAAGCAGACGGCCCCGCCACCGACAGAACATTCGGCACAGGGATCGAGCCAGCCGGGGGCACGACCGCACCGCTGGCCTCCCTCCGGGACGAGACACCCAAAGCTCTGGATCGATCCATAGATCCGACCTAAGGAAGAAGAGCGCCGAGCTATCAGGACTCAAAAGGAGGAAAATATGGAAAAAGATGGGCCCTAGAGCGGACCACACCTTTATTTATTGCCGCCATCGCCCTCATCCAACAGCGCCCTTCATCTCCCGCCAAAACGACTCCTCACGTCCAACGGTCCCGATCGCTCCACCTGTCTCCCCCGTATTGGGCCGCATCCCATCAGACGCCATAGGTCTGCACACGTCGCGTCGGCGAACCGGCACTCGACACGTGGACCGTCGCTTCAGTGATAGAACACACGAACCGGCGCACCTTCGTTAAATGCAGAGATCTCGTCCTGATTCACTGGCAGAAAAGACAACAGATTTCCCGGGGACACGTCCCGACGATATTTATGAAGGGAGCTCACCCCGGGTGGCCCGGAAGTCCACTCCCGACCCGACCCATCAACTGGTTGGGACAAGAGCGGGGGACTAATGATGATGCTCTATATCGGCGATCTCCCAGATCATGACACGTGGCAGATGACGTGTCCCAGAGCTCAGAAGAAAGGGCCTGCAGGGGCCGACCAGGCCATCCCTGTGCCCGTCCGCCGAGCAAGCTGGCTCTCCTCAGAACCCCCTGCACAAATTGGCCTCCTCGGCCTTCCAGCTTGCCTCCGAGCTACCATAGGACAAGGATGCCTCGGCTCTCCCGCTCGTCCCCGAGCTCTCCCGCCGAGGCCATCCTCCTCGGTCTCATCGACCGACCAACGGCACCACTCGCAGGTGTAACCGCCGCTCCGCGAATTTCGCCATGCGCGAGATCTCTGTCGGCCACATCCCACGTTCCACGCCATTACGATCCCCATTAACGAGCCTGTCTCGCCATTAATGGGAAGATCCGCTTATCACGCGGGCGTGACGTCGGGAGCGTAACTGCCGGCGTGATTCTCGCGCTTGCTCCTGCATGCTGCCGTCACTATATAAACCCCTCTTCCAGAGGGATCAAGTAAGCAATTTCTGCTCCACTTAGCTGTTACTCTTCTTGGATCTTGTTACTGACTTGATCGTCGGAGGGTCCTCGGTGGTACCAAACCACCCTGGGACTTCCTTGCAGGTATTCGGCGCAAATCTCCTCAAACCCATTGAAATCCACACATCACAGGAGATTACGTTCCAGATCCAATCCTAACCCTTCATCGCAGCCATCGGCAGATCAACGGAAGACAACATCTGAAGGAGACGCGAGAAGGACCTCCATCAGATCGCCTTGACCTGCTGCAAGAATACTTGCTCTGAAAATTCTCAGCTGATTAGAATGATGACCAGTCTGTTTTTGTAATGGGAATTATTTCTTCTAAAATCCTAGCTTACTCTTATGCACATGGTGTCAAGTCACCATATGTACCTTCTGTACCCTGAGTTTGATCAAACCTGTGTCAAACACAAATCAACACAGTTGTTCTGAAACTTTATGGTTCAGTATACTGATACACATTACGTGTATGAGTTACAGAGTTTATTGTCAAAGGGTCAAAGGAAATCAACTTGTCAACCTTACTGGAATCAGGAGCATCAGTAGGTTCATGTGTATCTTGATTGTGAAGGTCACTTGTCACTAGCTAGTTTACATGCTACTGTGTCAAAATTCCACTTGTATTTGTTCCATGCAATTCACTCTTGAAGTCCCATTGGTTTATAATGCACACAGCCAGTTGAACCTAGAAATAAAAATCCAAACCTAGTTTGATCAGCTAATGAATACTTAATTAATCAAATGCCTCAAAATGGTAGACTGCATTAATTTTTGATTGAAAGACGTGTGAAAAAAATGCACATCTTTGAGTCACAAACCAAAGAGTTCATGTAAAAGCAAAATCTTTGAATTAATATATTAAACGTAATTACAATTAACTGCATCAAATAGGACTGGATCATAACCTCTAGTTTAATATTTCCCCAAGGAGACATTACTTCTTTCATGGTTCATCATGAGTCTGAATTAAATAAATATTACCAATCTGATTACGCTCTTTAATGGTTCATAATGAGTCAGAATTAAATAAATATTACCAATCTGATTACTTCTTTAATGGTTCATAACGAGTCTGAATATTACAAATCTGAATATTGAACAACATTTTATCAGGTAAAAATGCCATCTGGCTTTGTTCCCTTATTATGTTTTTGTTCTCCAGGATAAATTATTCACCACCCTGCAAGATAGTAATGACTTTTTATTTTTATTTTTATTAGTTTAAAATTTAAAATTTGTAAAAAAAATAATAACAATAAAAACTCCGGTGCCCAGTAAATAAAATGGGCCAGTATCAGCTATCATTTGCGCACGACAATCAATACGATGTAGTGTGTTCAAGTAGCACAAGTTAGAAGCCAAAAGTTGATATTGTTTGTACGCGGATAAAAAATCTTTTCTCCTGAATTAAAGACCCTCATTTTCACCTCTATCAACTGTTGATGTTTAACTTTTCTCTCGTATTATAATTCTTGTGTTGGGATAGTCTTCAATATTTAATTAAATTGTAACCTATAAACGGTTAAGTCGCATGGCATTGGTAAACAAGAGTTTTCATTTCTGGTCAAGTCTTATATGTTTTTCATTTGGCACTTAAACTTTTTAATATGTTATTTATCTAATACCTTTTCTCACGCGCGCGTGTGTATGTGTGTATTCCAATATCATCGCAGCAGCAACAACAAAAGCAACTTGAGTTGATTCTTGCGATTGAAAAGGCAAGCAGAATTCTAGAAAGCAATCCTGGACACCTCTCCCAAAACAAAGAGATCTACACTTGGCAACAGCAATCTAATTCCAATTAACAAGGAGAACATAAGATCGGAGGTCAAAACAAGAACACCAAGCGATGCTAGCAACAATAAACCGGTAGATATTTGAGCTCTTTCGAGATTTTTCTCTAAGTTTTATTTCGCAGATGAAAATATACACGAATCACAGGGTTTTACAGAAGGGAAATAAAACAGCATGGGATGAAAAACAGAAATTAATTAATCTGTCACTAACAATCCAATTCAAATTGTATTTCCAGGATAACTATAGCACTAGTTAAATATTTCACATGTTTGACCTATTCTGCCTGTTCATAGAACTGATTACAGCAAAAATATTGGATTTGATACTTGGGAGTAAAAGCAGATCCCCTATAGATAATACTTCTTAGAGACTATCACTAGAATGTTACCCCAGTTCTTAATATGCAAATGCTCAAAATTGTATTCACAATATTCTCGCATAAGATTAGAACACGTCGTTATCCAGCAGACAAACTCATCCTCATTTAGCATCGTGTACTCCAAATAAGTAAAAACTGGAAAAAGCACATGTGAAAATAGAAATTCCTCTTATACCTGGAAGGCTAGAGGGATGCAACAAACATGTGTCTGCAGTTTATGTTCGTGACTCATGATTATTCTAATCACAAGGATTACAATTAGGGTTTTCAGCGAACAATGTATCAAACAGCAAAGTAAATCAGATGGATAATATTTTAAAGCTTTTGGGACAACAATTTCGGTTGAGCTCAGCATTGACATTTAAGCTTGTTAAACACAATCCTAAAATTTGTGTGGCGACATTTTTTGCATATCTAGAAACAAAATACTAAAGGGGATTATTGATTGGAATGTTTTAGCCTCTATTACCACTTTCCCAAAACAAGTCTGTGAACCAAAAATAACTAACAGAAGAAATCGCATAAATTTGCCAAACATCACATATGCATCTAGAATTGTATGGTGAAAATAGAAAAGAAAAGAAGTTATGGACAAGATGACAAGATGATAAGTCATTTATTCCTCACTAGGCTGTTACTCTGCTCGAATATCCGGTCTAACTTGATCGTTGGAGGGTCCTCGGCGGCACAACCACCCCGGGACTTCCTTGCAGGTAGCTCGGCCTCAACCACCTCAAACCCATTGAGATCCACACGCTTCAGGAGGCAACCTTCAACTCAATCTCAGCCGTTGTCACGATCTAAATTGGGCACATGACCGGCACTTAGACTACGTAACGTCAACAGGCGTAACGCAATTTAAGTAAGTCGAAAATCCAGCAATCTAAACCATTACAAGAAGGAAAAGATAGAACACATTTAAAATCTCGATGCAAAACTTTAAACTTAAGTTTGTTTTCATAAAAATTTCGGCAGCACCTCCTTTGTAAAAACTAGCCCCGAAACGGGTACAAACATAAGATAAAGTAAAGCATCCCCAAACGGGAGCAAATCTCGCCCAACGGCGGAAACAACCGCCACAACAGATATACGACGCCGTACCGAAGAAATAAGATAAACCACATATATAAAAGGCCGGCTCACACGAGCACGACAACCAGAGTCATAAGAATATACAACATCATCCTCACAACTCGTCTCTAAGTCAATACATGAAAGTGGTAGATGGAGAGTAATATATACAAAAGATATACAATATATATCATCGGATAACCGCAATCCACCTAAAGCAAAAGGCCCCACAGCCAACCGTAGCGGTATCAGCAAAAGTAGAGATAAAAAGACGCCCTGCCGCGATAACTCTGATGATCAGACCTGAAAAACCCTGCGGCACAATGGGGGTGAGTTGCCAACTCGTGAATAGTAAATAATATCATACTATAATCGTAAGTATGCACTAACAGCGATAATCTATCACATGTAATCTGAATGCATATGTATGGCAATATGAATATGCAACTATCATGATCAAGGTACACCACAAGGGTACTATATCTACATGAATCAAATGCATATCAACTGCATCCTGAGTGCGGGATAATTAATAATCTCATGCACAATCATCAGCATGGAAAAAACCGGTGTCTATCAACGACACCCAAAATCCCAAAATCCTCAGACTCCGTCCCCAGGACTGGCCCCCATATCCTGTAAATCTCATGGAACCTGAGTGTCAAATATCGACACCTGAAAATATCATAAAAACTAGTGTCCAGCATCGACACATAAATACTCGTATCTATACGTTCCTCGAATCCTAAGTATCCAGTATTGATACTCGTGATCCACGTATCGGTTTTCTGATATCCATACGTTTCTCGAAACCTAAGTGTCCAACCTCGACACTCGTGTTCCACATATCGGTTTCCAATATCCATATATCTCTCGGAACATAAGTGCCCAATATCGACACTTGAAATCCCCAATTCCATATACCTCTCGGAACATAAGTGCCCAACATCGACACTTGAAATCCCCAAATTTATATATCTCTCGGAACATAAGTGCCCAACATCGACACTTGAAATCCCCAAATCACATGAAAAACATACCCCAATGCGTAAATCCATGTAATATGACATATGCAACACAGAACAACAATATGAGCATGTCAAGGGAAAATCCGCTATTTAAATGCATCAAGTTATTAAATATATCACGTGGTTCCCAAATATCTAAATCCAATATTACACACACACACACATATATGCATATATAACAACGTCCCATACCACTGATATATATATCATATAAAGCTGAACATATTGCTATAACAAGGTATATGTGTAAGTAGCAAGGTATATGTGTAAGCATGTAGGTGTACAGATATGCTATATTTCATATGCGCCATCGCACAAGAATAAATGCCTCAAGTCGCTAACCAATAGTAAGGTATATCATATGAATATTTGTGTTGTGCGTATCATGGCAATTACCGACAGTGTGTGTGTAGCATACAATTGGTGCTCGTGCAACATGGACTGTCAATAATAGTGCAGTGTACAATGGGTACAGATTCAGGCACAACAAGTAACTATATGCAATGAAGTTCATGCAACGTCTCTATATGTGCATATAAACACGTGGCTAATTTCATATCATATCTAGCCCTGACGCTTAACGCCATACGGGCGATTTCCCCATCGATGTTAAATCTACTCACCAACAATCACGGGCTAGGTAAATCCAATCACCTATTTCCCTTTCTTCGCAGCGTCCGAAGTCCCCGCCTGCGATCCTATTAACACAAAACATAACAAATGCAAATCTTAGAAATCGATCAATATCACGTACACACTACGTTTGACCAACGCACCAACCCCAATCCAACTCACAAGTGTTCGTCTAGTGGTTAACGTGTGTGGCGACACCCTAAAACCAACGCAGGTGCAGCAGCTACACAATATCACGAACCGTGTCGGATAACGTAACACGCATACTCAAAACACTAGATTATAGTAAAGTGATCCCAGATTTTGCATACTGTCATAACTCAAAAATCAAACAGTACCAAACACCCCTAAACCACAGCAGACGGCTACCCTAAAAAACCCAAACCCCAACTCCCCATAACGGCCGAGGTCGCCGGATCTTCTCCCATTGTCGCCGGCCAAATCCGATGGGATGGGGTTCGTGCTCCAGGTGTATTCTCAGGATCACTAGTACAACACTACTACATTGTTTAATTTTACAGTAAAATTCCCAGGTCACAGCAGATCACAGAGGCTCTAAAATGACACTAAAAATATGATATTTGCACGAAACGCTACTTTAAGTATTCTAAACAGCAACCAACGAGCTGCACAACTTTATAACACCTATGTAGCAGTTTAGAGATTATACATAGCCACACTTGCTCACAAGATCTAAGCTTTCCAAGCTCAAAGTGATCTTAGAGGCAAAACAAGACTTTTGAAGTGTTTAAATGGAATTTTTATGAAGTATTGCAAGATTTTAGTGAAGGGATAGTGAGGGTTCAGTTTGGGAGTGAGGAGATAAGGAATGATTGAGAATGAGAGTGGAATGATTGAGAATGAGGGGAAATAATGGTTAGGGATGAGTGTAGGGTGAAACAAAACCTTATTCTTACTCTCTCCCTCCTTAAAGAAAATTTGTCCCCGAATTAAAAATTCTTACAAGCGTACCTTCAAAGAGATGAGGGAATTTCTTCTGCATCTCGCTCTCGGCTTCCCAAGTAATCTCCTCACTAGTCGGGCCACGCCAAAGAACCTTCACAGATGGCAAGACCTTTGACCAAAGTTCCTTCACATGCCGATCCAATATAACTACCGGCTGCTCGGTGAACGAAAGACCGCGCTCAAGCTAAACGGTCTGGTGCTGAATCATGTGAAAAGGGTCATGAAGGTATCTACGAAGTATCGACACATGGTACACGGGGTGAACATCCGGAAAGCTGGACGGGAGCGCCAAACGATAAGCAACGGCACCAACTCGCTCAAGGATCTCGAAAGGACCTACAAATCTAGGACTGAGCTTCCTCTTTCTCCCAAATCTCATAACACCCTTCATCGGAGAAATCCACAGGAATACATGATCTCCCACTACGAACTCAAGTCTGCGACGACGACGGTCGGCATAAGACTTCTGTCTGTACTGGGCTGCTTTCATCCTGTCCTGAATCAGCTGGATCTTCTCTGTAGTCTCCTGAACTAGCTGGGGTCCCAAAACCCTACTCTCACCGAGTTCGGTCCAACAGACTGGCGATCGACACTTCCTACCATATAAAGCCTCAAAAGGCGCCATCTGAATAGTCTCCTGAAAGCTGTTGTTGTAGGAGAACTCAATCAACGGCAAGTGATGATCCCAACTGCCACCAAAATCAAGCACACACGTCCGAAGCATATCCTCTAGAGTTTGTATAGTCTGCTCTGACCGACCATCGGTCTGCGGATGGAAAGCGGTGCTAAAACTCAACCGGGTACCCAAAGCTTCCTGAAGCTTCTGCTAAATACGGCTAGTAAACTGGGTGCCCATTTCGGATACAATGCATATGGGAATATCGTGCAAACGCACAATCTTATCTATATACAACTGAGCATACTGAGCATAACCGAAAGTGGTCTTCACTGTAAGGAAGTAAGCCGCTTTCGTCAACCGGTCTACAACCACTCAAATGGAGTCATACCCTCGACTGGTCCTAGGTAGACCCACAACAAAGTCCATGGAAATCTGCTCCCATTTCCACTCAGGAACGGGTAAAGGCTGCAACTCTCCAGCCGGTCTCTGATACTCATCTTTGACTTGCTGATAAGTCAGGCACCGCGAAATGAAATTCGAAACATCGCGCTTCATCCCTTCCCACAAGTAAAAGTCTCTCAAGTCACGGTACATCTTGATGGAATCTGGATGAACGCTAAAGGCCGACTGATGTGCCTGCTCTAGGATCTCGTGTCTCAACCCATCAATATCTGGTACACACAAGCAAATCCCGTAACGGAGCACACCCTGGTCATCAATCAAGAACTCCGAATCTGTACCCTGCCGAACAAGCTCAAGAATCTCAACCAAACGGGCATTACTGGGTTACGCCTCGTGGATACGATCAAGTAGAAGTGGACGGGCGCGGACATGAGCAAGTTTTCCCCCTGTGGAAGTGAATTCAAACTGTACTCTATCATCGCACAAGATCTGCCAATCCGCAGAAGACCGCCTTTGAACTGCGCTCAACTGGGACAAGCTACCCCCGGGTCTATGACTCAAAGCATCAGCTACCACATTCGTCTTGACCGGGTGATAAAGGATCTCACAATCATAATCCTTAACAAGCTCCATCTACCGGCGCTGTCTCAGATTCAGGTCCGCTGCTGGAAGATATACTTCAAGCTCTTGTGGTCCGTGAAAATCTGACACGACTCCCCGTACAACTAGTGTCTCCAAATCTTCAGTGCAAAGACCACCGCGGCCATCTCAAGATCGTGAGCAGGATAATTCTGCTCGTGCTTCTTCAGCTGCCTAGAAGCATAAGCAATCACTCTATCATGCTGCATCAGTACACAACCGAGCCCCACTCGAGAAGCATCATAGTAAACAACAAAGCCACCCGATCCAGAAGGCAAAGATAGAACTGGTGCAATCGTTAACCGAGTCTTCAACTGCTGAAAACTCTGCTCGCACGCATCAGTCCAAAGAAAAGGAACCCTGTTCCGGGTCAGTCCAGTCAGCGGTGTAGCGATACTTGAGAAATTCTGCACGAAGCGGCGGTAATAACCAGCTAAGCCCAAAAAGCTGTGAACCTCTGTCACGGATACAGGTCTGGGCAAAGCTGTACAGCCTAGATCTTCCTCGGGTCCACAAGAATACCGTCTCCCGTCACCACATGACCCAGGAAGTCAACTCTATCAAACAAAAATGCCCACTTTGAGAATTTAGTATACAGCTGGTGCTCTCTCAATGCCTGCAAAGCAATCCTCAAGTGCTGCTTATGCTCTTCACGACTCCTAGAGTAGACCAGAATGTCATCAATAAACACAATAATAAACTGGTCGAGGAACGGCCTGAAAATCCGGTTCATCAGATCCATGAACGCTGCTGGGGCATTGGTGAGTCCGAACGACATCACCAGGAACTCATAATGCCCGTAGCGTGTACGAAAAGCAGTCTTCGGAATGTCATCATTCCGAACCCGCAACTGATGACAACCCGAACGCAAATCAATCTTAGAAAAATGTTTCGCACCCTGGAGCTGATCAAACAAATCGTTAATGCGAGGTAAAGGATACCTATTCCGCACCGTAACTCGGTGTTTCCCCCAATCAGAGCAAAGCTCTGTTTGAATTTCAAAAATTCAAAAATTGAAGCAACGCTTCAGATTCCTTGCGCTGCGCGCAACGCGCCACGTGTCAAAAGCAGATACGCCAGCGCTGCGCCCAAGACAGCGCACCCAATTAGAGCAAGGCTCTATTTAAAATAAAATAAAGGAAGCAACGCTTCAGGCAACTTGCGCTCTGCGCTGCGCGACACGTGTCAGCGCAGTTGCGCTGCGCTCTGTGCTGCGCGACACGTGTCAAGCGCAAGTGCGCTTATGCCAGCTGTGCCAGCATTTAAACAGAAAATTTCTGGAAAGATCTTTTTAAATCTTATTAAAACAATAAGATTCTCTTCTGTAAAACAGAGCCCTTGGATCAAAGATCCAACGGTAGGGAAATATCCCTAAATCAATCAGAGAAAGATCTCTTTAACTGATTTAACAAATTAATTGGCACTATATAAAGGCCCCTAGATTCCAAGTCTAAAACATATACAGAGATAGAGAAACCAGATAATTCCTCTAAAACTTTGAGAAGAACTCCAAAAAAAAAGAGGTATACCTTTGAAAAGAGAAGAATTTCTTCTGAAAAGATTAATGATCTAAGAACAAGATCAAGATCTTCAATAAAAAGAAAAAGATCAATAAAAGATCCAATAATAATAAAAAAAAGAAGTAATTTACTTCTTCATTAGATCTTTTTGATCTGTATAAAGGCATTGCCTTTTGTTGAACCCTTGGTTCTTGAATCTTGAGGAAAAAACCTCTTTAGATTCTTTTCTTTGATCCAAAATTGGATCAAGATGTGCTCTGCGCTAGTGAACAGTGCCTTGCACTCTTAATTTAAGCACTGCGCTCTCGGATTGGCGCAAGTCACCAGAGCGCGCCACGTGTCAGCAGCGCACTAGCGCAGCGCACTGGCGCAGCGCACTGCGCTAACAGACTTGCGCTCACCAGAGCGTGACACGTGTCACCTCCACATGCGCTTGCGCCTTGCGCTCTTTAATTGGCGCAAAGTGCCTGACAAGCCACGTGCCGCGCTGTCAGACTAATTAATGCAGTGCATTATTAAATAAGGGCAGAGCCCAATTAAAAGAGCCTAACAGGCCTAATAAAACTGCAATGCATTATTAAAAAAGGGACAGAGCCCAAACAAAGGCCTGTCAGACCAAAACAGATGCTGTGCATCATTTAAAAGGGGCAGAGCCCAAATAAAGGTCTAATAGACCAAACAAAAATTCTATGCATTATTAAACAGGGATAGAGCCCTAGTAAAGGCCTGACAGGCCAAACACAAATAAAATGTCGAATATTCTCAACTGGACTTAGCCCAATTTTTGCCGTAAGTCCTCAAATTAAATTGAACCGAGCACAACTGCTCTCCCAAATCAATTTACACCCGGTTCAAGGGTACATCTCTGAACTCCTCTGATATTTGTCGTTGTAATCCTTCAACGTCGTCAGAGAGGTGACGGGTCCCGACAACCACATATTAATACGGACTGTGGGGTCCTTAAACTCATGGACTAATGCGTCCTTAAACCTATATTCGTCCCCAAAATGGGAATGTTGGACCACCATGTCCCTAAACTGGCAATACGGACTGTGGGGTCTTTAAACTCATGGACTAATGCGTCCTTAAACCAATATGCGTTTTCAAAATGGGAGCAATGGACCACCATGTCCCTAAACTGGCAATGGACCACCATGTCCCTAAACTGGCAATGGACCACTATGTCCCTAAACTGGAACAATAGAGCCCCCAAATGCTCTTTTGTCGGATCTAAATGATCCCGTTAAGTTGATTTTAGTCTCAAATTGGACTAATGTATCCTTAACAAACGTTTAAGTTGATCTTAGCCTCAAATATGGCTAACGTATCCTTAAACCAAAACCCCAAACCCAAATCTAAGAAAATACGGATTTGGACTAATCCACGTCCTACGGGCGACGACATAAATTAGTCTCCGTATACAATCCACGGACAACCACAAACAAAACAAACACCCACGACACGAAGTGAAATTCTGGAGAAGGAGAAAGTTGTTACCGCGATGCGGTAGCGTAATTAACTGCAGGGGCTTACGCCTGCAGGGAAGTGCGTCCCCACAATCAAAAACCCCTCTAACGAGGGGGAATCTGATGAAGTCTGCTACATCGGCCGCATCCGTCTAAACCTCCGATACACGGTGCCGTAAATCAACTTGGCATCTTCGGAGAGGTGGACGGATAAAACCAAATAGCATCTGCCCCGAATCTCAGGCAAGACGTCTCTCACGTCGCGCCGTCTTTCGGAGGGGAACGGATTCTGGCATGCCCGGTAGGACCTTTTCCTCTTTCCACTCCACACTTCGTGTGTCGTCTTCGCGAACGAATCGCGGTTTGTTAATGGTTGCCCTCGGGTTTCAAGTTATTAAGATTTGGTCTCTTGCTTGGCGCAGAAACCAAATAGCAATGGCGTCCAACTGCTCAAACTGCTCCAAATGCAAATGCAACCGACGCTCCGCCTCACCTGGAGGTGTGGCTTACGGGCCTCAAGCGGCCTCCATCTTTGCTATGCCGGTGGAACAAGTGACTCAGGCTACCACCGGTCTGTTCTTCGGGACCATGCTCCCGCTAGTGAACATTAATATCCCACTGCCGCATTAAGCGCAAAAAAAGTCGGTCTTCGATCGACTCACTACTACCACGGCCTCTCTCAACGGGTCGTCTAATGTCAAGCCGGCAGCCTCAGTCTTTACCAGGATGAACCAGAACTCCAAAGGGCCTGCCAAGAAGCCCATAGTACCTGAAGTGGCCGTCCCAAAGAAGATAGCCATCTCTGCTCCTCCTGAAGTCGTCAAGACGGCTTCTCCTGCTAAAGAGTCGGTCTTTACAAGGCTGACTATTCCGGCTCCCGTTCCTGCTCGAAGGTCTGTCTTTGACAGATTGGACACCGCTACT
The DNA here is from genome assembly GCA_030015575.1 of Agapanthus africanus. Classification (NCBI taxonomy): domain Eukaryota; kingdom Viridiplantae; phylum Streptophyta; class Magnoliopsida; order Asparagales; family Amaryllidaceae; genus Agapanthus; species Agapanthus africanus. Next base: position 1,223,939 of record JASDDO010000006.1, on the reverse strand, counting down.
TAAAAGACATCAGTCTTCAAGAGGCTGGCACCAGCAGCGCCTCATCTAGACAGGGGGCAAGACAAAACCATCCCCATCGCCGAACCAGCCCCAACAGCTCGACACGCTTGATGTCGCCACTGGCGCCTAGTACGAAAGGCCGGGGGCAACCCCCCTCGGGGCTAACTCCACCAGCCCCAACGGTGGAAATTGATGCTGCTGTTCCAACCGGGAACAGATTTGAGCTGCTGAACAGGGTACGAAGAAATTCGCCAACTGCGGTGCTCAAAAGATCTCCTCCACCGGTAGAGACCGTCGTGGAAGCAAAACCAGAAAAGCCGGAGCAGCCCCCTCAACGGCTGTCTTCCAGGATCTACAAGACTTGGCGACGAGTCCGAGAATCGGTGATTGATCCGAATTTCTCTCACCAGCATAAGAAGTCGAAGGGCCGACGGGAGGAAAATCCCTATGTCAAGCAACGGAAGACGACGGCCACCTGGGTGCCCGCGGCAACGGCCCCCTCAACTTCGACGGCCCATAAGAGAAGAAGGCCGGAGAAGGTCCCCACGCCTACGGAAAATGTCAAAGGCGGTGAGCCCAAACGCCCTAAGTCCGAGGACATTGTAGTACACACCGTCTACATGGCGTCCGGGAAAGAGGACAACCGTATATCCACAGGTCATAGACCGCTTAAGCAATCGGTGACTAAAGCTCAGGAGCAGCAGTAGAAGCTCCAAGAAATGATGACTGCGATGGCTGCGCTCACCGGGCCAAAAGAAAGCCCAGAAGCATCCTCGGATCAATGCCAGGAGCAAGAAACCGATGCCGAATTCTTTCGGAGAATACTGGAAAAGAAAGACAAAGAGGCTGTGGAACAAGCAGCCAATATAAAACGAATGACCCTTCTGTTCCAGGACATGGTGGGTATGATGATCCAGTAGGATCCTCCTGTTGAAGATCCTCCGATTGTCCTTGAAGATGACAGAGGGGAAACGTCAAATCCACCGCCGGCTCTGTCAACAGCCAAGGAGGAGACAATTTCCAAAGTTGCCCTGGATGAATATATAGCTCAGCAGATACGAGTCCACCAGGCAACTAAGGCAGCCGGTCAAGTTGTCAAGACGGGGCGACCATATCCGAGCTGGTACGATCAAATAAAGTACCCGCCGGGCTATACGATCCCAAAATTTCATGTCTACAAGGGGACAGGCAATCCCCATCAACATGTTGCCCAGCTCAGGGCTCTTTGTAGCAACACCGGGGGTGATGATAAACTGCTACTTCGCCAGTTCGTCGGCAGCTTGTCGGAAACGGCGTTCGAATGGTACTCTGAACTTCCGAACGACTCCGTCAAAACGTTTGCGGAGATGGAGCTGCTATTTACATAAAGATTCGCAACCGCCAGCGAACACACCCCGATAACAACATTGATTAATGCCAGGGTGAAGCCAGGCGAGACGTGGGTCTATTACGCTATACGGTGGCGAAACTTATGGTCGAAATGCGAACAACACATTGAAGAAGCGCCGGCGGTGGGCATGTTCGTGGGCACCCTAGATCCTGATGCAACTATTTCACAGTTCATGATGTTCTTTAAATCAACCACGTTCCAGGCCTTGATCGACAAATTAGCCCAAATGGACCAGATGGGCCATAGACCGTCCCCTCCAAAGCCGGACCCTCGAAATGAGAAGGGGAAAGGAAAAGCGATCGTCGTCGCCAATGCTCAACAACAGCCGAGCAACCTGAAGCCGGTTGTCCGTCAAAACAACATGCGTCCGCGCTTCTCCCTTGGGGAGAGGCTAGGACGTCCTTACTCGTTTCCTCAAGATAAAACGAGAAGACTGTTCGAGCTGGCAGTGCGCAACAGACTCATCAATCTGCCGGATTCAAAACGTCCGTTGCAGCCAAACGACGTCAATGATCCCAATTACTGCCCCTACCATCGAGTATTGGGTTATCCGATCGAAGAGTGCCACGTCTTCAAAAACTGGATTGAAGACCAATACCAGCAAGGCAAGTTAGCGTTGTCTGAAAAATGGAAGGTGGGCCCGCCGTAGCCTCATACCCCTAAAAAGGTGAATATGCCGGGAGCAACGTGCTCCCTTGTTGAAGAAGCTCCATGGGAGGTCGTGCTGTCAGCCAAAACCAAAAGGATGCTGAATGATCTTCATACATGCTCGGCGATCAGTTGGAAGAACCCGTTGGAACCCCAGATCATCGAAGAGATGCTGAAGCTACGTCCAACTCCAAAGATCGGTGGTGATGGCCCAAGCACTCACACCCAGCCGTCGAAATCTTCAAAGAAGAAAAAAAAGAGATCCAAAAAGCTCGTGAAGCCTGGCGACAAGCGCACGGACTTGTAGAAACAGATTGACGCACTGGAGGAGTACAATCAAAAGGCACGGACTCCCATCACACTCCAAGAGTTCCTCAGCCACGTCTTTCAAAAGGAAGACGAGGGAGAGAGCTCGTCGGATGAATATGAGGAATACGTGGCGAGTTGTCATGTGATCTCTCACTCTTTTACGGACAATGAGAAAACTCCTTGCGCTGAGAAGCCAGGGGCAGACCATGAGTCGGAACTTCTAGGGCCATCAGATGAAACAATTGATGCATTTCTCGACGAAGCTCACTTGAAAAGTAAAGCTGACCGGGAGCGTGAGGTGGCCATATTTGAAAAAACCAAACATCGGCGGCTAAACAAAAGAGTTGAGACACTCCCGCCGGATCAAAGTACATCCACCGTGAGTAAAAGCAAGTTCAAGACGAGGAAGAGGTTTGCTAAAGCCATATCAATGGGTATGAAGCTACCACCCTCCGAAGGAGATATTGCCGGCAAAGCAGAAATGCACCCTTCCTACTGCTTGTATCACCGAAAGATTTCGCACCCCACCGAAGAGTGCAAAGATTTCAATAGATGGTGGCAGGGGTATGTTGTTCACCAGCAGTATTTTAAGAGGGAGAAGCGAAAAGCTCCTTGGGAGCGGAAAAGTACGACCGAGGAGCTTAGAAGAACTACCGGCGATTGTCACATGGTTAACGCCAGGGAAGCGCAAATTCCCACATTCGGGAGCGACTCTGACGAGGAAATGACTCTTAGCCCTTTCTTTAAAGAGCCCACCTCGGGAAAAGAGGAAGAGCCGAAAGCCTGCGAAAATAACCGGCTGCGTAATCGTTCGCTACCCGAAAAGAATCTCGAACCCGCAAATAAAAAAGATAAGGGAAAAGAAAAGGTCTCTGAGGATATCACCCTAGATGACCAAGTCATGGAAGAGCTAACCGCCAAGGACCCGCCAAAGAAAAATAAGGTGGACTATAATGTTCTGGCGCACTTGAGGAAGTTACCTTCGCAACTCAGCATTCTTGACGCCCTTTTACTATCAAAAGAAGCAAGGGATTCATTGATCAAAGCGCTACAGGAGCCAGAGCAATTCCAAGTTTTCCTCGCCGAAGAAAAGATGAAGGATGAGTTGGAAAAAGTGCACACAGCCGATGTCACTTTCGGTGATGAAGACCTTCTCCTTGGGACGTGCGAACACAACCGTCCCCTTTATGTCTCAGGGTATTGCCATGATATAAAGATAGGCAAAATCTTGGTTGACAATGGGTCTTCCGTCAATCTCCTCAATGTACGGGTGTTGAAAGAAATCTGCATGAGCGTCCAGCACCTCGCTCGGGATAAGATCACCATCTCCGGGTTCGACTCTCAATCATCACGGACTCTCGGGTCTGTGATACTGACGCTACGCTTTGGGCTACTCATCACGGACATTAAATTCCACGTCATAGACGCCAAGACATGCTATAATGCTTTACTCGGCCGACCCTGGTTACACGAGTACAACATCATCCCTTCTACACAGCATCAGTGTATGAAATATTTTAAGGATGGTCTCGAGTATACCGTGACGGGAGAACTGAACCCGTTCTCCGTGAAAGAGGTCCGCAAATATGAAGATGCAAAATACTTCTTACCGGATTTCGAGGACACAAAAAGATGCCATAAGCCGGAAAACAAAGCTATCACCACCATTCCTGTCTTCGGGAGTGATACCGAGGAGGAAGAGGAGATAGTTTATTCAGGTCCACCCCAACACAACAAGCCAGGATCGTCCGCTCCCATGTTGATCTTTGGTAGTGACTCGGAAGATGAGGTCCATGCTATATTTTCCGCTCGACCTTCAATAAAAACTGTCGCTGATGAAGAGCAAAGTTTGCAAGTTGCCATGGTGCCGCCCAAACATCATAAAGAACTCGATACGCTCGATACCTACAGTGTAGAAGAGCTGCGAACATTCTATGTCCTTCCCAGGCGAGAAGGCGAAAAGGCGATTCTATTCTACCGCTCAGAGGAGACCAAAGTGAAGAAAGAAATCTGGCACGGTGCGGATCCTACGATTGATAGGCTTCAGCCCATCCGTCTGCCTAAATATTATACAGAAGGCTTGAAAAGGCTGTTGAAGCACCAGGGGATACCCTTCAAACAGACCGGTCGGAAAGCCAAATTCTATAACAGGGTCTGGAACGTTCTCGGGACTCGGCACAAGCTGCCTAATGATAGGATGGAAACAATCGGGTTTGGATACATTCGATCCAAGAAACGGGAGCTCCTCAGCGACTGCTATGTTGTACATGACTTCGATGAAGAAGGAGATGCTCAATGGGAGAGTGCCAATCCTGAACCAGAAAAACTCCCCGATGTAAAAATGCCCAGTCCGTCGTTCGAAGAACAAATGGACAAGCTTATAAGGGAAGCTGGTCAAAAAGTCTAAGACGACCACAACCGCGAAATGGCCATCTACGAGAAAGCCAGGACGCAACGCTCCTCCAACAGGCCGCGAAAGATGAAAAGGCCTCTCTTTGTCAACCTGTCGTAAAAAAGGCCCGACGCAGAGGCAGAAACAAGTCAAAAGGCAGAAAAGACGCTCAACAGTAACAAAGCGGGAATAAGAAGCCACGCAGTCGGGAATTGAGCGGTCCGGATTTGTCCCTTATGAAGAAGATGAGTCGAGCATACTCTTTTCCTCAAGACAAGACAAAGAAGATACTTGACCGAGCTATAAAATACCAAATGATTACGCTTCCGGAGTCTAAACACCTCGAACAAGCAGGCGAAGTCTCACATCCGAACTATTGCTCTTATCACCGAGTAATAGGCTATCCTCTCGAAGATTGCTTCACCTTCAAGAATTGGGTCGAAAATCACTATCAGCTCGGCAAGTTCGCTCTATCTGACAGCTAGAGGGTAACACCGCCACAGAAGCATGAGCCCAAAGCCACGAGAGCAGAACCAGATCCACATCGGTCTTGGAAGCGAGCTCGTACTTGTCACATGATAACAATATCAAAAGAAGAGGCCGAGAATATGGATGACTTTCCCTGGTGCTTCGAAAACAGCGATGACGAGGTGGTCTCAGAATTTCCTCCAGCGCCGAAAGAGCTGGAGGATGGAATACATACTACTGCAGATAACCTCAAGAAAATTGAGTTGGGGACGGCGAACGACCCGCGACCGACATTCGTCAGCGAGCTGCTATCTAAAGAAATGGTAGCTGCGTTAAAAGATGTGCTTATGCAGCATAGAGATTGCTTCGCATGGAACTATTCCGAAATGCCAGGACTAGATCCAGAGATTGCTGTGCATAAATTGGCGATATCCCCGGACGTCAAGCCAGTCAAACAGACGCCGAGAAGAATACGGCTCGAGCTTGAGATGAGTATCAACGCCGAGGTCAAGAAACTAATCGACTCTGGCTTCATCCAAGAAGTGCAGTACCCTGATTGGATCGCCAACATCGTCCCGGCGATGAAGAAAAATGGGACGGTGCGCATATGTGTAGACTTTCAAGATCTCAATAAAGCCTGCCCGAAGGACGATTTCCCAGTACCGGTCACCGAGCTGATGATAGACAATACGTCCACTCACGAAGTTTTCTCCTTCATGGACGGCTCATCAGGGTATAATCAGATAAAGATGCATCCCGAAGACCAGAAGCACACCGCTTTCCGGACCCTTTTGGGTATATTCTGCTACAAGGTGATGCCCTTCGGTCTAAAGAACGCCGGTGCCACCTATCAAAGGGCCATGAAAAAGATCTTCGATGACCTTATACATGAAATCGTCGAATGTTATATCGACGACCTCGCGGTTAAAAGCAAATCATACGAGGAACATCTCGAGCATCTGGAGACCGTATTTCAACGCCTTCGACAATACAACTTGAAGATGAACCCTCTCAAGTGCGCGTTCGGAGTTTCCTCGGGCAAATTCCTAGGATTCATCATCCGACACCGAGGTATCAAGATAGATCCGTCAAAGATCAAGGCGATCATGGAAATGCCTCCGCCAAGGACTCTCAAGCAATTGCGGTCTCTCCAAGAGAAGCTCGCGTACATACGGCGATTTATAGCCAACCTTTCAGGCAAGTGCCGCCCTTACAGTCACCTGATGAAGAAGGGAACCCCTTTCGTTTGGGATCACAAATGCCAGAGCGCGCTGGACGAAATCAAGCAATACCTGCAGAACCCGCCAGTGCTGGCCGCTCCGGTCAAGGGAAAGCCTCTCATTCTTTATACAACCGCCTTCGAAGGTTCTTTAGACGCGCTATGGGCACAAAAGAACGACCAGGGGAAAGAAAGAGCTCTTTATTACTTAAGTCGAGTTCTCCTGGGGGCAGAAAGCAACTATTCCCCCATCGAAAAACATTGCCTGGCGTTAATCTTCGCGATAACAAAGCTCAGGCACTATGCATTGGCGCATGAAGTCCGTCTCATTTCGAAGGTGGACCCCCTTAAATATTTAATGTCGAAGGCCATATTGACAGGGAGACTCGCTAAATGGGCCGTGCTCTTAATGGAGTTCTCAATAACGTATCAACCTCTTAAGGCATTGAAAGGCCACGCCATCGCCGACTTCCTCGCTGAGCATCCGATTCCTGCCGATTCTCCTCTGAATTGTGAGCTGCCAGACGAGCACGCGTTTGATACAGGCGACGATGGTGGTAACTGGTGGGAACTTTATTTCGATGGAGCGTCTTCCATGAAGAAGCGCAAACAAAGCACCCCCATAATCAAATCAGGGGTAGGCCTCATCTTCGTAACTCCACAAGGAGGGATAATGCGATTCGCTTTCTCCTTAACAGAGCCGAGGACGAACAATGAAGCCGAATACGAAGCTCTGATAGCAGGCCTCGAGATCTCCATCGACATGGGAATTGAAAACCTCCTCATATATGGAGACTCCCAACTGGTCGTCAGCCAAGTAAACGGCGACTACCAAATGTGCAAACCCGAACTGGTGAAATATGGTGAGAGAGTACAGCAACTGTTGACTCAAATTCCCTCCTATATGCTCGAGAGCATACCGCGTGCAGAAAATAGCAAGGCGGACATGTTAGCCAAGCTCGCTAAAGAACTGGCCGACGAAAACCTCGATGACGTAAGAATCGTGGTACAAAGCCGTCGGGTGCTTGCCCCAGCAGAAATATCTCCGGAATCATCCGAAGAAAAGGGAGCGACTGAGCAAATGGCTATGCAAATAAAAGACCAGGAAAAGGCTGAGGATTGGAGAGAAGTCTTTGTAGACTACTTCAAATCCCGTCGAACGCCCGAAGATGCGTCCTCAAGACATCAGCTTATGAAACGAGCTCTGTCTTTCGCCTTCGTCAATGATACTCTGTACAAGAGGTCGTTTGATTCTCTGTGGTTGAGATGTCTGGGACCTGAAGAGGCAAAAAGAGTCGTTCAGGAAATTCACAACGGACTCTGCGGTTCTCACCAAGCAGGCCCAAAGATGAAGTTGAAGATTAAACGGATGGGCTATTATTGGCCCACGATGATTCAGGACTACCTCGAATATGCGAAGCAATGCCACTCATGCCAGATTCATGGGGACTTTATCCATCAGCACCCAAATCCTCTACATCCAACAGTGGCCAGCTGGCCGTTCGAAATGTGGGGGACTGACGTAATCGGCCCCATCGAACCAGCATCGTCCAGGGGACATCGATTCATCTTGGCGACGACTGACTACTTCTCCAAATAGGTAGAAGCAATACCGCTGAGGAAAGTAAAGACGGAGAATATCCTCCATTTCTTCAAGACGCACGTCATTTATCGGTTTGGAACTCCACGACGGATCATCTCCGATAACGGGCCAGCCTACAGAAGCCATAAGATCAGCCGCTTCGCACAACAACACAACATAGACTGGAGATATTCTTCAGTTTATAATCCACGAGCTAACGGTCTAGCTGAGGCTTTCAACAAGACCTTGACAAAGATCATGAAGAAGACGGTGTCCCGAAATAAGAAGGATTGGCACGAGAGACTGCAAGAAGCTCTCTGGGCGTATCGAACCACGTTCAAGACGGACACGAACACAACGCCGTACGCGTTGGTATTCGGTACAGAAGCAGTACTCCCCCTCGAGATAGAATTACCTTCTCTACGAGTGGCAGTCTACTACGAGCTGACGGACGAAGAAAATGCTCACCTTCGTCTTGAGGAGCTTGACGCCCTTGATGAAACCCGGCTCATAGGGCAACAAAATCTGGAGGCTTACAAAGCAAAGATGACGCGCTCATATGAAAGACTGACCAGGCCGAGGACATTCCGCCAAGGCGAACTCGTACTAGTGGTCAAAAGACCTATGATCCCCAATCGCGCTAAGCGGGGAAAATTCGAGCCGAACTATGAAGGGCCGTACATCATAGACAAGGTCTACCAGGGTGGAGCCTATCTGCTCATGGACATGCATGGAGAAAGACCTTTCAGGCTAATAAACGGTCGATTCCTAAAGAAATACTACGCTTAATGAGTCACGTCCTAGGTCAATGATAGATGACGACGACTATGTCCGCTCTCTATCTTCCTAAGCCCAAACTCTATAAGTAGTAGCCGGCCGTCTTCAACAATGGACCGAAATATGCTTAAACTAATGACGGACCCCTACGTCCTAGAACTAGCTGTTGACCGAGATGTCGATAAACTACGGCGGATTGCAACATCACAAAGCCGATACAAAAAAAAAAGAAAAAAGAGAATAAAAAAAAGATATAAAAAAAATAATAAAAACGGTATGTCCATAAGCAAAATGGGTACGGATGAAAACCCGAAAGGGCTCCGTGAGTAAAAACAGCAGGGCTACCGGCGAGTGTTTGTGAAAACCCGGAAGGGCGCAACCTCGTTAGAAAAATAAAAAAAAGAGAATAAAAAAAATATAAATAAAAAAGAGAAGACGGTATGTCCATAAGCAAAATGGGCACGGATGAAAACTCGAAAGGGCTCCGTGAGTAAAAACAGCAGGACTACCGGCGAGTGTTTGTGAAAACCCGAAAGGGCACAGCCTCGTTAAAGGACACTTACAGGGTCCTCTCGACCTTGTAAGGAGAAACCACCCGCGTGAGATCCTTACGACTCACAAAGGAGAAACACATTTAGGGATCCCCACGATTCCTAAGGAGAAATTACACTTGTGAGATCCTTACGACTCGTAAGGAGAACTCTCTTATGGGACCCTCACGGCTCATAAGATTTGAAAGTCTTAAGTTACAGAGACCTAAACCTGTTCTTAAGCAACCCCCATAACCTTTGATATTGCCCTACAAGCGGCTTAATACTGACCCTTGTATACAATCCACGGGCGCGAATAAACATTTCCCTGACTAAGTCCCACCCATGGCTAGGGATATGTCCATATGGTGAACGACTCTTGTAAGTCCTCTCGACTTATAAGGAGAAAACCCTTTAGTAAGATCCTTAAGACTTACAGGGGAGCATACACTTAGGAATCCTCATGATTCCTAAGGAGAAAACACACCTAAGAGATCCTCATGACTCGCAGGGAGAAATACCTTTGTGAGACCCTTACGGCTCATGAAGTCAAAAGCCTTAGTCGACAGGACCCTAACCCTGTTCGCTAAGCCACCTTTGTTCGACATCGACAGAGGCAAATGATGATTCGCTCCTGGCAACATCCCAGTTGTAGAGGTGCTGATGCCGAAATCGGTGTCTAATTTCAGGCTTATGGCGAAAAGCCAGCAAATCGCACATGCATACGAAATAGCCGAAATGATGGGGCAACTTGCAACAAAATTAGCAAGTAAAAATGCATGCATGCAAAATAGCCGAAATGATTGGGCAACTCGCAATAAAAAGCAGCGAGTAAAAATAAAAAAATAGCCGAAATGATTGGGCACCGCGAAAAATAGCCGAAATGATTGGGCAATCGCGACCTTCGCGATATAAAAGCTAAAATGATAGAGCATCGCGGAAATAAAATAATAATATGAAAAAATGAATGAAACCTTTGCCCTACAGGAGAGGTCACGTCGATCCCTGTATACAATCCAGGGGCACAAACAAAGAAGGGAACCATACCTTCCCAACAGGCTCCACCAGAAAGCGAAGGCCAAATTCCTAGCTTCACGGTCTTAACGGCAAGTTATATAAAGCCTGAAAGACAATCGGAGATCATCTCGCACCAACGCGGAGTCGTCACCACCTCGACGATCGTCTCGATACAGCAGACGAGATGTCAACAACAACGTTCTTCCTCCAACAGGATTCAGACGCGACAATCAAACAACGGAGCCACGGCAAAATCCCTAGTTCCAAACCTCGACGGTTCACCAACAACCTAGAGACAATCGCGACATTCGTCTCAATACAGCAGACACAATGCCAGCAAACGAAGTGAAGGCAAAATTCCTAGCTTCAGGGTCTTAACGGCAAGTCATATAAAGCCTGAAAGACAATTGGAGATCATCTCACACCAGTGCAGAGTGGTCACCACCTCGACGTTCGTCTCGACACAGCAGATGCAACATCATCAAAAGGAGCCACGGCAAAATCTTTAGTTCCAAGCCTCGACGGTTCACCAGCAACCTAGATACAACCGCGACATTCGTCTCGATATAGAGGACGCAATGCCAGCAAACGAAGCAAAGGCCAAATTCCTAGCTTCAGGGTCTTAACGGCAAGTCATATAAAGCCTGAAAGACTATCGGAGATCATCCCACACCAGCGCGGAGTGGTTATAACTCATCGGGGCTCTCCAAAATGAGCCTAACCTCAAGTAAAAAGTGACATGGAATATCCCTACGCTTGATCTTTTGACGGTATTATTACCTGGAAGATTACTTGAAGACGTCTTGTCCAGCCCCCGAAGGGATCAGAGACATGACAATCGCAAGGCTACTCGAACAACAAGATTGCCTATCGAGGAACACATCAGCTAACGCGACGGTACGACGGACAAAACCCTAAGTACCACAGACCCTAACAAACCTCTGTCGTAAAGAGCAGAGGTTAACTGTGACGTTAGGATATTCTTGCGAGAAATGCTTGATTCGTCTCGACTCGTGAGGAAATTAGTGTCCTTGCGAGAACTACTCGATATGTTTCGACTCGTGAGGAAAAGCCTTAGGCGGCAGGGATTAAAAAACCTGTTTCCTAAGCACCGGGACCCTGCAAGTCAGTCCAAAACGGACTCTTGCATACTATTCACGGATCACACTCTCCAAAATTGAATCTCCACAAGGAGGGAAACAACCGCTTACGGGTTCTCTCGACTCGTAAGAGAGAAAATTCTCTTATAAGATCCTTACGACTTATAAGAGAAAACGCACTTAGGAATCCTCACGATTCCTAAGGAGAAAATACACCTATGAGATCCTCTCGATTCGTAGGGAGAAAAGTCTCTATGAGACCCTCATGGCTCATAGAGTTGAAAAGTCTTAGGCAGCAGATCTAAACCTGCCTCCTAAGCCATCACTACCTCTTGAAGAAGCCAAGACAAGATGCTCGCTCTATCATCTGTCAACCATGTTTACTAAGGTAACATGCTGATAATAAAAGAAAGAAGAAAGCGGAGCGATGACACAAGACATTATGAAGAATGTATATCTTTTATTCATAAATTTGATTGAGTACAAGATACATTGTGTTAAAGAATAAAAGAAACAAATATATTTTTATTTACAATTACAAATGATACAAAATGTTCACGGAGAAAGAAGCGTCTTCAGGAAATCTGCAAGCTGCTCTCGCACTTCCTTCACCGCCCTCTCCTGATCGGCTGCCGCAGCCAACTCCGCCTCCACCTGGGCCCGCTGCTGCATGTAGGATGAAAGTTCCTCTTCAACTGCCTGCTGAGCTGCTTCGCGACCTTAGGCATTACGCTCGACGGTATCGAGCTTCCGCTTCAGTGCTAGCCCGTCAGAAATACCCTGCAGAAGTCCCTCAAAGATAGCCTTCACCCGGGCAGCGTTCGCGTCGACCTCAGCACGCAATCGAGCAGACTCGTTTGAGGTCTCTTGGCACTCATTCCGCCTTAAAGCCGCTTCTTGTTCCAGATAGCGGAAGTAAGAAGCACTTTGCTCGATCCATGCCGCCCGCTGAGTGCTCGCGGCCAAGATCTCGGGGGCAGGACGCATAGACTCCAGCTGATGCAGGCGGGCCTCGATCTCCCTGCAGTGATTAACCCAAGACTCGACGACGCCTTCATTATGGAAATTTACAAGCGTCGCCAGTATCGGATTAACCTCCACAGCGAAATCTGCGGCAGATGGGGGAACGTCTGCGTCAAGTTCTTTGACGTATCCGCTCAGCGTGCCCAAACTCATCGCAGCACCCTTTGAAGATGGATGTCTCAAGAAGGGGCCTGCCGGCATTATGATGTGAGGTTCGAAGGGGGCCGGAACCGAAACGACAGCTGAAAAAACAAAACACAATCAGATGACGGTTCGAGAAATATAAGAAAGTCATCAATGAGGGAGTTTACTATACCAGCTGCAGCAGACGACAAAGCTGGGAGGACCGGTGGCGCAACTGATCCCTTATCTCCTTCTTCGATCTGTAACACTGCAATCAGTGCAGGGAAGAATCAGAAATAATTCCATCACTGAAAAAAGGAAGGGTATTAATTGAAAACCATACTCACCAGCGCCGCCAGAGGAAGCACGCTCCGACGGGAAGGAGAAGTGTGGGTGCAGCACCTAGTAGAGGTGATCAAAAAGCACTCCTGCAAAGACGCAATAGTACGACATTAGTACATAAATTATGCGGCCGAAAGATAAAACTAATTGGTTACGAATCCATACCTTCCAACATTTGCGATGGCGTAAGAGAAGGTAGAGAGGTAGCCACCGTCAAGGCAGTAACTGACGGCGCTCCCTCGAGCAATGGAGCATCAACATTGGCCGCACCTGCGTTAAAAACAAAGATAAACCTGTTAGGAAAGGTTGCAGAATGAAAGAAGGACGGTAACCCGAAATTTACCTGATGATGATCCAGCCGAAACGGCGGCGTCTCCCTCCATTTACATGAAACCACCTCCCGATGCCTCATCGCCAGACTCTACAGGAGCCGTTGTCGTGCTCGCGAGGCCAGGAGACAGTGGAGGACCGTAGACGGGGAGAGCATTGATCGGAACATTGCCAGACTCTTGAGAAAGAGACAATGGAGGACCGTAGGCGGGGAGAGCAATGATCGGAACATTACTAGACTCTTGAGAAAGAGCGGCCGGCTCATCCTCGGGAATCATGCCCGTCTCACCCATTACTCCCTCGGGCTCAACGGTCGCGGCCGTCTCTTCCACCATTGCCATAGGGTCATCGGTCTCAGCCGCTCTATCCGCTGCTGCCCCAGACCCGGCTGTAGCAGCCGTCTCATCCGCCGCTACCTCGGGCTCGGCATCGGCAACCTTCTCAGGCATAGTAGGCGTGACCGTTTCGTCAGCCACTAGCTCGGGCCCGGCGACTATGGCCGCACTGCCTACCGTCGGCTCGGGATCAGCCAGTACCTCCTCCACTGTCCCCTCAGGCTCGACGGTTTCCGCCGTTCCTTCAGTTGGACTTGGCCCTGCAGGAAAAGATGTATGAGAACCGATAGTTGTACAACTTTTGCAACAAAGTCTCGAAAGACACATTACCTGAGGTGGATCGATCGTTGGCCTCCCGAACTGCGCGCGCTGCTTGTCTATGAGTAGTAGACAAGGCTACCGGGGGCTCCTCGGAAGGAGAATCAACGGGAATAACGGCGCTTGGGCTCGCTCCCATGGCCAAAGCAGCTTTGCGCTCCTTCGCCTCGCGCCTCAAGCGCTTCCTCTCCTCTCGGGCCGTCACGATGGACCTCTTGGAAGCCTCCAACAAGGTGTCGTCGTCTGCATTTAGAGTTGCCTCCAGAGCCTTCAAGGCATCCATCATCGGCTTTTTGAGTCGGGTCTCTTGCGGTAATCTCGAAGAGTCTGGAACATCAGTAGCTGGCCCGGGGAGAGTCCCCGCATCGGCTTGCACGGCCCCTGCAAAGAGACAAAGAAAAGTTTAGATTGGCCATAAAAAGGAGAATAAAAAAAAACTCAGTGAGCCGAGACATACCAACGCCCGATAGAGCGCGTTTCCTTTCCTCCTCCTGGATGGTTTTCTGGGAAGCAGCGATGGCTTCTTCGGTAGAGACGCCTGTTAAAAAAAAGGGGGAAAAGCATTAGTCAAAGATAATAATAAAAATACGATGAAATAACGAATAATGCAACTAATGATTACCTGATTGAGCAAGTTTAGCCAACCACGCTTCGAGCCTTGCCGATCGCTCAGAAGCCGCGATGGCGGCCGCCAGATCGGTGTCTTCCGGCTCTACCGAGAAACCCTCGTTGCTCCCGTATTCGCTTAATCCTTCGGTGAGAGGGGCCTGAGGCTCTAAGCCGAGGATCACATCGAGAGAGAGGATCGACTTCTTCTTCCTCTTCTGCACGCGAGCCCCGGGTGCACCCAAGATCAACTTGCGCTTTGCGGGCACCTTAGGGCGGCAGGTCTCGTTGTTCGCGCCCATGCCGGACTCCGGCGAAACCACATTCACCGTCTCCACTGGAGCACGGGGCACTGGGGGCACGTCGGCGGTGGCACGGGGTAATCCGTGTGGAGGGCTCAACACGCGCGGTGGCTCGGCTTTAGCATCTCTTAGCGGGGGGACGACAGGAACCCTTGGCTTCAGGGGAGCTTTGCGATCGCTGCCCGGTTGCGCTCCCTTGCGATCAACCAACAACCGCTTCTCTTCTCGGATGACGGCACCCATCGCGTGCGCGTACCAAGCCACGTACACGTGGAGGGCCCGGGGGATGCAGCTTGGGTCGCTGATAAAGAAATGGGAGCCCGTGTTCAGTCGCATAAAGTGGTGCAGCGCGCTCCGTATCCCCTCCCTGGTGGCCGCAGGCTCCTCTAAGAACGCCTCCAGTGGGACCCCTTGGTTATAACTTAATTGTTGGGAGAACCGGTGGGGGTTGTACCTCATGAAGAGCGCTATATCGTTCTGCCTGAACACTAAAAAGCCCGGCCGAATGGAGTACAAGTGAAGAATCTCCCGGGCTTTCAATACGGAGGCCCCGTCCTTGAAACCATCACGTAGCGCCAACACCGCCATGGAGGTCTCCGAGCCGATGGTCACGACTTTGCCCATGAAGGAAATCCTCGCTCCGACCAGGTGCGGACGAAGGAGCAATCCCCTAGCCTCCCGCGGAGACGGAGTCACAATCGAGGCGCCAATCAGCCGCATGACTCTTGGGAGTCTGCACTTCTCGAAAAATGCGGGGCTCTTATGAATGCCGAATACCCCGAGCACATACATTTCCATCCATGAAGTGAAGTAGTGCATCGGGAAATTGGCAGGTTGCACCCCAGGTTCATTTGCGTCTGCCACTACGCTGAGTCCATTGTATAGGTGAGCCAGCCCGGCGATTCCGATCGACAATTGTAGGCCAGCCACCATCCGATGCACTGGATAGAAAACGGACGGCCTCATGTAGCGCGGGTGCATGGGGAGCGCGAACCAGCACAGCCACAATCCCAGAAACCCTAAAAAGAAGGTCTCCTCATCAATGCCCGGGGCGGCGATTTCTGATAGGGGCATGATGGCGGCATCGGGGAGATAGAAGTCCTTTTGATCGTCTTCCAATGATGGTCGACGATCTAAGCCGAAGCCGAAGGGGTCGTCGAGCTTGGCGAACTATTCACTCCGCTGCGATAGAATCTCTGGTCGAAGAAAGCGGGCGATGAAATCTGCAAAACTGACTCCCCGGACTCCCGATTCCAAATAGAGACCTTCATATATATTCAACACCTTCACTAGACTCGGAAACTGGTGCTAAATAGCATTCTCTGGTGTTAGGCCCATTACCAGTGGCTTGGTGGTGAAGACATACTCGTCAGGAGGAAGCAGCTCCTCATAATGCTTCCCCCTCACCGGCAAACCCGAGATCTCAGCGAACTCTTCCAGGGAGATGGAGACTTCCCTGTCCGATAGAAGGAAGGTATGGGTAGGGATGTTCCATTGTTCTATGAATGCCTTAACCCACCACGTCGGAGGAACAGGGTACTCGAACAACGAGACGTAGACTGTGGAGTACAGACCAATCTTCATCAGATGCGTCCTTTTCGCTGATAGGATGTACCTGGTCCACTGCAAATATCCGGCCGGCTGTCGAGTGGTCAATCCAATATTATAAGGTTGTCCCCAAGGGTGTGCCTCACCCTGGCATATGCGCCGCCCCAAAATGTCCACGGCTGCCGGCGGCTGCATGGGAATGGCAGCAATCGAAGGCTGGAGAAGATCCTCCGAATTCCAGTTCACAACCTCCACGGCATACTTTACCGGGGGTTCATCCGCATAGGGGATCGACGAGATAGGCTCTGACGACGTCGCGCAACCGAAGATTCGGCGACCCTTGATGATTTCACTGTACCACCTACCCCACAGATGAAGGTTCTTATACTCGGGGTCATGATCCTTAATGAGAGCGAGCACCTCCCAGTCCACCGGCGCCTCAGGAAATCCTCCCTCTGAGCGAACAAATGGGAAAGACAGATCAACAGACATGATTGCCTGCAAAGAGAAACGAGATTCAGTTGCCAGTATCTTAATTTAATTTTAAGAAAAAAAGCCTGACACTTGGAACTTCAAGATTTGTACCACACTGCAATGCAGTGGATAGGGGACCAAAGGGGGACCCACAAAATCCAGATGACAATGCATCAGTTAACAAGACAGCCCCATCATTGGATGGGACAGTCAATTAATGAGGAGATCCCCAAAAGAATATTCTCATTAATCAGAAATCCCTAGAGACAAGGAGAAAATCTCCCCTTTCAGAGCAAAGCTCTGTCACAGAGTGACACTTGTCAAACTCTGGTCTCAAGGGAATAAAATTCCTTAAAAGATTAAAAGTGCCTAGCTCTGTGATAATGATGGAAAAATCCATCAAAGGAAAATTAATTCTTAAAAATTAAAAATTTTGGGATCTTAAAGATTCATGAAAACTCTTAAGAGTTCTTCATTTTTAGATCAAAAGATCTATATTTTGCCAAAGAGCAAAGCTCTGTTCATGGGTTAAGAAACCCTGAAACAGATTCTTGAGAGCAAAGCTCTGTTTGTGAAGCCCCAAAGGGGTTTTCTTTAGATCAAAAGATCTATGAGAGCAAGGCTCTATTAATTAAAATTAATTTAATTTAAGATTGATTTTACCTAAAGTTTTTCTAAAAAAGTTCTAACTTTGGAAACAAGAGCAAGGCTCTGAACTTCTTGAAAGCAAGAGCAAGGCTATGAAAATTAGAAATCTTGAAGATGATAATCATCTGTTAAGGACCAATGGTCCTATTTATAGGCGCTTGTGCGCCCCTTCAACTCCTGAGTTGATCCAACGGCTAGGATCTTGCCACTGCTGCACTCACGTGTGCGCCATGTGAGCGCAACGGTGTGGGGGCATTTGTTTCCCCCGATCAGAGCAAAGCTCTGTTTGAATTTCAAAAATTCAAAAATTGAAGCAACGTTTCAGATTCCTTGCGCTGCGCGCAACGCGCCACGTGTCAAAAGCAGATACGCCAGCGCTGCGCCCAAGACAGCGCACCCAATCAGAGCAAGGCTCTATTTAAAATAAAAATAAAGGAAGCAACGCTTCAGGCAACTTGCGCTCTGCGCTGCGCGACACGTGTCAGCGCAGTTGCGCTGCGCTCTGCACTGCGCGACACGTGTCAGCGCAGTTGCGCTAGCGCAGACGCGCTGCGCTCTGCGCTGCACGACACGTGTCAAGCGCAAGTGCGCTTGCGCCAGCTGTGCCAGCATTTAAACAGAAAATTTCTGGAAAGATCTTTTTAAATCTTATTAAAACAATAAGATTCTCTTCTGTAAAACAGAGCCCTTGGATCAAAGATCCAACGGTAGGGAAACATCCCTAAATCAATCAGAGAAAGATCTCTTTAACTGATTTAACAAATTAATTGACACTATATAAAGGCCCCTAGACTCCAAGTCTAAAACATATACAGAGATAGAGAAACCAGAGAATTCCTCTAAAACTTTGAGAAGAACTCCAAAAAAAAAAGAGGTAAACCTTTGAAAAGAGAAGAATTTCTTCTGAAAAGATCAATGATCTAAGAACACGATCAAGATTTTCAATAAAAAGAAAAAAATCAATAAAAGATCCAATAATAATAAAAAAAAGAAGTAATTTACTTCTTCATTAGATCTTTTTGATCTGTATAAAGGCATTGCCTTTTGTTGAACCCTTGGTTCTTGAATCTTGAGGAAAAAACCTCTTTAGATTCTTTTCTTTGATCCAAAATTGGATCAAGATGCGCTCTGCGCTAGTGAACAGTGCCCTGCACTCTTAATTTGAGCACTGCGCTCTCGGATTGGCACAAGTCACCAGAGCGCGCCACGTGTCAGCAGCGCACTAGCGCAGCGCACTGCGCTAACAGACTTGCGCTCACCAGAGTGTGACATGTGTCACCTCCACATGCGCTTGCGCCTTGCGCTCTTTAATTGGCGCAAAGCGCCTGACAAGCCACGTGGCGCGCTGTCAGACTAATTAATGCAGTGCATTATTAAACAAGGGCAGAGCCCAATTAAAAGGGCCTGACAGGCCTAATAAAAATGTAATGCATTATTAAAAAAAGGAGCAGAGCCCAAACAAAGGCCTGTCAGACCAAAACAGATGCTGTGCGTCATTTAAAAAAAGGGGCAGAGCCCAAATAAAGATCTAATAGACCAAACAAAAATGCTATGCATTATTAAACAGGCACAGAGCCCTAGTAAAGGCTTGACAGGCCAAACACAAATAAAATGTCAAATATTCTCAACTGGACTTAGCCCAATTCTGGCCGTAAGTCCTCAAATTAAATTGAACCGAGCACAACTGCTCTCCCAAATCAATTTACACCCAGTTCAAGGGTACATCTCTGAACTCCTCTGATATTTGTCGTTGTAATCCTTCAACGTCGTCAGAGAGGTGATGGGTCTCGACAACCACACATTAATACGGACTGTGGGGTCCTCAAACTCATGGACTAATGCATCCTTAAACCTATATTCGTCCCCAAAATGGGAATGTTGGACCACCATGTCCCTAAACTGGCAATACGGACTGTGGGGTCCTTAAACCCATGGACTAATGCGTCCTTAAACCAATATGCGTCCTCAAAATGGGAGCAATGGACCACCATGTCCCTAAACTGGCAATGGACCACCATGTCCCTAAACTGGAACAATAGAGCCCCCAAATGCACTTTTGTCGGATCTCAATGATCCCGTTAAGTTGATCTTAGTCTCAAATTGGACTAACGTATCCTTAACAAACGTTTAAGTTGATCTTAGCATCAGATATAGCTAACGTATCCTTAAACCAAAACCCCAAACCCAAATCTAAGAAAATATGGATTTGGACTAATCCACGTCCTACGGGCGACGACATAAATTAGTCTCCGTATACAATCCACGGGCAACCACAAATAAAACAAACACCCACGACACGAAGTGAAATTCTGGAGAAGGAGAAAATTATTACCGCGATGCGGTAGTGTAATTAACTGCAGGAGCTTGCGCCTGCAGGGAAGAGCGTCCCCACAATCAAAAACCCCTCTAACGAGTGGGAATCTGACGAAGTCTGCTATATCGGCTGCATCCGTCTAAACTTTCGATACACGGTGTCGTAAATCAACTTGGTATCTTCGGAAAGGTGGACGGATAAAACCAAATAGCATCTGCCCCGAATCTCAGGCAAGACGTCTCTCACGTCGCGCCGTCTTTCGGAGGGGAACACTCGGTTCAATTAACGATAATTAATACACAACCTCAAACTGCCATCCTTCTTCTTGACGAACAGAACAGGAGCTCCCCACGTCGAAACACTCGAATGCATAAGTCCCTTATCAAGAAACTCTTGCAATTGATTTTTAAGCTCTCTATGATCCGCCGGAGCCATCCGGTAAGGCGGTATAGAAATAGGCCATGTGCCAGGAATCAGATCAATGCAAAACTCAATATCGCGCTCTGGCGGAAAACCAGGTAACTCATCAGGAAAAACGTCGGGAAACTCTCGCCCGATAGGAACCCGGTCCAACGACTCTACTGTGGCTCCAGTATCACAAATGAAAGCCAAGAATCCCCGACATCCCCTCCTCAAAATCCGTCTAGCGCAAAGGGCAGAAATCAAACTGTGAGGGGAGGCACCACAGTCCCCCTGCACAACCCGAACCGACTCGCCCGGAAAACTAAAACTGACTGTCTTCTCACGGCAGTCCACCGACGCATAACAAGCTGCCAACCAGTCCATGTCAAAGAGAACGTCAAAGTCCAACATATCTAGAAGGATCAAATCAACGGACGAATCTCTATCTCCAATTTGAACGGCACACGACCGAAACACATATCGCGCGACGAAAGAATCGCCAACAGGAGTAATTACAACAAGCGGCTGATCTAGCAAACACGACTCTCGGCCCAACCTCGGCACGAAGGGCGTAGAAACATACAAATGCGTAGATCCCGGATCAAACAAAACATGAGCCTCAAAAGAGCATACAGAAAGAGTACATGAAACCACTGCATTGGACGCTTGCGCGTCCTGATGAGTCAAGGCAAACACCCGAGCCTGCTCTCTACCGGCGACTGGCTGACCCGCCTCTACCACCCTGTCCTCTCGGCACAAAACCACCGTGACCCCGACCTCTTTACACATGAGTCTGACGCGGAGCAACAACAGGCATAAGGGGCAACGCCCTCTGGGGTGGAGAAGGTGGTAAGGTAACCTGCGGTACAGCAGCCTCGCGCTCACGTGGCTCAGTACAATCTCGAACCCGATGACCCGAACTCCCGCACCGGTAACATCCAGATGAAAACTGCTGACTTTCCGGGAGATAAGAGCTAAAAAGCTGTCCTCGTCCCGGACCTCCACTACCCACAGTATCTGAACGGGAACTGTCACGACGTCTAAACGCCTGTCTCCGTGCTGATACACCAGTACGAACCCTCTTCGGTTCCGGAGCAACCGACACCTCAGAAAGACGCTCCTCAACCAATAGGGCTGTGTCCACCGCTGCTGCATACATGTCACAATACTGTACGCTGATAGCGAGGAACAACTGGGTAAGCAGGCATCGAACAAACCTCTTTACCCTCATCTCCTCCGTAGCTACTAAATACGGAGCATACACAGACAGCTCGGTAAACATCACATCATACTCGGACACCGTCATATCTTGAATCTGGCGTAACGACTCGAAACTGCGCGCTCGAGCATCCCTGACGCTCAGCGGAAGAAAACGCGTAAGAAACACCGTCACGAACTCAGCCCAGGTCATAGGAGAAAGACCTGCGGCTCTGCCCTTCTCTAAGGACTCGCACCACTTCTGGGTTAGACCCTCCAGACGAAAGCACACGAACTCTACCCATCTCGCGTCGGAGTATTTAAGCGAACGACATATCCTGGCCATCCGGTTGATAAACGACTGCGGATCCTCAGCTGCATCGGTGCCAGTGAAAACCGGAAGCCTCAGCCTCATGAACTCCGATAACGATATGGTGATCACCTCCGTAGCTGCAGGTACGACCTTCAGAACAATAGGCACCAACGCGGCCCCCGCAACAGGTGGAACAACCGCCTGCCCCTGCGCTCGAATGGCCTCAACTAATGACCCCATCATCTGGCGCAAATCCTGCATACCAGCTGCTAGCATAGCCATATGGTCTGTCGAAGGTGGAACAATCTGCTCCTGGACAATGGGTGTACCGCCCTGGTCAGTCCTCGTCTCAGATGAGTCAACTCTAACCTCGGCCTTTGCGGCCTCTCTCTGCGCCTTGTAGTCTTCGGCGGCATAAAGGCTGGAAATGGAAACAGGATTCGATAAGAACACAGGAATCGAATCACAAGGATGTATATAATCACGGATAGAATTTCAAACAATAAGTCCTAAGGCCACTTAGGCGGAGTACCGTGTCGTAAGTATGCTGCGGAATATACACACGCTACGTTACTCTGCTTAAGCTATCTACTCTATCATACCAAGATCATGCTACACTCCGAAAGGTAAAACCTAGCGCTCTGATACCAACTTTGTCATGACCCAAATTGGGTACATGACCGGCACTTAGACTACGTAACGTCAATAGACGTAACACAATTTAAGTAAGCCGAAAACCCAGCAATCTAAACCATTACAAGAAGGAAAAGATAGAACACATTTAAAATCTTGATGCAGAACTTTAAACTTAAGTTTGTTTTCATAAAAATTTCGGCAGCACCTCCTTTGTAAAAACTAGCCCCGAAACCGGTACACAATATAAGATAAAAGTAAAGCATCCCCAGATGGGAGCAAATCTCGCCCAACGGCGGAAACAACTGTTTGATATGTATGCCCTAGAGGCCATTATTGTATAGTACTAGTTTGTATAATACATTTTGGAGGCTTGGGATATATATACGGGTTTACGACAGTCTTGCTCGATATAGTAGTATGCTACTTGGTTTGTTTCTATCTTAATATGTGTGTATGTTTCTTTTAACATATCGCTAAAAACATATTGATGGAGCCCTTAGGGTCTTTGCTTGACTACCGGCGTTGTGATGGCAATCACACTAGTGGGGACTGGGTAGTCTATAAGCACATCCTTATTTTGGTCCCTAGTCATAGGATTATCGAGACAGGG
This sequence comes from Agapanthus africanus, assembly GCA_030015575.1. Taxonomy (NCBI): domain Eukaryota; kingdom Viridiplantae; phylum Streptophyta; class Magnoliopsida; order Asparagales; family Amaryllidaceae; genus Agapanthus; species Agapanthus africanus. Next base: position 1,200,986 of record JASDDO010000006.1, on the reverse strand, counting down.
CATCGATACCCCAGAATAGATTGGTGCATACGCTTCTCGTCCCAGCAGGGGAGATGGTCTGTCCCACAGCCATCAGTACGTCGTACTAGAGATAGTATGCAGGTGCTCGTTAGGTTACGAGTACACTGGACAGGACTCGTCGGGAACTGTTGGTTGGTATTATACCTATCGTCAGTTAACAGTTCCCAGGTGACATGAGTACAACTTAGTCCGTTGACTGACACTGTTACTTCGCCTCAAGTGTGTTCCCATTGTTCTTAGATTACTACCCTACCACGGCTCTATTGAGTCGTGCAAACAGGTAGTCGTTGGGTGCAGTCCCGAAGCACTTGGAGGCAAGTGACGGTTAGACATGATTCGTCTCTCCGGTATTGGGAGTTGATATCGCGCCGTGTCTAGGAGAGCCATTACACATAGTCGTCCCTGGACAGGGCAAGCGAGAATTACTGGTAGTGTTTCCAGTAGTTTTCTCAGGGTGTTCTGGGCTACACTCCGACACAACTTGTACTGCTATTAGGGGACTGACGTTTACCGCCCCCTAGGCCCGCCATGCGATACTCTCAGACGAACAGACCGGACTGTACGGAGATTGTCACGTTCAGGCTCAGTAGGAGTTCGGATGGGTTCACCTCGTCGGTCTTCTTATCGGCATCTACCTGGGGACTGTTACGTACAGCTAGTACCGCTTGCGGCCTGTGGTTAAACCCACTGCCAGCGTAGTGTTGAGCCTTTAGAGTCCCACACAGAGGGTTATTCGCCTTTGGGCAAACAAAGTAGAGGTCGCATGGTTTTGCGACGGGGTTCGTTCACATCCACGCACTTGTGCACGTTTGTTGTCCGGACAGTTATTACTAGCGGGCTTTGGTCTAAGCCAGATCCTAATATTTGTTTTGGGATTGGTTTTGTCTCTGTAACAACCCTAATTTTCATATACATTTTTCTGTACAAAATTTTTTAAATTTTTTTCTAAATTCATAAAGGAGTAATTTACTCTGAGCACAAGATATATATAATTAATTATTTTGTTTTTAAATAATTTCATTTTTAGTGTACATTAAATTGTTTTAAAATTTAAAGTGTACTTTGATATTTAATGCTGCTGATATCATTTTAAGTATCTATTTTTCTACAATAATTACAAGAAGGAGCTTGTAGCTCATTGGTAATACCTTGCACTGCTGAACCAAGCCACCGGAGTTCAAATCCCCATGACCCCACATTCATTTTTGTATTTTATTTTGTTTTATTTTTTTTTGGAAGTCAACGGTAAAAAGCCATAACTTCTAAAATATGTACTGGACAACAAAAAGTAAAAAATACCAAGTTGTTCCTCAGGAAAACCCCCGGCCATTGGACCCTTGACTCGGCCCGACTCGGCGCCGCCGGCCGGCGACTCGGCCGACTCGGTCCGGCGCTGCGCGCCGGACTTGGGCCGGACGGCCGAGTCACCAACTGAGAAAAGTTGGCTCTTGACTTGGTCAACCCTCTTGCACACTTATTATACCTGGATCGGTTTTGATTTGACCAATAAATCTCTTTTACTCATAGGTTTAATGATTTTTAATGAATTTTTAATGTTTTTTAATATTTTCTTTTAATATTTTTTATCCTAACCCTAACCCTAGCCTAGCCCTATATAAAGACCCCTACCCTCTACCATTTCACCTCACCACTCTAAGCTACTCTCCCAAATTCTCGAGAACTCGGTACGAAGAGCGAGAAGCGAAGCGCTGCCGAAATCGACGACGGATTCTGGCGACCGGATCAGAACCTTCGCGGCGTTTTCGACGAATCGACAACCACCACATCCCTTAGCTTCCTTAGCTTGTCCAAACCGTAAGTCCCACCTCTTCTATCTCCTTTTTCTTTAAGGTAAAAATACGACTTTTTGGAACCCGACGGAAATCGGACAAACCGATTTCCGATTTGGTTTTCCTATAAATTTCCACTTGTCACCTAATACATATTATCTACCCATATTCATGTTGACTATTAATCACCATAAACCAATTTAAACAAACTTTCTCACATGAAATGATAGCTTCTTTGCAAAACCGTATTCTTTTCATAAAAATACCATGAAGTTCATTTTTCTTAGTTTAATTAATTCCCTCACTCCTAAACATGTTTATCTTGATCACTAAACTTGTAGAAATCAAATTGAATGAATTTTCACACATGAAATGATAACGTTTTCAAATACCGTATTCTTGCGCTTGAATACTTTCAACTTTAACATGTCATGTTTTACCTCTAAACGCCATCAAAACTTAAAACAAGTCACGAGGTAATGACCTACTCTACACACAACACAATATAACCCTAACTGATAAATGTCAAAACATAGAATACGACATTACATGACTTTTCACTAAAATACCATAATCTTTATAACCTTTATTGAAAGCTTTAAGTTGTACACAATTCTAAATAAAATCTTTTAAAATAAAAGCACGATAGGTCATGGACATCGATCGTTTATCTAAACTGTCTTGTGGTGTCTAGGCAAGTGTGTCTAAGGCTAGTGGTTTTTAATTAGGCCCACGACTGTGGTTCCCTTCCCACTTACCTGGCACTTACCTGGCCGCAATGGACGGTGAAGAGGCGATTTGAGGCTTCTAATGACTCATCGATTAGACCTTAGAAATATGCTAGTTGGCTTAGGAAACCCTAATAACTAAAATACGGAAAACTATACTCTTTTGCAAATAAATACCTTATATTTATAAAACCGTTTTCCTAAATGAAAAGTATTTATAAAACCTAAGCAAAGTGACACTACAACCCACCTTTGGGGAACCTGTTAGGGATAGTACGGTTCATCGTGCACCGCCAGGCTAGTAGTACGAGATTCAGACCTCCGCAAGGAGCATTCGGTCTCGAAAGGTTTAAAATACGATATTTAAGGAAAATGAGACTTTCTCTAAATAAAATATTTATATAAAATTATTGATGTGTTAATATATATATAATTAACATTTAAACACCTATTTTATCATAATCTAAAGTTTCCACTTTTTCCTAAATTAAAAGATTAAAAGTTACGTTAAAATACCATGAATTTCAAATAAAACAATTAATACTTTTATTAGGATATATTCACTAGAATAACACAAATAAAATACACATTCATTATAACAATAAAGACGATTATTAAAAACTTGAGGTGTATTTTGAAAACTATACAAAAGTACTTTTTACAGAAAACCCCCTCAAGTTTTACAAATTACAAAAAGGCCCCTAACTAATATTGGACTTCAAATTATCTTTCTTTTAGTCTGACTCGGGTTAGAGTCTGACTATTCTGACTCGAATATGATTCAAGTCAATCTATATTCTTTTATACTCCAACACAATTTGAATACATGAAACCCTGAATCCAGTTAACAATATATTCCTTTTGACTGAATCAAACATGGATATTCATCATTATCCTGATATTCCATTTACCTGATTATACAGTTACAACATGCTTACTGATATCATGGTTTTGGTCAGTCACTCAATTTACATATTCCAATACAACAATACTGTTAAAACACTACGGGGTTTAAGGGGTAGATTGGTACGGAAGGTGTTAAAGGTGGCACGAGGTGGTCAGATTAAGACACCTAACCTGAATCCTATTGCTGTTGTACCATGCATAACGGTTCCTTGTACTTTCCTTTTGCCCTGATCTCTAGCATATAGAGATCCCCCTCGTATACACTGGCATCCTTCTGTACCAAATTACAAACAACAGCGTTACACAATGTTCCATAATATTCAACAATATAATACTTTAGAAAATACTGTTACTCTGTCATTCTCATTCTTCTCATTCTTTGGGACTTACCGAGCGATCTGTTCGCTGACGACATTCTATTCTTTCTTCTTTGAATGTCGTCAGGTGCGTTGGACCAAGCTGAGATCGAGCCCGCCGGTGAAGATTTGGAGCAGTTCCAGGAAGACCCAGAGCTCTAGATACTGTACCTTGTTCTTTTCAGTTTATTTCATTTTCTGTTATGCCACTGTTTAGGCATTGCTTTTCATTCCAGTTGTATTTTCTTTTCATGCATTGTACAAAGAATGTTATTAATAAAAGTTGCTGTTATTTCAATATCATTTGTCTCTTGTGATTATTTTATATTGCTTAGCTACGCTTAGCGTATGTACTTCTGAGTACATACGTAGCGGACCTCGTCGTGTCCACTTCGCCGTACACTAGGAAGCGGGGCGTGACAAGTTTTGTTGGTGGCCCATGCAGGTCAGAGCTGTATGAATCCCTATCATGCAGTTCTGGTCTGCGTGAACAACCTAAGCAATATAACACAAGAACCAGCAACTAAAACATTCTTTACAATCATGTCCCTTGAATCCTTTCCTTCATATTCCGTGAATCATATACTTTGAATCTATGTTAACCCAAAATTCTATCACCTCTTTTACAATTTTACCAAAACCTTCGCACTCTTTCATTCCTTCACACAATCTTTACATTTTTAAAACCCTGTCAGTACACCAGCACCAAACTTTTCTTGGATTTGTTACTCCTTTCTTTTATAAATTTCGAGGACGAAATTTTTATAAGGAGGGTAGAATGTAACAACCTAATTTTCATATACATTTTTCTGTAAAAATTTTTTTAAATTTTTTTTAAATTCATAAAGGAGTATTTTACTCTGAGCACAAGATATATATAATTAATTATTTTGTTTTTAATAATTTCATTTTTAGTGTACATTAAATTGTTTTAAAATTTAAAGTGTACTTTGATATTTAATGCTGCTGATATCATTTTAAGTATCTATTTTTCTACAATAATTACAAGAAGGAGCTTGTAGCTCATTGGTAATACCTTGCACTGCTGAACCAAGCCACCGGAGTTCAATCCCATGCCCCACATTATTTTTGTATTTATTTTGTTTTATTTTTTTTTTGGAAGTCAACGGTAAAAAGGCCATAACTCCCAAAATATGTACTGGACAACAAAAAGTAAAAATACCAAGTTGTTCCTCAGGAAAACCTCCGGCCATTGGACCCTTGACTTGGCCCGACTCGGCGCCGCCGGCCGGCGACTCGGCCGACTCGGTCCGGTGCCGCCGGCCGGACTTGGCCGGACGGCCGAGTCACAAACTGAGAAAAGTTAGCTCTTGACTTGGTCACCCTCTTGCATACTTATTATACCTGGATCGTTTTTGATTTGGCCAATAAATCCCTTTTACTCCTAGAATTAATGATTTTTAATGAATTTTTAATGTTTTTTATATTTTCTTTTAATATTTTTTATCCTAACCCTAACCCTAGCCCTATATAAAGACCCCTACCCCTTACCATTTCACCTCACCACTCTAAGTCTACTCTCCCAAATTCTCGAGAACTCGGTACGGAGAGCGAGAAGCGAAGCGCTGCGAAATCGACGACGGATTCCGGCGACCGGATCAGAACCTTCGCGACGTTTTCGACGAATCGACAACCACCACATCCCTTAGCTTCCTTAGCTTGTCCAAACCGTAAGTCCCACCTCTTCTATCTCCCTTTTCTTTAAGGTAAAAATACGACTTTTTGGAACCCGACGGAAATCGGACAAACCGATTTCCGATTTGGTTTTCCTATAAATTTCACTTGTCACCTAATACATATTATCTACCCATATTCATGTTGACTATTAATCACCCATAAACCAATTTAAACAAACTTTCCTCACATGAAATGATAGCTTCTTTGCAAAACCGTATTCTTTTCATAAAATACCATGAAGTTCATTTTTCTTAGTTTAATTAATTCCCTCACTCCTAAACATGTTTATCTTGATCACTAAACTTGTAGAAATCAAATTGAATGAATTTTCACACATGAAATGATAACGTTTTCAAATACCGTATTCTTGCGCTTTAATACCTTCAACTTTAACATGTCATGTTTTACCTCTAAACGTCATCAAAACTTAAAACAAGTCACGAGGTAATGACCTACCTCTACACACACACAAATATAACCCTAACTGATAAATGTCAAAACATAGAATACGACATTACAGGACTTTTCACTAAAATACCATAATCTTTATAACCTTTATTGAAAGCTTTAAGTTGTACACAATTTTAAATAAAATCTTTTAAAATAAAAGCACGATAGGTCATGGACATCGATCGTTTATCTAAACTGTCTTGTGGTGTCTAGGCAAGTGTGTCTAAGGCTAGTGGTTTTTAATTAGGCCCACGACTGTGGTTCCTTCCCACTTACCTGGCACTTACCTGGCCGCAATGGACGGTGAAGAGGCGATTTGAGGCTTCTAATGACTCATCGATTAGACCTTAGAAATAGGCTAGTTGGCTTAGGAAACCCTAATAACTAAAATACGGAAAACTATACTCTTTTGCAAATAAATACCTTATATTTATAAAACCGTTTTCCTAAATGAAAAGTATTTATAAAACCTAAGCAAAGTGCCACTACAACCCATCTTTGGGAACCTGTTAGGGATAGTACGGTTCATCGTGCACCCGCAGGCTAGTAGTGCGAGATTCAGACCTCCGCAAGGAGCATTCGGTCTCGAAAGGTTTAAAATACGATATTTAAGGAAAATGAGACTTTCTCTAAATAAAATATTTATATAAAATTATTGATGTGTTAATATATATATAATTAACATTTAAACACCTATTTTATCATAATCTAAAGTTTCCACTTTTTCCTAAAATTAAAAGATTAAAAGTTATGTTAAAATACCATGAATTTCAAATAAAACAATTAATACTTTTATTAGGATATATTCACTAGAATAACACAAATAAAATACACATTCATTATAACAATAAAGATGATTATTAAAAACTTGAGGTGTATTTTGAAAACTATACAAAAGTACTTTTTACAGAAAACCCCCTCAAGTTTTACAAATTACAAAAAGGCCCCTAACTAATATTGGACTTCAAATTATCTTTCTTTTAGTCTGACTCGGGTTAGAGTCTGACTATTCCTGTCTCGAATATGATTCAAGTCAATCTATATTCTTTTATACTCCAACACAATTTGAATACATGAAACCCTGAATCCAGTTAACAATATATTCCTTTTGACTGAATCAAACCATGGATATTCATCCATTATCCTGATATTCCATTTACCTGATTATACAGTTACAACATGCTTACTGATATCATGGTTTTGGTCAGTCACTCAATTTACATATTCCAATATAACAATACTGTTAAAACACTACGGGGTTTAAGGGGTAGATTGGTACGGAAGGTGTTAAAGGTGGCACGAGGTGGTCAGATTAAGACACCTAACCTGAATCGTATTGCTGTTGTACCGTGGCATAACGGTTCCTTGTACTTTCCTTTTGCCCTGATCTCTAGCATATAGAGATCCCCCTCGTATACACTGGCATCCTTCTGTACCAAACTACAAACAACAGCGTTACACAATGTTCCATAATATTCAACAATATAATACTTTAGAAAATACTGTTACTCTGTCATTCTCATTCTTCTCATTCTTTAGGACTTACCGAGCGATCTGTTCGCTGATGACATTCTATTCTTTCTTCTTTGAATGTCGTCAGGTGCGTTGGACCAAGCTGAGATCGAGCCCGCCGGTGAAGATTTGGAGCAGTTCCAGAAAGACCCAGAGCTCTAGATACTGTACCTTGTTCTTTTCAGTTTATTTCATTTTCTGTTATGCCACTGTTTAGGCATTGCTTTTCATTCCAGTTGTATTTTCTTTTCATGCATTGTACAAAGAATGTTATTAATAAAAGTTGCTGTTATTTCAATATCATTTGTCTCTTATGATTATTTTATATTGCTTAGCTACGCTTAGCGTATGTACTTCTGAGTACATACGTAGCGGACCTCGTCACGTCCACTTCGCCGTACACTGGGAAGCGGGGCATGACAGTCTCATTGTATTCGTGTTCCTTGTGACACGGATGCGGGTGTGTAAGCACAGTTGATAGAGGCACAGGATTCTCATTAGGGTTGTTGACCGTTGACTTTTTCCAAACCCTAATGAGAATGAGAGATATGATTAATGATATTAATTAAAGATAATTATGCCATGGTTAGGTTGACCATTTGACTTATGTTGACTCTTTGACTTTGGTTGACCGGTTGACTTATGTTGACAATTTGACCATCATCATTTCACATGAAAGATGCTTCTTGATTCTTGCAAAATTGCATTTATTATGAAATGATAATGGTCATTCCAAACTCACCATCACATTTTCCTTTAATTATTATTATTATTATTTCTCTTATATGAGCATGGTTGTAGAATTCTACTCTTATTCTCTCTTGCTTTTTCTCTCTCATGTTTTTGAGCTCTCCCTCTCCCTCTCTCTCAAAGCTTTAATCTTTCATGTGTTGAAAATTAAAAGCTCTGGAGACAAAACCATCAAAACTCATCTCTACTCTTTCTAAGGTTCTTTGTCTAGCAAACCAAGCACTCTAGTTACCACTTGGTTGAGGTAGGAGCTCAAGGTAGAGGCCCTCGGGTGGATCTATCTTCGGCAAAGAGAAGAAGATAAGGAGGAGCCGTCTACGCCACTACAAGGAGCAAGCAAAAAGGAGAACCACAACAAGAAGAGAAGGAGTTCAAGATCTAGGTATAACCATTCTACATAGTAGCTAGAACTTGTAGTTAGTTTGTTAGTTTTTATTTAGCAAAGATCCTTCATGGATGGTCCATGTTACCTTGTGAGAAAAATTTGATTTTTACCTATTCCGCCTACCCGAAAGAACCGGGGTGGGTAACGTGGATCTAACAGTGGTATCAGAGCCTAGCTAAACAACAACTAACTGTTATCAAAGTGTTTAGAACTTCGATCCGGAAAAAATCCCGAAAACGTACACACCAAAATATTGTACTTTCTGTCGATTTTTTAAACAGCTCTAAAAATATTTCCACATACCTTAAAAATCGCTGCAGGGTTTTTTAAGAACAAGCAAGAAAAACGAGCACACGACTCGGTCAAAGCACCGCGGAAGCGCGGCGAAACCAAGCATTTCGCCGCGGTTCCGCGGCCGAGTTGACTCGGGCGCGACTCGGATTTCTTGCAGATTGTTCAGAATGTTGTTTTGGGATTTTTAAGATACTTTGTTTTTGCCTAGATTATCCAAAGAATAATGTTGTGTTCGGGGTAGTTACAAATTGGTATTTTGATCGAAGTTCTACAAACTTTGGCTAATTGGTTATATCTGTAATGTGATATATGTACTGAACGCCGGCTAATCTCTATACATCGATTAGTGGGGGTTGTACATATCTGTGATCTGTAATGTTGGATTGTGTATATGAACTTGTTGGATTGTCGCGGATGAATAGCCGGGGTTTTGTGAGATGGGAGTTTCTTTATCTTTCATTTGATGTAAATATGTAAATTGATGTAATATTATTTTTATGGCCGCACATCCGGAATGAGGTTGTAGCCGCCATTGTATATTATTTCTTTTACTGTTTTTGCTCCTAGGATAGACCCAAGGAGGGGTGCACAAACTACCGGGTATTTTGAAGTGCCGAGTGGCCTACCCACTTTGTTGAGGGAGGTTGCTTCACTTCGGGTACTTGGCGGGTAGTTTGCTGCACCCGTAGGGGTCTAGGGTGGGGTTTGGCTATTCATCGCGACCATGTAATCCATCTTTCGTTGCAGGCTTGAACGAAACGTGGATTCCTAGCATATCCAATGTGTTCATCTGTGATCTGGAATGGCTATCATTGCATCTGACGAATGTATATATCTATATATGATATCTAGTAGACGTTGCTTATGTTTTGCATCCGCGCTAGTCCAGCCCCCGCTCTGTCGTTAGTTAAGTAACCTAACGGGTGATGACGGGGCCCCGTGGCGAATGCGGATGGCATAAGCGTACGTCATATTTTCGTTGTTTTCTGCAATGGTAGGATTAACTGATGGGACGCATTATATTAATGCAAAGAAAAACAAAACTAAAAAGACGTCGTTGGAACAATTTTCAAAAAGCTGTTATTACAAGGACGTTCTCTTTTGTTTTGCACAGAGGTATTCGGTTATGAATACCCAGCACCTCATTCGATGAGACAAGGGCCGAGATCCCTTCATCGGGAATGACCCCTTGGATAGAAGTTTGCGTCAGGGTAATAACTTCACTATAGTCGATTATTCTTGCTTTGCATTGAGGTATTCAGTTTGGAATATCCTGCACCTCATTCGACGAGGAAAGAGCCGATATCCCTTCACAGGGAGTGACCTCTTTAGCAAAAGTTTTCGTCACTATATTTTAAAAGGGTTATCAGGTTCCTTCAACGATATCAAGTTCATTACGTTAACGGGTTTTCGCAAAAACCCAGCCGTAGCCCTCCGTCATTTCGGATTGGTATTGCTTAGTATTCGTGCTACGTATTTCGTGATCAGCTGAGGCGTAGTGTACGGTAGCTGTGTAATATTTTTCTGTAGCATATAATGTGATTGGTTAGGACAATCGTGCGGTCATTTTGGCTCAGTCAAGGACTCGTACGGGTGGGTCTAATGCAATCAAGATAATGACGGGTTGAACTTGATTAGGATCCTTTGATATGTTGGCTCAGTCAAGGTCACTTGGGTCCTGGGGGCAAAAACCACATCGGGAGTTTCTAAAGAAACTGAAACTTGCAGATTTAGCATACCTTCTGGAGTGTGGTGACTAGAGTGGATTCCATCTAGGTCATCACACAATGATAGTTGGATCCCGATTCCACTGATGAGTTGGATTACTCTCGGGAGATAATTTCACTTAACAATCAATGCTATAAACCAAGTAGGTGTCTAGAACGGTGTTAGCGGGGCTACGCCTCTAGGGAAAAGAGGTTATTTAATTAAGGAACTTCACGAAAGCGTTGGAAAACCTCTCTCGAAGTACCAACACTAGCCTGGCTGAAAGGTTAAGCAAGTATTGTGACGTGCGATTAATCCTGACTAGTTCTTCTTTTAGGGTTTGAAGAAGAATTCGAGGAAACAGTGGGAGCCATCCTGATTAGATAAATTAATAAACCAATCTAATCTTGCAAGAGCGCACGCTGAGTGTTTCTTTTCTCTCTCTCCAGGTAGCAACCATCTCACGCCCTAATCAAGATAATAAAATGTATCGCTTGACCGATCCGAATTCTTATTCGGGGCTGGGGAACATCGGTTTGGCTCTAATTTATGATGGCAATCATAAGTATGAGCAAGGGAAAGAGGATTGTATGGATTCCAAGGATACCCAGTTGAAGAAGAAGCATAGTTTTGCATCTACTTCAGGTGTTCTTGTAATTGAGAACTGCTTTACGGTCAGCCCTACCTCCTGGGTACTTGATACCGGATCAGGATCTCATATCTGTAATTTATTGCAGGGACTGAGAAAAAGTAGGAAAGTTGCACCTGGTGATATGTCCCTCAGGGTAGCGAACGGAGCACAAGTTAATGCTGCAGCCGTCGGTGAATATCACCTAGTGTTGCCAAATGGCAATACTATAATTTTGAACGATTGCTACTATGTACCTTCCATGGTTTGCAACATCATATCTGTTTCTCTACTCGATAAAGATGGATATAACTTTGTTCTTGATAGAAATATCATGAACATTTACCTTGATAAGGTACTGGTTGCAGAAAGTACACTGTGTAATGGTATCCATGTTCTAAATCAGAATACAATTCTCAATGTACAAAACACACGCAAGAGGAAGAATTCAGATACGAGCGAATCCTACTTGTGGCATTGTAGACTTGGTCATATCGGAGAGAGAAGACTAAGTAAGTTGCATAAAGATGGACTCTTGAATACGTTCGAGTTTTCATCTTATGAAACTTGTCAGTCTTGTCTTAAAGGAAAGATGACCAAATCTCCGTTCACCGGACATGGAGAAAGAGCAACAGAGCTCTTGGGACTCATACACAGTGATGTATGTGGTCCAAGAGCCGAGATCCCTTCACCGGGAGTGACCTCTTTAGCAACGGTTTTCGTCACTATATTTTTAAAAGCTATCCGTTCCTTCAACGATATCAAGTTCTTTACGTTAAAGGTTTTCGCCAGAAACCATTCGTAGCCCTCCGTCGTTTTATATGGGTAGTCAATAGTATTCAAGCTGTGTTTGTTGGCCAAAGTCAAGGCACAGTGTTTGGTAGCTGTTGGTTATTCATATGCAGCATAGATAGATGCGTTGGTTTGGAACAGTCGTATAGCCTTGTTGGCCAAAGTCAAGGGGTTGTGCGGGTGGATTCGAATCAACCTGGAGAATGACGGGTAGAACTTGACATGTGACTTATGATTTGTTGGCCAAAGTCAAGGTCATAAGAGCATGGGGCAGAAATCACATCGGGAGTTTCAAAAGAACTGAAACTTGCCAGATATGCGCATACCTTCTGGAGTGTGATACCGTGAGCGGATTCCGTCACGTTATCATGCGATGATAGTTGGATCCCGATTCCCACTGATGAGTTAGTTTACTCCTCGGGTGATCCCGACTAATTCTTCTTTTAGGTTTGGAGGAGAATTTGACGGTACAGTGGGAGGTTTCCTGATTAGATAAATTGGTAACCATTCTGATCTAGGTTAGAGTGCACGCTGAGTGTTTCTTTTCTCTCTCTCTTTGGCAGCGACCATTGACCCGACCCTAAGACTATGACTCAGTGACCAAGTTGACCGAACCTTCTTTAACACTGGCTTTTGGATTGTCAGAGTTGCAAACCTCATTGCCACTCCTACTTTCACCCTTTTCTCCAGGACACCCCGTTTTACTACGAACGTCCACTTCAATTGGACAAAACCATCGTATGGTTAGATACGAACTCGAAAGAATTTATTCGAGGATGGTTTCCGGTTCTGGAGAAAACGGATAGGACTATTCAGTTGTTTTTTCCTTTTACCTTCTCTCGGGTTTCGAGTACTCCTTGGTTTAGGAGATAGTACACCTATTATGCAAATTGGATCGTCTTCTTCTAAACCATAGGCAGGTGCCGACCGGTAGGGAATGAAGAAAATCAGTTAGCCTAACGATGGTGTACAGAAGGTATTAAGTTAAGACAAAGCAAGGGATTAGTAAGAGGGCAAAGTAAATTGCAACAGATATTCACGACCAAACCAGGTATTTCGTTACCACTCCCACATCACCTTTGTATTTCTCTAGGACACTCCGTATCACTACGAAGATCCACAGTTATATTGGATATTCCATCGTATGGTTATATACGAACTCGAAAGGAACTTGTTCCAGTTCGGGGATGGATTCTGGTTCAGGAGAAATAGGAATAAGATTTATTCAGGTGTCTTTTATCTTCACCTTCTCTCGCTTTGTGAGTGCTCCTAGGATTAGGACAGTACACCCATTATGCTTATTGGATAGTCTTCTTCCAAACCATAGGCTGGTGCCGAACGGTAGGGAAGGAAGAAAACCATTTGGCCTAAAGGGGTGTGCAGAAGGTAATGACTAAAGACATAAGAAGGGATTTGGAGAGGTGGCAAAGGATTATACAGTTACAGTCGTGAATCTGGAAGAGGCATTACTAGGAATACCGGAACACCCCATCGAAACATTTCGATGTTTCAGTCTCACTGTGTACTGTTAAAAGAAAACTGATTTCCCGATTAGATACTTACTCCAGAGTATGTATTTACCAGGTTTGATTCTCACATCTGTATGGTTTTACAGATGATGAGTGGGAGTAAGTTATTGGGAATTAGGTGATCATCCTCATTATATCGGGATTCGTTGTAATCGGTGATATTTGAGGAAGTCACCTGGGTTGTTTGCCGGTCGGCAAATATTTGGTTTTGAATATCCGCTGTTATGCACCAATTTCAAATTGATATATCTGTACGTCTATTTTCATAGAGTGAGATATACCTTTCTGAAATTATGTCTACGACATTTACCTATATCAGTGGATGGTTAGGTAAGGAGCATTAAACAGCGGTGTAATTCTTCTTAACCATAAGTACAGTTTTCAACCTACGACACACAGTGAATGAGTTATCAGACTCAAGGGACTTATACAGAGTATTGTATGTTGTCCAGCGTCCATCAGGACAGAGGGGTTGGTCCTCGTACTATATTCGGTTTACTTATGACTTCTCTAGTTTTTAGACAGGTGTTTCGTGGAAACACAGGGTCCGAATTTTGAGAAGTTATAGGTATTTGAATAGAGTAGAGAACCAGGTGTAGCAAGTATCGGGATTCTTCAAAGCAATCGAAGATGTAGATACTTGTGTATGGTATTCAGTTGATAGTAATGATTAAGAGAACTTGCTTCTCTTTCAGGTTACTCATAATTGGAAGCATTCCTAAGTTGAGTAACGCTGATCGGCCTCCTTCCATTTAGTTGACATGCACTGGAGACAGCTGGATGATTTGAATCTGGTTCAATTAAATCAGTGCCTCTCGTTCTATATTGGATATAAAACAGTTCATATCTTAACAATGTTAAGGTACGGGGAGTTGTCCGGTTTATGCTTAAAACCAGACATTGGACAACTCCAGGCACGTTTCTGTAATGGCTGTTTGTGGGTTGACCCAGGCTATGACGAGGGTTGACTTTCTACCATCTGGATGAACAATAGCAATATTGTTCTAGACTCGCCACGGTTTTATTAAAAATGGATTTTTTCAGAAAACAGTAGTGGGAGTATGGTAGAACTGGAAGTGATTCCAGAACCGCAAACGATTACTGAAGATTTGATAAGGAACCTGAAGATTCAATCTGGTTTGACACTCCATTGGCCACTCCGCAGATAAGGTGGGTAACTTCAGGCACCCGAGAGGTACTACGGTAGCCTCAAGGACGGTGACAGGGAAGTTCTTGTTTACCCACAATTACCATTGCTGTTGTTCCAGGCTGCGAGACCCGGCGGGAGAATGAGTATAGCGTCGTTCTAAACTAGTTTTAGAAGTGTACGTCTATATGACTCTGCCAGAGGGTTGTCGTAGTCAGTGGGAGCAGCGGAAGCATTGGTGGACAAGTAGCTTATGTCTATTTATAGACTAAAGCAGATGTAGCGGAGATAGATCATCTGTTTCTGATGTGACAGTCATAGGTTTGACATCATCAGAATAGGGGATGGATCTGTTGAGAAGGTAGTAGGAAGTGATATTCCTATACTACGATCGGTTATATTTTGGTCGTCACACTGTGGTTTCTCCACACAGGACTTGGACATTATATCAGACATACTGGTTACTAGATCCATGGCTTTAGATCTAGATTTGGATGGTTTCCCAATCAGGGTACTTAGACAGCATTCTAAGAGTATTTAGAATGGACGACTCCTGGCACGGTAGTATACCTGCAGGTGATGGAGTCACCCTCTCTAAAGGTGTCCTAAAGACTAAAGTAGAGAGGGATGTGCATGATTGGCAGATCACTTGCTTAGGCAATTGAGTCAATCATGAGATGTCAAGTACCACACCAGATGTTGTTCTTGCACTAGATGCAATAAGTTGATATTGATCCAATCCTGGAGAAACAGTCGGGAGCAACTTTAGAGCATAAGTGGATGTTCTAGGGATATGATAACGACAGCCTCATTTGGGAGACAGTTATCATTCCAGGCTTCCAAGGTGACCTGGACGACAAGGAGGTTGTCAGAGTTATAGTTTTCCTTCTGACGAGGGGCAGTATTTTGGACAGGTGGTCCAAGGAAATACTGAGGGTGGCATGGCGCAGGATACTGATTAAGTTCAGTTGACGATACAGTCTAAGAAGTTTGGATTTGGAGTTCATTTATGAGCTAAGTCCCATCAGACATCCAGACATTCTAAGACAGGTATTGCTCATTTCGGGAGATGGCTTTCTCCACGAACTTGAGATATAGAGAGACATAGAAAGAAACTTCAAGGCGGATCCACTCACTGAGGCTATTCCTCGATCGCAAGAGTTTCGCAAACATGCTTTGTGAGACTGACTAGTAGAGGAGTTGGGTGTTCGGTATCACACGGGCTGTGAGTATGCGACATCGCAATAATTAGCCTTGAGTGCAAGTGGGAGATTGTTGGAGATAGTGCCCTCAGAGTCAATTATTGGATCACAGGCACGTGATTGCAATGATTGAGGGAGGACCTATCCCGGTAGAACAGTCTTACTCGAGATGATAGTATGCTATCTGGTTTACCTTTATCATCGTGTACTGCTTTAGGTGACCTGACAGGTCACTATTGCACGTTGATAGAACCCCTAGGATTCTTGCTTGGCTGCCAGCAGTATGAGGGCGATCATATAAGTGAGAGCTGGAGTCTATAAGCACATCCTTAAAAGGTCCCTAGTCGTGGGAGTTTCGAAACAGGGCATCGATTCTCCAGAGTAGACTAGTGTATACAGTCGAGACCCCGACGAGGGGCGGTGGCCGGTCTCACAAGCCACTGGTGTCAGTTGGTTCACCTAAGATGTATACAGGTGCTCATTGGGTTATGAGTACACCGGACAGGACTCGCCGGGAACATGCTAGTTGGTCTTATACCTGACGTCAGATAGCAGTTCCCAGGTGACATGTGTACAGGTTAGTTCATCGACCTGGGGATCGTCATTTGTCTCGTGTGAGTTCCCACTGTACTTTGATTACTACCCTACCACGGCTCAAAGGAGTCGTGCAAACAGGTTTTAGTTGGGTACAGTCCCGAGCCACATGGAGGCAGTGAGCGGATCTTCAGGGGTTCGTCTCTCCCGGTATTGGGGGTGAGGTCGCGCTGTGTCTAGGAGAGCCATTACACGAAGTCCTTGGCCAAGGCAGGAGATTTACTGGTAGGTATTCCAGTAGTATCTCAGGGTGTTCTGGGCTACACTCCGACACGACTTGTACCGCTTTTGGGGGTCTGACTTTTACCAACCCCCTAGGCCCGCCATGCGATGCTCATAGACGAACGGACCGGACTGTACGGATATTGTCACTGACAGGCTCAGTAGGGTGTCCGGATGAGCTCGCTCATCGACGTCCCTTTTGGTCAATAGTTGGTGGCCCGTTACGTATTGGCTTATACCTCTGACGTGCTAGTGGTTAAATCCACAGCCATAGTATTGACGAGTCTTTAGAGTCCACCACACATTCAGTTACTCAGTTTTCGGGCGAAATGCTGTAGAGGCCGTATGGAGATATGGCAGGGTTCGATCAGATACGTGTGGTATTGCACAGATCGTGATCGGACAGTTTTTACTAGCCGGCTTTGGCTTAAGCCGGATCTTAGTATTTGATGGTGTAGTTTTGTCTCTTTGCATTTGTATTTCGGTCGGAATACAAATGCGGGTGTGTATGCACAGTATCGGGGTTTTCCTGTAATTTATTATGGGACCAGTTTTCTGGCGTTGCCAGTTTGCTTTTCGTTTCGGCCGATTTCCTTTGTTCCGTTCATTGGCCGAAGATTGGTGGAGGAGGGCTTATTTGCATTGTTGCAAATAAGTATTTGTGGAGGGGTCCTTTGCATATATTTGCACCATACCTTGACTTTCTTTAGTTAATCATGACCTTACCTCTCTTTCTCTCTTGCATGTTTTGAGTATGGCTCCCATTATTTCTTTTTGATCATTTTTTCCCACATCCATGTATTGAGTGGGGCCGGCCACTGTTGTTGAGGGGTGAGGTTTTATTTGGTGTGAAATTTCCTTCATGTTATTTTCGTGGGCCCCCCTCCCTTGAGTGTGCAGGAGAATTTATGTGAGTATGGATTAATTAATATTAAAGGTTACATTGACCTTAGATGAGTGTGCTGGAATGATTATGATGGGGGTTTAATTTATTAGTGTTTTTGCATTGAGCATAAAATGAGGGTGCAGGGGCTGATTATTCCTTGACAGAGCCAAAAACATTGTCAATGGCCGAGCTCATTATACATGCTCCATTTTCTTCCAGCAACTCTCCATGGCTTCCTTTTGCACCAATTCCTCCATCATGGCAACCATCCTAAACCCCAAAGAGACAACTTCACTACACATTCTACAGCAAATCTTGGGCACGTCGACTAGCCAGCTTCGTGCCCGAGTTGCCTCGGCATTGAGGTGGGAGCCCGTAAAAGACGTAGGCGATGTGGTGCCCTTCCGGCGACGAGGTGGAGACCGGACATTCCGCGGGAGATCGGGACGACGACGAGAAGACCGGAGGACTCGGATCACTCGGTAAATCTCTTCCCCATCTTGTTGATAGCTAGATCTAGTTTAATGGCCCGATCCGGGTTTTAGTGCGCGGTGGTGCCGGTTTGCTAAGTTCGCAAAATTAAAGTTTATCACCGCTTCCGCATTTGGCCGTCGGATTGACGGCCGGGGCGCCGCCGTGCACTTACAAAAACTCCGTATGAAATATGGAGCAGTAAGAAACCATGTCTTAAATTTATTAAGATATGGGGTTGTCCGACCTATGTGAAAACACAGAAACCGAACAAGCTAGAGGCACGGTCAGTTCTATGTAAATTTGTGGGATATCCTAAAGATTCACTAGGATATCTGTTCTACCACACTGAGAAACAGAAGGTGTTTGTATCTCTCCATGCTACCTTTTTAGAAAGGGAGTTTCCTGCAAAAGAAACTAGTGGGAGTTCGGTAGAACTGGGAGAAATCCATGAACCACAAAATGTAACTGAAAATTTGGAGGAACCACTGGATTCAATAACCCCAGACGAACCTCAGCCACTCCGCAGATCTGGTAGGATTTCTCATCCGCCCAAGAGATACTGCGGTTTTCTCATAGACGGGGATCGAAAGGATTGCATGTTGGAAGAAGATGATCCTACCAGTTTCAGGCCGGTCATTATCAGTAAGGACTCTGATAAGTGGCTGGATGCTATGCGATCCGAAATGGAGTCCATGTACACCAATAAAGTGTGGACCTTGGATATTGCTCCACCTGGGGTAAAACCCGTTGGATGCAAATGGATCTACAATAGGAAACTTGGTGTAGATGGGCAGGTGGAAACTTATAAGGCTAGACTCGTTGCAAAAGGTTTTCGTCAAAGACCTGGTGTGGACTATGACGAAACGTTTTCTCCAGTGGCTATGCTTAAATCCATTCGAATCCTACTTGCCATTGCTGCCTTCCATGACTATGAGATCTGGTAGATGGACATAAAAACGGCTTTTTTAAATGGCAGTTTGGAAGAGTACATTTATATGGATCAGCCAGAAGGTTTTGTAGACAGTGGGAGCAGTAGGAAGGTATGCAAGTTGCTTAAATCCATTTATGGATTAAAGCAGGCATCGCGGAGCTGGAACATCTGTTTTGATGAGGCAATCAAGGAATTTGATTTGATCAAGAACGAAAATGAACCTTGTATCTATAAGAAGATTGTAGGACGAACTGTCGTGTTCCTAGTCTTGTACGTGGACGACATTCTTTTGATAGGAAATGACATTCCTATGCTACAATTGGTCAAGCTATTCTTGTCACAACGGTTTTCCATGAAGGACCTGGGTGATGCCACATACATACTGGGGATCGGGATCTACAGAGATAGATCCAAGAGATTACTGGGACTTTCGCAGTCCAGGTACATAGAGACCATACTGAAGAGATTTAGTATGGAAGATTCCAAACACGGTAATATACCAGCATTGCACGGAATCACCCTCTCCAAGAAGATGTCTCCCAAGACTGACGAGGAGAGGGTTCGCATGAGCACTATACCCTACGCTTCGGCGGTAGGATCTATAATGTATGCGATGCTATGTACAAGGCCAGATGTAGCTTACGCGTTGAGCATGGTGAACCGGTATCAGTCAGACCCAGGTGAGAACCACTGGACGGTAGTGAAGAACATTCTCAAGTACCTGAGAAGGACTAAGAAGAGGTTCCTGGTTTACGGTAATGGAGACCTCAGGGTCGAGTCCTTTACCGATTCAAGCTTCCAGAGTGACAAGGATGACAGCAAGTCTGTCTCGGGTTTTGTGTTTACCCTCAATGGAGGGGCGGTGTGTTGGAGGAGTTCCAAACAGGATACCATCATAGACTCGACGATGGAAGCTGAATACATTGCTGCAAGCGATGCTGCAAAAGAGGTGGTCTGGATGAAGAAGTTCATTAGTGAACTTCAGGTGGTTCCGTCCATTGTTGACCCAATACCTTTATATTGCGATAACAATGGGGCTATAGCTTTAGCGAAGGAACCAAGGTCCTATCAGAAGTCCAGACACATCTTAAGGCGGTATCACCTGATCAGGGAGATCATTGATCGCCAGGAGATCGAGGTACGGAGAGTGGACACAAAAGACAACACGGCGGATCCATTCACAAAGGCCCTCCCTCAAACACAGTTCGAGCGACTTTTTGAGCTATTGGGTATGCGGTATGCCAGCAGCTGGCCTTAGTGCAGACGTTGGGTATGCGGCACACCAATTACCGGCCTTTAGTGCAAGTGGGAGATTGTTGGATATGTATGCCCTAGAGGCCATTATTGTATAGTACTAGTTTGCATAATACATTTTGGAGGCTTGGGATATATATACGGGTTTGCGACAGTCTTGCTCGATATAGTAGTATGCTACTTGGTTTGTTTCTATCTTAATATGTGTGTATGTTTCTTTTAACATATCGCTAAAAACATATTGATGGAGCCCTTAGGATTTTTGCTTGACTACCGGCGTTGTGATGGCGATCACACTAGTGGGGGATGAGTAGTCTATAAGCACATCCATATTTTGCTCCCTAGTCGTAGGATTATTGAGACAGGGCATCGATACTCCAGAGTAGACCGGTGCATACGCTTCTCGTCCCAGGAGGGGAGATGGTCTGTCCCACAGGCCATCAGTACGTCGTACTGGAGATAGTATGCAGGTGCTCGTTAGGTTACGAGTACACTGGACAGGACTCATCGGGAACTGTTGGTTGGTATTATACCTATCGTCAGTTAACAGTTCCCAGGTGACATGAGTACAGCTTAGTCCGTTGACTTGACACTGTCACTTCGCCTCAAGTGTGTTTCCACTGTTCTTAGATTACTACCCTACCACGGCTCTATTGAGTCGTGCAAACAGGTAGTAGTTGGGTGCAGTCCCGAAGCACTTGGAGGCAGTGACGGTTAGACAGGATTCGTCTATCCCGGTATTAGGAGTTGATATCGCGCTGTGTCTAGGAGAGCCATTACACATAGTCGTCCCTGGCCAGGGCAAGCGAGAATTACTGGTAGTGTTTCCAGTAGTTTCTCAGGGTGTTCTGGGCTACACTCCGACACGACTTGTACCGCTATTAGGGGACTGACGTTTACTGCCCCCTTAGGCCCGCCATGCGATACTCTCAGACGAACAGACCGGACTGTATGGAGATTGTCACGTTCAGGCTCAGTAGGAGTTCGGATGGGTTCACCTCGTCGGTCTTCTTATCGGCATTTACCTGGGGACCGTTACATACAGCTAGTACCGCTTGTGACCTGTGGTTAAACCCACTGCTAGCGTAGTGTCGAGCCTTTAGAGTCCCACACAGAGGGTTATTCGCCTTTGGGCAAAACAGAGTAGAGGTCGCATGGTTTTGCGACGGGGTTCGTTCACATCCGTGCACTTGTGCACGTTTGTTGTCCGGACAGTTATTACTAGCGGGCTTTGGTCTAAGCTAGATCCTAGTATTTGTTTTGGGATTGGTTTTGTCTCATTGTATTCGTGTTCCTTGGGACACGGATGCGGGTGTGTATGCACAGTTGATAGAGGCAGAGGATTCTCATTAGGGTTGTTGACCGTTGACTTTTTCCAAACCCTAATGAGAATGAGAGATATGATTAATGATATTAATTAAAGATAATTGTTCCATGGTTAGGTTGACCATTTGACTTATGTTGACTATTTGACTTTGGTTGACCGGTTGACTTATGTCGACAATTTGACCATCATTATTTCACATGAAAGATACTTCTTGATTCTTGCAAAATTGCATTTATTATGAAATGATAATGGTCATTCCAAACTCACCATCACATTTTCCCTTAATTATTATTATTATTATTATTATTATTATTATTATTATTATTTCTCTCATATGAGCATGGTTGTAGAATTCTACTCTTATTCTCTTTTGCTTTTTCTCTCTCATGTTTTTGAGCTCTCCCTCTTCCTCTCTCTCAAAGCTTTAATCTTTCATGTGTTGAAAATCAAAAGCTCTTGAGACAAAACCATCAAAACTCATCTTTACTCTTTCTAGGGTTCTTTGTCTAGCAAACCAAGCACTCTAGTTATCTCTTGGTTAAGGTAGGAGCTCAAGGTAGAGGCTCTCGGGTGGATCTATCTTTGGCAAAGAGAAGACGACGAGGAGGAGCCGTCTACGCCACTACAAGGAGCAAGCAAGAAGGAGAACCATAACAAGAAGAGAAGGAGTTCAAGATCTAGGTATAACCATTCTACATAGTAGCTAGAACTTGTAGTTAGTTTGTTAGTTTTTGTTTAGCAAAGATCTTTCATGGATGGTCCATGTTACCTTGTGAGAAAAAAATGATTTTTACCTATTCCGCCTCCCCGAAAGAACCGGGGTGGGTAACGTGGACCTAACAACAACCACCACAACAGATATACAACGCCGTATCGAAGAAATGAGATAAACCACATATATAAAAGGCCGGCTCACACGAGCACGACAACCAGAGTCATAAGAATATACAACATCGATCCTCACAACTCGTCTCTAAGTCAATACATGAAGGTGGTAGATGGAGAGTACTAGATACAAAAGATATACAATATGAATCATCGGATAACCGCAACCCACCTAAAGCAAAAGGCCTCACAGCCAACCGTAGCGGTATCCGCAAAAGTAGAGATAAAAAGGCGCCCTGCCTCGATAACTCTGATGATCAGACCTGAAAAACCATGCGGCACAACGGGGGTGAGTTGCCAACTCGTGAATAGTAAATAACATCATACTGTAATCATAAGTATGCACTGACAACGATAATCTATCATATGTAATCTGAATGCATATGTATGGCAATATGAATATGCAACTATCATGATCAAGGTACACCACAAGGGTACTATATCTACATGAATCAAATGCATATCAACTGCATCCTGAGAGCGGGATAATTAATAATCTCATGTACAATCATCAGCATGGAAAAACCCAGTGTCTATCAACGACACCCCAAATCCCAAAATCCTCAGACTCCGTCCCCAGGACTGGCCCCCATATCCTGTAAATCTTATGGAACCTGCGTGTCAAACATCGACACCTGAAAACATCATGAAAACTAGTGTCCAGCATCGACACATAAATACTCGTATCCATACGTTCCTCGAATCCTAAGTGTCCAGTATCGACTTTCATGATCCACGTATCGGTTTTCTGATATCCATACGTTCCTCGAAACCTAGGTGTCCAACCTCGACACTCGTGTTCCACGTATCGGTTTCCAATATCCGTATATCTATCGGAACATAAGTGCCCAATATCGACACTTGAAATCCCCAAATTCATATATCTCTCGGAACATAAGTGTCTTTCGGAACATAAGTGTCCAACATCGACACTTGAAATCCCCAAATCCATATATCTCTCGGATTATAAGTGCCCAACATCGACACTTGAAATCCCCAAATCCATTTATCTCTCGGAACATAAGTGCCCAATATCGACACTTGAAATCCCCAAATCGCATGAAAAACATATCTCAATGCGTAAATCCATGTAATATGACATATGCAACATAGAACAACAATATGAGCATGTCAAGGGAAAATCCGCTATTTAAATGCATCAAGTTATTAAATATATCATGCGGTTCCCAAATATCCAAATCCAATATTACACACACACACACACACATACATACATACATACATATATAACAACGTCCCATACCACTGATATATATATCATATAAAGCTGAACATATAGCTATAGCAAGGTATATGTGTAAGCATGTAGGTATAGCGAGGCATATGTATAAACATGTAGGTGTACAGATATGCTATATTTCATATGCGCCATCGCACAAGAATAAATGCCTCAAGTCGCTAACCAAAAGTAAGGTATATCATATGAATATTTGTGTTGTGCGTATCATGGCAATTACCGACAGTGTGTGTGTAGCATACAATTGGTGCTCGTGCAACATGGACTGTCAATAATAGTGCAGTGTATAATGGGTACAAATTCAGGTACAACAAGTAACTATATGCAATGAAGTTCATGCAACATCTCTATATGTGCATATAAACATGCGGCTAATATCATATCATATCTAGCCCTGACGCTTAATGCCATACGGGCGATTTCCCCGTAGATGTTAAATTTACTCACCAATAATCGCGGGCTAGGTAAATCCAATCACCTGCTTCCCTTTCTTCGCAGCGTCCGAAGTCCCCGCCTGCGATCCTATTAACACAAAACATAACAAGTGCAAATCTCAGAAATTGATCAATATCACGTACACACTACGTTTGCCCAACGCACCAACTCCAATCCAACTCACAAGTGTTCGTCTAGTGGTTAACGTGTGTGGCGACACCCTAAAACCAACCCAGGTGCAGCAGCTATACAATATCATGAACCGTGTCGGATAACGTAACACGCGTACTCAAAACACTAGATTATAGCAAAGTGATCCCAGATTTTGCATACTGTCATAACTCAAAAATCAAACAGTACCAAACACCCATAAACCACAGCAGACAGGTACCCTAAAAAACCCAAACCCCAACTCCCCCTAATGGCCGAGGTCGCCGGATTTTCTCCCATTGTCGCCGGCCAAATCCGATGGGGTGGGGTTCGTGCTCCAGGTGTATTCTAAGGGTCACTAGTACAACATTACTATATTGTTTAATTTTACAGCAAAATTCCCAGGTCACAGCAGATCACATAGGCTCTAAAATGACACTAAAAATACGATATTTGCACGAAACGCTACTTTAAGTGTTCTAAACAGCAACCAACGAGCTACACAACTTTATAACACCTATGTAGCAGTTTAGAGATTATACCTAGCCACACTTGCTCACAAGATCCAACCTTTCCAAGCTCAAAGTGATCTTAGAGGCAAAACAAGACTTTTGAAGTGTTTGAATGGAATTTTTGTGAAGTATTGCAAGATTTTAGTGAAGGGATAGCGAGGGTTCAGTTTGGGAGTGAGGAGATAAGGAATGATTGAGAATGAGAGAAGAATAAGAGAGTGAGGGGAAATAATGGTGAGGGATGAGTGTAGGGTGAAACAAAATCTTATTCTTACTCTCTCCCTCACTTCCATTAATCCTTTCATTAATAACCTTCATGACTCACTAGCCACCTCTCTCTCTCAATCCAAACAAAGAAATATCTCTCACAAAATATCTAAGCAAGGTTAATTTAGGACATGGATTAGCTTAAGGTGTCATGATCACTTAACAAGGTTAACACTAATAAACCCTTACATTCACATGCACGTGTGTGCGCAAGCCATAACAAATAATATAAAAATATTAATTAATTGTTATAAAATGTGAGGAACCTGATTTGGTAAACTTTTCCTTAAAAACCCACATTAAAGCTTAATTAACACTAATCGCATTTCTAAAGTGTTACGATCTCCCTCCTTAAAGAAAATTCGTCCCCGAATTAAAAATTCTTACAAGCGTACCTTCAAAGAGATGAGAGAATTTCTTCCGCATCTCGCTCTTGGCCTCCCAAGTGATCTCCTCACTAGTCGGGCTACGCCAAAGAACCCTCACAGATGGCAAGACCTTTGACCAAAGTTTCTTCACCTGCCGATCCAATATAACTACCGGCTGCTCGGTGAACGAAAGTTCGCGCTCAAGCTGAACGGTCTGGTGCTGAATCATGTGAGAAGGGTCATGAAGGTATCTACGAAGTATCGACACATGGAACACGGGGTGAACATCCGGAAAACTGGGTGGGAGCGCCAAACGATAAGCAACGGCACCAACTCGCTCAAGGATCTCGAAAGGACCTACAAATCTGGGACTGAGCTTCCCCTTTCTCCCAAATCTCATAACGCCCTTCATCGGAGAAATCCGCAGGAATACATGATTCCCCATTACGAACTCAAGTCTGCAACGACGACGGTCGGCATAAGACTTCTGCCTGCACTGGGCTGCTCTCATCCTGTCCTAAATCAGCTGGATCTTCTCCGTAGTCTCCTGAACTAGCTGGGGTCCCAAAACCCTACTCTCACTGAGTTCGATCCAACAGACTCGACACTTCCTACCATATAAAGCCTCAAAAGGCGCCATCTGAATAGTCTCCTGAAAGCTGTTGTTATAGGAGAACTCAATCAACGGCAAGTGATGATTCCAACTGCCACCAAAATCAAGCACATACACCCGAAGCATATCCTCTAGAGTCTGTATTGTCCGCTCTGACCGACCATCAGTCTGCGGATGGAAAGCGGTGCTAAAAATCAACTGGGTACCCAAAGCTTCCTGAAGCTTCTGCCAAAGACGGCTAGTAAACTGGGTGCCCCTGTTGGATACAATGCATGTGGGAACACTATGCAAACGCACAATCTCATCTATATACAACTGAGCATATTGAGCATAACCGAAAGTGGTCTTCACTGGAAGGAAGTAAGCCGCTTTCATCAACCGGTCTACAACCACCCAAATGGAGTCATACCCTCGACTGGTCCTGGGTAGACCCACAACAAAGTCCATGGAAATCTGCTCCCATTTCCACTCAGGATTGGGTAAAGGATGCAACTCTCCAGCCGGTCTCTGATGCTCAGCCTTGACTTGCTGACAAGTCAAGCATCTCGAAACGAAATCCGAAACATCGCGCTTCATCCGTTCCCACCAGTAAAAGTCTCTCAAGTCACGGTACATCTTGGTGGAACCTGAATGAATGCTAAAGGTCTACTGATGTGCCTGCTCTAGGATCTCGCGTATGAACCCATCAATATCTGGTACACACAAGCGAATCCCGTAACGTAGCACACTCTGGTCATCAATCAAGAACTCCGAATCTGTACCCTGCCGAACAAGCTCAAGAATCTTAACCAAACGGGCATCACTGGGCTATGCCTCATGGATATGATCAAGTAGAAGTGGACGGGCGCGGACATGAGCAAGTTGTCCCTCAGTGGAAGTGAACCCAAACTGTACTCTACCATCGTACAAGATCTGCCAATCCGTAGAAGACCGCCTCTGAACTGCGCTCAACTGGGACAAGCTACCCCCGGGCCTATGACTTAAAGCATCAGCTACCACATTCGCCTTGCCCGGGTGATAAAGGATCTCTCAATCATAATCCTTAACAAGCTCTATCCACCGGTGCTATCTCAGATTCAGATCCCGCTGCTGGAAGATATACTTCAAGCTTTTTTGGTCCGTGAAAATCTGACACGACTCCCCGTACAAGTAGTGTCTCCAAACCTTCAGCGCAAAGACCACCGCGGCCATCTCAAGATCGTGAGTGGGATAATTCTGCTCGTGCTTCTTCAGCTGCCTAGAAGCATAAGCAATCACTCTATCATGTTGCATCAGTACACAACCGAGTCCCACTCGAGAAGCATCACGGTAAACAACAAAGCCACCTGATCCAAAAGGCAAAGATAGAACTGGTGCAGTCGTCAACCGAGTCTTCAACTGCTGAAAACTCTGCTCGCACGCATCAGTCTAAAGAAAAGGAACCCCCTTCCGGGTCAGTCCAGTCAGCGGTGCAGCGATACTCGAGAACTCCTGCATGAAGCGGTGGTATTAACCAGCTAAGCCCAAAAAGCTGCGGACCTCTGTCACGAATACAGGTCTGGGCCAAAGCTGTACAGCATCGATCTTCCTCGGGTCCACAAGAATACCGTCTCCCGTCACCACATGACCCAGGAAGTCAACTCTATCAAGCTAAATGCACACTTTGAGAATTTAGCATACAGCTGGTGCTTTCTTAATGCCTGCAAAGCAATCCTCAAGTGCTGCTCATGCTCTTCACGACTCCTACAGTAGACCAGAATGTCATCAATAAACACAATAATAAACGGGTCAAGGAACGGCCTGAAAATCCAGTTCATCAGATCCATGAACGCTGCTGGGGAATTGGTGAGTCCGAACGACATCACCAGGAACTCATAATGCCCGTAGCGTGTACGAAAAGAAGTCTTCATAATGCCATCATTCCGAACCCGCAACTGATGATAACCCGAACGCAAATCAATCTTAGAAAAATGTTTCGCACCCTGGAGCCGATCAAACAAATCGTCAATGCGAGGTAAAGGATACCTATTCCGTACCGTAACTCGGTTCAATTGACGATAATCAATACATAACCTCAAACTGCCGTCCTTCTTCTTGACGAACAGAACTGGAGCTCCCCACCGTGAAACACTCGGATGCACAAGTCCCTTATCAAGTAACTCTTGCAATTGATCTTTAAGCTCTCTAAGCTCCGCCGGAGCCATCTGGTAAGGCGGTATAGAAATAGGCCCCGTGCCAGGAATCAGATCAATGCAAAACTCAATATCGCGCTCTGGCGGCAAACCAGGTAACTCATCAGGAAAAACGTCGGGAAACTCTCGCACGATAGGAACCCGGTCCAACGACTCTACTATGGCTCCAGTATCATAAATGAAAGCCAAGAATCCCCGACATCCCTTCCTCAAAAGCCGTCTAGCGCAAAGGGCAGAAATCAAACTGTCAGGGGCGGCACCACGGCCCCCTGCACAACCCGAACCGACTCGCCCGGAAAACTAAAACTGACTGTCTTCTCACGGAAGTCCACCGACGCATAACAAGCTGCCAACCAGTCCATGCCAAGGAGAACGTTGAAGTCCAACATATCTAGAAGGATCAAATCAACGGACGAATCTCTATCTCCAATCTGAACGGCACACGACCGAAACACATATCGCGCGAAGAAAGAATCGCCAACAGGAGTAATCACAACAAGCGGTTGATCTAGCAAACACGACTCCAGGCCCAACCTCGGCACGAAGTGCGTAGAAACATACGAATGCGTAGATCCCGGATCAAACAAAACATGAGCCTCAAAAGAACATACAGAAAGAGTACCTGAAACCGCTGCATTGGACGCCTGCGTGTCCTGATGAGTCAAGGCAAACACCCGAGCCTGCCCTCTACCGGCGACTGGCTGACCTCCGCCTCTACCATCCCGCCCTCTCGGCACAAAACCACCACGACCCCGACCTCTCTGCACATGAGTCTGACGCGGAGCAACAACAGGCATAAGGGGCAACACCCTCTGAGGTGGAGAAGGTGGTAAGGTAACCTGCGGTACAGTTGCCTCACGCTCATGTGGCTCAGTACAATCTCGAACCCGATGACCCAAACTCCTGCACCGGTAACATCCAGATGAAAACTGCTGACTCTCCTGGGGATAAGAGCTAAAGAGCTGTCCTCGTGCTGGACCTCCACTACCCACAGTATCTGAACGGGAACTGTCACGATGTCTAAACGCCTGTCTCCGTGCTGATACACCAGTACGAACCCTCTTCGGTTCCGAAGCAACCGACACCTCAGAAAGACGCTCCTCAACCAATAAGGCTGCGTCCACCGCTGCTGCATACATGTCATAATGTTGTACGCTGATAGCGAGGAACAACTGGGTAAGAAGGCCTCGAACAAACCTCTTTACCCTCATCTCCTCTGTAGCTACCAAATACGGAGTATACATAGACAGCTCGGTAAACATCACATCATACTCGGCCACCGTCATACCTTGAGTCTGGCGTAACGACTCGAAACCGAGCGCTCGAGTATCCCTGACGCTCAGTGGAAGAAAACACGTAAGAAACACCGTCACGAACTTAGCCCAGGTCATAGGAGAAAGACCAGCGGCTCTGCCCTTCTCTAAGGACTCGCACCACTTCTGGGCCAGACCCTCCAGACGAAAGCTCGCGAACTCTACCCATCTCGCGTCGGAGCATCAAAGCGAACGACATATCCTGGCCATCCGGTTGATAAACGACTGCGGATCCTCAGCTGCATCGGTGCAAGTGAAAACCGGAGGCCTCAGCCTCATGAACTCCGATAACGATACGGTGATCACCTCCGTAGCTGCAGGTACGACCGTCGGAACAATAGGCACCAACGCGACCCCCGCAACAGGTGGAACAACCGCCTGCCCCTGCGCTCGAATGGCCTCAACTAACGACCCCATCATCTGGCGCAAATCCTGCATACCAGCCCCTAGCATAGCCATATGGTCTGTCGAAGGTGGAACAATCTGCTCCTGCACAACGGGCGTACCGCCCTGGTCAGTCTTCGTCTCAGACGAGTCAACTCTGATCTTGGCCCTTGCGGTCGCTCTCTGCGCCCTCGTAGTCTTCGGCGGCATAAAGGCTGGAAATGGAAACAGGATTCGATAAGAACACAAGAATCGAATCACAAGGATGTATATAATCACGGAAGGAATTTCAAACAAAAAGTCCTAAGGTCACTTAGGCGGAGTACCGTGTCGTAAGTATGCCGCGGAATATACACACGCTACATTACTCTGCTTAAGCTACCTACTCCATCATACCAAGGTCATGCTACACTCCGAAAGGTAAAACTAGCGCTCTGATACCAACTTTGTCACGACCCAAATTGGGCACATGACCGGCACTTAGACTACGTAACGTTAACAGGCGTAACGCAATTTAAGTAAGCCAAAAACCCAGCAATCTAAACCATTATAAGATGGAAAAGTTAGAACACATTTAAAATCTCGATGCAAAACTTTAAACTTAAGTTTATTTTCATAAAAATTTTGGCAGCACCTCCTTTGTAAAAACTAGCGCCGAAATGGGTACGAACATAAGATAAAAGTAAAGCATCCCCAAACGGGAGCAAATCTCGCCCAACGGCGGAAACAACCACCACAACAAATATACGACGCCGTAGCGAAGAAATGAGATAAACCACATATATAAAAGGCCGACTCACACGAGCACGAGTCTTAAGAATATACAACATCGATCCTCACAACTCGTCTCTAAGTCAATACATGAAGGTGGTAGATGGAGACTACTAGATACAAAAGATATACAATATACATCATCGGATAACCGCAACCCATCTAAAGCAAAAGGCCTCACAGCCAACCGTAGCGGTATCCACAAAAGTAGAGATAAAAAGACGCCCTGCCGCGATAGCTCTGATGATCAGACCTGAAAAACCATGCGGCACAACGGGGGTGAGTTGCGAACTCATGAATAGTAAATAAGATCATACTGTAATCGTAAGTATGCACTAACAGCGATAATCTATCACATGTAATCTGAATGCATATGTATGGCAATATGAATATGCAACTATCATGATCAAGGTACACCACCAGGGTACTATATCTACATGAATCAAATGCATATCAACTGTATCCTGAGTGCGGGATAATTAATAATCTCATGCACAATCATCAGCATGGAAAAACCCAGTGTCTATCAACGACACCCCAAATCCTAAAATCCTCCGACTCCGTCCCCAGGACTGGCCCCCATATCCTGTAAATCTCATGGAACCTGAGTGTCAAACATCGACATCTGAAAACATCATGAAAACTAGTGTCCAGCATTGACACATAAATACTCGTATCCATACGTTCCTCGAATCATAAGTGTCCAGTATCGACACTCGTGATCCACGTATCGGTTTTCTGATATCCATACGTTCCTCGAAACCTAAGTGTCCAACCTCGACACTCGTGTTCCACATATCGGTTTCCAATATCCATATATCTCTCAGAACATAAGTGCCCAACATCGACACTTAAAATCCCCAAATCCATATATCTCTCGGAACATAAGTGTCCAACATCGACACTTGAAATCCCCAAATCCATATATCTCTCGGAACATAAGTGCCCAACATTGACACTTGAAATCCCCAAATCCATATATCTCTCGGAACATAAGTGCCCAATATCGACACTTGAAATTCCCAAATCGCATGAAAAACATATCTCAATGACGAGCTTTCCCAGCCACTCCACCGTGGGTAAGTCTAACCCGAAGGACCATTTGGACGCATTCACCGCGGGAATGAGCTTCCAAGACAACTCTAATGCCGCCCAATGCCGAGCTTTCCCAGCCACTCTCATCCGCTCCGGACGAGACTGGTTTTGAGGGCTCACGCCATGCTCGATCTCAACCTTTGACGAGCTGGCCACCATATTCCTCGGCCTCTTCATCGGGAACAGGCAGCAGAAATAGACCGTCGACCATCTCTTCACAATCAAGAGCGGGGACAAAGAAATGTTCAAAGGGTACGTCACCCGCTTATACAACGCCCTTCTCGAGGTCCCAGAACATCGGGACGAGACGATCATTACAGCACTTAGGTCTGGTCTTAGGCACAAGGAGTGGTTACGCTCCTTTGCATTAGCGTAACCTAAGACCATGGCCAAGGTAAAAGCCTAGACCGAATGTGAGATCCAGCTCGAGTCCGAGGTGAACGCAAATCTTCCTCGGGCAGTGCAAACTGACCAAAAGAAAAGGGCGAGGGAAGAGAAAAAGAGGCTTGAGTGGCCAAAGCCCTACTCCCCGAAGTTTCAGGAGTACACCCCGCTCAACGTCTCCCTGACAGTACTACTAGAGGAGGCTAAGGGCAAGAGATTCTTCAAACTCCCCCAGGTCTCACGCATTGCGGCAAAGCACACCCGGGGCCCCTACTGCGGTTTCCATAGGTCGTAAGGCCACTCCACGGAGAACTGTAAGCAGTTTTGAGACTATATCGAAGAGCTCATCTGTTCGAGACACCTGGCAGAGTACTTGTGGGATAAGCGGCAAGCTGACCGTGAGCAGGAGCAGCGTCCCCCTCCCGGCGAGTTGACAATCGGCCAAATCATGGTTATGTTGGTGGGGGGTACGTTGAGTACCTATGAGGCTCAGCACCCCACGCCGGTCATGGAGGCCAACAGCCATCCGAGGAAGAAGGCCAGGGGGATCGAGCCGATCATTTTTTAAGACGGGGAAGGACGCAAGTTTCCACGGCCTTACAACGCCGAGAAGCTCAAACTGTACCAATAAAAGCGTGTACTTCTTTTGCTGAGGCAATGTAAACTTTTCTCAGGATCTTTCTGTTTATATAATAAAAAGGGATCAATAAAACATTGTAAAAATAAGAGTTTTTTTTATTCAAAAGGGTATTATAGGCTCCTCAGCCGTACATCGAAAAAGAAAAATTACAGTAGCGGGGGAAGGGGGTGCAGAGAACATTGCTCGTGGTATTCCGAGGATATTTCCGCCAGTCGAGCCCTCGCGGCCTCAGACCTCTGCCTCTGATGCCGTCCACAAATGTCGGCATCGTGCTTCAATTAGTAGCACTCAAGGATGAGTGCCACCGAGCGATCCCATCGACCCGCGGAGATCAGGTCGAAGCGCCGCAAAGACCTTAGCTTACCAATCGCCCCGTCCTTCAGCTGTTCGGACAAGGGGTTGTAGAGCCCCGGCGATGCCCTCCTGATGAAGTACATCAA
Organism: Agapanthus africanus; assembly: GCA_030015575.1. Classification (NCBI taxonomy): domain Eukaryota; kingdom Viridiplantae; phylum Streptophyta; class Magnoliopsida; order Asparagales; family Amaryllidaceae; genus Agapanthus; species Agapanthus africanus. Next base: position 1,167,717 of record JASDDO010000006.1, on the reverse strand, counting down.
CAGCTGAAACAAGGGGGAGCGCCGTGGAAGCAGTCGGACGAAATGATCCTCAATGCGGCCTATTGCTAACTGCACCGTTTCCTCGGTGCAGTACTGATCGTAGAGGTACACGTCCTCGATGTTTATGATGTCGGGATGGTAAAAGGGAAGTCCTCCATTCTTACGTTTTGGGTGTGAAGGAAGGAGTGATCAACACTCCCTCCGTTTTATAGCCCACAACGCCCCGGGAGTCCAACAGTTGTTCGTTTCACCCACAACTATATTGCCACGCGGCAGACATCGAGCCTTTCTCATCGAAATCGAAACGACGTGGCTCTGGCGCTTTGCCTCCCTCGCGCGTTCATGACACGTGTCTCCCACGACTGTCCCTCTTCCTAATGCTCACACTGGGAAGGTCGGACAGAACCTCACGAATCGACCGAGCAGCTTCACTGCTCGGTCCATCCTTAGCAGGCCTCTCACGGTCCCTCCCGCGCTAAGGATCAAAGCCCTCGCCAAGAGGCACCGGGCAGCAACCCTGTTCGGCCCGTCCTTAGCAGGCCTCTTATAGCCCTTCCTGCACTAAGGATCAAAGCCCTCGCCAAGAGGCACCGGGCAGCAATCCAGCTCGGCCCGTCCTTTGTTGGAGATAGTGCCCTCAGAGTCAATTATTAGATCACAGGCACGTGATTGCAATGATTGAGGGAGGACCTATCCCGGTAGGACAGCCTTACTCGAGATGATAGTATACCATCTGGTTTATCTTTATCATCGTGTACTGCTTTAGGTGACCTTACGAGTCGCTATTACACGTTGATAGAGCCCCTAGGATTCTTGCTTGATTACCAGCAGTATGAGGGCGATCATATACGTGAGAGCTGGAGTCTATAAGCACATCCTTAAAAGGTCCCTAGTCGTGGGAGTTTCGAAACTGGGCATCGATACTCCATTAGTAGACTAGTGTATACAGTCGAGACCCCGACGAGGGGCGGTGGCCGGTCTCACAAGCCATTGGTGTCAGTTGGTTCACCTAAGATGTATACAGGTGCTCATTGGGTTATGAGTACACCGGACAGGACTCGCCGGGAACCTGCTAGTTGGGATTATACCAGACGTCAGATAGCAGTTCCCTGGTGACATGTGTACAGGTTAGTTCATCGACCTGAGATCGTCATTTGTCTCGTGTGAGTTCCCACTGTGCTTTGATTACTACCCTACCACGGCTCAAAGGAGTCGTGCAAACAGGTTTTAGTTGGGTACAGTCCCGAGCCACATGGAGGCAGTGAGCGGATCTGCAGGGGTTCGTCTCTCCCGGTATTGGGGGTGAGGTCGCGCTGTGTTTAGAAGAGCCATTACACAAAGCCCTCGGCCGAGGCAGGAGATTTACTGGTAGGTATTCCAGTAGTATCTCAGGGTGTTCTGGGCTTCACTCCGACACGACTTGTACCGCTTTTGGGGGTCTGACTTTTACCAACCCCCTAGGCCCGCCATGCGATACTCATAGACGAACGGACCGGACTATACGGATATTGTCACTGACAGGCTCAGTAGGGTGTCAGGATGAGTTCGCTCATCGACGTCCCTTTTGGTCAATAGCTGGTAGCCCGTCACGTATGGCTAATACCTCTGACGTGCTAGTGGTTAAATCCACAGCCATAGTATTGACGAGTCTTTAGAGTCCACCACACTCAGTTACTCAAGTTTTGGGCGAAACGCTGTAGAGGCCGTATGGAGATATGGCAGGGTTCGATCAGATACGTGCGGTATTGCATGGATCGTGATCGGACGGTTTTTACTAGCCGGCTTTGGTTTAAGCCGGATCCTAGTATTTGACTATGTAGATTTTGTCTCGTTGCATTTGTATTCAGTGGGAATACAAATGCAGGCATGTATATGCAGTAGCGGGGTTTTCCTGTAATTTATTACGGGATCAATTTTCTGAAGTTGCCAGTTTGCATTCCGTTCCGGCCGGTTTTCCTTTGTTCCTTCGCGGCCGGATTTTCCGATGGAGGGGGTTATTTACAAGTTTGCAAATAACTTATTGTGGAGGAGTTTCTTGCTTTTGTGGCATTATGAAAGGTTAAGCATCTTTGTTTTTTCATGATGGCTTGCTTTATTGAGATTAGAAAGGATTAGGATGGATTTGATGTTGATATGATATTGTTATCATAACCTTTTGCTTATGGTCACCCATTCTCTTTTCCTACACTCACCTTCCTTCTTGTTTTGAGATTCCCTCCACCATTTTGAGATATGAGGGGCCGGCCACATATTGGGGGAGAATGAGAGAGGTTCTTTTTGATGTGTAGCATATTTCCTCATCTCATTCCAAGCAAGAAAATATAGCTCCATTTTATCCAAAGTTCATTTTCTTCCTACACCTCCACATCTATGGCAACTTCACAAACCCCAAAGAGACAAGCCACTACACTACACCTACAGTACTCTTGGACGCGTCGGCTAGCCAACTTCGCGCCCGAGTTGCCTCGGTCCAGAGGTGGGAGCCCGTAAAAGTATTTGGCTACGTGGTGCCCTTTTTCCGATGAGGAGGTGACGGACGGAGATTCCACGGGAGATTGGAGTGGAGACGAAGACCGGAGGACACGGATCGCTCGGTATACCTTCTACCCCATTCTCTTGTTAGCTAGGATTAGGTTAATGGTTACGATCCGGGTTTATTGTCCGCGGTAGCGCCAGTTTAAAGTTAAGAAAAATTTTGATTCCGCATTTTGGCCTCAGATAGACGGTCGGGGCGCTGCCGTGGCACAACATGGTATCAGAGCCACGCCATTAACCTAGTCTAGCTTGCTCTAACGTGTTTACAAGTTCGATCGAACGGATTTTCCGAAAACCCATTTTCATTTGCACAGTTTTCTGTCGAAATTTTTTTGGCTCCAAAATTTTTTCAGTACATTGCAGTGACATGTGCAAGGAATTCTAAGCATTCTGTGAAAATTTGGTCGCGTGATCTTACTATTCCACCTCGGAACCGCAGCCAAACCCACGTATTTGCCGCGGTTCCGCGGCCATTTTTACTATTCATTGGACCAAATTTTTGCAGTGAGCTCCTGGGTTGAAAATGGGGTTTTTGGAATATTCTTTTTGGGCCTAGACTCTCTTTAAGTGCTACAGTAATGCCTGGGGCCCACTTCGATAAATTTGATCGATCGAAAAGTTTAAACACATTAGTTCACAGTATTTACATTATATCTGCGATCGTGAATGTCACTTGATCGGTAAATCCTGTCTAACTGCTATAGCCCGGTTAGACGGATTTGCGAACGTGACATTCACGTTGATGTTCTGTGATTGTGCTGTATTGTTGCGGATCGGTCGTGGGGGATAGCCTGGTTGCAGTATTAGTACAGTTTTGTTGTATTATGTACATTTGATATTGCGGGGCGAGCGTCCGACATGTGGACTGCCGTCACTGCTTGTTTGTATTATTCTTTTGGGGCACGACCAGGTTGCGGTCGATGTACCCGTTGTATGTATATTTTATTTTCTGTACTAGGCTTACCCCGCGGAGGGGTGCACGGACAGCCGGGTTCTAGAGGGCAATGAGCCCGCATCTCATGGCATTGAGACGGAGGGGGCTTTACTCTAGAATTGGCGGGCTGTTCGCCGCACTCGTAGGGGGTACAGGTTGGCCCAAGGAGGGGTGCCCAAGTTACCGGATTTCGTGAAGTGCTGGGTGGTCTATTCACGTTGCTGAAGGGGGCTGCCTCGCTTCAGGTTTTGGCGGGTGACTTGCCGCGCCCGTAGGGGTCTAGGATTTTCATTGCACAGGCTATCCACACGACCAGGGGAACGTCGGGTTTCAGTAGCGGCTCTATGAAACCCGGGCATCCCAGATATCTGTATTGTTCTGTGATGCTGTACATTTCTGTGATGTTGCATTTTATCACGCCTTGAGCGAAAATTATATATTATATATATACTAGTAGATGTTGTATATGTTTTGCATCCGCGCTAGTCCAGTCCCCGCTCTGTCGTTAGTTAAGTAACCTAACGGGTGATGACGGGACCCAGTGGCGAATGCGGATGGCATATACGTACATCATTATTTTCGTTCTTTTATGGTGTGATCAATTGATGGGACTGCGTTGATTCGGATTAATGCAAGATAAACAAACCTATTCTGATGTTGTTGGAACACTTTTCAAAAAGCTGTTATTGCAAGGGCGTTCTCTTTTGTTTTGCACAGTGGTATTCAGTTGGAATATTTTGCTCCTCAGTCGACGAGGCAAGGGCCGAGATCCCTTCACCGGGAGTGACCCCTTGGATAGAAGTTTGCGTCAGGGCAATAACTTCACTATAGCCGATTACTTTTGCTTTGCATCGTGGTATTCAGTTGGAATATCCTGCACCTCATTCCACGGGGAAAGAGCCGAGATCCCTTCACCGAGAGTGACCTCTTTAGCAAAGGTTTTCGTCACTATATTTTTATAAAAGGTTATCCGGTTCCTTCAGCGATATCAAGTTCATTACGTTAAAGGTTTTTCGCCAAAAACCAGCCGTAGCCCTCTGTCATTTCAGATTGGTATTGCTTAGTATTCGTGCTACGTATGTCGTGCTCAGCCGAGGCGTAGTGTGCGGTAGCTCTGTAATGCTTTTCTGTCTTATGGATATGTGATTGGTTAGGACAGTCGTACGGTCATTTTGGCTCAGTCAAGGACTCGTGCGGGTGGGTCTAATGCAATCAAGATAATGACGGGTTGAACTTGACTAGGATCCTTTGATATATTGGCTCAGTCAAGGTCACTTGGGTCCTAGGGGTAAAAATCACATCGGGAATTTCTAAAGAAACTGAAACTTGCCAGGCATGCGCATACCTTCTGGAGTGTGATAACGTGAGCGGATTCCGTCACATTATCATGCGGTGATAGTTGGATCCCGATTCCCACTGATGAGTTGGTTTACTCCTCGGGTGATCCCGGCTAATTCTTCTTTCAGGTTTGGGGAAGAATTTGACGTTACAGTGGGAGGTTTCCTGATTAGATAAAGTGATAACCATTCTGATCTAGGTTAGAGTGCACGCTGAGTGTTTCTTTTCTCTCTCTCTTTAGCAGCGACCATTGACCCGACCCTAGGATTGTCAGAGTTGCAGACCTCATTGCCACTCCTACTTTTACCCTTTTCTCCATGACACCCCGTATTACTACAAACGTCCACTTCCATTGGACAAAACCATCGTATGGTTATATACGAACTCGAAGGATTTTATTCGAGGATGGTTTCCGGTTCTGGAGAAAACGAATAGGACTATTCAGTTGTCTTTTCATTTTACCTTCTCTCAGGTTTCGAGTACTCCTTGGTTTAGGAGATAGTACACCTATTACGCAAATTGGATAATCTTCTTCCAAACCTTAGGCTGGTGCCGAACGGTGGGGAATGAAGAAAACCAATTAGCATAACGATGGTGTACAGAAGATATTAAGTTAAGACAAAGAAAGGGATTAGTAAGAGGGCAAAGTAAATTGCGACTGCTATTCACGACCAAACCAAGTTTTCTTCGCCAATCCTAAATCACCTTTGTATTTCTCCAGGACACTCTGTATCACTACGAAGATCCCAAGTTTATTGGATAATCCATCGTATGGTTATATACGAACTCGAAAGGAACTCGTTCCAGTTCAGGGATGGATTCTGGTTCAGGAGAAATAGGAATAAGGTTTATTCGGTTGTCTTTTATCTTCACCTTCTCTCGCATTGCAAGTGCTCCTAGGATTAGGACAGTACACCCATTATGCTTATTGGATAGTCTTCTTCCAAACCATAGGCTGGTGCCGAACGGTAGGGAAAGAAGAAAACCAATTGGCCTAAAGGGGTGTACAGAAGGTAATGACTAAAGACATATAAAGGGATTTGGAGAGGTGGCAAAGAATTATACGGTTATAGTTGTGAATCTGGATAATGGAAGAGGCATTACTAGGAATACCGGGATACCCCATCGAAACATTTCAATGTTTTTGTTTCACTGTGTACTGTTAAAAGAAAACTGATTTCCCAATTAGCCCTTGCTCCAGGGTATGTATTTACCAGGTATGATCCTCACATCTGTATGGTTTTACAGATGATGAGTGGGAGTAAGTTATTGGGAATTAGGTGATTATCCTCATTATATCGGAATTCGTTGTAATTGGTGATATTTGAGGAAGTCACCTGGGTTGTTTGCCGGACATCAAATATTTGGTTTTGAATATCCGTTGTTGTGCACCAATTTCAAATTGATATATCTATACGTCTATTTTTATAGAGTGAGATATACCTTTTTGGAATTATGTCTATGACATTTACCTATACCAGTGGATGGTTAGGTAAGGAGCATTGAACAGCAGTGTAATTCTTCTTAACCATAAGTACAGTTTTCAACCTACGACACACAGTGAATGAGTTGTTAGACTCAGGGACTTATACAGAGTATTGTATATTGTCCACTATCCATTAGGACAGATGGGTTGGTCCTCGTACTATATTCTGTTTACTTTTAACTTCTCTAGTTCTTAGACATGTGTTTCGTAGAAACACAGGGTCTGAGTTTTGAGGAGTTATTGGTATAAGAATAGAGTAGAGAACCAGGTATTGCAAGTATCGGGATTCTTCAAGGTGATCGAAGATGTAGATACTTGTGTATGGTGTTCAGTTGATAGTAATGAGAACTTGCTTCTCTTTCAGGTTACTCATAATTGGAAGCATTCCTAAGTTGAGTAACGCTGATCGGCCTCCTTCCATTTAGTTGACATGCACTGGAGACAGCTGCATGATTTGAATCTGGTTCAATTAAATCAGTGCCTCTGTTTCTGTATTGGATATAGAACAGTTCATATCTTAACGATGTTAAGGTACGGGGAGTTGTCCGGCTTATGCTTAAAACCAGACTCCGGATAACTCAAGGCACGTTTCTGTAATGGCTGTTTGTGAGTTGACCCAGGCTATGACGAGGGTTGATTTTCTACCATCTGGAAGATCAATAGTGATATTGTTCTTGACTCGCCACATTTTTTAAAAGAAATGGATTTTTTCAGAAAACAGTAGTGGGAGTATGGTAGAACTGGAAGTGATTCCAGAACCGCAAACGATTACTGAAGATTTGATAAGAACCTAAAGATTCAATCTGATTTGACATTCTATTGGCCACTCCGCAGATAAAGTGAGTAACCTCAGGCACCCGAGAGGTACTTCGGTATGCTCAAGGACGATGGCAGGGAGGTTCTTGTTTACCCAGACTTGCCATTGCTGTTGTTCCAGACTGTGAGATCCGGCAGGAGGATGAGTATAGCGTCATTCTAAACTGGCTTTAGAAGTGTACGTCTATATGACTCTGCCAGAGGGTTGTCGTAGTCAGTGGGAGCAGCGGAAGCATTGGTGGACAAGTGGCTTATGTCTATTTATAGACTAAAGCAGATATAGCGGAGATAGATCATCTATTTCTGATGTGACAGTCATAGGTTTGACATCATCAAAATAGGGGATGGATCTGTTAAGAAGGTAGTAGGGTGTGATGTCCTGGTATTTGAATGACATACACAGAGTAGGAAGTGATATTCCTATATTACGGTCGGTTATACTTTGGTTGTCAAACAGTAGTTTCTCCACATAAGACTTGGATATTATATCGGACATTCTGGTTACTGGATCTATGGTTTTAGATCTAGATTTGGGTAGTTTCCCAATCTGGGTACTTAGACAGCATTCTATGAGTATTTAGAATCGACGACTCCTGGTACGGTGGTATGCCTGCAGCTAATGGTGTCACCCTCTCTAAAGGTGTCTTACAGACTAAAGTAGAGAGAGATGTACATGATTGGCAGATCACTTGCTTAGGCAATTAAGTCAATCATGAGATGTCAAGTACCACACCAGATGTTGTTCTTGCAGTAGATGCAATAAGTTGATACTAATCTAATCCTGGAGAAACAATCGGAAGCAGCTCTAGAACATAAGTGGATGTTCTAGGGATATGATAACGGCAGTCTCCTTCGGGAGACAGTTATCATTCCAGGCTTCCAAGGTGACCTGGATGACAGAGCGGCTGTCAGAGTTATAGTTTTCCCTCTGACGAGGGGCAGTATTTTGGACAGGTGGTCCAGGTGGATACTGAGGGAAAGGCATGGCGCAGGATACTGATTAAGTTCAGTTGACGATACAGTCTAAGAATTTTGGATTTGGAGTTCATTTATGAGCTAGGTCCCATCAGATATCCAGACACATTCTAAGACAGGTATTGCTCATTTCGGGAGATGGCTTTCTCCGCGAACTTGAGATAAAGAGAGACATAGAAAGAAACACCACAGCGGATCCACTCACTAAGGCTATTCCTCGAACGCAATAGTTTCGCAAACGAGCTTTGTGAGACTGATTAGTAGAGGAGTTGGGTGTTCGGTATCACACGAGCCGTGAGTATGCGACATCGCAATAATTAGCCTTGAGTGCAAGTGGGAGATTGTTGGAGATAGTGCCCTCAGAGTCAATTATTGGATCACAGGCACGTGATTGTAATGATTGAGGGAGGACCTATCCCGGTAGGACAGTCTTACTCGAGATGATAGTATGCTATCTGGTTTATCTTTATCATCGTGTACTGCTTTAGGTGACCTTACGAGTCGCTATTATACGTTGATAGAGCCCATAGGATTCTTGCTTGACTACCAGCAGTATGAGGGCGATCATAAACATGAGAGCTGGAGTTTATAAGCACATCCTTAAAAGGTCCCTAGTCGTGGGAGTTTCGAGACTGGACATCGATACTCCATTAGTAGACTAGTGTATACAGTCGAGACCCCGACGAGGGGCGGCGGCCGGTCTCACAAGCCATTGGTGTCAGTTGGTTCACCTAAGATGTATACAGGTGCTCATTGGGTTATGAGTACACCGGACAGGACTCGCCGGGAACCTGCTAGTTGGGATTATACCAGATGTCAGATAGCAGTTCCCTGGTGACATGTGTACAGGTTAGTTCATCGACCTGAGATCGTCATTTGTCTCGTGTGAGTTCCCACTGTGCTTTGATTACTACCCTACCACGGCTCAAAGGAGTCGTGCAAACAGGTTTTAGTTGGGTACAGTCCCGAGCCACATGGAGGCAGTGAGCGGATCTGCAGGGGTTCGTCTCTCCCGGTATTGGGGGTGAGGTCGCGCTGTGTCTAGAAGAGCCATTACACAAAGCCCTCGGCCGAGGCAGGAGATTTACTGGTAGGTATTCCAGTAGTATCTCAGGGTGTTCTGGGCTTCACTCCGACACGACTTGTACCGCTTTTGGGGGTCTGACTTTTACCAACCCCCTAGGCCCGCCATGCGATACTCATAGACGAACGGACCGGACTGTACGGATATTGTCACTGACAGGCTCAGTAGGGTGTCAGGATGAGTTCGCTCATCGACGTCCCTTTTGATCAATAGCTGGTGGCCCGTCACGTATGGCTAATACCTCTGACGTGCTAGTGGTTAAATCCACAGCCATAGTATTGACGAGTCTTTAGAGTCCACCATACTCAGTTACTCAAGTTTCGGGCGAAACGCTGTAGAGGCCGTATGGAGATATGGCAGGGTTCGATCAGATACGTGCGGTATTGCACGGATCGTGATCGGACGGTTTTTACTAGCCGGCTTTGGTTTAAGCCGGATCCTAGTATTTGACTGTATAGATTTTGTCTCGTTGCATTTGTATTCAGTGGGAATACAAATGCAGGCATGTATATGCTGTAGCGGGGTTTTCCTGTAATTTATTACGGGATCAATTTTCTGAAGTTGCCAGTTTGCATTCCGTTCCGGCCGGTTTTCCTTTGTTCCTTCGTGGCCGGATTTTCCGATGGAGGGGGTTATTTACAAGTTTGCAAATAACTTATTGTGGAGGAGTTTCTTGCTTTTGTGGCATTATGAAAGGTTAAGCATCTTTGCTTTTTCATGATGGCTTGCTTTATTGAGATTATAAAGGATTAGGATAGATTTGATGTTGATATGATATTGTTATCATAACCTTTTGCTTATGGTCACCCATTCTCTTTTCCTACACTCACCTTCCTTCTTGTTTTGAGATTCCCTCCACCATTTTGAGATATGAGGGGCCGGCCACATATTGGGGGAGAATGAGAGAGGTTCTTTTTGATGTGTAGCATATTTCCTCATCTCATTCCAAGCAAGAAAATATAGCTCCATTTTATCCAAAGTTCATTTTCTTCCTACACCTCCACATCTATGGCAACTTCACAAACCCCAAAGAGACAAGCCACTACACTACACCTACAGTACTCTTGGACGCGTCGGCTAGCCAACTTCGCGCCCGAGTTGCCTCGGTCCAGAGGTGGGAGCCCGTAAAAGTATTTGGCTACGTGGTGCCCTTTTTCCGACGAGGAGGTGACAGACGGAGATTCCGCGGGAGATTGTAGTGGAGACGAAGACCGGAGGACACGGATCGCTCGGTATACCTTCTACCCCATTCTCTTGTTAGCTAGGATTAGGTTAATGGTTACGATCCGGGTTTATTGTTCGCGGTAGCGCTAGTTTAAAGTTAAGAAAAATTTTGATTCCGCATTTTGGCCTCAGATAGACGGTTGGGGCGCTGCCGTGGCGCAACATCCTTAAAGATATAAGCCCTCGCTAAGAGACAATCGGGCTCGCCCTTGCTCGATTATCCCTGGCTGGTAGTTTCCTACCCCACAACGCCAGAGATCTAAGCCCTCGCCAAGAGGCAACTGAACAGCTTCACTGCTCGGTCCATCCTTAGCAGGCCTCTCACGGCCACTGCCGCGCTAAGGATCTAAGCCCTCGCCAAGTGGCACCGGGAAGCAACCCTGCTCGGCCCGTCCTTAAGGATCTAAGCCCTCGCCAAGAGGCAACCAGACTCGCCCTTGCTCGGTTATCCCTGGCTGGTAGTTCCCTACACCACATCGCCAGGGATCTAAGCCCTCGCCAAGAGGCAACTGAGCAGCTTCACTGCTCGGTCCATCCTTAGCAAGCCTCTTACGGCCCCTCCCGCGCTAAGGATCTGTAACAACCCTAATTTTCCTATACACTTTTCTATACAAATTTTTTTTTAAAATTTTTAAAAATCCATAAAGGTGTATTTTAACCTGAGCACAATATATATATGAGTAATTATTTTGTTTTTAAACAACTCCATTTTTAGTGTACATAAAATTGTTTTAAAATTAAAGTAATACTTGGGGTATTTAATGTTGATGTTACCATTTTAAGTAGTTATTTTCCCACAATAATTACAAGAAGGAGCTTGTAGCTCATTAGTAATACCTTGCACTGCTGAACCAAGCCACCAGAGTTCAAATCCCATGCCCCACATTATTTTTGTATTTATTTTGTTTTAATTTTTTTTGGAAGTCAACAGTCAAAATGCCATAACTCACAAAATTTATACTATACATAAAAAAGTAAATATACCATTAAATAGCTCAGAAGATTCCCCGGTCTCTGGTGGCTTGACTCGGCCCGACTCGGCGCCGCCGGCCGGACTCGGCCGGACGACCGAGTCGCCAACAGAGAAAAGATGGCCCTCAACGTGGTCAACCCTCCTGCACACTTATTATACCTGGATCGGTTATAAATTGCCCAATAAATCCCTTTTTACTCCTAGGTTTAATGAGTTTTAATATAATTTTTATATATTTTATATTTTTTTTATTAAAAACCCTAACCCTAGCCTAACCCTATATAAACCCCCATACCCTCTACTCTCTCATCACTTTTTCTAAGTCCACTCTCTCAAAATCTCAAGAGAACTTGGTACGTTAGAAAACGAGCAAAAGGCGAAGCGCTGACGAAATCGACAGCGAAATCCCGGCGATCGTGCTAAGACCTCTCAACGGCGATTAGACGCACCGGCAAACCCTTTATCTCCCTCTCACTCTCTAGTTTTGTCCAAACTCGTAAGTCCCCCTTTTCTATCCTTCTTTTCTTTCATTAAAATACGAACTTATAAACCCGACGGAAATCGGAACAAACCGATTTCCGATTCGGTTTTTTATCAAATCTCACTTATCACTAATTCTATAATGCTTAAACATATTCATGTTGAATACTAATCATTTAAAAATTAATTTGAATAAATTTTCACACATGAAATGATATCCTTTTCAATATATCGTATTCTTTCACTTAAATACCACCATATGTAGTTTATCACATTTAACCCTTTAACATTGCTATACCTTAAAGTAGATCACGAGGTAATGACCTACCTCCACACACACTCATATATAATCATAACACGCTACCTTGAAAACTTAGAATACGATAAAACAAGATTTTATATTAAAATACCTTTTTCTTATTAAAACCTTTTCTAAAAGTTCTAAGTTATATACAATTTTAAAACAATATCTTTTAATAGGAAATACGATAAGTTGTGGACATCAATCGTTTATCTAAACCTGACTTTGTGGTGTCTAGGCAAGTGTGTCTAAGGCGAGTGGTTACTTAATTAGAGCCACTACTTGTAATGGAGAGCCTCCCACTCACCTGGCACTTACCTGGCCGCAATTGGCGGTGAAGAGGCGATTTGAGGCTTCTAATGACTTGTCGTTTAGACCATTTAGAAATAGGCTAGTTGGCTTAGGAAACCCTATAATCTAAAATACGGAAATTTACACCTTTTACAAATAAATACCTTATCTTTATAAAAACATTTTCTAAATGATTAGTATTCATTAAATCTTTGCAAAGCGCCACTACAACCCACCTTTGGGGAACTCGTTAAGGATAGTACGGTTTATCGTGCACCCTCGGGCTTAGTAGTGCGAGATTCAGACCTCCGCAAGGAGCATTCGGTCTCGAGAGGTTTAAAATACGACATTTAAGAAAAATGAGATTTTTGGAAAATAAAATATTTATTAAAAATTATTCTTGTATAAACATATGTATATTTATCATTTAAACACCTATTTTATTATAAGATAAAGTTTCCACCTTTTCCTAAAAATTACAAGATTAAAAGTTACATTAAAATACCATGAATTTCAAATAAATCAATATTACAAATTAATACCTTTATTTATGTAATTAGGATATTTTCACTAGAAATAACATAAAATAAAATCACACACATTATAACTATAAAGACAATAATAAATACTTGAGGTGTATCTTGAAAACTATACAACAGTATTTTTTTTTACATGAAACCCCCTCAAGTTTTATAATTTACAATAATGACCCTAACAAATATAGAACTTCGACTTACATTTCTTTAAGTCTGACTCGGGTTTGAGTCTGATTATTTCTGACTTGAATATGATTCAAGTCAATCTATATTCTTTAATATTCCAACTCAATATGAACACATGAATCCCAGAATCCAGTTAACAATCTATGCAACTTGACTGAATCAAACCATGGATATACATCCATTATCCCGTTATTCCATTTACCTGATTATGCAGTTACAATCTGTTTACTGATATCATGGTTTTGGTCAGTCATCCAACTTATACAATACAATACAACAATACAATCAAAATACTATGGGGTTTAAGGGGTAGATTGGTACGGAAGGTGTTAAATGTGGCACGAGGAGGTAAGATTAAGACACCTAACATGAATCCAATTGCCGTTGTTCCGGGTTGTATAACGGAGCCTTATACTTCCATTTGCCCTGGTCTCTAGCATACTGAGACCCCTCTCATATACACCGGTATCCTTCTGTACCAAGCTACAAACAACAGCGTGAACACAATACTCTACAATATTATTCTTTAGAAGATACCTCTTATTCTGTCTTTTCTAATTCTTCCTTATCTTTGGGACTTACCGAGCGACCTGTTCGCCGACGACATTCTATTTCTTTCTTCTTTGAATGTCGTCAGGTGTTTTAGACCCGTCAGAGATCGAGCCCACCGGTGAAGACTTGGAGCAGTTTCACGAAGACCCCAAGCTCTAGAAATTATACCTTGTTCTATTCAGTATTTTCTTTTCCAGTTATGCCATTGATTAGGCATCGCTTTTCATTCCAGTTGTATTTACTTTTCATGCATTGTACAAAAGAATGTTATTAATAAAGTTGCTGTTATTTCTATATCTCTTGTTTATTGTGATTTATTTTATATTGCTTAGATACGCTCAGCGTATTTACTTCACAGTAAATACGTAGCGGACCTCGTCGCGTCCCCTTCGCCGTACACTGGGAAGCGGGGCGTGACAGGTTTTGTTGGTGGCCCATGCAGGTCAGAGCTGTATGAATCCCTATCATGCAGTTCTGGTCTGCGTGAACAACCTAAGCAATATAACACAAGAACCAGCAACTAAAACATTCTTTACAATTCATGTTTCTTGAATCTTACAAATTTCTATTCCTTGAATCTTATCATTTCCTGTACTTGAATCTGTCCTAACCCAAATTTTTCTTCAGGGTTATGGATTCTCCGAACAACACCAGCACTAACATCAGCAACACACCTCCAGCACTACCCCTCACACTTGCTGTTCCTGCACCACCCACCGAGCAAACAGTGCTATTTGAGGCGATCTGCAGCCTTCTTGAGGGACAGTAACAACTACTGAACCGTCCTGAGACCGACGCACCAGGGGTAAAGCAATTCAGGGCTTTACACTCCAAGCAGTTCTCTGGTAAAGGAAGCCCTCTTGAAGCTGAAGAATGGGCACAAAGCATCGAAGACGATCTGGCAGCAGCTCAAGTGCCAGACATCGCTTGGGTCCGTGTGGCAAAACTACAGCTCACGGATAATGCTTGCAACTGGTGGAAGGCGGAAGAAAGCCGTCTGGTATAGCCTATTGAATGGAAGACTTTTCGCAAGAAGTTCGACGCGAAATACTTCCCTGTGACTGCCAAATTTGCCATGGAGCAGCAGTTTATTCATCTACAACAGGGTTCAATATGGGACAAATCAGTAGATGAATACGACGCCGAATTCACCATGTTAAGCCGATTCACGGCACACTTGATACCGACGGACGAGATCAGAGCTCGTCGCTTTCAACAAGGACTGGACACGGAGATTCAGGCTGCTCTAGCCACGGGAAAATTTTTGACACATGAAGATGCTTTGGAAGCTGCCCGCAGTTATGAGTGTTGGATATAGTGCCCTCTAAGTCAATTATTGGATCGTAGATATGTGATTGCAATGATTGAGGGAGGACCTATACCGATATGAAAGTCTTGCTCGAGATGATAGTATGCAATCTGGTTTGACTTTATCATCGTTTGCATGCTTTAGTTCTCTATTGCATGTTGATAGAGCCCATAGGATTCTTGCTCGACTGCCAGCAGTATGATGGCGATCATATACGTGGGAGCTGGGGGTCTGTAAGCACATCCTTAAAGTGTCCCTAGTCATAGGAGTTTCGAGACAGGGTATCGATACTCCAGGGTAGACTAGTGTATACAGTCGAGACCCCGACGAGGGGCGATGGCCGGTCTCATAAGCCATTGGTGTCAATTGGTTCACCTAAGATGTATACAGGTGCTCATCTCGTTATGAGTACACCGGACAGGACTCGCCGGGAACATGCTAGTTGGTATTATATATATCGTCAGATAGTAGTTCCCTGGTGACATGTGTACAGGTTAGTTTGTCGACCTGAGATCGTCATTTGTCTCGTGTGAGTTCCCACTGTGCTTTGATTTCTACCCTACCACGCTCAAAGGAGACGTGCAAACAGGTATTTTTTGGGTACAGTCCCGAGCCACATGGAGGCAGTGAGCGGATCGTCGGGGATTCGTCTCTCCCGGTATTGGGGGTTGATGTCGCACAGTGCACGGGTGGCCAGCACTAGAAATCCTCGGCCGAGGTAGTGGAGAATTACTGATTTGGATCAGTAGTTTTTCAGGTAGTGATGGGCTTCATGCCGACACGATTTATCGCGTTATTAGGGGTCTGACTTTATCCACCCCCTAGACTCGATATGCGATATTCTTTAGACGAACGGACCGGACTGTATGGATATTGTCACTGTTAGGCTCAGTAGGGTTTATGGATGAGTTCGCTCGTCAGCTTCCCTTCCAATCAATACATAGGCAACCGTTACGTACAGTTTGTACCTCTGACGTGCTAGTGGTTATACCCAGTGCCAATGTGTTGATGAGTCATTAGAGTTCCCCACAGACACTTTCCCAAGTTCGGGCGAAACGTTGTAGAGGCCGTATGGTTTTATGGCAAGGTTCGGAAAATGCACGTGCGTTTTCGCACGTGTCATTTTTCGGGCAGATAATACTGGTCTGTTTTGGTTTAAGCCGGATCCGAGTATTATACCGGTAGATATAATATCTTTGTCTCAGATGCATTTGTATTCGGTCGTAATACAAATGCGGGTATGTTTATACCATTACGGGGTTATCCTGAAATTCGTTTCAAGATCAGTTTTGGAAGTTGCCAGTTTCCAGTTTTCTATCACCCGTATTTAACATTCGGTTAAATGCGGATTTATCTTTTCGTCTCTTGGGTGAGTCATGAGGGTGAGTCGTGCTTCTAGAAGTTTCTAGATGATGACTAGGATGGTGAGGTGGCTTAGTGCATTAAATGGTTAAGTGATGTGTTAAGTTGTGTCATCACTTGAATTAATGGTTTTGATGACTAAGCTTAATGACTCACTCATTCATTTATTCTTATGGTCACTTCCTTTGTTCCTACACTCACCTCCCCCCTCTACAAATATGGCCGGCCCTCTCTTGGTGTTGATCATGGTTGCTTGAAAAAAGATTGATATTGTTTTGGACTCATGGAAATTAGATAGTCTCATTTCTCATTTCACCCGATTCCAAAAGGCAACTTCATTAACCGTTCGTCCATAGCTTTGGATGTAACGAGACAAAGTGTTCTACTCATTCTCTACATCATCTTGGTCGTCTCTTTTAGCAAACTTGACGACCGAGTTGCCTCGGTTCAGAGGCGGGAGCCCGTTTAAAGATCCGTCGACGTGGTGCCACCTGGACGAGAAGGCTGGAGATTTAGGAGATCGGAGCAGCCGCAACAAAGCATGGGATGATGGTTGAAGACCGAAGAACTCGGATCGTTCGGTATAACATTTCTACCCACTTTGTAATTTGTTAGTTTAGTTTTAATGGTAGATCCGGGTTATAGTACGCGATAGCGCCAGTTGTAAAAAGTTTTTGTTCCGCATTTGGCGTCTGTTAGACGGCCGGGGCGCTACCGTGGACTTACAGTGGTATCAGAGCCTCACCATTAAGATATACTAACTTGTGCTAACGCGTTTAAAACATCGATCGAACGGATTTTCGAAAACCGCAAATTCCAGGGTTAAAGTTTCTGTCGATTTTAAACAGTGTCTAAAAATTATTTTACATATTACAGAAAACTAAGCAGGCTTTTCTAAGCATTCTGGAAAAATTTGGGCACGTGATCCCACAAGAACACCGCGGATCCACGGTCAAACCTAGGGTTTGACCACGGAACCGCGGCGCGTTTGTGGGAACAATGCTCCAACTTTTTCCAGAGAGCTTTATTTTGGAAATTGTGGTTTTTGGTACTGTTCATTTGGGCCCAGATTTTGTTACTGTACAGCAGATGTACGTGGGGCCCACTTCGGGAAGTTTTGTCGGTCGAAATTTTAAATTTTTTAGTATGCAATACTTACTTTATATCTCCGACCGGGAATGTCATTCGAGCGGTAAACCGCGTCTAATTGCTATAGTTCTTTTAGACAGGTTTGCGAACGTGACATTCGCGTTGATGTTCTATGTTGTGCTGTGATGTTGCGGATATGTTGTGGTGGATAGCAGTGTGCAATGGTAGTGCTGTTTGGATTTATTTGTACATATGATATTGCGGGGCGAGCGTCCAACATGTGGACTGCCGTCACTGCCTGTTTGTATAATATTCTTTTGGGGCACGACCGGGCAGAGGTCGATGTACCCGTTGTACATATTTTTATTTCTGTACTAGGTTTACCCCGCGACGGAGTGCACGGATAGCCGGGTTCTGGAGGGCAACGGGTCAGTATCTCATAGCTTTGAGAGGCAGAGGGACCTTACTCTAGAATTGGCAGACTATTCGCCGCACTCGTAGGGGGTACAGGTTGACCCAAGGAGGGGTGCTCAATTTACCGGATTCCGTGAAGTGCCGGGTGTTCCATTCACTATGCTGTGGGGACTACCTCGCTTCAGGTTTTGGCGGGTAACTTGCTGCACCCGTAGGGGTCTAGGTTTCATTGCACAGGCTATCCACACGACCAGGGGAACGTCGGGTTTCTGTAGCGGCTCTGTGAAACCCGGGGATCCCAGATTATCTGTATTGTTCTATGATACTTATTACTTTTCTGTAATGTTGCATATTATCACGCCTGGAGCGATTATTGTATATTAGTATATATACTATTAGATGTTGTATATGTTTTATACCCGCGCTAGTCCAGTCCCCGCTCTGTCGTTAGTTAAGTAACCTAACAGGTGATGACGGGACACAGTGACGAATGTGGATGGCATATACGTACATTTTATTTTCGTTCTTTTCTGGTGTGATTGACTGATGGGATTGCATTGATTCTTATCAATGCAAGGATAAAACAAACCTATATTTGATGTTGTTGGAACAAATTTTAAAAAGGTGTTATTACAAAGATGTTTCCTTTTGTTTTGCATAGCGGTATTCAGTCAGAATATCCTGCACCTCATTCGACGAGGCAAGGGCCGAGATCCCTTCACCGGGAGTGACCCCTTGGGCAGAAGTTTACGTCAGGGTAATAAATTTACTATAGTCGATTACAAGTTGCTTTGCATAGCGGTATTCAGTTGGAATATCCTGCACCTCATTCCACGAGGAAAGAGCCGAGATCCCTTCAACGGGAGTGACCTCTTTAGCAAAAGGTTTTCGCCACTATATTTTTATAAAAAGCTATCAGGTTCCTTCAACGAGATCAAGTTCATTACGTTAAAGGTTTTTCTCCAAAAACCAGCCGTAGCCCTCCGTCATTTCTTTTGGGTATTCAGTAGTATTCAAGCTATGTATTTTGACCAACGCCAAGGCATAGTGTTTGGTAGCTGCTGGGTATTCATCTGTTGCATAGATAGATGAGTTGGTTTGGGACAGTCGTTCTGCCATTTTGGCCAACGTCAAGGGCATGTGCGGGTGGGTTCAAATTGACCTGGATAGTGACGGGTAGAACTTGGCATGTGACTTATGATATTTTGACCAACGCCAAGGTCATAAGAGCATGGGGCAAAAATAACATCGGGAGTTTCAAACATAAAGAAACTTGCCAAGTATGCGCATACCTTCTGGAGGGTGATAACTTGAGTGGCTTCCATCAAGTTATCATGCGATGATAGTTGGATCCCGATTCTCACTGATGAGTTGGTTTACTCCTCGGGTGATCCCGACTAATTCTTCTTTCAGGTTTGGAGGAGAATTTGAGATTACAGTGGGAGGTTTCCTGATTAGATAAAGTGTTAACCATTCTGATCTAGGTTAGAGTGCATGCAGAGTGTTTCTTTTCTCTCTCTCTCTCTTTGGCAGCAACCTTTGACCGACCCTAGACTATGACTCAGTGACCAAGTTGACCGAACCTTCTTAAAATACTGGCTTTTGGATTGTCAAAGTTGCATAAGTCATTGCCGCTCCTTCCTTTACCCTTTGCATTTCTCAGAACACCCCGTATTACTACGGATATCCACTTCCATTGGATAGATCCATCGTATGGTTATATATGAACTCGAAGGGACTTCTTCGAGGATGGATCCAGGTTCAGGAGAAAAAGAATTGGTTTATTCAGTTGTCTTTTATTATCACCTTCTCTCAGGTTGCGAGGGCTCCTTAGTTTAGGAGAGTACACCTATTACGCTTATTGGATAGTCTTATTCCAAACCATAGGCTGGTGCCGAAAGGTAGGGAATGAAAAAAAAATCAATTAGCCTAAGTAGGGTGTGCAGAAGGTAATAACTAAAGACAAAATAAAGGGATTAGAAAGAGGGCAAAGTAAATTGCGACTGTTATCATTCACGACTAAACCACGTACTTCATCGCCACTCCTATTTCACCTTTGCTTTTTTCTCAGTTTGGGAGAAATAGAATAAGATATTATTCAGTTGTCTTTTATCATCAACTTCTCTCAAGTTGCGAGTACTCCTTGGTTTAGGAAGGTACACCTATTATGCTTACTGGATAGTCTTCTTCCAAACCATAGGCTGGTGCCGAACGGTAGGGAAAGAAGAAAACCATTTAGCCTAACGATGGTGTACAGAAGGTAATGAATAAAGACAAATAAAAGGATTTGGAAAGATGACAGAGAAATATACGGTTGAAGTCATGAATTGGATTATGGAAGAGGAATTACTAAGAATACCAGGATACCCCTACGAAACATTTTCATGTTTCAGTGCATTGTTAAATGAAAACTGATTTCCCGATTAGATACTTACTCCAAGGTATGTATTTACTAGGTAAGATTCTCACATCTATATGGTTTTACAGATGATGAGTAGGAGTAGGTTATTGGGAATAAGGTGATCATCCTCATTATATCGGATTCGTTGTAATTGGTGATAGTTGAGGAAGTCGCCTGAGTTTTTGCCGGACGGCATGTATTTGGTTTTGAGTATCCGTTGTTGTGCACCAATTTCAAAATGATATATCTGTACGTTTATTTTTATAAAGTGAGATATAACTTTTTGAAATTATGTCCGTGACATTTACCTATATCAGTTGACGATTGGGTAAGGAGCATTAAACAACGGAGTAGTTCTTAAACCATAAGTATAGTTTTCAACCTACGATGCGCAGGTTTTGAGTTATTCAACTCAGCGGACTTATACAGAGTATTGTATGTTGTCCAGTGTCCGTAAGGACAAAGGGGTAGGTCCTCGTACTATGTTCTGTTTACTTGTGACTTCTTTAGTTTTTAGACAAGTGTTTCGTAGAAATACAATGTCTAAGTTTTGAGAAGTTGTGGGTATAAGAATAAAGTAGAGAACCAGGTATCGCAAGTATCGGGATTCTTCAAAGAAATTGAAGGTGTAGATTCTTGTGATTGGTATTCAGATGATAGTAATGGTTTTGAGAAACTTGTTTCTCTTTCAGGTTACTCGTAATTGGATGGATTCCTAAGTTGAGTAATGCTGATTAGACTCTCTCCATTAAGATGATATACACTGGAGACAGCTGCATGATTAGAATCTGGTTCCAATTAAATAAGTGCCAAAGTTTCTATATTGGATATAGAATGCTTCAGATCTTAACGATGTTAAAGTAAGGGGAGTTGTCCAGCTTATGCTTAAAACCAGACACTGGATAACTCAAGGCACGTTTCTGTAATGGCAGTTTGTGGGTTGACCCTGGCTTTGACGAGGGTTGATTTTCTACCATCTGGAAGATCAATAGTGATATTGTTCTTGACTCACCACAGTTTTAGTAAAATAGATTTTTTCAGAAAACAGTAGTGGGAGTATGGTAGAACTGGAAGTGATTCCAGAACCGCAAACGATTACGGAAAATTTAATAGGACCTATATATTCAATTAGGTTTGACATTCCAATAGCCACTCTGCAGATATGGTGGATAACCTCAGACACCCGAGAGGTACTCCAGTAGCCTCAAGGACGGTGACAGGGAGGTTCTTATTCACCCAGACTTGACACTACTGTTGTTCCAGGCTATGGGACCCGGCAGGAGGATAAGTATAGCGCCGTTCTAAACTAGCTTTATAGTGCACGTATATATTATTCTGCCAGAGGGTTGTCGTAGTCAGTGGGAGCAGCGGAAGCATAGTGGGCAAGTAGCTTATGTCTATTTATAGACTTGAGCGGATATAGCAGAGATAAGATCATCTATTTTTGATGTGACAGTCATTGGTTTGACTTCATCAGAATAGGGGAAGGATCTGTTGAGAAGGTAGTAGGGTGTGATGTCCTGGTATTTGGATGACATACACAGAGTAGGAAGTAAAATTCCTATACTACGATCGGTTGTACTTTGGTCGTCACACAGTTGTTTCTCCACAAAGGATATGGATATAATATCTGACATTCTGGTTACTAGATCTATGGTTTTAGATCTAGATTTGGGTAGTTTCCCAATGTGGGTACTTTGCCAGTATTCTAATAGTATTTTAGAATAAATGACTCTTGGCATGGTGGTGTACCTACAGGTGATGGAGTCACCCTCTCTAAAGGTGTCTTACAGACTAAAGGAGAAAGGGATATGCATGATTGGCAAATCACTTGCTTAGTCAATCGTGAGATGTCAAGTACCACACCAGATGTTGTTTTTGCACTAGATGCGATAAGTTTATATTAATCCAATCCTGAAGAAACATAAGGAAGCAGTTTTAGAACATAAGTGCATGTTCTACGGATTTGATGACGGCAGCCTCCTTCGGAAGACGGTTATCATTCCAGGCTTCAAAGATGACATGGATGACAGAGCGACTGTCAGAGTTATAGTTTTCCCTCTGACGAGGGACAATATTATAGACAGGTGGTCCAAGAGGATACTGTGGGAGGCATGGTGCTGGATACTGATTAGGTTCAGTTATCGATACAATCTAAGAAGTTTGGATTTGGAGTTCATTTATGAACTAGGTCCCATCAGATATCCAGACATATTCTAAGACAGGTATTACTCGATTTGGGAGATGGCTTTCTCTGCGAACTTGAGATTAAGAGAGACATAGAAAGAAACATCAGGGCGGATCCACTCACTGAGGCTATGAGTATGCGACATCGCAATAATAGCCTTAAGTGCAAGTGGGAGATTGTTGGATATAGTGCCCTCTAAGTCAATTATTGGATCGCAGATATGTGATTACAATGATTGAGGTAGGACCTATACCGATATGAAAGTCTTGCTCGAGATGATAGTATGCTATCTGGTTTGACTTTATCATCGTTTGCATGCTTTAGTTCTCTATTGCATGTTGATAGAGCCCATAGGATTCTTGCTTGATTGCCAGCAGTATGATGGCGATCATATACGTGGGAGCTGGGGTCTGTAAGCACATCCTTAAAGTGTCCCTAGTCGTAGGAGTTTCGAGACAGGGCATCGATACTCCAGAGTAGACTAGTGTATACAGTCGAGACCCCGACGAGGGGCGATGGCCGGTCTCACAAGCCATTGGTGTCAGTTGGTTCACCTAAGATGTATACAGGTGCTCATCTCGTTATGAGTACACCGGACAGGACTCGCCGGGAACATGCTAGTTGGTATTATATATATTGTCAGATAGCAGTTCCCTGGTGACATGTGTTCCCCTCCGAAAGACGGCGCGGCGTGGGGACGTCTCGCCTGAGATTCGGGGCAGATGCTAATTGGTGCTATCCGTCTACCTCTCCGAAGATGCCAAGTTGGTTTATGGCACCGTATATCGAAGGTTTAAACGGATGCGTCCGATGTAGCAGACTTCGTCAGATTCCCCTTCGCTTGAGGGATTTTTGATTGTGGGGACGCTCTTCCCTGCAGGCGCAAGCCCCTGCAGTAAATTACGCTACCGCACCGCGGTAATCACTTTCTCCTTCTCCAAATGGTCACTTCGTGTCGTGTGTGTTTATTTTTTGTTTAGTTGCCCGTGGATTGTATACGGAGACTGAGTTATGTCGTCGCCCGTAGGGTGTGGACTAGTCCAAATCCGTATTATCTTAGATTTGGGTTTGGGGGTTTGGGTTTAAGGATACGTTAGCCTCATTGGAGACTAAGATCGACTTAAACGTTTGTTAAGGATACGTTAGCCTAGTTTTTAGACTAAGATCGACTTAAACGAGATCGTTTAGATCTAACAATAGAGCAATTAAGGGAGCCCTACTGTTTAGTTTAGTGACATCACGGTCAGTAGGTAGTTTAAGGACATTGCGGTCCATAGATAGTTTAAGGACATTACGGTCCAATGTTAGTTTCAAGACGTTGCGGTCAAGGTTAAGGACGTCATAGTCCGTGGGTTTAAGGACTCCACAGTCCGATATTAGTTTTAAGACATCACGGTCAAGGTTAAGGACGTCATAGTCCGTTGTTAGTTTTAAGACATTCCGGTCAAGTTTAAGGACGTCATAGTCCATGGGTTTAAGGACCCCACAGTCCGTATCAATGTGCGGTCATCGGGACCCGTCACCTCTTTGAAGACGTTGAGGAATTACAACGCCAAGTATCAAACGAGTGAAGAGATGTACCCTTGAACCAATGTAGATTAAATAGTCTTTGGCCCAATTTGGGACCAAGACCAATTAATTATGTTATGAGCCCATTGGCCCAGTTAAGTTTGGATTGAGGACTTATAGCCATCTTGGGCCAAGTCCAATCATGTTTGGAATATTGGCTTTCTATTGGTCCATTGAAGGAGAGGCTTTGCCTCTAGAACTTAGCCAATTGGGCTGAAACTAGTGTTAAACACTAAAGACCAATCAGTGTTGAACACTGGGAATGGGATTGACAAGTTAGTGTTTAACACTAAAAGATAGTTGGTGTTAAACACAGCAACAGGGCTTTCAAATTAGTGTTAAACACTAAAACAAATCAGTGTTAAACACTGGCAACAGAGATCTCAAATTAGTGTTAAACACTAAGGTAATCAGTGTTGAACACTGGTGACAGAGATTTTAATTTAGTGTTGAACACTAAGAAAATTAATATTAAACCCTGTTAACAGAGGTTTAATTTAATGTTAACACTAAGAAATTCAGTGTTAAACAATGCAAATAAAGTTCTTCAATTAGTGTTGAACACTAAGGTAAATCAGTGTTGAACACTGGAGTCAGAGGTTCCAATTTAGTGTTAAACACTAAGGCAAGAGGGGTCACGTGGTAGCACGTGAGGGCGCCCTCCCCTGCGGAGTTTTTCAGGGGTCACGTGGTAGCACGTGACCCTGCTCCTTTGCATTTTTGTTTAAGACTTAAATTCTTCACTAAATCCCCATTTTCTTGAAGAATTATATTCTTAGATAGAGTTGAATTCTAAATTCTTTTCTGTAGGAATTAAATTCCTCATATATGTGAAGAACTGGATTCTATCATAGGGTTCAACCCTAATAATAACTTTAGAGAAATTAAATTCCCACTTTCTCTTAGAGAATTACTCTTAGATAGAGTTAAACCCTTAATTTATATTCTGAGGAATTGAATTCCCATATATGTGAGGAATTAGGCTCTGTCATAGGGTGAAACCCTAATTTCTTCTTTCTTAAGGGAATTAAATTCCTGTTATTTTGACAGAATTAAGTTCTTAACTGGTTCTGTTTATTTCGAAGGAATTAAATTCCTATAACATAGGGTTAAACCCTAATTTTATTTCAAAGGAATTAAATTCCTATAGTTCCGTGAGAATTAAATTCTCAAACTTCCATTTCCTCTCTATGCTTTAGATCTGCATGGCAGGATCTCAACCCAATGAGAATTAAATTCTCAATTCATGGGGAGATGTGCACTTTGCAGATCCTCTACTAAAGAGAGAACTAAGTTCTTCTTTTTAATATAAGAGTTCAACTCTTTTGAGAATTAAATTCTCTTTTTTAAAGGCCTTCCCTTTCTTACCCAAGGTTTTCTTCTGCAGCAGATCAAATTCTTCCAAAGTCTCAAGGCTCTATTTCTTTTTCTCTCTATGTCTCTGTCTCTGTCCCTCTATCTCCGTCTCTGTCTCTCTGTATATCTCTTGGCTCCTATTTATAGGAGAAGGAGCAGAATCAATTAGTTTTAGTGAATCATTCATTGAGGGATTTGATTTGTATTCGTTAGAGATTTGATTTGCATTCATCATTCATTTGGACCTTTGGATTATTAGGTGAATTT
Organism: Agapanthus africanus; assembly: GCA_030015575.1. NCBI lineage: Eukaryota > Viridiplantae > Streptophyta > Magnoliopsida > Asparagales > Amaryllidaceae > Agapanthus > Agapanthus africanus. Next base: position 1,142,051 of record JASDDO010000006.1, on the reverse strand, counting down.
TATTCACCATTGGATTTCGAATCCAAAGATATTCCTTTGTTATTTCGGTTAGATTTTAAGGGGAAATCTTTCCAAGTTCAAGATTTTTCCATAGATAGGTGATATTTAACCACCTTTAAATCTTTAATCCAATCGGTTCCAAATAATCATTCTCCTTTGGAAAGATTTGAATGCTGTTCAGAATTTAATTCTGTTAAATAGATAGGCTTTGAAAGCCGGTCACGTGTGGCCACGTGACCCCTAGTCACGTGTGGCCACGTGACCCCTTGGAACGAGCTTTCTTCTGCTTTCTGCGCTTTGTCTTCTAGCCGCTGTTTAGCCGTCACGTGCCAACACGTGACCCCTAGTCACGTGTGAGCACGTGACCCTTTCTGAAGCCTTTTCTTTGATTTAATCCAGGAGCTGAATCTGCCTTTGCCGCTGCTTTTTAATTGTCACGTGCCAACACGTGACTGCTGGTCACGTGCTAGCACGTGATGCCTCCTCCGTAAACTTTCCTGATTTTAAATCAGGATGCAAATGCCCCCACAGCGTTGTTCTCACGTGTCTGCACGTGAGTGCAACGCTGTCACTTTTGTGACCGTTGGATTCCTCTAGGGATTTGGGGAGATGAAGCGTCTCCATCTCATCCTATAAATACCCATGTCCTTTCAGAAGAGCCTCCACTTTGCTCATCTTCTTCCTTTGAGAACTTTTTCCTTGAGAATTTAATTCTCGTTTCCAGAGCTTAGTTCTCTGTCTTGAAACATTTTCAGAGTTTAACTCTGTTTGAAAAGACTCTCTTTCCTCAGGTAATGGTGATCGGTGCGCCTTCATTTTGACAAAACTCACTGGATTTTAAATCCATATCAAGGGTTTCACTCCTTTTTTAACAAAGAACCCATTTTTCTTCGAGTTCTTTAACCAAAATATGAGACCACTTAACCTTCAACAGTAGATCTCTTAGGGTTTAGATGATCTTTAGGGAAATAATGGCGGCGGTTAAAATCTATGGAATTTAATTCCATCCCAAAAAAAGTTTCTGGGAATTTAATTCTCTTTTCTTAATAAGGAATTTAATTCCTATGAAGAACTCGGTTTCTTCACATGGAGGCTTCTTAGGGTCTCTTTGCCCGAGGTTGTCCTTCTGCAATTAATGGGACAGAAGCTTTGTAACAATTCTCATGACCTTTATTTCAGGTATCATGGATGCTCATATGTATGGTCTTGACGAAATCATTTCCTATGGGAATATTCATGCACTGGGCCGCAGTCAGAACCAGGAGTTCACCAATGCTCAGTGCGCCGAGATCATGAGCCGCTTTGACGAGTACAACCATCGGCTACTCCCCCGTCGCTATTCTCTTCTGAGGCTGATCGTGCTGGCGATCTGGGAGGCACTCCCTCTCTTTTGCACCGGCATACCGCTCGGGGTCTTGGACACTGCCGAGGATAAGGTACATTCGGTGTACCTGATGAGCTTGATCTCAAAGAGGAGGCGAGACCACCTCATTGATCTCTTGCACCAGGCCTTTCAGCAGTCAGCCATACTTGCCGCCTATCGGAGGGTGGAGGACATTCGTGAGGACCCCGACGCTTGCGACCTCGAGAGGAAGCATACCAGGATGGTTCGAAATGCCTGGAAGATCTTGGACAAAGTTACATTCGAGTTTCTCAATCCATGCCCTGCGTCTGAGGTCTTACCGTTGTAAATGTGTTCTCTTTATTTTGTATGAACTTCTTAAAGCATGAATGATAAGTTTTATTATGTCTTTGTATGTTTGCATGCCTTTCTGTGGGATTTTATCCTTTTGCTATTGCTGTTGTTGGTGCTTTTAATATACAGGGTGCTATTCCATTTTTTAGTGCACGTCAAGTTTGGGGCTCACGTGTTCTGCATGTGGGGTCCTTTGATGGGACTGTTCAAAATTTTTCCATGCCATATTTTTAGTGCACAATATCAGATGCAGAAAAGGAGCCTTGGAAATAGTTCCATCTCCCTGATTTTCGATGCTTTTCCTTTTTTGGGCCTTGGAAACAGCTTTTACATGCAAGATTTTCCGCGCACAACACTTAATGCATCTCTTTATATCTGAGGCAATGGACTTCCTTTTCTCTTCACAGAGAGATTTATTCTCATTTTGGTGTGATTTATCCTGAGAAACAACTGAGCACCATGGCCTGCAATCGCCCTTATGCTCGTCGACAGCCATGGGAAGTTCCTATCGAGGAGATGATCCCTCGCTTTGCTGCCCGATTGGTGGATCCACTCCTTACTGATGACGAATGCGATTCGGCAATGTATGAACTCTCGATTCGTAGGGGGTCCCCCCTCCCGATAGGTTCCCTCTGGCTCCGGATGATTCTTGCCACCGTGCTTGCTGACGTCCCTCCTCACCCGGCGGAGATGACCCTGGCGATGCTTGACGCGGCCGAAGAGAAGCTCAAGGGCTTTCACGAAGCGTGCCTAATTACTCAAGCTTTGAAAGATCGCTCGATTCACCTTTTGAGCGAGATAAGAGCCCGTCGGGCCATTATGTCTGCTTTTGCGGACGAACATGGCGCCAATCGGTGGGGAGCGACTCCTCGCGAGAACCGGCGCTTTGACGTGTTGGAGAGAGCGGAGAGAGAGATGGAGAATTTTGTCTTTTGTTTTGTCAACCCTTGCGCTACAGATCCTTTGTTCGGCGACCTTTTTCCGCAAGTGTAGTATTTTCAAATTAGTTTTCGCCTGCTTTATGTTGAACTTTCATGTGTGCTGGGTATCCGCATGTACGTTTTTGCTTGCATAAATTAACTTTGTGTTCTTTCCATGAAAACTTTCTTTAATTGCAAATGCTATTATCATTTTCATGCGTATCAGACCTTTTTGGGCATTATGAATATTCATATGATTGCAAATTATATTTTTTTGAATACTCATATGATTGCGAATGCATGCTTGAAATACGTCGGAAATCTTTCACGTTGCTTTTCACACCAGGTGATGTGAGCGCGCTTTAGATTGATTATTACTGTCGACTGGAAGCCCATTTATGCGGTCTTGAGCGTATATGTCCTGTTTCCAAGGTTGCGGTCACGAAAGTGAGCTTAAATGGCCTGACAGGGTGACACGTGGTGAACACATTGTTGTGCGAAAAAAAGGGTTCGGCCGTAAATTCTCGGAGAGGGAGCTAGCTTCCAAGGCGTTGAGCGAGCTTCACGCTAATCTTACCGCCAAGGCCAACAAAGCATATGAACTCTGGCGGGTGCTTCAGGAGTCCGTCAAAGAGGTGGTGGCTCTTGATAAAGCTGCCACGTTCACTCGCGAAAGGGTCGAAGCCCATAAGGCCACCGAGAAAGAGCTTGAAGGTCGGCTTGCTTCGTATCAGGCCCAGCAGGCTCAGGCGGAGGCTCGTCTTCTGGAGATCTTGAATCATGAAGCCGTGACTCAGCAACAGAAAGATGAGCTGGTAAAATTGCTACATCGCCCGCTGGCTTGAAGACTTGTATCTTTTCCTTTCTTTTCTGTTTTTGTACATACTCATGAATGAGAGTATCTTCTTTTTGTTCTTTCATGAATTGTGCTTTGTATCCATTTTGGTTTATGAATAAAAGATACATTTTTCTTCTCAATGGTGTGTCTCTTTTCATTGAATGTGTTTTGCGGACAATTTATCTTGATCTCCTTGCAGGGCAGCGATGGCTTAGGATTCAGGGTTAAGGTCTGCTTCCTAAGACTTTTGCGCTTTATGAGCCAGGAGGGTCTCATAAAGAGTTTTTCTCCCTACAGGTCGAGAGGATCCCATAGGTGTAAGTTCTTCTTAAGAATCGTGAGGATTCTTAAGCGGGTTTTCCCTCGAGAGTCGTAAGGATCTCACAAGAGAGTTTTCTTCCTTACAGGTCGTGAGGACCTGCAAGTGCTGGATGTGGTCACCCTTATCCGTGTTTCACGGGGTCAGGGGTTGCTCGAGGCATTGTAGTTTAAAGACATCACGGTCAAGGTTAAGGACATCATAGTCCGTGGATTTAAGGACTCCACAGTCCGATGTTAGTTTTAAGACATCACGGTCAAGGTTAAGGAAATCATAGTTCGTGGATTTAGGGACTCCACAGTCCGATGTGAGTTTTAAGACATCACGGTCAAGGTTAAGGACGTCATAGTCCGTGGATTTAAGGACTCCACAGTCCGATGTGTGGTTGCGGGGACCCGTCACCTCTTTGAAGACGTTGAAGAATTACAATGCCAGGTATCAAAGGAGTGAAGAGATGTACCCCTAAACCAAGGTGGAATCAATATAGACTCAGGGTGGTTGATCGTTAGTTTTAAGACATTACAGTCGAGGTTAAGGACATCATAGTCCGTGGATTTTAAGGACTCCACAGTCCGGTGTTTGCTCTGGATGCTTCACACGGGTTCACTGCCGTGCTTGGCGAGGACCAGGCTCCGCTCTGGATGCTTCACACGGGTTCACTGCCGTGCTCTGCGAGGACCAGGATCTGCTCTGGATGTTTTCCGCGGGGTCAAAGAGTGACGTTATCCGCGTTCTACACAACCAGGAATTTGCACTAGATGCTTCACACGGGTTCACTGCCGTGCTCGGCGAGGACTAGGTTCCGCTCTGGATGCTTCACACGGGTTCACTGCCGTGCTCTGTGAAGACCAGGATCCGCTCTGGACGTTTTCCACGGGGTCAAAGAGTGACGTTATCCGCGTTCCACGTAAGCAGGAATTTTGCACTAGATGCATCACACGGGTTCACTGCCGTGCTCGGCGAGGACTAGGCTCCGCTCTGGATGCTTCACACGGGTTCACTGCCGTGCTCTGCGAGGACCAGGATCCGCTCTGGACGTTTTCCACGGGGTCAAAGAGTGACGTTATCCGCGTTCCATGTAACCAGGAATTTTGCACTAGATGCTTCACACGGGTTCACTGCCATGCTCGGCGAGGACTAGGCTCCGGGTTCACTGCCGTGCTCTGCGAGGACCAGGATCCGCTCTGGACGTTTTCCACGGGGTCAAAGAGTGACGTTATCCGCGTTCCACGTAACCAGGAATTTTGCACTAGATGTTTCACATGGGTTCACTGCCATGCTCGGCGAGGACTAGGCTCCGCTCTGGATGCTTCACACGGGTTCACTGCCGTGCTCTGCGAGGACCAGGATCCGCTCTGGACGTTTTCCACGGGGTCAAAGAGTGACGTTATCCGCGTTCCACGTAACCAGGAATTTTGCACTAGATGCTTCGCATGGGTTCACTGCCGTGCTTGGCGAGGACCAGGCTCCGCTCTGGATGCTTCACACGGGTTCACTGCCGTACTCTGCGAGGACCAGGATCCGCTCTGGACGTTTTCCACGGGGTCAAAGAGTGACGTTATCCACATTCCACGTAACCAGGAATTTTGCACTAGATGCTTCATATGGGTTCACTGCCGTGCTCGGCAAGGACTAGGCTCCGCTCTGGATGCTTCACACGGGTTCACTGCCGTGCTCTGCGAGGACCAGGATCCGCTCTGGACGTTTTCCACGGGGTCAAAGAGTGACGTTATCCACATTCCACGTAACCAGGAATTTTGCTGATTGTATCCGCATTTCACGGAATGGAGGTTTGACTGTTGGTGATATGTATATCGCCGAGCCATGGAACTAGGGGTTGCCGCTGCTCCACTTTGTTTGAAGTTGTGTCCGTCGTTACGAGACGAGTGTTGGGATGATCTCTAGGTCGCTTACGGCCCATCGAGATTTAGCTTCTTTCTTTGATGAAACCTGGGGGAAGTATGTTCACTTCTTTGTTTACGCCCTTGGATTGTATACAGGGTGTGATGGAACATCACCTGTAGGGCATAGAATTTTTTTTTATTTCATTTCTTTTTCCGCGATGCTCTATCATTTCAGTTTTTATATCGCGAAGGTCGCGATTGCCCTATCATTTCGGCTATTTTTCGCGGTGCCCAATCATTTCGGCTATTTTGCGTGCATACATTTTTACTTGCTACTTTTTATTGCAAGTTGCCCCATCATTTCGGCTATTTCGTATGTACGTGCGGCCTACTGGCTTTTTACCATAAACCTGAAATTAGACACCGATTTCGGCATCAGCACCGCTACAACTGGGATATGGCCAGGAGCGAATCATCATCTGCCTTTGTCGATGTTGAACAAGGATGGCTTAGCAAACACGGTTAGGGTCCTGTCGACTAAGGCTTTTGACTTCATGAGCCGTAAGGGTCTCACAAAGGTATTTCCCCCTACAAGCCATGAGGATCTTGTAGGTGTATTTTCTTCCTAGGAATCGTGAGGATTCCTAAGTGTATGTTCCTCTGTAAGTCGTAAGGATCCTACAAGAGGGCTTTCTCCTTATAAGTCGAGAGGACTTATAAGGGTTGTTCACCATAGGGACATACCCCTAATCACGGGTGGGATTTTGCTGAGGAAATGTTTATTCGCGCCCGTGGATTGTATACAAGGGTCAGTATGAGCCGCTTGTAGGGCATTGTCGAAGGTTATGGGGGATTTTGCTTAAGCACAGATTCAGGTTTCTGTAACTTAAGATTTTCAAGTCTTATGAGCCGTGAGGGTCCCATAAGAGAGTTCTCCTTGTGAGTCGTGAGGATCTCGCAAGTGTCTTTTCTCCTTAGGAATCGTGAGGATCCCTAAGTGTGTTACTCCCTTGTGAGTCGTAAGGATCTCACGCGGGTGGTTTCTCCTTACAGGGTCTTGAGGATCCCGCAAGTGTCCTTTAATGAGGTTGCTCCCTTTCGGGTTTTCACAAACACTCGCCGGTAGCCCTGCTGTTTTTACTTACGGAGCCCTTTCGGGTTTTCATCCGTGCCCATTTTGCTTATGGACATACCGTTTTTTTTATTCCTTTTATTTTCTTCTCTTTTTTTTACGAGGTCGCGCCCTTTCGGGTTTTCACGAACACTCGCCGGTAGCCCTGCTGTTTTTACTCACGGAGCCCTTTCGGGTTTTCATCCGTGCCCATTTTGCTGATGGACATATCGTTTTTTTTATTCTTTTTATTTTCTTCTTCTTTTTTTTGTCAGCCTAAGGATGCTGCGGTGTTAGTTTAAGGACGTTTCGGTCCGTCGTGAGTTTAAGGACGTTTCGGTCCATCGTGGAGAGGGCCGGCTACTACTTATAGAGCTTGAGCTTAGGAAGATAGCGAGCGGGCATAGTCGTCGTCATCTATCATTGACCTAGGCTGTGACTTCTTAAGCTTAGTATTTCTTTAGGAAGCGGCCGTTTATTGGCCTGAAAGGCCTCTCACCGTGCATATCCATGAGTAGATAGGCTCCACCCTGGTAGACTTTGTCTATGATGTACGGGCCTTCATAGTTTGGCTCGAATTTTCCCCGCTTGGCGCGATTGGGGATCATAGGCCTTTTGATCACTAGCACGAGTTCGCCTTGGCAGAATGTCCTCGGCCTGGTCAATCTTTCATTCGAGCGCGTCATTTTCGTTTTGTAAGCCTCCAGATTTTGTTGCGCCATGAGCCGGGTTTCATCGAGGGCGTCAAGCTCCTCAAGCCGGAGGTGAGCATTTTCTTCGTCTGTCAACTCGTGGTGGACTACCACTTGTAGAGAAGGTAGCTCTATCTCGAAGGGGAGTACTGCTTCCGTACCGAATACCAATGCGTATGGCGTCATGTTCATGGCCGTGTTGAACGTAGTCCGATATGCCCAGAGAGCTTCTTGCAGTCTCTCGTGCCAGTCCTTCTTATTTCGGGACACCGTCTTCTTCATGATCTTTGTCAAGGTCTTGTTGAAGGCCTCAGCTAGGCCGTTAGCTCGTGGATTATAAACTGAGGAGTATCTCCAGTCTATATTATGCTGTTGCGCGAAGCGGCTGATCTTATGGCTTCTGTAGGCCGACCCATTATCAGAGATAATCCGGCGCGGAGTTCCAAACCGATAAATGATGTGCGTCTTGAAAAAGTGGAGGATATTCTCCTTCTTCACTTCCCTCAGCGGTACTGCTTCTGCCCATTTGGAGAAGTAATCAGTCGTCGCCAGGATGAAACGATGTCCCTTAGACGATGCCGGTTCGATAGGGCCGACTATGTCAGTTCTCCACATTTCGAATGGCCAGCTAGCCACCGTTGGATGTAGCGGATTTGGATGCTGGTGGATGAAATCCCCATGGATTTGGCATGAGTGGCACTGCTTCGCATATTCGAGGCAGTCCTGGATCATCGTGGGCCAGTAGTAACCCATCCGTTTAATTTTTAACTTCATCTTCGGGCTTGCTTGATGAGAACCACAGATTCCGTCATGAACTTCCCGAACGACTCTTTCTGCTTCGTCAGGTCCTAAACATCTCAGCCACAGAGAATCAAACGACCTCTTGTACAGAGTATCGTTGACGAAGGCGAAAGATAGAGCTCGTTTCATGAGCTGATGTCTTGAGGACGCTTCTTCGGGCATTCGGTGGGACTTAAAGTAGTCTATGAAGACCTCCCTCCAGTCCTCAGCCTTCTCACGGTCTTTTATTTGTAGGGTCGTCTGCTCAGTCACTCCCTTCTCTTCGGATGATTCCGGAGATATTTCTGCTGGGGCAAGCACTCGACGGCTTTGCACCACGATTTTAACGTCATCAAGGTTCTCGTCAGCCAGTTCTTTAGCGAGCTTGGCCAACGCGTCTGCTTTGCTGTTTTCCGCGCGTGGTATGCTTTCCAGAGTATAGTAGGGAATTTGGGTCAACAGTTGTCGCACCTTTTCACCATACTTCACCAACTCCGGTTTGCACGTTTGGTAGTCATCGTTTACTTGACTAACGACCAGTTGAGAATCCCCGTATATGAGGAGGTTTTCAATTCCCATGCCGATGGCGATCTCGAGGCCTGCTATCAAAGCTTCGTATTCGGCTTCATTGTTCGTCCTCGGTTCTGTCAAGGAGAAAGCGAAGCGCATTATCCCTCCTTGTGGAGTTACGAAGATGAGGCCTACCCCCGATTTAATCATTGGGGTACTTTGTTTGTGCTTCTTTACGGAGGACGCTCCATCGAAATAAAGTTCCCATCGGGTATCACCACCGTCGACCGTGTCAAATGCATGTTCGTCCGGCAAATCGCAATTCAGAGGAGAACCGACAGGTACTGGATGCTCAGCAAGGAAGTCAGCGATGGCTTGGCCTTTCACTGCCTTAAGAGGCTGATAGGTTATTGAAAACTCCATCAGGAGCAGGGCCCATTTAGCGAGTCTCCCTGTCAATATGGCCTTTGACATTAGATATTTTAGGGGGTCCACCTTTGATATAAGACGGACTTCATATGCCAATGCATAGTGCCGGAGTTTTGTTATCGCAAAGATTAACGCCAGGCAGTGTTTTTCGATAGGGGAGTAATTGCTTTCTGCCCCCAGAAGAACTCGGCTTAAATAGTAGAGCGCTCTCTCCTTCCCTTGGTCGTTTTCTTGCGCCCATAATGCGCCTAAAGAACCCTCAAGGGCCGTTGTATAAAGAATAAGGGGCTTTCCCTTGACCGGAGCAGCCAGCACCGGTGGGTTCTGCAGGTACTGCTTGATTTCATCTAGCACGCTCTGGCATTTTTGGTCCCAGACGAATGGAATTCCCTTCTTCATCAGGTGACTGTAAGGACGGCACTTGCCTGACAGGTTGGCGATAAATCGCCGGATGTACGCGAGCTTCCCTTGGAGAGACCGCATCTGTTTGAGAGTCCTTGGTGGTGGCATTTCCACGATCGTCTTGATCTTAGATGGATCTATTTCGATACCTCGGTGTCGGATGATGAATCCCAGGAATTTACCCGAGGAGACTCCGAACGCGCATTTGAGGGGATTCATCTTCAAATTATATTGCTGAAGGCGTTGAAATACGGTCTTCAGATGCTCTAAATGCTCTTCATATGACATGCTCTTTACTACGAGGTCGTCGATATAGCACTCGACGATTTCATGTATGAGATCATCAAAAATCTTTGTCATGGCCCTCTGATAGGTGGCGCCGGCATTCTTTAATCCGAAGGGCATAACTTTGTAGCAGAATATACCCAAAGGAGTTCGGAAAGCGGTGTGCTTTTGGTCGTCGGGATGCATCTTTATCTGATTGTACCCTGATGAACCGTCCATGAAGGAGAAAACCTCATTAGTGGACGTATTATCTATCATCAGTTCGGTGACCGGCACTGGGAAATCGTCCTTCGGGCAGGCTTTATTGAGATCTCGGAAGTCCACACATATGCGCACTGTCCCATTTTTCTTCATCACAGGGACGATGTTGGCGACCCAGTCAGGATACTGTACCTCCTGGATAAACCCAGAATCGATCAGCTTCTTGACTTCGGCGTTAATGCTCATCTCAAGCTCGAGCCGCATCCTTCTCGGCGCCTGTTTGACTGGCTTGATATCCGGGGATATTGCTAATTTATGCACCGCAATCTCTGGATCTAATCCTGGCATCTCGGAATAGTTCCACGCGAAGCAATCTCTATGCCGTAGAAGCACGTCTTTTAACGCCACCACACTTTCCTCAGATAGCAGCTCGCTAACGAATGTCGGTCGCGGATCGTCTGCCGATCCCAACTCAATCTTCTTGAGGTTATCGGCAGTAGTATGTATGCCATCTTCCAGCTCTTTTGGAGCTGGTGGAAATTCAGAGATCACCTCATTGTCATTGTTTTCGAAGCACCAAGGGAGGTCATCCATATTCTCGGGCTCTCCTTTTGATATCGTTACCATATGACAGGTACGAGCTCGCTTCCAAGGCCGGTGTGGATCTGGTTCTGCTCTTGTGGCTTTGGGTTCGTGCTTTTGTGGCGGCGTTACCCTCCAGCTGCTGGATAAAGCAAACTAGCCTTGCTGGTACTGGTCTTCGACCCAGTTCTTGAAGGTGAAGCAGTCTTCGATAGGGTGTCCTATGGCTCGGTGATAAGAGCAATAGCCCGGATGAGAAACTTTGTTAGCTTGCTCAGGGTGCTTAGACTCCGGAAGTGCGATCATTTGATGTTTTATAGCGAGCTCGAGCAACTTCTTCGTCTTGTCTCGGGGGAAGGAATACGCTCGACTCATCTTCTTTATGAGGGACAAATCCGGGCCGCGCAATACCCGATCACATGACTCTCTAATCCTGCGTCGTTGTTGTCGATTCCTTTTTCCGCTTCTTGACTTACTTCTGCCTCTGCGTCGGGCCTTTTGTACAACGGGTTGACAGGGAGGAGCATCTTCGTCTTTTGCAGCCTGTTGAAACAGACGTTGCGTCCTGGCCTTTTCGTAGATGGCCATCTCGCGATTATGGTCTTCCCAAGCTTTTTGATCCGCTTTCCTGATAAGCTTGTCCATTCGTTCTTCAAATGGCGGACTCGGCACTTCGCTTGCGGGATCTGGTTTTGATGAAGGGTTAGCATTGCGGGACAGGGCATTTTCCTCCTCATCGAATCTATATACGGCGTAGCTACCGTGGACTCGCTCCCGTTTCTCGGATCTCATATATCCAAGCCCAAGTGTTTCCATTCTCCCGTTGGGCGATTTGCGCTGAGTCCCAGGGACCTCCCAAATCCTGTTGTAGAACCGAGCTTGTCGAACAGTCTGTTTTAAGGGTACCCCTTGGCGCTTCAATAGCCTCTTTAGTCCATTTGTGTAATATCTGGGCAAACGAATGGGTTGGAGCCTGTCGAGTGTAGCATCCGCGCCATGCCATATCTCTTTCTCCACTTTCGTTTCTGTGGATTGGTAGAATAGGATCACCTTTTCACCCTTTCGCCTGGGAGGGGCGTAAAACGTCTGCAGGTCCTGCACATTGTAAGCTTGAAGTGCGTCGAGATCCTTGTAGTGTTTCCGCGGCACCATGGTGGTTTGCAAACTCTGATCATCGCTAGGGGATGCTCGTATTGACGGCCGACTGGAGAACACGGCATTAACCTCATCTTCCGAAGATCAACATGGGGGCGGACGGTCCCAGGTTGTTGCATCGAGACGGCCCAGCGTAAACTATCTCTTCTTCTTCTTCGGTATCGCTCCTAAAAACAGGGATGGTGGCGGTGGCTTTGTTCTCCGGCTTGCGACACTTTTCTGTATCCTCGAAGTCTGGCAAAAAGTACTTTGCATCTTCGTACTTGCGGACTTCGTTCACGGAGAATGGGTTCAGCTCACCTGTTACGGTATACTCGAAACCATCCTTAAAGTACTTTATACACTGATGCTGTGTAGAAGGGATGATGTTGTACTCGTGTAACCAAGGACGACCGAGCAAGGCGTTGTAGCAGGTCTTGGCGTCAATGACGTGAAACTTGATGTCCGTGACGAGCAGTCCGAAGCGTAATGTTAGTATTACAGATCCGAGAGTCCGTGATGACTGGGAGTCGAAACCGGAGATGGTAATTTTGTCACGAGTGAGGTGCTGTACGCTCATGCAGATTTCCTTCAACACCCGAACATTAAGGAGATTGACGGAGGATCCATTATCCACCAGGATCTTGCCTATCTTGATATCATGGCAGTATCCAGAGACATATAGGGGATGGTTGTGGTCGCACGTCCCGAGGAGAAGGTCTTCGTCACCGAAAGTGATGTCGGCCGTGTGCACTTCTTCCAGTTCATCTTTCATCCTTTCGGCGGCGAGGAAGGCTTAGAATTGCTCGGGTTCCTCTAACGCCTTGATTAATGAATCTCGTGCTTCTTTTGATAATAGGAGGGCATCGAGAGTGCTGAGCTGAGAAGGTAGCTTCCTTAGGTGCGCTAGGATGTTGTAGTCCACCTTACCCTTCCTGGGAGGGTCCTTGGCAGTCAGCTCTTTCATGACTTGGTCATCTAAGGCGATATCCCCAGTGACCTTTTCCTTTCCCTTATCTTTTCTATTTGCGGGTCCGAGATTCTTTTCCGGGAGCGTGCGATTGCGCAGCTGAATGTTCTCGCAGGCCTCCGGTTCTTCCTCTTTCCCTAAGAAGGACTCTTTAAAGAGAGGGCCCAAAGCCATTTCCTCATCAGAGTCGCTCCCAAAGGTGAGAACTTGTGATCCTACGGCGTCGACCATATAACAGCTGCTGGTAGTTCTTTTATGCCTGTCGGTTGTACTTCTTTGCTCCCGACGAGTTCTGCGTTTCATGCGCTTAAAATATTGCCGGTGAGCAACATATCCCTGCCACCATATCCTAAAAGCGTCGCACTCCTCCGTAGGGTGTGAAATTTTCCGATGATATGAGCAATAATTAGGGTGCCTCTCCGCCCCATCGAACGCGTTCTCTTCCGAGGGTGGTAGCTTCATCCCCACTGACATGGCTTTGGCAAACCTTTTCCTCGTCTTGAACACGTTTTTATTCGCATCGGATGTCTTTTGATCTGGCGGGAGTGCTTCGACTCTTTCGTTTAGTCGCCTGCGCTTGGCTCCTTCCGATGCAGCCATCTCACGCTCCTGATTGGCTTTACTCTTCAAACAAATGTCGTCTAGAAAGGCGTCGATCATTTCATCTGTTGGCCATACAAGTTCTGGCTCAGGCTGTGCCCCAAGTTTCTCAGTGCCAGGAGTTTTCTCATCTTCCGAGTGGGAAATCACATGACAACTCGCCACATATCCCTCGGATTCATCCGATGAGCTCTCTCCATCATCTTCCTCCTGAAAGACGTGGTTGAGGAACTCTTGCAGCGTGACGGGAGTCCGTGCCTTTTGATTGTACTCCTCCAGCGCGTCAATCTGTTTCTGTAAATCTGTGCGCTTGTCTCCAGGCTTCACGGGCTTTTTGGATTTCTTCTTCTTTTTCTTCGAAGATTTTGACGGTTGGGTGTGAGTATTCAGGCCATCACCATGAATCTTTATAGTTGGGCGCGACTTCAATATCCCTTCGATGATTTAAGGTTCAAGCGGGTCCTTCCATTCGACCGCCGGGCATGCATGAACGTCCCTCAGCATTCTTTTGGTTTTAGTTGACAGCACGACCTCCCATGGAGCTTCTTCAATAAAGGAACAGGTTGCCCCCGGTGTATCTGCTTTCTTAGGAGTATGCGGCTGTGGCGGGTTCACCTTCCACTTTTCGGATAGTGCAAACTTCCCCTGGAGGTATTGATCTTCAATCCATCCTTTGAAAACGAAGCCATCCTCAATCGGATGGCTTACCGTTTGATGGTAAGAGCAATAGTTGGGGTTATTCACCTCAGTGGGTTGTGGCGGTCGCCTTGGATTTGGTAAGTTTATAAGTCTGTTGCGTACTGCCAGCTCGAATAACCGTTTCGTCTTGTCCTGTGGGAACGAGTAGGGACGCTTCATCTTCTCATTATAATACCGCCGTCTTTCTTCCAACTGATCCGCCAGCTTTGAGGCACTGGGTTGCTGCTGAGCATTCGCGACGAAGGTTGCCTTCCCTTTACCCTTGTCACTCCGAGGCTCCGGCTTCGGGAGAGACGGTCTGTGACCCATCTGGTCCATCTGGGCCAACTTGTCGATCAAAGCCTGAAACGTGGTCGGCTTAAAGAACATCATAAACTGGGAGATAGTTGCATGAGGGTCTAGGGTTCCTACGAACATGCCCACCGCGGGCGCTTCCTCAATGCGTTGCTCGCATTTCGACCACAAATTTCGCCAGCGTATAGCATACTGGACCCACGTTTCGCCTGGTTTCACCCTGGCATTAATCAATGCTGTTATTGGAGTGCGTTCGCTGGCGCTTGCGAATCGCTGAGTGAATAGCAACTCCATTTCAGCGAACGCCTTGATAGAATCGTTCGGGAGTTCCGAATACCATTCGAACGCTGTTTCTGATAAGCTGCCCACGAACTGGCGAAGCAACAGTTTATCATCACCGCCGGTGTTACCGCAAAGGGCCCTGAACTGGGCAACATGTTGGTGGGGATTGCCGGTCCCCTTATACACGTGGAATTTTGGTATTATATAACCCGGCGGATATTTGATTTGGTCGTACCAGCTCAGATATGGTCGCCCCATTTTTACGACTTGACCAGCTGCCTCAGTCGCATGATGAACCCGGATTTGCTGGGCTATATAGTCGTCCAAGTCAGCCTTAGAGATTGTCTCCTCCTTGGCCGTTGAGAGAACCGGTGGTGGATTTGACGTTTCTCCCCTGTCGTCTTCAAGGACGATCGGAGGATCCTCAGCAGGTGAGTCTTGTTGGATTATCATTCCCACCATGTCCTGGAATAAGTGGGCTATTTGCTTTATATTGGCCGCTTGTTCCGCAGCCTCTTTATCTTTCTTTTCCAATATCTTCCGGAGGAACTCGGCGTCGGTTTCCTGTTCTTGTTGCTGATCCGAAGACGCCTCGGGGCTTTCTTTCGGTCCAGTAAGCGCGGCCATTGCGATCATCATTTCCTGGAGCTTTTGCTGTTGCTCCTGAGCTTTGGTCACCGACCGTTTAAGTGGTCTATGACCTGTGGACGCGCGGCTGTCTTTTTTCCCCGACGCCATGTATACAGTGTGGACCATCCTGCCCCCAGCCTTAGGGCGTCTGGGCTCAGCGCTTTTAGCTTTCGTTGCAGGTCCGGGGGTCTTCTCTGGCCTCTTCTTTTTATGAGCAGTGGAAGTCGAGGGGGCCGTTGAGGTGGGCACCCAGACAACTTTTCGTGGCTTAGCCTGGTGACTGACTTCCTGTTGGATTTTCAGCTTCTTGTGCTGGCGGGAGAAATTTGGATCGATCACCGAGTCTCGGGTCTGCCGCCAGACTTTATAGATTTGGGAGGAAAGCCGTTGAGGAGATTGGGGCTATTCTGGCTTTACTTCTACAGCCTTTTTCAGCGGAGGGGGAGACCTCTTTAGCACCGCGGCAGGAGAATTCCTACGCACTTTATTTAGCAACTCAAAGCTGTTCCCAGTTGGAACAACAGCATTAACTTCTGCCATCGGGGCTGGAGGAGTTAGCCCAGGAGGGGAGTTGCCTCCGGCCTTCCTCACTCGGCGCCAGTAACGACGTCGAGCGCGTCGTGCTGATGGAACCGGCTTGGTGAGGGCGATAGTCTCGTCTTGCCCCCTGTGTAGGTGGGGGGTCTGCTGGTGTCATCCTGTTAAAGACCGATGTCCTTTGGGTAGCAGGAGCGGGAGCTGGAGCCGTCAATCTTGTAAAGACTGACTTTTTGGCAGGGGAAGCCGCCTTATCGACTTCAGGAGCAGGGTTAGTTATTTTCTTAGGAGCAGCCTTCTCTGGGATTGTAGGCCCCATCGTGGGCCCACAGGAGCTCTGGTCCAATCTGGAGAAGACCGAGGCACTGGTGTTGGGTGACCCGTTGAGAGGGGCTGCGGTAGGTGTAAGCCGATCAAAGACCGACTTCTTGGGAGCTTCCGTTGTCAGCACAGGAGCGGTGAAGCTCGTTGGCGGGAGCATGGTCCCAAAAAACAACCCTGTGGTGGCTCGAGTGACCTGTTCCACGGGTATTGTAAATAGCGAGGCAGCTTGGGGTATGTAGGCTACACCTCCTGGCGAGGCAGAGCGCTGGTTGCAATTGCAGTTGGAGCATTTCGCACAAGTGGAAGCCATTGATTCTTTGCTTTCTGCAATAAGCAAAACGCCAAATCTTAGTACCTTGAAACCCAAGGGCAACCATTAGCGAACCGTGTTTGGTTCGCGAACACGACACACGAAGTGTGGAGTGGAAAGAGGAAAAGGTCCCACCGGGAGTGCCAGAATCTGTTCCCCTCCGAAAGACGGCGCGGCGTGGGGACGTCTCGCCTGAGATTCGAGGCAGATACTAATTGGTGCTATCCGTCTACCTCTCCGAAGATGCCAAGTTGGTTTATGGCACCGTATATCGAAGGTTTAAACGGATGCGTCCGATGTAGCAGACTTCGTCAGATTCCCCCTCGCTTGAGGGGTTTTTGATTGTGGGGACGCTCTTCCCTGCAGGCGCAAGCCCCTGTAGTTAATTACGCTACCGCACCGCGGTAACCACTTTCTCCTTCTCCAAATGGTCACTTCGTGTCGTGTGTGTTTATTTTTTGTTTAGTTGCCCGTGGATTGTATACGGAGACTGAGTTATGTCGTCGCCCGTAGGGCGTGGACTAGTCCAAATCCTTATTATCTTAGATTTGGGTTTGGGGGTTTGGGTTTAAGGATACGTTAGCCTCATTGGAGACTAAGATCGACTTAAACGTTTGTTAAGGATACGTTAGCCTAGTTTTTAGACTAAGATCGACTTAAACGGGATCGTTTAGATCCAACAATAGAGCAATTAAGGGAGCCCTATTGTTTAGTTTAGTGACATCACGGTCAGTAGGTAGTTTAAGGACATTGCGGTCCATAGATAGTTTAAGGACATTACGGTCCAATGTTAGTTTTAAGACGTTGCGGTCAAGGTTAAGGACGTCATAGTCTGTGGGTTTAAGGACTCCACAGTCTGATATTAGTTTTAAGACATCACGGTCAAGGTTAAGGACGTCATAGTCCGTTGTTAGTTTTAAGACATTCCGATCAAGGTTAAGGACGTCATAGTCCATGGGTTTAAGGACCCCACAGTCCGTATCAATGTGCGGTCATCGGGACCCGTCACCTCTTTGAAGACGTTGAGGAATTACAACGCCAAGTATCAAAGGAGTGAAGAGATGTACCCTTGAACCAAGGTAGATTAAATAGTCTTTGGCCCAATTTGGGACCAAGACCAATTAATTATGTTATGAGCCCATTGGCCCAGTTAAGTTTGGATTGAGGACTTATGGCCATCTTGGGCCAAGTCCAATCATGTTTGGAATATTGGCTTTCTGTTGGTCCATTGAAGGAGAGGCTTTGTCTCTAGAACTTAGCCAATTGGGCTGAAACTAGTGTTAAACACTAAAGACCAATCAGTGTTGAACACTGGGAATGAGATTGACAAGTTAGTGTTTAACACTAAAAGATAGTTGGTGTTAAACACCAGCAACAGGGCTTTCAAATTAGTGTTAAACACTAAAACAAATCAGTGTTAAACACTGGCAACAGAGATCTCAAATTAGTGTTAAACACTAAGGTAATCAGTGTTGAACACTGGTGACAGAGATTTTAATTTAGCGTTGAACACTAAGAAAATTAATATTAAACCCTGTTAATAGAGGTTTAATTTAATGTTAACACTAAGAAATTCAGTGTTAAACACTGCAAATAAAGTTCTTCAATTAGTGTTGAACACTAAGGTAAATCAGTGTTAAACACTGGATTCAGAGGTTCCAATTTAGTGTTAAACACTAAGGCAAGAGGGGTCACGTGGTAGCACGTGAGGGCGCCCTCCCCTGCGGAGTTTTTCGGGGGTCACGTGGTAGCACGTGACCCTGCTCCTTTGCATTTTTGTTTAAGACTTAAATTCTTCACTAAATCCCCATTTTCTTGAAGAATTATATTCTTAGATAGAGTTGAATTCTAAATTCTTTTCTGTAGGAATTAAATTCCTCATATATGTGAAGAACTGGATTCTATCATAGGGTTCAACCCTAATAATAACTTTAGAGAAATTAAATTCCCACTTTCTCTTAGAGAATTACTCTTAGATAGAGTTAAACCCTTAATTTATATTCTGAGGAATTGAATTCCCATATATGTGAGGAATTAGGCTCTGTCATAGGGTGAAACCCTAATTTCTTCTTTCTTAAGGGAATTAAATTCCTGTTATTTTGACAGAATTAAGTTCTTAACTGGTTCTGTTTATTTCGAAGGAATTAAATTCCTATAACATAGGGTTAAACCCTAAGTTTATTTCAAAGGAATTAAATTCCTATAGTTCCGTGAGAATTAAATTCTCAAACTTCCATTCCCTCTCTATGCTTTGGATCTGCATGGCAGGATCTCAACCCAATGAGAATTAAATTCTCAATTCATGGGGAGATGTGCACTTTGCAGATCCTCTACTAAAGAGAGAACTGAGTTCTTCTTTTTAATATAAGAGTTCAACTCTTTTGAGAATTAAATTCTCTTTTTTAAAGGCCTTTCCTTTCTTACCCAAGGTTTTCTTCTGCAGCAGATCAAATTCTTCCAAAGTCTCAAGGCTCTATTTCTTTTTCTCTCTATGTCTCTGTCTCTGTCCCTCTATCTCCGTCTCTGTCTCTCTGTATATCTCTTGGCTCCTATTTATAGGAGAAGGAGCAGAATCAATTAGTTTTAGTGAATCATTCATTGAGAGATTTGATTTGTATTCGTTAGAGATTTGATTTGCATTCATCATTCATTTGGACCTTTGGATTATTAGGTGAATTTTATTCACCGTTGGATTTCGAATCCAAAGATATTCCTTTGTTATTTCGGTTAGATTTTAAGGGGAAATCTTTTCAAGTTCAAGATTTTTCCATAGATAGGTGATATTTAATCACCTTTAAATCTTTAATCCAATCGGTTCCAATTAATCATTCTCCTTTGGAAAGATTTGAATGCTGTTCAGAATTTAATTCTGTTAAATAGATAGGCTTTGAAAGCCGGTCATGTGTAGGCACGTGACCCCTTGGAACGAGCTTTCTTTTGCTTTCTGCGCTTTGTCTTCTAGCCGCTGTTCAGCCGTCACGTGCCAACACTTGACCCCTGGTCACGTGTGAGCACTTGACCCTTTCTGGAGCCTTTTCTTTGATTTAATCCAGGAGCTGAATCTGCCTTTGCCGCTGCTTTTTAATTGTCACGTGCCAACACGTGACTGCTGGTCACGTGCTAGCACGTGATGCCTCCTCCGTAAACTTTCCTGATTTTAAATCAGGAAACAACATGTGTACAGGTTAGTTTGTCGACCTGAGATCGTCATTTGTCTCGTGTGAGTTCCCACTGTGCTTTGATTTCTATCCTACCACGCTCAAAGGAGACGTGCAAACAGGTATTTTTTGCGTACAGTCCCGAGCCACATGGAGGCAGTGAGCGGATCGTCGGGGATTCGTCTCTCCCGGTATTGGGGGTTGATGTCGCACAGTGCACGGATGGCCATCACTAGAAATCCTCGGCCGAGGTAGTGGATAATTACTGATTTGGATCAGTAGTTTCTCAGGTAGTGATGGGTTTCATGCCGACACGATTTATCGCGTTATTAGGGGTCTGACTTTATCCACCTCCCTAGACTCGATATGCGATACTCTTTAGATGAACGGACCGGACTGTACGGATATTCTCACTGTTAGGCTCAGTAGGGTTTATGGATGAGTTCGCTTGTCAGCTTCCCTTCCAATCAATACATAGGCAACCGTTACGTACAGTTTGTACCTCTGACGTGCTAGTGGTTATACCCAGTGCCAATGTGTTGATGAGTCATTAGAGTCCCCCACAGACACTTTCCTAAGTTCGGGCGAAACGTTGTAGAGGCCGTATGGTTTTATGGTAAGGTTCGGAAAATGCACGTGCGTTTTCGCACGTGTCATTTTTCGGGCAGATAATACTGGTCGGCTTTGGTTTAAGCCGGATCCGAGTATTATACCGTGTAGATATAATATCTTTGTCTCAGATGCATTTGTATTCGGTCATAATACAAATGCGGGTATGTTTATACCATTACGGGGTTATCCTGAAATTCGTTTCAGGATCACTTTTGGAAGTTGCCAGTTTCCAGTTTTCTATCGCCCGTATTTAACATTCGGTTAAATGCGGATTTATCTTTTCGTCTCTTGGGAGAGTCATGAGGGTGAGTCATGCTTCTAGAAGTTTCTAGATGATGACTAGGATGGTGACATGGCTTAGTGCATTAAATGGTTAAGTGATGTGTTAAGTTGTGTCATCACTTGCATTAATGGTTTTGATGACTAAGCTTAATGACTCACTCATTCATTTATTCTTATGGTCACCTCCTTTGTTCCTATACTCTCCTCCCCCCTCTACAAATATGGCCGGCCCCCTCTTGGTGTTGATCATGGTTGCTTGAAAAAAGATTGATATTGTTTTGGACTCATGGAAATTAGATAGCCTCATTTCTCATTTCACCCGATTCCAAAAGGCAACTTCATTAACCGTTCGTCCATAGCTTTGGACGTAATGAGACAAAGTGTTCTACTCATTCTCTACATCATCTTGGTCGTCTTTTTTAGCAAACTTGACGACCGAGTTGTCTCGGTTCAGAGGCGGGAGCCCGTTTAAAGATCCGTCGACGTGGTGCCACCTGGACGAGAAGACTGGAGATTTAGGAGATCGGAGGAGCCGCAACAAAGCGTGGGATGATGGTTGAAGACCGAAGGACTCAGATCGTTCAGTATAACATTTTTACCCACTTTGTAATTTGTTAGTTTAGCTTTAATGGCAGATCCGGGTTATAGTACGCGATAGTGCCAGTTGTAAAAAGTTTTTGTTCCGCATTTGGCGTCTGTTAGACGGCCGGGGCGCTACCGTGGACTTACAATGAGGCGGTGATTAAGGCGAGGGGAAGACCCCAATCTGCCGGTTTAAAACGCCCTGCCACTCAAATGGCAGGAGGAGCCTCTTCCAGGCCATCGTTTGAACCCATGAAAACTGAAGAAATTTGCCATTACTGCCATAGAAAGGGACACTTGTGGAAGGACTGTAGGCGCGCAAAAGGCCTGTGTCTAATTTGTGGCGCATCGAACCACGGAATTGGGAACTGTCCTTACAATAGCAACTCAACTCACACACCCACCAACTACCCGCAGCGGCCAACCATCCAGCCTCCTGCAACTCGTCCTGCACTACCTGCTCCACCACCTGCACAGCTTACTCGCCAATTCCAACAAGCAATGAGGGACATGCCTAGAGGGCAGAGAAATAGGCCCCAAAGGCAGAATGTGCCGCCAGCTAGAAGGAATGTACTACGGCGACAGACCTTCACATTAGAAGCCGTAGAAGACAAGACTGTAGGTCAAGGTAACAACGGTAAGCCTTTTTCACCCTTGTATCACTTTATCATTTTCATACACTATCTATACTACAGTCATCAGACTTTTCTTGAAACTGTTATACTTTCCTTTTTCAAATTTCGAGGACAAAATTTTTTAAAGAGGGTAGAATGTAACAACCCTAATTTTCCTATACACTTTTCTATACAATTTTTTTTAAAAATTTTTAAAAATCCATAAAGGAGTATTTTAACCTGAGCACAATATATATATATGAGTAATTATTTTGTTTTTAAACAACTCCATTTTTAGTGTACATAAAATTGTTTTAAAATTAAAGTAATACTTAGGGTATTTAATGTTGCTGTTACCACTTTAAGTAGTTATTTTCCCACAATAATTACAAGAAGGAGCTTGTAGCTCAATGGTAATACCTTGCACTGCTGAACCAAGCCATCAGAGTTCAAATCCCATGCCCCACATTATTTTTGTATTATTTTGTTTTAATTTCTTTTGGAAGTCAACAGTCAAAAGGCCATAACTCACAAAATTTATACTGTACATAAAAAAGTAAATATACCGTTAAATAGCTCAGAAGATTCCCCGGTCTCTGGTGGATTGACTCGGCCCGACTCGGCGCCACCGGCCGGCGAGCCGGCCGACTCCGTCCGGCGCCGCCGGTCGGACTCAGCCGGACGACCGAGTCGCCAACAGAGAAAAGATGGCCCTCGACGTGGTCAACCCTCTTGCACACTTATTATACCTGGATCGGTTATAAATTGCCCAAAAATTCCCTTTTACTCCTAGGTTTAATGAGTTTTAATGAATTTTTATATAATTTTTATATATTTTATATTTTTTTTATTAAAAACCTTAACCCTAGCCTAACCCTATATAAACCCCCCATACCCTCTACTCTCTCATCACTTTTTCTAAGTCCACTCTCTCAAAATCTCAAGAGAACTTGGTACGTTAGAAAACGAGCGAAAGGCGAAGCGCTGACGAAATCCCGGCGATCGTGCTAGGATCTCTCAACGACGATTAGATGCACCGGCAAACCCTCTACCTTCCTCTCACACTCTAGCGTTGTCCAAACTCGTAAGTCCCTCTTTTCTATCCTTCTTTTCTTTCATTAAAATACGAACTTATAAACCCGACGAAAATCGGAACAAACCGATTTCCGATTCGGTTTTCTATCAAATCTCACTTATCACTAATTCTATAATGCTTAAACATATTCATGTTGACTACTAATCACTTAAAAATTAATTTGAACAAGTTTTCACATATGAAATAATAGCCTTTTCAATATATCGTATTCTTTCACTTAAATACCACCATGTGTAGTTTATCACATTTAACCCTTTAACATTACTATATCTTAAAGTAGATCACAAGATAATGACCTACCTCCACACACACTCATATGCAATCATAACACGCTACCTTGAAAACTTAGAATACGATAAAACAAGATTTTATATTAAAATACCTTTTTCTTATTAAAACCTTTTCTAAAAGTTCTAAGTTATATACAATTTTAAAACAATATCTTTTAATAGGAAATACGATAAGTTATGGACATTGATCGTTTATCTAAATCTGACTTTATGGTGTCTAGGCAAGTGTGTCTAAGGCGAGTGGTTACTTAATTAGGGCCACTACTTGTAGTGGAGAGCCTCCCACTCACCTGGCACTTACCTGGCCGCAATTGGCGGTGAAGAGGCGATTTGAGGCTTCTAATGACTTGTCGTTTAGACCATTTAGAAATAGGCTAGTTGGCTTAAGAAACCCTATAATCTAAAATACGGAAATTTACACCTTTTACAAATAAATACCTTATCTTTATAAAAACGTTTTCTAAATGATTAGTATTTATTAAATCTTTGCAAAGCGCCACTACAACCCACCTTTGGGGAACTCGTTAGAGATAGTACGGTTTATCGTGCACCCTCGGGCTTAGTAGTGCGAGATTCAGACCTCCGCAAGGAGCATTCGGTCTCGAGAGGTTTAAAATACGACATTTAAGAAAAATGAGATTTTTGGAAAATAAAATATTTATTAAAAATTATTCTTGTATAAACATATGTATATTTATCATTTAAACACCTATTTTATTATAAGATAAAGTTTCCACCTTTTCCTAAAAATTACAAGATTAAAAGTTTCATTAAAATACCATGAATTTCAAATAAATCAATATTACAAATTAATACCTTTATTTATGTAATTAGAATATTTTCATTAGAAATAACATAAAATAAAATCACACACATTATAACTATAAAGACGAATAATAAATACTTGAGGTGTATCTTGAAAACTATACAACAATATTTTTTTACATGAAACCCCCTTAAGTTTTATAATTTACAATAATGACCCTAACAAATATAGAACTTTGACTTACATTTCTTTTAGTCTGACTCGGGTTTGAGTCTGATTATTTCTGACTTGAATATGATTCAAGTCAATCTATATTCTTTAATATTCCAACTCAATATGAACACATGAATCCCAGAATCCAGTTAACAATCTATGCAACTTGACTGAATCAAACCATGGATATACATCCATTATCCCGTTATTCCATTTACCTGATTATGCAGTTACAATCTGTTTACTGATATCATGGTTTTGGTCAGTCATCCAACTTATACAATACAATACACCAATACAATCAAAACACTACGGGGTTTAAGGGGTAGATTGGTACGGAAGGTGTTAAAGGTGGCACGAGGTGGTAAGATTAAGACACCTAACATGAATCCAATTGCCGTTGTTCCGGGTTGTATAATGGAGCCTTGTACTTCCATTTGCCCTGGTCTCTAGCATACCGAGACCCCTCTCGTATACACTGGCATCCTTCTGTACCAAACTACAAACAACAGCGTGAACACAATACTCTACAATATTATTCTTTAGAAGATACCTCTTATTCTGTCTTTTCTAATTCTTCCTTATTTTTGGGACTTACCGAGCGACCTGTTCGCTGACGACATTCTATTTCTTTCTTCTTTGAATGTCGTCAGGTGTTTTGGACACGTCAGAGATCGAGCCCACCGGCGAAAACTTGGAGCAGTTTCACGAAGACCCCAAGCTCTAGACATTGTGCCTTGTTCTATTCAGTATTTTCTTTTCCAGTTATGCCATTGATTAGGCATCGCTTTTCATTCCAGTTGTATTTACTTTTCATGCATTGTACAAAAGAATGTTATTAATAAAGTTGCTGTTATTTCTATATCTCTTGTTTCTTGTGATTTATTTTATATTGCTTAGATACGCTCAGCGTATTTACTTCACAGTAAATACGTAGCGGACCTTGTCGCGTCCCCTTCGCCGTACACTGGGAAGCGGGGCGTGATAGGATCTAAGCTCTCGCCCAGAGGCAACTGAGCAGCTTCACTGCTCGGTCCATCCTTAGCAGGCCTCTTATGGCCCTTCCTGCGCTAAGGATCCAAGCCTTCGCCAAGAGGCACCGGGAAGCATCCCTGTTCGGCCCATCCTTAGCAGGCCTCTTACGGCCCCTCCCATGCTAAGGATCAAAGCCCTCGCCAAGAGGCACCGGGCAGCAACCATGTTCGGCCCATCCTTAGCTGGCCTCTTACGGCCCCTCCCACGCTAAGGATCAAAGACCTCGCCAAGAGGCACCGGGCAGCAACCCTGCTTGGCCCGTCCTTAAGGATCTAACCCATCGCCAAAAGGAAACCGGGCTCGCCCTTGCTCGGTTATCCCTGGCTGGTAGTTCCCTACCCCACATTTCCAGAGATCTAAGCCCTCGCCAAGAGGCAACCGGGCAGGAACCCTACTCGGTCCATCCTTAGCAGGCCTCTTACGGCTCCTCCCGCGCTAAGGATCGAAGCCCTCACTAAGAGGCAACTGAGAAGCTACCCTGCTCGGTTATCCCTGGCTGGTAGTTCACTACCCCATGACGCCAGGGATCTAAACCTTCGCCAAGAGGCAACAGGGTGGCAACCCTGCTCGGTCCATCCTTAGCAGGCCTCTTACAGCCTCTCTCACGCTAAGGATCGAAGCCCTCACCAAGAGGCAACCGAGCAGCTACCCTACTCGGTTATCCCTGGCTGGTAGTTCACTACCCCATGACGCTAGGGATCTGAGCCTTCGCCAAGAGGCAACCGGGCAGCAACCCTGCTCGGTCCATCCTTAGCAAGCCCCTTACGGCCCCTCCCACGCTAAGGATCGAAGCCCTCACCAAGAGGCAACCGAGCAGCTACCCTGCTCGGTTATGCTAGCTGGTCGTTCACTACCCCAAGAAGCCAGGAATCTAAGCTCAGCACCGTATCTTCACTACGCGACCCCCACGTCGACTTCGGGGCCATGAAGATACCGACCTCATACCGGTCTTTGCACACTTAGGCAATTGGCAAAATGGTTAAATTCAACTCGACGTGCGGCCGCCAAATGAAATTCTCTAAGCTCAGCACCGTGAAAACAGAGATTTAACAACAAGCAAAAGGAAAAATTGCGCCAAACACCGGAAAAAATACTTCATTCAAAAGTCTTTACAAAGGTATTATTGGCTCCCCGGCCTTACAAAAACGCCCGGAGGCTTACAAGATTCTTAAAGCAACGAAAAATATAAGAAGACGAGGGGTTTCAGGCCTTAAGGCCGGGGGAAACCCCAAGGAGCACTGTGTCCACTACGACCGGGGCTGCGTCTTGAGGATCGGCGCCCATCGCAGGAGCCTCAGCGCCGCCCCCGCCGGGGGCCTCTTCCTCGACAGTGCTTCTAGGGGCATCCCCCTACGCGTCACCCTCTCGAGGATATTCATCCCGGAACTCTTCATCAGGGAACTCTGGCATTTGAGCCTTGACGGCATCGAGGGCATCGTGCCAGACGAGGGTAGAGGCCGTGGCTAGATCGGTGTAAAAATGGGCCGACTTCTTATAGTTCTCCACCGCCTTCGACGCTCTGAGCTCGGCTCGCTTCATCCCCTCCATCGCCGCATCTCACTCCTTCCGGAAGGAGTGAGACCGACTTCTTCAGGGTGACGACGAGCACCTTGGAGTCCTCTAGCTTGGCCTCGGCAGCCCGGGCGGCCTCACGGTACCTGGCGACCTCCTGCTTCCCGGCCGCCACCTTGTCCTCGAGGACAGCGACCCTCGCCATCGTCGCCTCCAGCTCCAACTTTGAGCTCTCCTCCAGCGAGGAGAACTCGCCCGCGGCCTGCATCGCCGGGGCAATTTCCTCGTCCTCCATATGGACGACGAGGGCGACATGCTGGAGGACTTGAAGAAATCAAAAGGGGGTCAAAAAGGAAAGGGACGCACCCAATCTCACGAATAATAAGACGCTGAATGAAAACCCAAGTGAGGTGCGAGCACTAACCTACACAGACTCTTGGGCGATGGCCGCCATTTGTGCCCTGAGAGTCCCCCGAGGGATTTTGCCCCCGGCCGACCTCTCCATCTCTGTCAGCAGGCTGTCAGCAACGGAGAGCCCCGAGGGCACCTCAAAGCGGAGGTCCCCCTCGTCCATAAAGATCGGGGAGACCGGGGTGCGCGGAACCGTCCTGTGAAATCTCTTGAGGGACGATGCCGGGGAGCCAGTCTCTATCTTCAAAGCTTGAGCCTCTTGTTCCTGAACCCGCTTTCGGCTCGATGCCTAGCTGGACTCTGGTGCACGGGTCACACTCGAACGCCTAGATGGGGCGGCTGCCGGGAGAGCCGGAGACGACGTCGGACGGGAGGAGCTGGCACCTCTAGCCCTCGACCCCTTCTTCTGCTCGTGCATGGCCGCTCGGAATTTGCTCACGTCCATGGGTTCTGCACAAGACAAGGTACAATGGAGTCAGCAATGCAAGTAAAAAATAAAAATAAACACAAGTCTAAACAGATCGCTTGTAAACTCCTAACTTACCCGCAAACTGGGCGGAGTTGAGCCTAGCCCAACTAAGGGCCTGCTCAGAAAGCAGGACGTCAGCCTGGGGAATGGGCTCCCACTTCACCACTTTCGTCGCGTCGGGATCGTTCGACTGACTCTCCCGCCGGCAGCTATCCCTAGACCACTGGGTGTGTTGGGTTGTTTACAACGATAGAAAGGTTTCGGGAGGTATCGTCCATACCAAATTAAAATTTTGCCGTTCTAGCTAACCTTAAACATAGATCGTTTACTTGAAATAATACGAAAAACATATGCAAACACTTTGCAAGTCATAGTGAGCAAGGAATACAACTTTTGTAGACCGGTCCTTCACTTCAAATAGCTCCGTGTAATAGTCCCCTTCCCTGCGATCATGAACTCCGGACTCTAGAGAGGCTCCCTTGAAGAAACGAACGTGCTTGCTTCGATGTCTTCGAGGCCGAAGATGATCTACGTCGAGGAGACACTAACCCAATCTAATTCTTCACTAATCATATAATTAGCGAAGCAAACGTACTCTACTAAATGGCAAGTAGTAGAGGATGATAAAGTAGGAATTTTGCTCACATTAGAAATCATTTTCTCACTCAAACTCATCACTTTGTCACAAACTAGAGAGCAAACTCAAGAGGAAGAAGAAGATGAACTCAAGTGAAGTTGTGATGAATTATTGTTGTGGTTTGAAATGCAACCAAGGGTTAAGCATGTCATGCTTAACCCTTATAGAGAGTTAACCATAGGCTTGGGTTAAAGGGTTGGGTTAAACAAATATCCTAAGGTAGACAAAAGAGTGGACGTCAAAGATGCTTACAAGCATCCAACAAATATCAACCATGATAATATCCACAATTTTGAAATAACTTAATGATAAATGCAAACCCTAAACTTAACCCTAGCACGGTTCAATCCTCTTACCCTGGTTGCATTTGTAACCTAGCATGACACAACAATATCTATCACATATATATTTTGTGCCAAAAAGAAAACAATACATATATCACATATATGCAAAGTATATCAAATGTGAGAAATGAAATCTTAAGTGAGCTAATACTAGTCAATGTAATGTAATATATCAAATATATAATTAGACATTAAATTATTAAATCAACTCTTGATTTAATAATCCGTTTATATCATATACAACCGACTAATACTATATGAATCAACTTATCGAATCAACACTTGATCTGATAACCCAGCTATATCATATATAACCGACCGATATCACATATCGCTAGAATAGAATATGGTATCTCATATCGTATTAATCTCGGTCCCGCACATATCACATATGTGCTCCTACTCTGTTTCGCTTGAGCCAGGAAACCTCTGTGTAGGACTCTAAAGACTCGTCAATACGCCCGCTGTAATACCCAGCCCCTTTTTATACCACTATCTGTATTTTGTTATTCTTGAATTTTATTTAAGTTATTTAATTCTATTTCTTCTAAACCCCAAACCCTAATCCCAATTCCTCAAGATCTTGTCCCATTTATATAAACCTCAATTTATATACGACCATCTCCTTTCATATTTCTATTCAAACCCAAAACCCTAAATTTTCCCTTCAACCCATTTCTTTTATTCATTTAAAACTAAACCCAAATCACCACACAATAACCCTCAGCACCATTCCTTCAGCCTGGCCCTTTTTAATTTTCTCATTCCTTTATTTCATTTTCCCAGCCTTCCCCTCAGGCCCAAGCACATTTTTCCCAGCAAAATAGATTATTAAAGCCAAGAAATCAATTTTTCCCTCTGGCCTACTCTCCTCATCGAATTTCTTTTTCCTTTTTATTTTTCTGCGGCCCAAGCCCGGCCCATTTCTCTTCAGCCCGTGCAGCTCACCCCAACCCGACCCGGCCCATACCTAATCCCTCTCTTTCTTCCCCCCAACGGCCACTTTCTCCCCCTGCTCGCTCGACCCATTTCCGTCGCCTCCGCCCGCGCTCGCGTCCACGCTCGCGCCCACGCTCACGCCTGCGACGTTACCCCCTCGCACTCCCCTCCCTAATCTCGTCGCCCAATCTCCCTCACACCCTCTCCCCACTCTCTCTATTTTTCTCTCTCTCGTTCTCTCCCTCATTCTCCCTCGAACCCGTGCCCACGCCAGCGTGTCACACCCCACCGCCGGCAAATTTTTCCTTCACCCCGAGACCCACCTCCTGCGGCCGCCTTCAACTTCCTCTTCTACTACTTCTAACCCCGTCATCATCTTCCTCTCTCATCACCAAACCCATCTCCTTCCTCCTCACCAAAACCCAATCACCGCCGGCGCCCCCTCGTCTTCCCGACGACCACCATCGTCGACCACCAACTCCATCAACACCTTGCTTCCCTCTACAACCCGAGCTCCCCACTTCCTCTCTCCCTCGACTTCCTCCTCCTGCTCACCATCCCTCAAGCCACAGCACCCAAACCGACCGAGCTCGAACTCTTCTGCACCCACTCCCCCGACGACGACGTCGACGACTGCAGCCACCTCGTGCCCACGTCGCTTCGCCTCCACCTTCACCACCTCGCAGCATCATCATCATCACCATCGCCATCATCTATCTCACTATCTCACTCTCTCTCTCCTTCTCACTCCCTCTCTCTGTTCTCACTCTCTCTCTTTCTGATCTCTTTCTCTCTCTGTTCTCACTCTCTCTCTCACTGTGATCTCTACTCTCTCTCTCCCCCTAACTCTCTATCTCTCAAAATCCCTCTCTCTTCCTCTACAGCCCCTCTCCGTCGCACACGCAAACAACCACTGCACCGAGCCGTCAAGCGAAGCTCGAGCCGAGGCCAATCATTGTCGTATTTGCACCGTGATCGCGTCGTGCCATTGCAATAGACCGCGTCGCTGCCGTGCATCCCCGAGACATTTCCAGGCAAGTTCTCTACTTGCTACATGCTAAGTTATGCTTGTTACAAACTAGAATCGTATAGATTCTGTAGTTATTTTCTGAATAAATTATACTACGTACCTGTTCGATACATGATCCCAATGAGAATACTTATCTAATTTGACGGAACTGGATTGTTTATATTGGCCCTTGTAGTGATGAATACCTTGTACAAATTTCGCTGGAAAATACGACTATTAACGACTAAAACGACTACCCCCAAGTTTACCCGTAAAACTGGAAATTTCTTGTATCTGAAAACCGTTAAAATCACCATAAATTAAATACATACTGGAATGATGCGTTCGAAGGCTTAAATCGAATCCAACTCGACGAACTATAACCCTATGCAAGTTTCTAATTGTTTCTGTACTTAAACTGTGACAATATTTGGATCGGAGTGCGACTCTGGACTGCAGTCTAGAGCGACTCTGTTTACTGTGTGCTGTCCCGTAATGGGTACCACACTGTTTCCTTAACTCGTAGGTTGTAGAACTCCACTGTTTATTAAAGGTGAACCCGTTATCTAGACAACACAACTGGTTTCATCCTGTTTCGTTATCGTTTGTTATTTAATCTGTAATTTAATAGATGTGGACGTATAACAGTCCCAAGAGAATCAGAATTGACATACTAGTATTGAACAGTGTATATCTCCTGACGTACAAACGCGATTGAAGATCCGTCTATTGAGTTGAAAACCTTATTGGAAAACCTAGATTTCATTCAACTGTAGAGTCGCTAAATTCTGATCCCAACTGGGATTAAAATGCGTTGCGAAACGGACTTCCGATTCTGAAACCGGATTTCCAGCCGTGAACGCTTAAAATGAAATGGCTATAATTAGTGATCCTGGAACCCGATTGGCATGAAACTAAATTCGATGGATAGATAACTGAACATACTAATTATTACCTATTTATCGTTTTGCTAAACTGTACACGTTTGATGTATGATAAATATTGCAAGTGGTAGATTACTGATTCATGACATTCTAATCATGCTTTACATACTGTTTACGCATCATATCATACATATGTCACTGCATTGATAACTTAGTGATAATGTGTATTACCCAGTGTCAGGTATTAGTGATGATTGTGGCAAGTACGTTAGTGTTCGTGTATAAGTGAATAAGTGAAAGTGACACGTACTTGTACACAATCAGTGAACTTTATTATTCTATTGCATTGTCGACGTCTGTGGCACGCGTGTACGTGTGACTATAAGTGGTATGGGACACTTATGGAAGCTCTTGCACGGATGTCACAGATAAGGCACCAGACATTGCCATTTATCTTAGGCATTAGTCGGGACGTGCTTGATGGAGGTCCTGCCTCCAGTTCTCGCGTAGACTTGTCACAGACCGATTGGTATTTGAGGTTATGGTTAGCGTTTGATGTAGACCATGGGGTGTGGGGTAGTTTGAGTGTGAGTTCAACAGAATCTCGGGAGTCCCTTGCCGACTTATATATATATGGAGATATATGGAGATTTACAGGGTACATGATTATTACCGTGAGTTACATGTTGGGCCCGTGGTTCCTTACCCTTGGGTGGAGGACACTCGCGAGTGGTTGACTCTCACACTTGGACTGACGATAGGCTTAGTGACCGGTACAGTGAGACTTAGAGACTGATAGGGATAATGGCATTGATATACATTACTTACCATTGTTGACATACCTGGCATATTATATTATTGTTTTACTGTTCACCTAATCCTTTAGACACTTCATTGATTACTGCATGTTCATATCTATACCATTCTGATTTACTGTTATATGTATCTATTAGCACTGTTCGAGTTGTCACTTGTTTATATATATTATATTGCTATTGTGTCGCTCTGACGACCTGAGTATGCATGCTCAGTGTGAGGAGTGGATTTAGCCTGGACCAGGACTAGACATACGTCACGGACATCTTGAATAGCTATACAGGGTTATACCCTTTGTTCCCCATCAGGTCAGTTCTTTATATTGTTTCATTCAGTTACTGCATTTCTCATTACCTGCGCATTATTTACTGTTTACCACGTAAAGCTAGAAGCCGAAGTGTGACTACGGCAGGACACTTCCTTGACTGTAGGAGCATGGCTGGCCTTGTCAATCCCTCGTATTCCGTATTTTGGGAAGCAGGACGTGACATGGTTTAGTTGGTATCAGAGCCCAGGTTTTGCTTCGATCGGGATTGCAGTTTTCCGTGTATAGCTCAATAATCTAAGACATCCCTCAGTCTAGATTGTAAACTTGATATCCTTGATCCATATTCACATTGAGTGTTCTGCTATCCATTCGCTAGGGTTTCGTGTGACTTGGCAAGGTTACGTGGTTGTAATTGCACTACCGTACTCTGTTTAAGTGACTTAGAATCCTACCGTTGATTTTCCACTTGTAATGAATTTCATCACATCTGATATTCTTGAATCTTTGTCCAGTCCATATTATATTTTGATTCTTATAGCTTGTGCCTTATATCATCCTCAAAATTATTATTTCTGGATCATGTCTTCCAATAATTCTTCCTCTATCTCCACTCCCCAGAATCAGACCGTTGAGATTCTGAGTATACTCCAAGGTCTGAAGGAAGCCCAGGAGCGAATGAACGACTTGGTAGCTGAAGGACTGAGAAGGCAGACGAATCAGGCACCAACGGGAGTCTCAAATTGTAAAGGGATCCCTGTTAGGCGAGGAAAAGAGAAGATGAAGCGCGATTTTGTTTTCCCGCGACAGAAGCAGCAGAAGACCCAATGTTGTGGGTACTGTAAGAGGCCAGGACACCTTCAGAGAGATTGTCACCGCACCCAAGGGAAATGTCTGATTTGCAGATCCAACGAACATCTCATCAACGGTTGCCCAAAAAGGAAAGAGTTTTAGGGGGAAGATTCGTCCACACTCCCCACTTCTGCCAAGTGAGGATTACTGCGTAGTTCGAACCTCGAGGATAAGGCTGACCCAGCCCAGGATTCAACTCGCGTGACGAGTATGCAGCGGTCTAGTAGTCAAAAAAGAATTTTCATGTTTTTCACTTTCAGTAATAATGTTATCATCCTCTTATAAATATTTCCTTTCGTTTGAAATCTTGTATACGTCGAACTTTTAGTGGAATGCAATAAAAACTTTGAATCGTAATATATGTATCATTCTCTTGTCTTTTCCCTTATTTATACTATTCATTATCACAACATTTTTATCCTGATTCTTCAGTTCCTGCCACCGTATATTTTCCTATACTTTGTACCCTGAGCTATTCTCTTGATGTATTTCACTGTCTAATCATGACTCTTTCCTTTCAGGCCATGGCCCGCCCTGGAGCAGCGCCGCATCTAGATGAGGATACACAGTCATGCGTTTCTTTAGACCGCACACTGATGAGTTCTGATGATGAGATCAACGATCACCAGGTCATTTTCGAAAACAGCGATTCAAAGGACGAAGGAGCAGCCGCCCCAGAGTTTGACATGATAGGCGATTCCGACGAAGAGGAAGGAGAACCTGAAGAGAACCCGATAGAGGAAGATCCCGATGAAGACCCGATAGAAGAAGATCCAGTGGAGGAAAATCCCATAGAAGAGAATCCCATGGAATCAGATCTCGATGAAGAAGCTCCAGCCGAGGAAGAAGGACCAGAAGATCAAGACCCTGCTGTGGAAGAACTCCCAATGGCGATCCCCGCGAGGCGATATGGGAATGGACGCCCCTACCTGAGCGTGCGAGCCTACCGCAACCTGCTGAATCTCCACAACCGCGACTGACGGGATTTCTTTTAGATGTTGTCTTATCTGGCCCAAATAAATCTGTGTATAGTTTAGGGCTACCTTTCGTCTTTGAGAATGCTTTGTTTAAAATCTTCTGGAAAAAAATAAATTGCTGAGTTTGCTAATCTTTCGATCTTCTTAGTTCACTTGATGCTTGATTATTTCTTCTATACAATTATTTTCCCTACTGAGATCTATCCACCCCTACTCCTTACATTGTCTTAATCCTCACTGAGATTAACTAGTACCGCACCCGACCTTTTAGAGGTCCGCCCTTCATCCTTTGTCTGTGCCTCGTCTGAGATCCTTCTGGGAGGAGAATTTTTTTTGTGAAATTTCCGAGTTCGCTAACCCTTCAAATTTTTGATTCATATAATGTATAGATCGTCATTTTCCCAATACCTCCTTCCCCTTGTAGTCCTTTGTTGCTCACCCTTACTTCCTGTGCCGACTCGATCCCAATCTTCTTGATCTTCAGCCTAAAGCCGCCACACTCCGACCTTTTGAATGAGCCACACTTCCTTGTAAACATTACCCTAGCTAGCCCTATACCTCTTTGTGTTTTTTCCTATTACCCAAAATATATATAGGGACATTACTATTCGAAAATTTGGTTTTTCATTATTTTATATTTATCGAAAAGTGTGTTTTATCGACTATTCCCGTTTTACGCATTTCAAGTACTTCACCACTAGCTTTCTCATTATTTTTCAGTAGCGCAACCTTACACCTCGCATATTTTTGTTCCATATTTCTTATTTTCACTATATGAGTTTTCTAAGTTATATTAAAATTATTTGATCGATACATTATCCTAAAATGTTTTAACCTACCGACAAATTTTCACTACTTTATTATCATTACTTTATTTTCGGGTGTTGTGCTTATATTTACTATTATAAATGATTGTGCCTTATACTCATTATTTCTGCCGTGCTACCTTTGATATACTTATACGTGCACATATTTGGGTTTCGATTTTATCGAGCACGCCTCGAATATTATGGTTCGTTATTGTTATTTATATTCTCGTATACATGTAGTTGCTTTTATAGTTGTTCCTGCCATATACTTATTTAGACCTATCCTTTTGTATGTTGTTCTTATATAAAATATACCGTCAAAATTTTATCCAGCCGTTTTAAGTAAATTACTAAGTGTTAGTGTTCATGTGGTAACTTTTCGCGTATTATTTATTTGCTTATCGTTTCTTTTAAATTTCGAGGACGAAATTTTTATAAGGGTGGTATGATGTAATACCCAGCCCCTTTTTATACCAATATCTGTATTTTGTTATTCTTGAATTTTATTTAAGTTATTTAATTCTATTTCTTCTAAACCCCAAACCCTAATCCCAATTCCTCATGATCTTGTCCCATTTATATAAACCTCAATTTATATACGCCCATCTCCTTTCATATTTCTATTCAAACCCAAAACCCTAAATTTTCCCTTCAACCCATTTCTTTTATTCATTTAAAACTAAACCCAAATCACCACACAATAACCCTCAGCACCATTCCTTCAGCCCGACCCTTTTTAATTTTCTCATTCCTTTATTTCATTTTCCCAGCCTTCCCCTCCGGCCCAAGCACATTTTTCCCAGCCAAATAGATTATTAAAGCCAAGAAATCAATTTTTCCCTCTGGCCTACTCTCCTCATCGAATTTCTTTTTCCTTTTTATTTTTCTGCGGCCCAAGCCCGGCCCATTTCTCTTCAGCCCGTGCAGCTCACCCCAACCCGACCCGGCCCATACCTAATCCCTCTCTTTCTTCCCCCCAACGGCTACTTTCTCCCCCTGCTCGCTCGACCCATTTCCGTCGCCTCCGCCCGCGCTCGCGCCCACGCTCGCGCCTGCGACGTTACCCCCTCACACTCCCTTCCCTAATCTCGTCGCCCAATCTCCCTCACACCCTCTCCCCACTCTCTCTATTTTTCTCTCTCTCGTTCTTTCCCTCATTCTCCCTCGATCCCGCGCCCACGCCAGCGTGTCACACCCCACCGCCGGCAAATTTTCCCTCACCCCGAGACCCACCTCCTGCGGTCGCCTTCAACTTCCTCTTCTACTACTTCTAACCCCATCATCAACTTCCTCTCTCATCACCAAACCCATCTCCTTCCTCCTCACCAAAACCCAATCACCGCCGGCGCCCCCTCGTCTTCCCGACGACCACCATCGTCGACCACCAACTCCATCAACACCTTGCTTCCCTCTACAACCCGAGCTCCCCACTTCTTCTCTCCATCGACTTCCTCCTCCTGCTCACCATCCCTCAAGCCACAGCACCCAAACCCACCGAGCTTAAACTCTTCTGCACCCACTCCCCCGACGACGACGTCGACGATTTCAGCCACCTCGTGCCCACGTCGCTTCGCCTCCACCTTCACCACCTCGCAGCATCATCATCATCACCATCGCCATCATCTATCTCACTATCTCACTCTCTCTCTCTCCTTCTCACTCCCTCTCTCTGTTCTCACTCACTCTCTTTCTGATCTTTCTCTCTCTCTGTTCTCACTCTCTCTCTCTCTCTCTCTGATCTCTACTCTCTCTCTCTCCCTAACTCTCTATCTCTCAAAATCCCTCTCTCTTCCTCTACAGCCCCTCTCCGTCGCACACGCAAATAACCACTGCACCGAGCCGTCAAGCGAAGCTCGAGCCGAGGCCAATCATTGTCGTATTTGCGCCGTGATCGCGTCGTGCCATTGCAATAGACCGCGTCACTGCCGTGCATCCCCGAGACGTTTATAGGAAAGTTCTCAACTTGCTACATGCTAAGTTATGCTTGTTACAAACTAAAATCGTATAGATTCTGTAGTTATTTTCTGAATAAATTATACTACGTACCTGTTCGATACATGATCCCAATGAGAATACTTATCTAATTTGACGGAACTGGATTGTTTATATTGGCCCTTGTAGTGATGAATACCTTGTACAGATTTCGCTGGAAAATACGACTATTAACGACTAAAACGACTACCCCCAAGTTTACCCGTAAAACTGGAAATTTCTTGTATCTGAAAACCGTTAAAATCACCATAAATTATATACATACTGGAATGATGCGTTCGAGGTCTTAAATTGAAGCCGACTCGACGAACTATAACTTTATGCAAGTTTCTAATTGTTTCTGTACTTAAACTGTGACAATATTTGGATCGGAGTGCGACTCTGGACTGCAGTCCAGAGCGACTCTGTTTACTGTGTGCTGTCCCGTAATGGGTACCACACTGTTTCCTTAGCTCGTAGGTTGCGGAACTCCACTGTTTATTAAATTTGAATCTGTTATCTAGACAACACAAGTGGTTTCATCCTGTTTCGTTATCGTTTGTTATTTAATCTGTAATTTAATAGATGTGGACGTATAACAGTCCCAACAGAATCAGAATTGACATACTAGTATTGAACAGTGTATATCTCCTGACGTACAGACGCGATTGAAGATCTGTCCATTGTGTTGAAAACCTTATTGGAAAACCTAGATTTCATTTAACTGTAGAGTCGCTAAATTCTGATCCCAACTGGGATTAAAATGCGTTGCGAAACGGACTTCCGATTCTGAAACCGGATTTCCAGCCAGAACGCTTAAAATGAAATGGCTATAATTAGTGATCCTGGAACCCGATTGGCATGAAACTAAATTTGATGGATAGACAACTGAACATACTAATTATTACCTGTTTATCGTTTCGCTAAACTGTACACGTTTGATGTATGATAAATATTACAAGTGGTAGATTACTGATTCATGACATTCTAATCATGCTTTACATACTGTTTACGCATCATATCATACATATGTCACTGCATTGATAACTTAGTGATAATGTGCATTACCCAGTGTCAGGTATTAGTGATGATTGTGGCAAGTACGTTAGTGTTTGTGTATAAGTGAATAAGTGAAAGTGACACGTACTTGTACACAATTAGTGAACCTTATTATTCTATTGCATTGTCGACATCTGTGGGACGCGTGTACGTGTGACTATAAGTGGTATGGGACACTTATGGAAGCTCTTACACGGGTGTCACAGATAAGGCACCAGACACTGCCATTTATCTTAGGTATTAGTCGGGACGTGCTTGATGGAGGTCCTGCTTCCAGTTCTCGCGCAGACTTGTCACAGACCGATTGGTATTTGAGGTTATGGTTAGCATTTGATGTAGACCACGGGGTGTGGGGTAGTTTGAGTGTGAGTTCAACAGAATCTCGGGAGTCCCTTGCCGGCTTATATATATATGGAGATATATGGAGATTTACAGGGTACATGATTATTACCGTGAGTTACATGTTGGGCCCATGGTCCCTTGCTCTTGGGTTCTACCCTTGGGTGGAGGACACTCGCGAGTGGTTGACTCTCACACTTGGACTGACGACAGGCTTAGTGACCTGTACAATGAGACTTAGAGACTGATAGGGATAATGACATTGATATACATTACTTACCATTGTTGACATACCTGGCATATTATATTATTGTTTTACCGTTCACCTGATCCTTTAGACACTTCATTAATTACTGCATATTCATATCTATACCATTCTGATTTACTGTTATATGTATCTATTAGCACTGTTCGAGTTGTCAATTGTTTATATATATTATATTGCTTGTGTCGCTCTGACGACCTGAGTATGCATGCTCAGTGTGAGGAGAGGATTTAGCCAGGACCAGGACTAGACATACGTCACGGACATCTTGAATAGCTATCCAGAGTTATACCCTTTGTTCCCCATCAGGTCAGTTCTTTATATTGTTGCATTCAGTTACTGCATTTCTCATTACCTGCGCATTATTTACTGTTTACAACGTAAAGCTAGAAGCCGAAGTATGACTACGGCAGGACACTTCCTTGACCGTAGGAGCATGGCTGGCCTTGTCAACCCCTCGTATTCTGTATTTTGGGAAGCGGGGCATGACACCGGCAGTAGGTGATGATCATATCAAACACCCACAAGCCGCAAGCGGTCTGCCAAACGTAACGGCCATCTGGGTATTGAGCGATTAGAAGATCAAAAAGCAAGCATGTTCGTACTCCTGCGAATTCAATCAGTAACACTACCGTACAGTCCGGTCTCTTCATCTGATATGTCGCATATCACAGCCTGGGGGTGGTAAAACGTCTGACCCCAATAGCCTGATAAGTCATGCCAATGTAAGGTCCATAACGGTTCGAGAAACTACTGATAACACTTACCAGTAGATCTCAGCAACCCTGGCTAGGGATTTCATGTTATGGACAATCGAGCATTGTGCAACATCAACTCCCTATACCGGGAGAGGCGAAACCCCTCCTATCGCTCATTGCCTCCATATGACTTGGGACTGTACCCAAAAGGCACCGTTTGCACGATCTCTTAACCGTGGTAAGGTGGAAATCAAAGCACAGTGGGAATCACACAATACTCTATGACGATCTCGGGTCTACAGACTAATCTGTACCAGTGTCACCAGAGAACTGCTATCCGACGATAGGTATATACCATCTAGGAGTTCTCGGATAGTCCGTCCAGTGTACCCAGTCTCTACTGAGCACCCGTATACTGTCTCTGATGTCAAACACCAATGGATATGGGATCATCCATCGCCCATCTACATGGGTCGAGAAGCTATACGCTAGTCTACTCTGGTATATCGATTTCTTACTTTCATTAGCCTAATTGGGTTTTTCTATTTTGTATAACACTTGCAAAAATTCACGAAGATAATCAGGTCAAGGTTGGATGCATTCAAGTAAAGTTGAGTTACAAGAGTCCAAGAAAAATACAATTGACCCAATTTTAATTCTAACATTTTTAATATAGCGATTTAAACTCATAAGTTAGAAAATATATTAAGAACAAACAATTATTGTCACATTTTGAAAGGAAATTCCCCTATCGGAATGTGTACATAACCCATTGGTTTATTTGCACCAAAAATAGCCAACACTGTGGCCGTGCTAGAAAAATTATAATATCATTACTGAGTTAATTAAATAAGTAGAAGCACTAATGAAAAACAAGTGTACAATTTGAAAATTTTTCTTTTAGCTCATTTTTTATTCAATCAGTATATCCAAGCATCGCGAGAACTTTGACTCTGTTTCCCCAATCAGAGCAAAGCTCTGTTCAAATTTCAAATTTGAAATGAAGCGCTGCTTCATAGCAGCGCCAGTGCTGAAGAATCAAGGACTCTGAAGCAGCGCTCACGTACAAAGCACGAGTGCGCTAGCGCTAGGTGCGCTGCGCTCTAAGCAGCGCACCATGTGCAAAGTACGTATGCACTAGCGCTAGATGCGCTGCGCTCTAAGCAGCGCACCACATGAGCGCTAGCGCTAGAACTAAATGTTTCCCACCGTTGGATCAAAGATCCAATGAAGATGATAAATCATCAATTAACCATAATAAATTCTGTTAAGTAAACATTCCTCACAATCTTTCCAAACAGGAAAGATTGTGCTCTGAAAATCAGAGCACCGTTGGATCAATGATCCAATGGTGATTAAAAATCACCAAAACACAGAATAAATTTTGTATGGAAAGATTTCCCGATCTTGAAGATTGCCCTCTGTAAATCAGAGGCCCTTGGATCAAAGATTCGACGATGGGAAAATTCCCAAATCAATCGAAGGAAGGATTTCCTTAACTGATTAAACAAAATCTGCCTCTTATATAAAGGACCGAGGACTTCAAGTCCAATAGAGAGGAACCGCCCCACCACCACAAAATTCGAGAAAAGTTCAAAGAGAAGAACAAGCTCTCTGTAGATGAAAGATTTCTTCAAGGTAAAAACAAAGAGATCAAATGATCTCATTAGAGAAATAGAACTTAGTTCTTATACTAGATCATAGATCTATACGACAAACTGTCGTTAACAAAACATCTAATTATAAAAAGGGGAGAATAATTCAATTCTCTTAGGATCACAGATCCACAAAGGCAAAGCCTTTCATCAAAAATAAGAGATTGAAACATCTCCTATAAAAAGAATAATTCAATTCTCTTAAGATCACAGATCCATAAAGGCAATGCCTTTCGCCAAAACGTAAGAGATTGAAATATCTCCTATAAAAATAAGAACTTTGTTCTTAAATCCATGAGACGAGGTCTCTTTTAAGAGAGAATTTAATTCTCAGGAAGCAGATCTGCTTAAAAGAGCCTTAGCGCTCCAATCAAAAGATAGCGTCTCAGCGCCCCAAATTTAGCGCATAGCGCTGCAGAGCCCTAGCGCTCTAAATTTCAAACAGAAGCGCTCTGCGCCCATGATCTGGCGCTCAACGCCAAGCGCACCACGTACTCCTCACGTGTGCGCTACTTTAGCAGGAGCGCTTTGCGCTCATTGACTAGCGCTTTGCGTTCATTGACTGGCGCTCAGCGCCAAGCGCACCACGTACTCCTCACGTGTGCGCTACCTCAACAGAAGCACTCTGCGCTCACTAACTAGCGCACAACGCCAAGCGCACCACTGAGAGAACATAGATTGTTCTTTAAACAATAAAGCCTCAGAGCTATGATAAGCGCTCAACACTCAATAAAAGACAAAATATCGTCAGAATCCAAACCAATGCTTAGCATTGTTAAGGGACTGAGCCCAAACAAATATCTAACAGCCCAAAAAGAAATGTTAAACATTTTAAATTGAGTGGACTTAGCCCAAATTGGCCATAAGTCCTCTATCCAGATTAACTGAGCTTACAAGCTCGTAAATCTTTAATCTTAGTCCCAAATTGGACTACAGATCTTCCAACCAATATTGGTTCAAGGGTACATCTCTTCACTCGTCTGATATTTGTCGTTGTAATCCTTCAACATCTTCAGAGAGGTGACGGGTCCCGACAACTAGACATTCCATGCTCATGGACTA
Organism: Agapanthus africanus; assembly: GCA_030015575.1. NCBI lineage: Eukaryota > Viridiplantae > Streptophyta > Magnoliopsida > Asparagales > Amaryllidaceae > Agapanthus > Agapanthus africanus. Next base: position 1,100,041 of record JASDDO010000006.1, on the reverse strand, counting down.
TGATGTTCTTAACCTGGACTGTGAGGTCCTTAAACTCATAGACTATGATGTCTCTAAACTGGACTGTGAGGTCCTTAAACTCATGGACTATGATGTCCTTAACCTGTACTGTGAGGTCCTTAAACTCATGGACTATGATGTCCTTAACCTGGACTGTGAGGTCCTCCTTAAACTCATAGACTATGATGTCCTTAACCTCCATAGACTATGATGTCTCTAAACTGGACTGTGAGGTCCTTAAACTCATGGACTATGATGTACTTAACCTGGACTGTGAGGTCCTTAAACTCATGGACTATGATGTCCTTAACCTCCATAGACTATGATGTCTCTAAACTGGACTGTGAGGTCCTTAAACTCATGGACTATGATGTCCTTAACCTGGACTGTGAGGTCCTTAAACTCATGGACTATGATGTCCTTAACCTTATGGACCGCAACGTCCCTAAACTAAAACAATAGAGCCTAAATGCTCTTTTGTTGGATCTAAATGATCCCGTTAAGTAGATCTTAGTCTGAAATTTAGACTAACATATCCTTAACAAACTGTTAAGTAGATCTTAGTCTAAAAATTAGACTAACGTATCCTTAACAAACATTTAAGTTGATCTTAGTCTCAAATGAGACTAACATATCCTTAAACCCAACCCAAACCCAAATCTAAGATAATACGGGTTTGGACTAATCCACGCCCTACGGGTGACAACTTAAATTAGTCTCCATATACAATCTACGGGCAACCAAAAAACAAAACAAACACACACGACACGAAATGACCATCTAGAGAAGGAGAAAGTGGTTACCGCCATACGGTAGTGTAATTAACTGCAGGGGCTTGCGCCTGCAGGGAAGAGCGTCCCCACAATAAAAAAACCTCACAATAAGGGGGAATCTGACGAAGTTTGCTACAACGACCGCATCCGTCCAAACCTCCGATACATGGTGCCATAAATCAACTTGGTATCTTCGGAGAGGTGGACGGATAGCACCAAATAACATCTGCCCCCAGACTCAGGAAAGACGTTCAGTCTTCCCGGCCTCCAGCGGTAAACAGATTCTGGCACGCCCGGTGAGACATTTTCCCTTTTCCACTCCACACTTCGTGTGTCGTGTTCGCGAACGAGTCACGGTTTGCTATAGTTGCCCTTGGATTCGAGGTACTAAGATTTGGCATCTTGCTCTGTGCAGAAAACAGAAGATCAATGGCTTTCAACTGCACAAACTGCAACAACAACAATAACTCTCACTCCGTCCCTGCTGGAGGAGTGACTTATGGGCCCCAAGCGGCCTCCCATTTTACAATGCCGGTGGACCAAGTAACGCAAGCCACCACAGGGCTATTTTTTGGGACCATGCTCCCACCGAGGAGCTTTAACGCCCCTCTACCGTCGGAAGCTCCTAAGAAGTCGGTCTTTGTTCGGCTCAACACTACTGCGGCCCTTCTCAACGGTTGTCCAAATCCAGTGCCTCAGTTTTCAACAGACTGGGCCAGAACTCCAACGGTCCCATCAACAAGCCCGCAATATCTGAAGCAGCCATCCCAAAGCGGATAGCCATCCCGGCTCAAGCGGACGAAATCGTCAGAGAGGCTTCTTCTGCCAAGAAGTCGATCTTCACAAGGCTGGCCACTCCGGCTCCCGCTCCAGGCAAAGTCCTCAAAACTGCTTCCCCTACCCGGAGGCCCATCTTTGACAGATTGGATATTACTTCTCGGTGAACGTCAGTCTTCAAAAGGCTGACGCCGGCAACAACCCCCCGCCAAAACAGGGGGAATGACGAAGCCACCTCCATTGCTGAACCAATACCATCCGCACGACATTCTTGCCGTCGTTACTGGCGCCGAGTAAGGAAGGCTGGGGGCAGCTCTCTGTTTGGACTTACTCTACCAGCTCCAACGGTGGAAATCGATGCTGCTGTTCCAACTGGGAACAACTTTGAACTGCTTAACAGGGTGCGCAGAAATTCACCAACTGCCGTGCTAAAAAAGTCTCCTCCACCTGTGGAGAATGCTACAGAAACGAAGTCAGAACAGCCTCCGCAGCGGTTGTCCTCTAAAATTTATAAAGTTTGGCGACGGGTTCAAGACTCGGTGATCGACCAAAACTACTCCCGCCGATCGAAGAAGACGAAAACTCGGCAAGAGAAGAACCACCCTGTCATGTCATAGGAAATGTCATCTACTCGGGTGCCCTCTGCAACGGCTCCCTCAACTTCTACCGCTCACAAGAGAAGGAGGTTGTCCGTGACGAGCCGCAAGGGCACTGAATCTAAACGCCCCAAGTATGGGGGCAAGGTAGTGCATACTATTTATATGGCTTCCGAAAAAGAGGAAAGCCGTGCTTCTACGGGCCATCGACCGCTCACCCGATCGATAACAAAGGCTCAGGAGCAACAGCAACAAAAACTTCAGGAGATGCTGACAGCAATGGCCGCACTCACTAGGCCAAAAGAAAGTCCGAAAACGTCCTCAGAGCAGCGTCAAGAACAAGAAACTGATGCTGAATTCCTCTAAAGAATGCTTGAGAGGAAAGACAAAGAGGCCGCGGAGCAAGCGGCCAACATAAAACGAATGGCGCTTTTGTTCCAAGACATGGCCAGGATGATGTTACAGCCGGAGCCTCCAGCTGAAGACCCCTCGATTATCATTGAAGACCACAGAGGAGAGACATCAAACCCTCTTCCGGCTTGTTCAACAGCCAAATAGGAGTCCATCTCCAAGGCCGCCCTAGATGATTATATCACTCAGCAGATACGAGCTCATCAGGCGAGCGAAGCGGTCGGACAGATTGTTAAGACTGGACGACCCTATCCGGGCTGGTATGACCAAATAAGGTACCCGCCGGGATATACAATCCCTAAATTCCACGTATATAAAGGGACAGGCAATCCCCACCAGCATGTCGCCCAGTTCAGGGCTCTATATGGCAACACTTGTCACGACCCGAAAGTACAGAACATGACCGGCACTTAAACTACGAAACGTCTCGAGGCGCACGTAATCTAAGTAAGCCAAAAGCCCAGAAATCCAAACCAAGAAAAGTAGTAGAATGAAGGAAAAACCAATTTAAATCCAGTAGTTTGCAACATACACCGAAATATGCATTTTAAAATCACAAGTCTTTTCTAAAAATTTCGGTAGAGTTTCCTTTGTAAAAACTGACCCCATACGGGTACAAAACCTGATAAAGCATATATATAATGAATAAAAGCATCCCCAAGCGGGAGCTAGCTCTTCGTCAATCGACGGTCACAACCACGCAAGTAATAATATACAACGCCGAAGGGCGAGGATCACAATAGAAAAGGAAACTCAAAACAGCATGAAATTCATAGAAATACAGCGCGCAACTCTAAGGTCGAAAGAATAAACATCACTGGTCTCTATCTGAAGTAAATACATGTTTGGTTGATAGAACTCCTAGATACAACAGAATAATAATATACAAGATATAATGATGGTCACGATGCAAGTGAACCCACCAACTAACAAATCACCCAGAAATGGAAGTAGTGCCAGCAAAGCCGTAACGAAACCTGTACGGCAAACCTGCAAAAAACTGTGGCACAACGGGGGTGAGTTGCCAACCCGTGAGTAGAAAACATCTACGAGCAGAAACCGCATGAACAACGCAATCCTAGGTCATACGATCATAATATATATAATCCTCAAAATGACAAGTCTGGAGCATGAAAATGTGGCAAGGGTAAATATCTAACCCAAGTGTAATCCCATGTGCTCGTGTTAGTGCCTCAGATAGCAATATATCATATGGATGGGGTATGAATGCATGAAAACAGAATACATGAAAATGAAGAAGCTGCTTTCATAACTTAGTGAGATTTCTGTATATTTAAAACGAGGTATCATAAATGAAATCAGCATAAACAGTGTCTAGCATCGATGCAAAACATAAATCCCAATATCTCAATATCTCAGTGTCTCAATCTCACTATCTAGGGCGCCGTTAGTCCAGATCGGCCCCTAACATCCATCACAAGACCACGACGGTATCCTCCGGATACCCGACGCGTCAGGTAAAATCACCGGTACGTAGTCTTCCCCTGCCAGGCTCATCGTCTACTACTCGATTTTCTTGCCTCGGGGTACCTTACCGGGTCCACCATGTACCCGAGACGGTTCATCCGGCTCCTCGAATCGGGTCTCGAAATCCAGCAATCATGAAAACTCATGGTGGACGACTCATACATCATGAGAAAACCGCACTTTTCATTTTTAAAAAGAGAGTGAAGAAGTTTATATATGTTTTGCGGTTTTCCCCCAAATCCAGGAAATCTCATGGAAATTTGAATCCAAATCATCAATAGCACGTAAAACAGTGAATATAGGCATAAAAATCCATGAATGCGGCATAACAGTGAATAACAATATGCATGAAGTAGCAAGTAATAACTGAAATGTCTAAACTGGCATATAAGGCAAGTACACTAATATTATGTCGAAACTACCAAGTAACAAGCTATGTCAATGAACTAGTATTCTCTAAAGTGTACGTGACATGGCAATTACCGATGATGATGTGTGTGAGCCGGCAAGTACGTGTACGTGGAACATACGCATCATCGGTAATGGTGCTGGTGACCTAACAGCATGATATCAATAATGGTATAAGAAGTCACAATATAAGTATGTGATGCGGAGCGAACAACAATAATGTGCGGGAGCTGAATACTAAACACAATAGTAACTAATCTGCATTTAATATAATTATAAGTTTTACAGTAGTGCCTTTTGAAATATCACGAATCGCGGTGTTTTGAAAATAAGGGCTACGGTGTTTTTAAGAAAAGATGCGTCCTTTGAAATATTCGTAGAATCCCTTGGCCTGTCTTTTAAAATACCCATGATTCGTTAGTTTTTGAAATAGGTAGGAATCAAATCTAGTCTAACAACTACACTAAACTATAGGGCTGAGCTAACAGGCCAACTGAAGGTAAGGAAACCGCCTAACATCTGAATCGATACATACATATATATATATATATATATATATATATATATATATATATATATACATATTAGCCGGTGATCCCGCCTCAATAATATCACATCCGATACAATATTTATAATCAGACCTTCCCAAGTCAAGAGTGTGGATCTATTATCAATATATAGCTCGTACGTAAATCCGTCGTACGGCATCCCAAATCTGGGTACGGGTCAATATCACATTCATCCAATTATTCATCTAGTATCCTCTTTATCAAAGATCAAAATCCGGGGTACTGATATACATCTAGTACAATACTAATATCATCAATATAATCATGATCTGACTACTGATCTACAGCCTCATACAAACCGATGTCATCATCACATATCGTCATAAGGAAGTATACATCGCCCAATGCGACCTATTATAAATATTTTAACATATATTATCTCATATCACGATCACATGTCAACTATTCTATATATATATGTCACAACCCGAAGGTACGGAATGTGACCGGCACTTAAATTACGAAGAGTCTAGAGTTGCAACGTAATCTAAGTAAGCCGAAACCCAGAAATCTAGACCATATAAAAGAAAATGTAAAGGAAAACATATAGGAAAACAAGTTTAAAAGCAACATCAAATTTTCTCAAAAATTTCGGCAGAGTCTCCTTTGTAAAAACTGGCCCCAAACGGGTACAAACAAGAATAATATATATACAAACAATAAAAAGGCATCCCCAAGCGGGAGCTAGCTCTACGCCAACAGGCGGAAACAACCACAACATGCACAAAAATATACAACGCCAAAGGGCAAGGCTCAAAACTCAAAAGAAAATAAATCCACCAGATACTATAATAATACAAGCGCGAGTCTAAGGTCGAAATAAACAACTGGTCCTTTAAACTATCAAGTAATACAAGTCTGGTTGATGGAGCTTACTAGATACAAATGAAATAATAAGGTACAACGGCGGTTCTGATGCAAGTGAACCAACCTACCAAGCAAATCACCCAGAATGAAATGGTGTGCCGGCAAGTTGCCAAGAAAACCTGTACATCGAAACCTGTAGAAAAATTTGGCACAACGGGGGTGAGTTGCCAACTCGTGAGTAGAAGACATCTGCGAAAAGAAATCGAATGCACGACGCTGTCCTAGGTCATAATAATATACCAATATATCACTAGTCATTTAGTAATGGCAGGGTAATAAACTACGCGTAAGAGCAAATACTCCGTGCTCGTGTCAGTGTCTCAAATAGTAATATGTCATGTGAATGAGTATGCATGCACCATGAATGTAAAACAATCAATCCTGAAATCTGGATATATCTGTATAAGAAATCTTTAACTTTTATCATGGTAAAATTTGTATAGAAATCTGAAATATCATCGATGAAATCCATGGAAATCCGTGTCAAGCATCGACACAAAACATGTAAATCTCAAGTCTCAATACCTCATAATCTCAATATTTCATAGTCTCAATATCTCGGGCTCCGTCAGTCCGGATCAGCCCATATCATCAAATCTCACGACAACGGTCGGTATCCTCCGGATATCCGCCGCGCCAGACATCACCGCTAGGTAGTCTTCCCCTGTCAGGCTCATCGTCTACAACTCGATCTTCTTGCCCCGGGGTACCATACCGGGCCCACCATGTACCCGAGACGGTTCATCCACTCTTCGAATCGGGTCTCGAAATCCAACAGAAAATATGAAATCTCATGGTGGACGACATATACATCACGAGAAAACCGCAACTTATATTTTAAAAAGAGAGGGAGAGAAAGAGAGAGAAGTTTTTATATATATTCTTGCGGTTTTCCCCAAAATCCAGAAATCTCATAGAAATCCAAAATCCCAAAATTAAGAGTAAGTAAATAATAGGTATTGGCATAAGCCCCACAATACTGCATGATAACGTGAAAATGTGAATGCATGAAATGTCTAAGTAATAAATGCAATGTCTAGACTAACACCTGAGAGTAATCACAATATTATATTGATCTAGCCTTTAGCTGATTCTACCAATAAAAGATAATATGTTCTAAAGTGTACGTGACATAGCAATTACCGATGATGATGTGTGTGAGCCGGCAAATAAGTGTACGTGGAATATGCGCATCATCGGTAATGGTGCTGGTGTCCTAACAGGCAGAGTTTCATACCGACTAAAGATACCTATGTATGAACATGCAACTTGATGATTACGATCTGAATGTAAAGATGAATGTTTATTAACCACTCATTTGTAATATACATGTCTAACTACAACTAAATGACTCGAGCCTAAACTAGTATCTATCTAACCCCCTAAGAAACTAAACTAAAGAAACTAGTCGATAAGAAATAAGAATCCACCTAGGGTCTGAGTCCACATCTCTAATAGTCGGCGATCCAGCCTCAATAGCGTCACGTACGTAGTACAACTTCCTCGAATCAAGAATACGGATCAATCATCACATCTATGCCTCGTACGGTAAATCCATCGTACGGCATCCCAATATCGGGGTACGGGTCAAGTATATAATATAATCATCAAATAATGTCATGATCAAAAGTACTGTACTATAATCGCATACATCCCAATATCATCAATCATATATTATTGTCTGCGTACATATACCTCGTCGATTGTTCCTCAGAAATACCATGTCATATATCATATCATAATCAGGTCACACATATATCATATCGTAATCAAGTCACACATATATCATATCGTAACCAAGTCACATATATATCATATCGTAATCAAGTCACAGGTTACAGTCCGGGTTCTATTCTAGAGTCTCGTATATCCTAATGTCATCATCACCTATTATCGTTTATGTATACATATCCACTTTCTCATTTTCCAACGATCCGCTAACATCATAACACGACTGTATAGCCAAGAGATCACGGCATCAAGCCCAGTTATATTGTCTCATCCCCATGTATCATATAACACCCTTATCTCACATATACATGTTGTGTGTGTGTGTATATATATATGTGTGTGTGTGTGTGTGTGTGTGTGTGTGTATACCTACACACATTCCTATATATATATACACATACTCATATACACCAAGTCAAGTTTCTGTGTGTGCGTGTGTGTGTCTACCTGAAACCTACGAATCCTCTCCAAGACATTCATCCTCTCGTAAGGTACTTCTAAATCCGTCTAGTCCAACCTAAAGTCTTTAATAGGGTCCTACTCACCAAGAATCTAAGGTCACGTCCGACTTCCTAATGACAATAAGTAATATTCCTATTCTACGTTTGCGGGGGTGCTAAACGCCATCCACCCGACTTCCCCCGTAGATATACATCTACTCACCTGGTCCTTGTCTGCCGAAGACGATGTCGCCCTCCTCTTCTTCCTCGTCCGAAGTCCACGTAAGGGGTACCTATACGCAAACATATATAATATCGTAAACCAAATCACGGACAAAACCAAAACGACGCACGGAACGCGCATAGGTTAAAACCTATGTCCCGCTCATGCAAAAGAACCAAATATCGCTCGATATCGGCGTACAAACGCCGATTGATCGAGATAAACACGAATAAACAACTCGTAGTTTCAAAACTCATTATTTATAATATAAAACCTGGTTTGAATCATCGAAACCCTAAAATCGATTAAATCGTCCAATTCCGCAAAACCTTGAAAATGTCAATTTACCTTTTTACTTCAAAACTTGTTGTTTAAATGAAACTAATGATCATAATATTCATTAAATAACATAACTAGATTATAGAAACTATTACCATATTTTTATCACATTAATTTGTATTAAATTGGAAATTCTAGTTTGCAATTTTATCAATTTCAACACCTTGCGAGCAAAATTTCACAATTTCACAACTAAACTTAATTTTGCATAAATTAACTTATTAAAATATAATTCATGATGTTAATAATGTAATGAAACCATAATTAGATTTTAAATCTTAATTATTTAAGAAATATCTAAAACCTAGTTAGCACAAAAAAATAACATATTTGTCACAATTTCCATTATCAATTTGAAACTAGTAACCAAACTAGGTTTTTCATTCCTCTGACATGTTAATATTCTAATTAAAACCACAATCTAGTGATAAAAACATTAATTAGAATTTTATCTCACCAATAAATATAATTTATAAAAATCTAGTTTTCAAAATTGATTAATTTAAATAATTTTGAATGAACAATTTACAATACATCAACCATACAAGATTTTCCATTTCTAAAAATGTTAAACTAGTTATTATAACCCTACTTAATTAATAAAAACCATAACTTGATTTTATAAAACTTAACTTGAATTTTAAACTTGCAATTAGAATTAATTAAGAAAATCTAAATATGCTAGATTAAAACATTTAATAACAATTAATCATAGGAATAAAATTTATACCTCCACATCATGAGATCCAAACATAAAAATATGACTCCAAAATAATGGTTTCCAACTCCAAGATCCATGCTAAATAGGTCAAAGGAAAATGGTAGAGATTGAATATGAATTTTGAGGTTTATTTTTGGAATTTTTGTTGAAATTTTGATGATTTTTGAAGGGTAAATGAGTTGTAAAAATGGGGGGGGGGATGCCATGGGTGAGGGCCGGCCATGGAGGGAGGTAGGAGAGGAGAATGAGAAAAGTGTGTAGAAAAGTGTAGAAGGTTTCTCAAAATATCACCCATTTAAGTCTTTTCATGAATTAATATAATTTATTTATTTTCCTAACTCAATTTAACCTAGAAAGGTCTAGAACCATGGAAAATTTTGGAAAAGAATTTTGCATAATTCACACTTGATTCCAATATGTAATGGTTCACTTTTGCTAATTAAACCCATTTAAATTTGTAATTTACACTAATTTAACGTATAAATAATGCTTATGTTAATATTTAAAATAATTAATTTAGGAAAAATATTTAATTAAACTAAAAATTTATAAGTGACTAAATAAACACCATTCACTAGTAATTACATAATTAAAATAAGTCTTTTTAAATTTATAATGAAAAATAATTATGGTTAAGTTTTACGAAAAATACGTTTTATTTTACCGAAAATCAGAAAATTCACTTAAAGGATTTTATTTATTTAATTATTTATTTATTTATTTTTTTAAAATGTTATAATCTTCCCCCTTTTAAGAAATTCAGTCCCCGAATTTAAATTAAAACTCCTCCCAATTACTAAAACATTCAGCCAAAATACGCAAATCGTCGGGGCTCCGAAATCATCAATACATAACTAAAATCAACTCCGTCAAGCATAACGCAATCATCGGAGTTATAGTGAAAATCGAATATCAAATCCTAATACGAAAACCAACATAATATACATCAAAACTATAACTTATATATAGTGCGCATCGTAGTAAAATCGTCCAAACATCTGAATAAAGAAGCATGCAAAAACCCCTTTTGAAAATCACCGTGCGATGCACGTGTCACGGCATAAGTAGCGGACGTTTATTTTTAAAAAAAAAATAGCTATACATATATATCTTTTATTTAACATACACGTCCCGTCTGGTTACTAAATCAAATAGTAATGATTATAAAAACATACTGCTCAAACTGAAATCAATCCCAATCACATCATAAAAATATCATATGAGTCAGGTGCGCACTGAAATCGAAACCAAATACAGATGCCACGAATACGCACAGAAACAAAACTGAGTGTAACATGTGTGCACCAAAAACATCTGTCAAGTGCAACGGGCGTGCACGACACTAATATCAGGTACATCTAATCTGCATAAAACCCCAATTTAGTGCATCTGGTGTGCACAAAATCGCATCAAGTGCGCCAAGTGTGCGCAAGAATCTCAATCAAGTGCACATGGTGTAAAAAAATCATACACCGAATAACAAAATCGAAATCACGGTACGAAAAATGCATGAAAACTATGTCGAAGTATACGTCAAAATCATGTGCAACCCATATGCACGAAATCAAATCAATATCTCAAAATGTATAAAACCGAATCGAGTGCACTGGGTGTAAGCGCACGGCGGCGTCCGGGCCGTCAATCCGACGCCGGAAATGGGGAAACGAAAAACTTTGCGAAACTTGCAAACCGGCACCACCGCGCACTATCAATCCGGATCGGGCCATTAACCTAACTCTAGCAAACTAGAAAAAGGGTAGAGAAGTTATACCAAGCGATCCGTGTTCTTCGGTCTTCTCCTCTACTCCGATCTCCTCGTGGAACCTCCGGTCGTCGCCTCCTCGTCGAAACGGGCACCACATCGCCGGGTTCTTTTACGGGCTCTCACCTCTGGACCGAGGCAACTCTGGCACGAAGTTGGCGAGCCGACGTGCCCAAGAAATGCTGTAGGCTAGTGTAGAAACCATTGTCTCATTTGGGGTTTATGTAGTTGCCATGGTGATGGAGGAATAGAACAAAATGAACTTTGAAGTGGAGCAATGGCAAGTCTGGGTAAACAAGAACCTCCCTGTCACCGTCCTTGAGGCTACCGGAGTACCTCTCGGGTGCCTGAGGTTACCTTCCATATCTGCGGAGTGGCCAATGGAATGTCAAACCAGATTGAATCTTTAGGTTCTTTATCAAATCTTCAGTAATCGTTTGCGGTTCTGGAATCACTTCCAGTTCTACCATACTCCCACTACTGTTTTCTGAAAAAAATCCATTTTTATTGAAACTGTGGCGAGTCAAGAACAATATCACTATTGATCTTCCAGATGGTAGAAAATCAACCCTCATCATAGCCCGGGTCAACCCACAAACAGCCATTAGAGAAACGTGCCTTGAGTCATCCAGAGTCTGGTTTGAAGCATTAGCCGGACAACTCCCCGTATCTTAACAATGTCAAGATATGAACTGTTCTATATCCAATACAGAAACAGAGGCACTGATTTAATTGAACCAGATTCAAATCATGCAGCTGTCTCCAGTGCATGTCAACTATATGGAAGGAGGTCGATCAGCGTTACTCAACTTAGGAGTGCTTCCAATTATGAGTAACCTGAAAGAGAAGAAAGTTCTCTTAATCATTACTATCAACTGAATACCATACACAAGTATCTACATCTTCGATTACTTTGAAGAATCCTAATACTTGAAACACCCGGTTCTCTACTTTAATCATATACATATAACTTCTCAAAACTTGGACCTTGTGTTTCTACGAAACACCTGTCAAACTAGAGAAGTCATAGGTAAACCGAATATAGTACGAGGACCAACCCATTTGTCCTAATAGACACTGGACAATATACAATACTCTGTATAAGTCCCCTGAGTCTAGTGAATCATTCACTGTGCGTCGTAGGTTGAAAACTGTACTCATGGTTAAGAAGAATTACACTGCTGTTTAATGCTCCTTACCTAACCATCCACTGATATAGGTAAATGTCATAGACATAATTTCAAAAAGGTATATCTCACTCTATAAAAATAGACGTACAGATATATTAATTTGAAATTGGTGCATAACAACGGATATTCAAAACCAAATATTTGCCATCCGGCAAATTACCCAGGCGATTTCCTCAAATATCACCAATTACAACGAATTCCGATATAATGAGGATGATCACCTAATTCCCAATAACTTACTCCTACTCATCATCTGTAAAACCATACAGATGTGAGAATCATACCTGGTAAATACATACCCTGGAGTAAGGGCTAATTGGGAAATCAGTTTTCTTTTAACAGTACACAGTGAAACTGAAACATTGAAATGTTTCGATGGGGTATCCCGGTATTCCTACTAATGCCTCTTCCATTATCTAGATTCACAACTGTAACCGTATAATTCTTTGCCATCTCTCCAAATCCCTTTATATGTATTTAGTCATTACCTTCTGTACACCCCTTTAGGCCAAATGGTTTTCTTCCTTCCCTACCGTTCGGCACCGGCCTATGGTTTAGAAGGAGACTATCCAAAAAGCATAATGGGTGTACTGTCCTAATCCTAGGAGCACTCGCAATGCGAGAGAAGGTGAAGATAAAAGACAACCGAATAAACCTTATTCCTATTTCTCCTGAACCAGAATCCATCCCCAAACTGGAACAAGTTCCTTTCGAGTTCGTATATAACCATACGATGGAATATCCAAATAACTGTGGATCTTCGTAGTGATACGGAGTGTCCTGGAGAAATACAAAGGTGAAGTGGGAGTGGTAATGAAATACTTGGTTTGATCGTGAATATCAGTCGCAATTTACTTTGCCCTCCTTCTAATCCCTTTATTTGTCTTAACTTAATACCTTCTGCACACCACACTTAGGCTAATCGGCTTTCTTCATTCCCTTCCGTTCGGGACCAGCCTAAGATTTGGAAGAAGACTATCCAATAGGCATAACGGGTGTACTATCCCCTAATCCAAGGAGTACTCGCAACCTGAGAGAAAGGTAAAAGGAAAAGACAACTGAATAGTCTTATTCGTTTTCTCCAGAACCGGAAACCATCCTCGAATAAATTCCTTCGAGTTCGTATATAACCATACGATGGTTTTGTCCAATGGAAGTGGACGTTCGTAGTAATACGGGGTGTCCTGGAGAAAAGAGTAAAAGTAGGAGTGGCAATGAGGTTTGCAATTGTGACAATCCAAAAGTCAGTGTTTAAGAAGGTTCGGTTAATTTTGGTCACTGAGTCATAGTCTAGGCTCGGGTCATGGTCGCTGCCAAAGAGAGAGAGAAAAGAAACACTCAGCGTGCACTCTAACCTATATCAGAATGGTTATCACTTTATCTAATCTAGAAACCTCCCACTGTAACGTCAAATTCATCCCCAAACCTGAAAGAAGAATTAGCCAGGATCATCCGAGGAGTAAACCAACTCATCAGTAGGAATCGGGATCCAACCATCATTGCATGATAACATGACGGAATCCGCTCACGTTATCACACTCCAGAAGGTATGCGCATATCTGGCAAGTTTCAGTTTCTTTAGAAACTCCCGATGTGATTTTTGCCCCATGCTCTTATGACCTTGACGAAGGCCAACAAATCATAAGTCACATGTCAAGTTCTACCCGTCATTGTCCAGCTTAATTTGAACCCACCCGTACAAGCCCTTGACGAAGGCCAACAAGGCTATACGACTGTCCCAAACCAACGCATTTATCTATGCAGCAGAAAGGTAACAAGCAGCTACCATACACTATGCCTTGATGAAGGGCAACAAACATAGCATGAATACTACGTGCTACCCGTCTGAAATGACGGAGGGCTACGAATGGTTTCTGGTGAAAACCTTTAACGTAATGAATTTGATATCGTTGAAGGTACCGGATAGCTTTGTAAAAATATAGTGGCGAAAACCTTTGCTAAAGAGGTTACTCCCGGTGAAGGGATCTTGGCTCTTTCCCCATAGAATGAGGTGCAGGATATTCCAACTGAATACCACGATGCAAAGCAAAAGTAATCGGCTATAGTGAAGTTATTGCCCTGACGCAAACTTTTGTCCAAGGGGTCACTCCCGGTGAAGGGATCTCGGCCCTTGCCTCGTCGACTGAGGAGCAGGATATTCCAACTGAATACCACTGTGCAATACAAAAGTGAACGTCCTTGCAATAACAGCTTTTTGAAAAATGTTCCAACAACATCAGAATATGTTTGTTTAGCTTGCATTGATCCGAATCAATGCAGTCCCATCAATTGATCACACCAATAAAGAACGAAAATAATGATGTACGTATATGCCATCCGCATTCGCCACTGGGTCCCGTCATCACCCGTTAGGTTACTTAACTAACGACAGAGCGGGGACTGGACTAGCGCGGATGCAAAACATATACAACATCTACTAGTATATATATCAATATATAATATTCGCTCAAGGCGTGATAAAATGCAACATCACAGAAATGTAACCAGCATCACAAAACAATACAGATATTCGGGATCCCCGGGTTTCATAGAGCCGCTAGTAAAACCCGACGTTCCCCTGGTCGTGTGGATAGCCTGTGCAATGAAAAACCTAGACCCCTACGGACGCGGCAAGTTACCCGCCAAAACCTGAAGCGAGGCAGCCCCCTTTAGCAATGTGAATGGACCACCCAGCACTTCACGGAATCCGGTAACTTGGGCATCCCTCCTGGGTCAACCTATACCCCATACGAGTGCGGTGAATAGCCCGCCAATTCTAGAGTGAAGCCCCCTCCATCTCAATGCCATGAGATGCGGGCCCGTTGCCCTCTAGAACCCGGCTATCCGTGCACCCCTCCGCGGGGTAATCCTAGTACAGAAAGTAAAATATACATACAACGGGTACATCGACCTCGACCCGGTCGTGCCCTAAAAGAATAATATAAACAGGCAGTGACGGCAGTCCACATGTCGGACGCTCGCCCCGCAATATCAAATGTATATATAAAACAAAACTGTACTAACATTGCATCCAGGCTATCCCCTACGAACAATCCGCAACATCACAGCACAACACAGAACATCAACGTGAATGTCACGTTCGCAAATCCGTCTAAAAGAGCTATAGAAGTTAGACATGATTTACAGATCAAATGACATTCACGGTCGCAGATATAATGTAAATACTGTGAACTAGCATGTTTAAAATATCCGATCGAACAAATTTACCGAAGTGGGCTCCAAGCACTACTGTAGCTCTCACAGAAAATCTGGGCCCAAAAAGAATATCCCAAAAACCCCATTTCCTAGTCAAAAGCCCACAGTAAAAATTTGGCACAGTGAACACTCAAAGTGGCGGCGGAACCGCGGCCCAAGCATGGGTTTGGCCGCGGTTCCGCGGTGAAAAGATGACGTCACACTACCAAATTTTCACAGTGTGCTTATAATTTCCTGCATGTGTTTCTGCAACAACCTGAAAAATTTTTGGAGCTAAAAAAATTTCGACAGAGAACAGATGCACTAAAAATACGGTTTTTGGGATTTTAGTTCGATCGAGTTCTAAACATACTAGAGCAAGCTAGATAAGGTTAATGGCGTGGCTCTGATACCAATGTAAGTGCACGGCGGCACCCCGGCCGTCAATCCGACGCCGGAAATGCAGAAACGAAAAACTTTGCGAAACTTGCAAACCGGCACCACCGCGCACTATCAACCCGGATCGGGCCATTAACCTAACTCTAGCAAACTAGAAAAAGGGTAGAGAAGCTATACCAAGCGATCCGTGTCCTTCGGTATTCGCCTCTACTCCGATCTCCTCGCGGAACCTCCGGTCGTCGCCTCCTCGTCGAAACGGGCACCACATCGCCGGGTTCTTTTACGGGCTCCCACCTCTGGACCGAGGCAACTCGAGCACGAAGTTGGTGAGTCGACGTGCCCAAGAAATGCTGTAGGCTAGTGTAGAAATCATTGTCCCATTTGGGGTTTATGTAGTTGCCATGGTGATGGAGGAATAGAACAAAATGAACTTTCAAGTGGAGCTTGAATTTGTGTAGCAAGAAAAATGAGATGAATGAATTTTCTTTTTCAAATGAACACCTCACTCATCCCCTTTCAAAGTGGCCGGCCATCATAAAATGGTGGAGGGAAAAAGACTAAAACATGAAGGGAGGTGAGTGTAGGAATGAAAAGAGGTTACCACATCCAAAAGTGATAATAACAATGTCAATCCAATCCTAATCAACTCAAATCTCATTAATGCAAGAAAAGCAAAGATGATTTGAATTATCATGATAAACCATTTCACAAATAACCCCTCCACAATAGATAATTTGCATACCTGCAAATAACCCCCTCCATCAGATAAGTCCGGCCGCGAAGGAACAAAGGAAAACTGGCCGGAACGGAATGCAAACTGGCAACTTCAGAAAACCGATTCCGTAATAAATTACAGGAAAACCCCGCGATTGCATATACATGCCCGCATTTGTATTTCCACTGAACACAAATGCAAAGAGACAAAACTACACTGTCTAATACTAGGATCCGGCTTAAACCAAAGCCGGCTAGTAAAAACCGTCCGATCACGATCCGTGCAATACCGCACGTATCTGATCGAACCCTGCCATATTTCCATACGGCCTCTACAGCGTTTCGCCCGAAACTTGAGAAACTGGTCTGTGGGGGACTCTAAAGACTCGTCTATACCTTGGTTGTGGATTTAACCACTAGCACGTCAGAGGTATTAGCCAATACGTAACGGGCTACCAGGTATTGACCAAAAGGGACGTCTGTGAGCGAACTCATGCCGACACCCTACTGAGCCTGTCAGTGACAATATCCGTACAGTCCGGTTCGTTCGTTTATGAGCATCGCATGGCGGGCCTAGGGGGTTGGTAAAAGTCAGACCCCCAAAAGCGGTACAAGTCGTGTCGGAGATCAGCCCAGAACACCCTGAGATACTACTGGAATACCTACCAGTAAATCTCCTTCCTTGGCCAAGGACTTTCATGTACTGGCTCTCCTAGACACAGCGCGACCTCACCCCCATTACCGGGAGAGACGAACCCCTGCAGATCCGCTCGCTGCCTCCATGTGGCTCGGGACTGTACCCAACTAAAACCTGTTTGCACGTCTCCTTTGAGCGTGGTAGGGTAGTAATCAAAGCACAGTGGGAACTCACACGAGACAAATGACGATCTCAGGTCGATGAACTAACCTGTACACATGTCACCAGGGAACTGCTATCTGACGTCAGGTATAATACCAACTAGCATGTTCCCGGCGAGTCCTGTCCGGTGTACTCATAACCCAATGAGCACCTGTATACATCTTAGGTGAACCAACTGACACCAGTGGCTTGTGAGACCGGCCACCGCCTCTCGTCGGGGTCTCGACTGTATACACTAGTCTACTCTGGAGAATCGATGCTCTGTCTCGAAACTCCCACGACTAGGGACCTTTTAAGGATGTGCTTATAGACCCCAGCTCCCACGTATATGATCGCCCTCATACTGCTGGCAGTCAAGCAAGAATCCTAGGGGCTCTATCAACGTGCAATAGTGATCAGTAAAGTCACCTAAAGCAGTACACGATGATAAAGATAAACCAGATAGCATACTATCATCTTGAGTAAGACTGTCCTATCGGGATGGTTCCTCCATCAATCATTGCAATCACGTGCCTGTGATCCAATAATTGACTCTGAGGGCACTATCTCCAACAATCTCCCACTTGCACTCAAGGCTAATTATTGTGATATCGCATACTCACAGCCCGTGTGATACCGAACACCCAACTCCTCTACTAGTCAGTCTCACAAAGCTCGTTTGCGAAACTATTGCGTTCGAGGAATAGCCTCAGTGAGGGGATCCGCTCTGATGTTTCTTTCTATGTCTCTCTATATCTCAAGTTCACGGAGAAAGCCATCTTCCGAAATGAGCAATACCTGTCTTAGAATGTGTCTGGATGTCTGATGGGACTTATTTTATGAACTCCAAATCCAAACTTCTTAGACTGTATCGTCAACTGAACTTAATTAGTATCCTGCGCCATCCTTCCCTCAGTATCCACCTGGACGACCTGTCCAAAATACTGCCCCTCATCAGAGGGAAAACTATAACTCTGACAGTCACTCTGTCATCCAGGTCACCTTGGAAGCCTGGAATGATAACCGTCTCCCGAACGAGGCTGTCGTTATCATATCCCTAGAACATCCACTTATGTTCTAAAACTGCTTCCGAACGTTTCTCCAGGATTGGATCAATATCAACTTATTGCATCTACTGCAAGAACAACATCTGGTGTGGTACTTGACATCTCATGATTAACTCAATTGCCTAAGCAAGTGATCTGCCAATCATGCATATCCTTCTCCACTTTAGTCTGTAAGACACCTTTAGAGAGGGTGACTCCATCACCTGCAGGTACACTACCGTGCCAGGAGCCGTCCATTCTAAATACTCATAGAATGCTGTCTAAGTACCCAGATTGGGAAACTACCCAAATCTAGATCTAATACCATAGATCCAGTAACCAGAATGTTTGATATAATATCCAAGTCCTATGTGGAGAAACCACTGTGTGACAACCAAAGTATAACCGACCGTAGTACAGGAATATCACTTCCTACTCTGTGTATGTCATCCAAATACCAGGACATCACACCCTACTACCTTCTTAACAGATCCATCCCCTATTCTAATGAAGTCAAACCTATGACTTCACATCAGAAATAGATGATCTATCTCCGCTATATCTGCTTTAGTCTATAAATAGACATAAGCCACTTGTCCACCAATGCTTCCGCTGCTCCCACTGACCATGACAACCCTCTGGCAGAGTCATATACACGTACACTTCTAAAGAAAGTTTAGAACGACGCTATACTCATCCTCCTGCCGGGTCTCACAGTCTGGAACAACAGCAATGGCAAGTCTGGGTAAACAAGAACCTCCCTGTCACCGTCCTTGAGGCTACCGGAGTACCTCTCGGGTGCCTGAGGTTACCTACCATATCTGCGGAGTGGCCAATAGAATGTCAAATCAGATTGAATCTTTAGGTTCTTTATCAAATCTTCAGTAATCGTTTGCGGTTCTGGAATCACTTCCAGTTCTACCATACTCCCACTACTGTTTTCTGAAAAAAATCCATTTTTATTGAAACTGTGGCGAGTCAAGAATAATATCACTATTGATCTTCCAGATGGTAGAAAATCAACCCTCGTCATAGCCCGGGTCAACCCACAAACAGCCATTAGAGAAACGTGCCTTGAGTCATCCAGAGTCTGGTTTGAAGCATAAGCCGGACAACTCCCCGTATCTTAACAATGTCAAGATATGAACTGTTCTATATCCAATACAGAAACAGAGGCACTGATTTAATTGAACCAGATTCAAATCATGCAGCTGTCTCCAGTGCATGTCAACTAAATGGAAGGAGGCCGATCAGCGTTACTCAACTTAGGAGTGCTTCCAATTATGAGTAACCTGAAAGAGAAGAAAGTTCTCTTAATCATTACTATCAACTGAATACCATACACAAGTATCTACATCTTCGATTACTTTGAAGAATCCTAATACTTGAAACACCTGGTTCTCTACATTATTCATATACGTATAACTTCTCAAAACTTGGACCTTGTGTTTCTACGAAACACCTGTCAAACTAGAGAAGTCATAGGTAAACCGAATATAGTACGAGGACCAACCCATCTGTCCTAATGGATACTGGACAATATACAATACTCTGTATAAGTCCCCTGAGTCTAGTGAATCATTCACTGTGTGTCGTAGGTTGAAAACTGTACTCATGGTTAAGAAGAATTACACTGCTGTTTAATACTCCTTACCTAACAATCCACTGATATAGGTAAATGTCATCGACATAATTTCAAAAAGGTATATCTCACTCTATAAAAATAGACGTACAGATATATGTTAATTTGAAATTGGTGCATAACAACGGATATTCAAAACCAAATATTTGCCATCCGGCAAATTACCCAGGCGATTTCCTCAAATATCACCAATTACAACGAATTCCGATATAATGAGGATGATCACCTAATTCCCAATAACTTACTCCCACTCATCATCTGTAAAACCATACAGATGTGAAAATCATACCTGGTAAATACATACCCTGGAGTAAGGGCTAATTGGGAAATCAGTTTTCTTTTAACAGTACACAGTGAAACTGAAACATTGAAATGTTTCGATGGGGTATCCCGGTATTCCTAGTAATGCCTCTTCCATTATCTAGATTCACAACTGTAACCGTATAATTCTTTGCCATCTCTCCAAATCCCTTTATATGTCTTTAGTCATTACCTTCTGTACACCCCTTTAGGCCAAATGGTTTTCTTCCTTCCCTACCGTTCGGCACCGGCCTATGGTTTGGAAGGAGACTATCCAATAAGCACAATGGGTGTACTGTCCTAATCCTAGGAGCACTCGCAATGCGAGAGAAGGTGAAGATAAAAGACAACCGAATAAACCTTATTCCTATTTCTCCTGAACCAGAATCCATCCCCGAACTGGAACAAGTTCCTTTCGAGTTCGTATATAACCATACGATGGAATATCCAAATAACTGTGGATCTTCGTAGTGATACGGAGTGTCCTGGAGAAATACAAAGGTGAAGTGGGAGTGGTAATGAAATACTTGGTTTGATCGTGAATATCAGTCTCAATTTACTTTGCCCTCCTTATAATCCCTTTATTTGTCTTAACTTAATACCTTCTGCACACCACACTTAGGCTAATCGGCTTTCTTCATTCCCCACCGTTCGGGACCAGCCTAAGGTTTGGAAGAAGACTATCCAATAGGCGTAACGGGTGTACTATCCCCTAATCCAAGGAGTACTCGCAACCTGAGAGAAAGGTAAAAGGAAAAGACAACTGAATAGTCCTATTCGTTTTCTCCAGAACCGGAAACCATCCTCGAATAAATTCCTTCGAGTTCGTATATAACCATACGATGGTTTTGTCCAATGGAAGTTGACGCTCGTAGTAATACGGGGTGTCCTAGAGAAAAGGGTAAAAGTAGGAGTGGCAATGAGGTTTGCAATTGTGACAATCCAAAAGCCAGTGTTTAAGAAGGTTCGGTTAATTTTGGTCACTGAGATATAGTCTAGGCTCGGGTCATGGTCGCTGCCAAAGAGAGAGAGAGAAAAGAAACACTCAGCGTGCACTCTAACCTATATCAGAATGGTTATCACTTTATCTAATCTAGAAACCTCCCACTGTAACGTCAAATTCTTCCCTAAAGCTGAAAGAAGAATTAACCGGGATCACCCGAGGAGTAAACCAACTCATCAGTGGGATCGGGATCCAACTATCATTGCATGATAACATGACGGAATCCGCTCACGTTATTACACTCCAGAAGGTATGCGCATATCTGGCAAGTTTCAGTTTCTTTAGAAACTCCCGATGTGATTTTTGCCCCATGCTCTTATGACCTTGACGAAGGCCAACAAATCATAAGTCACATGTCAAGTTCTACCAGTCATTGTCCAGCTTAATTTGAACCCACCCGTACAAGCCCTTGACGAAGGCCAACAAGGCTATACGACTGTCCCAAACCAACGCATCTATCTATACAGCAGAAAGGTAACAAGCAGCTACCATACACTATGCCTTGATGAAGGGCAACAAACATAGCAAGATATTCCAACTGAATACCACTGTGCAAAACAAAAGTGAACGTCCTTGCAATAACAGCTTTTTGAAAAATGTTCCAACAACATCAGAATAGGTTTGTTTAGCTTGCATTGATCCGAATCAATGCAGTCCCATCAATTGATCACATCAATAAAGAACAAAAATAATGATGTACGTATATGCCATCTGCATTCGCCACCGGGTCCCGTCATCACCCGTTAGGTTACTTAACTAACGACAGAGCGGGGACTGGACTAGCGCGGATGCAAAACATATACAACATCTACTAGTATATATATCAATATATAATATTCGCTCAAGGCGTGATAAAATGCAACATCACAGAAATGTAACCAGCATCACAGAACAATACAGATATCCGAGATCCCCGGGTTTCATAGAGCCGCTACTAAAACCCGACGTTCCCCTGGTCGTGTGGATAGCCTGTGCATTGAAAAACCTAGACCCCTACGGACGCGGCAAGTTACCCGCCAAAACCTGAAGCGAGGCAGCCCCCTTCAGCAATGTGAATGGACCACCCAGCACTTCACGGAATCCGGTAACTTGGGCACCCCTCCTGGGTCAACCTATACCCCCTAAGAGTGCGGTGAATAGCCCGCCAATTCTAGAGTGAAGCCCCCTCCGTCTCAATGCCATGAGATGTGGGCCCGTTGCCCTCTAGAACCCGGCTATCCGTGCACCCCTCCGCGGGGTAATCCCAGTACAGAAAGTAAAATATACATACAACGGGTACATCGACCTCGACTCGGTCGTGCCCTAAAAGAATAATACAAACAGGCAGTGACAGCAGTCCACATGTCGGACGCTCGCCCCGCAATATCAAATGTACATATAAAACAAAACTGTACTAACATTGCATCCAGGCTATCCCCCACGACCAATCCGCAACATCACAGCACAATACAGAACATCAACGTGAATGTCACGTTCGCAAATCCGTCTAAAAGAGCTATAGCAGTTAGACATGATTTACCGATCAAATGACATTCACGGTCGCAGATATAATGTAAATACTGTGAACTAGCATGTTTAAAATATCCGATCGAACAAATTTACCGAAGTGGGCCCCAAGCACTACTGTAGCTCTCACAGAAAATCTGGGCCCAAAAAGAATTTCCCAAAAACCCCATTTCTTAGTCAAAAGCTCACTGTAAAAATTTGGCACAGTGAACACTCAAAGTGGCGGCGGAACCGCGGCCCAAGCATGGGTTTGGCCGCGGTTCCGCGGTGAAAAGATGACGTCACACTACCAAATTTTCACAGTGTGCTTATAATTGCCTGCATGTGTTTCTGCAACAACCTGAAAAATTTTTGGAGCTAAAAAAATTTCGACAGAGAACAGATGCACTAAAAATACGGTTTTTGGGATTTTAGTTCGATCGAGTTTTAAACATACTAGAGCAAGCTAGATAAGGTTAATGGCGTGGCTCTGATACCAATGTAAGTGCACGGCGGCACCCCGGCCGTCAATCCGATGCCGGAAATGCGGAAACGAAAAACTTTGCGAAACTTGCAAACCGGCACCACCGTGCACTATTAACCCGGATCGGGCCATTAAACTAACTCTAGCAAACTAGAAAAAGGGTAGAGAAGCTATACCAAGCGATCCGTGTCCTTCGGTATTCGCCTCTACTCCGATCTCCTCGCGGAACATCCGGTCGTCGCCTCCTCGTCGAAACGGACACCACATCGCCGGGTTCTTTTACGGGCTCCCACCTCTGGACCGAGGCAACTCGAGCACGAAGTTGGCAAGTCGACGTGCCCAAGAAATGCTGTAGGCTAGTGTAGAAACCATTGTCTCATTTGGGGTTTATGTAGTTTCCATGGTGATGGAGGAATTGAACAAAATGAACTTTCAAGTGGAGCTTGAATTTGTGTAGCAAGAAAAATGAGATGAATGAATTTTCTTTTTCAAATGAACACCTCACTCATCCCCTTTCAAAGTGGCCTGCCATCATAAAATGGTGGAGGGAAAAAGACTAAAACATGAAGGGAGGTGAGTGTAGGAATGAAAAGAGGTTACCGCATCCAAAAGTGATAATAACAACGTCATATCCAATCCTAATCAACTCAAATCTCATTATTGCAAGAAATGCAAAGATGCTTTGAATTATCATGATAAACCATTTCACAAATAACCCCTCCACAATAGATAATTAGCATACCTGCAAATAACCCCCTCCATCAGATAAGTCCGGCCGCGAAGGAACAAAGGAAAACTGGCCGGAACGGAATGCAAACTGGCAACTTCAGAAAACCGATTCCGTAATAAATTACAGGAAAACCCCGCGACTGCATATACATGCTCGCATTTGTATTTCCACTGAACACAAATGCAAAGAGACAAAACTACACTGTCTAATACTAGGATCCGGCTTAAACCAAAGCCGGCTTGTAAAAACCGTCCGATCACGATCCGTGCAATACCGCACGTATCTGATCGAACCCTGCCATATCTCCATATGGCCTCTACAGCGTTTCGCCCGAAACTTGAGAAACTGGTTTGTGGGGGACTCTAAAGACTCGTCTATACCTTGGTTGTGGATTTAACCACTAGCACGTCAGAGGTATTAGCCAACACGTAACGGGCTACCAGGTATTGACCAAAAGGGACGTCTGTGAGCGAACTCATGCCGACACCCTACTGAGCCTGTCAGTGACAATATCCGTACAGTTCGGTCCGTTCGTCTATGAGCATCGCATGGCGGGCCTAGGGGGTTGGTAAAAGTCAGACCCCCAAAAGCGGTACAAGTCGTGTCGGAGATCAGCCCAGAACACCCTGAGATACTACTGGAATACCTACCAGTAAATCTCCTGCCTTGGCCAAGGACTTTCATGTACTGGCTCTCCTAGACACAGCGCGACCTCACCCCCAATATCGGGAGAGACGAACCCCTGCAGATCCGCTCACTTCCTCCATGTGGCTCGGGACTGTACCCAACTAAAACCTGTTTGCACGTCTCCTTTGAGCGTGGTAGGGTAGTAATCAAAGCACAGTGGGAACTCACACGAGAAAAATGACGATCTCAGGTCGATGAACTAACCTGTACACATGTCACCAGGGAACTGCTATCTGACGTCAGGTATAATACCAACTAGCATGTTCCCGGCGAGTCCTGTCCGGTGTACTCATAACCCAATGAGCACCTGTATACATCTTAGGTGAACCAACTGACACCAGTGGCTTGTGAGACCGGCCACCGCCCCTCGTCGGGGTCTCGACTGTATACACTAGTCTACTCTGGAGAATCGATGCCCTGTCTCGAAACTCCCATGACTAGGGACCTTTTAAGGATGTGCTTATAGACCCCAGCTCCCACGTATATGATCGCCCTCATACTGCTGGCAGTCAAGCAAGAATCCTAGGGGCTCTATCAACGTGCAATAGTGATCAGTAAAGTCACCTAAAGCAGTACACGATGATAAAGATAAACCAGATAGTATACTATCATCTTGAGTAAGACTGCCCTATCGGGATGGGTCCTCCATCAATCATTGCAATCACGTGCCTGTGATCCAATAATTGACTCTGAGGGCACTATCTCCAACAATCTGCCACTTGCACTCAAGGCTAATTATTGCGATGTCGCATACCCACAGCCCGTGTGATACCGAACACCCAACTCCTCTACTAGTCAGTTTCACAAAGCTCGTTTGCGAAACTATTGCGTTCGAGGAATAGCCTCAGTGAGTGGATCCGCTCTGATGTTTCTTTCTATGTCTCTCTATATCTCAAGTTCGCGGAGAAAGCCATTTCCCGAAATGAGCAATACCTGTCTTAGAATGTGTCTGGATGTCTGATGGGACTTAGTTCATAAATGAACTCCAAATCCAAACTTCTTAGACTGTATCGTCAACTGAACTTAATCAATATCCTGCGCCATCCTTCCCTCAGTATCCACCTGGACGACCTTTCCAAAATACTGCCCCTCGTCAGAGGGAAAACTATAACTCTGACAGTCACTCTGTCATCCAGGTCACCTTGGAAGCCTGGAATGATAACCGTCTCCCGAACGAGGCTGTCGTTATCATATCCCTAGAACATCCACTTATGTTCTAAAACTGCTTCCGAACGTTTCTCCAGGATTGGATCAATATCAACTTATTGCATCTACTGCAAGAACAACATCTGGTGTGGTACTTGACATCTCATGATTGACTCAATTACCTAAGCAAGTGATCTGCCAATCATGCATATCCTTCTCCACTTTAGTCTGTAAGACACCTTTAGAGAGGGTGACTCCATCATCTGCAGGTACACTACCGTGCCAGGAGCCGTCCATTCTAAATACTCATAAAATGCTGTCTAAGTACCCAGATTGGGAAACTACCCAAATCTAGATCTAATACCATAGATCCAGTAACCAGAATGTCTGATATAATATCCAAGTCCTATGTGGAGAAACCACTGTGTGACAACCAAAGTATAACCGACCGTAGTACAGGAATATCACTTCCTACTCTGTGTATGTCATCCAAATACCAGGACATCACACCCTACTACCTTCTTAACAGATCCATCCCCTATTCTGATGAAGTTAAACCTATGACTTCACATCAGAAATAGATGATCTATCTCCGCTATATCTGCTTTAGTCTATAAATAGACATAAGCCACTTTCCCACCAATGCTTCCGCTGCTCCCACTGACCATGACAACCCTCTGGCAGAGTCATATACACGTACACTTCTAAAGAAAGTTTAGAACGACGCTATACTCATCCTCCTGCCGGGTCTCACAGTCTGGAACAACAGCAATGGCAAGTCTGGGTAAACAAGAACCTCCCTGTCACCGTCCTTGAGGCTATCGGAGTACCTCTCGGGTGCCTGAGGTTACCTACCATATCTGCGGAGTGGCCAATGGAATGTCAAAATAGATTGAATCTTTAGGTTCTTTATCAAATCTTCAGTAATCGTTTGCGGTTCTGGAATCACTTCCAGTTCTACCATACTCCCACTACTGTTTTCTGAAAAAAAATCCATTTTTATTGAAACTGTGGCAAGTCAAGAACAATATCACTATTGATCTTCCAGATGGTAGAAAATCAACCCTCGTCATAACCCGGGTCAACCCACAAACAGCCATTAGAGAAACGTGCCTTGAGTCATCCAGAGTCTGGTTTTAAGCATAAGCCGGACAACTCCCGTATCTTAACAATGTCAAGATATGAACTGTTCTATATCCAATACAGAAACAGAGGCACTGATTTAATTGAACCAGATTCAAATCATGCAGCTGTCTCCAGTGCATGTCAACTATATGGAAGGAGGTCGATCAGCGTTACTCAACTTAGGAGTGCTTCCAATTATGAGTAACCTGACAGAGAAGAAAGTTCTCTTAATTATTTTTATCAACTGAATACCATACACAAGTATCTACATCTTCAATTACTTTGAAGAATCCTAATACTTGAAACACCTGGTTCTCTACTTTATTCATATACGTATAACTTCTCAAAACTTGGACCTTGTGTTTCTACGAAACACCTGTCAAACTAGAGAAGTCATAGGTAAACCGAATATAGTACGAGGACCAACCCATCTGTCCTAATGGACACTGGACAATATACAATACTCTGTATAAGTCCCCTGAGTCTAGTGAATCATTCACTGTGTGTCGTAGGTTGAAAACTGTACTCATGGTTAAGAAGAATTACACTGCTGTTTAATGCTCCTTACCTAAGCATCCACTGATATAGGTAAATGTCATCGACATAATTTCAAAAAGGTATATCTCACTCTATAAAAATAGACGTACAGATATATTAATTTGAAATTGGTGCATAACAACGGATATTCAAAACCAAATATTTTCCATCCGGCAAATTACCCAGGCGATTTCCTCAAATATCACCAATTACAACGAATTCCGATATAATGAGGATGATCACCTAATTCCCAATAACTTACTCCCACTCATCATCTGTAAAACCATACAGATGTGAGAATCATACCTGGTAAATACATACCCTGGAGTAAGGGCTAATTGGGAAATCAGTTTTCTTTTAACAGTACACAGTGAAACTGAAACATTGAAATGTTTCGATGGGGTATCCCGGTATTCCTAGTAATGCCTCTTCCATTATCTAGATTCACAACTGTAACCGTATAATTCTTTGCCATCTCTCCAAATCCCTTTATATGTCTTTAGTCATTACCTTCTGTACACCCCTTTAGGCCAAATGGTTTTCTTCCTTCCCTACCGTTCGGCACCGGCCTATGGTTTGGAAGGAGACTATCCAATAAGCACAATGGGTGTACTGTCCTAATCCTAGGAGCACTCGCAATGCGAGAGAAGGTGAAGATAAAAGACAACCGAATAAACCTTATTCCTATTTCTCCTGAACCAGAATCCATCCCCGAACTGGAACAAGTTCCTTTCGAGTTCGTATATAACCATACGATGGAATATCCAAATAACTGTGGATCTTCGTAGTGATACGGAGTGTCCTGGAGAAATACAAAGGTGAAGTGGGAGTGGTAATGAAATACTTGGTTTGATCGTGAATATCAGTCGCAATTTACTTTGCCCTCCTTATAATCCCTTTATTTGTCTTAACTTAATACCTTCTGCACACCACACTTAGGCTAATCGGCTTTCTTCATTCCCTACCGTTCGGGACCAGCCTAAGGTTTGGAAGAAGACTATCCAATAGGCGTAACGGGTGTACTATCCCATAATCCAAGGAGTACTCACAACCTGAGAGAAAGGTAAAAGGAAAAGACAACTGAATAGTCCTATTCGTTTTCTCCAGAACCGGAAACCATCCTCGAATAAATTCCTTCGAGTTCGTATATAACCATACGATGGTTTTGTCCAATGGAAGTGGACGATCGTAGTAATACGGGGTGTCCTGGAGAAAAGGGTAAAAGTAGGAGTGGCAATAAGGTTTGCAATTGTGACAATCCAAAAGCCAGTGTTTAAGAAGGTTCGGTTAATTTTGGTCACTGAGTCATAGTCTAGGCTCGGGTCATGGTCGCTGCCAAAGAGAGAGAGAAAAGAAACACTCAGCGTGCACTCTAACCAATATCAGAATGGTTATCACTTTATCTAATCTAGAAACCTCCCACTGTAACGTCAAATTCATCCCCAAACCTGAAAGAAGAATTAGCCGGGATCACCCGAGGAGTAAACCAACTCATCAGTGGGAATCGGGATCCAACTATCATTGCATGATAACATGACGGAATCTGCTCACGTTATCACACTCCAGAAGGTATGCGCATATCTGGCAAGTTTCAGTTTCTTTAGAAACTCCCGATGTGATTTTTGCCCCATGCTCTTATGACCTTGACGAAGGCCAACAAATCATAAGTCACATGTCAAGTTCTACCAGTCATTGTCCAGCTTAATTTGAACCCACCCGTACAAGCCCTTGACGAAGGCCAACAAAGCTATACGACTGTCCCAAACCAACGCATCTATCTATGCAGCAGAAAGGTAACAAGCAGCTACCATACACTATGCCTTGATGAAGGGCAACAAACATAGCAGGATATTCCAACTGAATACCACTGTGCAAAACAAAAGTGAACGTCCTTGCAATAACAGCTTTTTGAAAAATGTTCCAACAATATCAGAATAGGTTTGTTTAGCTTGCATTGATCCGAATCAATGCAGTCCCATCAATTGATCACACCAATAAAGAACGAAAATAATGATGTACGTATATGCCATCTGCATTCGCCACTGGGTCCTGTCATCACTCGTTAGGTTACTTAACTAACGACAGAGCGGGGACAGGACTAGCGCGGATGCAAAACATATACAATATCTACTAGTATATATATATATATATCAATATATAATATTCGCTCAAGGCGTGATAAAATGCAACATCACAGAAATGTAACCAGCATCACAGAACAATACAGGGATCCGGGATCTCTGGGTTTCATAGAGCCGCTATTAAAACTTGACGTTCCCCTGGTCGTGTGGATAGCCTGTGCAATGAAAAACCTAGACCCCTACGGGCGCGGCAAGTTACCCGCCAAAACCTGAAGCGAGGCAGCCCCCTTCAGCAATGTGAATGGACCACCCAGCACTTCACGGAATCCGGTAACTTGGGCACCCCTCCTGGGTCAACCTATACCCCTACGAGTGCGGTGAATAGCCCGCCAATTCTAGAGTGAAGCCCCCTCCATCTCAATGCCATGAGATGCGGGCCCGTTGCCCTCTAGAACCCGGCTATCCGTGCACCCCTCCGCGGGGTAATCCTAGTACAGAAAGTAAAATATACATACAACGGGTACATCGACCTCGACCCGGTCGTGCCCTAAAAGAATAATACAAACAGGCAGTGACGGCAGTCCACATGTCGGACGCTCGCCCCGCAATATCAAATGTACTGTTGGAGATAGTGCCCTCAGAGTCAATTATTAGGTCACAGGTACGTGATTGTAATGATTGAGGGAGGACCTATCCCGGTAGGACAGTCTTACTCGAGATGATAGTATGCTATCTGGTTTACCTTTATCATCGTGTACTGCTTTAGGTGACCTGACACGTCGCTATTACACGTTGATAGAGCCCCTAGGATTCTTGCTTGACCACCAGCAGTATGAGGGCGATCATATAAGTGGGAGCTGGGGTCTACAAGCGTATCCTTAAAAGGTCCCTAGTCGTGGGAGTTTCGAGACCGGGCATCGATACTCCATTAGTAGACTAGTGTATACAGTCGAGACCCCGACGAGGGGCGGTGGCCGGTCTCACAAGCCACTGGTGTCAGTTGGATCACCTAAGATGTATACAGGTGCTCATTGGGTTATGAGTACACCGGACAGGACTCGCCGGGAACATGCTAGTTGGTCATATACCAGACGTCAGATGGCAGTTCCCTGGTGACATGTGTGCAGGTTAGTTCATCGACCTGGGGATCGTCATTTGTCTCGTGTGAGTTCCCACTGTACTTTGATTACTACCCTACCACGGCTCAAAGGAGTCGTGCAAACAGGTTTTAGTTGGGTACAGTCCCGAGCCACATGGAGGCAGTGAGCGTATCTTCAGGGGTTCGTCTCTCCCGGTATTGGGGGTGAGGTCGTGCTGTGTCTAGGAGAGCCATTACACAAAGTCCTTGGCCAAGGCAAGGAGATTTACTGCTAGGTATTCCAGTAGTATCTCAGGGTGTTCTGGGCTACACTCCGACACGACTTGTACCGCTTTTGGGGGTCTGACTTTTACCAACCCCCTAGGCCCGCCATGCGATACTCATAGACGAACGGACCGGACTGCACGGATATTGTCACTGACAGGCTCAGTAGGGTGTCAGGATGAGTTCGCTCATCGACGTCCCTTTTAGTCAATAGCTGGTGGCCCGTTACGTATTGGCTTATACCTCTGACGAGCTAGTGGTTAAATCCACAGCCATAGTATTGACGAGTCTTTAGAGTCTACCACACTTTCAGTTACTCAAGTTTCGGGCGAAACGCTGTAGAGGCCGTATGGAGATATGGCAGGGTCCGATCAGATACGTGCGGTATTGCACGGATCAGGATCGGACGGTTTGTACTAGTAGCCGTATAGGTATATGGCAGGGTTCGATCAGATACGTGCGGTATTGCACGGATCAGGATCGAACGGATATTACTAGCCGGCTTTGGTTTAAGTCGGTCCTAGTTTAGTACAGTGTAGATTTTGTCTCTTTGCATTTGTATCCGGACGGAATACAGATGCGGGTGTGTATGCACAGTATCGGGGTTTTCCTGTAATTTATTACGGGACCAGTTTTCTGGAGTTGCCAGTTTGCATTCCGTTCCGGCCGGTTTTCGTTTGTTCTTTCCCGGCCGGACTTTTCCGATGGAGGGGGTAATTTGCAGTTTTGCAAATTACATTTGTGGAGGGGTTTTCTTGCATAATGATTGATTATGATAGCTTCATATCTTTCATCCATGCTTTTGCTTTAATGAGATTTGAGAGGGTATGGGTTTAATAGTGATAGGTATGGTTGATGTTGTGGTCACCTCTTGACTTCTCCTACACTCACCTCCCTTCTTGCTTGATATATTGTTTTTCCTCCACCATTCTTCTCACTTGATGAAAGAAGTTTTTCCATGGTTGAGAGAAAGAAAAAGATGAGAGTTTTTCATTTTAGAAAAGAAAAGTGAGAAGAAGAAAAGAGAAGGAGAGAGCTTCATCTTTGAGAGTGATTCATTTGGTGTATATCATTCTTCATCTCATTCCATTGCTAGAAAATTGAAAGCACCAATTTTCTATACACCATTCCTCCATCTATGGCAACCAACCCCAAAGTGAGACATACACTCTACACTACATTCCTACAGCAAATCTTGGACGCGTCGATTCGCCAGCTTCGCGCCCGAGTTGCCTCGGTATTGAGGTGGGAGCCCGTAAAAGCTACAGGCGATGTGGTGCCCCTTTCCGACGAGGAGGAGACGGACGGAGATCCCGCGAGGAGATCGGAGTGGAGATGAAGACCGGAGGACTCGGATCACTCGGTACATCTCTTCCCTTTCTTGTTATTTAGCTAGACTAGTTTAATGGTTACGATCCGGAGTTTAGTGCGCGGTGGTGCCGGTTTGCAAAGTCCGCAAAATTAAAGTTTATCACCGCTTCCGCGTTCCGGCGTCGGATTGACGGCCGGGGCGCCGCCGTGCACTTACATGTACATATAAAACAAAACTGTACTAACATTGCATCCAGGATATCCCCCACGACCAATCCGCAACATCACAGCACAACACAGAACAACAACGTGAATGTCACGTTCGCAAATCCGTCTAAAAGAGCTATAGCAGTTAGACATGATTTACCGATTAAATGACATTCACGGTCGCAGATATAATGTAAATACTATGAACTAGCATGTTTAAAATATCCGATCGAACAAATTTACCGAAGTGGTCCCCAAGCACTACTGTAGCTCTCACAAAAAATCTGGGCCCAAAAAGAATATCCCAAAAACCCCATTTCCTAGTCAAAAGCCCACTGTAAAAATTTGGCACAGTGAACACTCAAAGTGGCGGCGGAACAGCGGCCCAAGCATGGGTTTGGCCGCGGTTCCGCGGTGAAAAGATGACGTCACACTACCAAATTTTCACAGTGTGCTTATAATTGTTAGTGTTTATGCCCTAGAAGGCCATTACTGTATCATACTAGTTTGTATATTACTTAATGGAAGCTTGGGATATTCACATGTATATAACAGTCTTGCTAAACATGGTAGTATGCTACTTGGTTTTTCTATCTTAATATGTGAGTATACATATTGATAGAGCTCTTAGGATCTTGCTTGACTACCAGCGTTGTGATGGCAGTCACACTAGTGGGGGCTGGGTAGTCTACAAGCACATCCTTATTAAGGTCCCTAGTCGTTGGATTATCGAGACAGGGCATTGATACTCCGGAGTAGACTAGTGTGTACGCTTCTCATCCCAGTTGGGGAGATGGTCTGTCCCACAGCCGTCAGTACGTCGTACTGGAGATAGTATGCAGGTGCTCGTTAGGTTACGGGTACACCGGACAGGACTCACAGGAAACTGTTGGTTGGTTTTATACCAGTCGTCAGTGAGCAGTTCCCAGGTGACATGAGTACAGCATAGTCCGCAGACTTGACACTGCTACTTCGCCTCGAGTGTGTCCCACTGTTCTTAGATTGCTACCCTACCACGACTCAAAGGAGTCGTGCAAACAGGTAGCAGTTGGGTGCAGTCCCGAGCACTTGGAGGCAGTGGCGGTTAGACAGGATTCGTCTCTCCCGGTATTGGGGGTTGATATCGCACTGTGTCAGAGAGCCATTACGCAAAGTCCCTGGCCAGGGCAAGCGAGATTTGCTGGTAGGTTCCAGTAGTTTCTCAGGGTGTAATGGGCTTCGCTCCGACACGACTTATACCGCTATTAGGGGACTGACGCTTGCCGCCCTCCTAGGCCCGATATGCGATAGTCTTAGACGAATGGACCGGAATGTACGGAGATTGTCACATTAGACTCAGTAGGAGTTCGGATGGGTTTCCTCATCGGCCTTCTTATCGACATCTACCTGGGGACCGTTACGTACAGCTAGTGCCGCTTGCGGTCTGTGGTTAAACCCACTGCCAGCGTAGTAGTCGAGTCTCTAGAGTCCCACGCAGAGAGTTTCCCTACTCCAGGCGAAACGATATAGAGGTCGTATGGTTTTACGACAAGGGTTCGGACGCATACGTGTGTTTTCGCACGTACGACTTTCGGATAGTTTTTACTAGCCGGCTTTGGTTTAAGCCAGTTACTAGTATCCAGTTATTGGATTTATACAGTCTAAAGTTTTTCCGTGTTTTCACGGATAGGAGGGGCGTTCTCGTAATTGTGCGAGAAGCTTCTAGAAGATGGTGACTAAGGAGGTTTAGGTGGCATATGCATTGAATGAGATTTGTGAGTCATATGGATGATTCATCCATGTCATTAATGCTTCATAATTGCTTAATGACTCATGGAGATGAATCACCACAAGATATTTATCAAGCATGGTTGTAAATCATTTTCTTTTCTTTTCTTGATAAAATAAAATGCTTGATATATATTATGATAACTCATTTTCTCTTCTCATTATTATGTTCATCTTCTCTCTCCTCAAGCTCTCTCTTCAAACCCTAATCCTCCCCTCTCATGTGTTGAGTACAAGGATTAGTTAGACTACTTAATCCATAACCATACTCTATTTCATCTAGGTACTTTGATTAGCACTTAAAGATACCTAGTTGCCTCAAGTTTAGAGGCAAAGCTTGGAGTTTAGCTCTCGTGGTGGATCGTCTACTACTTGGAGAAGGCCGAAGAGGAGGTGGAGTTCATAAAGACGAAGGACACGGTTCTTTAGGTATAATCCCTTTACATAGTAGTTTAGAACTTCTATGTTTGATGTTAGTTATCGTTTAGCTTCGATTCATACGGTTAGTCGATATTTAAGCAAAGAACAAGATCGTTTTTCATATTTCCGCCTCCCCGCAAGTTGTGGGGTGTTGTACATCGACTTACAGTGGTATCAGAGCCTCGCTAAACAATAAATAACTCACTTGCAAAATTGTATGAATTTCGAACGGAAAAAACCAAAACCGGAAAACCCCGATATCATGGTTTCTGTCGATTTTTAAATGAAGTCCAAAAATTTTTCATGCAGGTTCAGAAAGCCCAAAATGATAGTATTAAAACACCCAAGAAAAATGGGCTCACGAATCGACTAAACCGCCGCGGAACCGCGGCGAATCCCCCCGATTCGCCGCGATTCCGCCGCCGAGTTGCCGATTCACAAGCCCAATTTTCCTGTGCTGGTTCTCTGTGATATTTGGTATTTTCTGGAATTTTTAAGTTTTGCTCAGGTTTCAGATTTACAGAGAAGTATTGGAGCAAAATTAAATGTGTTTAATCGATCGAAATTATATGGTATTTGCTTGTTGGATTATATCTGTGTTTGTATAATGTGTTCGTAAACCTCCCCTAACTGCTAGTATGTCGGTTGGCTGGGGGTTGCACATTTCTGTAATGGTTTTTACTGTTTGTGGATATGAACTGTGTTGGACTGTTGTGATGTTTAGCCGGGGTTATGTGATGGGTTATTATTTAATTCATTTGATGTAAATGTAATTTGTTGTAATATTATTTTGCGGGGCACATCCAGGTTGCGGTTGTAGCCACCGTTGTATTATTTCATTTTACTGTTTATGCTCCTAGGACAGACCTAAGGTGGGGTGTACAAACTGCCGGGTGGGTAGTTTGCCGTACCCGTTGGGGTCTTGGGTGGGGTAATGGCTATTCATCACAACTGTGTAATCCGTCTTTTGTTGCAGGCTCAAAACAAACACGGATTACTTGCAAATCCAATAAAGTTCATCTGTGATCTGGAATGCCTATTATTGCGTCTGACGAATGTACAATATCTATATATGATAGCTATTTAGACGTCACTTATGTTTTACACCCGCGCTAGCCCAGCCCCCGCTCTGCCGATAGTTAAGTAACCTAACGGGTGATGACGGGACCCCGTGGCGAATGCGGATGGTATAAGAGGACGTTGTATTTTCGTTGTTTTCTGCAATGATAGGTTAATGATGGGACGCGTTATTTATAATGCAAAGAAAATAAACCAAAAAGTTGAATCGTTGGAACATTTTAAAAGAAACCACTCGGTTATTTTAAAAGAGCAGAATTTTTAATTGCGGAGCTTTAACCACTCCTTTTAAAAAGCTATCAGGTTCCTTCGATTATATCAAGTTCACTACGTTCACGGTTTCGCCAAAACCAGTCGTAGCCCTCCGTCATTTCTTATGGATGGTCAGTAGTATTCAAGCTATGTTTGTTGGCTTTCGTCAAGGCATAGTGTTTGGTAGCTGCTGGGGTATTCATTTGTTGCATAGATAGATGAGTTGGTTTGGGACAGTCGTATAACCTTGTTGGCTTTCGTCAAGGGTATATACGGGTGGGTTCAAATTAACAAGATAATGATGGGCAGAACTTGACATGTGTTTTATGATTTGTTGGCTTTCGTCAAGGTCATAAGAACATGGGGCAAAAAATCTATATCGGGAATTTCTAAAGAAACTGAAATTTGCAAAGAGATGCATACCATTTGGAGTTTGATGAATGTTGGTAGGATTCCTTCAACATTATCATATGATGATATTTGGATCCCGATCCTACTGTGAGTATAAGCTACTTATCAGGAGATTCGTCACTTAACGATCAATGCTATAAACCAAGTAGGTGTCAAGAAAGGTGTCAACGGGGTTACGCCCCCAGAGAAAAGAGGTTATTTAATTAAGGAACTTCGCGAAAGCGTTGGAAAACCTCCCTCGAAGTACCGACACTAGCCTGGCTGAACGGTTTAGCAAGTATTGTACAGTGAGAATAGTCCTGGCTAATTCTTCTTTTATGGTTTGAGGAAGGATTCGAGAAACAGTGGGAGCCATCCAGTTTAGATAAATTAAAAACCAATCTAAACTTGCAAGAGCATCATGCTAAAGTGTTTTCTTCTCTCTCTCTCATTGCAGCGACCTTGTGACCATGACTAGGTTACATCTAGATAACAAGTTGACTGAATCTAACTTATATGACTGGCAAAGGTCTGTCCAGATGACCATTGCCTATGACAAGCTGGACCACCCTATTACTACTCAAGATCCCGCCGTCCCAGGTCCAGTTTCCACCGTCACGGATATGGATATCCGTCAGACAAAGGAAAAGAATAAAGCGAAAACCAAGTGCCTCGTGTTGGCTTCAGTTGATGGTATAAACCAGAAGCAGCACGAGAAGATGGACTCAGTTTCCATCTTTCTCCATAACAAAGATTTATATGGAGAGCAATCTCATATCACAAGATATGAGGCCTCGAACGAATTAATTCAAGCGAGGTCGGCTGACGGGTCATCAGTAAGGGACGACGTCCTTACGATGACTAGCTATATTGATGAGCTCAAGGACCTGGAGACCACGTTAGGAAACAGGTCATATGCTGACTTATTTCCACAGTCCCTACCCTCTACTTATACCCTGAAAGAAACCAGGGAGACACAAGCTCTGCTTAATGGGGGACCTTCTTCTTCTACATCCAGGGCGAAAGCAAATGATGAAAAGAAGAAGACCTCTACAAAGCCGATATACAGTGTCAGTAAAGTAGAAGGAAAGGAAAGAGCAAAAGTTTTGGGACTTGGTGTAGGCAAGGAGGGATGTTCCTATTGTTATGGGAACGAACATTGGCAGAAAGATTGCAAGGCTTTGGAAGCCAGTAGCCAGGATACGAAGCATGTTGTGGCTTTAGCCTCAAGTGTGTTTGTAATTGAGAACTGTTTGTCAATTAACTCTACTTCCTGGGTACTAGATACCGGAGCAGGATCTCATATCTGTAATTCGTTACATGCTTTGAGAAACCGTAAAGTTATAAGGATAGGTGATTTGTCTCTCAGAGTAGCAAACGGTATGAGCGTGGACGCTGAATCCGTGGGAGAATATCGCCTAGGTTTGACAAGTGGGCAGATATTGATTCTCCGTAACTGTCTGTATGTACCTAGTTTGACTTGTAATATCATATCAGTGTCCTCACTTTCAAGAGAGGGATATGACTTTACATTCGTAAGCGATGTAGTTCACATCCACCTAAATCAAGTTCTGATTGGGTCCGGTACATTAGATGACGGTATATACGTATTAAATCAAGCTCAGGTTTTCAATGTCCAGAACACACTTAAAAGAAAGTCTCCAGAAATGAATCAGGCTTTCTTATGGCATTGTAGACTAGGTCACATCAATGAAACACGATTAACGAAGTTACATAGAGAAGGATATTTGAATCCGTTTGAATATCAATCTTATGCCACTTGTGAATCTTGTCTCATGGGAAAGATGACAAAGACTCCGTTTACTGGACACGGAGTAAGAGCGAGCGAGCTCTTAGGACTCGTACACAGTGACGTGTGCGGTCCGATGTCTACACATGCGCGAGGTGGTTATTCCTACTTCATTACTTTTACGGATGATTTCTCTAGGTATGGACATATCTTCTTGATGAAGCATAAATCCGAGGCCTTTGAGAAATTCCAAGAATACAAGAATGAAGTGGAAAGCCAAACATGCAAAAGTATTAAGACACTAAGATCTGATCGAGGTGGTGAATACTTAAGTGCCGAGTTCCTGGGTTTCTTAAAAGAGAAAGGAATTCTCTCTCAGCTTACTCCTCCATACACACCACAACACAACGGTGTATCGGAAAGGAGGAATCGAACCCTATTAGATATGGTTCGTTCCATGATGAGTAAGGCTGAGTTACCGCGATCATTCTGGGGTTATGCGCTAGAATCAGCGGCATATCTTTTGAACAAGGTGCCAACCAAGACTGTGCCTACCACGCCATATCAGATGTGGAGTGGGAAGAAACCCTATCTTCAGTACCTGAAGACATGGGGATGTCCAGCTTTTGTAAAAAAGCAGCATCCGGACAAGCTCGAGGCACGCTCAGTAGAGTGTAAGTTTGTGGGATATCCAAAGAACTCCATGGGATATTGCTTCTACTACGCAGAGGAACAAAAGGTTTTTGTTTCTCGTCATGCCCGCTTCTTAGAAACTAAATTTTTAGAAAATTAGAAGAGTAGGAGCGCAGTAGAATTGGAAGAAATTCCAGAACCACAAGCTGTTACTGAAAGTTTGGTAGAACAAGAAGTTTCAGAAGAAAGGGACATACCAGCGCCTATCCGCAGAAGTAGTAGGCAGTCTCATACGCCTGAGAGATACTACGGTTTTCTCATAGACGGGGATCGAGAAGATTGCATCATTGATAATGACGACCCTACTAGCTTCCAACAAGCCATTCAGAGCGGCGACTCGGTAAAATGGCTGGATGCAATGCGGACCGAAATGGAGTCCATGTACACTAACAAAGTATGGACTTTGGATACTGCTCCAGATGGGGTAAAACCCGTAGGATGCAAGTGGATCTTCAGAAAGAAGATTGGTGTAGATAGACAGGTTGAAACCTATAAGGCTAGACTTGTTGCAAAGGGTTTCCGTCAAAGACCTGGTCAGGACTATGACGAAACCTTTTCTCCAGTGGCTATGCTGAAATCCATTCGGGTCCTTCTTGCTATTGCTGCCTTCCACGATTATGAGATCTGGCAGATGGACGTAAAGACGGCCTTTCTAAATGGAAATTTAGAAGAGAGCGTCTATATGGATCAGCCAAAGGGATTCATTCAGAGTGGGAGCAGCGGTAAAGTATGCAAGCTGCTTAAGTCCATTTATGGACTAAAGCAGGCATCGCGGAGTTGGAACATCTGTTTTGATGATACTGTCAAAGAATTCGACTTTATCAAAAATCCAGATGAACCATGCATATACAGTAAGATTGTAGGGAGAGTTGTTGTATTCCTCGTCTTGTACGTGGATGACATTCTCCTAATAGGAAATGATATTCCTATGCTACAGTCAGTCAAAAGATTTTTGTTACAGAAATTCTCCATGAAGGACCTGGGTGATGCCACCTACATTCTGGGGATCCAGATCTATCGTGATAGATCAAAGAGGATGTTGGGACTTTCACAGTCCAGGTACATAGACACCATATTGAAAAGATTCAGTATGGAAGATTCTAAGCGCGGTAACCTACCGGCTTGTCACGGAATCACCCTCTCAAAAGAGATGTCTCCCAAGACTGATTTGGAAAGGGAACGCATGTCGATTATACCCTACGCTTCTGCGGTAGGCTCTATAATGTATGCGATGTTATGTACCAGACAAGATGTAGCATACGCATTGAGCGTTGTAAGCCGGTATCAGGCAAACCCAGGGGAGAATCACTGGATAGCAGTAAAGAACATTCTCAAGTACCTGAGGAGGACTAAGGAGATGTTCTTGGTTTACGGCGGAAAGGACCTCAAGATGGAGGCCTATGCTGATTCCGGCTTCCAGAGTGACAAGGATGACTCCAAGTCCATGTCGGGTTATGTCTTTACCCTCAATGGAGGGGCGGTCTGTTGGAAGAGTTCCAAGCAGGACACCGTTGCTGACTCAACGATGGAAGCGGAGTACATAGCTGCTTGCGATGCCGCAAAAGAAGCTGTCTGGATGAAGAAGTTCCTCACAGAACTTCAGGTGGTTCCTACCAGTGTTGGTCCAATACCTCTGTATTGCGACAACAACGGCGCTATAGCTTTAGCGAAGGAACCCAGGTCCCATCAGAAGTCCAGACACATCTTAAGGCGGTATCACCTGATCAGGGAGATCGTAGATCGCCGGGAGATCGAGGTAAAGAGAGTAAATACAGAGGATAACATTGCTGATCCATTCACTAAGGCCCTACCTCAGATTCAGTTCGAGAGGCTACTCAAGATCATCGGTCTTCGATACGCCAGTACATGGCCCTAGTGCAAGTGGGAGATTGTTAGTGTTTATGCCCTAGAAGGCCATTACTGTATCATACTAGTTTGTATATTATTTAATGGAAGCTTGGGATATTCACATGTATATAACAGTCTTGCTAAACATGGTAGTATGCTACTTGGTTTTTCTATCTTAATATGTGAGTATACGTATTGATAGAGCTCTTAGGATCTTGCTTGACTACCAGCGTTGTGATGACAGTCACACTAGTGGGGGCTGGGTAGTCTACAAGCACATCCTTATTAAGGTCCCTAGTCGTTGGATTATCGAGACAGGGCATCGATACTCCGGAGTAGACTAGTGTGTACGCTTCTCATCCCAGTTGGGGAGATGGTCTGTCCCACAGCCGTCAGTACGTCGTACTGGAGATAGTATGCAGGTGCTCGTTAGGTTACGGGTACACCGGACAGGACTCACAGGGAACTGTTGGTTGGTTTTATACCAGTCGTCAGTGAGCAGTTCCCAGGTGACATGAGTACAGCATAGTCCGCAGACTTGACACTGCTACTTCGCCTCGAGTGTGTCCCACTGTTCTTAGATTGCTACCCTACCACGACTCAAAGGAGTCATGCAAACAGGTAGCAGTTGGGTGCAGTCCCGAGCACTTGGAGGCAGTGGCGGTTAGACAGGATTCGTCTCTCCCGGTATTGGGGGTTGATATCGCACTGTGTCAGAGAGCCATTACGCAAAGTCCCTGGCCAGGGCAAGCGAGATTTGCTGGTAGGTTCCAGTAGTTTCTCAGGGTGTAATGGGCTTCGCTCTGACACGACTTATACCGCTATTAGGGGACAGACGCTTGCCGCCCCCTAGGCCCGATATGCGATAGTCTTAGATGAACGGACCGGACTGTACGGAGATTGTCACATTAGACTCAGTAGAAGTTCGGATGGGTTTCCTCATCGGCCTTCTTATTGACATCTACCTGGGGACCGTTACGTACAGCTAGTGCCGCTTGCGGTCTGTGGTTAAACCCACTGCCAGTGTAGTAGTCGAGTCTCTAGAGTCCCACGCAGAGAGTTTCCCTACTCCAGGCGAAACGATATAGAGGTCGTATGGTTTTACGACAAGGGTTCGGACGCATACGTGTGTTTTCGCACGTACGACTTTCGGACAGTTTTTACTAGTCGGCTTTGGTTTAAGCCAGTTACTAGTATCCGGTTATTGGATTTATACAGTCTAAAGTTTTTCCGTGTTTTCACGGATAGGAGGGGCATTCTCGTAATTGCGCGAGAAGCTTCTAGAAGATGGTGACTAAGGAGGTTTAGGTGGCATATGCATTGAATGGGATTAGTGAGTCATATGGATGATTCATCCATGTCATTAATGCTTCATAATTGCTTAATGACTCATGGAGATGAATCACCACAAGATATTTATCAAGCATGGTTGTAAATCATTTTCTTTTCTTTTCTTGATAAAATAAAATGCTTGATATATATTATGATAACTCATTTTCTCTTCTCATTATTATGTTCATCTTCTCTCTCCTCAAGCTCTCTCTCTTCAAACCCTAATCCTCCCCTCTCATGTGTTGAGTACAATGATTAGTTAGACTACTTAATCCATAACCATACTCTATTTCATCTAGGTACTTTGATTAGCACTTAAAGATACCTAGTTGCCTCAAGTTTAGAGGCAAAACTTGGAGTTTAGCTCTCGTGGTGGATCGTCTACTACTTGGAGAAGGCCGAAGAGGAGGTGGAGTTCATAAAGACGAAGGACACTGTTCTTTAGGTATAATCCCTTTACATAGTAGTTTAGAACTTCTATGTTTGATGTTAGTTATCATTTAGCTTCGATTCATGCGGTTAGTCGATATTTAAGCAAAGAACAAGATCGTTTTTCATATTTCCGCCTTCTCGCAAGTCGTGGGGTGTTGTACATAGACTCACAATAATTGCCTGCATGTGTTTCTGCAACAACCTGAAAAATTTTTGGAGCTAAAAAAATTTCGACGGAGAACAGATGCACTAAAAATACGGTTTTTGGGATTTTAGTTCGATCGAGTTCTAAACATATTAGAGCAAGCTAGATAAGGTTAATGGCGTGGCTCTGATACCAATGTAAGTGCACG
Organism: Agapanthus africanus; assembly: GCA_030015575.1. Lineage (NCBI taxonomy): Eukaryota > Viridiplantae > Streptophyta > Magnoliopsida > Asparagales > Amaryllidaceae > Agapanthus > Agapanthus africanus. Next base: position 1,057,139 of record JASDDO010000006.1, on the reverse strand, counting down.
GCGGCACCCCGGCCGTCAATCCGACGCCGGAAATGCGGAAACGAAAAACTTTGCGAAACTTGCAAACCGGCACCACCGCGCACTATCAACCCGGATCGGGCCATTAACCTAACTCTAGCAAACTAGAAAAAGGGTAGAGAAGCTATACCAAGCGATCCGTGTCCTTCAGTATTCGCCTCTACTCCGATCTCCTCGCGGAACCTCCGGTCGTCGCCTCCTCGTCGAAACGGGCACCACATCGCCGGGTTCTTTTACGGGCTCCCACCTCTGGACCGAGGCAACTCGAGCACGAACTTGGCAAGTCGACGTGCCCAAGAAATGCTGTAGGCTAGTGTAGAAACCATTGTCTCATTTGGGGTTTATGTAGTTGCCATGGTGATGGAGGAATAGAACAAAATGAACTTTGAAGTGGAGCTTGAATTTGTGTAGCAAGAAAAATGAGATGAATGAATTTTCTTTTTCAAATGAACACCTTACTCATCCCCTTTCAAAATGGCCGGCCATCATAAAATGGTGGAGGGAAAAAGACTAAAACATGAAGGGAGGTGAGTGTAGGAATGAAAAGAGGTTACCACATCCAAAAGTGATAATAACAATGTCATATCCAATCCTAATCAACTCAAATCTCATTAATGCAAGAAAAGAAAAGATGCTTTGAATTATCATGATAAACCATTTCACAAATAACCCCTCCACAATAGATAATTTGCATACTTGCAAATAACCCCCTCCATCAGATAAGTCCGGCCGCGAAGGAACAAAGGAAAACTGGCCGGAACGGAATGCAAACTGGCAACTTCAGAAAACCGATTCCGTAATAAATTACAGGAAAACCCCGCGACTGCATATACATGCCCACATTTGTATTTCCACTGAACACAAATGCAAAGAGACAAAACTACACTGTCTAATACTAGGATCCGGCTTAAACCAAAGCCGGCTAGTAAAAACCGTCCGATCACGATCCGTGCAATACCGCACGTATCTGATCGAACCCTGCCATATCTCCATACGGCCTCTACAGCGTTTTTCCCGAAACTTGAGAAACTGGTCTGTGGGGGACTCTAAAGACTCGTCTATACCTTGGTTGTGGATTTAACCACTAGCACGTCAGAGGTATTAGCCAATACGTAACGGGATACCAGGTATTGACCAAAAGGGACGTCTGTGAGCGAACTCATGCCGACACCCTACTGAGCCTGTCAGCGACAATATCCGTACAGTCCGGTCCGTTCGTCTATGAGCATCGCATGGCGGGCCTAGGGGGTTGGTAAAAGTCAGACCCCCAAAAGCGGTACAAGTCGTGTCGGAGATCAGCCCAGAACACCCTGAGATACTACTGGAATACCTACCAGTAAATCTCCTGCCTTGGCCAAGGACTTTCATGTACTGGCTCTCCTAGACACAGCGCGACCTCACCCCCAATACCGGGAGAGACGAACCCCTGCAGATCCGCTCACTGCCTCCATATGGCTCGGGACTGTACCCAACTAAAACCTGTTTGCACGTCTCCTTTGGGCGTGGTAGGGTAGTAATCAAAGCACAGTGGGAACTCACATGAGACAAATGACGATCTCAGGTCGATGAACTAACCTGTACACATGTTACCAGGGAACTGCTATCTGACGTCAGGTATAATACCAACTAGCATGTTTCCGGTGAGTCCTGTCCGGTGTACTCATAACCCAAGGAGCACCTGTATATATCTTAAGTGAACCAACTGACACCAGTGGCTTGTGAGACCGGCCACCGCCCCTCGTCGGGGTCTCGACTGTATACACTAGTCTACTCTGGAGAATCAATGCCCTGTCTCGAAACTCCCACGACTAGGGACCTTTTAAGGATGTGCTTATAGACCCCAGCTCCCACGTATATGATCGCCCTCATACTGCTGGCAGTCAAGCAAGAATCCTAGGGGCTCTATCAACGTGTAATAGTGATCAGTAAAGTCACCTAAAGAAGTACACGATGATAAAGATAAACCAGATAGCATACTATCATTTTGAGTAAGACTGTCCTATCGGGATGGGTCCTCCATCAATCATTGCAATCATGTGCCTGTGATCCAATAATTGACTCTGAGGGCACTATCTCCAACACTGGGTATGTACAAAACAACATCAATACAACTGATATATGAAACACGAATAAAGTGTAATGAATGTACACATAGGAAATACCAATCGTAGAACAAAATCCTCAAAATACCAAAATCCAAACAACGAAAATTTGAAATTCAAATCACCAAATCATAATCGTAAACACTATCGTCAATGTGCGTCTTTTCTAATGTCGACTGATTCGGACTCGTCTCCTCATCGCTGTGCTGACTGCGCTACAAATGGCTATGCTCATATCGAGAGTCTCCCACGTAATCTATCCCTTCACCTGATATCCGGACTACGTTAAACTTTTTGATCGATTTATCAAAATCCCAAAATTCCCCGAGAGCTCAACACTCAAGTACAGTTTAAAAATATCCAGTACATGCCCCAGCATCTGCGGACCAGCCGTAGAAGGGCAAACCCAAGCCTCACTAATGGCACCGCGGAACTGCCGTAAACCCTAAGGTTCAAAGGCGTTCTCGTGGCCATTATGTCGAGTTAAGGTTTCATTCTTCTAGAGGGTCCCTAGAAATACCTGCATGTTCTTCCGAATACCTTAAACTTGGGAAAATGGGTTTGTGACAATCGTTCAAACCTTTTAACTTCGCCTGGACGGCATGTGAATACCCTTCGTCCGCACGCTAAACAATACTTCAATCCTCAAGAATAAACGATACCCTACTGGTCATCACATACGAGCCGCAGCTCCCTCTGCCCATGCGACTGTGGTAACAGAAACCACCCGATATCGACAAAAATAGATCGAAGGAACGAATAGAATACGGTGCAAAGAAATGTACATCCTAAGGCTTCTTAAGCAGAGTAGTGTATCGTAAGTATGCCGCGGATCATACCCACGGTACGTCACTCTACCTAAGTCACCTACTCCATCAACCAAGGGTCACCCTAGACTTATACAAGGTTAAACCTAGCGCTCTGATACCAACTTTGTCACGACCCGAAGGTACGGAACGTGACCGGCATTTAAATTACGAAGCGTCTAGAGGCGCAACGTAATCTAAGTAAGCCGAAGCCCAGAAATCTAAACCATATAAAAGAAGATGTAAAGGAAAACATATAGGAAAACAAGTTTAAAAGCAACATCAAATTTTCTCAAAAATTTCGGCAGAGTCTCCTTTGTAAAAACTGGCCCCAAACGGGTACAAACAAGAATAATATATATACAAACAATAAAAAGGCATCCCCAAGCGGGAGCTAGCTCTACGCCAACAGGCGGAAACATCCACACCATGCACAAAATTATACAACGCCAAAGGGCGAGGCTCAAAACTCAAAAGAAAACAAATCCACCAGATACTATAATAATACAAGCGTTAGTCTAAGGTCGAAATAAACAACTGGTCCTCTAAACTATCAAGTAATACAAGTCTGGTTGATGGATCTTACTAGATACAAATGAAATAATAAGGTACAACGGCGGTTCTGATGCAAGTGAACCAACCTACCAAGCAAATCACCCAGAATGAAATGGTGTGCCGGCAAGCTGCCAAGGAAATCTGTACATCGAAACCTGTAGAAAAATTTGGCACAACGGGGGTGAGTTGCCAACTCATGAGTAAAAGACATCTGCGAAAAGAAATCGAATGCACGACGCTGTCCTAGGTCATAATAATATACCAATATATCACTAGTCATCTAGTAATGGCAGGGTAATAAACTACGCGTAAGTGCAAATGGTCCGTGCTCGTGTCAGTATCTCAAATAGTAATATGTCATGTGAATGAGTATGCATGCACCATGAATGTAAAACAATCAATCCTGAAATCTGGATATATCTGTATAAGAAATCTTTAACTTTTATCATGGTAAAATTTGTATAGAAATCTGAAATATCATCGATGAAATCCATGGAAATCCGTGTCAAGCATCGACACAAAACATGTAAATCTCAGGTCTCAATACCTCATAGTCTCAATATCTCGGGCTCCGTCAGTCCGGATCGGCCCATATCATCAAATCTCACGACAACGGTCGGTATCCTCCGGATATCCGCCGCGCCAGACATCACCGGTAGGTAGTCTTCCCCTGTCAGGCTCATCGTCTACAACTCGATCTTCTTGCCCCGGGGTACCATACCGGGCCCACCATGTACCCGAGACGGTTCATCCACTCCTCGAATCGGGTCTCGAAATCCAACAGAAAATATGAAATCTCATGGTGGACGACACATACATCACGAGAAAATCGCAACTTATATTTTAAAAAGAGAGGGAGAGAGAGAGAGAGAAGTTTTTATATATATTCTTGCGGTTTTCCCCAAAATCCAGAAATCTCATAGAAATCCAAAATCCCAAAATCATGAGTAAGTAAATAATAGGTATCGGCATAAGCCCCACAATACTGCATGATAACGTGAAAATGTGAATGCATGAAATGTCTAAGTAATAAATGCAATGTCTAGACTAACACCTGAGAGTAATCACAATATTATATTGATCTAGCCTTTAGCTGATTCTACCAATAAAAGATAATATGTTCTAAAGTGTACGTGACATAGCAATTACTGATGATGATGTGTGTGAGCCGGCAAATAAGTGTACGTGGAATATGCGCATTATCGGTAATGGTGCTGGTGTCCTAACAGGCAGAGTTTCATACCGACTAAAGATACCTATGTATGAACATGCAACTTGATGATTACGATCTGAATGTAAAGATGAATGTTTATTAATCACTCATTTGTAATATACATGTCTAACTACAACTAAATGACTCGAGCCTAAACTAGTATCTATCTAACCCCCTACGAAACTAAACTAAAGAAACTAGTCGATAAGAAATAAGAATCCACCTAGGGTCTGAGTCCACATCTCTAATAGTCGGCGATCCAGCCTCAATAGCTTCACGTACGTAGTACAACTTCCTCGAATCAAGAGTACGGATCAATCATCACATCTATGCCTTGTACGGTAAATCCATCGTACGGCATCCCAATATCGGGGTACGGGTTAAGTATATAATATAATCATCAAATAATGTCATGATCAAAAGTACTGTACTATAATCGCATACATCCCAATATCATCAATCATATATCATTGTCTGCGTACATATACCTCGTCAATTGTTCCTCAGAAATATCATGTCATATATCATATCGTAATCAGGTCACACATATATCATATCGTAATCAAGTCACACATATATCATATCGTAATCAAGTCACAGGTTACAGTCCGGGTTCTATTCTAGAGTCTCGTATATCCCAATGTCATCATCACCTATTATCGTTTATGTATACATATCCACTTTCTCATTTTCCAACGATCCGCTAACATCATAACACGACTGTATAGCCAAGAGATCACGGCATCAAGCCTAGTTATATTGTTTCATCCCCATGTATTATATAACACCCTTATCTCACATATACATGTTGTGTGTGTGTGTGTGTGTGTGTGTATACCTACACACATTCCTATATATATATACACATACTCATATACACCAAGTCAAGTTTCTGTGTGTGCATGTGTGTGTCTACCTGAAACCTACGAATCCCCTCCAAGACATTCATCCTCTCGTAAGGTACTTCTAAATCCGTCTAGTCCAACCTAAAGTCTTTAATAGGGTCCTACTCACCAAGAATCTAAGGTCACGTCCAACTTCATAACGACAATAAGTAATATTCCTATTCTACGTTTGCGGGGGTGCTAAACGCCATCCACCCGACTTCCCCCGTAGATATACATCTACTCACCTGGTCCTTGTCTGCCGAAGACGATGTCGCTCTCCTCTTCTTTCTCGTCCGAAGTCCACATGATGGGTACCTATATGCAAACATATATAATATCGTAAACCAAATCACGGACAAAACCAAAACGACGCACGGAACGCGCATAGGTTAAAACCTATGTCCCGCTCATGCAAAAGAACCAAATATCGCTCGATATCGGCGTACAAACGCTGATTGATTGAGATAAACATGAATAAACAACTCGTAGTTTCAAAACTCATTATTTATAATATAAAACCTGGTTTAAATCATCGAAACCTTAAAATCGATTAAATCGTCCAATTCCGCAAAACCTTGAAAATGCCAATTTACCTTTTTACTTCAAAACTTGTTGTTTAAATGAAACTAATGATCATAATATTCATTAAATAACATAACTAGATTATAGAAACTATTACCATATTTTTATCACACTAATTTTTATTAAATTGGAAATTCTAGTTTGCAATTTTATCAATTTCAACACTTTGCAAGCAAAATTTCACAATTTCACAACTAAACTTGATTTTGCATAAATTAACTTATTAAAATACAGTTCATGATGTTAATAATGTAATGAAACCATAATTAGATTTTAAATCTCAATTATTTAAGAAATATCTAAAACCTAGTTAGCACAAAAAAATAACATATTTGTCACAATTTCCATTATCAATTTGAAACTAGTAACCAAACTAGGTTTTTCATTCCTCTAACATGTTAATATTCTCATTAAAATCACAATCTAGTGATAAAAACATTAATTATAATTTTATCTCACCAATAAATATAATTTATAAAAATCTAGTTTGCAAAATTGATTAATTTAAACAATTTTGAATGAACAATTTACAATACATCAACCATACAATATTTTCCATTTCTGAAAATGTTACACTAGTTATTATAACCCTACTTAATTAATAAAAACCATAACTTGATTTTATAAACCCTAACTTGAATTTTAAACTTGCAATTAGAATTAATTAAGAAAATCTAAATATGCTAGATTAAAACATTTAATAACAATTAATCATAGGAATAAAATTTATACCTCCACATCATGAGATCCAAACATAAAAATATGACTCCAAAATAATGGTTTCCAACTCCAAGATCCATACTAAATAGGTCAAAGGAAAATGGTAGAGATTGAATATGAATTTTGAGGTTTATTTTTGGAATTTTTGTTGAAATTTTGATGATTTGTGAAGGGTAAATGAGTTGTAAAAATGGGGGGGGGGGATGCCATGGGCGAGGGCTGCCCATGGAGGGAGGTAGGAGAGGAGAATGAGAAAAGTTTGTAGAAAAGTGTAGAAGGTTTCTCAAAATATCACCCATTTAAGTCTTTTCATGAATTAATAAAATTTATTTATTTTCCTAACTCAATTTAACCTAGAAAGGTCTAGAACCATGGAAAATTTTGGAAAAGAATTTCGCATAATTCACACTTGATACCAATATGTAATGGTTCACTTTTGCTAATTTAACCCATTTTAATTTGTAATTTACACTAATTTAATGTATAAATAATGCTTATGTTAATATTTAAAATAATTAATTTAGAAAAAATATTTAATTAAACTAAAAATTTATAAGTGACTAAATAAACACCATTCACTCGTAATTACATAATTAAAATAAGTCTTTTTAAATTTATAATGAAAAATAATTATGGTTAAGTTTTACGAAAAATACGTTTTATTTTACCGAAAATCAGAAAATTCACTTAAAGGATTTTATTTATTTAGTTATTTAATTATTTATTTTTTAAAAACGTTACAATATATATCACCATTCACATGGTATCATCGCCCAAAGATCCTCTATAACATCATGACTTATCTCGGTCACACCTTAACTATCTCACGGCATCATGCTCGATCATATCGACTCATCTCAAAACCCAAGTACTATCCTCAAATCCAGAATATGAACACATAGTCCCATACCCATGTGAACACATAAATACATATTCCCATATACTCACATGTGAAAGAAAGAATGTATGCAAGTATGTGTGTACGTGCGTGTGTGGGTGCAACCACTACTCTAGGGTTTCGCAACTAACACTAAACCAATCCAAGAACACCAAAAATCCATCTTTATCATCAATAATCTCAATCAACATATAAAATCTATATGTGTGTATACGTATTCGTATATATCACCACGAACTGCGGGGGTGCTATACGCCATCCACCCGACTTCTCCCCGTAGATATAAATCTACTCACCTTGCTTCTTGTGTGTCGATGCCGATGTCGCTATCTTCATCTTCAACGCCTCGATGTCACGTGGGGTACCTACAAGGTTATCACAAACGCTAAAGCGCATGAAAATCACATCGGAAAACCAAAACGGCACATGCTACTCTCATAGGTAAAAACTTATAGTCTCGCATGCAAACACGACCAATAACCCCTTGCCGTTGACGTTCAAACGCCACCCGACAGAAACGAATCATCAAATACCAAAATCCATGCTAAAACAAGTCGTAAACCATGCGCTAACACAAGAAAATTACCCCAGATTCTACCCTATGTGAAATCAGTTAAAGTTGCATATGCCAAGGGTCTAGTTTACTGGAGATGGACCTACAGAACAAGCATGAACCAAAAAGGACCAGGTCTGGCCGCAAATTGCGGCCAGAAGGGATTTATTTGCGGCAAAAAAGTGGAGTCAGGGCCTGGGGTCTTGGGTGATGGCTCCTAGTTGCCTGCACCTCACTGTCAAACCAAAATTATTTTCAGGTAGCTCGGGTGTTAGCAGATTTCCAAATACGCTCGCAGAATCACAGTTTTTCCCGATATCGTTTTTCTAAATCCGTATTCTGGGTTCTAATCTCTGGTTTGGGTTTCTAATCAATCACCACAGGGGTTGTAGTCTCTAATTACACCTCAATTCACCTTTGATTTCAATTCAAACCCTCCCTAACTTGGAATTTCCAAGGTTCATCAAACCACACAATATCGACATGAAACAAGTATAGATGCATAAGGAATTGAAATACTACTCTAAGGGTGCAGAAATTACCTCTTTTGGCAACTCAAGAATTTTCTTGAGTTGCTCAAAGTCCTCAAAATCCTCTCTTTCTAGGTCCAATGTGTTCCTCTCGAGCTTGTGAACAATTTTTGTGAAGTAGGAATGGGGTTTTGGAGTTGGATCCATGGTGTTTTTGGAGGATTGAAGAGGGGGGAGAGAGGGGATAGCAGCAGCAGCAGCAAAGGAAAGGAGAGGGGAGAGAAATAGGATGGTGAAATGAGGAGGGATGGCTCATGACAAAAGGGTTGACCCACTCTTTCTCTCTCTTAATCATTCTTCACTTTTCCTTTTCTTTTCTTTTCCTTTCATTTCCTTCTCCTCACAATAGTAAACCCAAAACAAACCATGCACCCAAAACATGTAAGAAAATGTAGCAAGTGTGGAAAGAAATGATATGTGCATGTTTTGCACAAAAATGCTAAAAATCCGATTAGCGATTTTTAATCGCGATTAACACTAAATTAGCATATAATTAATCATAAAAACTTAAAAATGACATAATTCCATAAAATACCCTATTTTAGAATTTTCTATAATTTTCCAAAATTTTTCCCATTTATCGGTATTTAATTATATCGAAATATTAAAATATTCATTAAAAATTAATATTAAATTATAAAAATTCCTAAAAATAATATTTTATTTTTTTTGAAATGTTACAACACTGAAGGCGACGATAAACTGCTACTTCGTCAGTTCATTGGCAGCTTGTCGAAGACAGCGTTCGAATGGTACTCTGAACTCCCGAACGACTCCGTCAAGACATTTGCAGAAATGGAGCTGTTGTTTACGCAAAGATTTGCAAGCACTAGCGAGCGTACTCCGATCACTGCATTAATCAACGCCAGGGTGAAACCAGGCGAGACATGGGTTCAATACGCAATACGGTGGCAGAATCTATGGTCGAAGTGCGAGCAGCGCATCGAAGAAGCGCCGGCAGTGGGCATGTTCGTAGGTACTCTCGATCCGCAAGCGACCATCTCCCAGTTCATAATGTTCTTCAAGCCAACTACTTTCCAGGCCTTGATTGACAAACTGGCCCAAATGGATCAGATGGGTCATAGACCGTCTTCTTCGAAGATGGAGCCTCGAAACGAGAAGGGAAAAGCAAAAGCGACCTTCATCGCCAATGCTCAGCAGCAACCTGGTGGTCCAAGGCCAACTACTCGCCAAGAGGATAGGCAGCGATTCCTTAACGAAAAGCTGAAGCACCCTTATTCGTTTCCCTGAGATAAAACGAAGAGACTGTTCGAATTGGCGATGCGCAACATGCTTATCACCTTGCCGAATCCAAGACGCCTAATACAACCTGGTGAGGCTAATAATCCCAATTATTTCCCCTATCACCAAGTGGTAAGCCATCCAATCGAGGATTGCTTCATCTTCAAAGGCTGGATTGAGGACCAATACGAACAAGGCAAGTTCGCACTGTTCGAGAATTGAAAAGTAAACCCGCCTCAGCCGCATGCTCTTAAAAGGGGGGACACGCCAGAGGCATCATGCTCTTATATAGAAGAAGCTCCATGGGAGGTTGCTCTTTCTGCCAAAACAAAACGAATGTTGAAGGATATTCAGACATGCCCGGCGATTAAGTGGAAGAGCCCACTGGAACCCGAGGTTATCGAAGGAATGCTGAAGCCGCGCTCAACGCCGAGAATTGGTAACGGTAGTCAAAACGCCCATGCCCAGCCGTCAAAGTCTTCGAAGAAGAAAAAGAAGACCAAAAAGCCCGTGAAGCCTGATGACAAGCGCACGGACCTGCAAAGACACATTGATGCGCTGGAAGAATATAACCAGAAGGAGCGAACTCCAGTCACACTCCGAGAGTTCCTCAACCACATCCTTGAAGATGGAGAGGGCGACGAAGACGAGGGAGAAGACTCGGCAGATGAAACTGAGAGTTACATGGCAAGCTGCCATATGGTCTCTCACTCGTTGATAAACGATGAAGAAACTCCAGATGCAAAGAAACTGGGGCCAGATCCCAAACCTGAACTCCTAGAACCGTCTGACGAGATGATTGACGCATTCCTGAATGAGGCCCGTCAGAAAAGCAAAGCTGATCAAGAATGCGAAATGGCCATATTCAAAAAGGCCAGGAGTTGGCGTCAATTTAAAGAAGTCATAGGTCACGAAATACTCCAACCGGATAGAAACACTTCTGTCGCCAACAAAAGCAGGCTTAAAATGAAGAATCGCTTCACCAAAGCCCTGTCAATGGGAATGAAGTTGCCGCCTTTTAAAGGGAATACTCCTGGCAGCATACACCTTGACGAAACGGATGTGTATCCAGATTACTGCTTATATCATCGGAGGATCACACACCCCACTGAAGAATGCAATGCCTTCGGGAACTGGTGGCAGGGATATGTTGCCCATCGGCAGCATTTCAGGCGATTAAAGCGCAAGGCTCGTCGAGAACAAAAAAGCATGACAGAAGAGCATAAAAGAACCCCCGCCAATTGTAACATGGTTGACTCTGGGGGATCGCAAGTTCTTATTTTTGGAAGCGACTCTGACGAAGAAATACCCATTGGCTCTCTCTTCAAGGAATCTGCCTCCGAAGCAGAAGAAATGAAGACCTGCGAGAACATCCAGCTGCGTAATCGCACGCTACCTGAAAAGAATCTCGGACTCGTCAACCCAGGTTCAAGCAGGAAAGACAAGGGGAAGAAGAAAATCCCCGAGAATATTGCCCTCGATGATCAAGTCGTCAGAGAGCTCGTAGCCAAAGACCCGCCTAAGAAAAGCAAGGTGGATTACAACGTGCTGGCACACCTGAGAAAGATTCCTTCATAACTGAGCATTCTCGACGCCCTTCTGCTATCTAAAGAGGCACGAGATTCCTTAATCAAAGCATTACAGGAGCCCGGACAGTTTCAAGCTTTCTTCGCCGAAGAAAAGATGAAAGACGAGCTCGAAGAAGTGCACACTGCCGACATCACTTTCGGCGATGAAGATCTCCTCCTCGGGACGTGCGAGCACAACCGTCCCCTATATGTCGTCGGGTACTGCCACGACATCAAGATAGGGAAAATCCTAGTTGACAACGGGTCCTTTGTCAACCTCCTAAATGTGAGGGTGTTAAAAGAGATTTGCATGAGCGTTCAACACCTCGCTCAGGATAAAATCACCATCTCCGGGTTTGACTCCCAGTCATCACGGACGCTCGGGTCTGTGATTCTGATGTTACGCTTTGGGTTGCTTGTCACCGACATCAAGTTCCACGTCATTGACGTGAAGACTTGCTACAACGCTTTGCTCAGCAGGCCTTGGTTATACGAGTACAACATCATCCCTTCTATACAACATTAGTGTATGAAGTACTTCAAGGATGGTCTCGAGTACACCGTGACAGGGGAACTGAACCCGTTCTCCATGAATGAAGTCCGAAAGTACGAGGACGCGAAGTACTTCCTGCCAGATTTTGAAGACACGGAGAGATGCCATAAACCAGAGAATGAGCAGAAAGCTATCACTACTGTTCCGGTATTTGGGAGCGATACCGAGGAGGACGAAGAGATAGTCTACTCCGGGCTACCCCAATACACCAAGCCGAGACCGTCCACCCCTATTTTGGTCTTTAGTAGTGACTCTGAAGACGAGGTCAACGGGGTATTCTCGGTCCGTCCGTCTATGCAGGCCCTCACTGAAGATGATCGGAGTTCGTGGATCGCCATGGTTCCGCAAAGGCACTACAAAGAACTTGACGCACTTGATACCCATAGTGTACAAGAGCTACAAACGTTTTACGTCCCTCCCAAGCAAAGAGATGAAAAAGCGATCCTCTTTTATCAATCCACGGAAACCAAAGTGGAGAAAGAGGTCTGGCATGGTGCCGATTCAGTGCTTGATAGGCTCCAACCCATCCGTCTGCCCAGATACTATACAGATGGACTAAAAAGGCTGTTGAGGCATCAAGGCGTACCCCTCAAACAGACTGCTCGACAAGCTCAGTTCTACAACAGGATCTAGAACGTCCCCGAAACTCAGCGCAAATTTCCTAACGGGAGAATGGAAACGAGCAGTCTTGGATATGTTCAGTCCAAGAAACGGGAGCGATCCTACAGTTGCCATGTCATAATTGACCTCGACGAAGAAGGAGATGCTCCGTTAAGAGACACTAACCCTGAACCAAAGCAAGGTCCCGCCATGAAAATGCCAAGTCCGTCATTTGAAGAACAGACGGACAAACTAATCAGGGATGCAGGTCAAAAGGTCCGGGATGACCACAAGCGTGAAATGGCCATCTACGAGAAAGCCAAGACGCAACGCCTCCTTCAGCAGGCTGTGGAAAATGATAATGCTCTTCGTCGCCAGCCTGTCACAAAGGAGACTCGACACGGAGGCAAAAACAAGCTGAAGAACGAAAAAACGTTCAACAGCGGCGAAGCGGGTCCAAGAAGCCACGTGATCGAGAATTGAGCAGCCGCGATCCGTCCCTTATAAAGAAGATGGGTCGAGCATATTCCTTCCCTCAAGACAAGACAAAGAAGATATTCAATCTTGTCATGAAACATCAAATGCATACTCTACCGGAGTCCAAACACCCCGAACAAGCAGACGAGGTCTCTCACCCGGATTATTGCTCCTATCACCGAGCGATAGGACATCCTCTTGAAGACTGCTTCACCTTCAAAAACTGGGTCGAGGACCAATATCAGCAAGGCATGTTCGCTTTATCCAGCAGTTGGAGGGTAACCCCACCACAGAAGCATGAACCGAAAGCAACATATGCAGCGAGGGTAGAACCAGATCAACATCGGTCTTCGAAGCGATCTCGTACCTGTCATGTAATAGCACTGACAGAAGAAGGAGTGCCCGAGAATATGGATGGCCTCTCCTGGTGCTTCGAAAATGATGATGACATGGTGATCTCAGAGTTTCCACCTGCACCAAAAGAGCTGGAAGATGGGATATATACTACTGCAGATAACCTAAGAAAAATCGATTTGGGAACGGCAAGCGACCCGAGGCCGACATTCGTCAGTGAGCTGCTGTCCAAAGAACAGGTAGCTATGCTCAAAGACGTGCTCATGCAATATAAAGATTGCTTCGCATGGAACTACTCCGAGATGTTGGGACTAGATCCAGAGATTGATGTGCACTAATTGGCGATATCTCCAGACGTCAAGCCAATCAAACAAGCACCGAGAAGAATGCGCCTCGAACTTGAGATGAGCATCAACGCCAAAGTCAAGAAACTAATCGACTCTGGCTTCATCCAAGAAGTTCAGTATCCTGACTGGATCGCCAACATTGTTCCAGTAATGAAGAAAAATGGGACGGTGCGCATCTGTGTGGACTTTCGGGACCTAAACAAAGTCTGCCCGAAGGATGATTTTCCTGTACCGGTCACCGAGCTGATGATAGACAACACGTCCACTCACGAAGTTTTTTCCTTCATGGACGGCTCATCAGGGTACAATCAAATAAAGATGCACCTCGAAGACCAAAAGCATACCGCTTTCCAGACTCCTCTGGGTATCTTTTGCTATAAAGTGATACCTTTCGGTCTGAAGAACACCGGCGCTACCTGCCAGAGGACCATGACGAAGATCTTTGACGACCTTATACACGAAATTGTCGAATGTTATATCGACGACCTCGTAGTGAAGAGTAAATCATACAAGGAGCATTGGGAGCATCTGAAGATCGTGTTTCAGCGCCTTCGGAAATACAACCTGAAGATGAACCCTCTCAAGTGCGCATTCAGAGTCTCCTTAGGTAAATTCCTAGGATTCATCGTACGACACCGGGGCATCGAGATAGACCCGTCGAAGATCAAGGCGATCATGGAAATGCCTCCGCCAAGTACTCTCAAGCAACTGTGGTCTCTCCAAGGAAAGCTCGCATATATTCGACGGTTCATAGCCAATCTCTCCGGCAAATGCTGTCCCTACAGTCACTTGATGAAGAAGGGAACCCCATTCGTGTGGGATCGCAAATGTCAAAGTGCATTAGACGAAATCAAGAAATACCTGCAGAATCCGCCGGTACTAACCGCTCCAGTCAAAGGAAAGCCCCTTATTCTGTACACAACGGCCCTTGAAGGTTCATTAGGCGCACTATGGGCACAGGAGAACGACCAAGGGAAGGAGAGAGCCCTCTATTACTTGAGTTGAGTTCTCTTTAGGGCAGAAAACAATTACTCCCCCATTGAAAAACACTGCCTGGCATTGATCTTCGTGATAACGAAGCTCCGGCATTATGCTTTGGCACATGAGGTCCATCTCATATCAAAAGTGGATCCTCTCAAATATATGATGTCGAAAGCCATACTAACGGGACGACTCGCTAAATGGGCCCTCCTCTTGATGGAGTCCTCGATAACTTATCGTCCTCTAAATGCAGTAAAAGGACAGGCAATCGCCGACTTCCTCGCTGAGCATCCGATACCTGCTGATTCGCCCCTAAATTGTGAATTGCCGGATGAGCACGCATTCGACACAATCGACAGGGAGAAAGAAGGGAGCGATGCCCGATGGGAACTTTACTTCGATGGAGCATCTTCTATGAAGAAAAGGAAGCACACCGCTCTTATAATCAAATCCGAGGTAGGCCTCATCTTCGTGACTCTACAAGGAGGGATAATGCGCTTTGCATTTTCTTTAACAAAGCCGAGGACGAACAATGAAGCCGAATATGAAGCTTTGATAGTAGGTCTTGAGATTGCTGTCGATATGGGAATCGAAGATCTCCTTATATACGGAGACTTCCAGCTAGTCGTTAGTCAAGTAAACGGTGACTACCAAACATGCAAGCCGGAGTTGGTAAGATACGGTGAAAGAGTGTAGCAATTGTTGACTCAAATTCCCGCCTATGCCCTGGAAAGCATATCGCGATCGGAAAATAGCAAAGTGGATGCGTTAGCCAAATTCGCAAAAGAACTGGCTGACGAATACCTCGACGATGTAAGAATTGTTGTGCAAAGCCACCGGGTTCTCGCACCGGCAGAAACATCTTCGGAGTCTTCTGAAGAAAAAGAAGTGACCAAGTTGGCAACCCTACAAATAAAGGACCAAGAAAAGGCTCAGGATTGGAAGGAAGTCTTCATAGACTACTTCAAATCCCGTCGAACACCTAAAGAGGCGTCCTCAAGACATCAGCTCATGAAACGAGCTCTGTCGTTCGCCTTCGTTAATGACACGCTGTACAAGAGATCGTTCGACTTTTTATGGCTGAGATGTCTGAGACCCGAAGAAGCGAAGAGAGTCGTTCAAGAAACTCACGACGGACTCTGCGGATCTCATCAAGCCGGGCCAAAGATGAAGCTGAAAATCAAAAGGATGGGCTATTATTGGCCTATGATGATCCAAGACTATCTCAAATATGCGAAGCAGTGTCACTCGTGCCAAATTCACGGGGACTTCATCCATCAGCATCCAAACCCGCTGCACCCAACGGTGGCTAGTTGGCCGTTCGAAATGTGAGAAACTGACATAATTGGGCAACTCGTAATAAAAAGCAGCGAGTAAAAAAAAATAGCCGAAATGATTGAGGACCGCGAGAAATAGCCAAAATGATTGGGCAATCGCGACTTTCACGATATAAAAGCTGAAATGATAGAGCATCACGGAAATAAATATATGAAATGAAAATTTTGCCCTACATGAGAGATCACATCGATCTCTGTATACAATCTAAGGGCACAAACAAGAAGGGAACCGTATCATCCCAACAGGCTCCATCAAAGGGAGAGCCAGATCTCAACGGTTCACCAACAACCTAAAGATCACCTTGACATCCGTCCCATTACAGCAGACGCGATGTCAACCCGGCGTTCGTTCTCACTCCAGTAGGATGCAGATACAACGTCAGCAACAGACCTCAGAGTCAAGACCAGTGGAGCCACGGCAAAGTCCCCAGTTCCAGATCTCAACGCTTCACACACAACCTAAAAGATCACCTCAACATTCGTCTCGTTACAGCAGACACTACGTTAGCAACTGGTCCCGTCGTGGAAATACGTCATCAAATGACCCCACATTGGAAATACATCAGCCAATGACCCCGTCATGAAAATACGTCAGCCTATGACCTCGTTTCGGAAATATGTCAGCAACTGGTCCCGTCGTGGAAATACGTCATCAAATGAGCCCACATCAGAAATACATCAGCCAATGACCCCGTCACGGAAATACATCAGCCTATGACCCCGTTTCGGAAATACGTCAATAACTAGTCCCGTCGTAGAAATACATCATCAAATGACCCCACATCGAAAATACATCAGCCAATGATCCCGTCACGGAAATACGTCAACCTATGACC
Organism: Agapanthus africanus; assembly: GCA_030015575.1. NCBI lineage: Eukaryota > Viridiplantae > Streptophyta > Magnoliopsida > Asparagales > Amaryllidaceae > Agapanthus > Agapanthus africanus. The sequence goes on along the minus strand of JASDDO010000006.1, from coordinate 1,039,980 downwards.
CCATTTAGGAAATACGTCAGCAACTGGTTCCGTCGTGGAAATACGTCATCAAATGACCCCACATCGGAAATACATCAGCCAATGACCCCGTCACGGAAATACGTCAGCCTATGACCCCATTTCGGAAATACGTCGGCAAATGGTCCCGTCATGAAAATACGTCATCAAATGACCCCACATCAGAAATACATCAGCTAATGACCCCATCACGGAAATACGTCAGCCTATGTCCCCGTTTCGGAAATACGTCAGCAACTGGTCCCATCGTGGAAATACGTCATCAAATGACCCCACATCGGAAATACATCAGCCAATGACCCCGTCACGGAAATACGTCAGCCTATGACCCCATTTCGGAAATACATTAGCAACTGGTCCCGTCGTAGAAATACGTCATCAAATGACCCCACATCGGAAATACATCAGCCAATGACCCCGTCACGGAAATACGTCAGCCTATGACCCTATTTCGGAATTACGTCAGCAACTGGTCCCGTCGTGGAAATACGTCATCAAATGACCCCACATCGGAAATACATCAGCCAATTACCCCGTCACGGAAATACGTCAGCCTATGACCCCGTTTCGGAAATACGTCAGCAACTGGTCCCTATTAGTTATATGTATGCCCTAGAGGCCATTACTATACATGTGATGTATATTGTAGTGGATGCTTGGACATATATAGAGAGGACTTTCTTGCTCGACATGATAGTATGCTATCTGGTTACCCTTTACCTTAACGTGTATACTGTTTGTCTCTCTGTTACATGTTGGTAAAGCCCTTAGGATGTGTACTTGACTACCTGGACTATGATGCGGATCATACTAGTGGGGACATGGTAGTCCATAAGTACATCCTTCAAGGTCCCTAGTCGTGGGTGTATCGAGACGGGACATCGATATACCAGAGTAGACTAGCGTATGCCTTCTCGACCCATACAGATGGGCGATGGATGATCCCATATCCATTGGTGTTTGACATCAGAGATGATATACGGGTGCTCAGTGGAGACTGGGTACACTGGACGGACTCGCCGAGAACTCCCAGATGGTATTATACCTTACGTCAGATTGCAGTTCTCTGGTGACACTGGTACAGGGTAGTCTGTAGACCCGAGATCGTCATAGAGTCTTGTGTGATTCCTACTGTGCTTTGATTTCCACCTTACCACGTCCAAGAGGGCGTGCAAAACGGTGGTTTTTGGGTACAGTCCCGAGTCACATAGAGGCAATGAGCGATAGGAGGGGTTTCGTCTCTCCCGGTATTGGGGGTTGATGTTGCGCTATGCTCGATTGGCCATAACAGGGAAGTCCCTGGCCAGGGCTGGTTTAGAGATTTACTGGTAAGTGTTACCAGTAGTTTCTCGACCCGTTATGAGCCTCACATCGGCATGACTTATCGGTTATTGGGGTCTGACGTTTACTTGATATGCGACATATCAGACGAGGAGACCGGACTGTACGGTAGTGTCACTGTCAGGCTTTTACAGGAGTTGGAGCGGGCTTGCTTGCTGATCTTCTGATCGCTCAATACCCGGGTAGCCGTTACGTCCAGCTAGTACCGCTGACGGCTTGTGGGTGCTTGATATGATCATCACCTACTGCCGGAGTATTGACGAGTCTTTAGAGTCGTACATAGAGGTTGTACTGGCTCATGCAAAACGAGATAGGAGCGCATATGTGATATGTGCGGGACCGAGAATAATGCATTTATGTGATACCGTATTCTATTCTCGCAATGTTTGTATCGATCGGTTGTATGCGATATAAGCTAGTTATCGAATCAAGTGTTGATTCGATAAGTCGATACATTGAAAGTTAGTCGGTTATATGTGATATAACCGGATTATTAAGTCAAGTGTTGATTTAATAATTTAGTGTATAATTGTATATATGATAATTTACATTAACTAACATTGGTTCACTTTAAGCATTTGTTTTTCTCACTTGTGCACAAGTTAATATATATGTGATATATATTTATTTGTGCTCTTTTTTGTATCATGGTTGTTGATACAAACATCATGGGTGTATGAGACATACACCATTATAATTATAATGGTTAGGTTTTTATATTTAAGTAATTCTAAAACAAATGGATAATGAGCTCACATACATGAAGCTTCATGAAGCTTATGGATGCTTTGACTTATTCCACTTGTTTTGTTTTACTTAATATATTAACTAACCTAACCACTATAATTAACAATGGTAAAGTCTCTACATGAGTTAGTATATGATACTTACTCACCATGGTTAGATGATTCTCTCTCTTGATTATTTTCTCATTATCATTTGGAGCTCATCTTCTTCCTCCTTCACTTTCATTCTAGGGTTTGAAAAAGAGAGAGAACCAAAGTGAGAAATCAAATTCTAAAGAGTACCCATTTCCTATCTCATCATCCTCTACTAGACTAGCACTTTAGTTTAGGGTGTTTGCTTCACTAATTGTATGGTTAGTGAAGTAGAAGCTTGAGTTCGTATTCCCTCGACGTAGATCATCTTCGGCCTCGAAGACTTCAAGCAATACCGATGCAATTTCCTCATGGAGCCGTCCGAGAGTCCGGGAGTTGATTGATCGCAGCGAAGGGACTACATCACGGAGCTTAAGAAGTGAAGGACCGATCTACAAAGGTTGTATTTCGTATTCACTTAGTGATAATTGTTATCTACTAGCATATGTTCGCCTAATCTCTAGTTAACGATCTTGCTTCGGGTTGTTCGGCACCTAAATTTTTTTAATCCGGCATGGTCGATGCCCTGTAGAGCCTCATTAGTGTGCCTAGTAACCCTACAGTCCCGTCATGGAAATACGTAATCAAATGACCCCACATCAGAAATACATCAGCCAATGACCCCATTGCGGAAATACGTCATCCACATGACCCCGTCTTGGAAATACATCAGCACCTGGCCCCGTTGTGAAAATACGTCATCCAAATGACCCTGTCCCGGAAGTACGTCAGCACCTGACCCCGTTGCGGAAATACGTCATCCAAATGACCCCGTAGCGGAAACAAGTCAACCTTCGACCTCCCCGTTGAAGCAATGCTTGGACCCGGAAGCAAGTCATCTCACCAAGCACTTATGAGTCCTCTCGACTTGTAAGGAGGAAAACTCTCTTGTGAGATCCTTACGACTCTCAAGAGAAAACACACTTAGGAATCCTCACGATTCCTAAGGAGAAAATACACCTACGAGATCCTCTTGATTTGTAGGGAGAAAAATCTTTGTGAGACCCTCACGGCTCACAAAGTTGAAAAGTCTTAGGAAGCAGACCTGAACCTGTCTCCTAAGCCATCGCCATCCCGCAAAGAGCTCAAGATGGAATGTTCTATATCATCTACAGGCTACGCTTGCTAAAGTAATATGCCAACAACGAAGCAGAGGAAAGAAAGCGATAACACAAGATAGTACAAAAAATGTATCTTTTTATTTATAAATTCAATTGAGTACAAGATACATCATAGGAAAGAATCAAAATGAAAGAATACGTGTTATTCGTATATTACAAATGTACGGTCGATACAAAGGCAGTTACTGAGAAGGAAGCGTTTTCAGTAAAGCGATAACACAAGGCTCCTTCTCATAGTCAGCCGCCGCGGCCAGCTCCGTTTCGACTTGGGCCCGCTGCTGCAAATAGGACAAAAACTTTTTGTCAGTTCCCAGCATGACAGCTTCGCAGTCATGCATGACCCGCTCCGCAGAGTCAAGCTCCCGTCTCAGCGTCAGCCCATCCGAAATGCACAGCTTTCAACTGCGCAGCGTTCGCTTCAACCTGGGCACGCAACCGAGCGGATTTGCTTGAAGCTACATCATGATCCTTGCACCTCAAGGTCATCTCTTGTTCCAAATGGCAGATAAAAGAAACTATCTACTCAACCCACGCAGCCCGTTGGGAGTTTAAAGTTGATACTTCCGGAGCGGGATGCTTAAGCTCAATCTTATGCAGACATGCCTCAATCTTCCTGCAGTGATTGACCCAAGACCCGACGACGCCTTCACTATGGAAATTCACGAGCGTTGCCAACATTGGATTAACCTCGGCAGCAAAATCAGTAGCGAGTGCAGTAGCCTCCGCGTTAAGTTCCTCGATGCACTCACGTAACATGTGTAGGCTAGTTACAGCGCCCTTGGAAGATAGACGTCTGGAAAAAGGCCCTGCCGGCATTAAGATATGAGACTCGAAGGAAGCTGGAGTCGGCGAGATTGCTGTAAAACAAATCATAGTCAGATGTTGGCTTAAGAGATAAAGAAGATGCAAGAGCGATAAAAGCTACTATACCGGCTACGGCAGATGGCGGAGTTGGAAGTACTGGTGGCGCGACGATTCCCTTGTTCCCTCCTTTGATTTATAGTGTTGTAATCAACTTAAAGTCAACAACGGCAGGGTCACTCATTAAAGAAAGGAAAGGACGTCGGTTAGAAAAGATACTCACCAGCACCAGCAGGCAAACTAACTTCCGACTGGAAAGAGAAGTGCGGGTTCAACACCTGATACAAATGATCAAAAAGAACTCCTGCAAGGTCATGATGATACATGGTCAGTACAAGGGAGATGACAACCATAATTTAAATTAGGAAAATCGCCAACCCATACCTTCCAGCATTTGAGAGGGCACGAGAGAAGGCGCAGGATCGACAACCGTCAGAGCAGCAACTGGTGGCGCTTCTTCGGGTGTCACGACCTCACCGCTCACCACATCTGCATTAGAAACAAAAGTAACGCTGTCAGACAGGATTGAAAGGGATTGCGGTATAAAAAGGAAGACAATGACCCAAAGATTTACCTGATAAGTCGCCAATCGAAACAGCGACAAAAGCATCCCCAGGCGCAGCGACTGTTTTGCTCTCCTCCATTGGAATGGTTTCGACGCCCATGGCTTCATCCCCTGATTCTACGGGAGCCGCCGTGACACTTGCAATGCCAGGCGATGGAAGGGAACCGCAAGGGGAAAGAGTGGCGATCGGGGCAGTCCCAGATTCCTGAGAAAGAGTAGCCGCTTTAGGCTCGGTGGTTGCTGTCAGCTCGCCCGCCACCACCTCAGTAGGTCTTGTCCCTGCAAGGTATGATATATGAGAATCCGAAGATCAAACTCTAATAAAACGACCCACGTTACCTTGGGACGACCTCTCAATTGCTTCCCGAGCCGTGCGTACCGCCTGTCGATGAGCGGTAGACAGGGCAGCCGGAGCACCCTCTGGAGAAATAGGGACAGGAGAAGCAGCGCTCGAGCCTGCACCTACAGCCAAGGCGGCAGCACGTTCTTTCGTTGCACGCCTCTTGCGCTTCCTTTCAGCCTGAGTCGCCAGAGTTGACCTCCTCAAGGCCTCCGCCAAAGAGACGTCATCGTCTGAACCAGGTTCTGCCTCTGGAGCCTCTACGGCATCCGTCATCGGCTGTTTAAGCGAATCTTCTTCCAGCAATACTGAGGGACTTGGGACTTCGATAGTCGGCCCTGGAAGCGTGGCAGCGCCGCCTTGCAGGATTAGCACTGCACTCGAGATAACTTTGTTCTCCGCCGAAAGGTGCGTCCAGGACGTTGGGACATCCGGCCTGAATTTTGGGGGCAGATGCTATTTGGATTTATCCGTCCACCTCTCTGAAGATGCCAAGTTGATTTATGGCACCATGTATCGTAGGTTTAGACGGATGCGACCGTTATAGCAGACTTCGTCAGATTCCCCCTCATTGTGAAGGGTTTTTGATTGTGGGGATGCTCTTCCCTACAGGCGCAAGCCCCTGCAGTTAATTACGCTACCGCATCGCGGTAACCACTTTCTCCTTCTCCAGATGGTTACTTCGTGTCGTGTGTGTTTGTTTTGTTTTTGGTTGCCCGTGGATTGTATACGGAGACTAATTTATGTTGTCGCCCATAGGGCGGGGATTAGTCCAAATCCGTATTTTCTTAGATTTGGGTTTGGGTTGGGTTTAAGAATCGTTAATCTCATTTGAGACTAAGATCAACTTAAACGTTTGTTAAGGATATGTTTGTCTAATTTTAGACTAAGATCTACTTAACAGGATCATTTAGATCCAAAAAAAGAGCATTTGGGCTCTATTATTTTAGTTTAGGGACTTTGCGGTCCATTAGTTTAAGGACATTACGGTCCATTGTTAGTTTAAGGACATTATGGTCCATTAGTTTAAGGACATTACGGTCCATTGTTAGTTTAAGGACATTACGGTCCAAGGTTAAGGACATCATAGTCCATGGGCTTAAGGACCCCACAGTCCAAGGTTAAGGACATCATAGTCCATGGGTTTAAGGACCACACAGTCCAAGGTTAAGGACATCATAGTCCATGGTCTTAAGGACCCCACTATCCAAAGTTAAGGACATCATAGTCCATGAGTTTAAGGACCCCACAGTCCATGGTTAAGGACATCATAGCCCTTGAGTTTAAGGACCCCATAGTCTATAGTTTAAAGCCATCATAGTCTATAAAGTTTAAGGACATCTTAGTCCATGAGTTTAAGGACCCCACAGTCCATGGAATGATTGGTTATAGAGACCCGTCACCTCTCTGAAGACGTTAAAGGATTACAACGACAAATATCAAAGGAGTGAAGAGATGTACCTTTGAACCAATGTTGGTTGGGAAATCTGTAGTCCAATTTGGGACTAAGATCAATTAATTAGATTATGAGCACATGGGCTCGGTTAAATCTGAATTGAGGACTTATGGCCAACTTGGGCTAAGTCCAATTAGGTTTAAAATATTGGACCTTTGTTTGGGCTGCTGAACATTTGTCTGGGCCCAGCCCTCCTTTATAATGCTCAGCATGGGTCTAGGTTCTGACAATATTTTTTTATCTTTTATTGAGTGTTGAGCACTCATATACCATATGAGATGATCAATTTTGGAAGACAAGAATGTATTTGAGGTTCAGTCAAAGGGGAGTCTCTTAGCCAATTTGGGCTAAGACAGTTTTGAATATAGTGTTAAACACTAACACATATCTGGCGATCACGTGTTCCCACGTAATGCATTTAAAATAGTGTTAAACACTAGGGATGAAGTGCTTAAAATAGTGTTAAACACTAAGAAAAATGAAGCGCTCATGTGAGGATACGTGAGGCGCCCTAGGATTGGGCCAAGCTTCCTTTATTTTATCCTCAGAATATTCAAATAAGTGTTAAATACTTAGACTTTATGATCATCACGTGTGTACGGTAGCGCCCCGACCGTCTTTCCGAGGCCAAAATGCGGAAAGGAAACTTTTTCTTAACTTGTAAACCGGCGCTACCGCATACTAAAAAACCCGGATCGGACCATTAACCTACTACTAGCTAACTAGAGAAAGGGGTAGAGAGCTATACCGAGCAATCCGTGTCCTTCGGTCTTCGGCCACCATCCCGATCTCCTCGCGGAATCTCCGGTCTCGATCTCCTCGTCGGAAGGGCACCGCATCGAGAAGTCTTTTTACGGGCTCCCACCTCTGGACCTGTTAGTTGTAAGTATGCCCTAGAGGCCAGTATTGTACAGATGATGTATATTATATTGGATGCTTGGACATATATAGAGATGACTTTCTTGCTCGATATGATAGTATGCTATCTGGTTACTCTTTATCTTAACATGTACACTTGTCTCTTTAAACTGTCTTATAGTTACATGTTGGTAAAGCCCTTAGGATGTGTACTTGACTACCTGGACTATGATGTAGATCATACTAGTGGGGACGTGGTAGTCCATAAGTACATCCTTCAAGGTCCCTAGTCGTGGGTGTATCGAGACGGGGCATCGATATACCAGAGTAGACTAGCGTATACGCTTCTCGACCCATGAGATGGGCGATGGATGATCCCATATCCATTGGTGTTTGACATCAGAGATGGTGTACGGGTGCTCAGTGGAGACTGGGTACACTGGACGGACTCGCCGAGAACTCCCAGATGGTATTATACCTTACGTCAGATGGCAGTTCTCAGGTGACACTTGTACAGGTTAGTCTGTAGACCCGAGATCGTCATAGAGTCTTGTGTGATTCCCACTGTGCTTTGATCTCCACCTTACCACGTCCATGAGGGCGTGCAAAACGGTGGTCTTTGGGTACAGTCCCGAGTCACATGGAGGCAATGAGCGATAGGAGGGGTTTCGTCTCTCCCGGTATTGGGGGTTGATGTTGCGCTGTGCTCGATTGGCCGTAACAGGGAAGTCCCTGGCCAGGGCTGATCAGAGATTTGCTGGTAAGTGTTACCAGTAGTTTCTTGACCCGTTATGAGCCTCACATCGGCACGACTTATCGGTTATTGGGGTCTGACGTATACCACCCCTAGACTTGATATGCGACATATCAGACGAACAGACCGGACTGTACGGTAAGTGTTACTGGTTGGATTCACAGGAGTGTGAGCGGGCTAGCTCGTCGATCTTCTGATCGCTCAATACCCGGATGGCCGTTACGTTTAGCAGACCGCTTGCGGCTTGTGGGTGCTTGATATGATCATCATCTGCTACCGGCGTATTGACGAGTCTTTAGAGTCCTACACAGAGGTTTCCTGGCTCAAGCGAAACGAAATAGGAGCGCATATGAGATATGTGCAGGACCGAGAATAATGCGTGTATGTGATACCGTATTTCATTCTCACGATGGATGTATCGATTGGTTATATTCGATATGACCTAGTTATCGAATCATTGATTCGATAAGCCGATACATTGCATACTAGTCGGTTATATGCGATATGACCGGATCGTTAAATCAAGTGTTGATTTAATGATTTAATGTATAATTATATATTTGATATATTGCATTGCATTAACTAGTATTGGTTCACTTTAAATGGATTTTCTCACTTGATGTGCAAGAAGTATATGTGATATACTTTTGTGCACATATATGTATCATGTTTGATGATACTTGATCATTTGGTTAAGTGTGAAGAATTAAACCATGGTTAAATGATAATTAGGGTTTTGCCTTATCATTTATTTATTCATTTCTTTATTTATTTTATTGGATAAATGAAAATAAAATGGTTTGTTTTTGTCACGAAGCTTGTTGAAGCTTTGACCAAAGAGACCATTTTGTCTTCATGCTTAACCCTAACCCATCCACTTACCATGGTCTATTCTCTACACTTAACCCAAGTTAGGATATGATAAGTATGGTTTTCTTTTTCATTTGAAATAAGACTTATCATATTCTTTTCTTCTCCTTGACCTTCTTCTTCAAGAAAGAAACCTTGATGCCATCAATGGCAACTTGAGATCTAAAGTGAGAAATCCAATTCTAAAGTGAACCCACCTCCTATTTCTTCACCCTCTACCTCTTGCCAAGTTGTTTTGGGTGTTTTCTTCACAAGTTTCACAACTTGGTGAAGTTGGAGCTTGAACTTGTGCAACCTCGACGTAGATCATCTTCGGCACGAAGCCGACGACATTGCCCGCTCGTTTTCCCGATGAAGCCGACGATTGAGTCTAGGATTCGAGATGGACAGCGAGAGGACACCTACGTGGAGCCAAGGAAGAGGGTAACCGGATCTACAAAGGTTGTAGCCTCTCTCCTTTAGTTAAATAGTTAACTAGATTTGTTTTTCGCCTAGAATTCTAGCCGACGATCCGTGTTAGGGTTTCTCGGCACCCATAAATTTTGAAATTGGCATGGTTGATGCCTTGTGAGACCTCTATAGTGTGCCTAGGAACCCTACAGTGGTATCAGAGCCTAGCTAGAGCCTTAGGCGAAGTCTAGACGGAGTTTGAAGTCCGAACGAACCGAAACCCTAACTCACAAAATGCTCTCTATACATTTTCTAAAATCTGGGATTTTTCCAAATTAAAAATATGCAGAAAAATCAGCAGGTGATTCTAAGAGTTACTTTGAAATTCGACAGCCCAAATCCACCAAACAGCCGCGGTTCCGCGGCATGAGCATGGCTCATGCGGCGGTTCCGCGGCCGTACGGCATCATTAAACAAAGAATTCTGCACAGTATTTCTTATTTTCCAGTGCTGGTTTTCCTGGGAATTTTTAAAATTTATTCAAGAGTTGCATTTTCTGGGGTTTGTTTGGAGCTTCGGTGTTTCGACCGGATTATCAAACTTCGCCTTTGTGTTTTTCCGGATAATTTTTGAATTTGTTAAAAAAGTTCGACCGGATATAAATACCCAACTTTTCCCCTGTCGGGAAATTTCCAAGTGTTGGATTTTTCCGTAGTTTAACGACGTTCTAAGTAGTGCAAGTAACGCGATGGACCCTCTAGAAGACAACAAACCTTAACTCGATTATGTGACCGTCTTGAACTGCCCTTTGAACCTTCGGGTTTGGGGCAGTACGGCGTGCCACATGTGAGGCGTTGGCTTGACCCTTCTACGGCTGGACCGTTGGTACTGAGGCACGAACTGAATGTTGTTAGACTTATTTCATGTGTTGAGCTGTATCGGGAAAACTTGGGTATTCGACTGTTCGATCGGAAAGTTTAACATTTTCTGTTTATCTGGAATGTGATACAATAATTGGAATTCACAAACAGTTATGAGATAACTGGATGAATGTTATAAATCTAGCGATTTAGTCTCACTTCATATTGAAAAGAGTTTTCGATAATGGGACTAAAATGCGGGGTTTATAAGTTGTAGGCATGCGATGTCTAAAGAGGTTGCGGATTCCAACTGTTGTAGTTTTACACTTTCTTTTCTGTGACCGTAAGTGTAATATGTGATATCGCCGGTTTCGTTGCTATATGTCAATGACAATTGGGATGCGCATATTTACTTACGTTGATGACATGTGATGTTATGTGTTGCTGGATATGTTATATTGGATCGTCGTGTTTGAATAGCCGGGGGTTTTTATGTGAGATGAGTGTTTTTCATTTTTATTCATGTAAAAACTTGTATGTAATATTCTTTTATTTGGGGCACTTCCAGGTTGCGGAAGTTGTCACCTTTTGTATATTATTTACTTTTCCGCATTAGGATAGACCCAAGGAGGGGAGCACAAGTAACCGGGTTCTGGGGTCCAGTGGGAGACCAACTCGAGGAGTCGAGTCCGGGTCTCCTAACCCTAGAATTGGCACGGTTGCTTGCCGCTCTCGTAGGGGTCTAGGGGTGTGGGATTGGCTATTCATCACGACCGTGGAATCCGTGTTTTATACTGGCTCGTATTGAAAATACGGACGTCCTAGTATATCCAATATTTCATATGTTTCTTCTGCTGCGATATCTGTGATGTGATCATGTGATGTTCTGTGATAGATACTATATATAGTATATATGATATATTATATAGACGTTACTTATGTTTTGCACCCGCACTAGCCCTGCCCTGCTCTGTCGTTAGTTGCCTAACCTAACGGTGCATGAGGGGACATCGAGGCGAATGCGGATAGCATAAGTGTACGTCGTATTTATCTGTGATGTTTAGGTATTTAAATGATGGGACTTCATTAATGTGATTAATGAAAGAAAAGAAACCTTAGATGTTGTAGAATCAAATTTTAAACAAAACAGGTAGCTACAGTTCTTGCTTTGCATAGCGGTATATATGATATACCCTGCACCTTATTCGATGAGGAAAGGACCGAGATCCCTTCACCGGGAGTGACTCCTTTAGCAATAACTGGCAGATGCTACACACTCGGTTTGCTTTTGATTGTTTTTGAGTTTTGCTTTGCACAGTGATATATATGATATATCCCGCACCTCATTCGACGAGGAAAGGGCCGACGATCCCTTCACCGGGAGTGACCCCTTTAGCAAAACTAGAAAAGCCTCAAAATCACTCCATTTCAAAACTTCATTTGATTCTACAACGATATCAAGTTCATTACGCAATAGGTTTTCAGAAAAACCTGTCGTAGCCCTCCGTCATTTCAGAAAAATTACATATAGTATTCGTGCTACATTTGTTGTCTTTCGTCAAGGTGTAGTGTGCGGTAGCTATGTGCTGTTTATCTGCTGCATATGATGCGACTGGATTAGGGTAGTCGTACGGCTTTGTTGGCTTTCGTCAAGGGTCGTGCGGGTGGGTTTAATTCAGTCAAGAAATGTACGGGTTGAACTTGACTAGCGGGCTATGGTTTGTTGGCTTTCGTCAAGGTCATAGCACGCTAGGGGCAAAAACATTATCGGGAATTTCAAGTATTGAAATTTGCAATGAGATTGCATACCTTCTATGAGATAGTTGGATCCCGATACCCACTGCGAGTAAGAGTTACTCCTGGGAGAGTTTTACACATTACAATTAGCCGATCAAGTAGGTGTCTAGAAAGGTGTCAACGGGGTTACGCCTCTGGGAAAACGAGGTTTACAGTAATTAGGTTCGTGCGAAAGCACGGGGGACCTCCCTCAAAGTACCGACACTGGCCTGGCTGAAAGATTGGCGAACTTGTAGTGTGTAATTAATCCCGGCTAGTCTTTCCTTTTAGGGTTTGAAGGAAGATTTGATAAAAACCAGTGGGAGCCATCTTGATTAGATAAGATAATAACCAATCTGATCTTGCACGAGCTTACGCTAAAGTGTTTTCTTCTCTCTCTCTCCAGGTAGCGACCATTTCATGTCTTAATAAAGATAATAATATGGATGTATTGACCGAACCCGCATGTTATACTGTGCTGGGGAACGTTGGCTCCGTTCTTTCCTATAAGGGTTATAGGACTGAACAGGATATAGGGGAATACCAGGATTCCCATGCCACCCGAATGAAGAAAGTACATGTTGATGCATTTTCTTCGGGTGTGTTCGTTACAGAGAACTGTTTCTCCATTTGCTCCACGTCCTGGGTATTAGATACCGGGTCAGGATCCCATATATGTAATCAGTTACATGGGCTTAGGAAAGGTAGAGAACTTGGAGAAGGTGATAAAGACATTAGAGTTGGAAATGGTGCAATTGTTGCAGCTAAGACTGTCGGGGAATATCATCTTGTATTACCAACTGGTAATACATTGGTTCTGAACGAATGCTATTACATACCGAACCTGATATGCAACATTATATCGGTTTCTTTATTAAGTAAAGAGGGATATAATTTTGTATTACAGGATAATGTAATGAACATTTTCCGTAACCAAAAGTTGGTTGGATCAGGCACGTTGTGCAATGGCATTTATGTTCTAAACCAATCAACAGTTCTGAGCATAACAAACACACACAAGAGGAAGAGTTCAGAACTGAACGAATCCTTCTTGTGGCATTGTAGACTGGGTCACATCAATGCGACACGATTAGCTAAGTTGCATAAGGATGGATATTTAAATCCGTTTGAATTTTCATCTTATGACACTTGCCAATCATGTCTCAAAGGCAAGATGACCAAAGCTCCGTTTACGGGACACGGAGAAAGAGTTACCGAACTCTTGGGACTGATACATAGTGATGTATGCGGTCCCATGTCTACACATGCCAGGGATGGTTCTTCGTACTTCATTACATTCACTGACGATCTCTCTAGATTCGGATATGTGTTCCTGATGAAACACAAATCAGAAGCTTTTGAGAAATTTAGGGAATATAAACAAGAAGTCGAGAACCAAACCGGAAAAAGTATTAAAATCCTACGATCTGATCGAGGAGGGGAATACTTGAGCAATGAATTCATGGACTTCCTAAAAGAGAATGGGATTCTCTCTCAGCTGACTCCTCCATATACACCACAGCACAACGGTGTATCAGAACGGAGGAACCGCACCCTATTGGATATGGTGCGCTCTATGATGAGCACAGCTGAGTTACCTATTTCCTTCTGGGGATATGCACTGGAAACAGCTGCAGATCTATTGAATATGGTTCCCACCAAAACTGTGCCAACCACTCCATATGAGATATTGAAAGGAAAGAGACCATGTCTTAATTATGTTAAGATATGGGGTTGTCCGGCATATGTAAAAACGCAAAATCCGGACAAACTCGCGGCAAGGTCCATTCTGTGTAAGTTTATTGGATATCCCAAACATTCGCGCGGGTATATCTTCTACCACACCGAGGAACAAAAGGTGTTTGTTTCTCGACATGCCACCTTTTTAGAAAAGGAATTTCTTGAAAAAGAGATTAGTGGCAAGGAGGTAGAACTGGAAGAGGTTCCAGCAATACAGACTACAGCAGAAGATTTGGTTGAACCAGAGGATTCAGTAGTTCCCAATGAACCTCAGCCTCTCCGCCGATCTAGTAGGGTTCCTCGCCCACCTGAGAGATACTACGGTTTTCTCATGGATGGTGGGAGCGAGGATTGCATCATGGAGGATGATGACCCAACTAGCTTCGAGCAGGCCATCACGAGTAGGGACTCAGTGAAATGGCTGGATGCTATGCGGTCCGAGATGGAATCCATGTACACCAACAAAGTATGGACTTTGGAAGTTGCTCCTGAAGGGGTAAAACCCATCGGGAGCAAGTGGATCTTCAAGAAGAAACTTGGTGTAGATGGGAAAGTGGAGACTTTCAAAGCTAGACTTGTAGCAAAGGGTTTTCGTCAAAGACCAGGTGTGGACTATGGCGAGACCTTTTCTCCAGTGGCTATGCTTAAATCCATCCGGATCATGCTTGCCATCGCTGCATATCATGATTACGAAATCTGGCAAATGGATGTTAAGACCGCCTTTCTAAATGGTGATTTAGAAGAGTGCGTGTACATGACTCAGCCAGAGGGCTTCGTAGACAGTGGGAGCAGCGGGAAGGTGTGCAAGCTACTTAAATCCATTTATGGATTAAAGCAAGCATCACGGAGTTGGAACATCTGCTTTGATGTCGTTATCAAAGAGTTTGATTTTGTCAAAAACCCAGATGAACCTTGTATTTACAAGAAGGTGGCAGGGAGTAAGGTTGTCTTCCTCGTATTGTACGTGGACGATATACTCTTGATAGGAAATGATATTCCTATGCTGCAATCGGTCAAGATCTTCTTATCACAAAGATTCTCAATGAAAGATCTTGGTGATGCCTCCTGCATATTGGGAATCAGGATCTATAGAGATAGATCCAAACGGATATTGGGATTGTCCCAATCCAGGTACATTGACACCATACTAAAGAGGTTTAGTATGGAAGAATCCAAGCGTGGGAACTTGCCCACGATCTCTCGAGTCACTCTCTCCAAAGAGATGTCTCCCAAGACTGATTTGGAGAGAGCTCGCATGCAAGGGATACCCTATGCTTCAGCTGTAGGCTCTATCATGTATGCGATGCTATGTACCGGACCCGATGTTGCATACTCACTGAGTGTAGTGAGCAGGTATCAAGCTGATCCTGGAGAGAGTCACTGGACAGCTGTGAAGAGCATTCTCAAGTACTTACGAAGGACTAAAGAGATGCTCTTGGTGTATGGTAACGGAGAACTCCAAGTGGAGTCCTTTACCGATTCGAGCTTCCAGAGTGATAAGGACGACTCTAAGTCGCAGTCGGGCTTTGTCTTTACCCTTTACGGAGGGGCGGTTAGCTGGAAAAGTTCCAAGCAGGAAACCGTGGCAGACTCGACGATGGAGGCTGAATACATCGCTGCCAACGATGCTGCCAAAGAGGCTGTCTGGATCAAGAAGTTCATTACAGAACTTGGAGTGGTTCCATCCATTGAGCATCCAATACCTTTGTATTGTGATAACAATGGAGCGGTGGCTTTGGCCAAGGAACCCAGGTCCCATCAGCTATCCAGGCATATTTTGAGGCGGTATCACCTGATCCGGGAGATAGTTGATCGCCGGGAGATCGAGGTCAGGAGGGTTGACACGAAGAACAACACGGCGGATCCACTCACGAAGGCCATTCCCCAGATACAGTTTGAGAGACTCTTCGGGATGCTCGGTATGCGATACTACAGCAGCTGGCCTTAGTGCAAGTGGGAGATTGTTAGTTGTATGTATGCCCTAGAGGCCAGTATTGTACAGATGATGTATATTATATTGGATGCTTGGACATATATAGAGATGACTTTCTTGCTCGATATGATAGTATGCTATCTGGTTACTCTTTATCTTAACATGTACACTTGTCTCTTTAAACTGTCTTATAGTTACATGTTGGTAAAGCCCTTAGGATGTGTACTTGACTACCTGGACTATGATGTAGATCATACTAGTGGGGACGTAGTAGTCCATAAGTACATCCTTCAAGGTCCCTAGTCGTGGGTGTATCGAGACGGGGCATCGATATACCAGAGTAGACTAGCGTATACGCTTCTCGACCCTTGAGATGGGCGATGGATGATCCCATATCCATTGGTGTTTGACATCAGAGATGGTGTACGGGTGCTCAGTGGAGACTGGGTACACTGGACGGACTCGCCGAGAACTCCCAGATGGTATTAGACCTCACGTCAGATGGCAGTTCTCAGGTGACACTTGTACAGGTTAGTCTGTAGACCCGAGATCGTCATAGAGTCTTGTATGATTCCCACTATGCTTTGATCTCCACCTTACCACGTCCATGAGGGCGTGCAAAACGGTGGTCTTTGGGTACAGTCCCGAGTCACATGGAGGCAATGAGCGATAGGAGGGGTTTCGTCTCTCTCGGTATTGGGGGTTGATATTGCGCTGTGCTCGATTGGCCGTAACAGGGAAGTCCCTGGCCAGGGCTGATCAGAGATTTGCTGGTAAGTGTTACCAGTAGTTTCTCGACCCGTTATGAGCCTCACATCGGCACGACTTATCGGTTATTGGGGTCTGACGTATACCACCCCTAGACTTGATATGCGACATATCAGACGAACAGACCGGACTGTACGGTAAGTGTTACTGGTTGGATTCACAGGAGTGTGAGCGGGCTAGCTCGTCGATCTTCTGATCGCTCAATACCCGGATGGCCGTTACGTTTAGCAGACCGCTTGCGGCTTGTGGGTGCTTGATATGATCATCATCTGCTACCGGCGTATTGATGAGTCTTTAGAGTCCTATACAGAGGTTTCCTGGCTCAAGCGAAACGAAATAGGAGCGCATATGAGATATGTGCAGGACCGAGAATAATGCGTGTATGTGATACCGTATTTCATTCTCACGATGGATGTATCGATTGGTTATATTCGATATGACCTAGTTATCGAATCATTGATTCGATAAGCCGATACATTGCATACTAGTCGGTTATATGCGATATGACCGGATCGTTAAATCAAGTGTTGATTTAATGATTTAATGTATAATTATATATTTGATATATTGCATTAAATTAACTAGTATTGGTTCACTTTAAATGGATTTTCTCACTTGATGTGCAAGAAGTATATGTGATATACTTTTGTGCACATATATGTATCATGTTTGATGATACTTGATCATTTGGTTAAGTGTGAAGAATTAAACCATGGTTAAATGATAATTAGGGTTTTGCCTTATCATTTATTTATTCATTTCTTTATTTATTTTATTGGATAAATGAAAATAAAATGGTTTGTTTTTGTCATGAAGCTTGTTGAAGCTTCATGAAGCTTTGACCAAAGAGACCATTTTGTCTTCATGCTTAACCCTAACCCATCCACTTACCATGGTCTATTCTCTACACTTAACCCAAGTTAGGATATGATAAGTATGGTTTTCTTTTTCATTTGAAATAAGACTTATCATATTCTTTTCTTCTCCTTGACCTTCTTCTTCAAGAAAGAAACCTTGATTCCATCAATGGCAACTTGAGATCTAAAGTGAGAAATCCAATTCTAAAGTGAACCCACCTCCTATTTCTTCACCCTCTACCTCTTGCCAAGTTGTTTTGGGTGTTTTCTTCACAAGTTTCACAACTTGGTGAAGTTGGAGCTTGAACTTGTGCAACCTCGACGTAGATCATCTTCGGCACGAAGACGACGACATTGCCCGCTCGTTTTCCCGATGAAGCCGACGATTGAGTCTAGGATTCGAGATGGACAGCGAGAGGACACCTATGTGGAGCCAAGGAAGAGGGTAACCGGATCTACAAAGGTTGTAGCCTCTCTCCTTTAGTTAAGTAGTTAACTAGATTTGTTTTTCGCCTAGAATTCTAGCCGACGATCCG
Source organism: Agapanthus africanus (assembly GCA_030015575.1). Classification (NCBI taxonomy): domain Eukaryota; kingdom Viridiplantae; phylum Streptophyta; class Magnoliopsida; order Asparagales; family Amaryllidaceae; genus Agapanthus; species Agapanthus africanus. Next base: position 1,022,058 of record JASDDO010000006.1, on the reverse strand, counting down.
TGTTAGGGTTTCTCGGCACCCATAAATTTTGAAATTGGCATGGTTGATGCCTTGTGAGACCTCTATAGTGTGCCTAGGAACCCTACAGGACCGAGGCAACTCGGACACGAAGTTAGCAAGCCTACGTGTCTAAGAATGCTGTAGACTAAGTATAGAATCATTTGTCTCAAGGGGTTGATGAAGTTGCCATTGAAGGAGGGAAGAGGAAAAATGAACTTTGGAGATAGCTATGGAATTTTTTTGCAAACCAATGAGAATGAATTTCCCCCACACCAAAAGAAAAATTCCTCTGCCCATTTCTTTTAGTGGCCGGCCCCAATATAGAGAGAGGGAGGGAAAAATCAAGGGAGGTGAGTGTAAGAAAATCAAAGGGGTGATGATAAGCAAAAGCAAACCTCACTTCAAAACATCACCCTCAAATCCTCATCAAATCCCATCTCAATTAATGCACACAATGAGCACAAGAAAAGCATCAAAAGATGCTTGAATTATCATGAACCCTCATATCACAAATAACACCCTCCAGTTTGCTAATTTGCACATCTGCAAATAAGCCCCTCCATGGAAAATTCAGCCAAGTATGGAAGAAAGAAAAACTGGCCGAAACGGAATGGAAACTGGCAACTTCAAAAAAGCGATCCCGTAATAAATTACAGGAAAACCCCGCGACCGTATATACATACCCGCATTTGTATTCCGACAGAATACAAATGCAATGAGACAAAATCTACACTGTACAATACTAGGATCCGGCTTAAACCAAAGCTCGCCAGTATTATCCGTCCGATCATGATTCGTGCAATACCGCACGTATATGATCGAACCCTGCCATATATCCATACGGCCTCTACAGCGTTTCGCCCGAAACTTGAGAAACTGTCTGTGGGGGACTCTAAAGACCCGTCAATACTTTGGCTGTGGATTAACCACTAGCACGTCAGAGGTATTAGCCGTACGTAACGGGCTACCAAGGATTGACCAAAAGGGAGGTCGATGAGCGAACTCATCCTGACACCCTACTGAGCCTGTCAGTGACAATATCCGTACAGTCCGGTCCGTTCGTCTATGAGCATCGCATGGTGGGCCTAGGGGGTTGGTAAAAGTCAGAACCCCAAAAGCGGTACAAGTCGTGTCGGAGTGTAGCCCAGAACACCCTGAGATACTACTGGAATACCTACCAGTAAACCTCCTGCCTTGGCCAAGGACATCATGTAATGACTCTCCTAGACACAGCGCGATCTGACCCCCAATATCGGGAGAGACGAACCCCTGCCGATCCGCTCACTGCTTCCATGTGGCTCGGGACTGTACCCAACTAAAACCTGTTTGCACGACTCTTTTGAGCCGTGGTAGGGTAGTAATCAAAGTACAGCGGGAACTCACACGAGACAAATGACGATCTTAGGCCGATGACCTAACCTGTACACATGTCACCTGGGAACTGCTATCTGACGCTAGGTATGATACCAACTAGCATGTTCCCGGAAAGTCCTGCCTGGTGTACTCATAACCCAATGAGCACCTGTATACATCTTAGGTGAACCAACTGACACCAGTGGCTTGTGAGACCGGCCACTACCCCTCGTCGGGGTCTCGACTGTATGCTCTAGTCTACTCTGGAGTATCGATGCCCTGTCTCGAAAACTCTCACGACTAGGGACCTTTTAAGGATGTGCTTATAGACCCCAGCTCCCACGTATATGATCGCCATCATACTGCTGGCCATCAAGCAAGAATCCTAAGGGCTCTATCAACGCGCAATAGTGACCTGTAAGGTCACCTAAAGCAGTACACGATGATAAAGATAAACCAGATAGCATACTATCATCTTGAGTAAGACTGTCCTACCGGCATAGGTCCTCCCTCAATCATTGCAATCACGTGCCTGTGATCCAATAATTGACCATGAGGGCACTATATCCAACAATCTCCCACTTCCACTCAGGGCTAATTATTGCGATGTCGCATACTCACAGCCCGCGTGATACCGAACACCCAACTCCTCTACTAATCAGTCTCACGAAGCTCGTTTGCGAAACTATTGCGTTCGAGGAATAGCCTCAGTCAGTGGATTCACATTGATGTTTCTTTCTATGTCTCTCTTTATCTCAAGTTCGTGGAGAAACCCATCTCCCGAAATTAGCAATACCTGTCTTAGAATATGTCTGGATATCTGATGGGACCTAGTTCATAAATGAACTCCAAATCCAAACTTCTTAGACTGTATCGTCAACTGAACTTAATCAGTATCCTGCGCCATGCCTCCCTCAGTATCCACCTGGACCACCTGTCTAAAATACTGCCCCTCGTCAGAGGGAAAACTATAACTCTGACAGCCACTCTGTCATCCAGGTCACCTTGGAAGCCTGGAATGATAACTGTCTCCCGAATGAGGCTGTCGTTATCATATCCCTAGAACATTCACTTATGTTCTAAAACTGCTTCCGAATGTTTCTCCAGGATTGGATCAATATCAACTTATTGCATCTACTGCAAAAACCACATCTGGTGTGGTACTTGACATCTCATGATTGACTCAATTGCCTAAGCAAGTGATCTGCTAATCATGTACATTCTTCTCCCCTTTAGTCTGTAAGACACCTTTAGAGAGGGTGACTCCATCATCTGCAGGTACACTACCATGCCTGGAGTCGTCCATTCTAAATACTTTTAGAATGCTGTCTAAGTACCCAGATTGGGAAACCACCCAAATCTGGATCTAAAACCATAGATCTAGTGACCAGAATGTCTGTTATAATATCCAAGTCCTATGTAGAGAAACCACTGTATGACAACCAAAGTATAACCGACCGTAGTATAGGAATTTCACTTCCTAGTCTGTGTATGTCATCCAAATACCAGGACATCACACCCTACTACCTTCTTAACAGATCCATCCCCTATTCTGATGAAGTCAAACCTATGACTGTCACATCAGAAATAGATGATCTATCTCTGCTATATCTGCTTTAGTCTATAAATAGACATAAGCTAGCTGTCCACTATACTTCCGCTGCTCCCACTGACTACGACAACCCTCTGGCAGAGTCATATAGATGTACACTTCTAAAGCAAGTTTAGAACGACGCTATACTCATCCTCCTGCCGGGTCTCACAGTCTGGAACAACAGCAATGGCAAGTCTGGGTAAACAAGAACCTCCCTGTCACCGTATTTGAGCATACCGAAGTACCTCTCGAGTGCCTGAGGTTACCCACCTTATCTGCGGAGTGGCTAATGGAATGTCAAACCAGATTGAATCTTTAGGTTCTTATCAAATTTTCAGTAATCGTTTGCGGTTCTGGAATCACTTCCAGTTCTACCATACCCCCACCACTGTTTTCTGAAAAAATCCATTTTTATCAAAACTGTGGCAAGTCAAGAACAATATCACTATTGATCTTCCAGATGGTAGAAAATCAATCCTCGTCATAGCCCGGGTCAACCCACAAACAGCCATTACAGAAACGTGCCTTGAGTTATCCAGAGTCTGGTTTTAAGTATAAGCCGGACAACTCCCCGTACCTTAACATCGTTAAGATATGAACCGTTCTATATCCAATATAGAAATAAAGGCACTAATTTAATTGGAACCGGATTCAAATCATGCAACTGTCTCCAGTGCATGTCAACTAAATGGAGAGAGGCCGATCAGTATTACTCAACTTAGGAGTGCTTCCAATTATGAGTAACCTGAAGGAGAAACAAGTTTCTCATAATCATTACTATCAACTGAACACCATACACAAGTATTTACATCTTCGATCACCTTTAAGAATCTCGATACTTGCAACATCTGGTTCTCTACTTTACTCTTATACCTATAACTTCGCAAAATTTGGACCTTGTGTTTCTACGAAACACTTGTCTAAGAACTGGAGAAGTCACAAGTAAACTGAATATAGTACGAGGACCAACCCCTCTGTCCTAATGGACACTGGACAACATACAATACTCTGTATAAGTCCCCTGAGTTGAATAACTCAAACGCTGCGTATCGTAGGTTGAAAACTGTAGTATGGTCATGAAGAATTACACCGCTGTTTAATGCTCCTTACCAACCATCAACTGATATAGGCAAATATCATCGACATAATTTTAAAAAGTTATATCTCACTTTATTAAAATAAACGTACAGATCTTTCAATTTGAAATTGGTGCATTACAACGGATATTCAAAACCAAATATTTGCCGTCCGGCAAACAACCCAGGCGATTTCCTCAAATATCACCAATTACAACGAATTCCGATATAATGAGGATGATCACCTAATTCCCAATAACTTACTCCCACTCATCATCTGTAAAACCATACAGATGTGAGAATCATACCTGGTAAATACATACCCTGGAGCAAGTGTCTAATTGGGAAATCAGTTTTCTTTTAACAGTACACAGTGAAACTGAAACATGTAAATGTTTCGAAGGGGTATCCGGGTATTCCTTGTAATGCCTCTTCCATTATCCAGATTCACAACTGTAACCGTATATTTCTTTGCCACCTCTCCAAATCCCTTTATATGTCTTTAGTCATTACCTTCTGTACACCCTCTTAGGCTAAATGGTTTTCTTCCTTCCCTACCGCTTGGCACCAGCCTATGGTTTGGAAGAAGACTATCCAATAAGCGTAATAGGTGTATTGTCCTAATCCTAGGAGCACTCGCAATGCAAGAGAAGGTGAAGATAAAAGACAACCGAATAAACCTTATTCCTATTTCTCCTGAACCAGAATCCATCCCCGAACTGGAACAAGTTCCTTTCGAGTTCGTATATAACCATACGATGGAGTATCCAAATAACTGTGGATCTTCGTGTTGGATATAGTGCCCTCAGAGTCAATTATTGGATCGCAGGTACGTGATTGCAATGATTGCAAAGGACCTATACCGGTAGGACAGTCTTACTCGAGATGATAGCATGCTATCTGGTTTGCCTTTATCAGTCGTGTACAGGTTCAGGTGACTGATCACTGTTACACTTTGATAGAGCCCTTAGGATCTTGCTTTACTACCAACAGTATGATGGCGATCATATACGTAAGAGTTGGGTGGTTTATAAGCATATCCTTAATTGTGGTCCCTAGTCATGGGAGTTTCGAGACAGGGCATCGATACTCCGGAGTAGACTAGTGTATACAGTCGAGACCCCGACGAGGGGCGGTGGCCGGTCTCACAAGCCACTGGTGTCAGTTGGATCACCTAATATGTATACAGGTGCTCATTGGGTTATGAGTACACCGGACAGGACTTGCCGGGAACCTGCTAGTTGGTATTATACATATCGTCAGATAGCAGTTTCCTGGTGACATGTGTACAGGTTAGTTCATCGACCTGAGGTCGTCATTTATCTCGTGTGAGTTCCCACTGTGCTTTGATTTCTACCCTACCACGGCTCAAAGGAGTCGTGCAAACAGGTAGTTTTTGGGTACAATCCCGAGCCACATGGAGGCACGTGAGCGGATCGGCAGGGGATTCGTCTCTCCCGGTATTGGGGATGAGATCGCGCTGTGTCTAGGAGAGCCATTACACAAAGCCCACGGCCGTGGCAGGAGATTTACTGGTAGGTACTCCAGTAGTATCTCAGGATGTTTTTAGGCTACACTCCGACACAACTTATACTGCTATTGGGGGTCTGACATTACTACCCCCTAGGCAGATATGCGATACTCATAGACGAACGGACCGGACTGTATATACATTGTCACTGTTAGGCTCAGTAGGGTTTCCGGATGAGTTCGCTCATCGGCCTCTCTTGAGGTCAGTACATGGGCAGCTGTTATGCACAGCTAGTGCCGTTGACGGCTTGTGGTTAAACCCACTGCCAGGGTACTGACGAGTCATTAGAGTCCCCCACAGACAGTTTCCTAAGTTCGGGCGAAACGTTGTAGAGGCCGTATGGTTTTATGGCAGGGTTCGGAAAATGCACGTGCGTTTACGCACGTGTCATATTTCGGGCAGATAATACTGGTGGGCTTTGGTTTAAGCCAGATTCGAGTATTATATTGAGTATATATAATATCTTTGTCTCAGTTGCATTTTTATTCGGTCGTAATACAAATGCGGGTATGGTTATACAGTTACGGGGTTGTTCTGAATTTCGTTTCAGGATCGCTTTTGGAAGTTGCCAGTTTCCAGTTTCCGTATTTGACATTCGGTTAAATGCGAATTTTTCTTTCCGTCACTCGGGTGAGTCATGAGGGTGAGTCATGCTTCTAGAAGCTTCTAGATTGGTGACTATGTTCATGTATTTATGGTTGCATTAATTATATGATGACTAGGTTTTAATGACTCATGCTTTAGCATTAATAATTCTTGTTAACCTTAGGATATTTGTTCATGATATTTATCCTTGTGGTCACCCTCTTTGCTCCTGCCCTCACCTCCCTCTTCATATATTATGGCCCCCCCATTGTGATAAAGAGAGAGATTGATTTTTGATTAAAAAGACTATGGTTTTGGATGCATGGAAATTTGATAGCTCATTTCTTATTCCATTTCATTTCGAGTGGCAACTTTATTAACCGTTCGTCCTCGGCTTTGGACGAAGTGAGACAAAGTCTTCTACTCATTCTCTACATCAATCTTGGTCGTCTCTTTTAGCAAACTTGACGACCGAGTTGCCTCGAGTCAAAGGCGGGAGCCCATTTAAAGAACCGTTGACGTGGTGCCACCTGGACGAGCAGATCGGAGATCGACTAGATCGGAGCAGCCGCAACAAAGCGTGGGATGATGGTTAAAGAACGAAGGACTCGGATCATTCGGTATAACCTTTCTACCCTCTTTACAGTTTGTTAGTTTAGCAATAATGGAAGATCCGGGTTACAGTATACGATAGCGCTAGTTAAAAGTTTTTGTTCCGCATTTGGCGTCTGTTAGACGGCCGGAGCGCTACCGTAGACTTACAGTGGTATCAGAGCCTCACATATGCTTTACTAACTTGTGCTAACGCGTTTAAAATATCGATCGGACCGAATATCAAAAACTACAATTTTCAAAGTTCTGAGTTTCTGTCGATTTTGAAAGGGTTCTAAAAATAATTTTACATATCACAGAAAATTCAGCAGGGTTTTCTATGCACATGGTACAAATTTGGTCACGTGACCCTACAAGACCGCCGCGGAATCGCGGTCAAACCTAGGGTTTGACCGCGCATCCGCGGCCAATCTGTGGGACCATTGATCCAAATTTGTACAGTTGCTTCTCTTGGGTAAATTATGGTTTTTGGTATATATCTTTTGGACCCAGATTTTGTTACTGTACAGTAGATGTACGTGGGGCCCACTTCGTGATATTTAGTCGATCAAAATTTAAACATGTTAGTTTACAGTACTTATATTATATCTCTGACCGTGAATGTCATTCGATCGGTAAACTGCGTCTGATTGCTATCGTTCCTTTATACGGGTTTGCGAACGTGACATTCGCGTTGATGTTCTGTGTTGTGCTGTGATATTGCGGATTTGTCGTGGTGGATAGCAGTGTTCAATGGTAGTGCAGTTTGGATTTATTTGTACATTTGATATTGCGGGGCGAGCGTCCAACATGTAGACTGCCGTCACTGCCTGTTGTATAATATTCTTTTGGGGCACGACCGGGTTGAGGTCGATGTACCTGTTGTACATATTTTTATTTCTGTACTAGGTTTACCCCGCGACGGGGCGCACGGATAGCCTGGTTCTGGAGGGCAACGGGTCCGCATCTCATGGCTTTGAGAGGCAGAGGGGCCTCACTCTAGAATTGGCAGACTATTCGCCGCACTTATAGGGGTACAGGTTGTCCCAAGGACGGGTGCTTAAGTTACCGGATTCCGTGAAGTGCTGGGTGGTCCATTCACTTTACTGTAGGGGGCTGCCTCGCTTCAGGTTTTGGCGGGTAACTTGCCGCACCCATAGGGGTCTAGGTTTCATTGCACAGACTATCCACCTGACCAGGGAAACGTCGGGTTTCAGCAGCGGCTCTGTGAAACCCGGGGATCCCAGATTATCTGTATTGTTCTGTGATGCTTATTACTTTTCTGTAATGTTGCATATTTTCACGCCTGGAGCGATTATTGTATATTGGTATATATACTATTAGATGTTGTATATGTTTTGCACCTGTGCTAGTCCAGTCCCCGTTCTGTCGTTAGTTAAGTAACCTAACGGGTGATGACGGGACCCAGTGACAAATGCGGATGGCATATACGTACATTTTATTTTCGTTCTTTTCTGGTGTGATTGATGATGGGAATGCGTTGATTCTGATCAATGCAAAGGAAAACAAACCTGTTTGAATGTTGTTGGAACAGTTTTTAAAAGTGTTATTACAAAGACGTTTCCTTTTGTCATGCATAGCGGTATTCGGTGTGAATATCCTGCACCTCATTCGACGAGGGAAGGGCCGATATCCCTTCACCGGGAATGACCCCTTGGGCAGAAGTTTGCGTCAGGGTAATAACTTCACTATAGTCGATTACAAGTTGCTTTGCGTCACGGTATTCAGTTGGAATATCCTGCACCTCATTCCATGAGGAAAGAGCCGAGATCCCTTCACCGGGAGTGACCTCTTTAGCAAAGGTTTTCGTCACTATATTTTTATAAAAAGCTATCAGGTTCCTTCAACGAGATCAAGTTCATTACGTTAAAGGTTTTTCGCCAAAAACCAGTCGTAGCCCTCCGTCGTTTCTTATGGATGGTCAGTAGTATTCAAACTATGTTTGTTGGCTTTCGTCAAGGCATAGTGTTTGGTAGCTGCTGGGGTATTCATTTGTCGAATAGATAGATGACTTGGTTTGGGACAGTCGTATTACCTTGTTGGCTTTCGTCAAGGGTATGTACGTGTGGGTTCAAATTAACAAGATAATGATGGGCAGAACTTGACATGTGACTTATGATTTGTCGGCTTTCGTCAAGGTCATAAGAACATGGGGTAAAAATCATATCGGGAGTTTCTAAAGAAACTGAAACTTGCCAGGCAGGCGCATACCTTCTGGAGTGTAATAACGTGAGTGGATTCCATCACATTATCATGCGATGAGAGTTGGATCCCGATTCCCACTAATGAGTTGGTTTACTTTTCGGGTGATCCCGATTGATTCTTCTTTCAGGTTTGGAGGAGAATTTGACAGTACAGTGGGAGGTTTCCTGATTAGATAATGTGATAACCATTCTGATCTAGGTTAGAGTGCACGCAGAGTGTTTCTTTTCTCTCTCTCTTTGGCAGCGACCTTTGACCGACCCTAGACTATGACTCAGTGACCAAGTTGACCGAACCTTCTTAAAATACTGGCTTTTGGATTGTCCGAGTTGCATAAGTCACTGCCACTCTTTCTTTTACCCTTTGCATTTCTCAGAACATCCCGTATTACTACGGACATCCACTTCCATTGGATAGATCTATCGTATGGTTATATACGAACTCGGAGGGATTTCTTCGAGGATGGATTAAGGTTCAGGAGAAATAGAATTGGTTTATGCAGTTGTCTTTTATTATCACCTTCTCTTAGGTTGCGAGGGCTCCTTAATTTAGGAGAGTACACCTATTACGCTTATTGGATAGTCTTATTCCAAACCATAGGCAGGTGCCGAAAGGTAGGGAATGAAGAAAACCAATTAGCCTAAGTAGGGTGTGCAGAAGGTAATAACTAAAGACAAAATAAAGGGATTAGAAAGAGAGCAAAGTAAATTGCGACTGTTATCATTCACGACCAAACCGCGTACTTCATCGCCACTCCTATTTCACCTTTGCTTTTTTCCCAGTTCGAGAGAAATAGAATAAGGTATTATTCAGTTGTCTTTTATCATCACCTTCTCTCAAGTTGCGAGTACTCCTAGGATTAGGAGTGTACACCTATTACGCTTACTGGATAGTCTTCTTCCAAACCATAGGCTGGTGCCGAACGGTAGGGAAGGAAGAAAACCATTTAGCCTAACGAAGGTGTACAGAAGGTAACGACTAAAGACAAATAAAGGGATTTGGAGAGAAGGCAAAGAAATATACGGTTAAAGTCATGAATTGGATTATGGAAGAGGCATTACTAGGAATACCAGGATACCCCTACGAAACATTTTCATGTTTCAGTGCATTGTTAATAGAAAACTATTTTCCCGATTAGATACTTATTCCAGGGTATGTATTTACCAGGTTTCATTCTCATATCTGTATGGTTTTACAGATGATGAGTGGGAGTAAGTTATTGGGAATTAGGTGATCATCCTCATTATATCGGAATTCGTTGTAATTGGTGATATTTGAGGAAATCGCCAGGGTACAGTTTTCAACCTGCGATGCATAGGTTTTTAGTTATTCAACTCAGCGGACTTATATAGAGTATTGTATGTTGTCCAGTGTCCATCAGGACAAAGGGGTAGGTCCTTGTACTATGTTCTGTTTACTTATGACTTCTCTAGTTGTAAGACAAGTGTTTCGTAGAAATACAAGGTCTAAGTTTTGAGAAGTTGTGGGTATAAGAATAAAGTAGAGAACCAGATGTCGCAAGTATCGGGATTCTTCAAAGAGATCGAAGATGTAGATTCTTGTGATTGGTATTCAGATGATAGTAATAGTTTTAAGAAACTTGTTTCTCTTTCAGGTTACTCATAATTGGATGGATTCCTAAGTTGAGTAATGCTGATTAGCCTCTCTCCATTAAGTTGATATGCACTAGAGACAGCTGCATGATTGAATTTGGTTCCAATTAAATAAGTGCCAAATTTTCTATATTGGATATAGAATGGTTCATATCTTAACGATGTTAAGGTACGGGAGTTGTCCGGCTTATGCTTAAAACCAGATTCTGGATAACTCAGGGCACGTTTCTGTAATGGCAGTTTGTGGGTTGGCCCATGCTATGTCGAGGGTTGACTTTCTACCATCTGGAAGATCAATAGTGATATTGTTCTTGACTCGCCACAGTTTTAGTAAAATGGACTTTTTCAGAAAACAGTAGTGGGAGTATGGTAGAACTGGAAGTGATTCCAGAACCGCGAATGATTACGGAAAATTTAATAGGACCTATATATTCAATCAAGTTTGACATTCCAATAGCCACTTCGCAGATATGGTGGGTAACCTCAGACACCCGAGAGGTACTCCGGTAGCCTCAAGGACGGTGACAGGAAGGTTCTTGTTTACCCATACTTGACACTACTGTTGTTCCAGGCTATGAGACCCGGTAGGTGGGTTGTTGTAGTCAGTGGGAGCAGCGGAAGCATAGTGGGCAAGTAGCTTATGTCTATTTATAGACTTGAGCAGTTATAGCGGAGATAGATCATCTAATTTTGATATAACAGTCATGGGTTTGACTTCATCAGAATAGGGGATGGATCTGTTAAAAAGGTAGTAGGGTGTGATGTCATGGTATTTGGATGACATACACAGAGTAGGAAGTAAAATTCCTATACTACGATCGGTTGTACTGTAGTCGTCACACAGTTGTTTCTCCAGACAGGATATGCATATAATATCTGACATTCTGGTTTCTAGATCTATGGTTTTAGATCTAGATTTAGGTAGTTTCCCAATGTGGGTACTTTGACAGCATTCTAATGGTATTTAGAATAAATGACTCCTGGCATGGTGGTGTACCTGCAGGTGATGGAGTCACCCTCTCTAAAGGTGTCTTACAGACTAAAGGGGAGAGGGATGTGCATGATTGGCAGATCACTTGCTTAGGCAATTGAGTCAATCGTGAGATGTCAAGTACCACACCAGATGTTGTTTTTGCACTAGATGCAATAAGTTTGTATTAATCCAATCCTGGAGAAATATAAGGAAGCAGTTTTAGAACATAAGTGGATATTCTACGGATTTGATGACGGCAGCCTCCTTCGGGAGACGGTTATCATTCCAGGCTTCAAAGGTGACATGGCTGACAGAGTGATTGTCAGAGTTATAGTTTTCCCTATGACGAGGGACAGTATTATGGACAGGTGGTCCAAGAGGATACTGTGGGAGGCATGGTGCCGGATACTGATTAGGTTCAGTGATCGATACAGTCTAAGAAGTTTGGATTTCGAGTTCATTTATGAACTAGGTCCCATCAGATATCCAGACATATTCTAAGACAGGTATTACTCAATTCGGGAGATGGCTTTCTCCGCGAACTTGAGATTAAGAAAGATATAGAAAGAAACATCAGGGTGGATCCACTCACTGAGGCTATTTCTCGAACACAATAGTTTTACAAACGGGCTTTGTGAGACTGATTAGTAGAGGAGTTGGTTGTTCGGTTTCACACGGGCTGTGAGTAGTCGACATCGCAATAATTAGCCTTAAGTGCAAGTGGGAGATTGTTGGATATAGTGCCCTCAGAGTCAATTATTGGATCGCAGGTACGTGATTGCAATGATTGCAGAGGACCTATACCGGTAGGACAGTCTTACTCGAGATGATAGTATGCTATCTGGTTTGCCTTTATCAGTCATGTACAGGTTCAGGTGATTGATCACTGTTACACTTTGATAGAGCCCTTAGGATCTTGCTTTACTACCAACAGTATGATGGCGATCATATACGTGAGAGTTGGGTGGTTTATAAGCATATCCTTAATTGTGGTCCCTAGTCGTGGGAGTTTCAAGACAGGGCATCGATACTCCGGAGTAGACTAGTGTATACAGTCGAGACCCCGACGAGAGGCGGTGGCCGGTCTCACAAGCCACTGGTGTCAGTTGGATCACCTAAGATGTATACAGGTGCTCATTGGGTTATGAGTACATCGGACAGGACTCGCCGGGAACCTGCTAGTTGGTATTATACATATCGTCAGATAGCAGTTCCCTGGTGATATGTGTACAGGTTAGTTCATCGACCTGAGGTCGTCATTTGTCTCGTGTGAGTTCCCACTGTGCTTTCATTTCTACCCTACCACGGCTCAAAGGAGTCGTGCAAACAGGTAGTTTTTGGGTACAGTCCCAAGCCATATGGAGGTACGTGAGCGGATCGGCAGGGGATTCGTCTCTCCCGGTATTGGGGGTGAGATCGCGCTGTGTCTAGAAGAGCCATTACAAAAAGCCCATGGCCGTGGCAGGAGAATTACTGGTAGGTACTCCAGTAGTATCTCAGGGTGTTTTTAGGCTACACTCCGACATGACTTATACTGCTATTGGGGGTCTGACGTTACTAGCCCCCTAGGCAGATATGCGATACTCATAGACGAATGGATCGAACCGTATATACATTGTCACTGTTAGGCTCAGTAGGGTTTCCGGATGAGTTTGCTCATTGGCCTCCCTTGAGGTCAGTACATGGGCAGTCGTTACGCACAGCTAGTGCCGCTGACGGCTTGTGGTTAAACCCACTGCCAGGGTACTGACGAGTCATTAGAGTCCCCCACAGACAGTTTTCCAAGTTCGGGCGAAACGTTGTAGATGCCGTATGGTTTTATGGTAGGGTTCGGAAAATGTACATGCGTTTACGCACGTGTCATATTTCAGGCAGATAATACTGGTGGGCTTTGGTTTAAGCCGGATCCGAGTATTATATTGAGTAGATATAATATCTTTGTCTCAGTTGCATTTGTATTCAGTCGTAATACAAATGCGGGTATGGTTATATAGTTACGGGGTTGTCCTGAATTTCGTTTCAGGATCGCTTTTGGAAGTTGCCAGTTTCCAGTTTCCGTATTTGACATTCGGTTAAATGCGGATTTTTCTTTCCGTCACTCGGGTGAGTCATGAGGGTGAGTCATGCTTCTAGAAGCTTCTAGATTGGTGACTATGTTCATGTATTTATGGTTGCATTAATTATATGATGACTAGGTTTTAATGACTCATGCTTTAGCATTAATGATTCTTGTTAACCTTAGGATATTTGTTCATATATTTATCCTTGCGGTCACCCTCTTTGCTCCTACCCTCACCTCCCTCTTCATATATTATGGCCGCCGCCCCCCCTCCATTGTGAGAAAGAGAGAGATTGATTTTTGATTAAAAAGACTATGGTTTTGGATGCATGGAAATTTGATAGCTTATTTTTCATTCCATTTCATTTCGAGTGGAAACTTCATTAACCGTTCGTCCTCGGCTTTGGACGAAGTGAGACAAAGTCTTCTACTCATTCTCTACATCAATCTTGGTCATCTCTTTTAGCAAACTTGACGACCGAGTTGCCTCGAGTCAGAGGCGGGAGCCCGTTTAAAGAACCGTTGACGTGGTGCCACCTGGACGAGCAGATCGGAGATCGACGAGATCGGAGCAGCCGCAACAAAGCGTGGGATGATGGTTAAAGAATGAAGGACTCGGATCGTTCGGTATAACCTTTCTACCCTCTTTACAGTTTGTTCGTTTAGCAATAATAGAAGATCCGGGTTACAGTATACGATAGCGCTAGTAAAATATTTTTGTTCCGCATTCAGCGTCTGTTAGACGGCCGGGGCGCTACCGTAGACTTACACTTCGTAGTGATACAGAGTGTTCTGAAGAAATATAAAGGTGAAGTAGGAGTGGCGATGAAATACTTGGTTTTGGTCGTGAATAGCAGTCGCAATTTACTTTGCCCTCCTTCTAATCCCTTTATTTGTCTTTACTTAATACCTTCTGTACACCATCGTTAGGCTAATTGGTTTTCTTCATTCCGCACCGTTCGGCACCTGCCTATGGTTTGGAAGAAGACTATCCAATTAGCATAATAGGTGTACCATCCTAATCCAAGGAACACTCGCAACCTGAGAGAAGGTAAAAGGAAAAGACAACTGAATAGTCCTATTCGTTTTCTCCAGAACCAGAAACTATCCTCGAATCTGGAACAAGTTCCTTCGAGTTCGTATATAACCATACGATGGTTTTATCCAATAGAAGTGGACGTTCGTAGTAATACGGGGTGTTCTGGAGAAAAGGGTAAAAGTAGGAGTGGCAATGAGGTATGCAACTCTGACAATTCAAAAGCCAGTGTTTAAGAAGGTTCGGTTAATTTTGGTCACTGAGTCATAGTCAAGGGTCGGGCTATGGTCACTGCCAAAGAGAGAGAGAAAAGAAACACTCAGCGTGCACTCTAACCTAAATCAGAATGGTTATCACTTTATCTAATCAGGAAACCTCCCACTGAACGTCAAATTCTCCTCCTAACCTGAAAGAAGAATTAGTCGGGATCACCCGAGGAGTAAACCAACTCATCAATGGAAATCGGGATCCAACTATCATCGCATGATAACGTGATGGAATCCACTCACGTTATCACACTCCAGAAGGTATGCGCATATCTGGCAAGTTTCAGTTTCTTTAGAAACTCCCGATGTGATTTTTACTCCATGCTCTTATGACCTTGACGAAGGTCAACAAATCATAAGTCACATGTCAAGTTCTACCTGTCATTATCCAATTTAATTTGAACCCACCCGTACAAGCCCTTGACGAAGGCCAACAAGGCTATACGACTGTCCCAAACCAACGCATCTATCTATGCAGCAGAAAGATAATAAATAGCTACCATACACTATGCCTTGACAAAGGCCAATAAACATAGTATGAATACTAAGTGCTACCCGTCTGAAATGACGGAGGGCTATGAATGGTTTTTGGTGAAAAACCTTTAACGTAATGAACTTGATATCGTTGAAGGAACCAGATAGCTTTTTATAAAAATATAGTGGCGAAAACCTTTGCTAAAGAGGTCACTCCCGGTGAAGGGATCTCGGCTCTTTCCCCGTAGAATGAGGTGCAGGATATTCCAACTGAATATCACGATGCAAAGCAAAAGTAATCGATTATAGAGAAGTTATTGCCCTGACGCACACTTCTGTCCAAGGGGTCACTCCCGGTGAAGGGATCTCGGCCCTTGCCTCGTCGACTGAGGTGCTGGATATTCATAACCGAATACCACTGTGCAAAACAAAAGAGAACGTCCTTGCAATAACAGCTTTTTGAAAAATTGTTCCAACAACATCAGAATAGGTTTGTTTAGCTTGCATTGATCCGAATCAATGCAGTCCCATCAATTGATCACACCAATAAAGAACGAAAATACGATGTACGTATATGACATCCGCATTCGCCACTGCGTCCCGTCATCACCCATTAGGTTACTTAACTAACGACAGAGCGGGGACTGGACTAGCGCGGATGCAAAACATATACAACATCTACTAGTATATATATCAATATATAATATTCGCTCAAGGCGTGATAAAAATGCAACATCACAGAAATGTAATAAGCATCACAGAACAATACAGATATCTGGGATCCCCGGGTTTCATAGAGCCGCTACTGAAACCCGACGTTCTCCTGGTCGTGTAGATAGCTTGTGCAATGAAATCCTAGACCCCTACGGGCGCGGCAAGTTACCCACTAAAACCTGAAGCTAGGCAGCCCCCTTCAACAACGTGAATGGACCACCCAGCACTTCACGGAATCCGGTAACTTGTGCACCCCTCCTTGGGTCAACCTGTACCCCCTACGAGTGCGGCGAATAGCCCGCCAATTCTAGAGTGAAGCCCCCTCAGTCTCAAAGCCATGAGATGCGGGCCCGTTGCCCTCTAGAACCCGACTATCCGTGCACCCCACCACGGGGTAATCCTAGTACAGAAAGTAAAATATATGCAACGGGTACATCGACCTCAGCCCGGTCGTGCCCCAAAAGAATAATATACAAACAGGCAGTGACGGCAGTCCACATGTCGGACGCTCGCCCCGCAATATCAAATGTACATATACAACCAAATTGTACTACCATTGCATCCAGGCTATCCACCACGACAAATCCGCAACATCACAGCACAACACAGAACATCAAAGTGAATGTCACGTTCGTAAATCCGTCTAAAAGGGCTTTAGCAATTAGACAGGATTTACCGATCAAATGGCATTCACGGTCGTAGATATAATGTAAATACTGTGAACTAACATGTTTAAAATTTTCGATCGACTAAGTTTCTCGAAGTGGGCCGCAAGTACAATACTCAGTACATAAAATAAATCTGGGCCCAAACAGAATATACCAAAACCCCCATTTCCAAGATAGAGAACTACTGAAGAAATTTGGTGCACAGAAGAGGTAAAATGGCGGCGGAACCACGGCCCGAGCATGGGTTTGGCCGCAGTTTCGCTGCGGAACAGTAACTTCATGCGACCAAATTTTTACAGAATTCTTATAATCACCTGCACGTATTTCTGCAATGTACCAAATAATTTTTCGAGCACAAATAAAATTCGACAGAAAGTGCAACTTGGAAACGCGATGTTTAGAAAATTCATCCGATCGAAGTTCTAAACACGTTAGAGCAAGCTAGACTAGGTTAATGGCATGGCTCTGATACCATGTAAGTGCACGGTAGCACCCCAGTCGTCTTTCGGAGGCCAAAATGCGGAAACGAAACTTTTTCTTAACTTGTAAACCGGCGCTACCGCATACTAAAAAACCCGGATCAGACCATTTACCTACTACTAGCTAACTAGAGAAAGGGGTAGAGAGCTATACCGAGCGATCCGTGTCCTTCGGTCTTCGGCCACCATCCCGATCTCCTCGCGGAATCTCCGGTCTCGATCTCCTCGTCGGAAGGGCACCACATCGAGAAGTCCTTTTACGGGCTCCCACCTCTAGACCGAGGCAACTCGGACACGAAGTTGTCAAGCCTACGTGTCCAAGAATGCTGTAGACTAAGTGTAGAATCATTTGTCTTAAGGGGTTGATGAAGTTGCCATTGAAGGAGGGAAGAGGAAAAATGAACTTTGGAGATGGCTATGGAATTTTGTTGCAAACCAATGAGAATGAATTTCCCCTACACCAAAAGAAAAATTCCTATGCCCATTTCTTTTAGTGGCCGGCCCCAATATAGAGAGAGGGAGGGAAAAATCAAGGGAGGTGAGTGTAAGAAAATCAAAGGGGTGATGATAAGCAAAAGCAAACCTCACTTCAAAACATCACCCTCAAATCTTCATCAAGTCCCATCTCAATTAATGCACACAATGAGCACAAGAAAAGCATCAAAAGATGCTTGAATTATCATGAACCCTCATATCACAAATAACACCCTCCACTTTGCTAATTTGCACATCTGCAAATAAGCCCCTCCATGGAAAATTCAGCCAAGTATGGAAGAAAGAAAAACTGGCCGAAACGGAATGGAAACTGGCAACTTCAAAAAAGCGATCCCGTAATAAATTACAGGAAAACCCTACGATCGTATATACATACCCGCATTTGTATTCCGACCGAATACAAATGCAATGAGACAAAATCTACACTGTACAATACTAGGATCCGGCTTAAACCAAAGCCCGCCAGTATTATCCGTCCGATCATGATCCGTGCAATACCGCACGTATATGATCGAACCCTGCCATATATCCATACGGCCTCTACAGCGTTTCGCCCGAAACTTGAGAAACTGTCTGTGGGGGACTCTAAAGACTCGTCAATACTTTGGCTGTGGATTTAACCACTAGCACATTAGAGGTATTAGCCGTACGTAACGGGCTACCAAGTATTGACCAAAAGGGAGGTCGATGAGCGAACTCATCCTGACACCCTACTGAGCCTGTCAGTGACAATATCCGTACAGTCCGGTCCGTTCGTCTATGAGCATCACATGGCGGGCCTAGGGGGTTGGTAAAAGTTAGACCCCCAAAAGCGGTACAAGTTGTGTCGGATTGTAGCCCAGAACACCCTGAGATACTACTAGAATACCTACCAGTAAATCTCCTGCCTTGGCCAAGAACTTTGTGTAATGGCTCTCCTAGACACAGCGCGATCTCACCCCCAATACCGGGAGAGACGAACCCCCGCCGATTCGCTCACTGCCTCCATGTGGCTCGGGACTGTACCCAACTAAAACCTGTTTGCATGACTCCTTCGAGCCGTAGTAGGGTAGTAATCAAAGTACAGTGGGAACTCACACGAGATAAATGACGATCTCAGGTCAATGAACTAACCTATACACATGTCACCAGGGAACTGCTATCTGACGCTATGTATAATACCAACTAGCATGTTCCCGGCGAGTCCTGTCCGGTGTACTCATAACCCAATGAGCACCTGTATACATCTTAGGTGAACCAACTGACACCAGTAGCTTGTGAGACCGGCCACCGCCCCTCGTCGGGGTCTCGACTGTATACACTAGTCTACTCTGAAGTATCGATGCCCTGTCTCGAAAACTCCCAAGACTAGGGACCTTTTAAGGATGTGCTTATAGACCCCAGCTCCCACATATATGATCGCTATCATACTGCTGGCCATCAAGCAAGAATCCTAAGGGCTCTATCAACGCGCAATAGTGACCTGTAAGGTCACCTAAACTAGTACACGATGATAAAGATAAACCAGATAGCATACTATCATCTTGAGTAAGACTGTCCTACCGGCATAGGTCCTCCCTCAATCATTGCAATCACGTGCCTGTGATCCAATAATTGACTCTGAGGGCACTATATCCAACAATCTCCCACTTGCACTCAAGGTTAATTATTGCGATGTCGCATACTCACAGCCCGTGTGATACCGAACACCCAACTCCTCTACTAATCAGTCTCACAAAGCTCGTTTGCGAAGCTATTGCGTTCGAGGAATAACCTCAGTGAGTGGATCCGCTCTGATGTTTCTTTCTATGTCTCTCTTTATCTCAAGTTCGCGGAGAAACCCATCTCCCGAAATGAGCAATACCTGTCTTAGAATATGTTTGGATATCTGATGGGACCTAGTTCATAAATGAACTCCAAATCTAAACTTCTTAGACTGTATTGTCAACTGAACTTAATCAGTATCATGCGCCATGCCTCCCTCAGTATCCACCAGGACTACCTGTCTAAACTACTGCCCCTCGTAAGAGGGAAAACTATAACTCTGACAGCCACTCTGTCATCGAGGTCACCTTGGAAGCCTGGAATGATAACCGTCTCCTGAATGAGGTTGTGTTTATCATATCCCTAGAACATCCACTTATGTTCTAAAACTGCTTCCGAACGTTTCTCCAGGATTGGATCAAATCACCTTGTTGCATCTAGTGCAAAAACAACATCTGGTGTGGTACTTGACATCTCATGATTGATTCAATTGCCTAAGCAAGTGATCTGCCAATCATGCACATCCCTCTCCCATTTAGTCTGTAAGACACCTTTAGAGAGGGTGACTCCATTACCTGCAGGTAAACCACCGTGCCAGGAGTCGTCCATTCTAAAACATCTTTAGAATGCTGTCTAAGTACTCAAATTAGGAAACTACCCAAATCTAGATCTAAAACCATAGATCCAGTAACCAGAATGTCTGATATAATATCCAATTCCTATGTGGAGAAACTACTGTGTGATAACCAAAGTATAACCGATACTAGTATAGGAACTTCACTTCCTACTCTGTGTATGTCATCCAAATACCAGGACATCACACCCTACTACCTTCTTAACAGATCCATCCCTTATTCTGATGAAGTCAAACCTTTGACTGTCGCATCAAAAATAGATGATTTATCTCCGCTATATCTGCTTTAGTCTATAAATAGACATAAGCCACTTGTCCACCAATGCTTCCGTTACTCCCACTTACTACGACAACCCTCTTGCAGAGTCATATAGACGTGCACTTCTAAACCTTGTTTAGAATGACGCTATACTCATCTTCCTTCCGGGTCGCATATCCTGGAACAACAGTAGTGTCAAGTCCCCACTTAGCTTCCGCTGCTCCCACTGACCAAGACAACCCTCTAGCAGAGTCATATAGACGTACACTTCTAAAGCTAGTTTAGAATGACGCTATACTCATCCTCCTGCCGGGTCTCACAGTCTGGAACAACAGCAATGGAAAGTCTGGGTAAACAAGAACCTCCCTGCCACCGTCCTTGAGGCTACCTGAGTACCTCTCGGGTGCCTGAGGTTACCCACCATATCTGCGGAGTGGCCAAAGGAAAGTCAATACAGATTGAATCTTTAGGTTCCTATTAAATTTTCAGTAATCGTTTGCGGTTCTGGAATCACTTCCAGTTCTACCATACTCCCACTACTTTTTTCTCAAAAAATCCATTTTTATTAAAACTGTGGCGAGTCTAGAACAATATCTGTCACGACCCAAGGTATGGCCCGTGACCGGCACTTAACCACGTAACGTCTACAGGCGTAATGCGGCTAAGTAAGCCGAAACCCAGAAATCAAAACCAATAAAAGTATAGAGTGTTTTAAGCTTTAAATGGAAGCATTATCTAAAATGTTAAGAATTCTTAAGTGAACAATCACCAAGATAATAATATACGACGCCGTAGCGAAGAAAATGAGCAACAAGTGGGAAACATCACAGATAGAATAAACTGCATAAGTAAAGTCGGCTCACAACCAGCTCGACACCAGAATACAAAATAATATACATCGTCCTCACAACTGGTCTCTAAGTCAATACATAAGTGGTAGATGGAGAGTACTAGATACAACAATGTACATACTGAAAGATAAACAGATACCGCACAAAACCCACCTATCAAAAAAAGAGCTAGTACACCAAGTGTAGGGGTATCTGTGTCAAAAGATGAAAGAACGCAGCCTGCCGCGACTACTCTGAAGGGCAACGTGCAAACACTGTGGCACAACGGGGGTGAGTTGCCAACTCGTGAATAAAAGATAACATATAAAGGTAATCGCGAGTATGCACGTGCTGCGATACTCTAACCTATGCCAACAGATAACATCTATATGATGAACTGGATGCTCAAATCATGCAACAAGTGCGATCTAATAACATCTCCAAGTGATGAGCAAGATATGTGATAATCGGGTATGGCAATGCAATCTAACAACCTTATATAGAATGAGCAGGGTATGCAATGATCGTGCAAGCATGTGTACTATATCAGGTACAATAGATACAGGATAAGATATCAAATACTAAATACTGAGTATGGGAAAAATAACATCTACACGGAATGTCATCGTGGAAAGTATAATCGGTACCCATCGATGCACCCAAATCCCAATACTACTCAGGCATCGTCATCCTCCTCGGTCCTCAAATCCTGTAAATCTCATATAATCGTGAGTGCCCAACATCGGCACCCAAAATATCAAGAAATACTCGTGCCAAGCATCGACATGCAAATCCTCACATATCGGCCATCCGTCGGTCCGGATCAGCCCACGGGCTCTGTCTGCGGTAACGGCCCTCGGCCCCGGTAGTACGAGTCGTCTCGTATCCATCAATCGACTCTGGTCAGTATCCTCCGGATAACCGCCAGGTCCAACCAATCACCGGTAGGTAGTAGTCCCTCTGCCAGGCTCACCGTCTACTACACAGTGAAACCGTTCTCGCCCCGGGGTACCAAACCGGGTCCACCATGTACCCGTAATCGGCCTCATCCAACTCCTCGATTCGGGTTCACATATATCACTCGAGCACCGAGAAAACACATGGTGGACGCACCGAAATATCATATCAAGGGAAACCGGGTTTTTAAATAATTAACTATTCTCTTTTGAAATATCCACGGTTTCCCAAATCTAGAATTAACATGGAAACAACATATCTCAATGCGGAAATCTAAGCAAGTATGAAGATATCAATATAGGTGTGCACTGGTATGAGTATATAGTGTGCATGTGCGCAGGTATGAGGATATCAATATATGTGTGCACTGATATGAGTATATAGTGTGCATGTGCGCAGGTATGAATATATGATGTATGTGGCACAAGTATGGATATGTGATGTATATGTTCCCAAGTATGAATATAACATATGCTGATATGCGGCAAATCATGACAACATCAATACAGCGGAATCAGTATGATATATGATTTATAACAATCCTATAATGTGAGTGTCATGGCAATCACTAACGGTGTGAGTGTAGCATATCAATCGTGCTCGTGCAACTTGAACCATTAGTAACAGTGCAGTGTCCTATGCTATCATTTCTATATGCAACAATAAGGTATGCTACTACAGTCCATATGAACATCTATAATTAAATATCCTAACACGCCCTGACGCTTAACGCCATACGGGCGATTTCCCCGTAGATGTTCTACTCACCTGGTCGTGCTCTACTCGTAACCGACTACCTGCTTCCCTTTCTTAGCTTCGTCCGACGTACCCGCCTGCGAACCTGGAATTTACACAAGAGTCCATATATAAGCAACCGCCTCGCAAGACGCGATATCTAAGCCAAACTATACGCTCGCGTCGCGAACTAAACGCGCGTGTGTTCGATACGCTAAAACGTGTGTACGCGTCTAAAACTAACCCGACACGTCGCGACGCGCTGGATCACAGAACCCACACGCGTATCGCGCGAACCAAACGTACTAGAAATACGATATATCGTCCCAGATTTTCCTGCAGAGAGAAACTCACAAAATTGCACATACCACTGGCCTAAAAATGACAGCAGACTCCAACCCACACAGACCCAACCCAAGACTCCCCTATCTGGCCGCAAATTGCGGCCAGAATGAATAAAACGGCGGCCTAAAAGTAGAGTGGGGGCTTTGTGTTCAGGTGGTGTGGTCTATACCTAGTATACAAGCTCCAGTTAACTCAATTTCAACCTGAACTACTCGGGCCTATAGCAGATCACAGAGAGGCAAAATTTCACTTAAAACACTAAATTCTGCACAAATAGAAACCCTATGGTATTTTTGTGTAATCTGGGGTTTAACTAGGTTTTCATGGCCTTAATAACATCTAATTAGGCTAGGTTAACCAACACTAACAGCACTTAACTATAAGTCTACACAAATCACCATTTCAAACCCAAAACCTCACTTTTTACACAAACCGAAGCTAAACTACACATATGTTAAGCAAACATGAAGTTGGGCTCAGATTCTATACCTTACAAGACCCTAGGTGCAAGGAGAAAGGAGGTGGAGAAGATGGGAAGTGCTGCTGCAGCTGCTGGGGGCTGCTGCTGATGTTGCTGTTGCTGCTGCCAGTTGCTGCTGCTGAGGCTTCTTTTGCTGCTGCTAAGTGCTGCTGCTGCTGCTAGGTGAGTGTGTGTGTGTGTATGAGAGTGAGAGTGAGAGTGAGAAGAGAGAATGAGAAGGAGAGAATCCAAGTCAAACACCCTCTCTCCCTCCCTCTCTCTTCATTTAATGAGCATGGCTCATGCCCTTTGCCCATACTCTGTCTCTCTCACCAAGTCAACAAAATGGAAATCATTTCCATTTAAAAAAACAACAAACATAATTAAAACCCTAATAGATTAATACAACTTAAAAATGTCTTAAGGGAAAGGTTAGTCCACCATGGTTGTTAATTATGGTTTTAACCCCAAATCTAAATCCTAGTTTACATGCACAAGTGTGTGTGTGCCTAGAAAAATTCTAATAAAGTATTCATTAATTAGGATAAAATATTTGAAACTTAATTTGGTAAACTTTTTATTAAAACTATATATTAAAATATAATTAACCCCTAAACACAACCTAAGGTGTTACAATCTTCCCCCCTTAAAGAAATTCGTCCCTGAATTTTAATACAAAGCTACGCATACCTTCAGAGAGATGAGGGAACTTCTTCTGCATCTCGCCCTTGGCCTCCCAAGTGATCTCTTCACCATTTGGGATGCGCCAAAATACCTTCACTGATGGTAAGACCTTCGATCGAAGTTTCTTCACCTGCCGGTCCAATATTACGACTGGCTGTTTGGTGAACGAAGGATCACGCTCGAACTAAATGGTCTGGCGCCGAATCCAATAAGAAAGGTCATGAAGGTAATTGTAAAGTATCGACATAGGGAACACGGGGTGAATACTCAATAATCTGGGTGGAAGTTCCAAATTAAAGGCAACGAACCAACTCGCCTTAAGGATCCTAAAAAGACTTGCTATCCTAGAAAGCTTCCCAAAACTCAACATGTTATTTATCGGAAACTTCCATTGGAATACATGATCTGCCATTGCGAACTCGAATCTGCGACCATCTTGGTCAGTATTTGATCTCTATCTGAAATGGACAATCTCATCCTGACCTAAAACAACTGGATCATTCTGAAGTTTCTAGACTAGCTCAGGTCCAATAATCCTATAACACAGAGTTAGGAAAACAGACTGGTGATCGACACGACCTAACCTCTAAACCTAAAGGTTGCCAATTGGAGTGTCTCCTGATAACTGTCATCGAAGGAGAACCCTAACGATGGCGAGTGACGATCCCCAACTGCCGACAACAATTAATACATACGCACAACTTAACAAGGAACAATTGAGCAAACTGAGTACTACCGGACAACAAGCATCCTAATGGAGTCACACCTTGGCTAAACCTGGGTAGACACCATAACGAATTTCAGGGAGACCTGCTCTCATTCCCTCTTCGGAACGGTTAAAGGTTGCAACTCTCCAGCCGGTCTCATTTGCTCAACCCTAGCACACCACAAGACAGACACCTTGAAACGAATCCCGAGACTTCTCTTTCTGTCCCTGCTCATCCGTAACTACCTCACAAGTCACGTTAACAGTTGGTGGGGTTTGAAGGAGTATAGAGAGTTGACCGATGTGCCTGCTCTAGGATTCTACATCATTACCCAGCCGAGTAGGCTCTAATATCTCTGACGAACGAGCGTCGGCGGGCAGTGTCTCACGAAGGCGATTTAAGAAAAGTGGTCAAGCCCGGACATGAGTAAGCTGTCTCTTCAGTAGAGATGAACTTAAGATGTACTCAATGATCGCACAGGAACTGTAAATCTGCGGAGGACTATCGCAACAATCAAAACCCGCTGCAGGAAGATGTACATTTAACTCCGGTGGTCCGTGAAAATCTAACACGACTCTCAAACGAGCGGTGTCTCTAAATCTCCAACGTAAAACCATCGCGGCCATCTCCAGATCATGAGCGGGATATCCTTCTCGTACTTCCTCCAAATATAGGGAAGCAAAAGCGATAACTCCATTGTGTCACCTCAGTACACATTCGAGCTCTACTCACGAAACATCACAGTTAAACCACAAAGTCGCCCGAACCAAAAAGCAAGGAAGGAGCTGATGCAGTTGTTAACCGAGTCTTCAACTGTGGAAACTCCGTACACAAGCCTCAGTCCAAAGAAAAGAACCTCCATTCCAGTCAATTTAGTCAACGGGGCAGCACCACATTAGCAATCCTGCATAAAACGGCGGTAAAAACCTACTAAGCCCAAAAATCTGCGGACCTCCGTCCTGCTCACAAGTCTGGGCCTAAACTGTACGGCCATGATCTTCGTCAGAACCATACAAAATTTTCTACGTAACTACAAGACCTGGGAGTCAACACAAACAAGCCTGAAGGAACATTCCGAGAATCTAGCAAACCGTTGGGGCCTCTCCCAGTATTCGTAAAACAGATCCTCCAGTGCTACTCCTATCCCTCAAAACACACTAATTAGACCAGGATGTCGTAAATAACACAACAATAACTGGTTGAGGAACGGCCCAAAGAAAACCAGTTCATCACACCTATGAAGGCTGCTAGAGCATTGGTGAGTCCAGTGACACACCCAAAACAAACAAAGCCCGTAGCACGCACAAGGCAGTCTTCGGAATGTCATCACTCCGAACCCACAACAATGATGACCTGATCCCCAACAAACTTAGACAAAGTCTCGCACTCTGACGCTGATCGAAGAAATCGTCAATGCGAGGTACATGATACCTATCCCCACCGTAAGCCGATTCAAGTGACGATCCATCAATACCCAACCTCAATCTGTAGTCTTTCTCCTTGACGAACAGAAATAGGTTCTTCCTAATGCGAAACACTCAGACGCACAAACTCTCTCAATAACAACTCTGCAGCAGATCCTTAAGCTCCATAAGCCTCGACGGCTCATCTGGAACAATGTCGGAACACTCTCACACTAAAGAAAACCGGCCCAACACACCAACTGTGGCTACGGTATCGCGAATAATGCCAAGAATCCACGACATCTCCTCAAAGCGGACTAGCGAACAAGGCTAAATTCAAGCTGTAAGAGGCGGCACCACTATCCACCTGCACCACAAGAACTGACTCGCCCGGGAAAACAAAACCTAATTGTTTCCTCACGGTAGTCCACAACGCTTAGCACGTAGCTAACCAGTCCGTGCCCAGGAGATTGCCAAATCCAACATCTCTAGGAGGATCAAAATGACAGACGAATCTCTATCTCCTATCCGATGGGCACACGACCGAATTACGTGTCGCGCAACAAAAGGATTGCTGACAGAAGTTAACACCACAAATGGCTGATCTACCTAGCACGACTCTCGTCCTAAACTCGGCACGAAGTGTGGAAACATACGAGCACAAGGATCTGGATCAGACAATACGTATGCAACGAAAGGACATACAGAAAGAGTATCTGAAACCACAGCATTGGACGCCTGAGCATCCCGATGAGTCGAAGCAAAAACTTGTGTCTGCCCTTCATCTGCGACTGACCGAACTCCTCCTCTACTAGTCTGACCCCTCTGTGCGAACCCTCCACGTCCACGACGTCTCAGAATACGACCCTGACGTGGTATGAAGGAACACTGCCTGATGAGGTGTTGAAGGCTTCCGCATCGTAAACATCTACGCGCTGACTGCTGTCCTGCCTGGGGATGAGAGCCAAACGACTGTCCTCGTCCTAAGCCTCTGCTCTGGGCTGGTACACCAGTACAATTCCTCAACTATTCCGGAACTCTCATGGTCTCTGGAAGACGTGTCTCGTAAACTGGGGCTGCCTCCACCGGTGCTATGTAGGGGACGGAATACTGCATGATGATCGCAAGGAACAACTGGGTAACAGGGGTGACAACCACCTGTCGCTGTGCTCGAACGACCTCTACCAATGAGCTCATCGTCTGGAGCAAGCCCTGCATCCCTGCCACTAATCTAGCGATCTGATCTGTCGTACGGGGAACAATCTGTCCTGGTATAACAGGGGTGCTACTCGGATCAGTCCTCGTCTCAGATGAATCAACTCGAACCTCGGCTCTCACGGCCGCTCTCTGCATCCTCGTAGTCCTTGGCGGCATAATGGCTGAAAAGAAGGTAGGATTCGATGGGGATACGAAAATCGAATCACAAGGATGTATACAATCATGAGGGGATTTCAATCAATAAGTCCTAAGGTCGCTTAGGCGGAGTACCGTGTCGTGAGTATGCCGCGGAACATACGCACGCTACGCCACTTTGCTGCAGCTACCTACTCCATCATACCAGGGTCATCCTACACTCCGAAGGTAAAAACCTACGCTCTGATACCAACTTTGTCATGACCCAAGGTTTGGCCCGTGACCGGCACTTAACCACGTAACGTCTACAGGCGTAACGCGGCTAAGTAAGCCGAAACCCAGAAATCAAAACCAATAAAAGTATAGAGTGTTTTAAGCTTTAAATGGAAGCATTAACTAAAATGTTAAGAATTCTTAAGTGAACAATCACCAAGATAACAATAT
This sequence comes from Agapanthus africanus, assembly GCA_030015575.1. Taxonomy (NCBI): domain Eukaryota; kingdom Viridiplantae; phylum Streptophyta; class Magnoliopsida; order Asparagales; family Amaryllidaceae; genus Agapanthus; species Agapanthus africanus. The sequence continues at coordinate 993,774 of JASDDO010000006.1, read as the reverse complement.
ACGACGCCGTAGCGAAGAAAATGAGCAACAAGTGGGAAACATCACAGATAGAATAAACTGCATAAGTAAAGTCGGCTCACAACGAGCTCGACACCAGAATACAAAATAATATACATCGTCCTCACAACTGGTCTCTAAGTCAATACATAAGTGGTAGATGGATAGTACTAGATACAACAATGTACATACTGAAAGATAAACAGATACCGCACAAAACCCACCTATCAGCAAAAGAGCTAGTACACCAACTGTAGGGGTATCTGTGTCAAAAGATGAAAGAACGCAGTCTGCCGCGACTACTCCGAAGGGCAACCTGCAAACACTGTGGCACAACGGGGGTGAGTTGCCAACTCGTGAATAAAAGATAACATATAAAGGTAATCGCGAGTATGCACGTGCTGCGATACTCTAACCTATGCCAACAGATAACATCTATATGATGAACTGGATGCTCAAATCATGCAACAAGTGCGATCTAATAATATCTCCAAGTGATGAGCAAGATATGTGATAATCGGGTATGGCAATGCAATCTAACAACCCTATATAGAATGAGCAGGGTATGCAATAATCGTGCAAGCATGTGTACTATATCAGGTACAATAGATACAGGATGAGATATCAAATACTAAATACTGAGCATGGGAAAAATAACATCTACACGGAATGTCATCGTAGAAAGTATAATCGGTACCCATCAATGCACCCAAATCCCAATACTACTCAGGCGTCGTCATCCTCCTCGGTCCTCAAATCCTGTAAATCTCATGTAATCGTGAGTGCCCAACATCGGCACCCAAAATATCAAGAAATACTCGTGCCAAGCATCGACACGCAAATCCTCACATATCGGCCATTCGTCGGTCCGGGTCAGCCCACGGGCTCTGTCTGCGGTAACGGCCCTCGGCCCCGGCAGTACGAGTCGTCCCATATCCATCAATCGACTCTGGTCAGTATCCTCCGGATAACCGCCAGGTCCAACCAATCACTGGTAGGTAGTAGTCCCTCTGCCAGGCTCACCGTCTACTACACAGCGAAACCGTTCTTGCCCCGGGGTACCATACCGGGTCCACCATGTATCCGTAATCGGCCTCATCCAACTCCTCGATTCGGGTTCACATATATCACTCTAGCACCGAGAAAACACATGGTGGACGCACCGAAATATCATATCAAGGGAAACCGGGTTTTTAAATAATTAACTATTCTCTTTTGAAATATCCACGGTTCCCCAAATCCAGAATTAACATGGAAACAACATATCTCAATGCGTAAATCTAAGCAAGTATGAAGATATCAATATAGGTGTGCACTGGTATGAGTATATAGTGTGCATGTGCGCAGGTATGAGGATATCAATATATGTGTGCACTGGTATGAGTATATAGTGTGCATGTGCGCAGGTATGAATATATGATGTATGTGGCACAAGTATGGATATATGATATATATGTGCCCAAGTATGAATATAACATATGCTGATATGCGGAAAATCATGACAACATCAATACAGCGGAATCAGTATGATATATGATTTATAACAATCCTATAATGTGAGTGTCATGGCAACACTAACGGTGTGAGTGTAGCATATCAATCGTGCTCGTGCAACTTGAACCGTTAGTAACAGTGCAGTGTCCTTTGCTATCATTTCTATATGCAACAATAAGGTATGCTACTACAGTCCATATGAACATCTACAATTAAATATCCTAACACGCCCTGACGCTTAACGCCATACGGGCGATTTCCCCGTAGATGTTAAATCTACTCACCTGGTCGTGCGCTATTCGTAGCTGACCACCTGCTTCCCTTTCTTAGCTTCGTCCGACGTACCCGCCTGCGAACCTGGAATTTACACAATAGTCCATATATAAGCAACCGCCTCGCAAGACGCGATATCTAAGCCAAACGATACGCTCGCGTCGCGAACTAAACGTGCGTGTGTTCGATACGCTAAAACGTGTGTATGCGTCTAAAACTAACCCGACACGTCGCGACGCGCTGGATCACAGAACCCACACGCGTATCGCGCGAACCAAACGTACTAGAAATACAATATATCGTCCCAGATTTTCCTACAGAGAGAAACTCACAAAATTGCACATACCACTGGCCTAAAAATGACAGCAGACTCCTACCCACATAGACCCAACCCAAAACTCCCCTATCTGGCCGCAAATTGCGGCCAGAATGAATAAAACGGTGGCCTAAAAGTAGAGTGGGGGCTTCGTGTTCAGGTGGTGTGGTCTATACCTAGTATACAAGCTCCAGTTAACTCAATTTCAACCTGAACTACTCGGGCCTATAGCAGATCACAGAGAGCCAAAATTTCACTTAAAACACTAAATTCTGCACAAATAGAAACCCTATGGTATTTTGGTGTAATCTGGGGTTTAACTAGGTTTTCATGGCCTTAATAACATCTAATCAGGCTAGGTTAACCAACACTAACAGCACTTAACCATAAGTCTACACAAATCACCATTTCAAGCCCAAAACCTCACTTTTTACACAAACCGAAGCTAAACTACACATATGTTAAACAGACACGAAGTTTGGCTCAGATTCTATAACTTACAAGACCCTAGGTGCAAGGAGAAAGGAGGTGGAGAAGATGGGAAGTGCTGCTGCAGCTGCTGGGGGCTACTGCTGATGTTGCTATTGTTGCTGCCAGTTGCTGCTGCTGAGGCTTCTTCTTCTGCTGCTAAGTGATGCTGCTGCTGCTGCTAGGTGAGTGTGTGTGTGTGTATGAGAGTGAGAGTGAGAAGAGAGAGTGAGAAGGAGAGAATCCAAGTCAAACACCCCTTCTCTCTCTCCCTCTCTCTTCATTTAATGAGCATGGCTCATGCCCTTTGCCCATACTCCGTCTCTCTCACCAAGTCAACAAAATGGAAATCATTTCCATTTAAAAAAAACAACAACCATAATTAAAACCCTAATAGCTTAATACAACTTAAAAATGGCTTAAGGGAAAGGTTAGTCCACCATGGTTTTAACCCCAAATCTAAATCCTAGTTTACATGCACAAGTGTGTGCGCGCCTAGAAAAATTCTAATAAAGTATTCATTAATTAGGATAAAATATTTGAAACTTAATTTGGTAAACTTTTTATTAAAACTATATATTAAAATATAATTAACCCATAAACACAACCTAAGGTGTTACAATATCACTATTGATCTTTCAGATGGTAGAAAATCAACCCTTGTCATAGTCCGGGTCAACCCACAAACAATCATTAGAGAAACGCGTCTTGAGTTATCCAGAGTCTGGTTTTAAGTATAAGCTGGACAACTCCCCGTACCTTAACATCGTCAAGATATGAACTGTTCTATATCCAATATACGAACAGAGGCACTGATTTAATTGAACCAGATTCAAATCATGCAGCTGTCTCCAGTGCATGTCATCTAAATGGAGAGAGGCTGATCAACATTACTCAACTTAGGATTACTTCCAATTATGAGTAACCTGAAAGAGAAGCAAGTTCTCTTAATCATTACTATTAACTGAATACCATACACAAGTATCTACATCTTCGATCACCTTGAAGAATACTGATACTTGCAACGCCTGGTTCTCTACTTTATTCTTATACCTATAACTTCTCAAAACTTAGACCTTGTGTTTCTACGAAACACTTGTCTAAGAACTAGAGAAGTCATAAGTAAACAGAATATAGTACGAGGACCAACCCCTTTGTCATAATGGACACTGGAAAACATACAATACTCTGTATAAGTCCCTTGAGTCTAATAACTCATTCCCTGTGTGTCGTAGGTTGAAAACTGTACTTATGGTTAAAAAGAATTACATCGCTGTTTAATGCTCCTCACCTAACCATCCACTGATATAGGTAAATGTCATCGACATAATTTCAAAAAGTTATATCTCACTTCATAAAAATGAACGTACAGATATATCAATTTGAAATTGGTGCATAACAACGGATATTCAAAACCAAATATTTGCCGTCCGGCAAACAACCCAGGTGATTTCCTAAAATATCACCAATTACAACGAATTCCGATATAATGAGGATGATCACCTAATTCCCAATAACTTCCACTCATCATCTGTAAAACCATACAGATGTGAGAATCAAACCTGGTAAATACATACCCTAGAGCAAGTGTCTAATTGGGAAATCAATTTTCTATAACAGTAGACAGTGAAATTGAAACATGTAAATGTTTCGAAAGGGTATCCGGGTATTCCTAGTAATGCCTCTTCCATTATCAGATTCACAACTGTAACCGTATATTTCTTTGCCGTCTCTTCAAATCCCTTTATATGTCTTTAGTCATTGCCTTCTGTACACCCTCTTAAGCTAAATGGTTTTCTTCTTTCCTTACCTTTCGGCACCAGCCTATGGTTTGGAAGAAGACTATCCAATTAGCATAATGGGTGTACTGTCCTAATCCGAGGAGCACTCGCAATCCGAGAGAAGGTAAAGATAAAAGACACCTGAATAAACCTTATTCCTATTTCTCCTGAACCAGAATCCATCCCCGAACTAGAACAAGTTCCTTCGAGTTCGTATATAACCATACGATGGAGTATCCAAATAACTGTGGATCTTCGTAGTGATACGAAGTGTCCCGGAGAAATACAAAGGTGAAGTGTGAGTGGTAATGAAATACTTGGTTTGGTCTTGAATAGCAGTCGCAATTTACTTTGCCCTCCTTCTAATCCCTTTATTTGTCTTTACTTAATACCTTCTGTACACCACACTTAGGCTAATCGGCTTTCTTCATTCCCTACCGTTCGGCACTAGCCTAAGGATTGGAATAAGACTATCCAATAAGCATAACGGGTGTACTATCTCCTAATCCAAGGAGCACTCGCAACCTGAGAGAAGGTAAAAGGAAAAGACAACTGAATAGTCCTATTCATTTTCTCCAGAATCGGAAACCATCCTCGAATTTGGAACAAGTTCCTTCGAGTTCGTATATAACTATACGATGGTTTTATCCAATGGAAGTGGACGTTCATAGTAATACGGGGTGTTCTGGAGAAAAGGGTAAAACTAGGAGTGGCAATGAGGTATGCAACTCTGACAATCCAAAAGCCAGTGTTTAAGAAGGTTCGGTTAATTTTGGTCACTGAGTCATAGTCAAGGGTCGGGCCATGGTCGCTGCCAAAGAGAGAGAGAAAAAAACACTCAGCGTGCACTCTAACCTAGATCAGAATGGTTATCAATTTATCTAATCAGGAAACCTCCCACTGTAACCTCAAATTCTCCTCCAAATCTGAAAGAAGAATAGTCGAGATCTCTCGAGGAGTAAACCAACTCATCAGTGGGAATCGGGATCCAACTATCATCGCATGATAACGTGATGGAATCCACTCACGTTATCACACTCCAGAAGGTATGCGCATATCTGGCAAGTTTCAGTTTCTTTAGAAACTCCCGATGTGAATTTTACCCCATGCTCTTATGACCTTGACTAAGGCCAACAAATCATAAGTCACATGTCAAGTTCTACCCGTCATTGTCCAGGTTAATTTGAACCTACCCATACAAGCCCTTGACTAGGGCCAACAAGGTTGTACGACTGTCCCAAACCAACGCATCTATCTATGCAGCAAAAAAGTAATAAATAGCTACCATACACTATGCCTTGACTAAGGCCAACAAACATAGCATGAATACTAAGTGCTACCCGTCTGAAATGACGGAGGGCTATGAATGGTTTTTGGCGAAAAACCTTTAACGTAATGAACTTGATATCGTTGAAGGAACTGGATAGCTTTTTATAAAAATATAGTGGCGAAAACCTTTGCTAAAGAGGTCACTCCCGGTGAAGGGATCTCGGCTCTTTCCCCATAGAATGAGGTGCAGGATATTCCAACTGAATACCACGATGCAAAGCAAAAGTAATCGACTATAGTGAAGTTATTGCCCTGACGCAAACTTCTGTCCAAGGGGTCACTCCCGGTGAAGGGATCTCGGCCCTTGCCTCGTCGACTGAGGTGCTGGATATTCATAACCGAATACCACTGTGCAAAACAAAAGAGAACGTCCTTGCAATAACAGCTTTTTGAAAATTGTTCCAACAACATCAGAATAGGTTTGTTTAGTTTGCATTGATCCGAATCAACGCAGTCCCATCAATTGATCACACCAATAAAGAACGAAAATAATGATGAACGTATACGCCATCCGCATTCGCCATTAGGTCCCGTCATCACCCGTTAGGTTACTTAACTAACGACAGAGCGGGGACTGGACTAGCACGGGTGCAAAACATATACAACATCTACTAGTATATATATCAATATATAATATTCGTTCAAGGCGTGATAAAATGCAACATCACAGAAATGTAATAAGCATCACAGAACAATACAGATATCTAGGATCCCCAGGTTTCATAGAGCCGCTACTGAAACCCGACGTTCCCCTGGTCGTGTAGATAGCCTGTGCAATGAAATCCTAGACCCCTACGGGCGCGGCAAGTTACCCGCCAAAAGTTGAAGCGAGGCAGACCCCTTCAACAACGTGAATAGACCACCCAGCACTTCACGGGATCCGGTAACTTGAGCACCCCTCCTTGGGTCAACCTGTACCCCCTACGAGTGCGGCGAATAGCCCGCCAATTCTAGAGTGAAGCCCCCTCCGTCTTAAAGCCATGAGATGCGGGCTCGTTGCCCTCTAGAACCCGGCTACCCGTGCACCCCACCGCGGGGTAATCCTAGTACAGAAAGTAAAATATACATACAACAGGTACATCGACCTCAGCCCGGTCGTGCCCCAAAAGAATAATATACAAACAGGCAATGACGAAAGTCCACATGTCGGACGCTCGTCCCGCAATATCAAATGTACAAATATAACCAAACTGTACTAACATTGCATCCAGGCTATCCACCACGACAAATCCGCAATATCACAACACAACACAGAACATCAACGTGAATGTCACGTTCGCAAATTCGTCTAAAAGAGCTATAGCAATTAGACATGATTTACCGATCAAATGACATTCACAGTCGCAGATATAATGTAAATACTATGAACTAACATGTTTAAAATTTTCAATTTACTAAATTTTCCGAAGTGGGCCCCCAAGTACAACTGCAGCACTCAAAAAATCTGGGCCCAAAAAGAATATACCATAAACCCCAATTCCAAGTCAGAAACCCACTGAAGAAATTTGGTGCACTGTGGCTACAGTATGGCCGCAGCTCCGCGGCCAAAACGTGGTTTTGGCCGCGGATCCGCCGCGCTACAGTAAAATCAGTCCACCAAATTTTCTCAGTTTTCTTAGAAAAGCCTGCACATATTTCTACAATGTACCAAATAATTTTTAGAGCACAAATAAAATTTGATAGATAGTGCAACTTGGAAACGCGATTTTTGGAAAATTCGTCCGATCGAAATTCTAAACACGCTAGAGCAAGCTAGACTAGGTTAATGGCGTGGCTCTGATACCATGTAAGTGCACGGTAGCGCCCCGGCCTTCTGTCCGAGGCCAAAATGCGGAAACGAAACTTTTTCTTAACTTGTAAACCGGCGCCACCGCGTACTATGAACCTGGATCGGGCCATTAACCTACTACTAGCTAACAAGAGAAAGGGTAGAAAGCTATACCGAGCGATCCGTGTCCTTCGGTCTTGGGCCACCATCCCGATCTCCTCGCGGAATCTCCGGTCTCGATCTCCTCGTCGGAAAAGGCACCATATCGAGAAGTCTTTTTACGGGCTCCCACCTCTGGACCGAGGCAACTCGGACACGAAGTTGGCAAGCCGACGTGTCCAAAAATGCTGTAGAGTAAGTGTAGAATGGTTTGCCTCAAGGGTTTATGAAGTTGCCATTTTTGGATGGAGGTGAAGGAAAAACTTTGGAGATCAACTAAGGTATTTTTGATGCATCCAAATGAGAATGAATTTCTACACACATAAAGAATCCTCACTCCCTCAAAAATATGGCCGGCCAACCTCTAATGGAGAAGGGAAAAATGAATGGAATAAAGCAAGTGGGGAAATGTGTGATAATGAGAAAAATATGTCACCCTCACTTCCTATCTAAATCCCATCTCATTTAATGCAAAGGAAACGATGCAAAAGTAATCAAATGTGCTAGAATTATCATGAAGCCTCATATCACAAATAACACCCTCCACTTTGCTAATTTGCACATTTGCAAATAAGCCCCTCCCATCACAAAAATTCGGCCATGAAGGAACTAAGGAAAACTGGCCGAAACGGAATGTAAATTGGCAACTTCAAAAAGCTGATCCCGTAATAAATTACAGGAAAACCCCGCGACTGTATATACATACCCGCATTTGTATTCCGACCGAATACAAATGCAATGAGACAAAATCTACACTGTACAATACTAGGATCCGGCTTAAACCAAAGCCCGCTAGTATTATCCGTCCAATCATGATCCGTGCAATACCGCACGTATATGATCGAACCCTGCCATATGTCCATACGTCCTCTACAGCGTTTCGCCCGAAACTTGAGAAACTGTCTGTGGGGGACTCTAAAGACTCGTCAATACTTTGGCTGTGGATTTAACCACTAGCACGTCAGAGGTATTAGCCATACGTAACGGGCTACCAGGTATTGACCAAAAGGGATGTCGATGAGCGAACTCATCCTGACACCCTACTGAGCCTGTCAGTGACAATATCCGTACAGTTCGGTCTGTTCGTCTATGAGCATCGCATGGCGGGCCTAGGGGGTTGGTAAAAGTCAGACCCCTAAAAGCGGTACAAGTCGTGTCGGAGTGTAGCCCAAAACACCCTGAGATACTACTGGAATACCTACCAGTAAATCTCCTGCCTTGGCCAAGGACTTCGTGTAATGGCTCTCCTAGACACAGCGCGACCTCACCCCCAATACCGGGAGAAACGAACCCCTGCCGATCCGCTCACTGCCTCCATGTGGCTCCGGACTGTACCCAACTAAAACCTGTTTGCACGACTCCTTTGAGCCATGGTAGAGTAGTAATCAAAGTATAGTGGGAACTCACACGAGACAAATGACGATCTCAGGTCGATGAACTAACCTGTACATATGTCACCAGGGAACTGCTATCTGACGCTAGGTATAATACCAACTAGCATGTTCCCGGCGAGTCCTGTCCGGTGTACTCATAACCCAATGAGCACCTGTATACATCTTAGGTGAACCAACTGACACCAGTGGCTTGTGAGACCGGCCACCGCCCCTCATCGGGGTCTCGACTGTATACACTAGTCTACTCTGGAGTATCGATGCCCTGTCTCGAAAACTCCCACGACTAGGGACCTTTTAAGGATGTGCTTATAGACCCCAGCTCTCATGTATATGATCGCCATCATACTGCTGGCCGTCAAGAAAGAATCCTAAGGGCTCTATCAACGCGCAATAGTGACCAGTAAGGTCACCTAAAGCAGTACACGATGATAAAGATAAACCAGATAGAATACTATCATCTTGAGTAAGACTGTCCTACCGGAAAAGGTCCTCCCTCAATCATTGCAATCACGTGCCTGTGATCCAATAATTGACTCTGAGGGCACTATATCCAACAATCTCCAACTTGCCATTGCTGTTGTTCCAGACTGTGAGACCCGGCAGGAGGATAAGTATAGCGTTGTTCTAAACTTGCTTTAGAAGTGTACATCTATATGACTCTGCCAGAGGGTTGTCGTAGTCAGTGGGAGCAGTGGAAGTATAGTGGGCATGTAGCTTATATCTATTTATAGACTAAAGCAGATATAGCGGAGATAGATCATCTATTTCTGATGTGACAGTCATAGGTTTGACTTCATCAGACTAGGGGATGGATCTGTTAAGAAGGTAGTAGGGTGTGATGTCCTGGTATTTGGATGACATATACAGAGTAGGAAGTGAAATTCCTATACTACGGTCGGTTATACTTTGGTTGTCACACGGTGGTTTCTCCACATAGGAATTGGATATTATATCAGACATTCTGGTCACTAGATCTATGGTTTTAGATCTAGATTTGGGTGGTTTCCCAATCTGGGTACTTAGACAGCATTCTAAAAGTATTTAGAATGGACAACTCCAGGCATGGTAGTGTACCTGCAGGTGATGGAGTCACCCTCTCTAAAGGTGTCTTACAGACTAAAGGGGAGAGGTATGTACATGATTGGCAGATTACTTGCTTAGGCAATTGAGTCAATCATGAGATATCAAGTACCACACCAGATGTTGTTTTTGCTGTAGATGCAATAAGTTGATATTGATCCAATCCTGGAGAAACATTCGGAAGTAGTTTTAGAACATAAGTGATAGTTCTAGGGATATGATAATGACAGTCTCATTCGGGAGACAGTTATCATTCCAGGCTTCCAAGGTGACCTGGATGACAGAGTGGCTGTCAGAGTTTTAGTTTTCCCTTTGACGAGGGGCAGTATTTTGGACAGGTGGTCCAGGTGGATACTGAGGGAGGCATGGAGCAGGATACTGATTAAGTTCAGTTGACGATACAGTCTAAGAAGTTTGGATTTGGAGTTCATTTATGAACTAGGTCCCATCAGATATCCAGACATATTCTAAGACAGGTATTGCTCATTTCGGGAGATGGGTTTCTCCGCGAACTTGAGATAAAGAGAGACATAGAAAGAAACATCAGAGCGAATCCACTCACTGAGGCTATTCCTCGAACGCAATAGTTTCGTAAACGAGCTTTGTGAGACTGATTAGTAGAGGAGTTGGGTGTTCGGTATCACACGGGCTGTGAGTATGCGACATCGCAATAATTAGCCTTGAGAGCAAGTAGGAGATTGTTGGATATAGTGCCCTCAGAGTCAATTATTAGATCACAGGCACGTGATTGCAATGATTGAGGGAGGACCTATGCCGTTAGGACAATCTTACTCAAGATGATAGTATGCTATCTGGTTTATCTTTATCACCGTGTACTGCTTTAGGTGACCTTACAGGTCACTATTGCGCGTTGATAGAGCCCTTAGGATTCATGCTTGACGGCCAGCAGTATGATGGCGATCATATACGTGGGAGCTGGGGTCTATAAGTACATCCTTAAAAGGTCCCTAGTCGTGGGAGTTTTCGAGACAGGGCATCGACACTTCAGAGTAGACTAGTGTATACAGTTGAGACCCCGACGAGGGGCGGTGGCCGGTCTCACAAGCCACTGGTGTCAGTTGGTTCATCTAAGATGTATACAGGTGCTCATTGGGTTATGAGTACACCGGACAGGACTCGCCAGGAACATGCTAGTTGGTATTATACCTAGCGTCAGATAGCAGTTTTCTGGTGACAGGTGTACAGGTTAGTTCATCGACCTGAGATCGTCATTTGTCTCGTGTGAGTTCCCACTGTACTTTGATTACTACCCTACCACGGCTCAAAGGAGTCATGCAAACAGGTTTTAGTTGGGTACAGTCCGGAGCCACATGGAGGCAGTGAGCGGATCGGCAGGGGTTCGTCTCTCCCGGTATTGGGGGTGAGGTCGCGCTGTGTCTAGGAGAGCCATTACACGAAATCCTTGGCCAAGGCAGGAGATTTACTGGTAGGTATTCCAGAAGTATCTCAGGGTGTTCTGGGCTACACTCCGACACGACTTGTACCGCTTTTGGGGGTTTGACTTTTACCAACCCCCTAAGCCCGCCATGCGATGCTCATAGACGAACGGACCGGACTGTACGGATATTGTCACTGACAGGCTCAGTAGGGTGTCGGGATGACTTCGCTCATCGACGTCCCTTTTGGTCAATACCTGGTAGCCCGTTACATATGGCTAATACCTCTGACGTGCTAGTGGTTAAATCCACAGCCAAAGTATTGACGAGTCTTTAGAGTCCCCCACATACAGTTTCTCAAGTTTCGGGCGAAACGTTGTAGAGGACGTATGGACATATGGCAGGGTTCGATAATATACGTGCGGTATTGCACGGATCATGATCGGACGGATAATACTAGCGGGCTTTGGTTTAAGCCGGATCCTAGTATTGTACAGTGTAGATTTTGTCTCATTGCATTTGTATTCGATCGGAATACAAATGCGGGTATGTATATACAGTCGCGGGGTTTTCCTGTAATTTATTATGGGATCAGCTTTTTGAAGTTGCCAATTTACATTCCGTTTCGGCCAGTTTTCCTTTGTTCCTTCATGGCCGAATTTTTGTGATGGGAGGGGTTTATTTGCAAATGTGCAAATTAGCAAAGTGGAGGGTGTTATTTGTGATATGAGGCTTCATGATAATTCTAGCACATTTGATTCCTTTTGCATCATTTCCTTTGCATTAAATGAGATGGGATTTAGATAGGAAGTGAGGGTGACATATTTTTCTCATTATCACACATTTCCCCACTTGCTTTATTCCATTCATTTTTCCCTTCTCCCTCAGAGCTTGGCCGGCCACATTTTTGAGGGAGTGAGGATTCTTTATGTGTGTAGAAATTCATTCTCATTTGGATGCATCAAAAATACCTTAGTTGATCTCCAAAGTTTTTCCTTCACCTCCATCCAAAAATGGCAACTTCATAAACCCTTGAGGCAAATCATTCTACACTTAGTCTACAGCATTCTTGGACACGTCGGCTTGCCAACTTCGTGTCCGAGTTGCCTCGGTCCAGAGGTGGGAGCCCGTAAAAAGACTTCTCGATGTGGTGCCCTTTCCGACGAGGAGATCGAGACCGGAGATTCCGCGAGGAGATCGGGATGGTGGCCCAAGACCGAAGGACACGAATCGCTCGGTATAGCTTTCTACCCTTTCTCTTGTTAGCTAGTAGTAGGTTAATGGCCCGATCCGGGTTCATAGTACACGGTGGCGCCGGTTTACAAGTTAAGAAAAAGTTTCGTTTCCGCATTTTGGCCTCGGACAGACGGCCGGGGCGCTATCGTGCACTTACAGTGAACACATGATGGTGCCCATGCTGTTGGATATATATGCCCTAGAGGCCTACATTGTATAGGATACTTGGGTTATGTATGTACATAACAGTCTTGCTTGATATGATAGTACGCTATTTGGTTTGACTTTGTCTTAACGTATGATATATTTTACTTGGTATTTATATATATATGTTGATAAAGCCCATAGGGTGTTTTGTCTGACTACCGGCGTTGTGATGGCAGTCATACTAGTGGGAGCTGGATAGTCAATAGGCACACCCTTAGATGTCCCTGGTCGCAGGAGTATCGAGATTGGGCATCAATACTCCGGAGTAGACTAGTGTATACATATCTAGACCCTGACGAGGGGCAATGGATTGGTCCCGCAACCATTGGTGGTGTTCACCTAAGATTGTATACAGATGCTCACTGGGTGTGAGTACACCGGACAGGACTCGCCGAGAACTGACTGGATGGTATTATACCTAACGTCAGATATCAGTTCTCAGGTGACATGTGTGCAGATAGTCCGTTGACTTAAGGTCATCATTTGTCTCGTGTGAGTTCCCACTGTGCTTTGATTATTACCCTACCACGGCTCAAAGGAGTCGTGCAAACAGGTTTCAGTTGGGCACAGTCCCGAGCCACGTGGAGGCAGTCAGTGACTGTTAGGGATTCGTCTCTCCCGGTATAGGGAGTTGATATTGCACGGTGATCGGTTGGTCATTACCATAAGTCCCTGGCCAGGGCTGATTGAGAATTACTGATAGGTTGATCAGTAGATTCTCGGATGGTGATAGAGCCATACCGACACGACTTGTACGGTTATTAGGGTTCTGACGTCCACCACCTCCCTAGACCATACATGCGATACTCTTAGACGAACAGACCGGACTGCGCGGACATTGTCATGGACAGGCTCAGTAGGATTTCAGATGGGTTACCTCATCGGCTTTCTTATCGACAACTACCTGGGGACCGTTACGTACAGCTAGTGCCGCTTGCGGTCTGTGGTTAAACCCACTGCCAGCGTAGTAGTTGAGTCTTTAGAGTCCCACATAGAGATTTCCCAAACCCAGGCGAAAAGATATAGAGGTCGTATGGTTTTACGACAAAGGTTCGGACGCATACGTGTTTGAACACACGTACGACATTCGGACAGTTTTTACTAGTCGGCTTTGGTTTAAGCCAGATTCTAGTATCAGGTTATTGGATTTATACAGTCTAAAGTTTTTCCGTGTTTTCACGGATGACAGGAGCGTTCTCGTAATTTTCTGAGAAGCTTCTAGAAGGATGTGACATGGAGGGAGAGGTGGCATTTTCATTTAATGATTAAGTGACTCATAGTGAGTGATTCATCATGTCATTAATGCATTATTAAATGCTTAATGACTCACATAATGAATCACCCACTTGCATTAATGAAACATGATGAATAATCTCATATTATTCTTTTCTTTCTTATTCATTATGTTTCATATATCAAGTGAGAAGCTTTTTTTATTATCATATAATTTTTCATTATCATCTTCTTACTCTCTCTCTTCAAGTTCTCTCTCCTTCACCAAGCCTAATCCTACCCCTCATGAGTTGAGAACAAGGATTAGGAAAGACTAATTACTCCATAACCTATCTCTACATCACCTTAGCTACTCTATTTAGCAACTAGAGAAACTAAGTAACCTCAAGTTTAGAGGTTATAGCTTGGATTAGGGTTCTCGGGTGGATCGTCTATCACGGAAGAAAGCCGAAGAGGACGTGGAGATCCAAAGAGGCCGTAGATAACATTAAGACGAAGGACTAGAACCGTTTGGTATAATCTCTTAACATAGTAGTTTAGAACTCTATAGCTTTTGTTAAAACTTGTTTAGCAAACGATTCATACGGTTAATCGATGTTTGATCATAGAACAAGATTGTTATTCATATTTCCGCCTCCCCACAAGTATTGGGGTGTTGAACATCGACTTACAGTGGTATCAGAGCCTAGCTAAACAATATTTAACTTACTTGCAAATTTGTATGAATTTCGAACGGAAAAAACGAAACCGGAAAAGCCCGAAAATATCAGTTTCTGTCGATTTTTAAATGAAGTCCAAAAATTTTTCAGGGATGTTCAGAAAGCTTAAAATGACATTATAAGAACACACAAAAAATTTGGTCCCCTGAATCGCCAACGGCGCCGCGGAACCACGGCGGATAGCACTGATCCCGCCGCGCTTCCGCTGCCGATTTGACGATCCAGGGACCCATTTTTCTTGTGTTGGTTCTCTGTAATATTTGGGATTTTCTGGAATATTTAATTTTTGCTCAGGTTTCAGATTTGCAGAGAAGTATTGGAGCAAGATTAAAAGTGTTTAATCGATCGAAATTGTACAGTATTTGCTTGTTGGATTATATCTGTGATTGTATAATGTGTTCGTAAACCTCCCCTAACTGCTAGTATGTCAGTTGGCAGGGGGTTGCACATTTCTGAAATGGTTTTTATCTGTTTGTGCATATGAACTGTGTTGGACTGTTGTGATGTATAGCCGGGGTTATGTGATGGGTTATAATTTAATTCATTTGATGTAAATGTAATTTGTTGTAATATTATTTTGCGGGGCACTTCCAGGTTGCGGTTGTAGCCACCGTTGTATTATTATTTCATTTTTACTGTTTTTGCTCCTAGGACAGACCCAAGGTGGAGTGCACAAACTGCCGGGCGAGTAGTTTGCCGCACCCGTAGGGGTCGTAGGTGGGGTAATGGCTATTCATCACAACTGTGTAATCCGTATTTTTTTGCAGGCTCAAAACAAACACGGATTGCTTGCAAATCCAATTAAGTTCATCTGTGATCTGGAATGAATATCATTGCGTCAGACGAATGTAAAATATCTATATATATGATAGCTATTTAGACGTCGCTTATGTTTTACACCCGCGCTAGCCCAGCCCCCGCTCTGTCGTTAGTTAAGTAACCTAACGGGTGATGACGGGACCCCGTGGCGAATGCGGATGGCATAAGAGGACGTCGTATTTTCGTTGTTATCTGTAATGATAGGTTAAAGATGGGACGCATTATTATTAATGCAAAGAAAATAAAACCTAAATTGAATCGTTGGAACAATTTCTAAAAACCACTCGGTTTTCTTGGAAAAGCAAAATTTTAAAATGCGGAGCTTAAACCACTCCTTTTTAAAAGCTATCTTAGTTCCTTCGATCAAATCAAGTTCACTACGTTAACGGTTTTTTGCCAAAAACCAGCCGTAACCCTCCGTCGTTTCAGATAGACAGCATATCGTATTCATGCTATGCTTGTTGGCCTACGTCAAGGCATAGTGAATGGTAGCAGTGTGTGTGCCTATTTGTTGCATAGATAGATGCATTAGTTTAATACAGACGTACACCTTGTTGGCCTACGTCAAGGGTTTGTACGATGTATTTAAATTGATCAGGACAACGACGGGTAGAACTTGACTTGCGTCTTATGACTTGTTGGCCTACGTCAAGGTCTATAAGAGCTTGGGGTAAAAATTACATCGGGAGTTTCAAACATAAAGGAAACTTGCAGATTTAGCTTACCTTCTAGAGTGTGGTGACTAGAGTGGCTTCCATCTAGGGCATCATGCAATGATAGTTGGATCCCGATCTCACTGATAAGTAGGATTACTCTCGGGAATTTCTCTCACTTAACAATCAATGCTATAAACCAAGTAGGTGCCTAGAAAGGTGTTAGAGGGGCTACGCCTCCAGGGAAAAGAGGTTCTTTAATTAAGAAACTTCGCGAAAGCGTTGGAAAACCTCCCTCGAAGTACCAACACCAGCCTGGCTGAAAGGTTAAGCAAGAATTGTGACGTGTGATTAAATCCTGACTAGTTCTTCTTTTAGGTTTTGAAGAAGGATTTTAGGAAACAGTGGGAGCCATCCTGTTTAGATAAATTAAATAACCAATCTAAACTTGCAAGAGCATATGCTGAGTGTTTCTTTTCTCTCTCTCTGGAAGCTACCATGACTGGACTAAAACTATTACTTGAAAAGAATATACTGACTGGGCAGAACTATAAAGATTGGCTAAGGAACGTCAATATTACGCTGACTTATGACAAAGTTGCATATGTTACCACCACTGTTCCTCCCCTTATCCCAGGACCAGATTCCTCAGTTGCGGACAAAGAAGTTCGCAAAACCTGGGATCTAGACTGTGAGCGAGCTAAGTGTATCGTGCTGGCGTCCATGAATAATGAACTCCAGAAACAGCACGAGAGTATGGATATCGTATCCATATTCCTCCATTGCAAAGAATTGTATGGTGAACACTCCCGTATCGCGAGGTACGAAACCTCAAGGAAACTCTTCCAGATGAGGTTAGCTCCAGGATCGCCTGTTGGAGAGCACGTCCTCAAAATGATCATCCTCATTGAGGAACTCGCAAACCTGGGATGCGTGCTAGAGAACGATTTGTATATCGACTTAATTTTGCAGTCCCTTCCCCACACCTTCTCTCAGTTCGTGCTGAACTTCAACATGCACGAAATGGAAGCGGATCTTCCAAAGCTCCTCAATATGTTGAGGGTAGCAGAGACCTCCTTGAAAAAGGAGAAGACCCCCGTTCTGTATGTTGGCCAATCATCTTCTTCTAAATCTAAAGCGAAAGCTAAAGGGAAGAAAAAGATGAAAGCCACCAAACCGAAGGGTGGGGTCAAGAAGGTACTGGGAACGAACAAGGCAGGAAGGGTGAAGACAGAAAAGAACGAGTGTTTCTATTGTCACAAGCAGGGGCACTGGAAGAAGGATTGTCAGGCCTTCAAAGCCAAGGACATGAAGCAAGCAGTTGCTTCTACTTCAGGTGTGTTCGTAATCGAAAATTGTCTTTCAGTAAACTCTACTTCATGGGTACTTGATACCGGTTCTGGTTCTCACATCTGTAATTCTTTGCAGGATCTGAGAAATAGTAGAGTACTGGGGGCAGGTGATATGACTCTCCGGATGGGCAATGGAATGCATGTAGATGCAGTTGCAATAGGGGAATATCACCTAGGGTTGAATAGTGGACACATTTTGGTATTGTATAGCTGTTTTTGTATTCCCAGTATGTTATGTAATATTATATCAGTATCTTTGTTGTCTAATAAAGGATATAATTTTGTGCTTGAAAGAAATGTCATGAACATTCTCCTAAATCAAGAACTGATTGGGTTTGGCACACTGGAAAACGGCATATACATACTTAATCAACCACAAATTTTCAATATTCAAAACACGCGTAAAAGAAAGGCTCCAGATTCGAATCAAGCCTTCCTATGGCATTGTAGACTTGGTCATATAAATGAAACAAGGTTGACTAAGTTACATAAAGATGGATATCTAGATCCGTTTGAATATTCATCATATGCAACTTGTCAATCATGTATCAAAGGAAAAATGACCAAATCTCCGTTCACCGGACACGGAGAAAGAGCCACTGAACTCTTGGGACTAGTACACAGTGATGTATGTGGTCCGATGTCTATACATGCACGAAGTGGTCACTCCTACTTCATCACTTTTACTGATGACTTCTCTAGGTATGGACATGTGTTCTTAATAAAGCATAAATCCGAGGCTTTTGAGAAGTTTAAGGAGTATAAAAATGAAGTAGAGAAACAAACTGGTAAAAGCATCAAGACACTTCGATCTGATCGAGGTGGAGAATACTTAAGTACCAGTTTCCTTGAATACTTGAAAGCAAATGGAATTCTCTCTCAGCTTACTCCACCTTATACACCTCAGCATAATGGTGTATCAGAAAGAAGGAATCGCACGCTATTAGATATGGTGCGTTCAATGATGAGTAGTGCTGAGTTGCCACTTTCCTTCTGGGGATTTGCTCTAGAATCAGCCGCATATCTATTAAATAGAGTTCCAACTAAGTCTGTACCTACCACTCCATATGAAATGTGGTGTGGGAAGAGACCATATCTCAAGTATATCAAGATATGGGGGTGTCCGGTATATGTTAAAAAGCATAATCCGGACAAGCTCGAAGCACGATCGGTTTTATGCAAGTTTGTAGGATACCCCAAGCATTCAAGGGGGTACATGGTCTACCACACTGAAGAACAAAAGGTGTTTGTCGCTCGTCACATTGTCTTCTTAGAAAGCGAATTTCTTGCAAAAGAAATTAGTGGGAGCACGGTAGAACTGGAAGAAATTCCAGAACCTCAAACTGCAACCGAAGACTTAGAAGAATCTCAGATTTCAATAGAACATGACGAACCAACGCCACTCCGCAGATCTAGTAGGCTTTCTCATCCTCCTGAAAGATATTATGGTTTTCTTCTTGATGGGGATCGAGAGGATTACATCATCGATGATGATGAGCCTACTAGTTTTCAGCAGGCTATCACAAGTAGCCACTCAGTGAAGTGGCTAGATGCAATGAGATCCGAAATGGAATCCATGTACACCAATAAAATATGGACTTTAGAAGTTGCTCCTCCTGGGGTAAAACCAGTTGGGTGCAAATGGATCTTCAAAAAGAAGATTGGTACATTTGGACAAGTGGAAACCTACAAAGCTAGACTAGTAGCAAAAGGTTTTCGTCAAAGACCAGGATTGGACTATGATGAAACTTTTTCACCAGTAGCTATGCTTAAATCCATTCGGATCATGCTTGCCATTGCTGCCTACCATGACTATGAAATCTGGCAAATGGATGTAAAAACAGCTTTTCTAAATGGACATCTAGAAGAGAGTGTTTACATGGATCAACCAGAAGGTTTCTTAGACAGTGGGAGCAGCGGAAGAGTGTGCAAATTGCTTAAATCCATTTATGGGTTAAAGCAAGCATTGCGGAGTTGGAATATCTGCTTTGATGAAACAGTCAAGGAATTTGACTTTATCAAAAATGTAGATGAACCATGTATTTATAGGAAGATTGTAGAAGGAGCAGTAGTCTTCCTCGTTTTATACGTCGACGACATACTACTGATAGGGAATGATATCCCTATACTACAATCAGTGAAGCTCTTCTTGTCACAGAAATTCTCTATGAAAGACTTGGGAGATGCATCATACATTCTGGGCATTAAGATCTATCGAGATAGATCTAATAGAATATTGGGACTTTCACAGTCCAGGTATATAGACACTATACTAAAGAGATTTAGTATGGAAGATTCCAAACGCGGCAATATGCCCGCTTGTCACGGAATCACCCTCTCTAAGGAGATGTCTCGAAAGACTGATGAAGAGAGGGCTCGCATGGGCATTATACCCTACGCTTCGGCAGTAGGATCAATAATGTATGCGATGTTATGTACCAGACCAGATGTAGCTTACGCACTTAGTGTGGTAAGCAGGTATCAATCGGACCCAGGTGAGAAACATTAGATAGCGGTGAAGAACATTCTCAAGTACCTGAGAAGGACTAAGGAGATGTTCTTGATTTACGGTAATAAGGACCTCCAGGTAGAGGCTTTTACCGACTCCGGCTTCCAAAGTGACAAGGATGATTCTAAATCTATTTCGGGTTTTGTGTTTACCCTCAATGGAGGAGCGGTATGTTGGAAGAGTTCCAAACAAGATACCGTCGCAGACTCAACTATGGAGGCTGAGTATATAGCTGCTAGTGAAGCCGCAAAAGAGGCTATCTGGATAAGGAAGTTCATTTCTGAACTTCAGGTGGTTCCGTCCATTGCCAATCCAATACCTTTGTATTGCGATAACAATGGCGCTGTAGCTTTAGCGAAGGAACCAAGGTCCCATCAGAAATCCAGGCATATCTTAAGGCGGTTTCACCTGATCAGGGAGATCGTGGATCGTCGGGAGATCGAGATACGGAGAGTAGACACAAAAGACAACACGGCAGATCCATTCACCAAGGCCATTCCTCAAGTAAAGTTCGAGAGGCTATTTGAGATGTTGGGCATGCGGTACGTCAGCAACTGGATCGGGTAGAGACAGTGGGTACTCATTGCACCAATTATAGGCCTTAGTGCAAGTGGGAGATTATTGGATATATATGCCCTAGAGGCCTACATTGTATAGGATGCTTGGGATATGTATGTACATAACAGTCTTGCTTGATATGATAGTACGCTATTTGGTTTGACTTTGTCTTAACGTATGATATATTTTACTTGGTATTTATATATATATGTTGATAAAGCCCATAGGGTGTTTTGTCTGACTACCGGCGTTGTGATGGCAGTCATACTAGTGGGAGCTGGATAGTCAATAGGCACACCTTTAGATGTCCCTGGTCGCAGGAGTATCGAGATTGGGCATCAATACTCCGGAGTAGACTAGTGTATACATATCTAGACCCTGACGAGGGGCAATGGATTGGTCCCGCAACCATTGGTGGTGTTCACCTAAGATTGTATACAGATGCTCACTGGGTGTGAGTACACCGGACAGGACTCGCCGAGAACTGACTGGATGGTATTATACCTAATGTCAGATAGCAGTTCTCAGGTGACATGTGTGCAGATAGTCCGTTGACTTAAGGTCATCATTTGTCTCGTGTGAGTTCCCACTGTGCTTTGATTATTACCCTACCACGGCTCAAAGGAGTCGTGCAAACAGGTTTCAGTTGGGCACAGTCCCGAGCCACGTGGAGGCAGTGAGTGACTGTTAGGGATTCGTCTCTCCCGGTATAGGGAGTTGATATCGCACGGTGATCGGTTGGTTATTACCATAAGTCCCTGGCCAGGGCTGATTGAGAATTACTGATAGGTTGATCAGTAGATTCTCGGATGGTGATAGAGCCATACCGACACGACTTATACGGTTATTAGGGGTCTGACGTCCACCACCTCCCTAGACCATACATGTGATACTCTTAGACGAACAGACCGGACTGCGCGGACATTGTCATGGACAGGCTCAGTAGGATTTTAGATGGGTTACCTCATCGGCTTTCTTATCGACAACTACCTGGGGACCGTTACGTACAGCTAGTGCCGCTTGCGGTCTGTGGTTAAACCCACTGCCAGCGTAGTAGTTGAGTCTTTAGAGTCCCACATAGAGATTTCCCAAACCCAGGCGAAAAGATATAGAGGTCGTATGGTTTTACGACAAAGGTTCGGACGCATACGTGTTTGAACACACGTACGACATTCGGACAGTTTTTACTAGTCGGCTTTGGTTTAAGCCAGATTCTAGTATCAGGTTATTGGATTTATACAGTCTAAAGTTTTTCCGTGTTTTCACGGATGACAGGGGCGTTCTCGTAATTTTCCGAGAAGCTTCTAGAAGGATGTGACATGGAGGGAGAGATGGCATTTTCATTTAATGATTAAGTGACTCATAGTGAGTGATTCATCATGTCATTAATGCATTATTAAATGCTTAATGACTCACATAATGAATCACCCACTTGCATTAATGAAACATGATGAATAATCTCATATTATTCTTTTCTTTCTTATTCATTATGTTTCATATATCAAGTGAGAAGCTTTTTTTATTATCATATAATTTTTCATTATCATCTTCTCACTCTCTCTCTTCAAGTTCTCTCTCCTTCACCAAGCCTAATCCTACCCCTCATGAGTTGAGAACAAGGATTAGGAAAGACTAATTACTCCATAACCTATCTCTACATCACCTTAGCTACTCTATTTAGCAACTAGAGAAACTAAGTAACCTCAAGTTTAGAGGTTATAGCTTGGATTAGGGTTCTCGGGTGGATCGTCTATCACGGAAGAAAGCCGAAGAGGACGTGGAGATCCAAAGAGGCCGTAGATAACATTAAGACGAAGGACTAGAACCGTTTGGTATAATCTCTTAACATAGTAGTTTAGAACTCTATAGCTTTTGTTAAAACTTGTTTAGCAAACGATTCATACGGTTAATCGATGTTTGATCATAGAACAAGATTGTTATTCATATTTCCGCCTCCCCACAAGTATTGGGGTGTTGAACATCGACTTACACATGCATTGGGTATTAACTCCTCAGTTTTACCTCGTTTTCTCTTTTTTTTAAAGAGGTGTTTGTCAAGGGTCACGTGGGGACATGTGAGGCGCCCAAAATCTGTCCTAACTTAGCTTTGTTCTCTTTATTTTGAGGAATTTATCTAAGGGTCACGTGGGAGCACGTGACCCCATCTGAATCATTCTTTTTTTTGGCCATTAAGGGGAGGGTCACGTGTTGCCACGTGATCATATTGGGTACTTTATCTTTTTACGTGCATGAAAAGTTTAAGTCCCTTGTTAAAGAATTAAATTCTTTTGTAGGGTTAAACCCTAATTTTATTTAGAGCAATTAAATTCCTATGTATTTGGAAGAATTAAATTCTTTAAACTCAATTCTCACTCTAAGTTTTGGATCTGCATGGCAGAATCTCCCCGATGAGAATTAAATTCTCAACTTATGGGGAGATCTGCTTTTGCAGATCTTCAACCATGAAGAAGAACTAAGTTCTTATTTTAAGGGTTAAACCCTATCTTTGTTAGAGGAATTAAATTCCTATGTGCTTTGTGGGAGAATAAAATTCTCTGAACTTAGGTCCTCCTTTAGGTTTTAGATCTGCATGGCATAATCCCCCCGATGAGAATTAAATTCTCAACTTATGTGGAGATCTGCTTCTGCAAATCTTCAACCAGAAGAAGAACTAAGTTCTTATTCAGAAGAGTTAAACTCTTAGTTTGAGAATTAAATTCTCTTTTTATTTTATGGGAGCTTATTGGATGATCTTTTTTCCTCTCTTACCTAGGGTTTCTTTCTTTTCTGAAGAGATCTTCTTCTTTTTGGAGAATTAAATTCTCTTCTTTTTTTCTCTCTGTTGTTATCTCTCTCGTTTTTTCTCTTTTCTTTTCTTGGCTTCTATTTATAGGAGAAAGAAAAGAATCAGTTTGTTTAGTCAAACTTTCATTGAAAGATTTTGATTGATTTTGTAACCAACATGATCTTTTAGATCACTCAGTGAATTTTATTCACCATTGGATTTTTAATCCAAAAGATATTTTATCTATTGTTCCTGGCAAATTTTAGGGAAATATCTCCTTGTATAGAATTTTTCTATAAATTGGTGATTTTTAATCACCATTGGATTTTTAATCCAACGGTGCTCCACTTTATAGAGCACAATCTTTTTGTTTGGAAAGATCTAAGGAAATATTAGGGTTTTCGATTTCCCTTAATTAGAATTTAATTCTATTAGTTCAGAAGGTTTAAGAGCCTATCACGTGTTGGCACCTGACCCCACTGATTGACCATTTAATTAGAATTTAATTTTATCAGTTGAGAGATCTTTAGGAACCCATCATGTGTTGCCACGTGACCCCCAATCACGTATGGGCATGTGATGCCCCATTTAGGGTTTTCTTTCCATTAACTCAGAGAGTTTTTAAGACCCCATCACGTGGTGGCACGTGAGCCACGGATTAAGCATTTAACCAGAATTTAATTCTGTTATTTTGAAGAACTCGGGAACTTATCACGTGTCCGCACATGACCCTTGGTCATATGTGGGCACGTGATGCCCCATTGAGGTTTTTTCATTCTGTTTTATTATACTTCAGTGGACTTAAAGGCCAATCACGTGCGGGCACGTGACCCCATTTGATTAGGATTCAATTCTTATCATTTCAGAGCCCTCAGGAAGCTATCACGTATCGGCACGTGACCCCCGATCACGTGCGCACGTGATGCCCCATTGGGGTTTTTCCTTGTATTTTATGAGGGAACAAATTCCCCTACAGTGTTGTTCTCACGTGTTTGCACGTGAGTGCAACGCTGTCACTTTTGTGGCCATTGGATCTGCCTAGGGAACAGGGAAGATGAACCGTTTCCCATCATGCCCTATAAATGCAGGGGTCACTTCAGCAGTGCCTCCACTCCTTCATCTTCTTCCTTCCTTGTTCTTTCCATGAGAATTTAATTCTCTTTCTCAGAGCTCAGTTCTCAGTTCGAAAAATTTTCAGAGTTTAACTCTGTCAACCAAAGATTTCCTTTTTCAGGTACGGATCTTGAACGGGCGAGGAACTTCCTGTAGAAATTTTCTTTGGATTTTAAATCCACACCAAGTGTTTTTCCCTTTAACAAAAGCCCGTCTTTCCAAGTTCTTTAAGAATGTCCAATCTTTAAATAATAAACCCCTCTTGCTAAGGTTTCTCTGATCTTAGGGGATTGATGATGATACTTGTCTGCCTCTGGAATTTAATTCCATTCCAAAGAGCTTATCTCTGAAATTTTTTCTGGGAATTTAATTACTCTGTTCAAAAGGAATTTAATTCCTCTAAAGAACTTAGTTCTTAAAAGAAGACTTCTTGGGTTTTTCATCCTGAGTTGTTCTTGCAAAAATAGTTTAGGAGAGATCCTTCTAGATTTGCATAGAGTTTCTGCAATGGGTTTTCCCCTTGGGAGAATGTGTAGAGTTTGTTTGAATTTATTGAAAATCTTCCTTTTGTTCTCATGATGATTGCTCAGCCTCATTATTAGTGAGCCGCCATATTGATTTCGTGGGGCCCATGAGTTTTGTGACCCATGGTCCCATGAAATAAGTTATTTGTCGTTTTCTTCCATCGTCTTCTTATATATATACTTATATATATGTATGTGTATACACACACACATACACACACACACACACACACGTGTGGGCTTCACTAACAGTTTCCCCTTCCTTTATTTTAGGAACAATGGCTTCTCTTCCATACTTTCCCTTACTCGCTTGAAGGCGGCTTTTCCTCAATCACCGTCGGATGAAGAAGTGATGGCAATGATCAGGGCTCATGACCCGGATTGCACCAACTTACTTTGTGGGGGACCAGGTACGGTCATATTATCCGCGATCGCCGAAGCTTTCTTTGCAAGGTGCCAACAGAACCTCTCCGCCCGTTCTTGCCGATGGACCGTCCGCAGACTGCTTTTGCTGTGGAGATGTTGAATTGGACCCCTTCAGGCCGGCTTGAGCCGTCGACAACTGGGATACCAAACCACCCTGTGCCCGCCATAGACATCTTAGGGCGTCGTATCTGCCAAGGTGAAGCCCAGCCTTGGGGACATGTTTACAAGATAGGGCTTACCCCTCGCCATCCCACGGGTTATCTTCTCTGAGCTCGTTATATCTTGTCCGCTCATCGTGCACGACTGTAGAGGGTTGGGCTTTACCAGACGGTGTATGCGTCCTTCTTCCATTATCGATATCCCCATGTATGGTGGGTTAAAGCTTTCCTAAACCAATGGAATCTTCCCATCAACACTTTCTTGTTAGGGGACCGCGAAGTTTTGATCTCTTTAGAAGAGTTTCGCGAGATCTCGGGTTTACCGATCTGGGGGGCACCTTACGAAGAATTGCTACCCTCTGACGAGTATGTCTTCGAGACTGTGCCCGCTACGCTTGATGGCTTGTCAACTGAAAATGGCGTCCGCCACAAGTACCCGAGTCTAATCAAGACTCTGGGGATTTTTGAGAAGCTGTTCACGGAGTCAGAAGAACATGGCGTCACTTTTAAAAGTTTTATCGCCTGCTTCCTTCGCGGAGACGTTCTATCAAAGGCGGCTCCGAAGTTCACGAATATCAACGACCCCTTCGGGTTTGGTTTAAATAGGTTACCGGCTAGAGAAGAGGATTTGCCCCAATTCTAGATTCCAGTCTTGTCCGCTGTACCTTTCGAGTCGATCACAGCTCCTAGCATGGATGAAGAAACTTTCTTTATCGGTTTTATCAGCGTTTGGCTCAGTTAGTTTGTCGTTCCAATGCACCGTCGATTCATGAGAGCCTCAGTGTCACGACCTAAAAGAGCACGTGACTGGCCCTTGAACCATATGAAGTTTATAGGACTCCATCTGATCCAAGTAAGCCAAAAGCCCAGAAATCTAAAACCATTTTAAGAGTAAAGAAACATATCTTATAAATTATTTTCTCTTGAGGCATTTTATCTAACACTTACTACGCATAAACAAAGAGCATAACCCACGCAAGCAATATAATATACAACGCCGAAGGACGAGGGTCAAACCCAAGAGAATCTCCAATAAGCAAGAAAATCGTAATACTATTGAGCGCGACTCTAAGGTCGAAATAATACATCACTTATGTCTAAGTCTGAAACAATATACAAGTTTTGGTTGATGGAATTTCTAGATACAAAGAATAATACATATACAAGGGTGGTTCTGATGCAAAGAACCCACCTACCAAGCAAATCACCCGCAAAGGAAGCAATGTGCCGGAAATGCCGCTATGGAACCTGTACGGCAAAACCTGCAAGAACTGTGGCACAACGGGGGTGAGTTGCCAACTCGTGAATAGAAAATATCTACAAGCAGAAATTGGAAGCATGACATAAACCTAAGTCATAACGATCAGATATAATATAAACCTCAAATGAATAAGTTTGAAGCATAGTAAAGTAGCAATGTAACATCTGAACATAAGTGTAGTGCCAAGTACTCGTACCAGTGCCTCATGTAACAATATATCACAAATATGATGTATGTATGCGGTAAAATGAAAACAGGAGATATCGTGAATGAAATCATTAGAAAATCAACGTCGAGCATTGACACAAACTATATATCTCAATATCAAATGAAACCCATATATCATGTATCCGACATGTATGCAGCATTCATGAAGGTACTCTATCAGGTACTACTAATATGTGATGCAATGCATATACAATAAATGTGGGGTAGGGGAGATATAATATACCATCGACCGTAAAGGCCCCGAGCACATAGGCTCCTCTCAAATCGAGCTCATAGGCTCCGAGCACATAGGCTCCTCTCACATCGAGCTCATAGGCTCCGAGCACATAGGCTCCTCTCACATCGAGCTCATAGGCTCCAAGCACATAGGCTCCTCTCACATCGAGCTCATAGGCTCCGAGCACATAGGCTCCTCTCACATAATGCATATGTAAATTTGCATAGATCATCATGATGATATATTAAGTATCCGTATATATATATATCAGCGTCCCATACCACCAATATATATATACACTATGGGTATACATATATATTTCAGCGTCCCATACTACTGATATATATACGCAGGAGTAAAACAATCCAGAATCATCATATGCAACCATATCACAGTGCGAAATCCATGGATTATAATACATGCAACAAGAACACTAATATAAGCATGCAACTATGTAAAGGCATATGCACAAGGAATATGAATCAAGAACATATGAGCATGCAATGCAATGCGAGCCGTAGAATAAATGGTAAATGAATAATAATGCAGCTTGCATTTGAAATAAGACAAATCGGGGTTTTTGTAATGGGTAAGACTGGAGTCTAGTCTAACATCTATTATGAAAACCACAAATCTAAGAATCAAGTCAACCGGGAGGGGTATGGAATCCACCTAAATCTAAGTCGATATACATATATATACATATAATAGTCGGTGATCCCGCCTCAATAGTATCGCGTACAATACAGTATATCATATGACAATCCTCAAGTCATGAGTGCGGATCTATCATCAATATAAAGCTCGTACGGTAAATCGTCGTACGGTATCCCAATAGCTGGGTACGGGTCAATATCACATTATCTCATCAAGTACATGGCATTCTTATCATCATAACATATAATCTGGGATACTGAATCTAAGTCTAGTACAAATCGATACCATCGATATAATTATGAATGCGGGGGTAAAACACATGCCCAAAGGCCCGCTAAGAATCACATATCGTATCCCAAATACGAATCATATCAAATCACCGATCTCACGGCACCAAGCCCAATATCATCGACTCATCTCCAAAGTCATCCAATATCATCATCAACACAGTGTAAGTATAGTGAATATGCAAGGGTGTGCTTGTGGGTGTAAACCTATTCTAAGGTTCGTGGCTATGAACTACACTAGTTTACTTCTAAGCCTAAACTATCCATAAAACACCTAACACAATATCCATGACACACTATAACTATCATATATAGTATATCAACTACGGACTGCGGGGGTGCTATACGTCATCCCCTGACTTCCCCCTGTAGATATAATCTACTCACCTTGCGTCTTCATTTGTCGACGTCACCACGCGCATTGTTTGTTGTCCCGAAGTCTTCATGGGGTACCTACACATTAAAGTATCGTATATGCGTATTAAAACCAAATCAAGGCTAACCCGGCACACTAAACCCAAAACGATACGATAAGGGGCCTATAGATTAGAACCTATGGGCACGCCATCAAAACCATCAATCAAACCTCGATATCGTCGTATAAACGCCAAATAGTCGAGGTAAAACACGGATACACAATTCCAGAACTAAAAATACGAAATACGGAAACACGAATCCAAAACAGCAACTTAGGAAATATGTTCCAGATTTCACCCTAGGTCCAATTTGACAAATCTATAAATACCAGGGGTCTAATCTATACATGTAGGAGTTGTAGAACCAAAACGACACAGATTGGTGCTGGTCGGGCCACAAATTGCGGCCAATTGGGATTAATTGGCGGCCGGGTAAGGGAGTTAGGGGCTAGGGTCTTGGTGGTAGCTTCCTGGGTGCCTGCACATGCCACTGTCCAATCAATTTTATTTTAGGATGTCCCGGGTGATAGCAGATCCCAATTAACCTTCACAGATTTCACAAATTTTCCGATATCGGTTTCTAAAATCCGTATTCTGGGTTTAAGCTTCAGTTTTGGGTCTCAATTCATACACTAGGGTGTTGGTGTAGCCTCTATTGAACTCAATTTCACATTACAACTCATAATTCTTCACAACCCTAACTAGGTTTTACCTCAAGTCACCAAATCACACAATATCGGTTCAATCATAACAGGGGGTAAGGGAAATGCTAAAACTAGGTTAAGGATCCAGAAAATACCTCATTTGGCAACTCAAGAATTTTCTTGAGTTGCCCCTAGTGGCCAAAATCCTTGCTTCTTTAGTCCAAAGTGTAGATCAAGAGCTTGTGCACACATTTAATGAAATGGAGATTGGGTTTTGGGGTTGTTTTAGAGGTGTTGTGAGGGGTTGAAGAGGGGAGGGAAGTGAGGGAGGAGCAGCAGCAGGAGAAAGGAGGAGAGGGAGGAAAATGAGGGAAGGGAAAAATGGCTAAGTCTTTAGTCAATGAAGCCCATACCTCTCTCTCTCACCAACTACCCATTTCTTTATTCTTTTCTCTTTTCTTTTCCTTTTTAAAACCCTTCTCACTCAAATAGTAACCCCAAAACAACCATGGCAATAAAATGTAACACAAGTGTGAAAAAGTGATATGTGCATGTTTTGCACAAAAATACTAAAAACCGATTAGCGATTTTTTAATCGCGATTAGCACTAATTTAGCATATAACTAATCAATCAAACTTAGAAATGGCATAATTCTCTAATTTACCCTATTTTATAATTTTCCATAATTTTTCTAACATTTTTTCCTATTTATTTGTATTTAAAAACACCAAAATATTAAAATATTCAATAAAATAATATTAAATTATTAAAAATTCCCAAAAATTAATATTTTATCTTTTTGAAATGTTACAATCAGTCATTTACCCAGCTCATCGCATCGCCGAAAGGACGCAGCTAGCCGTGGGCATTGCAGGGCTGTCGCATCTATACCATGGGCTAAGCACTGCAGCCAATACCTCAACCCCAGGCGTGAACGTAGTGAGTTTCTCTCTTCATTACTTTACGTCATAGATTGAGATGCACATGCTAGGGGCATTTGCTGCGCACCAGAGACCCAGCTTTTATGATGCTTATACCTTTCCGCGGCTCATGAGGTTGGTGGACGCTTCTACTCCAGACCCGACTCAATTAGGGGCTCTTCGTGTGCTGCTCAATCCGTAAGCCAACGAAGGCAGAATGGTATTTAATGATCGAATCCTCTCTGCTCCTTCGGGACCTGTTCAACAGTTGTTTGATTTATCGAAATAGGGAGCACTATCCTTGAAGCCCAAGGAAGCCATGCACCTGTACTCAATCTGACCCGGTTATCTGGTGTTCCGTCAAAACGATGCGGCTCTTTTCATACGGTACAATCCACACCGCTTTGCCCGGCAACTGGGATATAACCAGGGTGTCCCCTTCGAGGCATTCACAGTGGAGCCCAGCCCTTCTTTGGAAGCTGTTCGTGACGCTACCCACCATTTCATGAGGATGAACACCGGTTCTCATTTCATGATCCCCGAGGCCGTCTACATTCCGAGGTGCGTGGGGGCTTTCACAGGTTGGTATCGCCACCAGGTTAGTCCAATCATTGCTGAGGAGAGGAGGATACTTTTTGGGCTTAAAGCTCCCGCCTCGCTCCAAGCTATGGGAGTCCCGCCGCAACCGCGGACAATGGTCCGCACTCCCTTGAGGGATACTGGTACCATACTTATTCCTAAGGCGTCGGATGTGGACTTGACTCCGACAGTTGGTATGCCGATGCGCACTAGAGCTCAGGCAAGGGCTTCTGATAAGGCGCCAGTAGAAGTTTCATCAGCTGCGGCGTCAGCAATGGCAGTGTCATCATCGGTAGCACCGCCGAGAGAGGATGCTAAAGGCGAAGTGGGTCAACATCGCACCAAAGCACCCAGGAGAAAGAAGAGATTGTCTTCTGGTGTTAGTTCTGGGTCAAAGAGGCGAAGGAAGACGGTCACAAATCTGCTCGACTTTTTAGTGGAATCCGGGCTTATCTTTCAAGACGAACCAATAGCTATGCAAGTGCCGGAATGTGGTCTTATTTTTCCAGGTTCATCTGCCGAGGAAGCCGCACAATTGGGTGAGGCTATAAGACGCTCCCAGGATGAGACTGAAAATGTAAGGGTCCCGAAGAGGCCTTATCCTGCCGTCATCTTCTACGAAGATCCTCCATCGATACGGTGGATATTTATAGGTCCTTTGGAAGAGGGAGGCGAGATAGCCCTTAAGCAGCCTATCTCAGCCGATGCCGAAGATGTGCTGTCGTTGTGGACTGGTGGCCACGAGTCTACCCTCGAACCCCGGCGAGCACAAATTCTTGAGAAGGAACGCCGGCTTGAAAAAGCCATACTAGAAGCTCCTTAGCGCATTGGTATACTTATATATCCTTTTGTAGTATTTTGCACTGCTTATATATATATATATATATATATATATATATATACATCCTTATCTTCGTGAAAACATTGCAGGGACTTCGGCAAGGGCAAAGGATTTTACTCCAGATTATGAAGACCCGATCGGATTTTTGAGTTTGAGTCGCGCCTTGACTATGGACTCTGTAAATATCCCCAGTGAGACACCAGTAAGTGTGGAGGAGGTCGACATAGCTGTTCTTCCTGCCCTGGAGCTGCCATTGGTGATTTCCGTTCTCTCGGTGCTTGCTTTCCCGAAAGAGGCATCTTCATTGGCCGCAGATTCAATGGATCTTTCTGGGGACGGCCTGGAGACATGGGACAGGTAGTCGAGGCCATCGTCCTTTCATTGGAGCCTGCAGCGGTGGCCGCTGCTCCTCAGTTGGAAGTTGTTATACTGGCCTCTGTCCCCGATGATGTGCCTGGGGGCATGGAGGAGGCCGCCGAAGCTGCTATCCCTGCAGTTTAGAGTGGGAGGAGCATCGAAGGTAGCCTTCTATATTTTATTTTAATAATCCCTCTATCATCCGAACCTTTCTGTCTTTTCAGAATTACGCGGGTTGGTAGCGTTTATCGCTGATCTGTCTCCTAGAAAATCCTTTCAGCGTTTGCTAGAGATGGCCGCTCCGCAGGCAATATCCCCTCAACGCATCGTCCTCTCTTCCTAGCAAGGTTAGTGTTATTTGCCTTCTTCTCACAGCATTATTATTATTTCATATAACTATATTGATGCCTTTTGTAGTTCTGGAAGCCGATGATGAAGTTGGGATTCTTGACGGGCCTGGGGATCTTTTGGACCCTTCTTGCATGACTGTGGGTAAGTAAAGTTTCGACGGGTTTCCATCTGCTCTTTGCTTGCAAGTCTCGTTAATTGTCTATAAATCTTAACAGCTTTGCCAGTTCTTACCATGCTGGAATCTCCTATCGTCATGCTGCCCGGCCCCTATGCTCTACATGCCTCTGAACGGATGGCAAAACTAAGCCTTCACTCTTTGTCAGCTCTAATCGAAAACCTTCATGCTGGTAGCTTAATCACGGCCGAAGAATTTGCCGCTGAAGCCAACAGTTCTCTCCCCTTTCTTGCTGCTTACCATAGTGAAACATTGGTGCAAGTCTGGGTTGAGTTTTGTCGTCAGGTGGAGGCTTGTTTACATAGTCTTGAATGTACGCGTTTTCCTTCAGAGGTTGTGGCTGCAAAGACGAGCTTACGGGGGCTGATTGAACGGTGCGCCGCAAATATGCTGTCATGCGAGAAGTGGCTCAGCCGAAAATTTTCAGAGAAGAAGCTGGCTTCAAATGTACTGGGGGGACTTCAAGGTGAACTTACGGCCAAGACCACTCGTGCGTATGAACTCTGGCGGGTACTTCAAGAAGCTATCAAGGAGGTGGTAGTTATTGATAAAGCTGTCATTTTTACCCGTGAGATGGTTGAAGCCCACAAGGTCACTGAACAGGAGCTTGAAAATCAGCTTGCCTCGTACCAGGCCCAATAGTCTCAAGCGGAGGCCCGTTTCATAGCGATAACAAATTATGAAGCCGAGGCCCAGCGGAAAAAGGATGAACTGACAAACCTGTTACATCGTCCGCCGGCTTGAAAAATTGTATATTTTTCTTTTTATTCTTCTTTTGTACATACTCCTGAAAGAGAGTATTTTTTTTATTCTTCCATAAATTGTACTTTGTATTCATTTGATTCATAAATAAAAGACATATTTTGCTTCATGATGGTGTGTCCCTTTTAGCAAATGCATTTTGTGGATAATCTATTTTGATTTCCTTGTAGGACAGCGATGGCTTAGGAGTCAGAATCAAATCTGCCTCCTAAGGCTTTCCAACTTTATGAGCCATGAGGGTCTCATAAAGACTTTTCTCCTTACGAGTTGAGAGGATCTCGCAGGTGTGGATTTTTCTTAGGAATCGTGAGGATTCCTAAGTGCGTTTTCTCTTGAGAGTCGTAAGGATCTCACAAGAGAATTTTCTCCTTACAAGTCGAGAGGACTCGTAAGTGATTGATGAGTTGACCTGCTCCCGAGAATAAGGATGACCTCTCCTGGTGCTTCGAAAACGATGATGACGAGGTGATCTCAGAGTTTCCACCGGCACCAAAAGAGCTGGAAAATGGGATACATACTACTGCAGATAACCTAAGAAAAATCGATTTGGGAACAGCAAGCGACCCGAGGCCGACATTCGTAAGTGAGCTGCTGTCCGAAGAACAGGTAAATACGCTCAAAGACGTGCTCATGCAGTATAAAAATTGCTTCGCATGGAACTACTCCGAGATGCCGGGACTAGATCTAGAGATTGTTGTGCACAAGTTGGCGATATCTCCGGACGTCAAGCCAATCAAACAAGCGCCGAGAAGAATGCTCTTCGAACTTGAGATGAGCATCAACGCCGAAGTCAAGAAAATAATCGACTCTGGCTTCATCCAAGAAGTTCAGTATCCTGACTGGATCGCCAACATTGTCCCAATAATGAAGAAAAATGGGACGATGCACATCTGTGTGGACTTTCGAGACCTAAACAAAGCCTGCCCCAAGGATGATTTTCCTGTACCGGTCACCGAGCTGATGATAGACAACACGTCCACTCATGAAGTCTTTTCCTTCATCGACGGCTCATCAGGGTACAATCAAATAAAGATGCACCCCGAAGACCAAAAGCATACCGCTTTCCGGACTCCTCTGGGTATCTTTTGCTATAAAGTGATGCCTTTCGGTCTGAAGAACGCCGGCGTTACCTACCAGAGGAGCATGATGAAGATCTTTGACGACCTTATACATGAAATTTTCGAATGTTATATCAACGACCTCGTTGTGAAGAGTAAATCATACGAGGAGCATTGGGAGCATCTAAAGAACGTGTTTCAGCGCCTTCGGAAATACAACCTGAAGATGAACCCTCTCAAGTGCGCATTCGTAGTCTCCTTAGGTAAATTCCTAGGATTCATCGTACGACACCGGGCATCGAGATAGACCCGTCGAAGATCAAGGCGATCATGGAAATGCCTCCGCCAAAAACTCTCAAGCAACTGTGGTCTCTCCAAGGGAAGATCACATATATTCCGCGGTTCATAGCCAATCTCTCCGGCAAATGCCGTCCCTACAGTCACTTGATGAAGAAGGGAACCCGTTCGTGTGGGATCGCAAATGTCAAAGCACACTAGAAGAAATCAAGCAATACCTGCAGAATCCGTCGGTACTGACCGCTCCAGTCAAAGGAAAGCCCCTTATTCTGTACACAACGGACCTTGAAGGTTCTTTAGGCGCACTATGGGCACAGGAGAATGACCAAGTGAAGGAGAGAGCCATCTATTACTTGAGTCGAGTTCTCCTGGGGGTAGAAAACAATTACCCCCCATTGAAAAACACTGCCTGGCATTGATCTTCGCGATTGTTAGTGTATATGCCCTAGGGGCCATTATTGTATCATACTAGCTTGTATATTACTTAATGGAAGCTTGGGATATTCACAGTTATATTAACAGTCTCGCTAAACATAGTAGTATGCTACTTGGTTTATATCTATCTTAATATGTGTATATGTTTCTTTTAACATATCGCGAATACATATTGATAGAGCCCATAGGATCTTGCTTGACTACCAGCGTTGTGATGGCAGTCACACTAGTAGGGGCTGGGTAGTCCACAAGCACATCCTTTATCAGGTCCCTAGTCGTAGGATTATCGAGACAGGGCATCGATACTCCAGAGTAGACTAGTGTGTAGGCTTCTCATCCCAGCAGAGGAAATAGTCTGTCCCACAGCCATTAGTACGTTGTACTGGAGATAGTATACAGGTGCTCGTTGGGTTACGGGTACACCGGACAGGACTCGTAGGGAACTATTGGTTGGTATTATACCCGTCGTCAGTTAACAGTTCCCAGGTGACATGAGTACAGCATAGTTCGCAGACTTGACACTGCTGCTTCGTCTCGAGTGTGTTCCCATTGTTCTTAGATTGCTACCCTACCACGACTCAAAGGAGTCGTGCAAACAGGTAGAAGTTGGGTGCAGTCCCGAAGCACTTGGAGGCAGTGGCAGTTAGAAAGGATTCGTCTCTCCCGGTATTGGGAGTTGATATCGTGCTGTGTTAGGAGAGCCATTACGTAAAGTTCCTGGCCAGGGCAAACGAGATTTACTGGTAGTATTTCCAGTAGCTTCTCAAGGTGTAACGGGCTTCACTCCGACACGACTTATACTGCTT
The DNA here is from genome assembly GCA_030015575.1 of Agapanthus africanus. Lineage (NCBI taxonomy): Eukaryota > Viridiplantae > Streptophyta > Magnoliopsida > Asparagales > Amaryllidaceae > Agapanthus > Agapanthus africanus. Next base: position 957,734 of record JASDDO010000006.1, on the reverse strand, counting down.
TTAGGGGACTGACGCTTGCCGCCCCCTAGGCCCGATATGTGATAGTCCTAAACGAATAGACCGGACTGTACGGAGATTGTCACATCAGGCTCAGTAGGAGTTCGGATGGGTTTCCTCATCGGCCTTCTTATCGACATCTACCTGGAGTCCGTTACATACAGCTAGTACCGCTTGCGGCCAATGGTTAAACCCACTGCCAGCGTAGTGTCGAGTCTTTAGAGTCCCACACAGAGAGTTTCCCTACTTCAGGCGAAACGATATAGAGGTCGTATGGTTTTACGGCAGGGTTCGGACACATACGTGTATTTATGCACGTACGATGTTCGGACAGTTTTTACTAGCGGGTTTTAGTTTAAGCCAGATTCTAATATTGGATTATTGGATTTATACAGTCTTAGTATTTCCGTGTTTTTACGGATGGGAGGGGCATTCTCATAATTAGTCGAGAAGCTTCTAGAAGAAAGATGAGGTGGAGAGCTTATGTGGAATTTGCATTAATTGAATTTGTGACTCATGGAGTGATTCATCCAAATGAGTTAATGAAGCATTTATTGCTTAATGACTCATGAGATGATTCATTCATTTGTATTAAATGAAGTATGGTTGTAATTATCCATTTTATTTGTTTGATAATTATTATGCTTCATTATATACATAATGAGTTATATTTTCAATTCATTCTCACTTACACATTCTCTCTCCTCAAGATCTATCTCTTCAAAGACCTAACCCTAATCCTGTCATGTGTTGAGATCCTAGGGTTAGCAAGACTAATAGATCCATAATCCTCTTCTATATCCTCTGGGTTACTTTGATTAGCACTCATAGCCACCTAGTTACTTCAAGTGAGAGGTTAAAGCTTGGAGAAGGAGCTCTCGGGTGGATCTTCTATCACATCGAGGAGGTCGACGAGGAGGTGAACTACAAGAACAAGAAGGACTTGAATCTCTAGGTATAATCATCTATCATAGTAGTTAATCACTTCTAGATAGTTGTTAGTTAGGGTTTAGCAAAGATCCGTAAAGTTAGCCGATATTAACTTAAACAAAATGATTGTTTTACCTATTCCGCCTCCCCGCATCATGTGGGGTGTCTAACGTCGACTTACAGTGGTATCTGAGCCTGGCTAAACCATAACTAACATGTTAGCAAAGTCGTTAGAAATTCGATCGCAAAACGACCCGAAAAAACATCATTTTCACCATGCCAATTTTAAAACGGGGTCTAAAAATTTTTTAGGGACCCTTAAAAATACAAGCAGGGAATTTTAAGAATTGTGAAGAAATTTGGGACTGTGAATCGGCCATACCACCGCTGAACCACCGCCGATCCAAGCGATCCACCACGGATCCGCGGCCGAGTTGACGCCAAGTCAACCTAAATTTGCTCAGTTATTCTTCTGTGTTGATGTTGTGTTTTCTGGGATGTTTTGTTTCTGCTCAGGTTTTATGTGCACAGAGAATTATTTGGAGTAGATTCATTTGTGTTGCTTGATCGAAATTCTAAGATGTTTGGCTAACTTGATTATATCTGTGTTGTGTTTAATGTGTTCGTAAACCTCCCCTAACTGCTAGTATGTTGGTTAGCAGGGGGTTGCACATTTCTGGAATGGTTTTTACTGGTTTGTGAATGTGGACTTGTTGGATTGTCGTGAATGGATAGCCGGGGATGTGAGACGAGTGTTTCTTTCATTCAAATGTAAATTGTAATTTTTTGTAATATTCTTTTGCGGGGCACATACGGGTTGAGGTTGTAGCCATCGTTATATTATTTCATTTACTGTTTTCTGCTCCTAGGATAGATCCAAGGTGGGGTGCACAAACTACCGGGTACTTTGAAGTGTTTAGTGGCCTACTCATGTTGTTGAGGGATGTAAGTCTACGGTAGCGCCCCGGCCGTCTTCCCGAGGCCAAAATGCGGAAACAAAAACTTTTCTTTAACTAGAAACCGGCGCTACCGCGGACTATAAACCCGGATCGGACCATTAACCTACTACTAGCTAACAAAAGAAAGGGTAGAGAGGCTATACCGAGCGATCCGTGTCCTTCGGTCTTCGGCCACCATCCCGATCTCCCCGCGGCATCTCCGGTCTCGATTGTAAGTCCATGTCACGCACCCCACGAACTTGCGGGGAGGCAGAATATATGAAAAACGATTATCAAAGCTTCGTAACACGGACTTGAGCGCACGAATCGTGTCTAAACCGTTACTGGCATACTACGAGAGCTTTAACTACTCGGATTCGAAGTTATACCTCACGTTACTTGTCCTTCGGGTCTTCATCGCTGTCCTCCACTCCTTGTAGGCTCCTTGGAACGTCGGCACCTCAACGGCCTCCTCGAGTCAAAGACGATCCACCCGAGAGCTCCTACTCCAAGCTTGATCTCTAACTTGTGATAACTAGGTTTCTTTAGTTGCTAATCAAAGTGACCTAGGTGATATAGAGTGAGGTTATGGATTAATTAGTCTATCTAATCCTTGATCTCAACACATGAGAGGGGAGGATTAGGGTTTCAAGAATGAGAGAGCTTGAGGAGAGAGAAGGTGATGATAAGAATGATATTGAAAAATGAACTCATTTGAATATATCAACCATAATAATTTATCAAATAAATAATTTAAATGATTAATCATCATGGTTGATTCATTCACCTTATGTGATTCATCTCATGAGTCATTAGCTAATAAATGCATCATTTAACTCTATGGATGAATCACACAAATGAGTCATTAAGCAATAAATGCTTATGCCACCTTAACCCCCAAGTCACCATGCTTCTAGAAGCTTCCCGGAAAATTACGAGAACGTCCCTCCAATCCGTGAAAACACGGAAAAACTTTAGACTGTATAAATCCAATAACCCGATACTAGAATCTGGCTTAAACCAAAGCCGGCTAGTAAAAACTGTCCGAACGTCGTACGTGCGTTTAAACGCGTATGCGTTCGAACCCTTGTCCTAAAACCATACGACCTCTATATCGTTTCGCCTGGAGCAGGGAAACTCTCTGTGTGGGACTTTAAAGACTCGACACTACGCTGGCAGTGGGTTTAACCACAGACCGCAAGCGGCACTAGCTGTACGTAACGGTCCCCAGGTAGATGTCGATAAGAAGGCCGATGAGGAAACCCATCCGAACTCCTACTGAGCCTGTCCGTGACAATATCCGCGCAGTCCGGTCTGTTCGTCTAAGAGTATCGCATGTATGGTCTAGGGAGGTGGAAAACGTCAGACCCCTAATAACCGTACAAGTCGTGCCGGTATGGCTTAAGACCATTCGAGAATCTACTGATCAGTCCACCAGTAATTCTCCATCAGCCCTGGCCAGGGACTTATGGAAATGACCAACCAATCACAGTGCGATATCAACTCCCTATACCGGGAGAGACGAATCCCTAACAGTCGCTCACTGCCTCCATGTGGCTCGGGACTATACCCAACTAAAACCTGTTTGCATGACTCCTTTGAGCCGTGGTAGGGTAGTAATCAAAGCACAGTGGTGTTTCCACCAATCAGAGCAAAGCTCTGTTTGAATTTCAAAATTCAAAATTCGAAGCAATGCTTCAGATTCTTTGCGCTGCGCGCAACGCGCCACGTGTCAAAAGCTGATACATCAACGCAGCACACCCAATCAGAGCAAAGCTCTATTTAAAACAAAATTAAAGGAAGCAACGCTTCAGTTGCGCAAACGCTGCGCTGCGCGACACGTGTCAGCGCAGATGCGCTAGCACACAGTTGCGCTGCGCCGTGCGCTGCGCGACACGTGTCAGCGCAGATGCGCTAGCGCAGTTGCGCTGCGCCGTGCGCTGCGCGACACGTGTCAGCGCAGTTGCGCTGCGCTGTGCGCTACTTGACACGTGTCAAGCGCTGGTACATCGGCGCCAAACAGAATTAAAATTTTTGCAAGATTTTTCTATTCTTGTTAAAACAAGAAGATTGCCTTCTGTAAAACAGAAGCCCTTGGATCAAAGATCTAACGGTGGGGAAAATTCCCCAAATCACTCAGAGAAAAATCTCTTTAACAAATTTAAAAAATTTATGGGCACTATATAAAGGCCCCTAGACCCCAAATCAAGAGGATGAACATTTGTGAGAAATCAAGAACTTCAAACAGAGAGAAACTCTGAAGAAATTTCAAGAAGAAAAAGGTAAAAACTTTTAAGATAGAAGAATTTCTTCTAATAGATCACTGATCTAAGAACAAGATTAATGATTTTCAATAAAAAAAAGGGAAATAAAATAACAATAGTGCTTTGCACTTATGAACCATTGGTTTTCTAAGATCAAGAAAAAAAACAAGAAATACTTATTTTCTTTGATCTAAATTAAATCAAGAAATCAAATAGTGCTTGCACTTTTTTTATGAACCGTTGGTTCTAGAATCTAAAAGATTCTCAAATTAATTGTGCCTTGCACTTGCAAAACTGCACTGTTGCGCTCTTGGGTTGGCGCAAGCCACCAGAGAGCGCCACGTGTCAGTATCTGAACCACTTGCGCTATGCGCTTTAAGATAGAGCTTTACTCTCTGAAATTGGCGCAACTCACCAGAGCGCACCACGTGTCAGCAGCGCAAGCGTAGCGCACTAGCGCAGAGCACTGCGCTTGCGTGACACGTGTCATCACCACAAGCACTTGCGCTCAGTGATTGGCGCAAAACGCCTGACAAATGCAATGCATTTCTTTTACTAAAGGGCCAGGCCTAAATCAGAAAGACCCAGTAGGCCGAAATAAATTGCAAAGCAATAAATAGGCAGAGCCCAAATAAAATTGATGCTCTGCATCATTCATAAATGGGCAGAGCCCAAACAAAATTGATGCTCTGCATCCTTCATGGGCAGAGCCCAAACAAAAATAAAAAGTAATGCAATGCATTACTTAAACTAGGGGCAATGCCCTAGCACAGGCCTAATAGGCCAAAAACAAATAAAAGTGTTGAACATTTTTCAACTGGACTTAGCCCAACCATGGCCGTAAGTCCTCAAATTAAATTGACTGAGCACAGATGCTCTCTTAAAAATCAATTTACATCCGGTTCGAGGGTACATCTCCGAACTCCTCTGACGCCTATCGTTGTAATCCTTCAGCGACGTCAGAGAGGTGACGGGTCCCAACAACCACTCATCAATACGGACTGTGGGGTCCTTAAACCTGCGGACTTAAGCGTCCTTAAACTAAATATGGACCACCATGTCCCTAAACTGGAACATGGACCGCAACATCCTTAAACTAAAATACGGATTGTGGGATCCTTAAACCCACGGACTTATGCGTCCTTAAACTAAAATACGGACTGTGGGGTCCTGAAACCCGTAGACTTAAGCGTCTCTAAACTAAATATGGACCACCACGTCCCTAAACTGGAGCATGGACCACCACGTCCCTAAACTGGAACATAGACCGCAATGTCCCTAAACTACCTATGGACCACTACGTCCCTAAACTGGAACAATAGAGCCTCCAAATGCTCTTTTGTCGGATCTAAACGATCCTGTTTAAGTTGATCTTAGCCGCAAACCTGGCTAACGTATCTTTAAACATTCAAATGGACTATAAAACTCCAAATCAACTTTGGTTCAAGGGTACATCTCCAAACTCCTCTGACACCTGTCGTTGTAATCCTTCATTGACGTCAGAGAGGTGACGAGTCTCGATGGCCATATATTAAATGGATCACCACGTTAAATTGATCTTAGTCTCAAACAGGACTAACGTATCCTTAATGAATGTTTAATTTGATCTTAGCCAAACCACAAACAAAACAAACACACACGACACGAAGTGAAATTCTGGAGAAGGAGAAAGTTGTTACCGCGATGCGGTAGTGTAATTAACTGCAGGGGCTTGCGCCTGTAGGGAACAGTATCCCCATAATCAAAAAAACCCTCAAGCGAGGGGGAATCTGACGAAGTCTGCTACATTGGCCGCATCCGTCTAAACCTCCGATACATGGTGCCATAAATCAACTTGGCATCTTCGGAGAGGTAGACGGATAAAACCAAATAGCATCTGCCCCGAATCTCAGGAAAGACGTCCTAATGTCTCGGTCGCCGTTCGGAGGGGAACAGATTCTGGCACGCCTGGTGGGACCTTTTCCTCTTTCCACTCCACACTTCGTGTGTCGCCTTCGCGAATGAATCGCGGTTTGTTAATGGTTGCCTTTGGATTTTACGTTACTAAGATTTGGTTCTTTGCCTGGTGCAGAAATCAAGCATCGATGGCCTCTACCTGTTCGAAGTGCTCCAACTGCAGCTGCAGCTCGCGTCCGGCCTCAACTGGAGGCATAACCTACGGGCCCCAAGCGGCCTCTTTGTTCACCATGCCCGTGGAGCAGATTACTCAAGCCACCACGGGGTTGTTTTTCGGAACTATGCTTCCGCCAATAAGCTTCAGCACCCCCGTGCCCGTATAAGAAGCTCCTAAGAAGTCGGTCTTCGATCGACTTTCAGTTACTGCGGCCCCTCTCAACGGGTCTCCCAACACCAGTGCCTCGGCCTTCTCCAGACTGGGCCAAAACTCCTGCGGGCCCACAACGAAGCTTGCAGTCCCAGAAAAGGTTATTCCAAAAAGAGTAGCCAAACCTGCTCCTGAAGTCGTCAAGGCGGCTTCTCCTGCTAAGAGATCGGTCTTTACAAGATTGACCGTCCCAACTCCCACTCCTGCTCTTGCTGCTCAAAAGACATCAGTCTTCAATAGGCTGACGCCGGCAACAGCCCCACACCTGAACATGGGGCAAGAAGAAGCTGTTTCTGTCTCTGAACCAATACCGACGACTCGTCGCGCCCGACGACGCCACTGGCACTGGGTAAGGAAGACTGGGGGCAACTCCCCTTCTGGGATGACTCCGCCAGCTCCAACGGTGGAAGTTAACGCCGCTGTTCCAACTGGGAACAGCTTCGAGCTACTGAATAGAGTACGCAGAAACTCGCCAACTGCGGTGCTTAAAAGATCTCCTCCACCGGTAGAGACCGCCGTGGAAGCAGAAAAGCCGGAGCAGTATCCTCAATCGCTATCCTCCAGGATTTACAAGACATGACGAGGAGTCCGAGAATCTGTGATTGATCCTGATTTCTCTCGCCGACATAAGAATTCGAAAAGTCGGCGAGAAGAAAATTCCCCGATCAAGCAGCGGAAGGTAACGACCACTTTGGTGCCCAAAGCAACGGCTCCCTCAACTTCAACGGCCCATAAGAGAAGAAGACCGGAGAAAATCCTTACGCCGACGGCAAATATTAAAGGTGGTGAACCTAAACGCCCTAAGTCTGGGGGCATAATAGTTCATACAGTATACATGGCGTCGGGAAAGGAGGACAGCCGTGCATCCACAGGTCATAGACCGCTTACACGGTCAGTGACCAAAGCTCAAGAGCAACAGCAAAAGCTCCAAGAGATGATGAACGCGATGGCCGCACTTACGGGGCCAAAAGAAAGCCCTGAAACGTCTTCAGATGAACGCCAGGAGCAAGAAACCGACGCCGAATTCCTTCGACGAATATTGGAGGAGAAGGATAAAGAGGCTGCTAAACAAGCAGCCAATATAAAGCGTATGGGCCTCCTGTTCCAAGACATGGTAGGGATGATGATCCAGCAAGATCTTCCGGCCGAAGATCCCCCGATCGTCCTTGAAGACGATAGGGGAGAAACGTCGAATTCTCCACCAGCTCTATCAACAGCTAAGGAGGATACAATCTCTAAAGCTGATTTGGACGAGTACATAGCCCAACAAATACGGGTTCATCATGCGACTGAAGCAGCCGGCCAAGTTGTAAAAACAGGACGGCCGTATCCGAGTTGGTACGACCAGATCAAGTACCTACCGGGCTACACAATTCCCAAGTTCCATGTCTATAAGGGGACGGGCAATCCTCACCAGCAAGTTGCCCAGTTCAGGGCACTCTGCGGCAACACCGTCGGTGATGACAAGCTGTTGCTTCGCCAGTTTGTTGGAAGCTTATCAGATACAGCATTCGAGTGATACTCTGAGCTCCCGAACGACTCTATCAAGACATTTGCGGAGATGGAGCTGCTGTTTACCCAGCGTTTTGCAAGCGCCAGTGAACGTACCCCGATGACGGCATTGATTAACGCCAGGGTGAAGCCAGGCGAGACATGGGTTCAATATGCTATACGGTGGAGGAACTTATGGTCAAAGTGCGAGCAGCGCATTGAAGAAGCTCCCGCAGTGGGTATGTTTGTAGGAACCCTTGATCCGCAAGCAACCATCTCATAATTTATGATGTTTTTCAAGCTGACTACCTTCCAGGCCTTGATTGACAAGCTAGCGCAAATGGATCAGATGGGCCATAAACCCCCACTTCCAAAGCCGGACTCCCGAAATGACAAGGGGAAGGGAAAAACGATGGTTGTCGCTAATGCTCAACAACAACCGAGCAACTCGAAGACGGTTGTTCATCAAAATAATATGCGCCCGTATGTAGCCCTTGAGGAAAGGCTAGGACGTCCTTACTCATTTCCTCGAGATAAAACGAGAAGGTTATTCGAGCTGGCGTTGGGCAACCGACTCATAAATCTGCCAGATCCAAAACGTCTGTCACAACCAAATGATGTCAATGAGCCCAACTACTGTCCTTATCATCGAGTACTGGGTCATCCAATCGAAGATTGCTACGTCTTCAAAAATTGGCTTGAAGACCAGTACCAACAGGGCAAGTTCGCGTTATCTGACAAATGGAAGGTGAATCCCCCGCAGCCCCACACCTCTAAGAAGATGAATACGCCGGGGGTAACATGCTCTGTCGTTGAAGAAGCTCCTTGGGAGGTTGTATTATCAGCCAAGACAAAGAGGATGCTAAACGATCTTCAAACATGCCCAGCGATTAGATGGAAGAACCCATTGGAACCTCAAATCATTGAAGGAATGTTGAAGCCGCGTCCAACGCAAATGATCAATGGAAGTGGCCCAAGCATTCACAATCAGCCGTCGAAATCTTCAAAGAAGAAGAAAAAGAAATCAAAGAAGCCCGTGAAGCCTGGCGACAAGCTCACGGACTTGCAAAAACAAATTGACGCGCTGGAGGAATACAACCAGAAGGCACAGACTCCTATTACATTCCAAGAGTTCCTCAATCACGTCTTTCAAGAGGAAGATGAGGGAGAAAGTTCATCCGATGAATCTGAAGAATATGTGGCGAGCTGTCATGTGATTTCTCACTCGTTCATGGACGATGAGGAGATTCCTTATGCTGAAACGCTGGGGGCAGATCCTGAACCAAAAATTCTGGAGCTACCGGATGGAGTAATTGACGCATTCCTCAATGAAGCTCTCTTAAAAAGTAAAGCTGATCGGGAACGCGAGGCGGTCATATTTGAAAGGGCCAAGTGCCAGCGACTTGATGAAAGAGCTGAGACGCTCCCGCTGGAGCAAAATACATCCACTGCCGACAAAAGCAAATTCAAGATGAGGAAAAGGTTTGCTAAGGCCATATCAATGGGCATAAAGCTACCATCCTCCGAAGGAAACATTACTGGTGAAATGGAAATGCACCCCTTCTATTGCTTATATCATCAGAAGGTTTCGCACCCTACTCAAGAGTGCAAAGCTTTCGATAGATGGTGGCAAGGATATGTTGCTCATCGACAACATTTTAAGTGGGAGAAACGTAAAACTCCTCGGGAGCGAAAAAATATGACCGAAGGGTTTAACAGAACTACCGGTGATTGTCGCATGGTTAACGCCGGGGGATCACAGGTGCCTACATTCGGGAGAGATTCTGATGAGGAGCTGGAGCTTGCTCCTCTCTTTAAAGAGTCCACCTCGGGAAAAGAAGAAGAGCCGAAGGTCTGCGAAAATATCCGGCTACGTAATCGCACGCTCTCCGAAAAGAATCTCGGACCCTCAAGTAAAAAAGATAAGGAAAAAGAGAAGGTCCCTGAAGATATCGTCTTAGATGACCAAGTTATGGAGGAGCTAAGTGCCAAAGACCCTCCGAAGAGAAATAAGGTGGATTACAATGTCTTAGCGCATCTGAGGAAGTTACCCTCACAACTCAGCATTCTTGACGCCCTTTTGTTATCAAAGGAGGCGAGAGATTCGTTAATCAAGGCACTACAGGATCCGGAGCAATTCCAAGCTTTCCTGGCCGAGGAAAAGATGAAAGATGAATTGGAGGAAGTGCACACGGCCGATGTCGCTTTTGGTGATGAAGACCTTCTCCTTGGGACGTGCGAACACAATCGCCCCCTTTATGTTTCAGGATACTGTCACGATATAAAAATAGGCAAAATCCTGATCGACAATGGATCCTCCGTTAACCTCCTCAATGTGCAGGTGTTAAAAGAAATCTGCATGAGCATCCAGCACCTTGCTCGGGACAAGATCACTATCTCCGGGTTTGACTCCCAGTCATCAAGAACTCTTGGGTCTGTGATACTGACGCTACGCTTCGGGCTACTCGTCACGGACATTTAGTTCCACGTCATAGACGCCAAGACATGCTACAACGCTTTGCTCGGCCGACCGTGGATACACGAGTACAACATCATCCCTTCTACACAACATCAGTGTATGAAGTATTCTAAGGATGGTCTCAAGTATACCGTGGCGGGAGAACTGAACCCGTTCTCCGTGAACGAAGTCCGCAAATATGAAGATGCCAAATACTTCTTACCGGATTTCGAAGACACGAAGAGGTGTCACAAGCCGGAGAATAAAGCTAACGCCACCATCCCTGTCTTCGACAGTGATACTGAGGGGGAAGAAGAGATAGTTTATTCGAGTCCGCCCTAATACAACAAGCCGGGACCATCAGCTCCTACGTTGATCTTTGGTAGCGACTCGGAAGATGAAATCCATGATGTATTCACTGCTCGACCTTCAATACAAACATCGGCTGACGAAGAACAAAGTCTACAAGTCGCCATGGTACCGCCTAAACATCATAAAGAACTGGATGCACTTAATATCTACAGTGTAGAAGAGCTGCGGACGTTCTATATCCCTCCCAGGCGAGAAGGCGAAAAAGCAATTCTATTCTACCGCTCTAAAGAAACCAGAGTGGAGAAAGAAATCTGGCATGGCTCGGATCCTACGATTAATAGGCTTCAGCCCATCCGTCTCCCCAGATATTATACAGAAGGCTTGAAAAGGTTGCTGAAACGACAAGGGATATCCTTCAAGCAGACCGTTCGAAAAGCCAAGTTCTATGACAAAGTCTGGAACGTTCCCGGGACTCAACGCAAACTGCCTAATGGGAGAATGGAAACAAAAGGGCTTGGATACATCCGGTCAAAGAAACGAGAGTTACTACACGGCTGCTACGTCATGTATGACTTCGATGAAGAAGCGGATGCTCAATGGGATGACGCTAATCCTGAACCAGTAAAAGTTCCAGATGCAAAAGTGCCCAGTCCGTCGTTCGAAGAGCAAATGGACAAGCTTATAAGCGAAGCTGGTCAAAAAGTCCGAGACGACCATAACCGTGAAATGACCATCTACGAGAAAGCCAAAATGCAACGCCTCCTCCAACAGGCAGTGAAAGAGGAAAATTCCGCTCCTTGTCAACCTGTTATAAAGAAAGCTCGATGCATAGGCAGAAACAAGTCGAAACGCGAAAAAGGCGCTCAACAGCAACGAAGGGGGGCTAAGAGGCCACGCAAGCGGGAACCGAGCGGTTCCGATCTATCCCTTATGAGGAAAATAGGTCGAGCATACACTTTTCCTCGAGACAAGACCAAGAAAATACTTGACCTCGCTCTAAAACATCATATGCTTACACTGCCGGAGTTTAAACACCCCGAACAAGCAGGCGAAGTCTCACACCCAGACTATTGCTTTTATCACCGAGTGATAGGGCATCCTCTCGAAGACTGCTTCACCTTCAAGAATTGGGTCGAAGATCAGTATCAGCTTGGCAAGTTCGCTCTGTCCGACAACTGGAGGGTAGCGCCACCACAGAAGCACGAACCCAGGGCCACGGAAAACGAACCAGTTCCACATTGGGATTGGAAGCGAATTCGTACTTGTCACATGATAACAATATCAAAAGAAGAGCCCGAGAACATGGATGACTTTCCCTGGTGCTTCGAAAACAGCAACGATGAGGTGATCTCAGAGTTTCCACCAGCGCCGAAAGAGCTGGAAGATGGAATCCATACCACGGCGGATAACCTTAAGAAAATTGAGTTAGGGACGGCGAATGACCCGCGACCAACATTCATTAGTGAGCTGCTGTCTGAAGAGAAGGTGGCTTCGTTAAAAGACCTGCTTATGCAGCATAAAGATTGCTTCGCATGGAACTATTCCGAAATGCCGGGACTAGATCCAGAAATTGCTGTGCACAAATTAGCGATATCTCCGGACGTCAAGCCGGTCAAACAGGCGCCATGAAGAATGCGGCTCGAGCTTGAGATGAGTATCAACGCCGAGGTCAAGAAGTTGATCGACTCTGGCTTCATCCAGGAAGTTCAATATCCTGAATGGATCGCCAACATCATTCCGGTGATGAAGAAGAATGGGACAGTGCGCATATACGTAGACTTCCGGGATCTCAATAAAGCCTGCCCAAAGGACGATTTCCCAGTGCCAGTCACCGAACTAATGATAGATAATACGCCCACTCATGAGGTTTTCTCCTTCATGGACGGTTCGTCAGGGTATAATCAGATAAAGATGCATCCCGAAGACCAGAAGCACACCGCCTTCAGGACTCCTTTGGGTATATTCTGTTACAAGGTGATGCCCTTCGGTTTAAAGAATGTCGGCGCTACTTATCAGAGGGCCATGACGAAGATCTTCGATGACCTTATACACGAAATCGTCGAATGCTATATCGACGATCTCATGGTTAAAAGCAAATCATATGAGGAACATCTCGAGCATCTGAAGACCGTATTTCAACGCCTTTGGCAATACAACTTGAAGATGAACCCGCTCAAGTGTGCATTCGGAGTTTCCTCGGGCAAATTCCTGGGATTCATCGTCCGACACCGAGGTATTGAGATAGATCCGTCGAAGATCAAGGCAATCATGGAAATGCCTCCGCCAAGGACTCTCAAACAGCTGCGGTCTCTCCAAGGGAAGCTCGCGTATATACGGCGATTTATAGCCAACCTTTCAGGCAAGTGCCGTCCTTACAGCCACCTGATGAAGAAGGGAACTCCGTTCGTCTGGGACCAAAAATGCCAAAGCGCGCTAGACGAGATCAAGCAATACCTGCAGAACCCGCCAGTATTGGCTGCTCCGGTCAAAGGGAAGCCCCTCGTTCTTTATACAACCGCCCTCGAAGGTTCCTTAGGTGCGTTATGGGCACAAGAAAACGATCAAGGGAAAGAAAGAGCACTCTACTACTTAAGTCGAGTTCTACTGGGGGCAGAAAGCAACTACTCCCCTATCGAAAAACACTGCCTGGCGTTGATCTTTGCGATAACAAAGCTCAGACATTATGCGTTGGCGCATGAAGTCCGTCTCATATCGAAAGTGGACCCTCTTAAATATTTAATGTCAAAGGCCATATTGACGGGACGACTCACTAAATGGGCCCTTCTCTTGATGGAATTCTCGATAACCTATCAACCTCTCAAAGCAGTGAAAGGCCAGGCTATTGCCGACTTCCTCGCTGAACATCCGATACCTGCTGATTCTCCTCTGAATTGCGATCTGCCAGATGAACATGCGTTTGACGCGATTGACGGAGGTGATACCCGATGGGAGCTTTATTTCGATGGAGCATCTTCCATGAAGAAGCGCAGACAAAATACGCCCATAGTCAAATCGGGGGTAGGCCTTATCTTCGTGACTCCATAAGGAGGCGTAATACGCTTCGCTTTCTCCTTGACAGAGCCGAGGACGAACAATGAAGCCGAATATGAAGCTTTGATAGCAGGCCTCGAGATCGCCATCGACATGGGAATTGAAAACCTCCTCATATATGGAGACTCCCAGCTGGTCGTTAGTCAAGTAAACGGCGACTACCAAACGTGAAAACCAGAGTTGGTGAAGTACGGCGAAAAGGTGCAACAACTGTTGAACCAAATTCCTTCTTATATCCTGGAAAGCATACCGCGCGCGGAAAACAGCAAAGCGGACGCGTTGGCCAAGCTCGCTAAGGAACTGGCTGATGAGAACCTTGACGACGTAAGAATCATGGTACAAAGCCGTCGGGTGCTTACCCCAGCGGAAATATCTCCGGAATCATCCGAAGAAAAGGGAGCGACTCAGCAGACTACCCTGCAAATAAAAGACCGGGAAAAGGCTGAGGATTGGAAAGAGGTCTTTATAGACCACTTCAAATACCGTCGAACACCCGAAGATGTGTCCTCAAGACATCAGCTTATGAAATGAGCTCTGTCTTTCGCCTTCGTCAATGATACTCTGTACAAGAGGTCATTTGATTCTCTGTGGCTGAGATGCCTAGGACCCGACGAAGCAGAAAGAGTCATTCAGGAAGTCCATGACAGAATCTGTGGTTCTCACCAAGCAGGCCCAAAGATGAAGTTGAAGATCAAACGGATGGGCTACTACTGGCCCACGATGATTCAGGACTGTCTCGAATAGGCGAAGCAATGCCACTCATGCCAAATTCATGGGGACTTCATCCATCAGCATCCAAATCCTCTACATCCAACGGTGGCTAGCTGGCCGTTCGAAATGTGGGGAACTGACATAGTCGGCCCTATCGAACCAGCATTGTCCAAGGGACATCGTTTCATCCTAGCAACGATTGACTACTTCTCCAAATGGGCAGAAGCGGTACTGCTGAGGGAATTGAAGACGGAGAATATTCTCCATTTCTTCAAAACGCATTTCATATATCGGTTTGGAACTCCGCGACAGATCATCTCCGATAACGGGCCAGCCTACATAAGCCACAAGATCAGTCGCTTCGCACAGCAGCATAATATAGACTGGAGATATTCCTCGGTTTATAATCCGTGAGCTATTGGTCTAGCCGAGGCCTTCAACAAGACCCTGACAAAGATCATGAAAAAGACGGTGTCCTGAAATAAGAAGGACTGGCATGAAAGACTGCAAGAGGCTCTTTGGGCATATCGAACTACGTTCAAGACAACCACGAACACAACGCCCTACGCGTTGGTATTCAGTACGGAAGCAGTACCCCCCTCGAGATAGAGTTACCCTCTCTACGAGTGGCAGTCCACTACGAGCTGACGAATGAAGAAAATGCTCACCTTCGGCTTGAGGAGCTTGATGCCCTTGAAGAAACACGGCTCATAGCGCAACAAAATATGGAAGCTTATAAAGTAAAGATGACGCGCTTATATGAAAGATTGACCCGGCCGAGGACATTCCGCCAAGGCGAACTCGTGCTAGTGGTCAAAAGGCCTATGATCCCCAATCGCGCCAAGCGGGGAAAGTTTGAGCCGAACTATGAAGGCCCGTACATCATAGACAAGGTCTACCAGGGTGGAGCCTATCTACTTATGGATATGCACGGTGAAAGGCTTTACAGGCCAATAAATGGTCGATTCCTAAAGAAATACTACGCTTAGCGAGTTACTGCCTAGGTCAATGATAGATGACGACGACTAGGTCCGCTCGTTATCTTCCTAAGCTCAAACTTTATAAGCAGTAGCCAGCCTTTTCCTGGACGGACCGAAACGTCCTTAAACTAATGAAGGACCGAAACGTCTTTAAACTACTACCGCAGCATCCTTAGGCTGACGAGATGAATAAAAAAAAAGAAAAAGAAAATAATTAAAAAAATTGAATGATAAAAATGGTATGTCCATAAGCAAAAAGGGAACGGATGAAAACCCGAAAGGGCTCCGTGAGTAAAAACAGCAGGGCTACCGGCGAGTGTTCATGAAAACCCGAAAGGGCGCGGCCTTGTAAAAAAAAAGAAAAAAAAAAGAAAAAAGAAGAGAATAAAAAGAATAAAAAAAACGGTATGTTCATAAGCAAAATGGGCACGGATGAAAACCCGAAAGGGCTCCGTGAGTAAAAACAGCAGGACTACCGGCGAGTGTTTGTGAAAACCTGAAAGGGCGCAACCTCGTTAAAGGACACTTACGGGGTCCTCTCGACCTTGTAAGGAGAAACCACCCGCGTGAGATCCTTACGACTCACAAGGGAGCAACACACTTAGGAGTCCTCACGATTCCTAGGGAGAAATTACACTTACAAGATCCTCACGACTCGTAAGGAGAACTCTCTTATGGGACCCTCACGGCTCATAAGATTTGAAAGTCTTAAGTTACAGAGACCTAAACCTGTACTTAAGCAACCCCCACAACATCTAATATTGCCCTACAAGTGGTTCAATTCTGACCCTTGTATACAATCCACGGGTGCGAATAAACATTTCCCTAACCAAGTCCCATCCGTGACTGGGGATATGTACGCATGATGAACAACCCATATAAGTCCTCTCGACTTACAAGGAGAAAACCCTCTTGTAGGATCCCTACGACTTACAGAGGAACATACACTTAGGAATCCTCACGATTCCTAGGGAGAAAACACACCTACAAGATCCTCACAACTTGTAGGGAGAAATACCTTTGTGAGACCCTTACGGCTCATGAAGTCAAAAGCCTCAGTCGACAGGACCTTAACCCTGTTCGCTAAGCCACCTTTGTTCGACATCGACGGAGGCAAATGATGATTCGCTCCTAGCAATATCCCAGTTGTAGCGGTGCTGATGCCGAAATCGGTGTCTAATTTCAGGTTTACGGTGAAAAGCCGGTAGGCCGCACATGCATACGAAATAGCCGAAATGATAGGGCAACTTGCAATAAGAAGCAGCAAGTAAAAATGTATGCATGCAAAATAAGCCGAAATGATTGGGCAACTCGCAATAAAAAGCAGCGAGTGAAAATAAAATAAATAGCCGAAATGATTGGGCACCGCGAAAAATAGCCGAAATGATTGGGCAATCGCGACCTTCGCGATATAAAAGCTGAAATGATAGAGCATCGCGGAAATTAAAAAAAGGAAATGATAAAACCTTGGCCTTACAGTTGAGATCACATCGATCCCTGTATACAATCCAAGGGCGCAAATAAAGAGGGAACCATACGTTCCCAACAGGCTCCGCCAGAAAACGAAGCCAAATCTCGACGGTTCATCCCAACCCCGAAGAAACTAGTGTCTTCGGCAAAATCCTTCGACTCCAGGGAAACAAATATCCTTGGCAAATACCTCAATTCAAGGAAACAAGCATCCTTAATGAGAGCCTCCTGATTCGCGTCGACTCGCAGAGAAACCAGTGTCTCCGTGGGAAATTCTTGACTCGTTTCAACACCAGGGAAACAAATATCCTTGGCATATACCTCAATTCAGGGAAACAAGCATCCTTGATGAGAGCCTCCTGATTCGCGTCGACTCGCAGAGAAACCAGTGTCTCCGCGGGAAATTCTCGATTCGTTTCAACACCAGGGAAACAAATATCCTTGGAAAATACCTCAATTCAGGGAAACAAGCTTCCTTGATGAGAGCCTCCTGATTCGTGTCGACTCGCAGAGAAACCAGTGTCTTCGCGGGAAATTCTCGATTCGTTTCAACACCAGGGAAACAAATATCCTTAGCAAATACCTCAATTCAGGGAAACAAGTATCCTTGATGAGAGCCTCCTGATTCGCGTCGACTCGCAGAGAAACCGGTATCTCCGCGGGAAATTCTCGATTCGTTTCAACACTAGGGAAACAAATATCCTTGGCAAATACCTCAATTCAGGGAAACAAGCGTCCTTGATGAGAGCCTCCTGATTCGCATCGGCTCGCAGAGAAACCAGTGTCTCCGCGGAAAATTCCCGATCCGTCTCAACCCCGAAGAAACCAGTGTCTTCGGCAAAATCCTTCGACTCGAGGAAAAAAGTGTCCTCGAAGAAGAAAATCCTGATTCGCGTCGACTCGCAGAGAAACCAGTATCTCCGCGGGAAATTCTCGATCCGTCTCAACCCCGAAGAAACCAGTGTCTTCGGCAAAATCCTTCGACTCGAGGAAACAAGTGTCCTCGACGAAGAAAATCCTGATTCGCGTCGACTCGCAGAGAAACCAGTGTCTCCGCGGGAAATTCTCGATTCGTTTCAACACCAGGGAAACAAATATCCTTGGCAAATACCTCAATTCAGGGAAACAAGCATCCTTGATGAGAGCCTCCTGATTCGCGTCGACTCGCAGAGAAACTAGTGTCTCCGCGGGAAATTCCCGATCCGTCTCAACCCCGAAGAAACCAGTGTCTTCGGCAAGATCCTTCGACTCGAGGAAACAAGTGTCCTTGATGAAGAAAATCCTGATTTGCGTCGACTCGCAGAGAAACCAGTATCTCCGCGGGAAATTCTCGATTCGTTTCAACACCAGGGAAACAAATATCCTTGGCAAATACCTCAATTCAGGGAAACAAGCGTCCTTGATGAGAGCCTCCTGATTCGCGTCGGCTCGCAGAGAAACTAGTGTCTCCACGGGAAATTCCCGATCCGTCTCAACCCCGAAGAAACCAGTGTCTTCGGCAAAATCCTTCGACTCGAGGAAACAAGTGTCCTCCACGAAGAAAATCCTGATTCGCGTCGACTCGCAGAGAAACCAGTGTCTCCGCGGGAAATTCTCGATTCGTTTCAACACCAGGGAAACAAATATCCTTGGCAAATACCTCAATTCAGGGAAACAAGCATCCTTGATGAGAGCCTCCTGATTCGTGTCGGCTCGCAGAGAAACTAGTGTCTCCGCGGGAAATTCCCGATCCGTCTCAACCCCGAAGAAACCAGTGTCTTCGGCAAGATCCTTCGACTCGAGGAAACAAGTATCCTTGACGAAGAAAATCCTAATTCGCGTCGACTCGCAGAGAAACCAGTGTCTCCGCGGGAAATTCTCGATTCGTTTCAACACCAGGGAAACAAATATCCTTGGCAAATACCTCAATTCAGGGAAACAAGCGTCCTTGATGAGAGCCTCCTGATTCGCGTCGGCTCGCAGAGAAACCAGTGTCTCCGCGGGAAATTCCCGATCCGTCTCAACCCCGAAGAAACCAGTGTCTTTGGCAAAATCCTTCGGACTCAAGGAAACAAGTGTCCTTGACGAAGAAAATCCTGATTCGCGTCGACTCGCAGAGAAACCAGTGTCTCCGTAGGAAATTCTCGACTCGTTTCAACACCTGGGAAACAAATATCCTTGGCAAATACCTCAATTCAGGGAAACAAGCATCCTTGATGAGAGCCTCTTGATTCGCGTCGGCTCGCAGAGAAACCAGTGTCTCCGCGGGAAATTCCCGATTCGTCTCAACTTGCAAGATGAAGCCTCAGGCAGCAGGGATAAAAAAAACTTGTTTCCTGAGCAATGAGACCCTGCAAGGCGGTCTAAAATTGTCTCTTGCATACTATTCACGGGTCTCACTCTCCAAAGTCGAATTTTGACAAAGAGAGAAACAACCGCTTACGGGTCCTCTCGACTCGTAAGAGGGAAAAATTTTCTTATAAGATCCTTACGACTTATAAGAGAAAACACGCTTAGGAATCCCCACGATTCCTAAGGAGAAAATACACCTACGAGATCCTCTCGATCTGTAGGGAGAAAAGTCTCTATGAGACCCTCACGGCTCATAGAGTTGAAAAGTCTTAGGCGGCAGATCTGAACCTGCGGCCTAAGCCATCGCTATCTCTTGAAAAATCTAGACGCTCACTCTATTATCGGTCAAATGTTTTTATCAAGACAGCATGCTGATAATAAGAGAAAGGAAAAAGCAAAGAAATAGTACAAGACATTGCAAAGAAAAATGTGTATCTTTATTGAATGTAATCAAGTACAAGGTGAAGCGTACAAAAGAATGAAGAATGGATACATATTATTTACAAAGAAAAATTTTACAAGTATCTAGATACAAGGGGAATTACTGAGAAGGAAGCGTCTTGCATAGCTCTAGCAATTGTTCACGCACTTCCTTCCTCACTTTCTCCTGATCGGCCACCACCGTCAGCTCCGCCTCCACTTGGGCCCGTTGCTGCAAGACAGATGCAAGCTGCTCCCTGATGAGCAACTTCGTGACCTGGGGTGTCACGCTCGGCTATATCAAGCTTTCGCTTCAAGTTTAGCCCGTGAGAGATGCGCTCCAGGAGACCCTCAAAGATAGCCTTCACTTGGGCAGCATTCGCCTCAACCTCAGCACGCAAACGAGCCATCTCGCTCGAGGTCTCTTGGCATTCCCTTAGCCTTAAAGCTGCTTCTTGTTCCAAGTGGTGGACGTAAGAAGCGCTTTCCTCGATCCATGCTGCTCTTTCATTGCTCGCGGCTAAAGTCTCAGGGGTTGGATGCATCGACTCCAGCTGATGCAGACGAGCCTCGATCTCCCTACAATGGTTAACCCAAGATATGATAATGCCTTCGTCATGGAAATTCACGAGTATCACCAGCATTGGGTTAACCGCCATAGCGAAATCCGCAGCAGACGTAGGGGTCTCGACGTCGAGCTCCTCAATGTAGTCGCTCAACATACGCAAACTGTTCGCGGCGCCTTTCGAAGATGGACGTCTCAAGTAAGGACCTGCCGGCATTGTGATGCGAGGCTCGAAGGGCGCCGAGACCGGAACGACAGCTGAAAAGAAACAAGTTGTAATCAGACAACAGTTCAAGAAATAAAAAAAGGGGGAGAGTTATCAATGTGATAGTCGCTGTACCAGCTGAGGCAGGTGGCAAGGCCGGAAGGGTCGGTGGCGCATCCGGTCTTTCATCCCCTCCTTCGATTTGTAGCACTACAGTCGGGACGAGAAAAAAAGTTAGAGGTAATTCCATCAATGAAAAAGAAAGATATCAATGGAAATCATACTCACCAGCGCCACCAGAGGAAGAAGCGAGTTCAGATGAGAAGGAGAAGTGTGGGAGCAACACTTGATAAAGATAGTCAAAAAGCACTCCTGAAAGGCAAAACAGTATGACTTTAGTACACAAATTATACGTCTGAAAGATAAGATTAATAAGTTGCAAAACCATACCTTCCAACATCTTCGATGGTATGAGAGAGGGCTGAGAGGTGACCACCGCCAAGGCAGTAGTTGAAGGCGCTCCCTCGAGCAATGGGGCATCGGAGCTGGCTGCACCTGCGTTACGAACAAATGTGAACTTGTCAGGAAGGGTTGTAAGATAAAGAGGAAAGTAACTTGGAATCTACCTGATGAGCTGCAGGCCGAAACGGAGGCGACTCCCTCCTCCATCGACATGAGGCCACTGCCCGTAGCCTCATCACCCGACTCAATGGGGACCGTTGTCGTGCTCACGAGGCCGGGAGACGGCAGGGAACCATAGGCAGGGAGGGCTATGACCGGAGCATTGCCAGATTCCTGAGAAAGAGCGGTTGGCTCATCCTCAGGAATCATGTATACCTCATCCGCTACTCCCTCGGGCTCAGTAGTCGCGGTTGTCTCGTCCACCGTCACCACGAGGTCATCAGCCTCAGGCACTCCGCTCGCTGCCACCTCGGGCTCAGCAACAACCGCTTGCTCAGGCATATTGGACATGACCAGTTCGTCAGCCACTACCTCGGGCCCAGCAATCCCAGCTGTGTCATCCGCCACCGGCTCGGGCTTGACCAATGCCCCTTCCCTTAGCCCCTCAGGTTCGACAGTCTTCGCCTCCCCCTCTGTTGGGCTTGGCCTTGCAGGGTAGAACATATAAAGACCGACAGCTTTATAAGTCTTACAACAAAATTCTGAAAGAAGTATTACCTGAGGTAGACTTGTCATTAGCCTCCCTACTGGCGTGAATCGCCTGTCTATGAGCTGTAGACAAGGCAATCGAGGGCTCTTCTGACGGAGTATCGGCACGAGGAACGGTGCTTGGGCCCACTCCAATGGCCAAGGCAGCTCTGCGTGCCTTTGCTTCGCACCTCGACCGCTTCCTTTCCTCCCGGGCTGTCGCGATGGACCTCTTCGATGCTTCTTTCATTAAGGCGTCGTCGTCCTCGTTCAGAGATTCCTCCAGAGCCTTTAAGGCATCTCTCATCGGCTCTTCAAGACGGACCTCCCGCGGTAGCCCTGAGGAAGCAAGAACATCGGCAACTGGCAGAACATCTGCGTCACTTGGCGGGAATGGCATTGAGGTTCCTGCGATAAAAAGGGGAGAGATTAGATTGACCATAACACAAGGAAAATGAAAACTTGATGAATTGAAACTTACTGAGGCCTAAAGACGCTCTAAGGCGTTCCTCCTCTTGGAAGGTCTTGAGGGAAGCGACAATGGCTTCTTCAGTGGTGATGCCTGTTGGAAGAAAAGAAGGAAAAATTTTAGTCAAAGGCAATAATAAAGATATGATGCAATAGAAAATGCGACTAGTGATTACCTGATGCCGCAAGCTTAGCCAGCCATGCGTCACGCCTTGCTAACCGCTCCGAAGCTTCGAGGGCGGCCTCCAAATCCGTGTTATCCGGCATGACTAATCCCTCGTCAGTCCTATATGCACTTAGGCCCTCGGCATAGGGAGCATGGGGTTCTTGACCGAACACGACATCAGCGGCGAAGAGTGACTTCTTTTTCTTCTTTTGCCCACCAACCCTGGGTGCACCCGGGATCGACTTACGCTTGGCAGCCACCTTGGAGCGGCGGGTCCCGATGTCCGCACCCTCGCCAGACTCCGGCAAGGCTATAACCACTGTCTCCACTGGAGCACAGGGCGCTGGTGGTGCATCCGCAATATCAGGGAGCGGAAATCCGCGTGGGGGACTCTGTGCAAGCGGTGGTCCGGCTCTAGCATCTTTTAGAGGGGGAACTACCGGGGTCCTTGGCACCTAAGGAGCGTTGCGGTCGCTACCTGGAGGCACACCCTTACGGTCGACCAGCAATCGCCTTTCTTCCTTTATAACGGCTCCCGTCGCATGATTGTACCATTCTTTATATACGTTGAGGAGTCGTGGGGCGCAAGCCGGCTTACTGATAAAAAAGTGAGAACCCGTATTCAGACGCATGAAATGATGCAGCGTGTTCTCCATCCCTTCTTCCGTGGCAGCAGGTTCCAGTAGAAAAGCTTCCAAAGGTACCCTCTGATCGTAGCTCAGTTGTTGGGCGAAACGATGCGGGTTGTATCTCATGAAAATCGCCGCACCGTTCTGCCTAAATACCAGGAAGCCCGGTCTGATGGAATATAGATGGAGGGTCTCCCGGGCCGTCAAAACTGAGGCTCCATCTTTGAAAGTGTCTTGTAATGACCGCACTGCAGTGGTGGATGCCTTTCCAATAGTCAATACTTTGTCAATGAAAGATATCCCGTCTCCAACGGTGTGGGGGCAAAGGAGCAAACCCCTGGCATTCCTCGGCGATGGAGTCACAATTGATGCGCCAATCAGCTGTATGTTGCGAGGGAAGATGCACCTGTCATAGAACGATGGCCTTTTGTGCATGCCGAAGACACCCGATGTGTGTAGCTCAAGCCATGATACGAAATAGTGCATCGGGAAGATCACGTGCAGCACTCCAGGCTCATTAGCATCCGCCGCTCGACTGAGGCCGTGATACAAATGTACTAAGCCGGCTATCCCGACGGCCACTTTTACACCGATGGTCATCCGGTGAGCAGGGTAAAAGACAGAGGGCCGTATATGGCGAGAATGCATCGGGAGCACAAACCAACTCAGCCATAGCCCAAGAAATCCTAAAAAGAAGGCCTCCTCGTCCATCTCGGGGGCTGCAACTTCCGCAAAAGACATGTTCGGGAAATTAGGAAGGAAAAAGTCCTTGTGATCTATTTCCTTCGCCGGCAGGTTATCCAAACCTAGACCGAAAGGGTCCTCAAGGGTGGCAAACTTGGCAGCTTCTGCCGAGAGGACGCTTGGGTGAAGGAACCGAGCGATGAAATCCTCAAAGCTAACTCCGCGACTCCCACGTTCGATGAAGAGGGCCTCGTAGATGTTCAACACCTTGATCAAACTTGGGAATTGGTGTTGAACAGCATTCTCCGGTATGAGGCCCCTTACCGCCGGCTTGGCACCGAAAACATATTCGTCTGTCGGGAGCAACTCCTCATAGTGCTCCCCTATAACCGGTAAACCAGAGACTTCTGTGAACTCCTCCAGAGAAATCGACACTTCCCGATCCATTGCGAGGAAAGTGTGAGTGGGAATGTTCCACTGCTCTAAGAAAGCCTTAAACCACCAAGTGGGAAGCGTAGGATACTGGAAGAGGGAGACGTAGACCACGGTGTACAACCCTAACCTTATCAACTGCGAATTCTTCGTCGACAGGATATACCGAGCCCACGGCAGATAGCCGATCGGGTGGCGGGGGATCAGACCTATGTTATATGATTGCCCCCAAGGGCGCGCCTCGCCTTGACAGATTCGGCGTCCCAGGATATCCAAAACCATGGGACGCTGGACCGGGATTGCATCTATGGCCGGATGAAGAAAGCCTTTCGATATCCAATCAACCATCTCCACGGCGTACTGCACCGGGGGTGGGCTGGCGTAATGAATTGCCGTGATGGGTTCTGACGGTACTGCGCATGTGAAGCTGCGTCGATCCATAATAGTTTGATTATACCACGACCCCAAAGGTGGAGACTCTTATATTCCGGGTCGTGGTCCTTGATCATGGCTAAGACTTCACGGTCCAAGGGCGCTTCAGGGAACCCTTCCTCCGAGCGAGCGAACGGGAATGAAGCATCGAGAGACATGATCGCTGCAAGTAAAAAGAAATTAGCCGTCAGTGTTGTAATTCCAACGCTTGGCGTTTGAAAAAATTCATTAATTGATTAATTAAATTAAAGATTAATTAAAATAAAATTAATTAATTACACCACACAGCAGTGCAGTGGGTAGGGGACCGAAGGGGGACCCACAAAATCTGGATGACAATACGTTAATAAGACAACCCCATCATTAGATGAGATTGTCAGTTGGTCCCCGAGAGAATATTCCCATTAATAAAAAATATCCCTAGAGGCAAGGAGAAAATCTCCTCTTTCAGAGCAAAACTCTGTCACAGGGTGACACTTGTCAAACTCTGGTCTCAGGGGAATAAGATTCCTTAAAAGAGCCTAGCTCTGTGATGATGATGAGAAAATCTATTTAAACTCCTAAAGAAATTAAAAATTTTGAAGACTATTAGGAGTTCTTCACTTTTATATCAAAAAGATCTATTTTGGATCCATGAGCAAAGCTCTGCTCATGGGTTAAAACCCATGAACAATAGCTCTGTAGATCTATGGATTCGTGAGAGCAAAGCTCTGTTGATGAAACCCCAAAGGGAATTTCTTTAGATCAAAAGATCTATGAGAGCAAAACTCTGTTGGTTAAAATTGATTTAAATTAATTTTAAATTAATTATTACCTAAAGTTTTCTAACTTTGGGAAATGAGAGCAGAGCTCTAGAGTTCTGAAAGCACGAGTAAAGCTCTGAAATTCTTAAGCAAGAGCAAAGCTCTGTAAATCCAAATCTAGAAAATGGTGAAGATTTTCAAAGGGCCAGGGGTCCTATTTATAAGGCGCTTGCGTCCCTTCAGCTCACCCATTGATCCAACGGTCAGGATCTTGCCACCGCTGCACTCACGTGCGCGCCACGTGAGCGCAACGGTGGGGGGCATTTGTTTCCCCCAATCAGAGCAAAGCTCTGTTTGAATTTCAAAATTCAAAATTCGAAGCAACGCTTCAGATTCTTTGCGCTACGCGCAACGCGCCACGTGTCAAAAGCTGATACATCAGCGCAGCGCCCAAGGCAGCGCACCCAATCAGAGCAAAGCTCTATTTAAAACAAAATTAAAGGAAGCAACGCTTCAGTTGCGCAAACGCTGCGCTGCGCGACACGTGTCAGCGCAGATGCGCTGCGCCGTGCGCTGCGCGACACGTGTCAGCGCAGATGCGCTAGCGCAGTTGCGCTGCGCCGTGCGCTGCTCGACAAGTGTCAGCGCAGTTGCGCTGCGCTGTGCGCTGCTTGACACGTGTCAAGCGCTGGTACATCGGCACCAAACAGAATTAAAATTTTAGCAAGATTTTTCTGTTCTTGTTAAAACAAGAAGATTGCCTTCTGTAAAATAGAAGCCCTTGGATCAAAGATCCAACGGTGGGGAAAATTTCCCAAATCACTCAGAGAAACATCTCTTTAATAAATTCAACAAATTTATGGGCACTATATAAAGGCCCCTAGACCCCAAATCAAGAGGATGGACATTTGTGAGAAATCAAGAACTTCAAACATAGAGAAACTCTGAAGAAATTTCAAGAAGAAAAAGGTAAAAAGCTTTATGATAGAAGAATTTCTTCTAATAGATCATTGATCTAAGAACAAGATCAGTGATCTTCAATAAAAAAAAAGGAAATAAAATAAAAATAGTGCTTTGCACTTATGAACCATTGGTTATCTAAAATCAAGAAAAAAAACAAGAAATACTTGTTTTCTTTGATCTAAATTAAATCAAGAAATCAAATAGTGCTTGCACTTTTTTTATGAACCGTTGGTTCTAGAATCTAAAAGATTCTCAAATTTATTGTGCCTTGCACTTGGAAAACTGCACTGTTGCGCTCTTGGGTTGGCGCAAGCCACCAGAGAGCACCACGTGTCAGCATCTGAACCACTTGCGCTATGCGCTTTAAGATAGAGCTTTACTCTCTGAAATTGGCGCAACTCACCAGAGCGCGCCACATGTCAGCAGCGCAAGCATAGTGCACTAGCGCAGAGCACTGCGCTTGCGTGACACGTGTGTAAGTCCACGTTGCCCACCCCGGTGCTTACGAGGAGGCGGAAAACAGTATAAAAATCAGATTTTTATCGAACTAGGCAACATGGACTAACTAAAGGAGGATCTTTGCTAAACAAAAACTAACTACAAGCTAACTAGTATTAGCTACATGGAAGAAAGGTTATACCTTCGGCTTTATGTCCTTCTCTCCTTGCTCCTTGGAGTGGAAGAAAGAGATCACCTTGTCGCCTTCTCTAGTCGAAGAAGGATCCACCCGAGAGCCTCAACCTTTGGCTTCAACTTCAAGCTAGAAGTAACTAAGATGCTAGAAGTGCTAATCCTAGAATCTTAGAAGAGAGTAGAGATTATTTTAGAGAGGTTTATCAAGCTCATGTGTTTCTCAACTCATGAGAGGGAAGAGCTTAAGAGAGAGGAAGAGGAGGAGAGAGAATCAATATGATAGAATGAGGAGAATAATGAACCATTCTCACATATATGTGTGAATTATGTAAATTAGATAATTATCTAGATAATTGTCATGGTTAATCAAGACTTGACCATTATCATTTCACATTAAATGTAAATTGCAAGGATCAAAGAGCATCTTTTATATGGAATGATGATGGTCAACATGTCAACCTAAGTCAACAAGTCAAGATAGGTCAAATGGTCAACAACCCTAACAATGCACAATTATATTTAACTAATATCAATTAATTATAATACATACATAAGCATTAGGGTTAAGAAAATGACAATGGTCATTAACCCTAATCAAAGTCCTCTCCCTTTGTCTCGTCAACTGTGCATACGCACCCGTATCCGTGATCCGAGGAACACGAATACAACGAGATAAGACCAATCCCAAATCATATACTAGGATCCGGCTTAAACCAAAGCCCACTAGTATAAGCTGTCCGGACAGCAAACGTGCACAAGTGTGCGGATGTGAACGAACCCTGTCGCAAAACCATGCAACCTCTACTCATTTTGCCTAAAGGCGAATAACTCTCTGTGTGGGACTCTAAAGATTCGACACTACGCTGGCAGTGGGTTTAACCACAGACCGCAAGCGGCACTAGCTGTACGTAACGGTCCCCAGGTAGATATCGATAAGAAGACTGACGAGGTGAACCCATCTGAACTACTACTGAGCCTGTATGTGACAGTCTCCGTACAGTCCGGTCTGTTCGTCTGATACATAGCATGGCGGGCCTAGGGGGCGATAAATGTCAGTCCCCTAATAGCGGTACAAGTCGTGTCGGAGTGTAGCCCAGAACACCCTGAGATAACACTGGAAACCTACCAGTATATCTCGCTTGTCCTGGCCAGGGACTACTTGTGTAATGGCTCTCCTGGACACAGCGCGATGTCAACCCCCAATACTGGGAGAGACGAATCCTGTCTAACCGTCACTGCCTCCAAGTGCTTCGGGACTGCACCCAACTACTACCTGTTTGCACGACTCCTTTGAGCCGTGGTAGGGTAGTAATCAAAGTACAGTGGGAACACACTCGAGGCGAAGTGATAGTGTCAAGTCAGCAGACTAAGCTGTACTCATGTCACCTGGGAACTGATAACTGACGATAGGTATAATACCAACCAACAGTTCCCGACGAGTCCTGTCCAGTGTACTCGTAACCTAACGAGCACCCGCATACTATCTCAAGTACGACGTACTGACGGCTGTGGGACAGACCGTCTCCCACGCTGGGATGAGAAGCGCATACGCTAGTCTACTCTGGAGTATCAATGCCCTGTCTCGACAGTCCTACGACTAGGGACCTGTATAAGGATGTGCTTATGGATTACCCAGCCCCCACGAGTGTGAGCGCCATCACAACGCTGGTAATCAAGCAAAGATCCTAAGGGCTCCACTAATGCGTATAGGTGATATAATAAAAGAAACACATGTACACATTAAAGTAGAGACAAACCAAGTAGCATACTACCATTTCGAGCAAGATTGTATATACAACTGTGAATATCCCAAGCTTCCATCAAGTAATATACATACTAGTATGATACAGTAATGGCCTCTAGGGCATATACACTAACAATCTCCCACTTGCACTAAGGCCATGTACTGGCGTATCGAAGACCTATCATCTCGATCAGCCACTCGAACTGAGTCTGGGGTAAGGCCTTCGTGAATGGATCTGCAGTGTTATCTTCTGAAGCAACCCTCCGAACCTCGATCTCCTGGCGATCCACGACCTCCCTGATCAGGTGATACTGCCTCAAGATGTGTCTGGATTTCTGATGGGACCTAGGTTCCTTCGCTAAAGCTATAGCCCCGTTGTTGTCACAATACAGAGGTATTGGATCAATAATGGACGGAACCACCTGAAGTTCTTTCAAGAACTTCCTCATCCAGACAGCTTCTTTTGCGGCATCAGATGCAGCGATGTATTCCGCTTCCATAGTCGAGTCAGCAACAATTTCCTGTTTGGAGCTCTTCCAACACACCGCCCCTCCATTGAGGGTAAAGACAAAACCCGACATGGACTTGGAATCATCCTTGTCACTCTGGAAGCTGGAGTCAGCAAAGGCCTCAATCTGGAGGTCTTTTCCGCCATACACCAACAACATCTCCTTAGTCCTTCTCAGATACTTGAGAATGTTCTTTACCGCTATCCAATGTTTCTCCCCAGGGTTTGACTGATACCTGCTTACCACACTCAGTGCATAAGCCACATCTGGTCTGGTACACAACATCGCATACATTATAGAGCCTACCGCAGAAGCGTAGGGTATAATAGACATGCGATCCCTCTCCAAATCAGTCTTGGGAAACATCTCTTTGGAGAGGGTGATCCCGTGACAAGCCGGTAGATTACCGTGCTTGGAATCTTCCATACTGAATCTTTTCAGTATGGTGTCGATGTACCTGAACTGTGAGAGTCCTAAAATCCTCTTGGATCTGTCACGGTACATCTGGATCCCTAGAATGTATGAGGCATCACCCAGGTCTTTCATGGAGAACCTGTGTGACAAGAACCCCTTGACAGATTGTAGCATAGGAATGTCATTTCCTATTAAGAGAATGTCATCCACGTATAAAACGAGGAATACTACAGTTCTCGCTACAAATCTACAATAGATGCATGGTTCATCTGGATTTTTGATAAAGCCAAATTCCTTGACTGTCTCATCAAAACAGATATTCCAACTCCGCGATGCCTGCTTTAGTCCATAAATGGACTTGAGCAACTTGCACACCTTTCCGCTGCTCCCACTCTGAATGAAACCCTCTGGCTGGTCCATATAGACACACTCCTCTAAATGTCCATTTAGAAAAGCGGTCTTTACGTCCATCTGCCAAATCTCATAATCGTGGAAGGCAGCAATGGCAAGAAGGATCCGAATGGATTTCAGCATAGCTACTGGAGAAAAGGTTTCGTCATAGTCCAAACCAGGTCGCTGACGAAAACCCTTTGCAACCAGTCTAGCTTTATAGGTCTCAACCTGTCCATCTACACCAATCTTCCTTTTGAAGATCCACTTGCATCCTACGGGTTTTACCCCATCTGGAGCAATGTCCAACGTCCATACTTTGTTGGTGTACATGGACTCCATTTCTGTCCGCATTGCATCCAGCCATTTTACTGAGTCAACGCTCTAAATGGCTTGCTGGAAGCTAGTAAGCTCATCACAATCTATGATGCAATCCTCTCTATCCCTGTCTATGAGAAAACCGTAGTATCTCTCGGGCGGATGAGACTGCCTACTACTCTTGCAGAGTGGCGTGGGAATGTCCTGATCTTTCGAACCCTCTGGTTCTACTAAGCTTTCAGTAATAGCTCGTGGTTCTGGAATTTCTTCCAGTTCTACTGCGCTCCCACTTATTTCTTTTTCTATGAACTGGTGTTCTAGAAAGTGGGCATGGCGAGAAACAAAACCATTTTGTTCCTCTTCGCAATAGAAGAAATATCCCTTGGAGTTCTTTGGATATCCCACAAACTTGCACTGTACTGAGCGTGCCTCGAGCTTGTCCGCATGCTGCTTTTTGACAAAAGATGGACATCCCCATGTCTTAATGTGATTAAGATAGGGTCTCTTCCCACACCACATCTGATATGGTGTAGTAGGCACAATCTTAGTAGGAACTCGGTTCAAAAAGTATGCAGCTGATTCTAGCGCATATCCCCAGAACGATCGCGGCAACTCAGCGTTACTCATCATGGACCGTACCATATCCAATAGGGTTCGGTTCCGTCTCTCCGATACACCGTTATGTTGCGGAGTGTATGGAGGAGTAAGCTGAGAGAGAATTCCATTCTCTTTTAAGTAACCCAGAAACTCGGCACTCAAGTATTCACCACCTCGATCAGATCTCAGTGCCTTGATACCTTTGCCTGTTTGTTTTTCTACTTCATTCTTATATTCCTGGAATTTTTCAAAAGCCTCGGATTTATGTTTCATTAAGAAGACATAACCGTACCTTGAAAAGTCATCCGTAAAAGTAATGAAGTAAGAATAACCGCTTCGTGCATGCGTAGATATTGGACCGCACACGTCGCTATGTACGAGTCCCAAGAGCTCGCTCGTTCTTACTCCGTGTCCAGTGAACGGAGTCTTTGTCATCTGTCCTTTGAGACAGGATTGACAAGTTGCATATAACTGATATTCGAACGGATCCAAATATCCTTCTGTATGTAACTTAGTCAACCTTCTCTCATTGATTTGACCCAGTCTACAATGCCATAAGAAAGTTTTATTAATTTCTGAAGACTTTCTTTTGTGTGTATTCTGGACATTGAAAATCTGTGGTTGGTTTAATACGTATATATCGTTGTTTAATGTACCTGACCCAATCAAAACTTGATTAAGGTGAATGTTCACTACATTACTTACAAATGCAAATTCATAACCTTCTTTAGATAATAAAGATACAGAAATGATATTACATGTTGCATTTGGTACAAAATAACAACTACGCAAAACCAAAAAGTGTCCATCTGACATTCCCAGGTGATAGTCCCCCACGGCCTCAGCATCCATGCTAGCTCCGTTTGCAACTCTGAGGGTCATGTCACCTGCTTTCAAAAACCTACGCTTTCTCAATGCCTGGAAAGAATTACAGATATGAGATCCTGATCCGGTATCCAATACCCAGGAAGTAGAGTTTATTGATAGACAGTTTTCAATAACATACACACCTGAAGCTGAAGCCGCAACTCGCTTCAGATCCTGGGTTCTGGCCTTCCAAGCCTTGCAATCCTGTTTCCAGTGTCCACTTTTGTGACAGTAAAAGCACTCTTCTTTCCCCACAAGCTTCCCCGCTACCTTTGTTGCTTTTGCCTTTCCCTTCGTATCCACTTTACTAACACCGCCCCTTGGTTTGGCGGGGGCTTTCTTCTTCTTTCCCTTGGCTTTCGCCCTGGACTTAGAAGAGGAAGATCCTCCTACAAACAAAGTGGATGTTTCCCTACCTTTTTGTAGGGTGCCCTCTGCACTCCTCAGCATGTTGAGAAGCTCTGAAAGATCAACTTCCTTTTCTTGTAAGTTGAAGTTCAGGATAAACTGGGCGTAAGTGGAAGGAAGGGACTGGAGAATCAAGTCCGTATAGAGCTCACTCCCCAACGTGGTCCCAAGTTCCGCGAGCTCCTCTATGTATCCAATCATCTTAAGCACGTGTTCCGCTACCAATGATCCGACGGCCAACCTTGCCAAAAACAACTTCTTCGACACTTCGTATCTGGCGATACGAGACTGCTCTCCATACAGTTCTTTTGTATGAAGAAATATGGACTCTAGGTCCATATTCTCGTGCCTCCTCTGATGTTCGTTGTCCATCGAGGCAAGCACGAGGCATTTGGCCTTCGCGCAATCTATTTCCCAGGTCTTATAGATTTTCCTATCTACGACACTGGTTTTGGGACCTGGGACAGGGGGAGCTTTGGTGGTAAGGAGATACCCCAACTTGTCGTAAGTGATTGCCATCTTGACATTCCTGAGCCAATCTTTGTAGTTTGGCCCTGTCAGTATGTTTTTATCTAGTAATAACTTAAGTCCGGTCATCTTGATTGGTCGCTGCAATTAGGAGAGAGAAAAGAAACACTTTAGCATGATGCTCTTGCAAGTTTAGAGTGGTTTTTAGTTTGTCTAAACATGATGGCTCCCACTGTCTCTCGAATCCCTCCTCAAACCATAAAGCAAGAATTAGTCGGGATCAATCTCACCGTACAATACTTGCTTAACCGTTCAGCCAGGCCAGTGTCGGTACTTCGAGGGAGGTTTTCCAATGCTTTCGCGAAGTTCCTTAATTAAGTAACCTCTTTTCCCTGTGGGCGTAGCCCCGCTAACACCTTTCTAGACACCTACTAGGTTTATAGCATTGATCGTTAAGTGAGAGATTTCCCGAGGAGTAGCACATACTCACAGTAGGATCGGGATCCAAATATCATCGCGTGATAAAACTGAAGGAATCCTACCAGAATTATCACACTCCAAATGGTATGCAGCGCTAGCAAGTTTCAGTACTTATGAAATTTCCGATGTGGATTTTTGCCCCATGCTCTTATGACCTTGACTTTGGCCAAAATATCATAAGTCACATGTCAAGTTCTACCCGTCATTCTCCTGGTTAATTTGGACCCACCCGTACCTACCCTTGACTTTGGCCAAAATGGCAGTACGACTGTCCCAAACCAACGCATCTACCTATGCTGCACATGAATACCCAATAGCTACCAATCACTATGCCTTGACTTTGGCCAACATACATAGCTTGAATACTTTTTGACCATTCATGTGGAATGACGGAGGGCTACGAATGGTTTTGGCGAAACCGTGAACGTAGTGAACTTGATATAATCGATGGAACGAGATAGCTTTTAAAAGGATTGGTTCAAGCTCCGCATTTAAAAGTTTGGTTTTCAAAAGAACCGAGTGGTTTTCAAAGTGTTCCAATCGATTTTTACTTGGTTTATTTTCTTGCATTAGTTCTTTTAATGCGTCCCATCATTTAATCCTACCATTGCAGAAAACAACCAAAATATGACGTACGCTTATGCTATTCGCATTCGCCACGGGGCCCCGTCATCACCCGTTAGGTTACTTAACTAACGACAGAGCGGGGGCTGGGCTAGCGCGGCTGTAAAACATAAGCAACGCCTAAATAGTTATCGTATATAGATATATAGCAATGATAGACATTACAGATCACAGATGAATACATTGGATATACTAGGAATCCGCAATCCGTTCGAGCCTGCAACGAAAAGCGGATTGCACGGCCGCAGTGAATAGCCAATACCCCACCCAAGACCCCTACGGGTGCGGCAAACTACCCGCCAAGTATCCGAAGCGAAGCAACCTCCCTCAACACCGTGAGTAGGCCACTCGGCACTTCGAGATACCCGGTAGTTTGTGCACCCCCTCCATGGGTCTATCCTAGGAGAAAAAACAGTAAAAAGAATTATACAATGACGGCTACAACCCCGACCCGGTTGTGCGGCCATACAAATAATATTACATCAATTTACATGTTACATGAATTGAAAGAAAAGAAAACTCTCGTCTCACAAAACCCCCCGGCTATTCACCCGCGACAATCCAACGCATTCATATACACATACCATCAACAAACACAGATTACAGATATGTATAACCCCTACTAATCGACGTATAGCGATTAGCAGACGTTCAATACATATAAACGTCACAGATATAACCCATTAGTCAAAGTGTAGTGAAGTTCGATAAAAAAAACGGATTTATAGGCACCCCAAATACAAATTTCTTTTCTGGAAAATCTGGGAAAAAAGAAACCATCTTAAAAATCCCAAAACCTCAGCGGAAGAATACTGCACTAAACTCGATCCAGAACCGAGTCAAAACGGCCGCGAATCCGCGGTAAAAGGCATGTTATTGCCGCGGAAGCGCGGCGCTTTGAGCGATTCACTGGATCGTTTTTGGTGTGCTTCTTTAGAAAACCCTGAGCCGATTTTTGAAGTATGATTTATTATTTTTTGAGCAGAAAAAAAATCAACAGAAACTTAGGGTTTTGAAATTTGGGTTTTGCGATTTTTACCGATCGAACTTCTATACACTTTACTAACTAGCTAGTTTATGTTTAGTTAGGCTCTGATACCACTGTAAGTCCACATTGCCCACCCCGGTGCTTTCGAGGAGGCGGAAAACGGTATAAAAATCGGATTTTTATCGAACTAGGCAACATGGACTAACTAAAGGAGGATCTTTGCTAAACAAAAACTAACTACAAGCTAACTAGTATTAGCTACATGGAAGAAAGGTTATACCTTCGGCTTTATGTCCTTCTCTCCTTGCTCCTTGGAGTGGAAGAAAGAGATCACCTTGTCGCCTTCTCTAGTCGACGAAGGATCCACCCGAGAGCCTCAACCTTTGGCTTCAACTTCAAGCTAGAAGTAACTAAGATGCTAGAAGTGCTAATCCTAGAACCTTAGAAGAGAGTAGAGATTATTTTAGAGAGGTTTATCTCAAGCTCATGTGTTTCTCAACTCATGAGAGGGAAGAGCTTGAGAGAGAGGAAGAGGAGGAGAGAGAATCAATATGATAGAATGAGGAGAATAATAAACCATTCTCACATATATGTGTGAATTATGTAAATTAGATAATTAGCTAGATAATTGTCATGGTTAATCAAGACTTGACCATTATCATTTCACATTAAATGTAAATTGCAAGGATCAAAGAGCATCTTTTATATGGAATGATGATGGTCAACATGTCAACCTAAGTCAACAAGTCAAGATAGGTCAAATGGTCAACAACCCTAACCATGCACAATTATATTTAACTAATATCAATTAATCATAATACACACATAAGCATTAGGGTTAAGAAAATGACAATGGTCATTAACCCTAATCAAAGTCCTCTCCCTCTGTCTCAGTCAACTGTGCATACGCACCCGTATCCGTGATCCAAGGAACACGAATACAATAAGATAAGACCAATCCCAAATCATATACTAGGATCCGGCTTAAACCAAAGCCCACTAGTATAAGCTGTCCGGACAGCAAACGTGCACAAGTGCGCGGATGTGAACGAACCCTATCGCAAAACCATGCGACCTCTACTCATTTTGCCTAAAGGCGAATAACTCTCTGTGTGGGACTCTAAAGACTTGACACTGCGCTGGCAGTGGGTTTAACCACAGACCGCAAGCGGCACTAGCTGTATAACGGTCCCCAGGTAGATGTCGATAAGAAGACTGACGAGGTGAACCCATCTGAACTCCTACTGAGCCTGTATGTGACAGTCTCCGTACAGTCCTGTCTGTTCGTCTGATACATCGCATGGCGGGCCTAGGGGGCGGTAAACGTCAGTCCTCTAATAGTGGTACAAGTCGTGTCGGAGTGTAGGCCAGAACACCCTGAGATAACACTGGAAACCTACCAGTATATCTCGCTTGCCCTGGCCAGGGACTACTTGTGTAATGGCTCTCTTGGACACAGCGCGATGTCAACCCCCAATACCGGGAGAGACGAATCCTGTCTAACCGTCACTGCCTCCAAGTGCTTCGGGACTGCACCCAACTACTACCTGTTTGCACGCCTCCTTTGAGCCGTGGTAGGGTAGTAATCAAAGTACAGTGGGAACACACTCGAGGCGAAGTGACAGTGTCAAGTCAGCGGACTAAGCTGTACTCATGTCACCTGGGACCTGATAACTGACGATAGGTATAATACCAACCAACAGTTCCCGACGAGTCCTGTCCACTGTACCCGTAACCTAACGAGCACCCGCATACTATCTCAAGTACGACGTACTGACGGCTGTGGATAGACCGTCTCCCATGCTAGGATGAGAAGCGCATACGCTAGTCTACTCTGGAGTATCGATGCCCTGTCTCGATAGTCCTACGACTAGGGACCTGTATAAGGATGTGCTTATGGATTACCCAGCCCCCACGAGTGTGAGCGCCATCACAACGCTGGTAATCAAGCAAAAATCCTAAGGCCTCCACTAATGCGTATAGGTGATATAATAAAAGAAACACATTTACACATTAAAGTAGAGACAAACCAAGTAGCATACTACCATTTCGAGCAAGATTGTATATACAACTGTGAATATCCCAAGCTTCCATCAAGTAATATACATACTAGTATGATACAGTAATGGCCTCTAGGGCATATACACTAACAACGTGTCATCACCACAAGCACTTGCGCTCAGTGATTGGCGCAAAACGCCTGACAAATGCAATGCATTTCTTTTACTAAAGGGCCAGGCCCAAATCAGAAAGACCCAGTAGGCCGAAATAAATTGCAAAGCAATAAATAGGCAGAGCCCAAGTAAAATTGATGCTCTGCATCATTCATAAATGGGCAGAGCCCAAACAAAATTGATGCTCTGCATCCTTCATGGGCAGAGCCCAAACAAAAATAAAAAGTAATGCAATGCATTACTTAAACTAGGGGCAAAGCCCTAGCACAGGCCTAATAGGCCAAAAACAAATAAAAGTGTTGAACATTTTTCAACTGGACTTAGCCCAACCATGGCCGTAAGTCCTCAAATTAAATTGACTGAGCACACCTGCTCTCTTAAAAATCAATTTACATCCGGTTCGAGGGTACATCTCTGAACTCCTCTGACGCCTATCGTTGTAATCCTTCAGCGACGTCAGAGAGGTGACGGGTCCCGACAACCACTCATCAATACGGACTGTGGGGTCCTTAAACCCGTGGACTTAAGCGTCCTTAAACTAAATATGGACCACCATGTCCCTAAACTGGAACATGGACCGCAACGTCCTTAAACTAAAATACGGATTGTGGGATACTTAAACCCACGGACTTATGCGTCCTTAAACTAAAATACGGACTGTGGGG
Organism: Agapanthus africanus; assembly: GCA_030015575.1. Lineage (NCBI taxonomy): Eukaryota > Viridiplantae > Streptophyta > Magnoliopsida > Asparagales > Amaryllidaceae > Agapanthus > Agapanthus africanus. The sequence goes on along the minus strand of JASDDO010000006.1, from coordinate 920,343 downwards.
TCCTGAAACCCGTGGACTTAAGCGTCCTTAAACTAAATATGGACCACCACGTCTCTAAACTGGAGCATGGACCACCACGTTCCTAAACTAGAACATGGACCGCAATGTCCCTAAACTACCTATGGACCACTACGTCCCTAAACTGGAACAATAGAGCCCCTAAATGCTCTTTTGTCGGATCTAAACGATCCTGTTTAAGTTGATCTTAGCCGCAAACCTGGCTAACGTATCCTTAAACATTCAAATGGACTATAAAACTCCTAATCAACTTTGGTTCAAGGGTACATCTCCGATCTCCTCTGACACCTGTCGTTGTAATCCTTCAATGACGTCAGAGAGGTGACGAGTCTCGATGGCCATATATTAAATGGATCACCACGTTAAGTTGATCTTAGTCTCAAACAGGACTAACGTATCCTTAATGAATGTTTAAGTTGATCTTAGCCTCAACACGGCTAACGTATCCTTAAACTAAAACACCAAACTCAAATCTAAGTAAATACGGATTTGGACTAATCCACGTCCTGCGGGCGACGACATAAATTAGTCTCCGTATACAATCCACGGGCAACCACAAACAAAATAAACACACACGACACGAAGTGAAATTCTGGAGAAGGAGAAAGTTGTTACCGCGATGCGGTAGCGTAATTAACTACAGGGGCTTGCGCCTGCAGGGAAGAGTATCCCCACAATCAAAAAACCCCTCAAGCGAGGGGGAATCTGACGAAGTCTGCTACATCGGCCGCATCCATCTAAACCTCCGATACATGGTGCCATAAATCAACTTGGCATCTTCGGAGAGGTAGACGGATAAAACCAAATAGCATTTGCCCCGAATCTCAGGAAAGACGTCCTAATGTCTCGGCCGTCGTTCGGAGGGGAACAAGTGGGAACTCACACGAGACAAATGACGATCTTAAGTCAACAGACTACCTGCACACATGTCACCTGAGAACTGCTATCTGACGTTAGGTATAATACCATCCAGTCAGTTCTCCTGCGAGTCCTGTCCGGTGTACCCGTAACACAATAAGTACCTGTATACTATCTCCAGTACGATGTACTGATGGCTGTGGGACAGACCGTCTCCCCAACTGGGTTGAGAAGCATACACACTAGTCTACTCCGGAGTATCGATGCCCTGTCTCAATAATCCTACGACTAGGGACCAGTATAGGATGTTGCTTATAGACTACCCAGCCCCCACTAGTGTGACTGCCATCATAACGCTGGTAATCAAGCAAAGATCCTAAGAGCTCTACTAATATGTATAAGTGATACGTTATAAGAAACATATGCACATATTAAAGTAGACACAAACCAAGTAGCATACTACCATTTTTTGCAAGACTGTTGTATAATTGTGAATATCCCAAGCTTCCATTAAGTAATATACATCCTAGTATGACACAATAATGGCCTCTAGGGCATATACACTAACAATCTCCCACTTGCACTAGGGCCATGAGCTGGCATATCGAAGACCTATCATCTCGAATAGCCTCTCGAACTGCGTCTGAGGAATGGCCTTTGTGAATGGATCAGCAATGTTATTCTCCGTCTCTATTCTTTTCACCTCGATCTCCCGGCGATCTACGATCTCCCGGCGATCTACGATCTCCCTGATCAGGTGATACCGCCTTAAAATGTGTCTGGACTTCTGATGGGACCTGGGTTCCTTCGCTAAAGCTATAGCGCCGTTGTTGTCACAATACAGAGGTATTGGACCAACACTGGTAGGAACCACCTGAAGTTCTGTGAGGAACTTCTTCATCCAGACAGCTTCTTTTGCGGCATCGCAAGAAGCTATGTACTCCGCTTCCATTGTTGAGTCAACGACGGTCTCCTGCTTGGAACTCTTCCAACAGACCGCCCCTCCATTGAGGGTAAAGACATAACCCGACATGGATTTGGAGTCATCCTTGTCACTCTGGAAGCCGGAGTCGGCAAAGGCCTCTATCGTAGGTCTTTTCCGCCATACACCAAGAACATCTCCTTAGTCCTCCTCAGGTACTTGAGAATGTTCTTTACTGCTATCCAGTGCTTCTCCCCTGGGTTTGCTTGATACCGGCTTACTACGCTCAATGCGTATGCTACATCTGGTCTGGTACATAACATCGCATACATTATAGAGCCTACTGCTGAAGCGTAGGGTATAATCGACATTTGATCCCTCTCCAAATCTGTCTTAGGAGACATCTCTTTGGAGAGGGTGATTCTGTGATAAGCTGGTAGGTTACCGCGCTTAGAATCTTCCATACTGAATCTTTTCAATATGGTGTCTATGTACCTGGACTGCGAAAGTCCCAACATTCTTTTTGATCTATCACGATAGATCTGGAACCCCAGAATGTAGGTGGCATCACCCAGGTCCTTCATGGAGAATTTCTGTGACAAGAATCTTTTGACTGACTGTAACATAGAAATATCATTTCCTATTAGGAGAATGTCATCCACGTACAAGACGAGGAATACTACAGCTCTCCCTACAATCTTTCTATATATGCATGGTTCATCTGGATTTTTGATAAAGTCAAATTCTTTGACAGCATCATCAAAACAAATGTTCTAACTCCGAGATGCCTGCTTTAGTCCATAAATGGACTTAAGCAACTTGCATACTTTACCGCTGCTCCCACTCTGAATGAATACCTCTGGTTGATCCATATAGACGCACTCTTCCAAATTTCCATTTAGAAAAGCCGTCTTTACGTCCATCTGCCAGATCTCATAATCGTGGAAAGCAGCAATAGCAAGAAGGACCCGAATGGATTTGAGCATAGCCACTGGAGAAAAGGTTTTGTCATAATCCAAACCAGGTCTTTGACGAAAACCCTTTGCAACAAGTCTAGCTTTATAGGTTTCAACCTGTCCATCTACACCAATCTTCTTTCTGAAGATCCATTTGCATCCTACGTGTTTTACCCCGTCTAGAGCAATGTCCAAAATCCATACTTTGTTAGTGTACATGGACTCCATTTCGGTCCGCATTGCATCCAGCCATTTTACTGAGTCACCGCTCTGAATGGCTTGCTGGAAGCTAGTAGGCTCATCATAGTCAATAGTGCAATCTTCTCTATCCCCGCCCATGAGAAAACCGTAGTATCTCTCGAGCGGATGAGACTGCCTACTACTTCTGCGGATAGGCGCTGGTATGTCCCTTTCTTCTTGAACCTCTGGTTCTACCAAACTTTCAGTAGTAGTTTGTGGTTCTGGAATTTCTTCCAGTTCTATTTCGCTCCCACTTGTTTCCTTTTCTAAAAACTGATATTCTAGAAAATGGGCATTACGAGAAACAAAAACCTTTTGTTCTTCTGCGTAATAGAATAGATACCCCTTGGAGTTCTTTGGATATCCCACAAACTTACAATGTACTGATCGTGCCTAGAGCTTGTCCGCATGCTGCTTTTTAACAAAAGCTGGACATCCCTAAATCTTCAAATACTGAAGATAGGGTTTCTTCCCACTCCACATCTGATATGGTATGGTAGGCACAGTTTTGGTAGGAACTATGTTCAAAAGATATGCCGCTGAATCTAGTGCATATCCCCAGAAAGATCGCGGTAACTCAGCCTTACTCATCATGGAATAAACCATATCTAATATGGTTCGATTCCTCCTTTCTGATACACCGTTGTGTTGTGGTGTGTATGGAGGAGTAAGCTGAGAGAGAATTCCATTTTCTTTTAGGTAACCCAGGAACTCGGCACTTAAGTATTCACCACCTCGATCAGATCTCAGTGTCTTGATACTTTTGCCTGTTTGGTTTTCTACTTCATTCTTGTATTCTTGGAATTTCTCAAAGGCCTCGGATTTATGCTTCATTAAGAAGACATATCCATACCTAGAAATCATCCGTAAAAGTAATGAAGTATGAATAACCACCTCGCGCATGTGTAGACATTGTACCGCACACGTCACTGTGTACGATTCCCAAGAGCTCGCTTGCTCTTACTCCGTGTCCAGTAAACGGAGTCTTTGTCATCTTTCCTATGAGACAAGATTCACAAGTAGCATAAGATTGATATTCGAACGGATTCAAATATCCTTCTCTATGTAACTTAGTCAACCTTCTCTCATTGATGTGACCTAGTCTACAATGCCATAAGAAAGCCTGATTTAATTCCGGTGACTTTCTTTTAAGTGTGTTCTGGACATTGAAAACCTGAGCTTGACTTAATACGTATATGCCGTTATCTAATGTACCGGACCCAATCAAAACTTGATTTAGGTGGATGTGAACTACATCGCTTACGAATGTAAAATCATATCCCTCTCTCAAAAGTGAGAATACTGATATAATATTACAAGTCATACTAGGTACATACAGACAGTTATGTAGAATCAATATCTGACCACTTGTCAAACCTAGGCGATATTCTCCCACGGATTCAGCGTCCACGCTCATTCCGTTTGCAACTCTGAGAGACAAATCACCTACCTTTATAACTCTACGGTTTCTCAAAGCATGTAATGAATTACAGATATGAGATCCTGCTCCGGTATCTAGTACCCAGGAGGTAGAGTTAATTGAAAAACAGTTCTCAATTACAAACACACTTGAGGCCGAAGCCACAACATGCTTCGTATCCTGGCTACTGGCTTCCAAAGCCCTGCAATCCTTCTGCCAATGCTCAATCCCATAACAATAGGAATGTCCCTCTTTTACTACATTCAGTCCCGAAACTTTTGCCCTTCTCTTTCCTTCTACTTTCCTGGTTTCCTTCAGGGTAGAAGGTAGAGACTGTAGAATCAAGTCAGTATCTGACCCATTTCCCAACGTGGTCTCTAGGTTCTGGAGCTCATCAATATAGCTAGTCATTGTAAGGACGTTGTCCTCTACAGATGACCCGACGGCCAACCTCGCTTGAATTAATTCGGTCGAGGTCTCATATCTTGCGATATGAGATTGCTCTCCATATAAATCTTTGTTATAGAGAAAGATGGAAACTGAGTCCATCTTCTCGTGCTACTTCTGGTATACACCATCAACTGAAGCTAACACGAGGCACTTGGCTTTCGCTTTATCCTTTTCCCTTGTCTGACAGATATACATATCTGTGACGGTGGAAACTGGACCTGGGACGGCGGGATCTTGAGTAGTAATAGGGTGGTCCAGCTTGTCATAGGCAATGGACATCTGGACAGACCTTTGCAAGTCATATAAGTCTCATTCAATCAATTTATTATCTAGATGTAACCTAGTCGTGGTCACAAGGTTGCTGCAATTAAGAGAGAGAAAAGAAAACACTTTTAGCATGATGCTCTTGCAAGTTTAGAGTGGTTTTTAATTTATTTAAACAGGATGGCTCCCACTGTTTCTCGAATCCTTCTTCAAACCATAAAAGAAGAATTAGCCAGGACTATTCTCACCGTACAATACTTGCTTAACCGTTCAGCCAGGCCAGTGTCGATACTTCGAGGGAGGTTTTCCAACGCTTTCGCGAAGTTCCTTAATTAAAGAACCTCTTTTCTCTGGGGGCGTAGCCCCGATGACACCTTTCTAGGCACCTACTTGGTTTATAGCATTGATCATTAAGTGATGAATCTCCTGATAAGTAGTATATACTCATAGTAGGTTCAGGATCCAAATATCATCGTATGATAATGTTGAAGGAATCCTACTAACATTCATCAAACTCCAAATGGTATGCATCTCTTTTGCAAATTTCAGTTTCTTTAGAAATTCCCGATATAAATTTTTGCCCCATGCTCTTATGACCTTGGCGTTGGTCAAAATATCATAAGTCACATGTCAAGTTCTACCCATCATTATCCTTGTTAATTTGAACCCATCCGTACATATCCTTGACGTTGGCCAAAATGATAATACGGCTGTCCCAAACTAACTCATCTATCTATGCAACAAATGAATACCCAGCAGCTACCAAACACTATGCCTTGGCGTTGGTCAAAATACATAGCCTGAATACTATTAAATACCCAAATGAAATGACGGAGGGCTACGAATGGTTTTGGCAAAACCGTGAACGTAGTGAACTTGATATAATCGAAGGAACCTGAGAGCTTTTTAAAAGGAGTGGTTAAGGCTCCGCAATTAAAAATTCTGCTCTTTTAAAATAACCGAGTGGTTTCTTTTAAATTTGTTCCAACGATTTAACTTTGGTTTATTTTCTTTGCATTATAATAATGCGTCCCATCATTTACCCTATCATTGCAGAAAACAACGAAAATACCACGTCCTCTTATGCCATCCGCATTCGCCACGGGGTCCCGTTATCACCCATTAGGTTACTTAACTAACGACAGAGCGGGGGCTGGGCTAGCGCGGGTGTAAACCATAAGTGACGTCTAATAGCTATCATATATAGATATTGTACATTCGTCAGACGCAATAATAGGCATTCCAGATCACTGATGAACTTTATTGGATATACTAGCAATCCGCGTTTGCTTTGAGCCTGCAACAAAAGACGGATTACACAGTTGTGATGAATAGCCATTACCCCACCCTAGACCTCTACGGGTACGGCAAACTACCCGCCAAGTACCCGAAGTGAAGCGGTCTCCCTCAACAACGTGAGTAGGCCACTAAACACTTCAAAGTACCCGGTAGTTTGTGCACCCCACCTTGGGTCTATCCTAAGAGAAAAAATAGTAAAAATGAAATAATACAACGGTGGCTACAACCGCAACCTGGATGCGTCCCGCAAAAGAATATTACATCATATTACAATTACTACGGATGAATGAATATAAAACACATCTCAAACCCCGGCTAATCATCACAACATTCCAATCAAGTCCATATACACAAACAGTAAATATTACAGAAATGTGCAACCCCCTGCCAACCGACATACTAGCAGTTAGGGGAGGTTTACGAACACATTAAACATTACAGATAAAAACCCGATTAGCAATTAATTTAGAATATCGATCGACTACCTTTTTCGTGTCTACCCTAAAAAGCAAACCAGCACAGAAGTAACCTGGGCAGAAACAGAATATACTGGAAAACAAAACAATTTAAAATATGAATTTCTGTGAAAATCCGAGTCAACTCGGATTTGACTCGGCGGCGGATCCGCGGCCAAAAGCACTATTTTGCCGCGGATCCGCGGCCATATAACCGAGTTGCTGCACCGTATTTTCCCATTATTCTTATATTTCCCTGCTGTGAATTTTAAGGCATATCAAATATTTTTTTCGACACGTTTAAAATTAACAGAAACTTAGGGTATCCGGGGTTTCGTTTTCGCGTTTTTTCGTCAATCGAAGTTCTAATTAGTTGCTAACAAGCTAGTAATGGTTTAGTTGGCTCTAATACCACTGTAAGTCCATGTCACGCACCCCACGAACTTGTGGGGAGGCAGAATATATGAAAAACGATTATCAAAGCTTCGTAACAAGGACTTGAGCACATGAATCGTGTCTAAACCGTTACTAGCATACTACGAGAGGTTTAACTACTCGGATTCGAAGTTATACCTCACGTTACTTGTCCTTCGGGTCTTCATCGCTGTCCTCCACTCCTTGTAGGCTCCTTGAAACGTCGGCACCTCAACGGCCTCCTCGAGTCAAAGACGATCCACCCGAGAGCTCCTACTCCAAGCTTGATCTCTAACTTGAGATAACTAGGTTTCTTTAGTTGCTAATCAAAGTGACCTAGGTGATATAGAGTGAGGTTATGGATTAATTAGTCTATCTAATCCTTGATCTCAACACATGAGAGGGGAGGATTAGGGTTTCAAGAATGAGAGAGCTTGAGGAGAGAGAAGGTGATGATAAGAATGATATTGAAAAATGAGCTCATTTGAATATATCAACCATAATAATTTATCAAATAAATAATTTAAATGATTAATCATCATGGTTGATTCATTCACCTTGTGTGATTCATCTCATGAGTCATTAGCTAATAAATGCATCATTTAACTCCATGGATGAATCACACAAATGAGTCATTAAGCAATAAATGCTTATGCCACCTTAACCCCCAAGTCACCATGCTTCTAGAAGCTTTCCGGAAAATTACGAGAACGCCCCTCCAATCCGTGAAAACACGGAAAAACTTTAGACTGTATAAATCCAATAACCCGATACTAGAATCTGGCTTAAACCAAAGCCGGCTAGTAAAAACTGTCTGAACGTCGTACGTGCGTTTAAACGCGTATGCGTTCGAACCCTTGTTGTAAAACCATACGACCTCTATATCGTTTCGCCTGGAGCAGGGAAACTCTCTGTGTGGGACTCTAAAGACTCGACACTACGCTGGCAGTGGGTTTAACCACAGACCGTAAGAGGCACTAGCTGTACGTAATGATCCCTAGGTAGATGTCGATAAGAAGGCCGATGAGGAAACCCATCCGAACTCCTACTGAGCCTGTCCGTGACAATATCCGCGCAGTCCGGTCTGTTCGTCTAAGAGTATCACATGTATGGTCTAGGGAGGTGGAGAACGTCAGACCCCTAATAACCGTATAAGTCGTGCCGGTATGGCTCAAGACCATTCGAGAATCTACTGATCAGTTCACCAGTAATTCTCCATCAGCCCTGGCCAGGGACTTATGGTAATGACCAACCAATCACAGTACGATATCAACTCCCTTTAGAATGCTGTCTAAGTACCCAAATTGGGAAACTACCCAAATCTAGATCTAAAACCATAGATCTAGTAACCAGAATGTCTGATATTAATATCCATATCCTATGTGGAGAAAACACTGTATGGCAACCAAAGTATAACCGATCGTAGTATAAGAATTTCACTTCCTACTCTGTGTATGTCATCCAAATACCAGGACATCACACCCTACTACCTTCTTAACAGATCCATCCCCTATTCTGATGAAGTCAAACCTATGACTGTCACGTCAGAAATAAATGATCTATCTCCGCTATATCTGCTTTAGTCTATAAATAGACATAAGCTACCTGTCCACTATTCTTCCGCTGCTCCTACTGACTACGACAATCTTCTGGCAGAATAATATACACGTACACTTCTAAAGCTAGTTTAGAAAGACGCTATACTCATCCTCCCGCCGGGTCTCATAGCCTAGAACAACAGTAGTGTCAAGTCCCCACTTAGCTTCCGCTGCTCCCACTGACCATGACAACCCTCTGACAGAGTCATATAGACGTACACTTCTAAATCTAGCTTAGAACGACGCTATACTCATCCTCCTGCCGGGTCTCATAGCCTGGAACAACAGTAGTGTCAAGTCTAGGTAAACAAGAACCTCCCTGTCACCGTCTTTGAGGCTACCAGAGTACCTCTCGGGTGCCTGAGGTTACCCACCATATCTGCGGAGTGGCCAATGGAATGTCAAACCAGATTGAATCTTTAGGTTCTTATCAAATTTTCAGTAATCGTTTGCGGTTCTGGAATCACTTCCAGTTCTACCATACTCCCACTACTGTTTTCTGAAAAAATCCATTTTTATTAAAACTGTGGCAAGTCTAGAACAATATCACTATTGATCTTCCGGATGGTAGAAAGTCAACCCTCGTCATAGCCCGGGTCAACCCACAAACAACCATTATAGAAACGTGCCTTGAGTTATCCAGAGTCTGGTTTTAAGCATAAGCTGGACAACTCCCCGTACCTTAACATTGTTAAGATATGAACCGTTCTATATCCAATATAGAAACAGAGGCACTGATTTAATTGGAACCAGATTCAAATCATGCAACTGTGTCCAGTGCATGTCAACTAAATGGAGAGAGGCCGATTAGCAGTACTCAACTTAGGAGTGCTTCCAATTATGAGTAACCTGAAAGAGAAGCAAGTTCTCTTAAAACCATTACTATTAACTGAATACCATACACAAGTATCTACATCTTCGATCATCTTGAAGAATCCCGATACTTGCAACACCTGGTTCTCTACTTTATTCATATACCTATAACTTCTCAAAACTTGGACCTTGTGTTTCTACGAAACACTTGTCTAAAAACTAGAGAAGTCATAAGTAAACTGAATATAGTACGAGGACCAACCCCTCTGTCCTAATGGACACTGGACAACATACAATACTCTGTATAAGTCCCTTGAGTCTAATAACTCATTCCCTGTGTGTCGTAGGTTGAAAACTGTACTTATGGTTAAGAAGAATTACACCGCTGTTTAATGCTCCTTACCTAACCATCCACTGATATAGGTAAATGTCATGGACATAATTTCAAAAAGGTATATCTCACTCTATAAAAATAGACGTACAGATATATCAATTTGAAATTGGTGCAAAACAGCGGATATTCAAAACCAAATATTTGCCGTCCGGCAAACAACCCAGGTGACTTCCTCAAATATCACCAATTACAACGAATCCCGATATAATGAGGATGATCACCCAATTCCCAATATCTTACTCCCACTCATCATCTGTAAAACCATACATATGTGAGAATCAAATCTGGTAAATACATACCCTGGAGCAAGGACTAATTGGGAAATCAGTTTTCTTTTAACAATACACAGTGAAACTGAAACATGTAAATGTTTCGAAAGGGTATCCAGGTATTCCTAGTAATGATTCTTCCATTATCCAGATTCACAACTGTAACCGTATATTTCTCTGCTATCTCTCCAAATCCCTTTATATGTCTTTAGTCGTTACCTTTTGTACACCCTCTTAGGATAAATGGTTTTCTTCCTTTCCTACCTTTCGGCACCAGCCTATGGTTTAGAAGAAGACTATACAATAAGCATAATGGGTGTACTGTCCTAATCCTAGGAGCACTCGCAACCCGAGAGAAGGTAAAGATAAAAGACAACCGAATAAACCTTATTCCTATTTCTCCTGAACCCGAATCCATCCCCGAACTGGAACAAGTTCCTTTCGAGTTCGTATATAACCATACGATAGAGTATCCAATAGAAGTGGACGTTCGTAATAATACAGGGTGTCTTGGAGAAAAAGGGTAAAAGTAGGAGTGGCAATGAGATATGCAACTCAGACAATCCAAAAGCCAGTGTTTTAAGAAGGTTCGGTTAATCTTGATCACTGAGTCATAGTCAAGGGTCGGGCCATGGTCGCTGCCAAAGAGAGAGAGAAAAGAAACACTCAGCGTGCACTCTAACCGAGATCAGAATGGTTATCACTTTATCTAATCAGGAAACCTCCCACTGTATCGTCAAATTCTCCTCCAAACCTGAAAGAAGAATTAGTCGGGATCACCCGAGGAGTAAACCAACTCATCAGTGGCAATCGGGATCCAACTATCATCGCATGATAACGTGATGGAATCCACTCACGTTATCACACTCCAGAAGGTATGCGCATATCTGGCATGTTTCAGTTTCTTTAGAAACTCCCGATGTGATTTTTACTCTATGCTCTTATGACCTTGACTAAGGCCAACAAATCATAAGTCACATATCAAGTTCTACCCGTCATTATCCAGGTTAATTTGAACCCACCCGTACAAGCCCTTGACTAGGGCCAACAAAGCTGTACGACTGTCCCAAACCAACGCATCTATCTATGCTGTAGAAAAGTAACAAATAGCTACCATACACTATGCCTTGACTAAGGCCAACAAACATAGCATGAATACTAAGTTCTACCCGTCTAAAATGACGGAGGGCTACGAATGGTTTTTGGCGAAAAACTTTTAACGTAATGAACTTGATATCGTTGAAGGAACCAGATAGCTTTTTATAAAAATATAGTGACGAAAACTTTTGCTAAAGAGATCACTCCCGGTGAAGGGATCTCGGCTCTTTCCTAGTAGAATGAGGTGCAGGATATTCCAACTGAATACCACGATGCAAAGCAAAAGTAATCGACTATAGTGAAGTTATTACCCTGACGCAAACTTCTGTCCAAGGGGTCACTCCCAGTGAAGGGATCTTGGCCCTTGCCTCGTCGACTGAGGTGCTGGATATTCATAACCGAATACCACCGTGCAAAACAAAAGATAACGTCCTTACAATAACAGCTTTTTAAAAAAAATGTTCAAACAACATCAAACAGGTTTGTTTAGCTTGCATTGATCCGAATCAATGCAGTCCCATCAATTGATCACACCAATAAATAACGAAAATAATGATGTACGTATATGCCATCCGCATTCGCCATTGGGTCCCGTCATCACCCGTTAGGTTACTTAACTAACGACAGAGCGGGGACTGGACTAGCGCGGATGCAAAATATATACAACATCTACTAGTATATATATCAATATAAAATATTTGCTCATGGCGTGATAAAATGCAACATCACAGAAATGTAATAAGCATCACTGAACAATACAGATATCTGGGATCCCCGGGTTTCATAGAGCCGCTACTGAAACCCGACATTACCCTGGTCATGTGGATAGCCTGTGCAATGAAATCCTAGACCCCTACGGGTGCGGCAAGTTACCCGCCAAAACCTGAAGCGAGGCAGCCCCCTTCAACAACGTGAATGGACCACCCAGCACTTCACGGAATCCGGTAACTTGGGCACCCCTCCTTGGGTCAACCTGTACCCCGTACGAGCGCGGTGAATAGCCCGCCAATTCTAGAGTGAAGCCCCCTCTGTCTCAACGCCATGAGATGCGGGCCCGTTGCCCTCTAGAACCCGGCTACCCGTGCACCCCTCCGCGGGGTAATCCTAGTACAGAAAGTAAAATATACAACGGGTACATCGACCTCAGCCCGGTCGTGCCCCAAAGGAATAATATACAAACAGGCAGTGACAGCAGTCCACATGTTGGACGCTCGCCCCGCAATATCAAATGTACATAAATAACCAAACTGTACTACCATTGCATCCAGGCTATCCACCACGACAAATCCGCAATATCACAGCACAACACAGAACATCAACGTGAATGTAACGTTCGCAAATCCGTCTAAAAAGGCTATAGCAATTAGACAGGATTTACCGATCAAATGACATTCACGGTCGCAGATATAATGTAAATACTGTGAACTAACATGTTTAAAAATTTCGATCGATAAAAATTCCCGAAGTGGGCCCTAAGCACAACTGTAGCACTCAAAATAAATCTGGGCCCAAACAGAATATACGAAAAAACCCATTTCCAAGTCAGAGACCTCTATTCAAAATTTGGTGCAATGAACAGTCTTTCCTGCGGCGGAACCGCACCAAAACAATGGTATGGTTGCGATTCCGCGGCGTTACTGTAGCCACGTGCTACCAAATTTTGTCAGAATTCTTAAAATACCCTGCACGAAATTCTGCAATACACCAAATAATTTTTTGACCACAGAAAAATTACGACAGAAACTGTGACTTGAAAATGCGGTTTTTAGAATCTTTGTTCGATCAAAGTTCTAAACATATTAGAGCAAGCTAGAAAAGGTTAATGGCGTGGCTCTGATACCATGTAAGTCTACAGTAGCGCCCCAGCCGTCTTCCCGAGGCCAAAATGTGGAAACAAAAACTTTTCTTTAACTAGAAACCGGCGCTACCGCGGACTATAAACCCGGATCGGACCATTAACCTACTACTAGCTAACAAAAGAAAGGGTAGAGAGGCTATACCGAGCGATCCGTGTCCTTCGGTCTTCGGCCACCATCCCGATCTCCCCGCGGCATCTCCGGTCTCGATCTTCTCGTCGGAAAGGGCACCACATCACCGAGTCTTTTTACGGGCTCGCACCTCTGGACCGAGGCAACTCGGACATGAAGTTGGCTAGCCGGCGTGTCCAAGATTGCTGTAGACTGAGTGTAGAATGCTATGTCTCGAGGGGTTATTAGAAGTTGCCATTTTGATGTGGAGGAAAAATGAGCAAGAGGAATGAACTTGAGGATTTTTTCTTTTGCAATGAAATGAACCAAAAATCCTCACACAAAAATGAATGTGCCTCTCCCAAAAATAGTGGCCGGCCAAAAATAATGAGAAGAGGAGGGCATGAAGGGAGGTGAGTGTAGGAACAAAGCAATGGTGACCATAAGCCATAAAGTAAACCTCACTTCATAATCCTAATCAATCTAATCTCCATCAATGCCAACCTTGAAAAAATGCACATCTAGAAGCTTCATGAGCAAGTGGAGAAAAAGCCGCCACAAACCCCCCCCCCTCCATTTTGCTAATTTACACATTTGCAAATAAGCCCCTCCCATCAATTTTCAGCCAAAGAAAGAAAGAAAGGAAAATGGCCGAAACGGAATGCAAACTGGCAACTTCAAAAAGCGATCCCGTAATAAATTACAGGAAAACCCCGTGACTGTATATACATACCCGCATTTGTATTCCGACCGAATACAAATGCAATGAGACAAAATCTACACTGTACAATACTAGGATCCGGTTTAAACCAAAGCCCGCTGGTATTGTCCGTCCTAAACATAACACGTGCACAAGTGCACGCGTACGTTCGAACCCTGCCATAAATCCATACGGTCTCTACAACGTTTCGCCCGAAACTTGAGAAACTGTCTGCGGGGGACTCTAAAGACTCGTCAATACTTTGGCTGTGGATTTAACCACTAGTACGTCAGAGGTATTAGCCGTACGTAATGGGCTACCAGGTATTGACCAAAAGGGAAGTCAATGAGCGAACTTATCCTGACACCCTACCGAGCCTGTCAGTGACAATATCCGTACAGTCCGGTCCGTTCGTCTATGAGCATCGCATGGCGGACCTAGGGGGTTGGTAAAAGTCAGACCCCCAAAAGCGGTACGAGTCGTGTCGGAGTGTAGCCCAGAACACCCTGAGATACTACTGGAATATCTACCAGTAAATCTCCTGCCTTGTCCAAGGACTTTGTTTAATGGCTCTCCCAGACACAGTGCGATCTCACCCCCAATACCGGGAGAGACGAACCCCTGCCGATCCGCTCACTGCCTCCATGTGGCTCGGGACTGTACCTAACTAAAATCTGTTTGCACGACATCTTTGAGTCGTGGTAGGGTAGTAATCAAAGTACAGTTGGAACTCACACGAGACAAATGGCGATCTTAGGTCGATGAACTAACCTGTACACATGTCACCAGAGAACTGCTATCTGACGTCAGGTATAATACCAACTAGCATGTTCCCGGCGAGTCCTGTCCGGTGTACTCATAACCCAATGAGCACCTGTATACATCTTAGGTGAACCAACTGACACCAGTGGCTTGTGATGCCGGCCACCGCCCCTTGTCGGGGTCTCGACTGTATACACTAGTCTACTCTGGAGTATCGATGCCCTGTCTCGAAAACTCCCACGACTAGGGACCTTTTAAAGATGTGCTTACAGACCCCAGCTCCCACGTATATGATCGCCATCATACTGCTGGCAGTCAAGCAAGAATCCTAAGGACTCTATCAACGTAAAATAGTGAGCTGTAAGGTCGCCTAAAGCAGTACACGATGATAAAGATAAACCAGATAGCATACTATCATCTTGAGTAAGACTGTCCTACCGGCATAGGTCCTCCCTCAATCATTGCAATCACGTGCCTGTGATCCAATAATTGACTATCAGAGCAGTATATCCAACAAGGGAGACCGCTTCACTTCGGGTACTTGGCGGGTAGTTTGCCGTACCCGTAGGGGTCTAGGGTGGGGTTTTGTCTATTCATCGCGACTGTGTAATCCGTCTTTCTTTGCAGGCTCAAAAGGAATGCGGATTCGTAGAAAATCCAATATGTTCATCTGTGATCTGGAATGCCTATTATTGCGTCTGACGAATGTACAATATCTATTTATGATATCTAGTAGGCGTCACTTATGTTTTGCACCCGCTCTAGCCCAGCTCCCGCTCTGTCGTTAGTTAAGTAACCTAACGGGTGAATGACGGGGCCCAGTGGCGAATGCGGATGGCATAAGAGGACGTTGTATTTTCGTTGTTTTCTGCAATGATAGGTTAATTGATGGGACACATTATATTAATGCAAAGAAAATAAACCAAAGTTGAATCATTGGAATAGTTTAAAAGAAACCACTCGGTTATTTTTAAAACAGAAGATATTTTTAATTGCGGAGCTTAAACCACTCCTTTTAAAAGCTATCAGGTTCCTTCGGTCATATCAAGTTCACTACGTTCACGGTTTCGCCAAAACCATTCGTAGCCCTCCGTCATTTCATTTGGGTATTCAGTAGTATTCAAGCTATGTATTTTGACCAATGCCAAGGCATAGTGTTTGGTAGCTGCTGGGTATCCATTTGTTGCATAGATAGATGAGTTAGTTTGGGACAGTCGTACTATCATTTGGCCAACGTCAGGGGTATGTACGGATGGGTTCAAATTAACAAGATAATGATGGGTAGAACTTGGCATGTGACTTATGACATTTTGACCAACGCCAAGGTCATAAGAGCATGAGGCAGAAATCCACATCGGGAATTTCTAAAGAAACTGAAATTTGCAAAGAGTTGCATACCATTTGGAGTGTGATAATTTTGGTAGGAATCCTTCAGCTTTATCACACGATGATATTTGGATCCCGATCCTACTGTGAGTATCCGCTACTTATCAGGAGATTCGTCACTTAACGATCAATGCTATAAACCAAGTAGGTGTCGAGAAAGGTGTCATCAGGGCTACGCCCCAGAGAACAAAGGTTATTTAATTAAGGAACTTCACGAAAGCGTCGTAAAACCTCTCTCGAAGTACCGACACTAGCCTGGCTGAACGGTTAAGCAAGTATTGTACGGTAAGAATAGTCCCGACTAGTTCTTCCTTTTTGGTTTGAGGAGGGATTCGAGAAACAGTGGGAGCCATCCAGTTTAGATAAACTAAAAACCACTCTAAACTTGAAAGAGTATCATGCTAAAGTGTTCTCTCTCTCTCTCAATTGCAGCAACCCAGAACATGACAGGCCTTAAGTTATTATTAGATAAAAATATTCTGATAGGGCCAAACTATAAAGACTAGTTCCGGAATGTCAAGATGGCTATAACTTATGACAAATTGGGGTATGTCCTTACTACTAAGGCACCTGCTGTCCCTGGTCCAGAATCCAGTGTCGCGGATAAGGAAATCCGTAAGACCTGGAAGTTAGACTGCGCGAAGGCCAAATGCATCGTGCTTGCCTCTATGGACAATGAACATCAGAGGAGGCACGAGAATATGGATCTTGAGTCTATATTTCTCCACACCAAGGAACTGTATGGAGAGCAATCTCGTATAGCTAGATATGAGAACTTGAAGAACTTGTTTCAGTCGAGACTGGTCGTCGGATCATCTGTAGGAGAATATGTCCTTAAGATGATTGGCTATATAGAAGAGCTCGCGGACCTCGAGACAACATTAGAGAATGAGCTATATACAGACTTGGTTCTTCAGTCCCTTCCTTCCACCTATGCCCAATTTATCTTGAATTTCAACATTCAAGGTAAGGAAGTTGAGCTTCCAGAACTCTTTAACATGCTGAGGAGTGCAGAGGGCACCTTGCAGAAAGCAAGGGAAACACTCACTATGTTTGTTCGCGGTGCTTCCTCTTCCAGGTCCAAGGCAAGGGCCAAAGGAAGGAAGAAGAAGGCCGCTACCAAACCAAGAGGTGGTGTTGGTAAGGTGGGAGTTAAAGGAAAGGCAAAGGTTGCGGCGCCAATAGTAGTAAAGGACGAGTGCTTCCACTGTCGTAGGAAAGGCCATTGGAAGAAAGATTGCAAAGCTTGGATTGCCAAGAACCAGGACCCGAAGCAATCTGTGGCTTCGACTTCAGGTGTATTTGTAATTGAAAATTGTCTGTCAATCAACTCTACTTCCTGGGTATTGGATACCGGATCAGGATCTCATATATGCAATTCATTGCAGGCACTGAGTAACCGTAGAGTGCTGAAAGTTGGTGATATGACCCTCCAGGTTGCTAACGAAGCTAGCGTGGGTGCTGTGTCCGTAGGGGATTATCACCTTGGATTGACGAGTGGACATATTTTGGTTTTGCACAACTGTTTTTGTGTACCCAGTTTAACGTGTAATATCATATCAGTATCGTTGTTATCAAAATAAGGTTATGATTTCACGTTTATAAGCGATGTTGTTAGCATCCACCTTAATCATGGTTTGATTGGGTCCGGTACACTAGATAACGGTATATACGTGTTAAACCAATTACAGATTTTCAATGTCCAGAACACACTAAAAAGAAAGTCTCCAGATGTAAATCAGGCTTTCTTATGGCATTGTAGACTAGGTCACATTAATGAGACAAGGTTAACTAAGTTACATAGAGAAGGATATTTTGATCCGTTCGAATATCAATCTTATGCCACTTGTCAATCATGTCTCAAAGGAAAGATGACAAAGACTCCATTCACTGGACATGGAGTAAGAGCGAGCGAGCTCTTAGGACTCATACACAACGATATATGTGGTCCAATATCTACACATGCAAGAGGTGGTTTTTCATATTTCATTACTTTTACGGATGATTACTCTAGGTACGGATTCATTTTCTTGATAAAACATAAATCCGAGGCCTTTGAGAAATTCTGAGAATATAATAATGAAGTAGAAAACCAAACCGGCAAAAGTATCAAGACACTGAGATCTGATCGAGGTGGTGAATACTTAAGTGCCGAGTTCCTGGATTACCTAAAAGAAAATGGAATTCTCTCTCAACTTTCTCCTCCATACACTCCACAGCATAACGGTGTATCAGAAAGACGGAACCGAACCCTATTGGATATAGTACATTCCATGATGAGTAATGCTGAGTTACCGCGATCTTTCTGGGGTTATGCGCTAGAATCAGCTGCATATCTTTTGAACAGGGCTTCTACCAAGACTGTGCCTACCACACCATATCAGATGTGAAGTGGGAAGAAACCCTATCTTCAGTATCTGAAAATATGGGGATGTCCAGCTTTTGTTAAAAAGCAGCATGTGGAAAAACTCGAGGCACGATCAGTGCAGTGTCAGTTTGTGGGATATCCAAAGAACTCCAAGGGGTATTTTTTCTATTACGTAGAGGAACATAAAGTTTTTGTTTCTCGTAATGCCCATTTTCTAGAACAGCAGTTTTTAGAAAAGGAAACAAGTGGGAGCGCAATAGAACTGGAAGAAATTTCAGAACCACAAACTATTACTAAAAGTTTGGTAGAATCAGAAGTTCAAGAAGAACAGGACATTCCAGCACCCCTCCGCAGGAGTAGTAGGCTATCCCATCCGCCTGAGAGATACTACGGTTTTCTCATAGACGGGGATAGAGAAGATTGCGTCATTGATAATGATGAACCTACTAGCTTCCAGCAGGCCATCCAGAGCGGCGACTCAGTAAGATGGCCGGATGCAATGCGGAACGAAATGGAGTCCATGTACACCAACAAAGTATGGACTTTGGACTTTGCTCCAGATAGGGTAAAACCCATAGGATGCAAGTGGATCTTCAAGAAAAAGATTGGTGTAGATGGACAGGTGGAAACCTATAAGGCTAGACTTGTTGCAAAGGGTTTTCGTCAAAGACCTGGTTTGGACTATGACGAAACTTTTTCTCCAGTGGCTATGCTCAAATCCATTCGGATCCTTCTTGCCATTGCCGCCTTCCATGATTATGAGATCTGGCAGATGGATGTAAAGACGGCTTTTCTAAAAGGTAATTTAGAAGAATGTGTCTATATGGATCAGCCAGAAGGTTTCAATCATAGTGGGAGCAGTAGGAAAGTGTGCAAGTTTCTTAAGTCCATTTATCGACTAAAGCAGGCATCGCGGAGTTGGAAAATCTGTTTTGATGAAACGGTCAAAGAATATGACTTTATCAAAAATCCAGATGAACCATGTATATATAGTAAAGTTGTAGCACAAACTATCGTATTCCTCGTCTTGTACGTGGATGACATTCTTTTGATAGGAAATGACATTCCTATGCTACAATCTGTCAAAGGATTCTTGCCACACAGGTTCTCCATGAAAGACCTGGGTGATGCCTCTTACATTCTGGGGATCCGGATCTGTCGTGATAGATCCAAGAGGATGTTGGGACTTTCACAGTCCAGGTATATGAACACTATACTGAAAAGATTCAGTATGGAAGATTCTAAGTGTGGTAATTTACCGGCTTGTCACGGAAATACCCTCTCCAAAGAGATGTATCCCAAGACTGATTTGGAAAGGGATCGCATGTCGATTATACCCTACGCTTCTGTGGTGGGCTCTATAATGTATGCGATGTTGTGTACCAGACCAGATGTAGCTTACGCACTGAGCGTGGTAAGCCGGTATCAATCAGACCCAGGGGAGAAGCACTAGATAGCAGTAAAGAACATTCTCAAGTACCTGAGAAAGACAAATCATATGTTCTTGGTTTACGGCGGAAAAGACCTCAAGATCGAGGCTTTTGCTGACTCCAGCTTCCAGAGTGACAAGGTTGACTCCAAATCCATGTCAGGTTATGTCTTTACCCTCAATGGAAGAGCGGTGTGCTGGAAGAGTTCTAAGCAGGACACCGTTGCTGACTCGACGATGGAAACGGAGTATATAGCTGCTTGCGATGCCGCAAAAGAAGCAGTCTGGATGAAGTAGTTCCTCACAGAACTTTAGGTGGTTCCATCCATTATTGATCCAATACCTCTGTATTGTGACAACAATGGGGCTATAGCTTTAGCGAAGGAACCCAGGTCCCATCAGAAGTCCAGACACATCTTAAGGCGGTATCACCTGATCAGAGAGATCATAGATCGCCGGGAGATCGAGGTCCGGAGAGTTGCTACAGAGGAGAACACTGCAGATCCATTCACAAAGGCCTTACCTCAGACACAGTTCGAAAGGCTATTCGAGATGATAGGTCTTCAATATGCCAGTACATGGACCCAGTGCAAGTGGGAGATTGTTAGTGTATATGCCCTAGGGGCCATTATTGTATCATACTAGCTTGTATATTACTTAATGGAAGCTTAGGATATTCACAGTTATATTAACAATCTCGCTAAATATAGTAGTATGCTACTTGGTTTATATCTATCTTAATATGTGTATATGTTTCTTTTAACATATCGCGAATACATATTGATAGAGCCCATAGGATCTTGCTTAACTACCAGCGTTGTGATGGCAGTCACACTAGTGGGGGCTGGGTAGTCCACAAGCACATCCTTTATCAGGTCCCTAGTCGTAGGATTATTGAGATAGGGCATCGATACTCCAGAGTAGACTAGTGTGTACGCTTCTCATCCCAGCAGGGGAAATGGTCTGTCCCACAGCCATTAGTACGTTGTACTGGAAATAGTATACAGGTGCTCGTTGGGTTACGGGTACACCGGATAGGACTCGCAGGGAACTATTGGTTGGTATTATACCCGTCGTCAGTTAACAGTTCCCAGGTGACACGAGTACAGCATAGTCCGCAGACTTGACACTGCTGCTTCGTCTCGAGTGTGTTCCCACTGTTCTTAGATTGCTACCCTACCATGGCTCAAAGGAGTCGTGCAAACAGGTAGCGGTTGGGTGGATTCCCGAAGCACTTGGAGGCAATGGCAGTTAGAAAGGATTCGTCTCTCCCGGTATTGGGAGTTGATATCGTGCTGTGTTAGGAGAGCCATTACGCAAAATCCCTGGCCAGGGCAAATGAGATTTACTGGTAGGATTTCCAGTAGCTTCTCAAGGTGTAATGGGCTTCACTCCGACACGACTTATACCGCTTTTAGGGGACTGATACTTGCCGCCCCCTAGGCCTGATATGCGATAGTCCTAGACGAACAGACCGGACTGTACGGAGATTGTCACATCAGGCTCAGTAGGAGTTCGGATGGGTTTCCTCATCGGCCTTCTTATCGACATCTACCTGGGGACCATTACGTACAGCTAGTACCGCTTGCGGCCTGTAGTTAAACCCACTGCCAGCGTAGTGTCGAGTCTTTAGAGTCCCACACAAAGAGTTTTCCTGCTTTAGGCGAAACGATATAGGGGTTGTATGGTTTTACGACAGGGTTCGGACACATACGTGTATTTATGCACGTACGATGTTCGGACAGTTTTTACTAGCGGGCTTTAGTTTAAGCCAGATTCTAGTATTGGATTATTGGATTTATACAGTCTCGGTATTTCCGTGTTTTTACGGATGGGAGGGGCATTCTCGTAATTAGTCGAGAAGCTTCTAGAAGAAAGATGAGGTGGAGAGCTTAGGTGGAATTTGCATTAATTGAATTTGTGACTCATGGAGTGATTCATCCAAATGAGTTAATGAAGCATTTATTGCTTAATGACTCATGAGATGATTCATTCATTTGTATTAAATGAAGCATGGTTGTAATTATCCATTTTATTTGTTTGATAATTATTATGCTTCATTATATACATAATGAGTTATATTTTCAATTCATTCTCACTTATACATTCTCTCTCCTCAAGCTCTCTCTCTCTTCAAAGACCTAACCCTAATCTTCTCATGTGTTGAGATCCTAAGGTTAGCAAGACTAATAGATCCCTAATTCTCTTCTATATCCTCTAGATTACTTTGATTAGCACTCATAGCCACCTAGTTACGTCAAGTGAAAGGTTAAAGCTTGGAGAATGAGCTCTCGGGTGGATCTTCTATCACATCGAGGAGGCCGACGAGGAGGTGAACTAAAAGAACAAGAAGGACTTGAATCTCTAGGTATAATCATCTATCATAGTAGTTAATCACTTCTAGATAGTTGTTAGTTAGGGTTTAGCAAAGATCCGTAAAGTTAGTCGATATTAACATAAACAAAATGATTGTTTTACCTATTCCGCCTCCCCGCATCATGTGGGGTGTCTAACGTCGACTTACAATAACGAAGCTCTGGAATTATGCTTTGGCGCATGAGGTCCATCTCATATCAAAAGTGGATCCTCTCATATATCTGATGTCGAAAGCCATACTAACGGGGCGACTCGCTAAATGGGCCCTCCTCTTGATGTAGTTCTTGATAACTTATCGTCCTCTCAAGGAAGTAAAAGGACAGGCCATCGCCGACTTTCTCACTGAGCATCCGATACCTGCCGATTCACCCCTAAATTGTGAATTGCCGGACGAGCACGCGTTCGACACAATCGACATGGAGAAAGAAGGGAGCGATGCCCGATGGGAACTTTACTTCGATGGAGCATCTTCTATGAAGAAAAGGAAGCACACCACTCCTATAATCAAATCCGGGGTAGGCCTCATCTTCGTGACTCTACAAGGAGGGATAATGCGCTTTGCATTTTATTTAACAGAGCCGAGGACGAACAATGAAGCCGAATATGAAGCTTTGATAGCAGGTCTTGAGATTGCTGTCGATATGGGAATCGAAGACCTCCTTATATACGGAGACTCCCAGCTAGTCGTTAGTCAAGTAAACGGCGACTACCAAATATGCAAGCCGGAGTTGGTAAGATACGGCGAAAGAGTGCAGCAATTGTTGAATCAAATTCCCGCCTACGTCCTGGAAAGCATACCGCGAGCGGAAAATAGCAAAGCGGATGCGTTAGCCAAACCCGCCAAAGAACTGGCTGACGAAAACCTCGATGACGTAAGAATTGTTGTGCAAAGCTGTCGGGTTCTCACACCGGAAGAAACATCTCCGGAGTCTTCTGAAGAAAAAGAAGCGACCAAGTTGGCAACCCGACAAATAGAAGACCAAGAAAAGGCTCAGGATTGGAGGAAGTCTTCATAGACTACTTCAAATCCCGTCGAACACCTAAAGAGGCGTCCTCAAGACATCAACTCATGAAACGAGCTCTGTCGTCCGCCTTCGTCAATGACACACTGTACAAGAGATCGTTCGACTCTTTATGGCTAAGATGTCTGGGACCCGAAGAAGCGAAGAGAGTCGTTTAAGAAACTCACGACGGACTCTGCGGATCTAATCAAGCTGTGCCAAAGATGAAGCTGAAGATCAAAAGGATGGGCTACTATTGGCCCATGATGATCCAAGACTGTCTCGAATATGCGAAGCAATGCCACTCATGCCAAATTCACGGGGATTTCATCCATCAGCATCCAAACCCGCTGCACCCAACGGTGGCTAACTGGCCATTCGAAATGTGGGGAACTGATATAATCGGGCCCATCGAGCCAGCATCGTCCAGAGGACACCGGTTCATACTGGCGATGAATGATTACTTCTCCAAATGGGCGGAAGCAGTACCGCTAAGAGAAGTGAAGACGAAGAATATTCTTCATTTCTTCAAGACACATGTCATATACCAGTTCGGCACTCCGCGAAGGATTATCTCAGATAACGGACCGGCCTACAGAAGCCACAAAATCAGCCGCTTCGCACAGCAGCATAACATAGATTGGAGATAATCTTCAGTTTATAATTCTCGAGCTAATGGTCTAGCTAAGGCCTTCAACAAGACCTTGACGAAGATCATAAAGAAGACGGTGTCCAGAAACAGGAAAGATTAGGACGAGAGACTGCATGAAGCTCTCTGGGCGTATCGGACCATGTTCAAAATGGCTAAACACAATGCCGTACGCATTAGTATTCGGCGCTGAAGCAGTACTCCCCTTGGAGATAGAGTTGCCCTCTCTCCAAGTGGCAGTTCATTATGAGCTAACGGACGAAGAGAATGCTCATCTTCGCTTGGAAGAGCTCGACGCCCTTGATGAAACCCGGCTCATGGCGCAGCAAAACCTGGAGGCTTACAAAGCAAGGATGACGCGCTTGTACGAAAGATTGACTCGGCCAAGAACGTTCCGCCAAGGCGAACTCGTGCTAGTCGTAAAAAGACCTATGATCCCCAATCGTGCCAAACGGGGGAAATTCGAGCCAAACTATGAAGGCCCGTACATCATAGACAAAGTCTACCAGGGTGGGGCTTACTTGCTCATGGATATGCATGGCGAAAGACCCTTCCGGCCAATAAATGGCCGGTTCCTCAAAAAATACTACGGCTGATGAGTCACGGCCTGGGTTAATGATAGATGACGACGCCTATGTCTGCTCGCTATCTTCCCAAGCCCAAACCCTATGAGTAGTATCCAGCAAAACCGTTGTCTCCAAAATGACAACGATGGACCGAAACGTCCCTAAACTAACGATGGACCACCACGTCCTAAAACTGGCGATGGACCGAAACGTCCCTAAACTAATGATGGACTGCTATGTCCTAAAACTAGCGACAGACCGAAACGTCTTTAAAACTAATATGAACCGCAGCATCCTCAGGCTAGCGTGATAAAAAAATGGTATGTCCACAACCGAAATGGGCACGGATGAAAATCTGAAAGGGCTCCGTGAGTAAAAACAGCAGGGCTACTGGCGAATTTGTGAAAACCCGGAAGGGCGCAATCTCGTTGAATGACACTTGTAGGGTCCTCTCGACCTTGCAAAGAGAAAATACCCGTATGAGATCTTTATGACTCACAAGGGAGCAACACACTTAGGGATCCCTACGATTCCTAAGGAGAAGTTACACTTACGAGATCCTAACGACTTGTAAGAAGAATTCCCCTATAAGACCCTCACGACTCATAGGATTCAAAAGCCTTAAGCTACAAGGATCTAAACCTGTTCTTAAGCCATCATACACCCCACTGTTGCCCTACAAGCGTTTCAATACTGACCCTTGTATACAATCCATGGGCACTGTTCTCCACCGGAACATGCGGCCTGGACGTTAGGACGTCGGGGCCTGAATTCTGGTGGGCAGATGCTATTTGGTGTTATACGTCCACCTCTCCGAATATGCCAAGTTGATTTATGGCACCGTGTATCGAAGGTTTAGACAGATGCGGCCGATGTAGCAGACTTTATCATATTCCCCCTCATTTGAGGGGTTTTTAATTGTGGGAACGCTCTTCCCTGCAAGCGCAAGCCCCTGTAGCTAATTACGCTACCGCATCGCGGTAACAACTTTCTCCTTCTCCATATGGTCACTTCGTGTCGTGGGTGTTTGTTTTTTTTTTTGGTTGCCCGTGGATTGTATACGGAGACTAATTTATGTTATCGCCCGTAGGGCGTGGATTAGTCCAAATCCGTATTTTCTTAGATTTGGGTTTGGGGTTGGGTTTAAGGATCGGTAATCTCATTTGAGACTAAGATCAACTTAAACGTCTATTAAGGATACATTAGTCTAATTTTAGACTAAGATCTACTTGACAGTTTGCTAAGGATACGTTAGTCTAATTTTAGACTAAGATCTACTTAACAGGATCATTTAGATCCAACAAAAGAGTATTTGGGCTCTATTGTTTTAGTTTAGGGACTTTGAGGTCCAAGGTTAAGGACATCATAGTCCATGGGTTTAAAGGACCCCACAGTCCGAGGTTAAAGACATGATAGTCCATTGGATTAAAGGACCCCACAGTCCGAGGTTTGTCTGGTTATCGGGACCCGTCACCTCTTTGAAGACGTTGAAGGATTACAACGGCATATATCAGAGGAGTGAAGAGATGTACCCTTGAACCAATGTTGGTTGAGAGATCTGTAGTCCAATTTAGGACTAAGATCAAAAGATTTATGAGCATATGGGCTCAATTAATCTGAATTAAGGACTTATGGCCAACTTGGGCTAAGTCCACTCAGGTTTAAAATGTTGAACATTTATTTTGGGCTGTTGAACATTTATCTGGGCTTGGCCCCTCTTTATTTAGCAATGCTAAGCATGGGTCTGGGTTCTGACTATATTTTTGTCTTTTATTGAGTGCCGAGCACTTGTATGCATCTGAGGTTCAGTAAAAGGGGAGTCTTGCCTCTGGAAAACTTAGCTAATTTGGGCTAAGACTGGTTTGAATATAATGTTAAACACTAGCACATATTTGGCGATCACGTGTTCCCACGTGATGCATTTAAAATAGCGTTAAACACCAGGGATGAGGCGCTTAAAATAGTGTTAAACACTAAAATAACTGAAGCACTCACGTGAGGACACGTGAGGCACCCTAGGATTGGGCCAAGCTTCCTTTATTTTATTCTCAGAATATTCGAATAAGTGTTAAACATTAATCTTCACGGCCATCACGTGTGGCCACGTGATGGGTACCCATGCTTGGATATTAAAAGGATTTATTAGGGGTCACATGAGGGCGCCGAAGCGATGGGTATTAATCCTTCAGTTTTTTTCCATCTTTTCTTTTTTAAAGAGGTGTTTGTCAGAGGGTCACGTGGGGACACGTGAGGGCGCCCAAAATCGATTCTTTCCTTTTTTCTGAAGTTTGTTCAAGGGTCACGTGGGAGCACGTGACCTAATCTTATTTGTTCTCATTTGGTCATTGGAGGGGAGGGTCACGTGTTGCCACGTGATCATGTTGGATACTTGATCTTTCTACGTGCATGGAGAGATAAATCCCTTGTTGAAGAACTAAATTCTCTTATAGGGTTAAACCCTAATTTTATTTAGAGGAATTAAATTCCTATGTATTTGGAAGAATTAAATTCTTTAAACTCAATTATCCCTTTAAGTTTTGGATCTGCATGGCAGAATCTCCCCGATGAGAATTAAATTCTCAACTTATGGGAAGATCTGCTTCTGCAGATCTTCAACCAAAAGAAGAACTAAGTTCTTATTCAGAAGAGTTAAACTCTTAGTTTGAGAATTAAATTCTCTTTTTGTTTTGTGGGAGCTTATAGAATGATTTCTTTCTCTTTCTTACCTAGGATTTCTTTCTTTCTTGAAGAGATCTTCTTTTCTCTCTGGAGAATTAAATTCTCTTCTTTTTTCTCTATGTTGTTGTATCTCTCCTCTTTTTTCTCTTCTCTTATTGGCTCCTATTTATAGGAGAAAAAAAAGAATCAGTTTGTTTAGTCAATCTTTCATTGAAAGATTTTGATTGATTTTGTAACCAACATGATCATTTAGATCACTCGGTGAATTTTATTTACCATTTGATTTTTAATCCAAAAGATATTTTATCTATTGTTCCTGGCAGATTTTTAGGAAAATATCTTTTTATGTAGAATCTTTCTATAAACTGGTGATTTTTAATCACCATTGGATTTTTTAATCCAACGATACTCCACTTTACAGAGTGCAATCTTTTTGTTTGGAAAGATCTAGAGAAATATTTTCCAATTAGGGTTTTTGATTCCCTCTTAATTAGAATTTAATTAGTTCAGATGGTTTAGGAGTTTATCACGTATTGGCACGTGACCCCATTTGATAAAGCATTCAAATTAGAATTTAATTCTGTGTCTACAGGCTTTGCCTGTAAATGGTCACGTGTCTGCACGTGAGACCTGGTCACGTGTTGACATGTGACCCTACTGACACAGCATTTTCAATATGTTTATTTTATTCAGTGTCTACAGGCTTTTCCTGTAAATGGTCACATGTCTGCACATGAGGCCTGGTCACGTGTTGACACGTGATGCCCGGTCATGTGTAGACACGTGATGCCTGGTCACATGTAAGCACGTGATGCCTCATTTGATGTTTTCCTTGCTGCTTTATTTGTATTTTATTTATTTCCCATGAGGCACGCCTAAAATTTTACTGTTATTATTTTATAAGGGAGCAAGTTTTGAGCCAAAATTTTGGGCGGGAACAAATGCCCCCCACTACTTTGCCCACGTAAGTATGTACGTGTGTGAAATAGTGCAAAGTAATGCGTGACCGTAGAATTGATGGCTTAGGAGACAAGTTTAGGGTCCTTGTAGCCTAAGACTTTTTCCATCTTCATGAGCCGTAAGGGTCTCATGAAGGATTTTTCTCCCTACAAGTCGAGAGGATCTCGTAGGTGCAAATTCTCCCTAGAAATCGTGAGGATTTCTAAGTGTTCATCACCTCCGTGAGTCGTAAGGATCTCACTCGGGTATTTTCCTTACAAATCGTGAGGACCCGTAAATAGCTTCTTTATTTCATTGGCGGATATGGCTTTGGCAAGTGTGGCCCGTAGATACTCCACCTTGATCTCCTTGTAGGGCAACGATGGCTTAGGAAATAGGGTTAGGATCTGCTGCCTAAGACTTTTAAACTTTATAAGCCGTGAGGGTCTCATAAAGACTTTTCTCCCTACAAGTCGAGAGAATCTCGTACGTGTATTTTCTCCTTAGGAATAGTGAGGATTCCTAAGTGTGGTTTCTCTTGAGAGTCATAAGGATCTTACAAGAGAATTTTCCCGCTTATAAGTCGAGAGGACTCGTAAGTGGTCGTTTCCCTCCTTGTCGAGATTCGACTTCAGAGAGTGTAGACCGTAGACAGTCTACCTTGACCTTTCTGCGAGGCAATGATGGCTTGGGAAACAGGGTTAAGATCTGCCACCTAAGACTTTTCAACTTTATGAGTCTTGAGGGTCTCATAAAGAATTTTCTCCCTACAGGTCGAGAGGATCCCGTAGGTGTATTTTCTCCTTAGGGGTCGTGAGAACTCCTAAGTGCGTTTTCTCTTGAAAGTCATAAGGATCTCACAGGAGAATTTTCTCCTTACAAGTTGAAAGGACTCATAAGTGATTGATGAGTTGACTTGCTCCCGAATCAAAGAATTGCTTTGACCGGGAGGTCGAGGGTTGACTTTATCCGCATTTCAGGGAGTCAGGGGTTGACTTCATCCGCATTTCAGGGAGTGAGGGGTTGACTTCATCCGCATTTCATGGAGTCAGGGGTTGACTTCATCCGCATTTCACGGAGTCAGGGGTTGACCTTATCCGTATTTCACGGGGTCAGGGGGTTGATTTTATCCGCATTTCACGGAGTCAGGGGTTGACCTTATCCGCATTTCACGGCGTCAGGGGTTGACCTTATCCGCATTTCATGGAGTCAGGGTTGACCTTATCCGCATTTCACGGGGTCAGGGGGTTGACTTTATCCGCATTTTACGGAGTCAGGGGTTGACCTTATCTGCAATTCACGGGGTTAGGGGGTTGACTTTATCCGCATTTCACGGAGTCAGGGGATGACTTTCGGTTGTCTGTGCACCGCCGAGTCATGGAACTGGGAACTTTGCCGCGGCTCCGAGATAGTCTCTAGGCTTTCTGTACACCTTCGAGATTTGGAACTAGGGACTTTGTCATGGTTTTGAGGTTGATTGTCGCGTCTGAATCCTGCTGGAATGAGGAGGAACGTTGTTGGTGATCTCTAGGCTGTCTGTGAACCGTAGAGTCTTGGAACTAGGGACTCTGCCGTGGCTTCGTTTTGCTGACGTCGTATAATCCTGCAGAGACACTGATTTCTCTGCGGGTCGACGCGAATCGAAATGCTCTCGTCAAAGACGTTGATTTCCCTGAATCGAGATTTTTGCCAAGGACACTGATTTCCCTGAGGTTGAGACGAAGGTATTCCTGCAAAGACACTGATTTCTCTGCGTGTCGACGCGAATCGAGATGCTCTCTTCAAGGACGCTGATTTCCCTGAATCGAGGTTTTTTCCAAGGACGCTGATTTCCTCAGAGTTGAGATGAATCGAGATATTCCTGCAAAGACACAGATTTCTCTGCGGGTCAACGCGAATCGAGATGCTCTCGTCAAGGACGTTGATTTCCCTGAATCGAGGTTTTTGCCAAGGACGCTGATTTCCTCGGAGTTGAGACGAATCGAGATATTCCTGCAAAGACACTGATTTGCGAATCGAGATGCTCTCGTCAAGTACGCTGATTTCCCTGAATCGATGTTTTTGCCAAGGACACTAATATTCTCGGAGTTGAGACGAATCGAGATATTTCTGCAAAGGCACTAATTTCTCTGCGGGTCGACGTGAATCGAGATGCTCTCGTCAAGGACGCTGATTTCCCTGAATCGAGGTTTTTGCCAAAGACGTTGATTTCCCTATGGTTGAGACGAATCGAGGTATTCCTGCAAAGACACCGATTTCCTTGCGGGTCGACGCGAATCGAGATGTTCTCGTCAAGGACGCTGATTTCCCTGGATCGAGGTTTTTGCCAAGGACGCTGATTTCCTTGGAGTTGAGACGAATCGAGATATTCCTGCAAAGACACTAATTTCTCTGCGGGTCGACGCGAATCGAGATGCTCTCGTCAAGGACGCTGATTTCCCTGAATCGAGGTTTTTGCCAAGGACGCTGATTTCCTCGGAGTTGAGACAAATCGAGATATCCCTACAAAGACACTGATTTCTCTGCGGGTCGATGCGAATCGAGATGCACTCGTCAAAGACGCTGATTTCCCTGAATCGAGGATTTTGCTAAGGACGTTGATTTCCTCGGAGTTGAGACGAATCGAGATATTCCTGCAAAGACACTGATTTCTCTACGGGTCGACGCGAATCGAGATGCTCTCATCAAGAACGCTGATTTCCCTAAATCGAGGTTTTTACCAAGGACGCTGATTTCCTCGGAGTTGAGAAGAATCGAGATATTCCTGCAAAGACACTGATTTCTCTGTGGATCGACGCGAATCGAGATGCTCTCGTCAAGGATGTTGATTTCCCTGAATCGAGGTTTTTGCCAAGGACACTGATTTCCTCGGAGTCGAGACGAATCGAGATATTCCTGCAAAGACACCGATTTCTCTGCGGGTCGACGCGAATCGAGATGCTCTCGTCAAGGACGTTGATTTCCCTAAATCGAGATTTTTGCCAAGGACACTGATTTCCCTGGGGTTGGTTGACTTGTTTCCGAGACAGAGTCATTGGATGACTCTAGGTTGTCTGTGAACCGTAGAGTCTTGGAACTGTGGACTTTGCTGTGGTTCCGATTGATGGTATAACATCTGTGTCCTACTGGAATGAGAAGGCACACCGTTGTTGGTCTCCAGGCCGTATATGTGGCCATTAAGATTTGTAACTAGCGACTTTGCCATGGCTCCGCTTCGTTGCGACTCTGGGGTCGGTTGTTGACATCACGTCTACATCTGGTTGGAGTGAGGAGAAATGTCGTTGGTGATCTCTAGGTTGTCTGTGAACCGTCGAGATTTTGAACTAGGGGCTTTACCATGGTTCCGTTGTTTTAACCCTGGGGTCGTTTGTTGATGTCGCATATACATCCTGCTGGAGTAAGGATAAACGCCGTTGGTGATCTCTAGGCTTTCGATGTTGACGTCGAGACCCTGAAGCTAGGGATCTTCCTTTGCTTCGTTGTTGACATTGTGTCTGCAATATTGCGACGAATGTCGAGGTTGTATCTAGGTTGTCTATGAACCGTCGAGATTCGGCTTCGCTTTGACGAAGCTTGGTGGGACGATATAGTTCCCTTTCTATTTGTGCCCATGGATTGTATACAGGGTTCAATGTGACCTCACCTGCAGGGCAAAAATTTTCATTTCATTTATTTTATTTCTTTCCGTGATGCTCTATCATTTCAGCTTTTCGTATCGCGAAAGTCGCGACTGCCCAATCATTTCGGCTATTTTTCGCTGCCCAATCATTTCGGCTATTTTTGTTTTTACTCGCTTCTTTTTATTGCGAGTTGCCCAATCATTTCGGCTATTTTTGTATGCATATTTTTTACTTGCTGATTTTGTTGCAAGTTGCTCCATCATTTCGGCTATTTCATATGCATTTTTGGCTCGTTGATTTTTGTTGCGAGTTTAGATTTGGAATTTGATATCGATTTAGGCATCAGCATCGCTACAACTGGGATGTTACTAGAAGCGAATCATCATTTGCTGTGAAAGGGCTTGGAATTTGACACCAATTTAGGCATCAGCATCGCTACAACTGGGATGTTGCCAGGAGCGAATCATCATTTGCCTCTGTCGGTTCGAACAAAGGTGGCTTAGCAAACAGGGTTAAGATCCTGTCGACTAAGGCTTTTGACTTTATGAGCCGTAAGGGTCTCATAAAGGTATTTCTCCCTGCGAGTCGTGAGGATCTCGTAAGTGTGTTGTTTCCTTAAGAATCATGAGGATTCCCAAGTGTATGGTCTCTCGTAAGTCGTAAGGATCTTACAATAGTGTTTTCTCCTCATAAGTCATGAGGACTTACAAGGGTCGTTCACCGTGTGAGCATATCCTTGGTCGCTGATGGGACTTTGTTAGGGAAATATTTATTTGTACCCGTGGATTGTATACAAGGGTCAATATTGAACCGCTTATAGGGCAATCTGGGGAGTGTGATGACGGCTTAAGAATAGGTTCAAATCCCTGTAGCTTAAGGCTTTTGAATCTTATGAGCCGTGAGGGTTTCATAAAAGGGTTTCTCCTTACGAGTCGTGAGGATCTCGTAAGTGTAACTTCTTCTTAAGAATCGTGGGGATCCCTAAGTGTGTTGCTCCCTTGTGAGTCGTAAGGATCTCATGCAGGTATTTTCTCCTTACAAGGTCGAGAGGACCTTGCTAGTGTCTTGTAACGAGATTGCGCCATTTCGGGTTTTCACAAAACTCGCTGGTAGCCCTGTTGTTTTTACTCACGGAGCCCTTTCGGGTTTTCATCCATACCCATCTCGCTTGTGGACGTACCGTTTTTTTAACCACGTTAGCCTGGGGACGCCGCGGGTTTGTAGTAATTTAACGACGTTTCGGTCAATAGTTGCCGTATTTGAGGCGAATTTCTAGTTTATGACTTTTCGGTCCATGGGGCTTTCTCTATGAATGAGCACGATGCCCCCGGCATGTCCATCTTTTTCGGAGCATGTTGTTATGGCGGGTTCACCTTCCATTTTTCGGACAGCGCGAACTTACCCTGTTGATACTGGTCTTCAACCCAATTTTTGAAGACGTAGCAATCTTCGATCGAATGGCCCAATACTCGGTGGTAAGGGCAGTAACTGGGATCGTTAACATCATTCAGTTGTAGTGGGTGTCTCGGCTCTGGTAGAGTGATGAGCCCGTTGCGCACTGCTAGTTCGAACAGTCTCCTTATTTTATCCCGGGGAAACGAGTAAGGACGTCTCAATTTCTCTTCGAGGGATTGCCGCTTGTTACTTTGGCGAACAACCAGCCTCGGGCCACTCGGTTGTTGTTGAACGTTGGAAACGAAGGTTGTTTTCCCTTTCCCCTTCTCATTCCGAGGATTTGTCTTTGAAGAGGACGGTCTATGGCCCATCTGGTCCATTTGGTCCAGCTTGTCAATCAAGGCCTGGAAGTGGTCGACTTGAAGAATCATGAATTGGGAGATGGATGCTTGAGGGTCGAGGGTCCCCACGAACATGCCTACCACAGGTGCTTCTTCGATTCGCTGCTCGCACTTCGACCATAGGTTCCGCCACCGTATCGCGTATTGCACCCATGTTTCTCCTGGCTTCACCCTGGCGTTAATTAATGCGGTGATCGGGGTGCGCTCACTAGTGCTTGCGAACCTTTGCATAAACAGCAACTCCATTTCCGCAAATGTTTTAACGGAGTCGTTCGGGAGCACGGAGTACCATTCAAACGCTGTCTCCGACAAATTTCCAACAAACTGGCAAAGCAATAGTTTGTCATCCCCTCCAGTGTTTCCGTACAGAGCCCTAAATTGAGCGACGTACTGGTGTGGATTTCCCGCCCCCTTGTATACGTGGAATTTGGGGATCGTATATCCCGGCGGGTATTTTATTTGATCATACCAACCCGGATAGGGTCGTCCAGTCTTAACAATTTGCCCAGCCGCTTCATTTGCCTGATGAACTCCTATCTGCTGAGTGAGTTAATCATCTAGGGCGTCTTTTGAGATGGTCTCCTCTTTGGCTGCTGAACAAGCCGGAAGAGGGTTTGACGTCTCCCCTCGGTCATCTTCGAGGATAATCGGAGAATCTTCAGCTGGAAGATCCGGCTGTAACGTCATCCCGACTATGTCTTAGAATAAGAACGCCATTCGTTTTATGTTGGCAGCTTGTTTTGCTGCCTCTTTTTCCTTCTTTTCGAGGATTCTGCAAAGGAACTCAGCGTCAGTTTCTTGTTCTTGACGTTGCTCCAACGACGTCTCCGGGCTTGCTTTTGGTCCCGTGAGTGCGGCCATCTATGTCAACATTTCCTGGAGCTTCTGTTGTTGCTCTTGGGCCTTCGTTACAGATCTGGTGAGTTGTCGATGGCCCGTAGAGATATGGCTATCCTCTTTCCCGGATGCTATATAGACAGTATGTACCATCATGCCCCCAGACTTGGGGCGTTTAGATTCAGTGCCCTTACGATTCGTCGCGAACACAGGGATTTTCTCCGGCCTTCTCCTCTTGTGAGCGGTCGAAGTTGAAGGGGCCATTACAGTGGGCACTCAAGTAGCCGTCGTCTTCTGTGGTACGACAGAGTAGTCTTTCTCTTGCCGAACCTTCATCTTTTTTTGTCGGCAGAGATAGTCTTGATCTATCACGGAGTCCTGGACCTGTTGCCAAACTTTATAAATTTTAGAGGACAGCTGCTGAAGGGGCTATTCTGACTTCGCTTTTGTAGCGCTCTCCATTGGTGGAGGAGACCTTTTCAATACAGCAGTCGAAGAGTTTTTGCGTACCCTCCTAAGTAGTTCAAAGATGTTTCCAGTTGGAACAGCAGCATCAATTTCCACCGTTGGAGCCGGTGAAGTCAATCCAGAAGGGAAACTGCCCCCAGCTTTCCTCACTCGGCGCCAGTAGCGACGTTGAGAATGTCGTGCGGCCGGGATGACCTCCGCTGTTGGATGAGCTTCCTCTTTCCCCCTATTCTGGCGGAGGGTTGCTGCCGGCGTTAGCCTCTTGAAAACTGACGTCTGTTGAGTGGGGATGGCCAATCTATCGACAGCAGACCGCAGGGGGAGCAGTTTTGGTGATCTCGCCTGGAGCGGGAGCTGAAATGGTCAGTCTTGCAATGACCGACTCCTTAGCATGGTAAGTCGCTCTGATGACTTCAGGAACAGGAATGACTATCCGCTTTAGGATGGCCGCCTCATGTATCATGGGCTTCTTCATGGGCCCACTTGAGCTTTGGCCCAGTCCGTTGAAAACTTAGGCACTGGACTTGGGCGACCCGTTGAGAGGAGCCGCGGTAATTGTAAGCCGATCAAAGACCGACTTCTTCGGAGCTTCTTGCGACGGCAATAGGGCGTTGAAGCTCATTGATGGGAGGATGGTCCCAAATAATAGCCCTGTGGTGGCTTGCGTCACCTGGTCCACCGGCATCGTAAAGAGGGAGGCTGCTTGGGGCCCGTAAGTCACTCCTCCGGCGAGGACGGAGTGGGAGTTGTTGCAATTAGTGCAGTTTGAATCCATTGATCTTCTGTTTTTCTGCACGGAGCAAGATACCAAATCTTAGTACTTCACATCCAAAGGCAACCATGTCAAACCGCGACTTGTTCATGAAACACGACACACGAAGTGTGGAGTGGAAAGAGGAAAAGGTCCCACCGGGCGTGCCAGAATCTATTCTCCACCGGAAGACGTGGCCGGGACGTTAGGACGTCGGGCCAGAATTCTGGTAGGCAGATGCTATTTGGTGTTATCCGTCCACCACTCCAAAGATGCCATGTTGATTTATGGCACTGTATATCGAAGGTTTAGACGGATGCGGCCGATGTAGCAGACTTTATCATATTCCCCCTCATTTGAGGGGGTTTTGATTGTGGGGACGCTCTTCTCTGCAGGCACAAGCCCCTGCAGTTAATTACGCTACCGCATCGCGGTAACAACTTTCTCCTTCTCCAGATAGTCACTTCGTGTCGTGGGTGTTTGTTTTGTTTTTTGGTTGCCCGTGGATTATATACAGAGACTAATTTATGTTGTCGCCCGTAGAGCATGGATTAGTCCAAATCCGTATTTTCTTAGATTTGGGTTTGGGGTTGGATTTAAGGATCGTTAATCTCATTTGAGACTAAAATCAACTTAAACGTCTATTAAGGATACGTTAGTCTAATTTTAGACTAAGATCTACTTGACAGTTTGTTAAGGATACGTTAGTCTAATTTTAGACTAAGATCTACTTAACAGGATCATTTAGATCCAACAAAAGAGTATTTGGGCTCTATTATTTTAGTTTAGGGACTTTGCGGTCCAAGGTTAAGGACATCATACTCCATGGGTTTAAAAGACCCCACAGTCCTAGGTTAAGGACATCATAGTCCATGGGTTTAAAGGACCCCACAGTCCGAGTTTATCTGGTTATCGGGACCCATCACCTCTTTGAAGATATTGAAGGATTACAACGGCATATATCAGAGGAGTAAAGAGATGTACCCTTGAACCAATGTTGGTTGAGAGATCTGTAGTCCAATTCAAGACTAAGATCAAAAGATTTATGAGCATATGGGCTCAATTAATCTGAATTAAGGACTTATGGCCAACTTGGGCTAAGTCCACTCAGGTTTAAAATGTTGAACATTTGTTTTGGGCTGTTAAATATTTATCTGGGCTTGGCCCCTCTTTATTTAGCAATGCTAAGCATGGGTCTGGGTTCTGACAATATTTTTGTCTTTTATTGAGTGCTGAGCACTCGTATGCATCTGAGGTTCAGTAAAAGGGGAGTCTTTCCTCTGGAAGACTTAGCTAATTTGGGCTAAGACTGGTTTGAATATAGTGTTAAACACTAGCGCATATTTGGCAATCACGTGTTCCCACGTGATGCATTTAAAATAGCGTTAAACACTAGGGATGAGGCGCTTAAAATAGTGTTAAACACTAAAAAAAATGAAGCGCCCACGTGAGGACACGTGAGGCACCTTAGGATTGGGCCAAGCTTCCTTTATTTTATTCTCAGAATATTCAAATAAGTGTTAAACACTTAATCTTCACGGCCGTCACGTGTGGGCACGTGATGGGTACCCATGCATTGGATATTAAAAGGATTTATTAGGGGTCATATGGGGACACGTGAGGGCGCCCAAGCGTTGAGTATTAATCCTTCAGTTTTTTCCATCTTCTCTTTTTTAAAGAGGTGTTTGTCAAGGGGTCACGTGAGGGCGCCCAAAATCGATTCTACCCCTTTTTTTTTAAGTTCGTTCAAGGGTCACGTGGGAGCACGTGACCTAATCTTATTTGTTCTCTTTAGGTCATTGGAGGGGAGGGTCACGTGTTGCCACGTGATCATGTTGGATACTTGATCTTTCTACGTGCATGGATAGATAAATCCCTTATTGAAGAATTAAATTCTCTTATAGAGTTAAACCCTAATTTTATTTATAGGAATTAAATTCCTATGTATTTGGAAGAATTAAATTCTTTAAACTCAATTCTCCCTCTAAGTTTTGAATCTGCATGGAAGAATCTCACCGATGAGAATTAAATTCTCAACTTATGGGGAGATCTGCTTCTGCAGATCTTCAACAAAAGGAAGAACTGAGTTCTTATTCACAAGAGTTAAACTCTTGGTTTGAGAATTAAATTCTCTTTTTGTTTTGTGGGAGCTTATAGAATGATCTCTTTCCCTTTCTTACCTAGGGTTTCTTTCTTTTTTGAAGAGATCTTCTTTTCTCTCTGGAGAATTAAATTCTCTTCTTTTTTCTCTCTGTTGTTGTATCTCTCCTCTTTTTTTCTCTTCTCTTCTTGGCTCCTATTTATAGGAGAAAGAAAAGAATCAGTTTGTTTAGTCAATCTTTCATTGAAAGATTTTGATTGATTTTGTAACCAACATGATCTTTTAGATCACTCAGTGAATTTTATTCACTATTGGATTTTTAATCCAAAAGATATTTTATTTGTTGTTCCTAACAGATTTTTAGGAAAATATCTCCTTATGTAGAATCTTTCTATAAACTGGTGATTTTTAATCATCATTGGATTTTTTAATCCAACGATACTCCACTTTACAGAGTGCAATCTTTTTGTTTGGAAAGATCTAGAGAAATATTTTCCAATTATGGTTTTTGATTCCCTCTTAATTAAAATTTAATTAGTTCAGATGGTTTAGGAGTTTATCATGTGTTGGCACGTGACCCCATTCAATAAAGCATTCAAATTAGAATTTAATTCTGTGTCTACAGGTTTTGCCTATAAATGGTCATGTGTCTGTACGTCAGACCTGGTCACGTGTTGACACGTGACCCCACTGACACAACATTTTCAATTTGTTTATTTTATTCAGTGTCTACAGGCTTTTCCTGTAAATGGGCACGTGTCTGCATGTGAGGCCTGGTCACGTGTTGATACGTGATGCCCGGCCACGTGTAGGCACGTGATGCCTCATTTGAGGTTTTCCTTACTGCTTTATTTGTATTTTATTTATTTCCCATGAGGCACGCCCAAAATTTTAATGTTATTATTTTATAAGGAAGCAAGTTTTGAGCCAAAATTTTGGGCGGGAACAGGAACAACATTTCCGTAACAGAGTCCCACCAGCGACTAGTGATATGCCCACACGATGAACGACCCTTGTAAGTCCTCTCGACTTTTAAGGAGAAAATGCTCTTATGAGATCCTTACGACTTATAAGAGAAAACACCACTTAGAATTCCTCACGACTTTTAAGGAGAAACACACTTACGAGATCCCCACGACTCGTAGGGAGAAACATCTTTATGAGACCCTTACGGCTCATGAAGTCAAAAACCTTAGCCGGCAGGATCCTAACCCTGTTTGATAAGCCACCTTTGTTCACACTGACAAAGGCAAATGATGATTCGCTCCTAGCCACAACCCAGTTGTAGCGATGATGATGCCTAAATTGGTGTCAGATCCCAAGTCCCATGCTCACAGCAAGAAAAACAGTGAGCCATAAATGCATATGAAATAGCTGAAATGATTGGGCAACTCGCAATAAAAATAAGCGAGTAAAATATGTGCATATAAGTATAGCCGAAATGATTGGGCAACTCGCAATAAAAAGCAGTGAGTAAAAAGAAAAATAGCCGAAATGATTGGGCAGCGCGAGAAATAGCTGAAATGATTGAGCAATCGCGACTTTCGCGATATAAAAGCCGAAATGATAGAGCATCGCGGAAATAAATATATGAAATGTAACTTTTGCCCTACATGAGAGATCACATCGATCCCTGTATACAATCCAAGGGCACAAACAAGGAGGGAACCGTATCATCCCAACAGGCTCAATCAAAGGGAGAGCCAGATCTCAACGGCTCACCAACGATCTAAAGATCACCTTGACATCCATCCCATTACAGCAGATGCGATGTCAACCCGGCGTTCGTTCTCACTCCAGCAGGATGCAGATACAACGTCAGCAACCGATCTCAAAGTCAAGACCAGTGGAGCCACAGTAAAGTCCCTAGTTTCAGATCTCAACGGTTCACAGACAACCTAAAAGATCACATCAACATTCGTCTCGTTACAGCAGACACTACGTCAGCAACTGGTCCCGTCGTGGAAATACGACATCAAATGACCCCACATCGGAAATACATCAGTGAATGACCCCGTCACGGAAATACGTCAGCCTATAACCCCGTTTCGGAAATACGTCAGCAACTGGTCCCGTCGTGGAAATACGTCATCAAATGACCCCACATTAGAAATACATCAGCCAATGACCCCGTCATGGAAATACGTCAGCCTATGACCCTGTTTCGGAAATACATCAACAACTGGTCCCGTCGTGGAAATATGTCATCAAATGACCCCACATCGGAAATACATCAGCCAATGACCCCATCACGGAAATACGTCAGCCTATGACCCCGTTTAGGAAATACGTCAGCAACTGGTCCCGTCGTGGAAATACGTCATCAAATGACCCCACGTCGGAAATACATCAGCCAATGACCCTGTCACGGAAATACGTCAGCCTATGACCCCGTTTCGGAAATACGTCGGCAACTGGTCCCGTCATGGAAATACGTCATCAAATGACCCCACATCGGAAATACATCAGCCAATGACCCCGTCACGGAAATACGTCAGCCTATGACCCCGTTTCGGAAATACGTCAGCAACTGGTCCCGTCGTGGAAATACGTCATCAAATGACCCCGCATCGGAAATACATCAGCCAATGACCCCGTCACGGAAATACGTCAGCCAATGACCCCGTTTTGGAATTACGTCAGCAACTAGTCCCGTCGTGGAAATACGTCATCAAATGACCCCACATCGGAAATACATCAGCCAATGACCCCATCACGGAAATGCGTCAGCCTATGACCTCGTTTCGGAAATACGTCAGCAACTGGTCCGTCATGGAAATACGTCATCAAATGACCTCACATCGGAAATACATCAGCCAATGACCCCGTTGCGGAAATACGTCATCCACATGACCCCGTCTCGAAAATACGTCAGTACCTGGCCCCGTTGCAGAAATACGTCATCCAAATGACCCCGTCTCGGAAGTACGTCAGCACCTAACCCCATTGCGGAAATACGTCATCCAAATGACCCCGCAGCGGAAACAAGTCAATCTTCGACCTCCCCGTTGAAGTAATGCTTGGACCCGAAAGCAAGTCAACTCACCAAACACTTATGAGTCCTCTCGACTTGTAAGGAGGAAAACTCTCTTGTGAGATCCTTACGACTCTCAAGAGAAAACACACTTAGGAATCCTCACGATTCCTAAGGGGAAAATACACCTACGAGATCCTCTCGACTTGTAGGGAGAAAAATCTTTGTGAGACCCTCACGGCTCACAAAGTTGAAAAGTCTTAGAAAGCAGACCTGAACTTGTCTCCTAAACCATCGCCATCCCGCAAAGAGCTCAAGATGGAATGTTCTATATCATCTACAGGCTACGCTTGCTAGAGTAATATGCCAACAACAAAGCAGAGGAAAGAAAGCGATAACACAAGATAGTACAAAAATGTATCTTTTTATTCATAAATTCAATTAAGTACAAGATACATCATAGGAAAGAATCAAAATGAAAGAATACGTGTTATTCGTATATTACAAATGTATGGTCGATACAAAGGCAGTTACTGAGAAGGAAGCGTTTTCAGTAAATCGACCAACTACTCGAGCACTCCTCTCAGCTCCTTCTCATGGTCAGACGCCACGGCCAGCTCCGCTTCGACTTGGGCCCGCTGCTGCAAACAGGACGAAAGCTTTTCGTCGGTTCCCAGCATGACAGCTTCGCAGTCATGCATGACCCGCTCCGCAAAGTCAAGCTCCCGTCTCAACATCAGCCCATCCGAAATGCACCGCTGAAGATTGTCAAAGACAACTTTCAACTGCGCAGCGTTCGCTTCAACCTGGGCGCACAACCGGGCAGATTTGCTTGAAGCTACATCATGATCCTTGCGCCTCAAGGTCATCTCTTGTTCCAAATAGCAGATGAAAGAAACACTCTGCTCAACCCACGTAGCCCGTTGGGAGTTTAAAGTTAATACTTCGGGAGCGGGACGCTTAAGCTCAATCTTATGCAGACAGGCCACAATCTTCCTGCAGTGATTGACCTAAGACTCGACGACGCCTTCACTATGGAAATTCACGAGCATTGCCCGCATTAGATTAACCTCGGCAGCAAAATCAGCAGCGAGTGTAGGAGCCTCCACGTTAAGTTCCTCGATGCACTCACATAACATGCGTAGGCTGGTTACAGCGCCCTTGGAAGATGGACATCTGGAAAAGGGCCCTGCCGGCATTAAGATATGAGACTCGAAGGAAGCTGGAGTCGGCGGGATTGCTGCAAAACAAATCATAGTCAGATGATGGCTTAAGAGATAAAGAAGATGCAAGAGCGATAAAGGCTACTATACCAGCTACGGCAGATGGCGGAGCTTGAAGTACTGGTGACGCGACGATTCCCTTGTTCCCTCCTTCGATTTGTAGTGCTGTAATCAACTTAAAGTCAACAACGGCAGGGTCGCTCATTAAAGAAAGGAAATGACGTCGGTTAGAAAAGATACTCACCGGCACCAGCAGGCAGACTAACTTCCGACTGGAAAGAGAAGTGCGGGTTCAACACCTGATACAAATGATCAAAAAGAACTCCTGCAAGGTCACGATGATACATGGTCAGTACAAGGGAGATGACATCCACAATTTAGATTAGGAAAATCGCCAACTAATACCTTCCAGCATTTGAGAGGGCACGAGAGAAGGCGTAGGATCGACAACCGTCAGAGCAGCAACTGGTGGCGCTTCTTCGGTTGTCACGACCTCACCGCTCACCACATCTGCATTAGAAACAAAAGAAACGTTGTCAGACAAGATTGAAAGGGATTGTGAAATAAAAAGGAAGACAATGACCCAAAGATTTACCTGATAAGTCGCCAATCGAAACCGCGACAAGAGCATCCCCAGGCGCAGCGACTGTTTTGCTCTCCTCTATTGGAATGGTTTCGCCGCCCATGGCTTCATCCCCTGATTCTACGGGAGCCGTCGTGACACTTGCAATACCAGGCGATGGCACGGAACCGCAAGGGGAAAGAGTGGCGATCGGGGCAGTCCCAGATTCCCGAGAAAGAGTAGCCGCTTCAGGCTCGGTGGTTGCCGTCATCTCGCCTGCCACCTCCTCACTAGGACTTGGCCTTGCATAGTATGATATATGAGAATCCGAAGATCAAACTCTAATAAAACGACCCAGTGTTACGTTACCTTGGGACGACCTCTCAATTGCTTCCCGAGCCGTGCATACTGTCTATCGATGAGCGGTAGACAGGGCAGTCGGAGCACCCTCTAGAGAAATAGGGACAGGAGAAGCAGCGATCGAGCCTGCACCTGCAGCCAAGGCGCCAGCACGTTCTTTCGCTGCACGCCACTTGCGCTTCCTTTCAGCCAGAGCCGCCAGAGCTGACCTCCTCAAGACCTCCGCTATGGAGATGTCATCGTCTGAACCAGGTTCTGCCTCTGGAGCCTCTACGGCGTCCGTCATCGGCTATTTAAGCGAAGCTTCTTCCGGCAATAATGAGGGACCTGGGACTTCGACAGTCGGCCCTGGAAGCGTGGCAGCGCCGCCTTGCAGGATTGGCACTGCACTCGAGATAACCTTGTTCTCCGCCGAAAGGCGCGTCCGGGACGTTGGGACGTTCGTCGTGAATTTTGGGGGCAGATGTTATTTGGTTTTATCCGTCCACCTCTCCGAAGATGCCAAGCCAACTTGATTTATGGCACCATGTATTGGAAGTTTAGATGGATGCGGCCGTTGTAGCAGACTTCGTCAGATTCCCCCTCATTGTGAGGGTTTTTTGATTGAGGGGACGCTCTTCCCTACAGGCGCAAGCCCCTGCAGTTAATTACGCTACCGCATCGAGGTAACCATTTTCTCCTTCTCCAGATGGTCACTTCGTGTCGTGTGTGTTTGTTTTATTTTTGGTTGCCCGTAGATTGTATACGGAGACTAATTTATGTTGTCGCCCGTAGGGCAGGGATTGGTCCAAATCCGTATTTTCTTAGATTTAGGTTTGGGTTGGGTTTAAGGATCGTTAATCTCATTTGAAAGGATTGAAGAGATGTACCCTTGAACCAATGTTGGTTGGGAAATCTGTAGTCCAATTTGGGACTAAGATCAATTAATTAGATTATGAGCACCTGAGCTCAGTTAAATCTGAATTGAGGACTTATGGCCAACTTGGGCTAAGTCCAATTAGGTTTAAAATATTGGACCTTTGTTTGGGCTGCTGAACATTTGTCTGGGCCCAGCCCCCCTTTATAATGCTAAGCATGGGTCTGGGTTTTGACAATATTTTTTGTCTTTTATTGAGTGCTGAGCACTCATATACCATATGAGATGATCAATTTTGGAAGACAAGAATGTATTTGAGGTTCAGTCAAAGGGGAGTCTCTTATCCAATTTGGGCTAAGACTGTTTTGAATATAGTGTTAAACACAAACACATATATGGCAATCACGTGTTCCCACGTGATGCATTTAAAATAGTGTTAAACACTAGGGATGAAGTGCTTAAAATAGTGTTAAACACTAAGAAAAATGAAGCGCTCACGTGAGGACACGTGAGGCGC
The DNA here is from genome assembly GCA_030015575.1 of Agapanthus africanus. Taxonomy (NCBI): domain Eukaryota; kingdom Viridiplantae; phylum Streptophyta; class Magnoliopsida; order Asparagales; family Amaryllidaceae; genus Agapanthus; species Agapanthus africanus. The sequence continues at coordinate 875,988 of JASDDO010000006.1, read as the reverse complement.
CCTAGGATTGGACCAAGCTTCCTTTATTTTATTCTCAGAATATTCAAATAAGTGTTTAACACTTAATCTTTATGATCATCACGTGTGAACACATGATGGTGCCCATGCATTGGGTATTAACTCCTTAGTTTTACCTCGTTTTCTCTTTTTTTAAAGAGATGTTTGTCAAGGGTCACGTAGGGACATGTGAGGCACCCAAAATCTGTCATGACTTGGCTTTGTTCTCTTTATTTTGAGGAATTTATCCAAGGGTCACGTGGGAGCACGTGACCCCATCTGAATCATTCTTTTTTTGACCAGTGAGGGGAGGGTCACGTGTTGCCACGTGATCATATTGGGTACTTGATCTTTTTACGTGCATAAAAAGTTTAAGTCCCTTATGTAAGAATTAAATTCTTTTGTAGGGTTAAACCCTAATTTTATTTAGAGGAATTAAATTCCTATGTATTTGGAAGAATTAAATTCTTTAAACTCAATTCTCCCTCTAAGTTTTGGATCTACATGGCAGAATCTCCCTGATGAGAATTAAATTCTCAACTTATGGGGAGATCTGCTTCTGCAGATCTTCAACCATGAAGAAGAACTAAGTTCTTATTTTAAGAGTTAAACCCTATCTTTGTTGGAGGGATTAAATTCCTATGTGCTTTGTGGGAGAATAAAATTCTCTGAACTTAGGTCCTCCTTTAGGTTTTAGATCTGCATGGCATAATCCCCCCGATGAGAATTAAATTCTCAACTTATGGGGAGATCTGCTTCTACAAATCTTCAACCAAAGGAAGAACTAAGTTCTTATTCAGAAGAGTTAAACTCTTCGTTTGAGAATTAAATTCTCTTTTTTTTTTGTGGGAGCCTATAGGATAATCTCTTTCCCTTTCTTACCTAGAGTTTCTTTCTTTTCTGAAGAGATCTTCTTCTTTTTGGATAATTAAATTCTCTTCTTTTTTCTCTCTGTTGTTATCTCTTTCTTTTTTTCTCTTTTCTTTTCTTGGCTCCTATTTATAGGAGAAAAAGAATCAGTTTGTTTAGTCAATCTTTCATTGAAAGATTTTGATTAATTTTATAACCAATATGATCTTTTAGATCACTCAGTGAATTTTATTCAGCATTGGATTTTTAATCCAAAAGATATTTTGTCTGTTGTTCCTGGAAAATTTTAGGGAAATATCTCCTTGTATAGAATCTTTCTATAAATTGGTAATTTTTAATCACCATTGGAATTTTAATCCAACGGTGCTCCACTTTATAGAGCGCAATCTTTTTGTTTGAAAAGATCTAAGAAAATATTAGGGTTTTCGATTTTCCTTAATTAGAATTTAATTCTATTAGTTCAGAAGGCTTAAGAGCCTATCACGTGTTGGCACATGACCCCACTGATTGACCATTTAATTAGAATTTAACTTTATCAGTTCAGAGATCTTCAGGAACCCATCATGTGTTGGCACGTTACCCTCTGTCACGTGTGGGTACGTGATGCCCCATTTAGGGTTTTCTTTCCATTAACTCAGAGAGTTTTTAAGACCCCATCACGTGGTTGCACGTGACCCACGGATTAAGCATTTAACCAGAATTTAATTCTGTTATTTTAAAGAACTCGGGAACTTATAACGTGTCAGCACGTGACCCTTGGTCACATGTGAGCACGTGATGCCCCATTGGGGTTTTTTCTTGCTGTTTTATTATACTTCTGTGGGCTTAAAGGCCTATCACGTGCGGGCACGTGACCCCATTTGATTAGAATTCAATTCTTATTATTTCAGAGCCCTCGGGAAGCCATCACGTATCGGCACGTGACCCCCGATCACATGTGCGCACTTGATGCCTGGGGGTTTTCCTTGTATTTTATGAGAGAACAAATTCCCCCACTACGTTGTTCTCACGTGTTTGCACGTGAGTGCAACGCTGTCACTTTTGTGGCCGTTGGATCTGCCTAAGGAACAGGGAAGATGAACCGTTTCCCATCATGTTCTATAAATGCAGGGGTCTCTTCAGCAGTGCCTCCACTCCTTCATCTTCTTCCTTCCTTGTTCTTGCCTTGAGAATTTAATTCTCTTTCTTATAGCTCAATTCTCTGTTCCAAAAAATTTCAGAGTTTAACTCTGTCAACCAAAGATTTCCTTTTTCAGGTAAGGATCTTGAACGGCCAAGGAACTTCCTGTAGAAATTTTCTTTGGATTTTAAATCCACACCAAGGGTTTTTCCCTTTAACAAAAGCCCATCTTTCCAAGTTCTTTAAGAATGTCCAATTTTTAAATAATAAACCCCTCTGGCTAAGATTTCTCTGATCTTAAGGGATTGATGATGATACTTGTCCGCCTCTGGAATTTAATTCCATTCCAAAGACCTTATCTCTGAAAATTTTTCTGGGAATTTAATTCCTCTGTTCAAAAGGAATTTAATTCCGCTAAAGAACTTAGTTCTTAAAAGAAGACTTCTTGGGATTTTTCATCCTCAGTTATTCTTGCAAAAATAGTTTAGGAAAGATCCTTCTCGATTTGCACAGAGTTTCTGCAGTGGGTTTTCCCCTTGGGGGATTATGTAGAGTTTGTTTGAATTTATTGAGAATCTTCCTTTTGTTCTCATGATGATTGCTCGGTTTCACTATTAGTGAGCCGCCATATCGATTTCGTGAGGCCCATGAGTTTTGTAACCCATGGTCCCATGAAATAAGTTGTTTGTCGTTTTCTTCCATCGTCTTCTTAGATATATATATATATTTATACACGTGTGGGCTTCACTAACAGTTTCCCCTTCCTTTATTTCAGGAACAATGGCTTCTCTTCCATACTTTCCCTTTACTCTCTCGGAGGCGGCTTTTCCTCGATCACTGTCGGATGAAGAAGTGATGGCAATGATCAGGGCTCATGACCCGGATTGCACCAACTTACTTTTGTGGGGGACCTGGTACGGTCATATAATCCGCGGTCGCCGAAGCTTTCTTTGCGAGGTGCCAACAAAACCTCTCCGCCCGTTCTTGCCGATGGACCGTCCGCAGACTGCTTTTGCTGTGGAGATGTTGAATTGGACCCCTTCGGGCCGGCTTGAGCCGTCGACAACTGGGATACCAAACCACCCTGTGCCAGCCATAGACATCTTAGGGCATCGTATCTGCCAAGGTGAAGCCCAGCCCTGGGGACAGGTTTACAAGATAGGGCTTACCCCTCACCATCCCACGGGTTATCTTCTCTGAGCTCGTTATATCTTGTCCGCTCATCGTGCGCGACTGCAGAGGGTCGGGATTTACCAAGCGGTATATGCGTCCCTCTTCCATTATCAATCTCCCTATGTATGGTGGGTTAATGCTTTCCTAAACCAATGGAATCTTCCCACCAACACTTTTTGTTAGGGGACCGCGGAGTTTCGATCTCTTTGGAAGAGTTTCGCGAGATCTCGGGTTTACCGATCAGGGGGTGCCTTACGAAGAATTGCTGCCCTCTGACAAGTATGTCTTCGAGATTGTGCCCGCTACGCTTGACGGCTTGTCGATTAGAAATGTCGTCCGCCACAAGTACCCGAGTCTAATCAAAACTCTGGGGATTTTTGAGAAGTTGTTCATGGAGTCAAAAGAACAGGGCATCACTTTTAAAAGTTTTATCGCCTGCTTCCTTTGTGGAGACGTTCTATCAAAGGCGACTTCGAAGTTCGCGAATATCAACGACCCCTTCAAGTTTGGTTTAAATAGGTTACTGTCTAGAGAAGAGGATTTGCCCCAGTTCTATATTACAGTCTTGTCAGCTGTACCTTTCGAGTCGATCGCAGCTCCTGGCATGGATGAAGAAACTTTCTTCATCGGTTTTTTCAGCGTTTGGCTCAGTTGGTTTGTCGTTCCAACGCACCGTCGATTCATGAGAGCCTCGGTCATTTACCCTGCTCATCGCATTGCCGAAGGGACGCGGCTAGCCATGGGCATTGCAGGGCTGTCGCATCTGTACCATGGGCTAAGCACTGCAGCCAATACCTCAACCCCAGGCGTGAACGTAGTGAGTTTCTCTCTTCATTACTTTACGTCATGGATTGAGATGCACATGCTAGGGGCATTCGCTGCGCACCAGAGATCCAGCTTTTATGATGCTTATACCTTTTCGTGGCTCATGAGGTTGGTGGACGCTTCTGCTCCTGACCCGACTCAATTAAGGGCTCTTCGTGTGCTGCTCAATCCGTATGCCAATGAAGGCGGAATAGTATTTAATGATCGAATCCTCTCTGCTCTCTTGGGACATGTTCAACAGTTGTTTGATTTATCGAAAGAGGGAGCACCATTCTTGAAGCCCAAGGAAGCCATGCACCTGTACTCGATCAGACCCGGTTATTTGGTGTTCCGCCGAAACGATGCGGCTCTTTTCATGCAGTACAATCCACACCGCTTTGCCCGGCAACTGGGATATAACCAGGGTGTCCCCTTCGAGGCATTCACAGTGGAGCCTAGCCCTTCTTTGGAAGCTGTTCGTAACGCCACCTACCATTTCATGAGGCTGAACACCGGTTCTCATTTCATGATCCTCGAGGCCGACTACATTCCGAGGTGCGTGGGGGCTTTCACGGGTTAGTATCGCCACCGGGTTAGTCCAATCATTGCTGAGGAGAGGAGGATACTTTTTGGGCTTAAAGCTCCCGCCCCGCTCCAGGCTATGGGAGTCCCGCTGCGACCGCGGACAATGGTTCGCCCTCCCTTAAGGGATACTGGTACCATACTTATTCCTGAGACGACGGATGTGGACTTGACTCCGACAGTTGGTATGCTGATGCGCACTAGAGCTCAGGCAAGGGCTTCTGATAAGGCGCCGGTAGTAGTTTCATCAGCTGCGGCGTCATCAATGGCAGTGTTATCATCGGTAGCACCGCCGAGAGAGGATACTGAAGGCGAAGTGGGTCAACGTCGCACCAAAGCACCCAGGGGAAAGAAGCGATTGTCTTCTGGTGTTAGTTCTGGGTCAAAGAGGCGAAGGAAGACAGCCACAAATCTGCTCGACTTTTTAGTGGAATCCGAGCCTATCATTCAGGACAAACCAATAGCTATGCAAGAGCCGGATGGTGGTCTTCTTTTTCCAGGTTCATCTGCCGAGAAAGCCGGACAATTGGCTGAGGCTATAAGACGCTCCCAGGATGAGACTGAAAATGTAAGGGTCCCGAAGAGGCCTTATCCTGTCGTCATCTTCTACGAAGATCCTACATAGATACGGCAGATATTTATAGGTCCTTTGGAAGAGGGAGGCGAGATAGCCCTTAAGCAGCCTATCTCAGCCGATGCCGAAGATGTGCTGTCGTTGTGGACTGGTGGCCATGAGTCTACCCTCGAACCCCGGCGAGCATAAATTCTTGAGAAGGAACGCCGGCTTGAAAAAGCCATACTAGAAGCTCCTTGGCGCATTGGTATACTTATATATTCTTTTGTAGTATTTTGCACTGCTTATATATATATATATATATATATATATATATATATATATATATATATCCTTATCTTCGTGAAAACTTTGCAGGGACTTCGGCAACGGCAAAGGATTTGAGTTCGAGTCGCGCCTTGACTATGGACTCTGTAAATATCCCCGATGAGACACCAGTAAGTGTGGAGGGGGTCGATACAGCTGTTTTTCCTTCCCCGGAGCTCCCATTAGTAATTTTTGTTCTCCCGGTGTTGCTCTCCCGGAAGAGGCATCTTCATTGGCCGCAAATTCAATGGATCTTTCTGGGGACGGCCCGAAGACTATGGGACAGATAGTCGAGGTCACCGTCCTTTCATTGGAGCTTGCAGCGGTGGCCGCTGCTCCTCAGTTGGAAGTTGTTATACCAACCCCTGTCCCCAATGATGTGCCTGGGGGCATGGAGGAGGCCGCCGAAGCTGCTATCCCTGCAATTCAGAGCGGGAGGACAATCGAAGGTAGCCTTCTATATTTTATTTTAATAATCCCTCCATCATCTGAACCTTTCTGTCTTTTCAGAATTACGCAGGTTGGCGGCATCTATCGCTGATCTGTCACCCAGAAAATCCTTTCAGTGTTTACTAGAGATGGCCGCTCCGCAGGCAATATCCCCTCAACGCATCGTCCTCTCTTCCGGGCAAGGTTAGTGTTATTTGCCTTCTTCTCACGGCATTATTATTATTTCATATAACGATATTGATGGCTTCTGTAGTTCTGGAAGCCGATCACAAAGTTGAGATTCTTGACGGGCCTGGGGATCTTTTGGGTCCTTCTTGCATGACTGTGGGTAAGTAAACTTTCGACGTTGTTCCATCTGCTCTTTGCTTACAAGTCTCGTTGATTGTCTATAATCTTAACAGCTTTGCCAGTTCTTACCACGCTGGAATCTCGCATCATCATGCTGCCCGACCCCTATACTCTACGTGCCTCTGAACGGATGGCAAAACTAAGCCTTCACTCTTTGTTAGCTCTGATCGAAGACCTTCGTGCTGGTAGCTTGATCACGACCGAAGAATTTGCCACTGAAGCCAATAGTTCTCTCCCTTTTCTTGCTGCTTACCATAGTGAAATATTGGTGCAAGTCTGGATTGAGTTTTGTCGTCAGGTGGAGGGTTGTTTGCATAGTCTTGAATGTACGCGCCTACCTTCAGAGGTTGTGGCTGCAAAGGCGAGCTTACGGGGGCTGATTGAATGGTGCTCCGCAAATATGCTGTCATGCGAGAAGAGGCTCAGCCGAAAATTTTCAGAGAGGAAGCTGGCTTCAAATACGCTGGGGGACTTCAAGCTGAACTTACGGCCAAGACCACTCGTGCGTATGAACTCTTGTGGGTACTTCAAGAAGCTATCAAGGAGGTGGTAGCTATTGATAAAGCCGTCATTTTTACCCGCGAGATGGTTGAATCCCACAAGGTCACTGAACAGGAGCTTGAAAATCGGTTTGCCTCGTACCAGGCCCAACAGTCTCAAGCGGAGGCCCGTCTCCTAGCGATAACAAATTATGAAGCCGAGGCCCGGCGAAAAAGGATGAACTGACGAACCTGTTACATCGTCCGCCGGCTTGAAAAATTGTATATTTTTCTTTTTATTCTTCTTTTGTACATACTCCTGAATGAGAGTATTTTTTGACTCTTTCATAAATTGTACTTTGTATTCATTTTGATTCATGAATAAAAGAAATATTTTGCTTCATGATAGTGTGTCCCTTTTAGTAAATGCATTTTGTGGATAATCTATTTTGATCTCCTTGTAGGACAGCGATGGCTTAGGAGTCAGATTCAAATCTGCCTCATAAGGCTTTCCAACTTTATGAGCCGTGAGGGTCTCATAAAGACTTTTCTCCCTACGAGTCGAGAGGATCTCGCAGGTGTGGATTCTCCTTAGGAATCGTGAGGATTCTTAAGTGTGTTTTCTCTTGAGAGTCGTAAGGATCTCACAAGAGAATTTTCTCCTTACCAGTCGAGAGGACTCGTAAGTGATTGATGAGTTGACCTGCTCCCGAGAATAAGGATGACCTCTCTTGATGCTTCGAAAACGATGATGACGAGGTCATCTCAGAGTTTCCACCGGCACCAAAAGAGCTGGAAAATGGGATACATACTACTGTAGATAACCTCAGAAAAATCGACTTGGGAACGACAAGCGACCCGAGGCCGACATTCGTCAGTGAGCTGCTGTCCGAAGAACAGGTAGCTACGCTCAAAGACGTGCTAATGCAGTATAAATATTTCTTCGCATGGAACTACTCCGAGATGCCGGGACTAGATCCAGAGATTGCTGTGCACAAATTGGCGATATCTTCGGACGTCAAGCCAATCAAACAAGCGCGGAGAAGAATGCGCCTCGAACTTTGGATGAGCATCAACGCCGAAGTCAAGAAACTAATCGACTCTGGCTTCATCCAAGAAGTTCAGTATCCTGACTGGATTGCCAACATTGTCCCAGTAATGAAGAAAAATGGGACGGTGCGCATCTGTATGGACTTTCGGGACCTAAACAAAGCCTGCCTGAAGGATGATTTTCCTGTACCGGTCACCGAGCTGATGATAGACAACATGTCCACTCACGAAGTCTTTTCCTTCATGGACGGCTTATCAGGGTACAATCAAATAAAGATGCACCCCGAAGACCAAAAGCATACCGCTTTCTGGATTCCTCTGAGTATCTTTTGCTATAAAGTGATGCCTTTCGGTCTGAAGAACGCCGGCGCTACCTATCAGAGGACCATGACGAAGATCTTTGATGACCTTATACATGAAATTGTCGAATGTTATATCGACGATCTCGTAGTGAAGAGTAAATCATACGAGGAGCATTGGAAGCATCTGAAGATCGTGTTTCAGCGCCTTCGGAAATACAACCTGAAAATGAACCCTCTCAAGTGCGCATTCGGAGTCTCCTTAGGTAAATTCCTAGGATTCATCGTACGACACCGGGGCATCGAGATAAACCCGTCGAAGATCAAGGCGATCATGGAAATGCCTCCGCCAAGAACTCTCAAGCAACTGTGGTCTCTCCAAGGGAAGCTCGCATATATTCGACAGTTCATAGCCAATCTCTCCGGCAAATGCCGTCCCTACAGTCACTTGATGAAGAAGGGAACCCCGTTCGTGTGGGATCGCAAATGTCAAAGCGCACTAGACGAAATCAAGCGATACCTGCAGAATCCGTCGGTACTGACCGCTCCAGTCAAAGGAAAGCCCCTTTTTCTGTACACAACGGCCCTTGAAGGTTCTTTAGGCGCACTATGGGCATAGGAGAATGACCAAGGGAAGGAGAGAGCCCTCTATTACTTGAGTCGAGTTCTCCTGGGGGCAGAAAACAATTACTCCCCCATTGAAAAACACTGCCTGGCATTGATCTTCGCGATAACGAAGCTCCGGCATTATGCTTCGGCGCATGAAGTCCATCTCATATCAAAAGTGGATGCTCTCAAATATCTGATGTCGAAAGCCATACTAACGGGACGACTCGCTAAATGGGCCCTCCTCTTGATGGAGTTCTCGATAACTTATCTTCCTCTCAAGGCAGTAAAAGGACAGGTCATCGCCGACTTCCTCGCTGAGCATCCGATACCTGCCGATCCGCCCCTAAATTGTGAATTGCCAGATGAGCATGCGTTCGACACAATCAACAGAGAGAAATAAGGGAGCGATGCCCGATGGGAACTTTACTTCGATGGAGCATCTTCTATGAAGAAAAGGAAGCACACCACTCCTATAATCAAATATGGGGTAGGCCTCATCTTCGTGACTCTACAAGGAGGGATAATGCGCTTTGCATTTTCTTTAACAGAGCCGAGGACGAACGATGAAGCCGAATATGAAGCTTTGATAGCAGGTCTTGAGATTGCTGTCGATATGGGAATCGAAGACCTCCTTATATACGTAGACTCCCAGCTAGTCGTTAGTCAAGTAAACGACGACTACCAAACATGCAAGCCGGAGTTGGTAAGATACGGCGAAAGAGTGCAGCAATTGTTGACTCAAATTCCCGCTAGCTCCCTGGAAAGCATACCGCAAGTGAAAAATAGAAAAGAGGATGCGTTAGCCAAACTCGCCAAAGAACCTGCTGACGAAAATCTCGATGACGTAAGAATTGTTGTGCAAAGCCGTCGGGTTCTCGCACCGGCAGAAACATCTGTGGAGTCTTCTGAAGAAAAAGAAGCGACCGAGTTGGAAACCCTACAAATAGAGGACCAAGAAAAGGCTCAGGATTGGAGGGAAGTCTTCATAGACTACTTCAAATCCCGTCGAACACCTAAAGAGGCGTCCTCAAGACATCAGCTCATGAAACGAGCTCTGTCGTTCGCCTTCGTCAATGACACGCTGTACAAGAGATCGTTCGACTCTTTATGGCTAAGATGTCTGGGACCCGAAGAAGTGAAGAGAGTCGTTCAAGAAACTCACAACGGACTCTGCGGATCTCATCAAGCCGGGCCAAAGATGAAGCTGAAGATTAAAAGGATGGGCTACTATTGGCCCACGATAATCAAAGACTGTATTGAATATGCGAAGCAGTGCCACTCATTCCAAATTCACGGGGACTTCATCCATCAGCATCCAAACCCGCTGCACCCAACGGTGGCTAGCTGGCCGTTCGAAATATGGGGAACTAACATAATCGGGCCCATCGAGCCAGCATCGTCCAGAGGACACCGGTTCATACTGGCGACGACTAATTACTTCTCCAAATGGACGGAAGCAGTACCGCTAAGAGAAATGAAGACGGAGAATATTCTCCATTTCTTCAAGACACATGTCATCTACCGGTTCGGCACTCCGCGACGGATTATCTCCGATAACGGGCCGGCCTACAGAAGCCACAAAATCAGCCGCTTCACACAGCAGAATAACATAGACAGGAGATACTCTTCAGTTTATAATCCTCGAGCCAATGGTCTAGCTGAGGCCTTCAACAAGACCTTGATGAAGATCATAAAGAAGACGGTGTCAAGAAAAAGGAAAGATTGGCACGAGAGACTGCATGAAGCTCTCTGGGCGTATCGGACCACGTTCAAAACAGCCACAAACACAACGCCGTACGCATTAGTATTCGGCGCTGAAGCAGTACTCCCCTTAGAGATAGAGTTGCCCTCTCTACGAGTGGCAGTTCATTATGAGCTAACGGATAAAGAGAATGCTCATCTTCGCCTGGAAGGGCTCGACGCCCTTGATGAAACCCGGCTCATGGCGCAGCAAAACCTGGAGGCTTACAAAGCAAGGATGATGCGCTCGTACAAAAGATTGACTAGGCCGAGAACGTTCCGCCAAGGCGAACTCGTGCTAGTCGTAAAAAGACTTATGATCCCCAATCATGCCAAACGGGGGAAATTCGAGCCAAACTATGAAGGCCCGTACATCATAGACAAAGTCTACCAGGGTGGGGCTTATTTGCTCATGGATATGCATGGCGAAAGACCCTTCCGGCCAATAAACGGCCAGTTCTTCAAGAAATACTATGCCTGACGAGTCACGGCCTGGGTTAATGATAGATGACAGCGCCTATGTCCGCTCGCTATCTTCCTAAGCCCAAACTCTATGAATAGTATCCAACAAAACCGTTGTCTCCAAAATGACAGCGATGGACCGAAACGTCCCTAAACTAATGATGGACTGCCACGTCCTAAAACTGGGGAAGGACCGAAATGTCCCTAAACTAACGATGGACCGCTATGTCCTAAAACTAACGACGGACCGAACCGTCTTTAAAACTACTATGAACCACAGCATCCTCAGGCTAGCGTGATAAATAAAAAGGTATGTCCACAAGCGAGATGGGCACGGATGAAAACCCGAAAGGGCTCCGTGAATAAAAACAGCAGGGCTACCGGCGAGTTTATGAAAACCCGGAAGGGCGCAATCTCGTTGAATGACACTTGTAGGGTCCTCTCGACCTTGCAAGAAGAAAATACCCTCATGAGATCCTTATGACTCACAAGGGAGCAACACGCTTAGGGATCCCCACGATTCCTAAGGAGAAGTTACACTTACGAGATCCTAACGACTTATAAGGAGAATTCCCCTATGAGACCCTCACGGCTCATAGGATTCAAAAGCCTCAAGCTATAGGGATCTAAACATGTTCTTAAGCCATCATACACCCTACTGTTTCCCTACAAGCGTTTCAATACTAATCCTTGTATGCAATCCAGGGAACTGTTCTCCACCGGAAGACGCGGCCGGGACGTTGGGACGTCGGGGCCTAAATTCTGGTGGGCAGATGCTATTTGGTTTTATCCATCCACCTCTCTGAAGATGCCAAGTTGATTCATGGCACCGTGTATCGAAGGTTTAGAAGGATGCGGCCGATGTAGCAGACTTTATCAGATTCCCCCTCATTTGAGGGGTTTATGATTGTGGGGATGCTCTTCCTTGCAGGCGCAAGCCCCTGCAGTTAATTACGCTACCGCATCGCGGTAAGAATTTTCTCCTTCTCCAGATGGTCACTTTGTGTCGTGGGTGTTTGTTTTGTTTTTTGGTTGCCCGTGGATTGTATACGGAGACTAATTTATGTTGTCGCCCGTAGGGCGTGGATTAGTCCAAATCCGTATTTTCTTAGATTTGGGTTTGGGGTTGGGTTTAAGGATCGTTAATCTCATTTCAGACTAAGATCAACTTAAACGTCTGTTAAGGATACGTTAGTCTAATTTTAGACTAAGATCTACTTGACAGTTTGCTAAGGATACGTTAGTCTAATTTTAGACTAAGATCTACTTAATAGGATCATTTAGATCCAACAAAAGAGTGTTTGGGCTCTATTGTTTTAGTTTAGGGACTTTGCGGGCCAAGGTTAAGGACATCATAGTCCATTAGTTTAAAGGACCCCACAGTTCGAGGTTAAGGACATCATAGTCCATGGGTTTAAAGGACCCCACAGTCCGAGGTTAAGGACATCATAGTCCATGGGTTTAAAGGACCCCACAGTCCGAGGTTTGTCTGGTTATCGGGACCCGTCACCTCTTTGAAGATGTTGAAGGATTACAACGGCATATATTAGAGGAGTGAAGAGATGTACCCTTGAACCAATGTTGGTTGAGAGATCTGTAGTCCAATTTAGGACTAAGATCAAAAGATTTATGAGCATATGGGCTTAATTAATCTGAATTAAGGACTTATGGCCAACTTGGGATAAATCCACTCAGGTTTAAAATGTTGAACATTTGTTTTGGGCTGTTGAACATTTATCTGGGCTTGGCCCATCTTTATTTAGCAATGCTAAGCATGGGCCTGGGTTTTGACAATATTTTTGTCTTTTATTGAGTGTTGAGCACTCGTATGCATCTGAGGTTCAGTCAAAGGGGAGTCTTGCCTCTGGAAGACTTAGCTAATTTGGGCTAAGACTGGTTTGAATATAGTGTTAAACACTAGCGCATATTTGGCGATCACGTGTTCCCACGAGATGCATTTAAAATAGTGTTAAACACCAGGGATGAGGCGCTTAAAATAGTGTTAAAAACTTAAAAAAATGAAGCGCTCATGTGAGGACACGTGAGGCGCCCTAGGATTAGGCCAAGCTTCCTTTATTTTATTCTCAGAATATTCAAATAAGTGTTAAACACCTAATCTTCACGGCCATCACGTATGGGCACGTGATGGGTACCAATGCATTGGATATTAAAAGGATTTATTAGAGGTCACGTGGGGACACGTGAGGGCGCCCAAGCGTTGGGTATCAATCCTTCAGTTTTTTCCATCTTCTTTTTTTTAAAGAGGTGTTTGTCAGAGGGTCACGTAGGGACACGTGAGGGCGCCCAAAATCGATTCTGCCCCTTTTTTTTGAAGTTTGTTCAAGGGTCACGTGGGAGCACGTGACCTAATCTTATTTGTTCTCTTTTGGTCATTGGAGGGGAGGGTCACGTGTTTCCACGTGATCATGTTGGATACTTGATCTTTCTACGTGCATGGAGAGATAAATCCCTTGTTGAAGAATTAAATTCTCTTTTAGGGTTAAATCCTAATTTTATTTAGAGGAATTAAATTCCTATGTATTTGGAAGATTTAAATTCTTTAAACTCAATTCTCGCTCTAAGTTTTGGATCTGCATGGCAGAATCTCCCCGATGAGAATTAAATTCTCAACTTATGGGGAGATCTGCTTCTGCAGATGTTCAACCAAAGGAAAAACTAAGTTCTTATTCAGAAGAGTTAAACTCTTAGTTTGAGAATTAAATTCTCTTTTTGTTTTGTGGGAGCTTATAGAATGATTTCTTTCTCTTTCTTACCTAGGATTTCTTTCTTTCTTGAAGAGATCTTCTTTTCTCTCTGGAGAATTAAATTCTCTTCTTTTTTCTCTATGTTGTTGTATCTCTCTTCTTTTTTCTCTTCTCTTATTGGCTCCTATTTATAGGAGAAAAAAAGAATCAGTTTGTTTAGTCAATCTTTCATTGAAAGATTTTGATTGATTTTGTAACCAACATGATCTTTTAGATCACTCGGTGAATTTTATTTACCATTTGATTTTTAATCCAAAAGATATTTTATCTATTGTTCCTGGCAGATTTTTAGGAAAATATCTCTTTATGTAGAATCTTTCTATAAACTGGTGATTTTTAATCACCATTGGATTTTTCAATCCAACGATACTCCACTTTACAGAGTGCAATCTTTTTGTTTGGAAAGATCTAGAGAAATATTTTCCAATTAGGGTTTTTGATTCCCTCTTAATTAGAATTTAATTAGTTCAGATGGTTTAGGAGTTTATCACGTGTTGGCACGTGACCCCATTTGATAAAGCATTCAAATTAGAATTTAATTCTGTGTCTACAGGCTTTGCCTGTAAATGGTCGCGTGTCTGCATGTGAGACCTGGTCACCTGTTGATACGTGACCCCACTGACACAGCATTTTCAATTTGTTTATTTTATTCAGTGTCTACAGGCTTTTCCTGTAAATGGTCACGTGTCTGCACGTGAGGCCCGGTCACGTGTTGACACGTGAGGCCCGGTCACGTATAGACACGTGATGCCCGATCACGTGTAGGCACATGATTCCTCATTTGAGGTTTTCCTTGCTGCTTTATTTGTATTTTATTTATTTTCCATGAGGCACGCCCAAAATTTTATTGTTATTATTTTATAAGGGAGCAAGTTTTGAGCCAAAATTTTGGACGGGAACAAATTCCCCCCACTACTTTGCCCACGTAAGTAAGTACGTGGGTGAAGTAGTGCAAAGTAATGCATGACCGTAGAATTGATGGCTTAGGAGACAAGTTTAGAGTCCTTTTAGCCTAAGACTTTTTCCATCTTCATGAGCCATAAGGGTCTCAAGAAGGATTTTTCTCCCTACAAGTCGAGAAGATCTCGTAGGTGTAAATTCTCCCTAGAAATCATGAGGATTTCTAAGTGTTCATCACCTCCGTGAGTCATAAGGATCTCACTCGGGTATTTTCCTTACGAATCGTGAGGACCCATAAGTAGCTTCTTTATTTCATTGGCGAATGTGGCTTTGGCAAGTGTAGCCCGTAGATAGTCCACCTTGACCTCCTTGTAGGACAGCGATGGCTTAGGAAACAGGGTTAGGATCTGCTGCCTAAGACTTTTAAACTTTATAAGCCGTGAGGGTCTCATAAAGACTTTTCTCCCCACAAGTCGAGAGAATCTCATAGGTGTATTTTCTCCTTAGAAATCGTGAGAATTCCTAAGTTTGGTTTCTCTTGAGAGTCGTAAGGATCTTACAAGAGAATTTTCCCGCTTATAAGTCGAGAGGACTCGTAAGTGGTTGTTTCCCTCCTTGTCGAGATTCGACTTTAGAGAGTGTAGACCGTAGACGGTCTACCTTGACCATTCTGTGAGGCAATGATGGCTTGAGAGACAGGGTTGGGATCTGCCACCTAAGACTTCGTGAGGATCTCATAAAGACTTTTCTCCCTACAGGTCGAGAGGATCCCGTAGGTGTATTTTCTCCTTAGGGGTCGTGAGAACTCCTAAGTGCGTTTTCTCTTGAAAGTCATAAGGATCTCACAGGAGAATTTTCTCCTTACAAGTTGAAAGGACTCATAAGTGATTGATGAGTTGACTTGCTCCCGAATCAAAGAATTGCTTTGACCGGGAGGTCGAGGGTTGACTTTATCCGCATTTCAGGGAGTCAGGGGTTGACTTCATCCGCATTTCAGGGAGTGAGGGGTTGACTTCATCCGCATTTCATGGAGTCAGGGGTTGACTTCATCCGCATTTCACGGAGTCAGGGATTGATTTTCGGTTGTTTGTGCACCGCCGAGTCATGGAGCTGGGAACTTTGCCGCAGCTCCGAGATAGTCTCTAGGCTTTCTATAAACCTTCGAGATTTGGAACTAGGGACTTTGTCATGGCTTCAAGGTTGATTGTCACGTCTGAATCCTGTTGGAATGAGGAGGAACGCTGTTGGTGATCTCTAGGCTGTCTGTGAACCGTAGAGTCTTGGAACTAGGGACTCTGTCGTGACTTTGTTTAGCTGATGTCGTATAATCCTGCAGAGATACTGATTTCTCTACGGGTCGACGCGAATCGAGATGCTTTCGTCAAGGATGCTGATTTCCCTGAATCGAGGTTTTTGCTAAGGACACTGATTTCCCTGGGGTTGAGACGAATCGAGGTATTCCTGCAAAGGCACTGATTTCTCGGCAGGTCGACGCGATTCGAGATGCTCTCGTCAAGGACGCTGATTTCCCTGAATCGAGGTTTTTGCCAAGGACGCTGATTTCCTCAGAGTTGAGACGAATCGAGATATTCCTGCAAAGACACTGATTTCTCTGCAGGTCGACGCGAATCGAGATGCTCTCGTCAAGGACGCTGATTTCCCCGAATCGAGGTCTTTGCCAAGGATGCTGATTTCCTCGGATTTGAGACGAATCGAGATATTCCTGCAAAGACACCGATTTCTCTGTGGGTCGATGCGAATCGAGATGCTCTCGTCAAGGACGTTGATTTCCCTGAATCGAGGGTTTTGCCAAGGACGCTGATTTCCTCGGAGTTGAGACGAATCGAGATATTCCTACAAAGACACTGATTTCTCTGCGGGTTGACGCAAATCGAGATGCTCTCGTCAAGGACGATGATTTCCCTGAATCGAGGTTTTTGCCAAGGATGCTGATATTCTCGGAGTTGAGACGAATCGAGATATTTCTGCAAAGACACTGATTTCTCTGCGGGTCGACGCGAATCGAGATGCTCTCGTCAAGGACGCTGATTTCCCTGAATCGAGGTTTTTTTCTAAGGACACTGATTTCCCTGGGATTGAGACGAATCGAGGTATTCCTACAAAGACACTGATTTCCTTGCGGGTCGACGCGAATCGAGATGCTCTCGTCAAGGACGCTAATTTCCCTGAATCGTGGTTTTTGCCAAGGACGTTGATTTCCTCGGAGTTGAGACAAATCGAGATATTCCTGCAAAGACACTGATTTTTCTGCGGGTCGACGCGAATTGAGATGCTCTCGTCAAGGACGCTGATTTCCCTGAATCGAGGTTTTTGCCAAGGACGCTGATTTCCTAGGAGTTAAGACGAATCGAGATATTCCTGCACACTTATTTCTCTGCGGGTCGACGCGAATCGAGATGCTCTCATCAAGGACGCTGATTTCCCTGAATCGAGGTTTTTGCCAAGGACGCTGATTTCCTCGGAGTTGAGACGAATCGAGGTATTCCTGCAAAGACACTGATTTCCTTACGGGTCGACGCGAATCGAGATGCTCTCGTCAAGGACGCTGATTTCCCTGAATCGAGGTTTTTTCCAAGGACGCAGATTTCCTCGGAGTTGAGACGAATCGAGATATTCCTGCAAAGACACTGATTTCTCTGCGGGTCGACGCGAATCGAGATACTCTTGTCAAGGACGCTGATTTCCCTGAATCGTGGTTTTTGCCAAGGACGTTGATTTCCTCGGAGTTAAGACGAATCGAGATATTCCTGCAAAGACACTGATTTCTCTGTGGGTCGACGCGAATCGAGATGCTCTCGTCAAAGACGCTGATTTCCCCGAATCGAGGTTTTTGCCAAGGACGCTGATTTCCTTGGAGTTGAGACGAATCGAGATATTCCTGCAAAGACACTGATTTCTCTGCGGGGCGACGCGAGTCGAGATGCTTTCGTCAAGGACGCTGATTTTCTTGAATCGAGGTTTTTGCCAAGGACGCTGATTTCCTCGGAGTTAAGACGAATTGAGTATTCCTGCAAAGACACTGATTTCTCTGCGGGTCGACGCGAATCGAGATGCTCTGATCATCAAGGACGCTGGTTTCCCTGAATTAAGGTTTTTGCCAAGGACACTGATTTCCCTGGGGTTGGTTGACTTGTTTCCGAGACAGAGTCATTGGATGACTCTAGGTTATTTATGAACCGTAGAGTCTTGAAACTGGGGACTTTGCCGTGGTTCCGATTGATGGTGTAACATCTGTGTCCTGCTGGAATGAGGAGGCACACCGTTGTTGGTCTCCAGGCCGTAGATGTGGCCATTTGAGATTTGAAACTAGGGACTTTGCCATGGCTCCGCTTCGTTGCGACTCTAGGGTCGGTTGTTGACGTCACGTCTACATCTGGTTGGAGTAAGGAGAAATGCAATTAGTGATCTCTAGGCTGTCTGTGAACCGTCGAGATTTGGAACTAGGGGCTTTGCCAAGGTTCCATTTTTTTAACCCTGGGGTCGTTTGTTGATGTCGCATCTGCATCCTGCTGGAGTAAGGAGAAACGCCGTTGGTGATCTCTAGGCTTTCAATGTTGACGTCGAGACCCTGAAGTTAGGGATCTTCCTTTGCTTCGTTGTTGACATTGTGTCTGCAATATTGCGATGAATGTCGAGCTTGTCTCTAGGTTATCTATGAACCGTCGAGATTCGGCTTCTCTTTGACGAAGCCTGGTAGGACGATATGGTTCCCTTTCTGTTTGTGCCCATGGATTGTATACAGGGGTCAATATGACCTCGCCTGCAGGGCAAAAATTTTCATTTCATTTTTTTATTTCTTTCCGCGATGCTCTATCATTTCAGCTTTTCGTATCGCGAAAGTCGCGACTGCCCAATCATTTCGGCTATTTTTTGCGGTGCCCAATCATTTCGGCTATTTTTGTTTTTACTCGCTGCTTTTTATTGCGAGTTGCCCAATCATTTCGGCTATTTTTGTATGCATATTTTTTTATTTGCTGATTTTGTTGCAAGTTGCCCCATCATTTCGGCTATTTCATATGCATTTTTGGCTCGCTGATTTTTGTTGCGAGTTTAGATTTGGAATTTGATACTGATTTAGGCATCAGCATCGCTACAACTGGGATGTTGCCAGGAGCGAATCATCATTGCTGTGAAAGGGCTTGGAATTTGACACCGATTTAGGCATCAGCATCGCTACAATTGGGATATTGCCAGGAGCGAATCATCATTTGCCTCTGTCGGTTCGAACAAATGTGGCTTAGCAAACAGGGTTAAGATCCTGTCGACTAAGGCTTTTGACTTCATGAGCCGTAAGGGTCTCATGAAGGTATTTCTCCCTACGAGTCGTGAGGATCTCATAAGTGCGTTTTTTCCTTAAGAATCGTGAGGATTCCCAAGTGTATGGTCTCTCGTAAGTCGTAAAGATCTTACAAGAGTGTTTTCTCCTCATAAGTCATGAGGACTTACAAGGGTCGTTCACCGTGTGAGCATATCCCTGGTCGCTGATGGGACTTTGTTAGGGAAATATTTATTTGTGCCCGTGGATTGTATACAAGGGTCAATATTAAACCGCTTGTAGGGCAATCTGGGGAGTGTGATGACAGCTTAAGAACAGGTTCAGATCCCTGCAGCTTAAGGCTTTTGAATCTTATGAGCCTTGAGGGTTTCATAAGAGGGTTTCTCCTTATGAGTCGTGAGGATCTTGTAAGTGTAACTTCTCCTTAGGAATCGTAGGGATCTCTAAGTGTGTTGCTCCTTTGTGAGTCGTAAGGATCTCATGCAGGTATTTTCTCCTTATAAGGTCGAGAGGACCTTGCGAGTTTCTTTTAACGAGATTGCGCCATTTCGTGTTTTCATAAAACTCGCCGGTAGCCCTGTTGTTTTTACTCACGGAGCTCTTTCGGGTTTTCATCCGTGCCCATTTCTCTTGTGGACGTACCGTTTTTTTAACCACGTCAGCCTGGGGACACCGCAGGTTTGTTGTAGTTTAACGACGTTTCGGTCAATCGTTGCCGTATTTGAGGCGAATTTCTAGTTTACGGACTTTTCGGTTCATGGGGCTTTCTCTATGAATGAGCATGATGCCCCCGGCATGTCCATCTTTTTCGGAGCATGTGGTTGTGGCGGGTTCATCTTCCAATTTTCGGACATCGCGAACTTGCCCTGTTGATACTGGTCTTCAACCCAATTTTTGAAGACGTAGCAATCTTCGATCGGATGGCCCAATACTCGGTGGTAGGGGCAGTAACTGGGATCGTTGACATCGTTCAGTTGTAGCGGGTGTCTCGGCTCCGGTAGAGTGATGAGCCCATTGCGCACTGCTAGTTCGAACAGTCTCCTTGTTTTATCCCGGGGAAACGAGTAAGGACATCTCAATTTCTCATCGAGGGATTGCCTCTTGTTACTTTGGCGAACAACCGGTCTCGGGCCACTCGGTTGTTGTTGAGCATTGGCAACGAAGGTTGTTTTCCCTTTCCCCTTCTTATTCCGAGGGTCTGTCTTTGAGGAGGACGGTCTATGGTCTATCTGGTCCATTTGGGCCAGCTTGTCAATCAAGGCCTGGAAAGTGGTCGTCTTGAAGAACATCATGAATTGGGAGATGGTCGCTTAAGGGTCGAGGGTCCCTACGAACATGCCTATCGCAGGCGCTTCTTCGATGCGCTGCTCGCACTTCGACCATAGGTTCCGCCACCGTATCGCGTATTGCACCCATGTTTCGCCTGGTTTCACCCTGGCGTTAATTAATGCGGTGATCGGGGTGCGCTCGCTCGTGCTTGCGAACCTTTGCGTAAACAGCAACTCCATTTCCGCAAATGTTTTAACGGAGTCGTTCGGGAGCTCGGAGTGCCATTCAAACGTTGTCTCCGACAAACTGCTAACAAACTAGCGAAGCAATAGTTTGTCATCCCCTCCAGTGTTTCCGCACAGAGCCCTAAATTGAGCGGCGTGCTGGTGTGGATTTCCCTTCCCCTTGTATACGTGGAATTTGGAACTTCGGCCTGCCCACAGGTTTGGGGGTAGTAGGGCATAGATAGCTTATGATTAATGGAATATTTCCGCATCAAGGCCTCGAAAGTCTTATTGCAGAAATGAGTTCCATTGTCGCTAATGATCGCTCGGGGGTGCCCAAACCGGGAGAAAATATTTTCCTTAAGAAATCTAACGACAACCTTGTTGTCGTTAGTCCGACTGGGCACAGCCTCGACCCACTTAGAGACGTAATCAACAGCGAGAAGGATGTACAAGTGTTGCGCCACGGCAGCGCCCCGGCCTCGTACTCGAGGCCAAAATGCGGAATCAAAATTTTTCCTTACTCGGAAACCGGCGCTACCGCGGACAAAGAAAACCCGGATCGTAACCATTAACCTAATGCTAGCAATAAAGAGATAGGGTGAGAAGTATACCGAGCGATCCGTGTCCTTCGGTCTTCGTCTCCACTCCGATCTCCCGCGGAATCTCCGTCACCTCCTCGCTCGTCGGAAAGGGCACCACGTAGCCGGAATCTTTTACGGGCTCCCGCCTCTTGACCGAGGCAACTCGGGCGCGAAGTTGGCTAGCCGACGCGTCCAAGGCTTGCTATAGAAATAGTGTAGAAGGTTATCTCTTTGGGGTTTCATGAAGTTGCCATGATATTTGGAGGAAAGGAATAAATGGCTATGGAGGGATTTGTGTAATTTTGCAAGCAAGCAAGCATGAGAATGAGATGATATCTTTTTACCACTAGAAAAATGATCCTCTCATTATCCTCCCTCAAGAATGGCCGGCCCCTCTCAAGAATGAAGAAGATTGGAGAGAGAAAAAGAATACTTCTCCAAATATATCTCAAAAGAAAAGAATAATAATGATTAAAGTCACACATCTCTCTCATCACAAATCCACTCATAAGATAAGCAATGGAAATGACCAAAATAGAATATCATCATGAGGCTAGTCTCATCAAAAAGCTATATATGCAAGAAAGCCCTCCACTAAATGTTAATTGCAAACTTGCAATTAACACCCTCCACCGGAAAATCCGGCCGGGAAAGAACAAAGGAAAACCGGCCGGAACGGAATGCAAACTGGCAACTCCAGAAAACTGGTCCCGTAATAAATTACAGGAAAACCCACTTCTGCAAATACATGCCCGCATTTGTATTCCCACTGAACACAAATGCAAAGAGACAAAACTACACTATCAAATACTAGAATCCGGCTTAAGCCAAAGCCGGCTAGTAAAAACTGTCCGATCACGATCCGTGCAATACCGCACGTATCTGATCGAACCCTGCCATATCTCCATACGGCCTCTACAGCGTTTCGCCCGAAACTTGAGTAACTGAGTGTGGTGGACTCTAAAGACTCGTCAATACCTTGGCTGTGGATTTAACCACTAGCACGTCAGAGGTATAAGCCAATACGTGACGGGCCACCAGGTATTGACCAAATGGGACGTCGATGAGGAAGCTCACCCCGACACCCAACTGAGCCTGTCAGTGACAATATCCGTACAGTCCGGTCCGTTCGTCTATGAGTATCGCATGGCGGGCCTAGGGGGTTGGTAAAAGTCAGACCCCCAAAAGCGGTACAAGTCGTGTCGGAGCGTAGCCCAGAACACCCTGAGATACTACTGGAATACCTACCAGTAAATCTCCTGCCTCGGCCGAGGGCTTTGTGTAATGGCTCTCCTAGACACAGCGCGACCTCACCCCCAATACCGGGAGAGACGAACCCCTGCAGATCCGCTCACTGCCTCCATGTGGCTCGGGACTGTACCCAACTAAAACCTGTTTGCACGACTCCTTTGAGCCGTGGTAGGGTAGTAATCAAAGCACAGTGGGAACTCACATGAGACAAATGACGATCTCAGGTCGATGAACTAACCTGTACACATGTCACCAGGGAACTGCTATCTGACATCTGGTATATGACCAACTAGCAGGTTCCCGGCGAGTCCTGTCCGGTGTACTCATAACCCAATGAGCACCTGTATACATCTTAGGTGAACCAACTGACACCAGTGGCTTGTGAGACCGGCCACCGCCCCTCGTCGGGGTCTCGACTGTATACACTAGTCTACTAATGGAGTATCGATGCCCTGTCTCGAAACTCCTACGACTAGGGACCTTTTAAGGATGTGCTTATAGACTACCAGCTCCCACGTATATGATCGCCATCATACTGCTGGCAGTAAAGCAAGAATCCTAGGGGCTCTATCAACGTGTAATAGCGACATGTCAGGTCACCTAAAATAGTACACGATGATAAAGGTAAACCAGATAGCATACTATCATCTCGAGTAAGACTGTCCTACCGGGATAGGTCCTCCCTCAATCATTGCAATCACGTGCCTGTGATCCAATAATTGACTCTGAGGGCACTATCTCCAACAATCTCCCACTTGCACTCAAGGCTAATTATTGCGATGCCGCATACTCACAGCCCGTGTGATACCGAACACCCAACTCCTCTACTAGTCAGTCTCACAAAGCTCGTTTGTGAAACTATTGCGTTCGAGGAATAGCCTCAGTGAGTGGATCTGCTGTGATGTTTCTTTCTATGTCTCTCTCTATCTCAAGTTCGCGGAGAAAGCCATCTCCCGAAATGAGCAATACCTGTCTTAGAATGTCTGGATGTCTGATGGGACTTAGCTCATAAATGATCTCCAAATCCAAACTTCTTAGACTGTATCGTCAACTGAACTTAATCAGTATCCTGCGCCATGCCGCCCTCAATATTGCCTTGGACCACCTGTCCAAAATACTGCCCCTCGTCAGAAGGAAAACTATAACTCTGACAACCTCCTTGTCGTCCATGTCACCTTGGAAGCCTGGAGTGATAACCGTCTCCTAAAGGAGGCTGTCGTTATCATATCCCTAGAACATTCACTTATGTTCTAAGACTGCTTCCGACTGTTTCTCCAGGATTGGATCAATATCAACTTATTGCATTTAGTGCAAGAACAACATCTGGTGTGGTACTTGACATCTCATGATTGACTCAATTGCCCAAGCAAGTGATCTGCCAATCATGAGTATCCCTCTCCCCTTTAGTCTATAAGACACCTTTAGAGAGGGTGACTCCATCAACTGCAGGTGCACTACCATGCCAGGAGTCGTCCATTCTAAATACTCATAGAATGCTGTCAAGGTACCCAGATTGGGAAACCACCCAAATCTAGATCTAAAACCATAGATCTAGTAACCAGAATGTCTGATATAATATCCAAGTCCTGTGTGGAGAAACCACTGTGTGACAACCAAAGTATAACCGATTGTAGTATAGGAGTTTCCTTTCCTACTCTGTGTATGTCATCCAAATACCATGACATTACACCCTACTACCTTCTCAACAGATCCATCCCCTATTCTGATGAAGTCAAACCTATGACTGTCACATCAGAAATAGATGATCTATCTCCGCTGTATCTGCTTTAGTCTATAAATAGACATAAGCCTGATGTCCACCAATGCTTCCGCTGCTCCCACTGACTACGACAACCCTCTGGCAGAGTCATATAGACGTGCACTTCCAAAACTAGTTTAGAACGACGCTATACTCATCCTCCTGCCGGGTCTCGCAGCCTGGAACAACAACAATGGCAAGTGTGGGTAAACAAGAACTTCCCTGTCACCGTCCTTGAGGCTACCGTAGTACCTCTCGGGTGCCTGAAGTTACCCACCTAATCTGCGGAGTGGCCAATGGAATGTCAAATCAGATTGAATCTTTAGGTTCCTTATCAAATCTTCAGTAATCGTTTGTGGTTCTGGAATTACTTCCAGTTCTACCATACTCCCACTACTGTTTTATTAAAAAATCCATTTTTTAATAAAACTGTGGCGAGTTTAGAACAATATTTTTACTGTTCATCCAGATGGTAGAAAGTTAACCCTCGTCATAGCCTGGGTCAACCCACAAACAGCCATTACAGAAACGTGCCTTGAGTTGTCCAGTGTCTGGTTTTAATCATAAGCCGGACAACTCCCCGTACCTTAACAACGTTAAGATATGAACTGTTCTGTATCCAATATAGAAACAGAGGCACTGATTTAATTGAACCAGATTCAAATCATGCAGCTGTCTCCAGTGCATGTAAACTAAATGGAAGGAGGCCGATCAGCGTTACTCAACTTAGGAATGTTTCCAATTATGAGTAACCTGAAAGAGAATCCAGTTCTCTTAATCATTACTATCAACTGAACACCATACACAAGTATCTACATCTTCGATCACTTTGAAGAATCCCGATACTTGCTACATCTGGTTCTCTACTCTATTCAAATACCTATAACTCCTCAAAACTTAGACCCTGTGTTTCCACGAAACACCTGTCTAAAAACTAGAGAAGTCATAAGTAAACCGAATATAGTACGAGGACCTACCCCTCTGTCCTGATGGACACTGGACAACATACAATACTCTGTATAAGTCCGCTGAGTCTAACAACTCTTTCACTGTGTGTCATAGGTTGAAAACTGTACTTATGGTTGAGAAGAATTACACCGCTGTTTAATGCTCCTTACCTAACCATCCACTGATATAGGTAAATGTGATCGACATAATATCAAAAGGTATATCTCACTCTATGAAAATAGACGTACAGATATATCAATTTGAAATTGGTGCATAACTGCGGATATTCAAAACCAAATAATTGCCGTCCGGCAAACAACCCAGGTGACTTCCTCAAATATCACCGATTACAACGAATCCTGATATAATGAGGATGATCACCCAATTCCCAATAACTTACTCCCACTCAACATCTTGTAAAACCATACAGATGTGAGAATCATACCTGGTAAATACATACCCTGGAGTAAGTGTCTAATCGGGAAATCAGTTTTCCATTAACAGTACACAGTGAAACTGAAACATTGAAATGTTTCGTTGGGGTATCCTGGTATTCCTAGTAATGCCTCTTCCATTATCCAGATTCACAACTGTAACCGTATAATTCTTTGCCACTTCTCCAAAACCCTTTATATGTCTTTAGTCATTACCTTCTGTACACCCCTTTAGGCCAAATGGTTTTCTTCCTTCCCTACCGTTCGGCACCAGCCTATGGTTTGGAAGAAGACTATCCAAAAAGCATAAAGGGTGTACTGTCCTAATCCTAGGAGCACTCGCATCGCGAGAGAAGGTGAAGATAAAAGACACCTGAATGTACTTTATTCCTATTTCTCCTGAACCAGAATCCATCCCCGAACTGAAACAAGTTCCTTTCGAGTTCGTATATAACCATACGATGGATTATCCAATAAAATGGGATCTTCGTAGTGATACGGAGTGTCCTGGAGAAATACAAAGGTGATTTAGGATTGGCGAAGAAATACTTGGTTTGGTCGTGAATAGCAGTCGCAACTTACTTTGCCCTCTTACTAATCCCTTGCTTTGTCTTAACTTAATACCTTCTGTACACCGTTTAGGCTAACTGGTTTTCTTCATTCCCTACCGGTCGGCACCAGCCTATGGTTTGGAAGAAGACTATCCAATTTGCTTAATAAGTGTACTACTCCTAAACCAAGGAGTACTCGCAACCTGAGAGAAGGTGAAAAGAAAAAACAACTGAATAGTCCTATCCGTTTTCTCCAGAACCGGAAACCATCCTCGAATTCCTTCGAGTTCGTATCTAACCATACGATGGTTTTGTCCAATGGAAGTGGACGTTCGTAGTAATACGGGGTGTCCTGGAGAAAAGGGTAAAAGTAGGAGTGGCAATGAGGTCTGCAACTCTGACAATCCAAAAGCCAGAGTTAAGAAGGTTCGGTCAACTTGGTCACTGAGTCATAGTCCAGGGTCGGGTCAATGGTCGCTGCCAAAGAGAGAGAGAAAAGAAACACTCAGCGTGCACTCTAACCTAGATCAGAATGGTTATCACTTTATCTAATCTGGAAACCTCCCACTGTACCTCAAATTCTCCTCCAAACCTGAAAGAAGAATTAGTCGGGATCACCCGAGGAGTAAACCAACTCATCAGTGGGAATCGGGATCCAACTCTCATCGCATGATAACGTGACGGAATCCACTCACGTCACCACACTCCAGAAGGTATGCTCATGCCTGGCAAGTTTCAGTTCTTTTGAAACTCCCGATGTGTGTTTTTACCCCTAGGACTCAAGTGACCTTGACGGAGTCAACAAATCAAAGAGTCCTAGTCAAGTTCATCCCGTCATTATCTGGATTGCATTAAACCCACCCGTACGTGCCCTTGACGGAGTCAACAAGGCCGCACGACTGTCCTAACCAATCCCATTTATGCAACAAACAAGCACTACTTAGCTACCGTACACTACGCCTTGACGGAGTCAACAAACGCAGCACGAATACTAAATAATACTCATAAGAAATGACGGAGGGCTACGAATGGTTTTTGGCGAAAAACCTTTAACGTAAAGAACTTGATATCGTTGAAGGAACTGCATAGCCTTTTATAAAATATAGTGACGAAAACCTTTACTAAAGAGGTCACTCCCGGTGAAGGGATCTCGGCTCTTTCCCCGTAGAATAAGGTGCAGGATATTCCAACTGAATACCACGATGCAAAGCAAAAGTAATCGGCTATAGTGAAGTTATTGCCCTGACGCAAACTTCTGTCCAAGGGGTCACTCCCGGTGAAGGGATCTCGGCCCTTGCCTCGTCGACTGAGGAGCAGGATATTCCAAATGAATACCACGATGCAAAACAAAAGTGAACGTCCTTGCAATAACAGCCTTTTGAAAAATGTTCCAACAACATCAGAATTAGGTTTGTTTATCTTGCATTGATCCGAATCAACGCAGTCCCATCAAATGATCACACCACAAAGAACGAAAATATACTGACGTACGTATATGCCATCCGCATTCGCCACTGGGTCCCGTCATCACCCGTTAGGTTAGCTAACTAACGGCAGAGCGGGGACTGGACTAGCACGGATGAAAAACATATACAACATCTACTAATATATATACCAATATATAGTATTTCGCTCAAGGCGTGAATAAAATGCAACATCACATAAATGTACAGCATCACAGAACAATACAGATATCTGGAAGCCCCGGGTTTCACAGAGCCGCGGCTGAAACCCGACGTTCCCCTGGTAGTGTGGATAGCCTGTGCAATGAAAACCTAGACCCCTACGGGTGCGGCAAGTCACCCGCCAAAACCTGAAGCGAGGCAGCCCCCTTCAGCACCGTGAATGGACCACCCAGCACTCCACGGAATCCGGCAACTTAGGCACCCCTCCTGGGTCAACCTGTACCCCCTACGAGTGCGGCGAATAGCCCGCCAATCCTAGAGTGAAGCCCCCTCCGTCTCAATGCCATGAGATGCGGGCTTGTTGCCCTCTAGAACCCGGCTATCCGTGCACCCCTCCGCGGGGTAATCCTAGTACAGAAAGTAAAATATACATACACCGGGTACATCGACCACAACCAGGCCGTGCCCCAAAAGAATAATACAATCAGGCAGTGACGGCAGTCCACATGTCGGACGCTCGCCCCGCAATATCAAATGTACATAATACAACAGCACTGTACTAGCATTGCATCCAGGCTATCCCCACGACCGATCCGCAACATCACAGCATAAACATAGAACATCAACGTGAAAGTCACGTTCGCAAATCCGTCTAACCGGGCTATAGCAGTTAGACCGGATTTACCGATCAAGTGACATTCACGGTCGCAGATATAATGTAAATACTGTGAAAAAATGTGTTTAAAATTTTCCGATTGACCAAAAAAATTAACAAGTGGGCCCCCAATCAAAACTGTAGCAACCACAGAAAACCTGGGCCCAATATTAATATTCCAAAACCCCTAAATTAAGCCCAAAAGCCCACTGAAAAAATATGAGGCAATGACCCCACCATCTTGCGGCGGAAGCGCGGCCAGAAGGGGGTTTTGGTCGCCCTTCCGCGGTCAAGGTAAGGGTTCACTGTCTCGTTTTTTTTCAGAGTTCTTAGAACTCCCTGCACTCCTTTCTGAGACCACCTAAAAAAATTTTAGACTTCAAAAAATTTCAACAGAAACTGATGTGAAGGAAAAATACGGTTTTTGGAAATTTCGGTCGATCGGAAACGCAAACACATCAAACGAAGCTAGGTAAGGTTAATGGCCTGGCTCTGATACCATGTTGCGCCACGGCAGCGCCCCGGCCTCGTTCTCGAGGCCAAAATGCGGAATCAAAATTTTTCCTTACTCGGAAACCGGCGCTACCGCGGACAAAGAAAACCCGGATCGTAACCATTAACCTAATGCTAGCAATAAAGAGATAGGGTGAGAAGTATACCGAGCGATCCGTGTCCTTCGGTCTTCGTCTCCACTCCGATCTCCCGCGGAATCTCCGTCACCTCCTCGCTCGTCGGAAAGGGCACCACGTAGCCGGAATCTTTTACGGGCTCCCGCCTCTTGACCGAGGCAACTCGGGCGCGAAGTTGGCTAGCCGACGCGTCCAAGGCTTGCTATAGAAATAGTGTAGAAGGTTATCTCTTTGGGGTTTCATGAAGTTGCCATGATATTTGGAGGAAAGGAATAAATGGCTATGGAGGGATTTGTGTAATTTTGCAAGCAAGCAAGCATGAGAATGAGATGATATCTTTTTACCACTAGAAAAATGATCCTCTCATTATCCTCCCTCAAGAATGGCCGGCCCCTCTCAAGAATGAAGAAGATTGGAGAGAGAAAAAGAATACTTCTCCAAATATATCTCAAAAGAAAAGAATA
This sequence comes from Agapanthus africanus, assembly GCA_030015575.1. NCBI lineage: Eukaryota > Viridiplantae > Streptophyta > Magnoliopsida > Asparagales > Amaryllidaceae > Agapanthus > Agapanthus africanus. The sequence continues at coordinate 846,770 of JASDDO010000006.1, read as the reverse complement.
ATAATGATTAAAGTCACACATCTCTCTCATCACAAATCCACTCATAAGATAAGCAATGGAAATGACCAAAATAGAATATCATCATGAGGCTAGTCTCATCAAAAAGCTATATATGCAAGAAAGCCCTCCACTAAATGTTAATTGCAAACTTGCAATTAACACCCTCCACCGGAAAATCCGGCCGGGAAAGAACAAAGGAAAACCGGCCGGAACGGAATGCAAACTGGCAACTCCAGAAAACTGGTCCCGTAATAAATTACAGGAAAACCCACTTCTGCAAATACATGCCCGCATTTGTATTCCCACTGAACACAAATGCAAAGAGACAAAACTACACTATCAAATACTAGAATCCGGCTTAAGCCAAAGCCGGCTAGTAAAAACTGTCCGATCACGATCCGTGCAATACCGCACGTATCTGATCGAACCCTGCCATATCTCCATACGGCCTCTACAGCGTTTCGCCCGAAACTTGAGTAACTGAGTGTGGTGGACTCTAAAGACTCGTCAATACCTTGGCTGTGGATTTAACCACTAGCACGTCAGAGGTATAAGCCAATACGTGACGGGCCACCAGGTATTGACCAAATGGGACGTCGATGAGGAAGCTCACCCCGACACCCAACTGAGCCTGTCAGTGACAATATCCGTACAGTCCGGTCCGTTCGTCTATGAGTATCGCATGGCGGGCCTAGGGGGTTGGTAAAAGTCAGACCCCCAAAAGCGGTACAAGTCGTGTCGGAGCGTAGCCCAGAACACCCTGAGATACTACTGGAATACCTACCAGTAAATCTCCTGCCTCGGCCGAGGGCTTTGTGTAATGGCTCTCCTAGACACAGCGCGACCTCACCCCCAATACCGGGAGAGACGAACCCCTGCAGATCCGCTCACTGCCTCCATGTGGCTCGGGACTGTACCCAACTAAAACCTGTTTGCACGACTCCTTTGAGCCGTGGTAGGGTAGTAATCAAAGCACAGTGGGAACTCACATGAGACAAATGACGATCTCAGGTCGATGAACTAACCTGTACACATGTCACCAGGGAACTGCTATCTGACATCTGGTATATGACCAACTAGCAGGTTCCCGGCGAGTCCTGTCCGGTGTACTCATAACCCAATGAGCACCTGTATACATCTTAGGTGAACCAACTGACACCAGTGGCTTGTGAGACCGGCCACCGCCCCTCGTCGGGGTCTCGACTGTATACACTAGTCTACTAATGGAGTATCGATGCCCTGTCTCGAAACTCCTACGACTAGGGACCTTTTAAGGATGTGCTTATAGACTACCAGCTCCCACGTATATGATCGCCATCATACTGCTGGCAGTAAAGCAAGAATCCTAGGGGCTCTATCAACGTGTAATAGCGACATGTCAGGTCACCTAAAACAGTACACGATGATAAAGGTAAACCAGATAGCATACTATCATCTCGAGTAAGACTGTCCTACCGGGATAGGTCCTCCCTCAATCATTGCAATCACGTGCCTGTGATCCAATAATTGACTCTGAGGGCACTATCTCCAACAACAAGTTCCCAAAAGAGCTGGGAAACGGCCCCATGAAATCTATCCCCCAAACGTCGAAAATCTCCACAACCAAGATTGGTTGGAGCGGCATCTCGTTCCTCCAGGATATCCGGCCCAAGTGTAGGCACCGGGAGCAAGTCTTGCAATAATCATGAGCGTCTTTGAAGAGTTGTGGCCAGTAGAAACCATATTGCAAGATCTTCTCAGCTGTCTTTCTGGGGCCAAAATACCCGCCACATGCTTGATCGTGGCAAAATGACAGCACACTCTTGAATTCCTCGTCAGGGACTGACCGACGAATAATCTGGTCGGGACAGTACTTGAACAGATAGGGTTCGTCCCAGTAAAAGTGTTTTACTTAGGATAAGAATCGAAGTCTGTCCTGACGTGACCATTCAGTCGGTAGTAATCCTGTGGCCAAATAGTTCACAATATCTGCGAACCAGGGTTCGCAAGATACTGTCAAGAGTTGTTCATCCGGAAAAACGTCGTTGATCGGAATATGAAGCGAAAGCGAAGAAGGAAGTCGTGAGAGATGGTCGGCGACTACGTTTTCACATCCTCTTTTGTCCTTGATGACAAGGTCAAACTCTTGAAGCAAGAGGATCCAACGTATCAGCCGAGATTTTGCATCTTTCTTCGCAAAAAGATGGCGCAGAGCAGAATAGTCTGTGTAGACAATGACTGGAGAGCCGATGAGGTAGGGCCTGAACTTTTCTAGAGCAAATACAACAGCCAAGAATTCCTTCTCAGTTGTTGTATAATTCAGTTGGGCGTCGTTCAGGGTTCGGCTAACATAATAGATTACGTGCGGCATCTTGTTGATGTGTTGTCCAAGGACAGCACCAATGGCAAAGTCGGATGCATCGCACATAATCTCAAATGGGTGCGTCCAGTCAGGTGAAGAAAGAACGGGAGCAGAAGTGAGTGAGCTTTTTAATGACTCGAACGCAGTCACACAGCTCGAGTTGAAGTCGAATGGCGTGTCCTTGGCCAGCAAAAGAGTCAAGGGCCTAGCAATCTTGCTAAAGTCCTTGATGAACCGTCTATAGAAACCGGCATGGCCAAGGAAGGCTCGGATGTCTCTGACGCATCTGGGAGGAGGGAGATTGGAAATGAACTCAATCTTCGCTTTGTCAACCTCTATGCCATTTTGCGAGATGATATGTCCTAAGACAATACCTTCGCGCACCATGAAGTGGCACTTCTCCTAATTCAAAGTGAGGTTCTTGTCCTTACATCGGGTAAGGACAGCGTCAAGATGCAGCAAACACTCGTTAAAGGAATCGCCGAAGATGGAGAAATCGTCCATGAAGATCTCCAGGAATTTCTCCACCATGTCTGAGAAGATTCCCATCATACACCGCTGGAAGGTAGCGGGCGCATTGCATAACCCGAAGGGCATGCGACGATATGCAAACGTGCCGAAAGGACAAGTGAATGTGGTCTTGTCCTGGTCTTTTTCGGCGATGGGAATCTGATTGTAGCCGGAGTAGCCATCAAGAAAGCAGTAGTACTCGTGTCCGGCCAATCGTTCAAGCATTTGGTCAATGAAAGGTAGCGGAAAGTGGTCCTTCCGCGTTGAGGCGTTGAGTTTTCTGTAATCGATGCATACTCGCCACCCAGTTTGGGTGCGAGTAAGGATTAACTCGTTCGCCTCATTAGTGATGACCGTTATGCCTGATTTCTTGGGGACAACGTGAATGGGGCTAACCCACTGGCTATCAGAGATAGGGTAAATGGTACCACTATCCAGACACTTTACGATTTCCTTTTTCACAGCCTCCTTCATGACTGGATTGAGTCGCCTTTGTGGATCCCTGGCTGGTTTGGCATCATCCATCAGATGAATGTGATGTTCAACGATCAGGGGACTAATCCCCTTGATGTCCGCCATGGACCAGCCAAAAGCTTGCCTATTGTTGTGCAGGACCGCAAGAAGGGCTTTCTCTTGCTCTGGAACTAGAGAAGCCGAGATGATAACAGGGAGGGTCTCGTTCTCACCCAAGTAAGCATACTTAAGGTGAGACGGCAAAGGCTTGAGTTCGAGCGTTGGAGGTGAAACGATTGAAGGCAAGATTGGTGAAAAGGTCTCGAACTCAAAGGATTCCAGCAAAGGTTCAAAACGAGTGTAAGCGACCGAGTTGGATGGTTCAGGTAACTCATCCGGAAATTCGAAGGATTCAAACTCGGGTGGTGAGTGGCTAAGATCGTTCGAGAAGGTGAAACACTCATAGCCATTATCGGGCGCAGAAACAGCAGCAGGTTCGAAGAGGAACGCACTAGTGGCGTTAAGGTTATCGTGATCGAACAAAAACTCCTCGAATTCACACTCTTCTGGGGTGATCTCCTGGATTGAGCAAACGTCTAGTATATGAGCATTAGGTTCGGAGGGCTGATTCCCCAACCTAAAAATGTTGAGTTCAATTGTCATGTTTCCAAAAGATAGGTTCATCGAACCATTTCAACAATTGATCACAGCATTTGAGGTCGCAAGGAATGGGCGACCGAGTATCACCGGAATTTGATTCCGGGGGTTAGCTACAGGCTATGTGTCTAATACAATGAAGTCAACGGGGAATATGAAGTCCCCAACCTTGATTAACACATCCTCTAGCTCACCCCTAGGATGGGTGATCGATCGGTCGGCCATTTGGAGAGTGCAGTGTGTGGGTTTCAGCTCTCCTACACCTAGTTGCTCATATACTGAGTACGGAAACAGGTTAACACTGGCACCAAGATCTAATAGTGCGCGGTTGATGTTCTTATCCCCAATGGTAATAGAAATCGTAGGACAGCCAGGGTCCTTCCGTTTTTGCGGTAAAGATTGGGTAAGAGCATCACTCACAGCACTAGCCAAGAAAACTTTCTTGGGTACCTGAGACTTCCTCTTTTTCGTGCACAAGTCCTCTAAGATTTTCGCGTAGGACGGGACTTGTTGGACAGCATCTAAAAGGGGAATGTTGATGTTAACCTGCTTAAACAACTCCAGAATCTTCTCCATTTGTGGATTTTGTTTATTGGATCTCAACCGGTTTGGAAATGGAACGTTTTTAAAATTGGTTGAGTCCAATGCTTGTGGAGGAGATTGTGGAGCTGGAACGGATCCCAGAGCTGGTGTTTTCGTGGAGTGAGAAGTGGGTCCGTTCAGAGCAGAAGAAGAAGGAGAGCCTTTTGAAGAATGAAGAATTGGCTCAGAAGATGAGGAAGGAGAAGAAGAAGAAGAAGAAGAAGAAGCGGCGGCCGGGGTGTCATTATCCTCAATTGTTGTGCCGATGTTGTTGTGCAGCATCCTTCCCGATCTCAACGTAGTCACGGCACTCACATTATGGTTCTGTTGTTCAAGAGCAACATGTACATTATATGGGTGAACGGGATTTGGGAGTGGTTGAGATGGAAGCTTTCCCTTCTCTCGCTCGCTTAACGCCGCATTCAGCTGTGCAATCTGGGCCTCGATGGTCTTGATGCTTTGCCCATGTGCAGCAGTGTGTTGCACCAAGGACTGAATAGACGACTGGATGTTTGCGGTGGATTGTGTCGATTGTTTAACGAACGCCTCCAGACTTCGTTCTAGCGAGGAAACCTTATCGTTGTTTGACGGAATAAAGTTGTTTTGAGGAAAAGAATTGTTGGGTGCAAAGTTGTTCGTCTGATTTTGAAAAGGTTGGGGTTGGAAGGGCTGCTGAAATTGATGTTGAGTTTGTTGTTGCGCTTGTTGTTGCGGAGGAGGGGGCCTTTGGAAATTGTTGCCTTGGAATTGATGCTGATTCTGATTCCAGACGAAATTGGGATGGTTCCTCCAACCGGGATTGTAGGTGGAAGAGTATGGATCATTTCTCGGTCTTTGCTGAAATGCAGCATTAACCTGATCTTGTCCTTGAGATGGTGGATTGTAAGGACACTCTTCGGTTAAGTGAGAAGGATCGGAACAACAAGCACAAATGGTACGAAGGGGAAGAACAGGGGTAGGAGCAGGAGATGAGAATTTGCTCTCTATCGCTTCAAGTTTTCTCGTTATTGCAGCCATTTCAGCTTTCATCGCAATAGAGACATCGAGTTGGTGAATTCCTACCCTAGACTGACCAGTAGAAGTGGAGGAAGAAGAAGAAGAAGTTGGTCTGGTGCTCTCCCATTGAAGCGTTTGTTCCGCAAGGTCGTCGAAGAACTGCCACGCTTCCTCGTCAGATTTCGATAGGAAGTGGCCCTGACAAATGGTTTCCAACAACTGCTTGGTTGCTGGGTTCAGGCCCTCGTATAAGGTTTGGCAAAGTTGCCATTTCTCAATACCATGGTGAGGACACTGAACAAGAAGGTCTTTATACCGGTCAAAGCACTTCCAAAAGGGTTCAGTAGGAAGCTGAAAGAATTGGTTGATTTCGTTACGGATCCTTGCGGTTTTATGATTCAGATAGAATTTCTTGAGAAACGCTTTCACAAACTTGTCCCAACTGGTTATAGAGTGGGAAGCGGTGCTATACAGCCATTTTTCAGCAAGATCGCACAAAGTGAACGGAATGACCCATAGCCGTATAGAATTGTCCGACAGCTGGGTCGTTTTCATCATGGCACAAACATTTTGAAACTTGTTGATGAAGATATAGGCATCTTCAGATTCAAGCCCATGAAATTTCGGAAGCATGTTAATGAAGTGGGGCTTAATTTCAAAATTATTCCCATTGGCCGGTGGAAGGGAAAGACAGGTGGGAAGTGCAGAACAGGTGGGATAGAAACGATCCTGGAGCGCGATTCGCTGTGGCGCTACAACAGGCGGTGGTGGTGGGTTATTCGTATCCATAGGAGGTCGAATCAATCCCGGGGGAGTTGTAGGGATGTTTGGATTAAATCCTGACATCGCAGAAGAAGAGGTTGGTGATGGTGAAGGTGAGGATGTATGAACAGAATTTGGGTCAACGTCGGAGTTGGCCGGCAAAAGTAAGGGTGAAAGAGGCGTGGACGGAGTTTCGACGTCTGAATCGATCGCGTAGTCGGTAGCGACTAACGTAACGCGGACTAAGCGGGCGCTGGTGTCCCGAGTCCAAACGGACATACATTAAACGAGTTTAGTATAGTCAAAGCGGAGAAGGTGAGGGTAAGAAAACGTCGATGGAGAAATACGATGGGTGGTGGGTGAAAAAAATGGGATTTTGGCGACAAAGGGCAAGTTTTTATAAAAGTTTTTGGTTTTTTTTTTTGTGTTTTTTTTTAGAAAGAGCTTTACAGAAATATGTACGGACTTACGGCTTCAAGCAATCATAAACAAGATATGCACAATCACACCTAGATCTAGGGTCACCTAGGTCAGCTAGACAGCTCCTAACTGTTCCAAAGGGCTAGAAATAGGACCTCAAACCGCCTCTTCTCCACCAATTGCGGCTAGGTAAGTGCCAGGTAAGTGGGAGGCTCCCCACTACGTAAGTAGTGGTCCTAATTAAGTAACCACTTGTCTTGGACACGCTTGCCTAGACACCGCAAAATCAGGATAGGATAAACGGCCGATGCCTGTAACTAGTCCTCTGTCCTATTGAGCGCGAAGTCCTTAGGGCTAAGTCTAGTATTTTTTAATTTAAGCAATGGTCAATGCATATGCTTTTTGTGATTTCTGGGGTCCTGGGAAGGGTGATGAAATCCCCACCCAATCTGGATTGGTTTCAAGCCCCTTAAAGTCCGTATTAATAAATGCAAAGCAGTAACAATCAACTGCAATCAATTTTTTTTTTTTAGCGCGGCGCAAAGAATCCTGCACAAAAACAATTTATTGGAAGGGGGAAGAGAATTTGCGCAAAGAATGCTGCAGAAAACATAGTTCAGTGGAGTTCAGAGGAGTGGGAAAGAGTGAGAGAGACTTACAGGGAATTTTGGGCTGCTGATGCCAGCAAACCACCGCGGTTCCGTGGCCTAAGCATGCTTATGCCGCGGTTCCGCGGCTTTATGGTGTCCTTGAAGCTTTAGTTTGCTTGTAGATGCTTTCTTGGCTGTCCTCTTCTTGTCTGGATGTCCTGGATCTTGATTTGCTCACTGTATCTGCTCCAGAATTTTACAGTAGATCGTTGGCTCCGTCTAGATCCGTCGCGGTGTAGCCGTGAGATATGGGTCTAACTTCCCACGTCTTTGGCACTGAACTCGAACTTCGTTTTATCCTGCACACTTGCACAAAAACTAATCAAAAATAACAAGATGATTTTTTTACAATGTATATTTTTTTGTTTTGTTTTTCGGTTAGATTTATATTCACAAATTAACCCGAAATTACACAAAGAAATAAACTACCGTCTCCCCGGCAACGGCGCCATTTGATTGGTAGAATTTTTGGGTGCTAAGTTTGTTACCGCAATCAAGACGGTTTCGCTTGTGGCTAGCCGGTTGAGTACGGGTCGTCCGCAGGGAGATGGGAATCTTTTTCTATGTGCTTTAACGAGTTAAGTCCAAATGTCCAGGTTTGTTTTGAGATTAACTATGTGCTAAAATGATATGTAAAGAGAGCTTGTTAGGGTTAGGATTAGGTTAGTTTGAGTTAGGAGTCGCTCACTTCTTTCGTTTCCACTCTTAATATCGGTGTTACGGTAATCGGCAACAACGGGGATTAGCACGGCTAGGAAGGAACTTGCGAGTACAAGCTAGGCTTTCCAACGCTTAAGTTCTTCCTTTTGGTGCTTGTCCGTCCATTCTTGGCTCTTAGCCATAACCTCCGGTTAATTCAACCACAACCGGTCTCACTAAGGAATCACCGCTATCATGTAGAATAGGGTGCCGTAGGGAGCGGATTGTGGTTCAATTAACGGGAGTCCGAATTAAGATGTTGGGCAAGGAAAGAGTGAGAGAGATTTCCTTCTCTCAAACTTTCCTTATCCTACCCTAACAAGTATGGAAACTACTCACCCATTACAAGAAAAATGAAAATAAAACAAAGGAGAAAGATAGAAAGAAAGAGGTTAGAAGATTACAACTAGCTATTTGCGACCTCACCTCGGCAAGGATCAAGCGTAAGCATCATTGTTGTTTAAGGATAAAGAAAAAGAGAACAAGAAAGAAATAAATAACAAATAACAACAACTAAATTAGCAATTGAAGATTACAAGCAAATATAATTAACAATTATAACAAGATAAGCATGGTAAGAACTGTTGGAGATAGTGCCCTCATAGTCAATTATTGGATCGCAGGTACGTGATTGCAATGATGGCGGAGGACCTATACCGGTAGGATAGTCTTACTCGAGATGATAGTATGCTATCTGGTTTGCCTTTATCAGTCGTGTACATGTTCAGGTGACTGATTACATGTTACACTTTGATAGAGCCCTTAGGATCTTGCTTTACTACCAACTGTATGACGGCGATCATATACGTGAGAGTTGGGTAGTTTATATGCATATCCTTAATTGTGGTCCCTAGTCGTGGGAGTTTCGAGACAGGGCATCGATACTCCGGAGTAGACTAGTGTATACAGTCGAGACCCCGAAGAGGGGCGGTGGCCGGTCTCACGAGCCACTGGTGTCAGTTGGATCACCTAAGATGTATACAGGTGCTCATTGGGTTATGAGTACACCGGACAGGACTCGCCGGGAATCTGCTAGTTGGTATTATACATATCGTCAGATAGCAGTTCCCTGGTGACATGTGTACAGGTTAGTTCATCAACCTGAGGTCGTCATTTGTCTCGTGTGAGTTCCCACTGTGCTTTGATTTCTACCCTACCACGGCTCAAAGGAGTCGTGCAAACAGGTAGTTTTTGGGTACAGTCTCGAGCCACATGGAGACACGTGAGCGGATCGGCAGGGGATTCGTCTCTCCCGGTATTGGGCGTGAGATCGTGCTGTTTCTAGGAGAGCCATTACACAAAGCCCACGGCCGTGGCAGGAGATTTACTGGTAGGTACTCCAGTAGTATCTCAGGGTGTTATTGGGCTACACTCCGACACGACTTATACTGCTATTAGGGGTCTGACGTTACTAGCCCCCTAGGCAGATATGCGATACTCATAGACGAACGGACCGGACTGTATATACATAGTCACTGTTAGGCTCAGTAGGGTTTCCGGATGAGTTCGCTCATCGGCATCCCTTGAGGTCAGTCCATGGGCAGCCGTTATGCATAGCTAGTGTCGCTGACGGTTTGTGGTTAAACCCACTGCCAGGGTACTGATGAGTCATTAGAGTCCCCCACAGACAGTTTCCCAAGTTCGGGCGAAACGTTGTAGAGGCCGTATGGTTTTATGGCAGGGTTCGGAAAATGCACGTGCGTTTACGCACGTGTCAGATTTCGGACAGATAATACTGGTCGGCTTTGGTTTAAGCCGGGTTCGAGTATTATATTGAGTAGATATAATATCTTTGTCTCAGTTGCATTTGTATTCGGTCATAATACAAATGCGGGTATATTTATACAGTTACGGGGTTATCCTGAAATTCGTTTCGGGATCACTTTTGGAAGTTGCCAGTTTCCAGTTTTCTATCAGCCGTCTTTTAACATTCGGTTAAAGACGGATTTATCTTTTCTTTGGAAGAGTGTGGATGCTTCTAGAAGGTTCTAGAAGCGGTGAGGTGTTATTGTTTCATTGGTTGCTTTCTTTGTGTTCACACTGTGTGTTCACACTAGATATTTATTTGTGTTCACACTAGATATTTATCCTTGTGGTTACCTCCCCTCTCCTACACTCACCCCCCCACCTCTATATATGGCCGGCCCTCCCCCTTCCCCCTCTCTCACTCACACTCACTTGAGTTTTCATCTGGTAAAAAGATTATGATAGATTTTGGGGTGTATGGAATTTCACAGCTCATTTCATTCCATCACCCGATTCCCATAGCAACTTCATTAACCGTTCGTCCATAGCTTTGGACGGAACGAGACAAAGTCTTCCACTCATTCTCTACATCAATCTTGGTCGTCTCTTTTAGCAAACTTGACGACTGAGTTGCCTCGAGTCAGAGGCGGGAGCCCGTTTAAAGAATCGTCGACGTGGTGCCACCTGGACGAGCAGATCGGAGATCGACGAGATCAGAGCAGCCGCAATGGAGCGTGGGATGATGGTTGAAGAATGAAGGACTCAGATCGTTCGGTATAACCTTTCTACACTCTTTACAGTTTGTTAGTTTAGCAATAATGGCAGATCCGGGTTATAGTATACGATAGCGCCAGTTAAAAGTTTTTTGTTCCGCATTTGGCGTTTATAGACGGCCGGGGCGCTACCGTAGACTTACAGTGGTATCAAAGCCTCACCATTTTGCTTTACTAACTTGTGCTAACGCGTTTAAAATATCGATCGAACCGGATATCGAAAACTGCAAAATCTCCATTCACAGTTTCTGTCGATTTTAAATGAAGTCCTAAAATTATTCTACATATCACAGAAAGTTGTGCAGGGTTTTAGAAGTACACCGACCAAATTTGAGCACGTGATTCCACCAAACTGCCGCGGAATCGCGGCCAAACCCATGGTTTGGCCGCGCATCCGCGGCCGTTCTATTGAATCAGTGCACCAAATTTGTACAGTGTCTTCTCTGTTGGAATTTAGGGATTTTGGTATATATCTTTTAGGCCCAGATTTTGTTACTGTTCAACAGATGTTCGTGGGGCCCACTTCGTGATATTTAGTCGATCGAAATTTAAACATGTTATTTTACAGTTCTTGCATTATATCTCCGACCAGGAATGTCATTTGATCGGTAAACCGCGTCTGATTGCTATAGTTCTTTTAGACGGGTTTGCGAACGTGACATTCGCGTTGATGTTCCGTGTTGTGCTGTGATGTTGCGGATTTGTCGTGGTGGATAGCAGTGTGCAATGATAGTGCAGTTTGGATTGATTTGTACATTTGATATTGCGGGGCGAGCGTCCAACATGTGGACTGCCGTCACTGCCTGTTGTATAATATTCTTTTGGGGCACGACCAGGTTGCGGTCGATGTACCTGTTGTACTATTATTTATTACTGTACTAGGTTTTGCCCCGCGACGGAGTGCACGGATAGCCGGGTTTTGACAGGCAACGGGTCCGCATCTCATGGCTTTGAGAGGCAGAGGGGCCTCACTCTAGAATTGGCAGACTATTTGCCGCACTCGTAGGGGGTACAGGTTGACCCGTGGAGGGGTGCCCAAGATTACCGGATTCCGTGAAGTGCAGGGTGGTCCATTCACTTTGCTGTAGGGGGCTGCCTCGCTTCAGGTTTTGGCGGGTAACTTGCCGCACCCGTAGGGGTCTAGGTTTCATTGCACAGGCTATCCATACGACAGGGGAACATCGGGTTTCAGCAGCGGCTCTGTGAAACTCGGGGATCCCAGATTATCTGTATTGTTCTGTGATGCTTATTACTTTTCTGTAATGTTGCATATTATCACGCCTGGAGCGATTATTGTATATTGGTTTATATACTATTAGATGTTGTATATGTTTTACACCCGCGCTAGTCCAGTCCCTGCTCTGTCGTTAGTTAAGTAACCTAACGGGTGATGACGGGACCCAGTGACGAATGCGGATGGCATATACGTACATTTTATTTTCGTTCTTTTCTGGTGTGATTGATTGATGGGACTGCGTTGATTCTGATCAATGCAAAGTAAAACAAACCTATTTGGCAGTTGTTGGAACAATTTAAAAAATGTTATTACAAAGATATTTCCTTTTGTTTTGCATAGCGGTATTCGGTGGAATATCCTGCACCTCATTCGACGGGGCAAGGGCCGATATCCCTTCACCGGGACTGACCCCTTGGGCAGAAGTTTGCGTCAGGGTAATAACTTCACTATAGTCGATTACAAGTTGCTTTGCATCGTGGTATTCAGTGGAATATCCTGCACCTCATTCCACGAGGAAAGAGCCGAGATCCCTTCACCGGGAGTGACTTCTTTAGCAAAAGGTTTTCGCCACTATATTTTAAAAAGCTATCAGGTTCCTTCAGCGATATCAAGTTCATTACGTTAAAGGTTTTTCGCCAAAACCAGCCGTAGCCCTCCGTCATTTCATATGAATGGTCAGTACTATTCAAGCTATGTTGGTCTGGCCCTTAGCCAGGACATAGTGATTGGTAGCTGCTGGGGTATTCACATGTTGCATAGATAGATGCGTTGGTTTGGGACAGTCATACAGCCTTGTTGGCCCTTAGTCAAGGGCGAGTATGGGTGGGTTTAAATTGACAAGATAATGATGGGTAGAACTTGGCATGTAACTTATCATGGGTTGGCCCTTAGTCACGATCATAAGAGCATGGGGCAAAAATCTTATCGGGAGTTTCTAAAGAAACTGAAACTTGCCAAGTATGCGCATACCTCCTGGAGTATGAGTAACGTGGATGCATTCCATCACATTATCATGCGATGAGAGTTGGATCCCGATTCCCACTGATGAGTTGGTTTACTCTTCGGGTGATCCCGATTGATTCTTCTTTCAGGTTTGGAGGAGAATTTGACAGGACAGTGGGAGGTTTCCGGATTAGATAAAGTGATAACCATTCTGATCTAGGTTAGAGTGCACGCAGAGTATTTCTTTTCTCTCTCTCTTTGGCAGCGACCTTTGACCGACCCTAGACTATGACTCAGTGACCAAGTTGACCGAACCTTCTTAAAATACTGGCTTTTGGATTGTCCGAGTTGCATAAGTCATTGCCACTCCTTCTTCTACCCTTTGAATTTCTCAGAACACCCGTATTACTACGGACATCCACTTCCATTGGATAGATCCATCGTATGATTATATACGAACTCGAAGGGACTTCTTCGAGGATGGATCCAGGTTCAGGAGAAATAGAATTGGTTTATTCAGTTGTCTTTTATTATCACATTCTCTCAGGTTGCGAGGGCTCCTTGGTTTAGGAGAGTACACCTATTACGCTTATTGGATAGTCTTATTCCAAACCATAAGCAGGTGCCGAAAGGTAAGGAATGAAGAAAACCAATTATCCTAAATAGGGTGTGCAGAAGGTAATATGTAAAGACAAAATAAAGGGATTAGAAAGAGGGCAAAGAAAATTGCGACTGATATCATTCACGACCAAACCGCGTGCTTCATCGCCACTCCTATTTCATCTTTAATAGAATAAGGTATTATTCAGTTGTCTTTTATCATCACCTTCTCTCAAGATGTGAGTACTCCTTGGTTTAGGAGGGTACACCTATTATGCTTACTGGATAGTCTTCTTCCAAACCATAGGCTGGTGCCGAACGGTAGGGAAGGAAGAAAACCATTTAGCCTAACGAAGGTGTACAGAAGGTAACGACTAAAGACAAATAAAGGGATTTGGAGAGAAGGCAAAGAAATATACGGTTAAAGTCATGAATTGGATTATGGAAGAGGCATTACTAGGAATACCAGGATACCCCTACGAAACATTTTCATGTTTCAGTGCATTGTTAAACAAAAACTGTTTTCCCGATTAGATACTTACTCCAAGGGTATGTATTTACCAGGTTTCATTCTCATATCTGTATGGTTTTACGGATGATGAGTGGGTGTAAGTTATTAGGAATTAGGTAATTATCCTCATTATATCGGAATTCGTTGTAATTGGTGATATTTGAGGAAATCGCCAGGGTACAGTTTTCAACCTACGAAGCACAGGTTTTTCAACTCAGCGGACTTATACAGAGTATTGTATATTGTCCAGTGTCCATCAGGACAAAGGGGTAGGTCCTCGTACTATGTTCTATTTACTTATAACTTCTCTAGTTTTTAGACAAGTGTTTCGTAGAAATACAAGGTCTAAGTTTTGAGAAGTTGTGGGTATAAGAATAAAGTAGAGAACCAGGTGTCACAAGTATCGGGATTCTTCAAAGAGATCGAAGATGTAGATTCTTGTGTTTGGTATTCAGATGATAATAATGATTTTGAGAAACTAGTTTCTCTTTCAGGTTACTCATAATTGGAAGGATTCCTAAGTTGAGTAATGCTGATTAGTCTCTTTCCATTAAGTTGATATGCACTGGAGACAGCTGCATGATTGAATATGGTTCCAATTAAATAAGTGCCAAAGTTTCTATATTGGATATAGAATAGTTCGTACCTTAAAAGATGTTAAGGTACGGGGAGTTGTCCAGCTTATGCTTAAAACCAGATACTGGATAACTCAGGGCACGTTTCTGTAATGGCTGTTTGTGGGTTGACCCTGGCTATGACGAGGGTTGATATTCTACCATTTGGAAGATCAATAGTGATATTGTTCTTGACTCGCCACAGTTTTAGTAAAATGTTTTTTTTTCAGAAAACAGTAGTGGGAGTATGGTAGAACTGGAAGTGATTCCAGAACCGCGAACGATTACGGAAAATTTAATAGGACCTATATATTCAATCAGGTTTGACATTCCATTAACCACTCCGCAGATATGGTGGGTAACCTCAGACACCCGAGAGGTACTTCGGTAGCCTCAAGGACGGTGACAGGGAGGTTCTTATCTACCCAGACTTGACACTACTGTTGTTCCAGACTATGAGACCAGGCAGGAGGATAAGTATAGCGTCGTTCTAAACTAGCTTTAGAAGTGCACGTGTATATTATTCTGCCGGAGGGTTGTCGTAGTCAGTGGGAGCAGCGGAAGCATAGTGGGCAAGTAGCTTATGTCTATTTATAGACTAGAGCAGTTTTAGCGGAGATAGATCATCTAATTTTGATGTGACAGTCATAGGTTTGACTTCATCAGAATAAGGGATGGATCTGTTAAGAAGGTAGTAGGGTGTGATGTCATGGTATCTGGATGACATACACAGAGTAGGAAGTAAAATTCCTATACTACGATCGGTTGAACTGTGGTCGTCACACAGTTGTTTCTCCAGACAGGATATGGATATAATATTTGACATTCTGGTTTCTGGATCTATGGTTTTAGATCTAGATTTGGGTAGTTTCCCAATGTGGGTACTTTGACAGATATTCTAATGGTTTTTAGAATAGTTGACTCCTAGCATGGTGGTGTACCTGCAGGTGATGGAGTCACCCTCTCTAAAGGTGTCGTATAGACTAAAGGGGAGAGGACTGTGCATGATTGGCAGATCACTTGCTTAGGCAATTAAGTCAATCGTGAGGTGTCAAGTACCACACCAGATGTTGTTTTTGCACTAGATGCGATAAGTTTATATTAATCCAATCCTGGAGAGACATAAGGAAGCAGTTTTAGAACATAAGTGGATGTTCTACGGATTTGATGACGGCAGCCTCCTTCGGGAGACGATTATCATTCCAGGCTTCAAAGGTGACGTGGATGACAGAGTGATTGTCAGAGTTTTAGTTTTCCATCTGACGAGGGACAATATTATGGACAGGTGGTCCAAGAGGATACTGTGGGTGGCATGGTGCCGGATACTGATTAGGTTCAGTGATCGATACAGTCTAAGAAGTTTGGATTTGGAGTTCATTTATGAACTAGGTCCCATCAGATATCCAGACATATTCTATGACAGGCATTACTCGATTCGGGAGATGGCTTTCTCCGCGAACTTGAGATTTAGAGAGGTATAGAAAGAAACATCTAGGCGGATCCACTCACTGAGGCTATTTCTCGAACACAATAGTTTTACAAACGGGCTTTGTGAAACTGATTAGTAGAGGAGTTGGATGTTCGGTTTCACACGGGCTGTGAGTAGTCGATATCGCAATAATTAGCCTTGAGTGCAAGTAGGAGATTGTTGGAGATAGTGCCCTCATAGTCAATTATTGGATCGCAGGTACGTGATTGCAATAATGGCGGAGGACCTATACCGGTAGGACAGTCTTACTCGAGATGATAGTATGCTATCTGGTTTGCCTTTATCAGTCGTGTACATGTTCAGGTGACTGATTACATATTACACTTTGATAGAGCCCTTAGGATCTTGCTTTACTACCAACTGTATGACGGCGATCATATACGTGAGAGTTGGGTAGTTTATATGCATATCCTTAATTGTGGTCCCTTGTCGTGGGAGTTTCGAGACAGGGCATCAATACTCCGGAGTAGATTAGTGTATACAGTCGAGACCCCGACGAGGGGCGGTGGCCGGTCTCACGAGCCACTGGTGTCAGTTGGATCACCTAAGATGTATACAGGTGCTTATTGGGTTATGAGTACACCGGACAGGACTCGCCGGGAATCTGCTAGTTGGTATTATACATATCATCAGATAGCAGTTCCCTGGTGACTTGTGTACAGGTTAGTTCATCGACCTGAGGTCGTCATTTGTCTCGTGTGAGTTCCCACTGTGCTTTGATTTCTACCCTACCATGGCTCAAAGGAGTCGTGCAAACAGGTAGTTTTTGGGTACAGTCCCGAGCCACATGGAGGCACGTGAGCGGATCGGCAGGGGATTCGTCTCTCCCGGTATTGGGGGTGAGATCGTGCTGTGTCTAGGAGAGCCATTACACAAAGCCCACGGCCGTGGCAGGAGATTTACTGGTAGGTACTCCAGTAGTATCTCAGGGTGTTATTGGGCTACACTCCGATACGACTTATACTGCTATTGGGGGTCTGACGTTACTAGCCTCCTAGGCAGATATGCGATACTCATAGACGAACGGACCGGACTGTATATACATAGTCACTGTTAGGCTCAGTAGGGTTTCCGGATGAGTTCGCTCATCGGCATCCCTTGAGGTCAGTCCATGGGCAGCCGTTATGCATAGCTAGTGCCGCTGACGGTTTGTGGTTAAACCCACTGCCAGGGTACTGACGAGTCATTAGAGTCCCCCACAGACAGTTTCCCAAGTTCGGGCGAAACGTTGTAGAGGCCGTATGGTTTTATGGCAGGGTTCGGAAAATGCACGTGCGTTTACGCACGTGTCAGATTTCGGACAGATAATACTGGTCGGCTTTGGTTTAAGCCGGGTCCGAGTATTATATTGAGTAGATATAATATCTTTGTCTCTGTTGCATTTGTATTCGGTCGTAATACAAATGCGGGTATATTTATACAGTTACGGGGTTATCCTGAAATTCGTTTCGGGATCACTTTTGGAAGTTGCCAGTTTCCAGTTTTCTATCAGCCGTCTTTTAACATTCGGTTAAAGACGGATTTATCTTTTCTTTGGAAGAGTGTGGATGCTTCTAGAAGGTTCTAGAAGCGGTGAGGTGTTATTGTTTCATTGGTTGCTTTCTTTGTGTTCACACTGTGTGTTCACACTAGATATTTATTTGTGTTCACACTAGATATTTATTTGTGTTCACACTAGATATTTATCCTTGTGGTTACCTCCCCTCTCCTACACTCACCCCCCCACCTCTATATATGGCCGGCCCCCCATTCCCCCTCTCTCACTCACACTCACTTGAGTTTTCATCTGGTAAAAAGATTATGATAGATTTTGGGGTGTATGGAATTTCACAGCTCATTTCATTCCATCACCTGATTCCCATGGCAACTTCATTAACCGTTCGTCCATAGCTTTGGACGGAACAAGACAAAGTCTTCCACTCATTCTCTACATCAATCTTGGTCGTCTCTTTTAGCAAACTTGACGACCGAGTTGCCTCGAGTCAGAGGCGGGAGCCCGTTTAAAGAATCGTCGACGTGGTGCCACCTGGACGAGCAGATCGGAGATCGACGAGATTAGAGCAGCCGCAATGGAGCGTGGGATGATGGTTGAAGAACGAAGGACTCGGATCGTTCGGTATAACCTTTCTACACTCTTTACAGTTTGTTAGTTTAGCAATAATGGCAGATCCGGGTTATAGTATACGATAGCGCCAGTTAAAAGTTTTTTGTTCCGCATTTGGCGTCTGTAGACGGCCGGGGCGCTACCGTAGACTTACAAGAACAAGAACTCCTTTATTCATTCTTCACTCACAAAAGCTCACTACAAGTTTTTAATGGAGAAGAGATGAGAGGAGGAAGAAGAACAACACATGTATTCTAATATCTAAATACAAGAATGAGGACCCCTTGGCTTTGGCAAGTTCTGGACTATTTATAGGCAGGAAAATAGAAACCTAGGGCAACAATCTGCCTCCATATAAAATTACCATCCTACCCTCAAAATATGCACTTCTGCAGAGTCCGTACGGCCGCGGTTCTGTGGCCATATAGAGGAGTTGACTCCTCGGATTTTGTGGGGTCCCCTGGTTTGATGTTGTCTGCTGTTTGGTATAGTATTTTTCTCATAAGCTCTTCACGATTTTTCCAGAATTTCTGTTGATCAAAAGGTGATGTGATGTGGATCTTTTGCCATGATTTCCTCGAGCTCCGCATAGATATGTCGGATCTTGTGTTGACATTGAGCTTTGTGCATGAAAATGACATCGATTTGCCATTTTGTCCCTTAAACTGGTGTGCGGCAATATACGGATAGAGAGCGGAGACCCGTGTTTTATCTGTGGTTGGCAGTAATCCGGATTTTGTCGTGTTTGTCCATGAATTTCACTGTTTAGAGCTAAGAACCTGTATCCTGCAATTGACTAGCAAACACGGCTCAAGAGTACCTACCGATAAGCAATGTGATAAAAATTGGGCGGTATAAAAATGCAAAAATCTGATATGAACACTGCCTCAGGTATCGCGGGCTTCTTCACGGGCCTACTTGAGCTTTGGCCCAGTCCGTTGAAAACTGAGGCACTGGACATGGGCGACCCGTTGAGAGGGGACGCGGTAGTTGTAAGCCGATCAAAGACCGACTTCATCGGAGCTTCTTGCAATGACAATGGGGCATTGAAGATCATTGGTGGGAGCATGGTCCCAAAGAATAGCCCTATGGTGGCTTGCGTCACCTGGTCCACCGGCATCGTAAAAAGGGAGGCTTCTTGGGGCCTGTAGGTCACTCCTCCGGCGAGGACGGAGTGGGAGTTGTTGCAATTAGTGCAGTTTTAAACCATTGATCTTCTATTTTTCTGCACAGAGCAAGATACCAAATCTTAGTACTTCACATCCAAAAGCAACCATGTCAAACCGCGACTTGTTCGTGAAATATGACACACGAAGTGTGGAGTGGAAAGAGGAAAAGGTCCCACCGGGCGTGCCAGAATATGTTCTCTGCCGGAAGATGCGACCAGGACGTTGGGACGTCCGGCCTGAATTCTGGTGGGCAGATGCTAGTTGGTGTTATCCGTCCACCTCTCCGAAGATGCCAAGTTGATTTGTGGCACCGTGTATCGAAGGTTTAGACGGATGCGGCCGATGTAGCAGAATTTATCAGATTCCCCTTCAGGGGTTTTTTATTGTGGGGACGCTCTTCCCTGCAGGCGTAAGCCCCTGCGGTTAATTACGCTACCGCATCGCGTTAACAACTTTCTCCTTTTCCAGATGGTCACTTCGTATCGTGGGTGTTTGTTTTGTTTTTTGGTTGCCCGTGGATTGTATACGGAGACTAATTTATGTTGTCGCCCATAGGGCGTGGATTAGTCCAAATCCGTATTTTCTTAGATTTGGGTTTGAGGTTGGGTTTAAGGATCGTTAATCTCATTTGAGACTAAGATCAACTTAAACATCAGTTAAGAATACGTTAGTCTAATTTTAGACTAAGATCTACTTGACAGTTTGTTAAGAATACGTTACTCTAATTTTAGACTAAGATCTACTTAACAGGATCATTTAGATCCAACAAAAGAGTATTTGGGCTCTATTGTTTTAGTTTAAGGACTTTGCCGTCCAAGGTTAAAGACATCATATTCCATAGGTTTAAAGGACCCCACAGTCCGAAGTTAAGGACATCATAGTCCATGGGTTTAAAGGACCCCACAGTCTGAGGTTAAGGACATCATAGTCCATGGGTTTAAAGGACCCCACAGTCCGAGATTTGTCTGGTTATCGGGACCCGTCACCACTTTGAAGACGTTGAAGGATTACAACAGCATATATCAGAGGAGTGAAAAGATATACTCTTGAACCAATGTTGGTTAAGAGATCTGTAGTCCAATTTAGGACTAAGATCAAAAGATTTATGAGCATATGGGCTCAATTAATCTGAATTAAGGACTTATGGCCAACTTGGGCTAAGTCCACTCAGGTTTAAAATGTTGAACATTTGTTTTGGGCTGTTGAACATTTATCTGGGCTTAGCCCCTCTTTATTTAGCAATGCTAAGCATGGGTCTGGGTTCTGACAATATTTTTGTCTTTTATTGAGTGCTGAGCACTCGTATGCATCTGAGGTTCAGTCAAAGGGGAGTCTTGCCTTTGGAAGACTTAGCTAATTTGGGCTAAGACTGGTTTGAATATAGTGTTAAACACTAGCGCATATTTGGCGATCACGTGTTCCCACGTAATGCATTTAAAATAGCGTTAAACACCAGGGATGAGGCGCTTAAAATAGTGTTAAACACTAAAAAAAATGAAGCGCTCACGAGAGGACACGTGAGGCGTCCTAGGATTGGGCCAAACTTCCTTTATTTTATTCTCAGAATATTCAAATAAGTGTTAAACACTTAATCCTCACGGCCATCACGTGTGGGCGCGTGATGGGTACCCATGCATTGGATATTAAAAGGATTTATTAGGGGTCACGTGGGGACACATGATGGCGCCCAAGCGTTGGGTATTAATCCTTCAGTTTTTTCCATCTTCTCTTTTTTAAAGAGGTGTTTGTCGGAGGGTCACGTGGGGACACGTGAGGGCGCCCAAAATCGATTCTGCCCTTTTTTGATGTTTTTTCAAGGGTCACGTGGGAGCACGTGACCTAATCTTATTTGTTCTCTTTTGGTCATTGGAGGGGAGGGTCACGTGTTGCCACATGATCATGTTGGATACTTGATCTTTCTACGTGCATGGAGAGATAAATCCCTTGTTGAAGAATTAAATTCTCTTATAGAGTTAAACCCTAATTTTATTTAGAGGAATTAAATTCCTATGTATTTGGAAGAATTAAATTCTTTAAACTCAATTCTCCTTCAAAGTTTTGGATCTGCATGGTAGAATCTTCCCGATGAGAATTAAATTCTCAACTTATGGGAATATCTGCTTTTGCAGATCTTCAACAAAAGGAAGAACTAAGTTCTTATTCAGAAGAGTTAAACTCTTAGTTTGAGAATTAAATTCTCTTTTTGTTTTGTGGGAGTTTATAGAATGATCTTTTTTCCTTTCTTACCTAGGTTTTCTTTCTTTTTTGAAGAGATCTTCTTTTCACTCTGGAGAATTAAATTCTCTTCTTTTTTCTCTCTGTTGTTGTATCTCTCCTCTTTTTTTCTCTTCTCTTCTTGGCTCCTATTTATAGGAGAAAGAAAAGAATCAGTTTGTTTAGTCAATTTTTCATTGAAAGATTTTGATTGATTTTGTAACCAACATGATCTTTTAGATCACTCAGTGAATTTTATTCAACATTTGATTTTTAATCCAAAAGATATTTTATTTGTTGTTCCTAGCAGATTTTTAGGAAAATATATTTTTATGTAGAATCTTTCTATAAACTGGTGATTTTTAATCACCATTGGATTTTTTAATCCAACGACGCTCCACTTTACATAGTGCAATCTTTTTGTTTGGAAAGATCTAGAGAAATATTTTCCAATTAGGGTTTTTGATTCCCTCTTAATTAGAATTTAATTAGTTCAGATGGTTTAGGAGTTTATCACGTGTTGGCACGTGACCCCATTTGATAAAGCATTCAAATTAGAATTTAATTCTGTGTCTACAGGCTTTGCCTGTAAATGGTCACGTGTCTGCACGTGAGACCTGGTCATGTGTTGACACGTGACCCCACTGACACAGCATTTTCAATTTGTTTATTTTATTCAGTGTCTATAGGCTTTTCCTGTAAATGGTCATGTGTCTGCACGTGAGGCCTGGTCACATGTTGACATGTGATGCCCGGTCACGTGTAGGCACGTGATGCCTCATTTAAGGTTTTCCTTGCTGCTTTATTTGTATTTTATTTATTTCCCATGAGGTACGCCCAAAATTTTATTGTTATTATTTTATAAGGGAGCAAGTTTTGAGCCAAAATTTTGGGCGAGAACAGGCACGAATAAACATTTCCCTAACAGAGTCCTACCAGCGACTAGGGATATGCTCACACGATGAACGACGTTTGTAAGTCCTCTCGACTTATAAGGAGAAAATGCTCTTATGAGATCCTTACGACTTATAAGAGAAAACATCACTTAGAAGTCCTCACGACTTTTAAGGAGAAACACACTTACGAGATCCCCACGACTCGTAGGGAGAAACATCTTTATGAGACCCTTACGGCTCATGAAGTCAAAAGCCTTAATCGGCAGCATTCTAACCCTGTTTGCTAAGCCACCTTTGTTCACACTGACAAAGGCAAATGTTGCTGGGAGCGAATCATCATTTGCCTTTGTCGGTTCGAACAAAGGTGGCTTAGCAAATAGGGTTAAGATTCTGTCGACTAAGGCTTATGACTTCATGAGCCGTAAGTGTCTCATAAAGGTATTTCACCCTACGAGTCGTGAGGATCTCGTAGGTGCGTTTTCTCCTTAATAATCATGAGGATTCTTAAGCGTATGGTCTCTTATAAGTCGTAAAGATCGCACAAGAGTGCTTTCTCCTTATAAGTCGAGAGGACTTACAAGTGTCTTTCGCCATATGAGCATATCCCCAGTCTCTGGTGGGACTTTGTTAGGGAAATGTTTATTCGTGCCCGTAGATTGTATACAAGGGTCAATATTGAACCGCTTGTAGGGCAGCATCGGAGATTGTGATGGCTTAAGAACAGGTTCAGATCCCTGCAGCTTAAGGCTTTTGAACCTTGTGAGCCGTGAGGGTCTCAAAGAGGAATTCTCCTTACCAGTCGTAACGATCTCGTAAGTGTAATTTCTCCTTAGGAATCATGGGGATCCCTAAGTGTGTTGCTCTCTTGTGAGTCGTAAGGATCTCACGCAGGTATTTTCTCCTCACAAGGTCGAGAGGACCTTGTAAGTGTCTTTTAACGAGATTGCGCCCTTTCAGGTTTTCACAAAACTCGCCGGTAGCCCTGCTGTTTTTACTCACGGAGCCCTTTCGGGTTTTCATCCATGCCTATCTCGCTTATGGACATACCGTTTTCTTTCTTCTTCTTCTTTTTTATTATTTTTTTTGTGTCAGCCTTGGGATGCTGCGGTCCGTAGTAGTTTATAGACGTCTCGGTCAATAGCCGGTTTTAGGACATAGTGGTCCATCGTTAGTTTAAGGACGTTTCGGTCCGTTGTTGCCATATTTGAGGCGAATTCCTAGTTTACAGACTTTTCGGTCCATAGGGCTTTCTCTATGAATGAGCACGATGCCCCCGGCATGTCCATCTTTTCCGGAGCATGTGGTTGTGGTGGGTTCATCTTCCAGTTTTCGAACAGCGTGAACTTGCCCTGTTGATACTGGTCTTCAACCCAATTTTGAAAACGTAGCAATCTTCGATCGGATGGCCCAATACTCGGTGGTAGGGGCAGTGATTTGGATCGTTGACATCGTTCAGTTGTAGTGGGTGTTTCGGCTCTGGTAGAGTGATAAGCCCATTGCGCACTGCTAGCTCGAACAGTCTCCTTGTCTTATCCCGGGGAAACGAGTAGGGACGTCTCAACTTCTCATCGAGGGATTGCCGCTTGTCGTTTTGGCGAACAACCGGTCTCGGGCCACTCGGTTGTTGTTGAGCGTTGGCGACGAAGGTCGCTTTTCCCTTCCCCTTATCATTTTTGTTCGATCCCTTGTTTGCGGATCTGAGATTCTTTTCAGGTAACGTACGACTGCGCAGCTGAATGTTCTCACAGGTCTTCATTCCTTCCGTTTCAGAGATGGATTTCTTGAAGAGAGGGCCGAGGGCTATTTCTTCTTCAGAATCACTCCCGAATGTGAGAACTTGCGATCCCCTGCTATCAACCATGTGACAGTTGCCGGCAGCTCTTCCACATTCGTCTGTCGCATTTTTCCGCTGTCGACGAGCTTCACGTTTTATCCTCTTGAAATGCTGCCTATGGGCGACATACCCTTGCCACCAATTTTTAAAGGCGTTGCATTCTTCAGTAGGGTGCGCAATCCTTCGATGATATAAACAGTAATTAGGATGCACATCCTCTTCATTAAGGTGTATTTCATCAGAAGTGTTTCCTTCAGAGGGTAGCAGCTTCATTCCCATCGATATAGCCTTAGCGAACCTTTTCTTCGTTTTAAGCCTGCTCTTGTCTGTCGCGGGCATGCCTCGGTCTGGTTGGGGTATTTCATGACCCATGACTTCTTTAAATTGACGCCGACTCCTGGCCTTTTCGAATATAGCCATTTCGCGTTCTCGGTCATCCTTGCTTTTCTGACGTGCTTCGTTCAGCAGTAGGTCGATGATCTTGTCAGATAATTCCAAGGGTTTTGATCCCGGTTCTGGATCTGCCCCCAGTTTCTCTGCATCAGGTTCTTCTTCACCATCCATCGACGAGTGAGAGATCATGTGGCAGCTTGCCACATAGCCCTCAGTTTCATCTGCCGAGTCCTCTCCCCCATCATTGTCATCGTCTCTGTCCTCAAGGATGTGGTCGAGAAAATCTTGGAGCGTGACTGGGGTTCGTACCTTCTGGTTATATTTTTCTACCGCGTCGATGTGTTTTTGCAGGTCCGTGCGTTTGTCAGCAGGATTCACGGGCTTTTTGGTTTTCTTCTTTTTCTTCAAAGATTTCGACGGCTGGGCCCGAGCGTTTTGATTATCGCTACCAATTTTTGGCATCCGGCGCGGCTTCAGCATTCCCTCGATGATCTCGGGTTCTAGCTGATTTTTCCACCTGATCACAGGGCATGATTGGAGATCCTTCGGCATTCTTTTCGTTTTGGCTGAAAGAACGACCTCCCATGGAGCTTCTTCTACAAAAGAGCACGATGCCCCCGGTGTATCCCCTCTTTTAAGAGCGTGCGGTTGAAGCGGGCTTACTTTCCAATTCTCAGACAATGTGAATTTTCCCTATTGGTATTGGTCTTCAATCCATCCTTTAAAGACGAAGCAATCTTCGATCGGATGGCCTACTGCTCGGTGGTAAGGGCAGTAATTGGGATTGTTAGCATCGTCGGGCTGCAATGGGCATTTTGGATCCGGCAAGTTGATGAGCCTGTTGCACACCGCCAGCTCGAACAATCTCCTCGTTTTGTCCTGGGGAAACAAATAAGGACGCTTCATTTTCTCATTAAAGAATCGTCGTCTCTCGTCTGGGAGATCAGTTAGTTTTGGGCCACTGGGATGCTGTTGAGCATTGGCGACGAAGGTCGCTTTCCCTTTCCCTTTTTCATTTCGAGATTCCAGCTTTGAAGAAGACGGTCTATGACCCATCTAGTCCATTTAGGTCAGTTTGTCAATCAAGGCCTGGAAAGTGGCCGGCTTGAAAAACATCATGAATTGTGAAATGGTTGCCTGAGGGTCGAGGGTCCCTATGAACATGCCTACCGCAGGCGCCTCCTCGATGCGCTGCTCGCACTTTGACCATAAATTCCGCCACCGTATCGCGTACTGCACCCACGTTTCGCCTGGCTTTACTCTGGCGTTAATTAATGCGGTGATTGAGGTGCGTTCGCTAGCGCTTGCGAACCATTGGGTGAACAACAATTCCATCTCCGTAAAAGTTTTGACGGAGTCGTTGGGAACTCTGAGTACCATTCGAACGCCGTCTCTGCCAAGCTGACGACGAATTGGCGAAGCAGTAGCTTATCATCCCCTCCAGTATTGCCATAGAGAGCCCTGAACTAAGCGACATGTTGATGGGGATTGCCTGTCCCCTTGTACACATGGAATTTAGGAATCGTATATCCTGGCGGGTACTTTATTTGATTGTACCAACCTGGATAGGGCCGTCCAGTTCTGACGACTTGGCCAGCCACTTCATTCGCTTGATGAGCTCGTATTTGTTAAGCTATATAATCATCGAGCGTGGCTTTAGAGAGGGTCTCCTCCTTGGCTGCCGGCAGAGGATTTGATGTCTCTCCTCTGTCATCTTCAATTATTACTGGAGGATCTTCGACTGGAGGGTCCGGCTGGATCATCATGCCCACCATATCTTCGAATAGAAGGGCCATTTGTTTTATATTGGCCGCTTGTTCCGCGGCCTCTTTGTTCTTCTTCTCAAGCATTCTCCGAAGGAATTCGGCATCAGTTTCCTGCTCACGGCGCTGCTCCGAGGATGTCTCCGGGCTTGCTTTTGTTCCCGTGAGTGCGGCCATAGCTGTTAACATCTCTTGGAGATTTTGTTGTTGTTGTCCCTGAGCCTTAGTCACTGATCGCGTAAGCGGTCGATGACCTGTGGAGATACGGCTATCCTCTTTTCTGGATGCCATATAGATGGTGTGCACCACCATGCCCTCGGACTTGGGGCGTTTAGATTCAGTGTCTTTGTGATTTGCCAAAGATGCAGGCGTTTCCCCCAATTAGAACGAAGCTCTATTTCTAAGACTGAAAAGTAAAGCACCGCTTCATGAAAGAGGCTAAACACCAAAGGCAATTTATCCGTGCAAGAATCACATGCACTTAATAATAGCAAATTAAATTATAGATGCACAAGCACAACAGAGAGCTAAAATAAAAGAACCCTTGACAGATAATGAAATACTTGATTAAAAAGAAAAATACTTGTTCATCATTATTATTGTTATTACATCTAAAAAAGATCACCAAATATGGGATCGGAAAGACAAGGGTTCGCAAAGATAAGAAGAAGATTCTCCAGTTCCCTTTCTGACTTCTCCACCACGTTGAAGCGGCGGTCCTCCCGAGAAGTAGACGCCCAACGATTATCGCCACACTCGTCAGAAAAGGTGGCGATGACAACCCGGCGAGCCCGTATCGGGCTCAGCAAGTGGAAAGAACGGTCCCTCAGGGCTTGGC
Source organism: Agapanthus africanus (assembly GCA_030015575.1). Classification (NCBI taxonomy): domain Eukaryota; kingdom Viridiplantae; phylum Streptophyta; class Magnoliopsida; order Asparagales; family Amaryllidaceae; genus Agapanthus; species Agapanthus africanus. The sequence continues at coordinate 819,577 of JASDDO010000006.1, read as the reverse complement.
TGATCAAGTGCGCTTCAAAGAAGCACTCGATCTTATCCTCGGCGGCGTCAAGCATTGCCGAGGACATCTCTACTGGAGGAGGGGGAAGATCGGCAAGCACCGAGGCAAGGATCATCCGGAGCCAAATGGAGTGCGGAGGAAGAGGAGACCCCACACGAGTCAAAAGCTCGTACATTGCAGCATCGCATTGCTCGTCCGTAAAAGAAGGGTCCACCAGGCGCGCAGCAAAACGGGGAACGATATCCCGAACCGGCACTTCCCATGGTTGTCGGCGAGCGAGAGGGCGGTTGCAAGCCATAATCGAAGAAATTCTCTGAAGACGAGAAAAGAAAAGGCTCGGCCCTGAGTTATATATAGACCCAAGCACAGAGAATTCTGTGCACAATAGAATTATTTCCAAGACCCGGGAAATGAAATTTTTGGGAAGATGAAAAGACATCTCGAGTGAAGCAATGCTTCCGATTCGCCCAATCAGAGCAAAGCTCTATTTAAGGCAAAAGTAAAGGAAGCAACGTTTCAGTTGCGCAAACGCTGCGCTGCGCGACACGTGTCTGCGCGATTGCGCAAGCACAGCTGCGCTGCGCGACACGTGTCTGCGCGGTTGCACAAGCACAGCTGCGCAAGCGCTGCGCTGCACGACACGTGTCTGCGCTGTTGCGCAAGCACAGCTGCGCTGCGCGACACGTGTCTGCACATTTGCGCAAGCACAGCTGCACAAGCGCTGCGCTGTGCGACACGTGTCACGCGCTGGGGCGTTTGCGCAAAACAGAATTGAGATTTTAAAGAAATCTTTTCTGTTCTTGTTAAAATAAGAAGATTTTCTTCTGTAAAACAGAGGCCTTTGGATCAAAGATCCAACGGTGGGAAAAAGGACCCCAGACCTCAATTCAAAGGCATCAACATTTTGGGAGAAATCAAGAACTTCGAACAGAGAGAACTTTGAAGAATTAGAGAGAATTTCTCAAGAACAAAAGAAAAAGGTAAAAACCTTTAGAAAAAAGAGAAAATTCTTTTAAAAAAAGCAGATCATTGATCTAAGAACAAGGTCAATGATCTTTAAGAAAAAGAAAGAAAAATAAACAATCAATAACAGTGCCTTGCACTTTTTATGAACCACTGGTTCTTTGAAAACAAGAAAAAACTTGTTTTTCTTTGATCTAAAATTGATCCAAAAGAATAAGAACAGTGCCCAGCACTTGCCAAAACTGCACTATTGCACAAGCCGCCAGGAAGCGCCACGTGTCAGCAGTACAACAGCGCAGCGCACTGCGCTGTTGCGCTTGCGCTCATCAGAGCGTGACACGTGTCACTTCCACATGCGCTTGCGCTCTTTAATTTGCGCAAAGCGCCTGACAAGCCATGTGGGGCACTGTCAGAGTATTTAATGCTCTGCATTATTAAGAAAAAGGACAGAGCCCAATTAAAAGGCCTAACAGGCCTAATAAAAAATGCTATGCATTTTAAAAAGGGCAGAGCCCAAATAAAATAGATGCTCTGCATCATTTATAAAAGGGCAGAGCCCAACCAAAACAAAGAAAAATAATGCAGTGAGGGGGCAAGGCCCTAGCACAGGTCCAATAGGCCAAAGACAAAAGAATCTTGAAACTGGACTTAGCCCAATCATGGCCGTAAGTCCTCAAATTAAATTGACTGAGCAAGATTGCTCTCCTAAATCAATTTACATCCGGTTCGAAGGTATATCTCCGAACTCCTCTGACACCTATCGTTGTAATTCCTCAACGACGTCAGAGAGGTGATGGGTCCCAACGACCACACATTAATGATTGGACCGAAACGTCCCTAAACTAATATCGAACCGAAACGTCCTTAAACTAATGATTGGACCGAAACGTCCCTAAATTAAGATAGGACCGAAACGTCCTTAAACTAATAATGGACCGAAACGTCCCTAAACTAATGATTGGACCGAAACGTCCCTAAACTAAGATAGGACCGAAACGTCCTTAAACTAATAATGGACCACCACGTCCCTAAACTGGCGACGGACCGAAACGTCCTTAAACTAATTATAGACCACCACGTCCCTAAACTGGCAATGGACCACCACATCCCTAAACTGGAACAATAGAGCCTCTAAATGTTCTTTTGCCGGATCTAAACGGTCCCGTTTAAGTTGATCTTAGCCCCAAACACGGCTAACGAATTCTTAAACATCCAAATGGACTATAAAACTCTAAATCAACTTTAGTTCAAGGGTACATCTCTGCACTCCTCTGACACCTATCATTGTAATTCTTCAACGACGTCAGAGAGGTGACAAGTCCTGACGGCCATATAATAAATGGATCACCACGTTAAGTCGATCTTAGTCTCAAACAAGACTAACGTATCCTTAACGAACGTTTAAGTTGATCTTAGCCTCAATACGGCTAACGCATCCTTAAACTAAAAACACCAATCCCAAATCTAAGTAAATACGGATTTGGACTAATCCACGTCCTATGGGCGACGGCAATACTCAGTCTCCGTATACAATCCACGGGCAACCACAAACAAAACAAACACCCACGACATGAAGTAAAATTCTGGAGAAGGAGAAAGTTGTTACCGCGATGCGGTAGCGTAATTAACTGCAGGGGCTTGCGCCTACAGGGAAAAGCGTCCTCACAATCAAAAACCCCTCAAGCGAGAGGGAATCTGATGAAGTCTGCTACATCGGCCGCATCCGTTTAAACCTTCGATACACGGTGTCATAAATCAACTTGGCATCTTCGGAGAGGTGGACGGATAAAACCATATAGCATCTGCCCCGAATCTCAGGCCAGACGTCCTCACGTCGTCGCCGTCTTTCGGAGGGGAACAGATTCCGGCACGCCCGGTGGGACCTTTTCCTCTTTCCACTCCACACTTCATATGTCGTCTTCGCGAACGAATCGTGGTTTGTTAACGGTTGCCTTTGGATTTTCAAGTTACTAAGATTTGATCTTTTGTCTGGCGCAGAACTCAAGCATCCATGGCCTTTAACTGCACCAACTGCTCGAAGTGCCACTGCAACGTACGCTCCACCTCACCTAGAGGTGTAGCATATGGGCCCCAAGCGGCTTCCTTCCTCGCTCTGCCAGTAGAACAGGTGGCCCAGGCCACCACCGGCCTGTTTTTCAGGACCATGATCCCGCCTTCAAGCTTCTCTATGCCAATACCTGCACCGGAAGTGAACAAGAAGTCGGTCTTCGACCGGCTCACTGCTACGACGGCCCCTGTCAACGGGTCGTCCATTACCAAGCCAACAGCCTCTGTATTTGCTAGGCTGGATCAAAACTCTGAGGGGCCCACCAAGAAGCCTGTGAATCCCAAGGTGGCTGTCCCAAGGAAGGCAATAACCGCTGCTCCAGAAGTCGTCAAGACGGCTTCCCCTGTCAAAGAGTCAGTCTTTTCAAGACTGACTATTCCTGCTCCTGACCCTGCCCGAGGATCTGTCTTCGACAGGTTGAATATCATCCCTCAAAGGACAACCTCAGTCTTTAAGAGGTTAACACCAGCGACGCCTCATTCAGACAGGGGGAAAAAAGAAGCTGTCTCTATCTCCGAGCCAGTCCCAACGGCTCATCATGCTCGACGTCGCCATTGGCGACGAGTGAGGAAGGCAGGGGGCAACTCCCTCTCAGGGCTAACTCCACCGGCTCCAGAGGTGGAAGTCAACGCTGCTGTTCCAACTGGGAACAGCTTTGAACTGCTGAGGAGGGTACGTAAGAACTCTCCAACCGCTACATTGAAAAGATCTCATCCACCCATGGAGAGAGTTCCGGAAACAAAGCAAGAACAGCCCCCTCAACGACTGTCCTCAAAAATATACAAGGTTTGGCGTAGGGTTCAAGACTCCGTGATCGACCCAGATCACTCTTGTCAACAGAAGAAGGCAAAGGTACAAAAAGAAAAGGACCGTCCTATTAAATAGCTGAGGACCACGATCACCAGGGTGCCCACTTCAACGGCCCCCTCCACTTCAACGGCCCACAAAAGAAGAAGGCCGGAGAAAACCCCTGCGCCCGCGGCAAATGCCAAAGGTGGTAAGCCTAAACGCCCTAAGTCCGGGGGCATGATAGTTCATACAATTTATATGGCATCGGGAAAGGAGGATAGCCGCGCATCCACGGGTCATAGACCGCTCACACGGTCAGTGACCAAGGCTCAGGAGAAACAGCAAAAGCTCCAGGAGATGATGACCGTGATGGCCGCACTCACTGGGCTAAAAGAAACCCCTGAAACGTCCTCGGATGAACGTCAGGAACAAGAAATTGACGCCGAATTCCTTCGTCGCATACTGGAGAAGAAGGATAAAGAAGCTGCGGAACAGGCAGCCAGCATAAAGAAAATGGCCTTCCTGTTCCAGGACATGGTGGGCATGATGATTCAACAGGATCCACCTGCTGAAGATCCCCCGATCATCCTTAAAGATGATAGGGGAGAAATGTCGAATCCTCCTCCGGCTCTGTCAACAGCCAAGGAGGAGGCAATCTCCAAAGACGATCTGGACGAATACATAGCTCAGCAGATCCGGGTCCATCAAGCGACGGAAGCAGCGGGACAGGTCGTAAAAACAGGGCTACCGTATCCGGGTTGGTACGACCAGATTAAGTACCCGCAAGGTTATACGATACCAAAATTTCATGTGTATAAGGGGACTGGAAATCCTCACCAGCATGTCGCCCAGTTCAGGGAGCTTTGCGGCAACACTGGCGGTGATGATAAATTGTTGCTCCGCCAGTTCGTTGGTAGCTTGTCAGATACGACATTCGAGTGGTATTCCGAGCTCCCGAATGACTCTATCAAAACCTTTGCTGAAATGGAACTGCTGTTTACCCAACGTTTCGCGAGTGCCAGCGAGCGTACCCCGATAACGGCATTGATTAATGCCAGGGTAAAGCCGGGCGAAACATGGGTTCAATATGCTATACGGTGGCGGAATTTATGGTCAAAATGCGAGCAGCGCATAGAAGAAGCTCCTGCAGTGGGAATGTTTGTGGGAACCCTCGATCCGCAAGCAACCATCTCGCAATTTATGATGTTCTTCAAGCCGACCACCTTCCAGGCACTAATCGACAAGCTGGCGCAAATGGATCAGATGGGCCATAAACCTCCTCTTCCAAAGCCGGACTCCCGAAACGAGAAGGGAAAGGGGAAAGCGATCGTTGTCGCTAATGCTCAACAGCAACCGAACAACTCGAAGCCGGTCGTTCGTCAAAATAATATGCGTCCGTACGTACCCCTTGAGGAGAGGATGGGACGTTCCTACTCATTTCCCCGAGATAAAACGAGAAGGTTATTCGAGCTGGCGTTGCGCAACCGACTCATAAATCTGCCGGACCCAAAACGTCCGTCGCAACCAAGTGATGTCAATGAGCCCAACTACTGTCCTTATCATCGAGTACTGGGTCATCCGATCGAGGATTGCTATGTTTTCAAAAATTGGCTTGAAGACCAGTACCGACAGGGCAAGTTTGCATTGTCCGACAAATGGAAGGTGAATCCACCGCAACCCCACACCTCTAAGGGAATGAATACGCCGGGGGCAACATGCTCTGTCGTTGAAGAAGCTCCTTAGGAGGTTGTATTATCAGCCAAGACAAAGAGGATGCTAAATGATCTTCAAATATGCCCAGCGATCAAGTGGAAGAACCCGTTGGAGCTGCAGTTCATTGAAGGGATGTTGAAGCCTCGTCCAACTCAAAAGATCAATGGAGGTGGCCCAAGCATTCACAACCAGCCGTCGAAATCTTCAAAGAAGAAGAAAAAGAAGTCAAAGAAGCCCGTGAAGCCTGTCGACAAGCGTACGGACTTGCAAAAACAAATCGACGCGCTGGAGGAATACAACCAGAAGGCACGGACTCCCATTATATTCGATGAGTTCCTCAACCATGTCTTTCAAGAGGAAGATGAGGGAGATAGTTCGTCGGATGAATCCGAGGAATATGTGGCGAGCTATCATATGATTTCCCATTCGCTCACGAAGGATGAGGAGACTCCTTGTACTGAAAAGCTGGGGGCAGATCCCGAACCAAAAATTCTAGAGCCATCGGATGAAGTAATCGATGCATTCCTCAATGAAGCTCTCTTAAAAAGCAAAGCTGATCGGGAGCGCGAGGAGGTTATATTCGAAAGGGCCAAATGCCAGCGCCTTGACGAAAGAATTGAGATACTCCCGCTGGAGCAAAGTACACCCACTGTGGATAAAATCAAATTCAAGATGAGGAAGAGGTTTGCTAAAGCCGTGTCAATGGGTATGAAGCTACCATCCTCTGAGGGAAGCGTTACTGGTGAAATGGAAATGCACCCCTCCTATTGCTTATATCATCAGAAGGTTTCGCACCCCACTGAAGAGTGCAAAGCTTTCGATAGATGGTGGCAAGGGTATGTTGCTCATCGACAACATTTTAAGCGGGAGAAACATAAAAGTCGTCGGGAGCGGAAAAATATGACCGAAGGGTTTAACAGAACTACCGGTAATTGTCGCATGGTCAATGCTGGGGGATCACAAGTACTCACATTCGGGAGCGATTCTGATAAGGAGCTGGAGCTTGGCCCCCTCTTAAAGAGTCCACCTCAGGAAAAGAAGAAGAGCTGAAGGTCTGCGAAAATATCCAGCTGCGCAGTCGGACGCTACCTGAGAAGAATCTTGGACCCTCAAACAAGAAAGATAAAGGGAAAGGAAAGGTTTCTGAGGACATCGCCTTAAACGACCAAGTCATGGAAGAGTTAACTGCCAAAGACCCGCCGAAGAAAAATAAGGTGGATTACAACGTCTTAGCGCATCTGAGGAAGCTACCCTCGCAACTCAGCATTCTTGATGCCCTTTTACTATCAAAGAAGGCGAGAGATTCGTTAATTAAAGCACTACAGGACCCGGAGCAGTTCCAAGCTTTCCTGGCCGAAGAAAAGATGAAGGATGAACTAGAAGAAGTGCACACGGCCGATGTCACTTTTGGCGATGAAGACCTTCTCCTTGGGACGTGCGAACACAATCGCCCCCTCTATGTCTCAGGATACTGCCATGATATAAAGATAGGCAAAATCCTGATCGATAACAGGTCATCTGTTAACCTACTCAATGTGCGGGTTTTAAAGGAAATCTGTATGAGCGTTCAACACCTCGCTCGAGACAAGATCACCATCTCCGGGTTCGACTCCCAATCGTCAAAGACTCTTGGATCTGTGATACTGACGCTACGCTTCGGGCTGCTCGTCACGGACATTAAATTCCACGTCATAGATGCCAAGACATGCTACAACGCTCTGCTCGGCCGACCATGGTTACATGAGTACAACATCATCCCTTCTACACAGCATCAGTGTATGAAATATTTTAAGGATGGTCTCGAGTACACCGTGACGAGAGAAATGAATCCGTTTTCCGTAAACGAAGTTCGCAAATATGAAGATGCCAAATACTTCTTACCGAGTTTCGAAGACACGGAAAGGTGTCGCAAGCCGGAGAACAAAACTAACGCAACCATCCCTGTCTTCGGCAGTGATACCGAGGAGGAAGAGGAGATAGTATATTCGGGTCCGCCCCAATACACCAAGCCGGGACCATCCGCTCCTACGTTGATCTTTGGTAGTGATTCAGAGGATGAGGTCCATTCTGTATTCTCTGCTCGACCTTCAATACGAGCTTCCGCTGACGAAGAGCAAAGTCTACAAGTCGCTATGGTGCCGCTTAAATATTATAAAGAACTGGATGCGCTTGATACCGACAGTGTAGAGGAGCTGCAAACGTTCTATATCCCTCCCAGGCGAGAAGGCGAGAAGGCAATTCTATTCTACCGCTCTGAAGAAAACAAAGTGGAGAAAGAAATCTGGCACGGGGTGGATCCTACGTTGGACAGGCTTCAACCCATTCGTCTACCCAGATATTATGCAGAAGGCTTGAAGAGGCTGTTGAAGTGCCAAGGGATACCCTTCAAACAGACCGTTAGAAAGGCCAAATTCTATGACAGGGTCTGGAACGTCCCCGAAACTCAGCACAAGCTGCCTAGTGGGAGGATGGAGACGATCGGGCTCGGATACATTCGCCCCAAGAAACAAGAGCTGCTCCATGACTGTTACGTCGTGCGTGACTTCAATGAAGAAGCAGATGCTCAACAGGAGGATGCTAATCCTGAACCAGTAAAAGTTCCTGATGCAAAAGTGCCCAGTCCGTCGTTTGAAGAACAAATGGACAGGCTTATAAGGGAAGCCGGCCAAAAAGTCCAAGATGATCACAATCGTGAAATGGTAATCTACGAGAAAGCCAAAAAGCAACGCCTCCTTCAACAGGTCGTGAAAGACGAAAATGCCGCACCCTGCCAACCTGTTATAAAAAAGGCTCGACGCAGAGGCAGAAACAAATCGAAAGGCCAAAAAGGCGCTCAACAGCAACAAAGCGGGGCTAAGAGGCCACGCAAGCGGGAGTCGAGCGTTACTGATCTATCCCTCATGAAGAAAATGGGTCGAGCGTACTCATTTCCGCGGGACAAGACGAAGAAGATACTTGATCTTGCTCTAAAACATCAGATGATTACACTGCCGGAGTCTAAACACCCCGAACAAGCAAGCGAGGTCTCCCACCCAGGCTATTGCTCTTATCACCGAGTGATGGGGAACCCTCTTGAGGACTGCTTCACCTTCAAGAATTGGGTTGAAGATCAGTATCAGCTTGGCAAGTTCGCTCTGTCCGACAACTGGAAGGTAGCGCCGCCACAGAAGCACGAACCCAAGGCCATGGAAGAAGAACCAGTTCCACATTAGGATTGGAAGCGAATTCGTACTTGTCACGTGATAACGATATCAAAAGAAGAGCCCGAGAACATGGATGACCTTCCCTGGTGCTTCGAAAACAGCAACGACAAGGTAATCTCAGAATTTCCGCCAGCACCAAAAGAACTGGAGGATGGAATACATACCACTGCAGATAACCTCAAGAAAATCGAGTCGGGGACGGCGAACGATCTACGACCGACGTTCGTCAGTGAGCTGCTATCTGAAGAAAGGGTGACTGCGTTAAAAGACGTCCTTGTACAGCACAAAGATTGCTTCGCATGGAACTACTCCGAGATGCCAGGACTAGATCCAGAAATTGCTGTGCACAAATTGGCGATATCCCCGGACGTCAAGCCGGTCAAACAGGCGCCAAGAAGGATGCGGCTTGAGCTTGAGATGAGTATCAATGTTGAGGTCAAGAAGTTAATCGACTCCGGCTTCATCCAGGAAGTTCAATACCCTGAATGGATTGCTAACATCGTCCCGGTGATAAAGAAAAATGGGACGGTGCGCATATGCGTGGATTTTCGGGATCTCAATAAAGCCTGCTCGAAGGACGATTTCCCAGTGCCAGTCACCGAACTGATGATAGACAATACGTCCACTCATGAGGTTTTCTCCTTCATGGATGGCTCATCAGGGTATAATCAAATAAAAATGCACCCCGAAGACCAGAAGCACACTGCTTTTCGGACTCCTTTGGGAAAATTCTGTTATAAAGTAATGCCCTTCGGATTAAAGAATGCCGGTGCCACCTACCAGAGGGCCATGACGAAGATCTTCGATGACCTCATACACGAAATCGTCGAATGCTATATCGACGACCTCGTGGTTAAGAGCAAATCATACGAGGAATATCTCGAGCACCTAAAAACTGTATTTCAACGCCTTCGGCAATACAACTTGAAGATGGACCCTCTCAAGTGTGCATTCGGAGTTTCTTCGGGCAAATTCCTGGGGTTCATCGTCCGACACCGGGGTATCGAGATAGATCCGTCAAAGATCAAGGCGATCATGGAAATGCCTCCGCCAAGGACTCTTAAGCAGCTGCGATCTCTCCAAGGGAAGCTCGCATATATACGGAGATTTATAGCCAACCTTTCGGGCAAGTGTCGTCCTTACAGTCACCTGATGAAGAAAGGAACACCATTCGTCTGGGATCAGAAATGCCAGGGCGCATTGGACGAAATCAAGCAGTATCTGCAGAATCCGCCGGTGCTGGCTGCTCCAGTCAAGGGAAAACCCCTCATTCTTTATACAACCGCCCTCGAAGGTTCTTTGGGTGCATTATGGGCCCAGGAGAACGACCAAGGGAAGGAAAGAGCACTCTAATACTTAAGTCGAGTTCTGCTGGGGGCAGAAAGCAACTATTCCCCCATTGAAAAACACTGTCTGGTATTGATCTTCGTGATAACAAAGCTCAGGCACTATGCATTGGCACATGAAGTCCGTCTCATCTCGAAGGTGGACCCCCTTAAATATTTGATGTCGAAGGCCATATTGACAGGTCGACTCGCTAAATGGGCCCTGCTCTTGATGGAGTTTTCGATAACCTATCAACCTCTCAAGGCAGTGAAAGGCCAGGCCATTGCAGACTTCCTCGCTGAGCATCCGACACCCGCCAATTCTCCTCTGAATTGCAATCTGCCAGACGAACATGCGTTTGACGCGATCGACGGTGGTGATACCCGATGGGAGCTTTATTTCGATGGAGCGTCCTCCATAAAGAAGCGCAAACAAAGTACGGCAATGATCAAATCGAGGGTAGGCCTCATCTTTGTGACCCCACAAGGAGGAATAATGCGCTTCGCTTTCTCCTTAACAGAGCCGAGGACGAATAATGAAGCAGAATATGAAGCATTGATTGCAGGTCTCGAGATCGCCATCGACATGGGATTGAAAACCTCCTCATATATGGAGATTCTCAACTGGTCGTTAGTCAAGTAAACGGCGACTACCAAACGTGCAAACCGGAGTTGGTGAAGTACGGTGAAAAGGTGCAACAACTGTTGACCCAAATTCCCTCCTATACTTTGGAAAGCATACCGCGCGCGGAAAACAGCAAAGCAGACGCGTTGGCCAAACTTGCTAAAGAACTGGCTGACGAGAACCTCGATGACGTTAGAATCGTGGTACAAAGCCGTCGGGTGCTTTCCCCAGCAGAAATATCTCCGGAATCATCCGAAGAGAAGGAAGCGACTGAACAGACGACCTTGCAAATAGAAGACCGGGAAAATGCTGAGGATTGGAGGGAAGTCTTCATAGACTACTTTAAGTCCCACCGAATGCCTGACGAAGCGTCCACAAGACATCATCTCATGAAACGAGCTCTGTCTTTCACCTTCGTCAATGATACTCTGTACAAGAGGTCATTTGATTCTCTGTGGCTGAGATGGTTAGGACCTGACGAAGCGAAAAGAGTCGTCCAGGAAGTTCATGACGGAATCTGTGGTTCTCACCAAGCGGGCCCGAAGATGAAGTTGAAGATCAAACGGATGGGATACTACTGGCCCACAATGATTCAGGATTGCCTCGAATATGCGAAGCAATGCCATTCAAGCCAGATCCATGGGGACTTCATCCACCAACATCCAAATCCACTACACCCAACGATGGCTAGCTGGCCATTCGAAATGTGGGGAACTGACATAGTCGGCCCCATCGAACCAGCATCGTCCAGGGGACATCGTTTCATCCTGGCGACAACTGACTACTTCTCCAAATGGGCAGAGGTAGTACCGCTGAAAGAGGTGAAGACAGAGAATATCATCCATTTCTTCAAGACGCACGTCATCTATCGGTTTGGAACTCCGCGACGGATCATGTCACGCCCCGCTTCCCAGAGTACGCAAACTTGGGCACGTGACATAGCCAACCATGCTACCTGCGGGTAGGACGCATCCGTCCACAGTCACATTTCGGTTGTAGAGATATCAAGAAATCAGTAAAATAAACTAAACTAATACATGTCCAAATCCATAATAACAAGAATCAATAAACAATAAGTGCGGAAGCTAATGATCCAATACAATGAATAAACAGTACGTCCCATAATGCGGGCTCACAACTGGAAATGAAAATAAATAAACTAAACTCTAAGGAACTCACAGTTCAGCCTGCTGGCTGAAGTACTCCTGCTCGGTCGACGACAAGGGTACGGAATCTGGGCCATGCAAAACCCAGACGTCAGCGCGTCATGATATCAAGTATACAGTATAAACATGGTAATAAACAATGCAAGCATGAACATGAATAAAGCAGTAATAAGAAGTAACAAGCAGGGTAATGTGCAATGGTGACTAAACTGTCCTATCAGGTTTTCTACTCTGTAGTCTTTGAAACCAATTGATGAATCGTCGATGTAACTCAATAGTATCCCATGCGTGCCCGGGACCACGGTCATGATCCTCGGGGCTGAGTCCGAGACGTGCCGCTAAGCAGTAAAAGGTAGTAGGATGGACGAGTGATGTCAGCATCATCACTCCCGGACTGGCCAAGCCCGTAAGACTGATCAGAACAATGTATCGAACTGTTGAGTTACAAGTCGGTTTCACCTTTGATTTCCCCATACCCCCAAACTATGTATGTCAGGTCAGGTATTCAGTAGTCAAGGACTAATGCCAACAAAGTCAAGTAAAAGTAGGTCTGTCTGGATCGACAGCAGGAACGGTTAGGTTTGTCGGCATTAGGCACGAGATCAGGAAACACGTAATGTCATGGTACAACAGGATGAGTCGGTATGTATGTATATGTCAGGTGTATCAGGGTCAGGCCAAGATGTCGTGCAATCGGGTAAGTGCTCGCAACAGGTACACAATCAATAATGAACAACAGCAGGAAACAGTATTTAACCACAATATTTCATATAACCAAAGTGATGTTTATATTCTCTTATTAACGTGTTCAATCATCTTTAGGGTGCAATAGCCACAAGGTAAAACAATATCCGCAATTATAAATTAAGGAACTACGTGAAATTATACTAAATATAGTAATTGTCTCATGAATGATTTAACAGTTTAAGCAGATGTGATTCAGTCGTTTTATTTAGTTAAGCATGGATTGATGTGGGTTAATTAATTACGAAGAACGGTTGTAACGATTCCAATATAAAGATATTGCAATAATACGATATCAAATGCCATCATTAAGTTGTGGTATTAAATAGTATGAGTTCAATTGCGTGGCAAGACTAGATCTCGCACGCTAGCATGTTCAAGCAAGTATTCAGATACTTGCCTCGACGGTCTGCAAACTGGAACACGGGTGCGATGTCGGCAGAAAGCACAATATGATAGCACGGGCCACGGATCGAGTCCCAACAGAGATCAACGGAATCGCACGGACCAGGGGGCTTCGCTGGAGCGTCGGGTTCGCCAAGACAGCACGCCGGAATCCGGCAGCAAACAACAGCAACAAGGTTAGCAACATAAACCACGCATCCAAAATACGGACCAGCAGAGGAATGATTTGGACAAAGGAAAGAAAGGGGACACTTACAGAGAGGTATACCAGGTGACCCCGGCGAGCTCGACGGCGCTGGAACGCCGGCGAAGCGACGGCAGCGGCTGCAGCGAGGGTTGAAGGCTTCGGGGTGGGCGGAATAGGGTGCTGCGGCGAGCTGGAGGAGAGGGGGTCGGCTCTGGTGGTCGAGGGGACAGGGAGGTGGTCGGAGGTGGCGTCGACGAGGTCGCCGGCGCGCTTCTCCGGCGAACAGGGGAGGTGCAGGCGTTGGGTGAAGGGTCGGCTGCAGGTTGGTGGTCTGGCGAGGGGAGAGGGAAGGCGACGACGAGGAGGGTGAGAGGGAACCGCGGGGGTCGTCGACGACGAGAGGTGGCGTCGACGGCGAGGTCCGCGAGGGTGGAGGTGTCGTCGGGTTGGTGCAGGTGCGGGGATCGTCGGGGAAACGAGGTGAGCGGGTGCGGTGAGTCTCGTGGTGGCGAGGGCGGCGACGGCGAGGTCTTGGGGAGGTCGGCGGTGAGGTCTGCGGTGAGCTAGGGTTAGGGTTTGTTGGGTTTCTCGCGATGGAAGAGGGTTGGGTGAAGGCGGCTGCATACAGGGGGAGATTCACAAATATATAAGAAGAGAGAGAGAGAGGGAGATTGATGAGATAGAGAGAGAGAGAGAGAATGAGGAGAGAGACAGAGAGATATAGAAAGGGAGCGGGGCCCACGCGGGAAACCAAGCTCTGTGATTGGTTGGAGGAAAATATTGAGAAAGATTTGTGAAGGATTTAAACAGTTAAGGAATTATATTCGTATATGATTTTAGTTTTAGATATTAAATTGAAACGGGCCCTTTTTGGCGCGAAATGAAACATTTCCAAATCGCGCCCGGGTTGAGCCCAAATGTTCCAAATTCAAATTATAGATTTTAAGCGGGTTCCAAATTTTGAAAATAGGTGTTTAATGATTAAAATGCATGCCCCCAAGTCGGACACTTGCACGCGCACGTAGTCGTCCGAACTTGCCCGTTTAGCCAAACGGAACGGAATCTCGACACGCGGACGCTACCACGCGACTAGTGGCGGCGAGTAGGACAACATGGACATTTTAAATTTCATTTTAGGAGTTAAAATTTGTTATGTGCCAAAATGACTTAACCGGGTAAAATTTAGCAGCAAACACCAGAAAATCAGGAAAATTGGAATGAGCAATAAACAACCCTCAACTAGTAATATGAATAGTATTATTGGGCTCGGGTGTTACATCATACCCAACTACAAAAAGAATTTCGTCCTCGAAATTCCAAGAATACAAGATAGCTAACTACTGGAAAAGATGAGGGAATTTCTGCCGGATCTCGTCTTCTCACTCCCAAGTGGATTCTCCATGCGATCGATTACCCCAAGAAACTAGCACAAGAGGGATAACCTTGATCTTAAGAACCTTTTCTCTTCGATCCTTGATTTCAACTGGTCGCTCCTCGAAAGTCAGGTCCTCCTGTACGGTCAACTCTGAATGATCCAAGACATGAGTCTCATCACGAACATACCTCCGTAGTTGAGACACATGAAACACATCGTGAACTCCTGCTAATGACGGTGGTAACGCCAACCGGTACGATACCTCTCCAACACGCTCCAATATCTCGAAGGGTCCAACGAATCGGGGACTAAGCTTTCCCCGACTTCCAAAACGAATCACCCCTCTAGTCGGTGATATCTTCAGGAATACCAAATCACCCACGGCGAACTCTAGAGGTCTTCTTGACGTGTCGGCCCAACTTTTCTGTCTGTCTTGAGCTGCCTTCATATGCTTCCTGATTGTATTCACCTTCTCGACTGTCTGTACCACCAAATCTGGTCCTAGTAACCTTCGTTCACCAACATCATCCCAACAAACAGGTGAACGGCACTTACGACCATACAGTGCTTCAAACGGGGCCATCTGAATAGTTGCTTGGAAGCTGTTGTTGTATGAAAACTCCACCAGGTGTAGATGATCTTCCCAAGAACCTTTGAAATCCAACATGCAAGCCCTCAACATATCTTCAAGGGTCTGGATCGTCCTTTCCGATTGCCCATCAGTCTGAGGATGATAAGCTGTGCTAAACTTCAGTCGAGTCCCCAAACTTTCTTGTAAACTCCTCCAAAAGTGCGACAAGAACCGAGTGTCCCGATCGGACATGATGCTTATCGGTACTCCATGCAATCTGACAATCTCCTGCATGTACCGCTCTGCCAAAGTCTCCGTCGATTGACCAACCCGAAAAGGAATAAAGTGAGCTGCCTTGGTCAACCGATCGACAATCACCCATACTGCATTGTTGCCCTTTGGACTCCGCGGTAAAGCCGTCACGAAATCCATGGTTATATGTTCCCACTTCCATTGAGAAATCGGAAGTGGTTGCAACAAACCAGCAACCCTTTGGTGTTCAGCCTTGACTTGCTGACACACCAAGCACTTAGCCACGAAGCGAGCAATTTCCCGTTTCATACCTTCCCACCAGAAATGCTGTCGAATAACTCGGTACATCTTCGTCTCTCCTGGATGTACAGAGTAAGCTGAACTGTGTGCCTCCTTCATAAGCTCTTCGCGCACATCTCCTTTTGGCACACACACAGGGCCACCATATCTCAACGAACCATCTTCATGGATCAGTAAATCGGTTCGTAGTCCGGCTCCAACCTGCTCTCGAAACTTTTGCAGTCTAGGATCCTGCAATTGTGCCGCTTTAATCTTCTCAACTAAGGACGATTGTACTTGCATCTGCATCAACTGTCCTGTAGCATGCGGTAGCACAACCTCCAAGTCAAATCTCCGAAAATCCTCAATTATCTCTCTCTGTGCAGTCAATAACTGAATTGCTGGTAACCGACTTAGCACATCTGGCACGACGTTAACTTTTCCCGGATGGTACTTAAGATCAAGGTCGTAGTCGGCCATCAGCTCCAACCATCTGCGTTGCCTCATGTTCAATTCCTTCTGAGTGAACACATATTTCAAACTCTTGTGATCCGTAAAGACTTCGACTATCTCGCCCAGTAGTTAGTGTCTCCAAATCTTCAGGGCGAAGATCACGGCTGCAAGCTCTAAGTCATGAGTCGGATAGTTCTTCTCACGAGTCTTCAGCTGTCTCGATGCGTAAGCGACGACTTTCCCGTTCTGCACTAAAACACATCCCAATCCTTTTCCAGATGCGTCGCTATGAATCACCAGTCCTCCTGAATTATCCGGTACGGTCAGGATCGGGGCGGTTATCAACTTCTGCTTCAACGTCTCGAAGGCCAATGCACATCCGTCCGTCCAAACAAACGGTACCTCCTTACGCGTAAGCTTGGTTAACGGCTCAGCTAAACGATCGAAGTTCTCCACAAATCTTCTGTAGTAATCGGCGAGTCCAAGAAAACTCCTTATCTCCGCAACATTCTTCGGAATAGGCCAATCTCGAACTGCTGTAATCTTCTCGGGATCAACGGCGATTTCATCGCCCGACACGACATGCCCCAGAAACTTCACTTCTTCCAGCCAGAATTCGCACTTACTCATCCTCGCGAATAATTTCTCTTGTCTCAGCGTTTGCAGTGCGACCCTTCTTCTTCACTAAAAGAACTGGAGCTCTCAAGGCGAGTTGCTGTTTCGAATCCAACCCTTCGCAAGTAATCCACCAATTTGCTTCTTAACTCCTTCCAATTCCACCGGTGCCATTGGATAATAAGATTTTGACACTGGCGCTGCACCAGGAATGAGGTCAATCGCAAACTCCACATCTCGCTTCGGCGGTAAGCCCGAAATATCTTCAAACACATTCATAAAGTCGCGAACAACTGCCGGCTCTTCATTACTATCCACTACCATAGCCGCAAGAACATTGTTCGTCGGCCTAGCCCTAAACTCGACTGGCCCGACAGAACTGCTTTCTCCAATGAAAGTAAACTTAGGATGTCCGGGAATCTGGAAAATTACGTTCCTTGCCCTACAGTCAATGTGGGCGTGGAAAGTGCCAAGAAAATCCATCCCCAAGACAACCTCATAACTGCCCGTATCTATCACCAAGAAATCTGCAAAAAGCTCTCGTCCGCAAACAACAACTGTACAATCTCTACATTCCTTACTAGCTATGATTTTCCCATTCCCAGTATGTATGTCCCAGAAACTAGACAGGGTCGTGCAGGTGATTGAGTGTGTAGTTATAAATTTGGATGACCTAAACAGTGGGATGCTCCGAAATTAAGTAATGCCAAGCGGGAAAACCATGAACGAGTAAATTACCTGAAACCACTTCTCCCGATGCCTTAGCTTCCTCAGCTGTCAACGTGAACGCTCGAGTCTGATTTGGTCCTTGGGTAAGCCGTTCCCGCCCTTGGAACGAACCCTACGGAGGCTTCGACGGACAAGCATTAACGGCGTGATCTGCCGCTCCATATCTAAAACAGAGTCCCAGTCTTCTTCGATAATCCCTTTTCATGTGGCCCGGTAAATTGCAGTAGTTACAACTTATGCTCTTTCTTCGATCAGCGATCACAGGCTTCTTCATTGGCACCACGCTGCGCCTGTTCACCGGAATACTTCTACGTACGGATGTGGGGTCCCGTGCAAATGCTGGTTCCAGCTCGATTTGTTCCTTTAGTTTCTCCAGCAATCCCCTTATCACTCTTTGCCTGGCGGCTAGGACCGCACGCCCTGGGTCCATCTCCAAATTCTGACCGGCCATATTCCTGGAAATCAAAGTACCCAACATTAGCATGATGATAGATTTCGAGTATAGATCAAGGCTAGAACTCCAAGATACTTAAATAGAGTACTGCATTGTAGCTATGCCGCGGTATCATAGCCGCAATTACTTAACTCCACCCAAGTCGCCCAAGTCCTAGGGATAACAAGAAATCAGGTTTCCGAGTCGACATGCAAAGTAAGTTTGCACGTCGTAAAAGATATAATCAGGAAGAATGTGATTCAAGAATGGTAAAACGGTCAATGTGGCTGGACATGTTTCCTAAACACGGGTATTCTGATTCGTGTATTGGGTACAATACCCAACTACAAAGAATCAACCCAACTAACCTATGTCTCTGATACCATAAAACCATGTCACGCCCCGCTTCCCAGAGTACGCAAACTTGGGCACGTGACATAGCCAACCATGCTACCTGCGGGTAGGACGTATCCGTCCACAGTCACATTTCGGTTGTAGAGATATCAAGAAATCAGTAAAATAAACTAAACTAATACATGTCCAAATCCATAATAACAAGAATCAATAAACAATAAGTGCGGAAGCTAATGATCCAATACAATGAATAAACAGTACGTCCCATAATGCGGGCTCACAACTGGAAATGAAAATAAATAAACTAAACTCTAAGGAACTCACAGTTCAGCCTGCTGGCTGAAGTACTCCTGCTCGGTCGACGACAAGGGTACGGAATCTGGGCCATGCAAAACCCAGACGTCAGCGCGTCATGATATCAAGTATACAGTATAAACATGGTAATAAACAATGCAAGCATGAACATGAATAAAGCAGTAATAAGAAGTAACAAGCAGGGTAATGTGCAATGGTGACTAAACTGTCCTATCAGGTTTTCTACTCTGTAGTCTTTGAAACCAATTGATGAATCGTCGATGTAACTCAATAGTATCCCGTGCGTGCCCGGGACCACGGTCATGATCCTCGGGGCTGAGTCCGAGACGTGCCGCTAAGCAGTAAAAGGTAGTAGGATGGACGAGTGATGTCAGCATCATCACTCCCGGACTGGCCAAGCCCGTAAGACTGATCAGAAAAATGTATCGAACTGTTGAGTTACAAGTCGGTTTCACCTTTGATTTCCCCATACCCCCAAACTATGTATGTCAGGTCAGGTATTCAGTAGTCAAGGACTAATGCCAACAAAGTCAAGTAAAAGTAGGTCTGTCTAGATCGACAGCAGGAACGGTTAGGTTTGTCGGCATTAGGCACGAGATCAGGAAACACGTAATGTCATGGTACAACAGGATGAGTCGGTATGTATGTATATGTCAGGTGTATCAGGGTCAGGCCAAGATGTCGTGCAATCGGGTAAGTGCTCGCAACAGGTACACAATCAATAATGAACAACAGCAGGAAACAGTATTTAACCACAATATTTCATATAACCACAGTGATGTTTATATTCTCTTATTAACGTGTTCAATCATCTTTAGGGTGCAATAGCCACAAGGTAAAACAATATCCGCAATTATAAATTAAGGAACTACGTGAAATTATACTAAATATAGTAATTGTCTCATGAATGATTTAACAGTTTAAGCAGATGTGATTCAGTCGTTTTATTTAGTTAAGCATGGATTGATGTGGGTTAATTAATTACGAAGAACGGTTGTAACGATTCCAATATAAAGATATTGCAATAATACGATATCAAATGCCATCATTAAGTTGTGGTATTAAATAGTATGAGTTCAATTGCGTGGCAAGACTAGATCTCGCACGCTAGCATGTTCAAGCAAGTATTCAGATACTTGCCTCGACGGTCTGCAAACTGGAACACGGGTGCGATGTCGGCAGAAAGCACAATATGATAGCACGGGCCACGGATCGAGTCCCAACAGAGATCAACGGAATCGCACGGACCAGGGGGCTTCGCTGGAGCGTCGGGTTCGCCAAGACAGCACGCCGGAATCCGGCAGCAAACAACAGCAACAAGGTTAGCAACATAAACCACGCATCCAAAATACGGACCAGCAGAGGAATGATTTGGACAAAGGAAAGAAAGGGGACACTTACAGAGAGGTATACCAGGTGACCCCGGCGAGCTCGACGGCGCTGGAACGCCGGCGAAGCGACGGCAGCGGCTGCAGCGAGGGTTGAAGGCTTCGGGGTGCGCGGAATAGGGTGCTGCGGCGAGCTGGATGAGAGGGGGTCGGCTCTGGTGGTCGAGGGGACAGGGAGGTGGTCGGAGGTGGCGTCGACGAGGTCGCCGGCGCGCTTCTCCGGCGAACAGGGGAGGTGCAGGCATTGGGTGAAGGGTCGGCTGCAGGTTGGTGGTCTGGCGAGGGGAGAGGGAAGGCGACGACGAGGTTGCGACGAGGAGGGTGAGAGGGAACCGCGGGGGTCGTCGACGACGAGAGGTGGCGTCGACGGCGAGGTCCGCGAGGGTGGAGGCATCGTCGGGTTGGTGCAGGTGCGGGGATCGTCGGGGAAACGAGGTGAGCGGGTGCGGTGAGTCTCGTGGTGGCGAGGGCGGCGACGGCGAGGTCTTGGGGAGGTCGGCGGTGAGGTCTGCGGTGAGCTAGGGTTAGGGTTTGTTGGGTTTCTCGCGATGGAAGAGGGTTGGGTGAAGGCGGCTGCATGCAGGGGGAGATTCACAAATATATAAGAAGAGAGAGAGAGAGGGAGATTGATGAGATAGAGAGAGAGAGAGAATGAGGAGAGAGACAGAGAGATATAGAAAGGGAGCGGGGCCCACGCGGGAAACCAAGCTCTGTGATTGGTTGGAGGAAAATATTGAGAAAGATTTGTGAAGGATTTAAACAGTTAAGGAATTATATTCGTATATGATTTTAGTTTTAGATATTAAATTGAAACGGGCCCTTTTTGGCGCGAAATGAAACATTTCCAAATCGCGCCCGGGTTGAGCCCAAATGTTCCAAATTCAAATTATAGATTTTAAGCGGGTTCCAAATTTTGAAAATAGGTGTTTAATGATTAAAATGCATGCCCCCAAGTCGGACACTTGCACGCGCACGTAGTCGTCCGAACTTGCCCGTTTAGCCAAACGGAACGGAATCTCGACACGCGGACGCTACCACGCGACTAGTGGCGGCGAGTAGGACAACATGGACATTTTAAATTTCATTTTAGGAGTTAAAATTTGTTATGTGCCAAAATGACTTAACCGGGTAAAATTTAGCAGCAAACACCAGAAAATCAGGAAAATTGGAATGAGCAATAAACAACCCTCAACTAGTAATATGAATAGTATTATTGGGCTCGGGTGTTACAGATCATCTCCGATAATGGGCCAGCCT
Organism: Agapanthus africanus; assembly: GCA_030015575.1. Classification (NCBI taxonomy): domain Eukaryota; kingdom Viridiplantae; phylum Streptophyta; class Magnoliopsida; order Asparagales; family Amaryllidaceae; genus Agapanthus; species Agapanthus africanus. The sequence goes on along the minus strand of JASDDO010000006.1, from coordinate 798,368 downwards.
ACAGAAGCCACAAGATCAATCGCTTCGCGCAACAGCATAACATAGACTGGAGATATTCCTCGGTTTATAATCCGCGAGCTAATGGTCTAGCCGAGGCCTTCAACAAGACCCTGACAAAGATCATGAAAAAGACGGTGTCCCGAAATAAGAAAGACTGGCACGAGAGACTGCAAGAAGCTCTCTGGGCTGTATGCGTTGGTATTCGGTACGGAAGCAGTACTCCCCCTCGAGATAGAGTTACCCTCTCTGCGAGTGGCAGTCCACTACGAGCTAACAGATGAAGAAAATGCTAACCTTCGGCTTGAGGAGCTTGATGCCCTTGATGAAACCCGGCTCACAGCGCAACAAAATCTGGAAGCTTATAAAGCAAAGATGACGCGCTCATATGAAAGATTAACCCGACCGAGGACATTCCGCCAAGGCGAACTTATGCTAGTGGTCAAAAGGCCTATGATTCCCAATCGCGCCAAGCGGGGAAAATTCGAACCAAACTATGAAGGCCCGTACATCATAGATAAGGTCTACCAGGGTGGGGCCTATCTACTCATAGATATGCACGGTGAAAGGCCTTTCAGGCCAATAAATGGTCACTTCCTAAAGAAATACCATGCTTAATGAGCCGTAGCCTAGGTCAATGATAAATGACGACGACTATGTCCGCTCGCTATCGTCCTAAGCTCGAACTCTATAAGCAGTGACTGGCCTTTTCCTGAACGGACCGAAATGTCCTTAAACTAATAGCGGACCGAAACGTCCTTAAACTACTACCGCAGCATCCTTAGGCTGACGAGATGAATAAAAAAAAGAAGAAGAAGAAGAAAAAAAGAGAAAAAGAAAATAAAAAAAATGATGATAAAAACGGTATGTCCATAAGCAAAAAGGGCACGGATGAAAACCCGAAAGGGCTCCGTGAGTAAAAACAGCAGGGCTACCGGCGAGTGTTCGTGAAAACCCGAAAGGGCGCGACCTCGTAAAAAAATATATATATATAAAAAGAATAAAAAAAAAGGGTAGGTCCATAAGCAAAAAGGGCACGGATGAAAACCCGAAAGGGCTCCGTGAGTAAAAACAGCAGGACTACCGGCGAGCGTTTGTGAAAACCCGAAAGGGCGCAACCTCGTTAGAAGACACTTATAAGATCCCCTCGACCTTGTAAGGAGAAACCACCCGCGTGAGTTCCTTACGACTCAAAAGGGAGCAACACACTTAGGGATCCCCACGATTCCTAAGGAGAAAATACACTTGCGAGATCCTCACGACTCGCAAGGAGAACTCTCTTATGGGACCCTCACGGCTCATTAGATTTGAAAGTCTTAAATTACAGAGACCTAAACCTGTGCTTAAGCAATCCCCACAACTTCCGATATTGCCCTAAAAGTGGCTCAATACTTGCCCTTGTATACAATCCACGGGCGCGTATAAACATTTCCCTAACCAAGTCCCATCCGTGACTGGGGATATGTTCGCATGGTGAACAACCCTTGTAAATCCTCTCGATTTACAAGGAGAAAACCCTCCTGTAGGATCCTTACGACTTACAGAGGAACATACATTTAGGAATTCTCACGATTCCTAAGAAAAAAATATACCTACAAGATCCTCATGACTTGTAGGGAGAAATACCTTTGTGAGACCCTTACGGCTCACGAAGTCAAAAGTCTTAGTCGACAGAACCCTAACCCTGGTCGCTAAGCCACCTTTGGTCAACATCGGCAGAGGCAAATGATGATTCGCTCCTGGTAATATCCCAGTTGTAGCGGTGCTGATGCCGAAATCGGTGTTTAATTTCAGGTTTACGGCGAAAAGCCAGTAGGCCGCACATGCATATGAAATAGCCGAAATGATGGGGCAACTTGCAATAAAAAGCGGCAAGTAAAAATGTATGCATGCAAAATAGCCGAAATGATTGGGCAACTCGCAATAAAAAGCAGCGAGTAAAAATAAAATAAACAGCCGAAATGATTGGGCACCGCGAAAAATAGCTGAAATGATTGGGCAATCGCGACCTTCGCGATATAAAAGCTGAAATGATAGAGCATCACGGAAATAAAACAAAAAAAATGATGATAAAACTTTTGCCCTACAGTTAAGATCACATCGATCCCTGTATACAATCCAAGGGCGCAAACAAAGAGAGAACCATACTTTCCCGACAGGCTCCGCCAGAAAACGAAGCCAAATCTCAACTCAGGGAAACAAACAATCCTTGACGAGAGCCTCCTGATCCGCATCGACTCGCAGAGCAACCAGTGTATCCGTGGGAAATTCTCGACTCGTTTCAACGCTAGGGAAACAAATAATCCTTAGCAAATACCTCAACTCAGGGAAACAAACAATCCTTGACGAGAGCCTCCCGATCCGCGTCAACTCGCAGAGCAACCAGTGTCTCCGTGGGAAATTCTCGACTCGTTTCAACGCTAGGGAAACAAATAATCCTTAGCAAATACCTCAACTCAGGGAAACAAACAGTCCTTGACGAGAGCCTCCCGATCCGCGTCGACTCGCAGAGCAACCAGTGTCTCCGTGGGAAATTCTCGACTCGTTTCAACGCTAGGGAAACAAATAATCCTTAGCAAATACCTCAACTCAGGGAAACAAACAATCCTTGACGAGAGCCTCCTGATCCGCGTCGACTCGCAGAGCAACCAGTGCCTCCGTGGGAAATTCTATACTCGTTTCAACCCCAGGGAAACAAATAATCCTTGGTGCTAGGGAAACAAATAATCCTTAGCAAATACCTCAACTCAGGGAAACAAACAATCCTTGACGAGAGCCTCCTGATCCGCGTCGACTCGCAGAGCAACCAGTGCCTCCGTGGGAAATTCTCGACTCGTTTCAACCCCAGGGAAACAAATAATCCTTGGTGCTAGGGAAACAAATAATCCTTAGCAAATACCTCAACTCAGGGAAACAAACAATCCTTGACGAGAGCCTCCTGATCCGCGTCGACTCGCAGAGCAACCAGTGCCTCCGTAGGAAATTCTCGACTCGTTTCAACCCCAGGGAAACAAATAATCCTTCGCGCTAGGGAAACAAATAATCCTTAGCAAATACCTCAACTCAGGGAAATAAACAATTCTTGACGAGAGCCTCCTGATTCGAGTTGGCCCGCAGAGAAACCAGTATCTCCGCGGGAAAATTCCCGATTCGTCTCAACTTGCAAGATGAAGCCTCAGGCAGCAGGGACTAAAAAACTTGCTTCCTGAATAATGGGACCCTGCAAGTCGATCTAAAACGGTCTCTTGCATACTATTCACGGGTCTCACTCTCCAAAGTCGAGTTTCGACAAGGAGGGAAACAACCGCTTACGGGTCCTCTCGACTCGTAAGAGGGAAAAATTCTCTTATAGGATCCTTACGACTTACAAGAGAAAACACACTTAGAAATCCTCACGATTTCTAAGGAGAAAACCCACATACGAGATCCTCTCGATCCGTAGGGAGATCAGTCTCTATGAGACCCTCACGGCTCATAGAGTTGAAAAGTCTTGGGCGGCAGATCTGAACCTGCGGCCTAAGCCATCGTTATCTCGTGAAGAAATCAAGGTGCTTACTCTATTATCTGCTAATTGTGACAACAGGCTGATAATAAGAGAAAGAAGAAAGCAACAGAAAGAGCATCCGATTTACATTTGAGCAAGCGTTCGAGCCACACTCATTCATGCATAAGCAAAAGACTCAGAACGAAAAATAAAGACATGCTGGGATAAAAATTTTCCATTTATATTGCCAAAAGTTCTTACAATCATAAAAGCAATAGACGAAAAACATTATTACAATGGAATAACCTCAGATCCAGGGCATGGATTGAGAAATTTAAAAGTAAGGCCATTCAGAGTTCTTCTGGCCTTTCGGATTATTCTCGTGCGCAACCTTTCGCGCTCCTGTGTGTCAAGATCCTCGGCAAGTCCACCCGGTCTTCGGTAAGAAGCAACTATCGTCATCTGCTGGAAAATTTGATGAAGAATGTCGATGAGGCTATCTCGCCATTTCTTCGAGATCAGCCCCGACAGGTACACTGAATGCACCTTGTCTTCGGCATCATCCAGCGCATTGAGCGGTAGGGCCTCATGGAACCCCGGGAGTGCCCTCCAAATCGCTCCCAACACGACTTTCAAGAGAGCAGAGCGGCGGGGGAGCAACCAACCAAGACGTGCGTTCAGACGACCCATGACCTCCGCACACTGGGCATCCGTAAACTCCTGGTTCTGATGATGGCCCTGTGCGCGGATATCCTCGTAGGTGATGAACTCGTGTAAACTGTATAGACGCACCGCCATTATGCCTGGAGAGAAACATCACAGGAAGATTAGCGATAAAAAAATACATAGAGAGTTAAACTTCTCGAGAGCAATGCTCTGCAAACAGGAGTGACTACCAAAACCTTAATAAGGGGAATTTAAAGAAATCCCCCGAGAACTCTGTGATCGTTACTATTAAAAGATGATATGATCCATTAAATACAAAACTCCATTTTTAATTTTCATTATCCATACTCAGATTCTTAAGAGTTCATCTTTCTTTTAGATCAAAGAGGTCTATGTTTTGCCAAAGATGCAAGATTCTGTACATGGGTTGAGAAACCCTGAAACAGATTTCTGAGAGCAAGGCTCTATTTGGTGAAACCCCAAAAGGATTTTCTTTAGATCAAAGATCTATGAGAGCAAAGCTCTATTAATTAAGAGTGATTTAATTCAAGACTAATCCTTACTTAAATTGGTTTTGTTTAGGAAAATATAACTCGAAGAGTTCTTGAAGGCAAGAGCAAAGCTCTGAAGTTTCTGAAAATGAAAATTTTAAAGATGATAATCGTCTGTGCAGGACCAAAGGTCCTATTTATAGGCATCAAGTGCCCTTTCAACTTCCAAAGGTTGCCATAACGGTTGGAATTCTGCCACCGTTGCGCTCGCATTTGGGATCATGCAAGTGCAACGGTGGGGGGGGCATTTGTTTCCCCCAATTAGAACGAAACTCTATTTCTAAGACTGAAAAGTAAAGCACCGCTTCATGAAAGAAGCTAAACACCAAAGGCAATTTATCCTTACAAGAATCACATGCACTTAATAATAGCAAATTAAATTATAGATGCACAAGCACAACAGAGAGCTAAAATAAAAGAACCCTTGACAGATAATGAAATACTTGATTAAAAAGAAAAATACTTGTTCATCATTATTATTGTTATTACATCTAAAAAAGATCACCATATATGGGATCGGAAAGATAAGGGTTCGCAAAGATAAGAAGAAGATTCTCCAGTTCCTTTTCTGTCTTCTCCACCACGTTGAAGCGGCGGTCCTCCCAAGAAGTAGACGCCCAACGATCATCGCCACACTCGTCAGAAAAGGTGGCGATGACAACCCGGCGAGCCCGTATCTGGCTCAGCAAGTGGAAAGAACAGTCCCTCAGGGCTTGGGTGATCAAGTACGCTTCAAAGAAGCACTCGATCTTATCCTCGGAGGCGTCAAGCATTGCCAAGGACATCTCTACTGGAGGAGGGGGAAGATCGGCAAGCACCAAGGCAAGGATTATCCGGAGCCAAATGGAGTGCGGAGGAAGAGGAGACCCCACGCGAGTCAAAAGCTCGTACATTGCAGCATCGCACTGCTCGTCCGTAAAAGAAGGGTCCACCAGGCGCGCAGCAAAACGGGGAACGATGTCCCGAATCGGCACTTCCCATGGTTGTCGGCGAGCGTGAGGGCGGTTGCAAGCCATAATCGAAGAAATTCTCTGAAGATGAGAAAAGAAAAGGCTCGGCCCTGAGTTATATATAGACCCAAGCACAGAGAATTCTGTGCACAATAGAATTATTTCCAAGGCCCGGGAAATGAAATTTTTGGGAAGATGAAAAGACATCTCAAGTGAAGCAACGCTTCCGATTCGCCCAATCAGAGCAAAGCTCTATTTAAGGCAAAAGTAAAGGAAGCAACGTTTCGCAACTGCGCAAGCGCTGCGCTGCGCGATACGTGTCTGCGCAGTTGCGCAAGCACAGCTGCACAAGCACAGCTGCGCTGCACGACACGTGTCTGCGCTGTTGCGCAAGCACAGCTGCGCTGCGCGACACGTGTCACGCGCTGGGGCGTTTGCGCAAAACAGAATTGAGATTTTAAAGAAATCTTTTCTGTTCTTGTTAAAACAAGAAGATTTTCTTCTGTAAAACAGAGGCCTTTGGATCAAAGATCCAACTGTGGGAAAATTCCCCAAATTACTCAAAGAAAGATCTTTTTAACAAATTTAACTAATTTATGGGCACTATAAAAAGGACCCCAGACCTCAATTCAAAGGCATCAACATTTTGGGAGAAATCAAGAACTTCAAACAGAGAGAACTTTGAAGAATTAGAGAGAATTTCTCAAGAACAAGAGAAAAAGGTAAAAACCTTTAGAAAAAAGAGAAAATTCTCTTAAAAAAACAGATCATTAATCTAAGAACAAGGTCAATGATCTTCAAGAAAAAAAAAAGAAAAATAAACAATCAATAACAGTGCCTTGCACTTTTTATGAACCACTGGTTCTTTGAAAACAAGAAGAAACTTGTTTTTCTTTGATCTAAAATTGTTCCAAAAGAATAAGAACAGTGCCCAGCACTTGCCAAAACTGCACTATTGCGCAAGCCGCCAGGAAGCGCCACGTGTCAGCAGTACAATAGCGCAGCGCACTGACGCAGCGCACTGCTCTGTTGCGCTTGCGCTCATCAGAGCGTGACACGTGTCATTTCCACATGATCTTGCGCTCTTTAATTTGCGCAAAGCGCCTGACAAGCCATATGGGGCACTGTCAGAGTATTTAATGCTCTGCATTATTAAGAAAAAGGACAGAGCCCAATTAAAAGGCCTAACAGGCCTAATCAAAAATGCTATGCATTTTAAAAAGGGCAGAGCCCAAATAAAATAGATGCTCTGCATCATTTATAAAAGGGCAGAGCCCAACCAAAACAAAGAAAAATAATGCAGTGAGGGGGTAAGGCCCTAGCACAGGTCCAATAGGCCAAAGACAAAAGAATCTTGAAACTGGACTTAGCCCAATCATGGCCGTAAGTCTTCAAATTAAATTGACTGAGCAAGATTGCTCTCCTAAATCAATTTACATCCGGTTCGAGGGTACATCTCCGAACTCCTCTGACACCTATCGTTGTAATTCCTCAACGACGTCAGAGAGGTGACGGGTCCCAACGACCACACATTAATGATTGGACCGAAACGTCCCTAAACTAATATCGGGCCAAAACGTCCTTAAACTAATGATTGGACCGAAACGTCCCTAAACTAAGATAGGACCGAAACATCCTTAAACTAATAATGGACCGAAACGTCCCTAAACTAATATCGAACCGAAACGTCCTTAAACTAATGATTGGACCGAAACGTCCCTAAACTAAGATAGGACCGAAACGTCCTTAAACTAATAATGGACCACCACGTCCCTAAACTGGCGACGGACCGAAACATCCTTAAACTAATTATGGACCACCACGTCCCTAAACTGGCAATGGACCACCACGTCCTTAAACTGGAACAATAGAGCCTCCAAATGCTCTTTTGCCGGATCTAAACGGTCCCGTTTAAGTTGATCTTAGCCCCAAACACGGCTAACGAATCCTTAAACATCCAAATGGACTATAAAACTCCAAATCAACTTTGGTTCAAGGGTACATCTCTGAACTCCTCTGACACCTATCGTTGTAATTCTTCAACGACGTCAGAGAGGTGACGAGTCCTGACGGCCATATAATAAATGGATCACCACGTTAAGTCGATCTTAGTCTCAAACAGGACTAACGTATCCTTAACGAACGTTTAAGTTGATCTTAGCCTCAATACGGCTAACGTATCCTTAAACTAAAAACACCAAACCCAAATCTAAGTAAATACGGATTTGGACTAATCCACGTCCTACGGGCGACGACATTACTCAGTCTCCGTATACAATCCACGGGAAACCACAAACAAAACAAACACCCACGACATGAAGTAAAATTCTGGAGAAGGAGAAAGTTGTTACCGCGATGCGGTAGCGTAATTAACTGCAGGGGCTTGCGCCTGCAGGGAAAAGCGTCCCCACAATCAAAAACCCCTCAAGCGAGGGGGAATCTGATGAAGTCTGCTACATCGGCCGCATTCGTTTAAACCTCCGATACACGGTGTCATAAATTAACTTGGCATCAGAGGTGGATGGATAAAACCATATAGCATCTGCCCCGAATCTCAGGCCAGACGTCCTCACGTCGTCGCCGTCTTTCGGAGGGGAACAGCAGGGATCTTCTCCGGCCTCCTTCTTTTGTGGGTGGTCGAAGTTGAGGGTGCCGTTACAGCGTGCACCCAAACAGATGACACCTTTTGTGGCTTGACAGGATGATCCTCTTCTCCCCAAACCTTCATCTTTTTCTGTCGGCGGGGATAGTCTTGATCTATCACGGAGTCCTGGACCTGCCGCCAAACTTTATAAATTTTAGAGGACAGCCGCTGAGGGGGTTGCTCCAGCTTCGCCTTTGTAGCGTTCTCCATTGGTGGAGGAGATCTTTTCAGCACATCAGTTGGTGAATTCCTGCACACCTTGTTAAGTAGTTAAAAGCTGTTCCCGGTTAGAACAGGAGCATCAACTTCCACCATTGGAGCTGGCGGAGTCAGTCCAGAAGGGGAATTGCCCTCAGCTTTCGTCACTCGGCGCTAGTGGCGACGTCGAGCATGTCGTGCGTCCGGGATCACCTCCGCTGTTGGATCATCTTTTCCATGCCACCTGTTCTGATGAGAGTCTGTTGTTGGCGCCAGCCTGTCAAAGACAGATGCTTGCTGAGAGGGAATGGTCAACCTATCAAAAGCCGACCTTCGAATATGGGGAGCAGCCTGGACGACCTCCACTGTAGCAGGAATTGGAGTGTCCTTCTTTGGTATTGCAAACCTCTTTGTGAGCCCACTTGAGCTTTGACCCAGCCTGTCGAAAACTGAGGCATTGGAGTTGGATGACCCGCTGAGAGAGGCTGTGGTGGTTGCAAGCCGATCAAAGACCGACTTCTTCGTGGCTTCCTATGACAGTATAAGAGCGCTGAAGCTCGTTGGTGGGATCATGGTCCCGAAGAATAGCCCAGTGGTGGTTTGGGACACTTGTTCCACCGGCATTGTGAAAAGGGAGTCCGCTTGGGGCCTGTAGGTTGTTAGTTGTATGTATGCCCTAGAGGCCAGTATTGTACAGATGATGTATATTATATTGGATGCTTGGACATATATAGAGATGACTTTCTTGCTCGATATGATAGTATGCTATCTGGTTACTCTTTATCTTAACATGTATACTGGTCTCTTTAAACTGTCTTATGGTTACATGTTGATAAAGCCCTTAGGATGTGTACTTGATTACCTAGACTATGATGCAGATCATACTAGTGGGGACATGGTAGTCCATAAGTACATCCTGCAAGGTCCCTAGTCGTGGGTGTATCGAGACGGGGCATCGATATACCAGTGTAGACTAGCGTATACGCTTCTCGACCCATGAGATGGGCGATGGATGATCCCACATCCATTGGTGTTTGACATCAGAGATGGTATACGGGTGCTCAGTGCAGACTGGGTACACTGGACGGACTCGCCGAGAACTCCCAGATGGTATTATACCTCACGTCAGATGGCAGTTCTCAGGTGACACTTGTGCAGGTTAGTCTGTAGACCCGAGATCGTCATAGAGTCTTGTGTGATTCCCACTGTGCTTTGATCTCCACCTTACCACGTCCATGAGGGCGTGCAAAACGGTGGTCTTTGGGCACAGTCCCGAGTCACATGGAGGCAATGAGCGATAGGAGGGGTTTCGTCTCTCCCGGTATTGGGGGTTGATGTTGCGCAGTGCTCGATTGGCCGTAACAGGGAAGTCCCTGGCCAGGGCTGATCAAAGATTTGCTGGTAAGTGTTACCAGTAGTTTCTCGACCCGTTATAAGCCTCACATCGGCACGACTTATCGGTTATTGGGTTCTGACGTTTACCACCCCTAAACTTGATATGCGACATATGAGACGAACAGACCGGACTGTACGGTAAGTGTTACTGGTTGGATTCACAGGAGTGTAAGCGGGCTAGCTCGTCGATCTTCTGATCGCTCAATACCCGGATGGCCATTACGTTTAGCAGATCGCTTGCGGCTTGTAGGTGCTTGATATGATCATCATCTGCTACCAGCGTATTGACGAGTCTTTAGAGTCCTACACAGAGGTTTCCTGGCTCAAGCGAAACGAAATAGGAGTGCATATGAGATATGTGCAGGACCGAGAATAATGCGTGTATGTGATACCGTATTCCATTCTCGCGATGAATGTATCGATTGGTTATATTCGATATAACCTAGATATCGAATCAAGGATTGATTCGATAAGCCGATACATAGGATACTAGTCGGTTATATGCGATATGACCGGATTGTTAAATCAAGTGTTGATTTAATGATTTAATGTATAATTATATATTTGATATATTACTTTGCATTAACTAGTATTGGTTCACTTTAAATGGATTTTCTCACTTGATGTGCAAGTTGTATATGTGATATACTTTTGTGCACATGTTTGTATCATGTTTGATGATACATGCTTCTTTGGTTAAGTGTATAGAATTAAACCATGGTTAAAATGATGATTAGGGTTTTGCATATTCTTTTATTTATTTATTGATTTATTTGGAAAAGATTTTGAAGAGAATGGTGGCTTTCTTTGTTTCTAGTTGAAGCTTCATGAAGCTTTGACTTTGTAACCATTCTTGTCTTCATGCTTAACCCTAACCCTTCCAAGTAACCATGGTCTATTCTCTACACTATAACATAGTTAGTATATGATAAGTATTCATTTTCTTTTCCTTTTTAAAAACACTTATCATATTCTATCATCTTCTTCATCTTCTTCTTCAAAAGAAAAAGCTTAAGTCCATCAATGGCAACTTGAGCAAAAGTCTGAGAAATCCAATTCTAAAGTGAACCCACCTCCTATTTCTTCATCCTCTACCTCTTGTCAAGTAGTATAGGGTGTTTACTTCACAAGTTTCACAACTTGGTGAAGTTGGAGCTTGATCTTGTGTAACCTCGACGTAGATCATCTTCGGCACGAAGCCGACGACCTTGCCCGCCCATTTCTCCGATGAAGCCAATGCTTGAGTCCGGGATTCGAGACGGACAGCGAGAGGACGTCTACGTGGAGCTAAGGAAGTGGAGAACCGGATCTACAAAGGTTGTAGCCTCTTTCTTTTTAGTTAAGTAGTTAACTAGTTTCACTTTGTCGCCTAAAATTCTAGTTAACGATCTAGTCTAGGGTTTCTCGGCACCGTAAAATTTGAAATTGGCATGGTTGATGCCTTGTGAGACCTCTTGAGAGTGCCTAGGAACCCTACAGTGGTATCAGAGCCTAGCTAGAGCCTTAGGCGAAGTCTAGACGACGTTTGAAACCCGATCGAACCGAAACCCTAATTCCCGATATGCTCTCTGGACTTTTTCTAAAATCTGGGATTTTTCCATATTAAAAATGCTTAAAAAATTCAGCAGGGAATTCTAAGAATTACGATGCAAAATTTATCCCATGATCTGCTAAGGGCACGGCGGAACCGCGGCAGAAGCCTGGCTTCTGCGGCGGTTCCGCGGCCATCTGATGACATCATCTGTCCTTTTTTGCACAGTAATTCCTATTTTATTATGCTGAATTTTCTGGGAATTTTTAATTTGACTCAAGAGTTGAGTGTTCTGGGGTTGTATTGGGAATCGACGATTCGATCGGATTATCAAACCTTGTCTATGTGGCTTTCCGGATATTTTAGAATATGTTAAAAGGTTCGACCGGATATAAATACCCAACTTTTCCCCTGCCGGAAAATTTCCAAGTGTTGGATTTTTCTGTGGTTTAAGGACGTTCTAAGTAGTGCAAGTAATGCGATGGTCCCTCTAGAAGACAACAAACCTTAACTCGATTATGTGACCGTCTTGAACTGCCTTTTGAACCTTCGGGTTTGGGACAGTACGGCGTGCCACATGTGAGGCGTTGGCTTGACCCTTCTACGGCTGGACCGTTGGTACTGAGGCATGAAGTGAATGTCTTTGAACCTATTTCATGTGTTGAACGGTTTCGGGAAAACTTGGGTGTTCGAATGTTCGATCAGAAAGTTTAATATTTTCTATTTATCCGGAATGGGATACAATAATTGGAATTCATAAACAGTTATGAGATAACTGAATGAATGTTATAAATCTAGCGGTTTAGTTTCATTTGATATTAAAAAGAGTTTTCGATAATGAGACTAAAATGCGGGGTTTATAACTGTTAGGCATGTGATGTCTAAGTATTTCATTTGATTAGGCATGTGATGTCTAAAGAGGTTGCGGATTCCAACTGTTGTAGTTTTACACTTTCTTTTCTGTGACCGTAAGTGTAATATGTGATATCGCCGGTTTCATTGCTATATGTCAACGACAATTGGGATGCGCATATTTACTTACGTTGATGACATGTGATGTTATGTGTTGCTCGATATGTTATATTGGATTGTCATGATTGAATAGCCGGGGGTTTTTATGTGAGATGAGTGTTTTTCATTTTCATTCATGTAAAAACTTGTATGTAATATTCTTTTATTGGGACACTTCCAGGTTGCGGAAGATGTCACCCTTTGTATATTATTTACTTTTCCGCATTAGGATAGACCCAAGGAGGGGAGCACAAGTAACCGGGTTCTAGGGTTCAGTGGGAGACCATCTCGAGGAGTCGAGTCCCGGTCTCCTAACCCTAGAATTGGGAGGGTTGCTTGCCGCTCTCGTAGGGGTCTAGGGGTGTGGGATTGGCTATTCATCACGACCGTGGAATCCGTGTTTTATACTGGCTCGTATTGAAAACACGGACGTCCTAGTATATCCAATGTTTCATATGTTTCTTCTGCTGCGATATCTGTGATGTGATCATATGATGTTCTGTGATAGATACAGTATATAGTATATATGATATATTATATAGACGTTACTTATGTTTTGCACCCGCACTAGCCCTGCCCTGCTCTGTCGTTAGTTACCTAACCTAACGGTGCACGAGGGGACATCGAGGCGAATGCGGATGGCATAAGTGTACGTCGTATTTATCTGTGATGTTTAGGTGACTTAAATGATGGGACTTCATTAATGTGATTAATGAAAGAAAAGAAACCTAAGATGTTGTAGAATCAAATTTTAAACAAAACAGGTAGCTACAGTTCTTGCTTTGCATAGTGGTATATATGATATACCCTGCACCTTATTCGATGAGGAAAGGACCGAGATCCCTTCACCGGGAGTTACTCCTTTAGCAATAACTAGCAGATGCTACACACTCGGTTTGTCCTTTGATAGCTTCTATAGTTTTTGCTTTGCACAGTGATATATATGATATATCCCGCACCTCATTCGACGAGGAAAAGGCCGACGATCCCTTCACCGGGAGTGACCCCTTTAGCAAAACTAGAAAAGCCTCAAAATCACTCCATTTCAAAACTTCATTTGATTCTACAACGATATCAAGTTCATTACGCAATAGGTTTTCAGAAAAACCTGTCGTAGCCCTCCGTCATTTCAGATAAGTAGTAGTTAGTATTCGTGCTACGTTTGTTGGCCTGCGTCAAGGCGTAGTGTGCGGTAGCTAACTAGTATTTATCTGCTTATGCATATGATGCAGATTGGATTAGGGTAGTCGTGCGACTTTGTTGGCCTGCGTCAAAGGTCGTGCGGGTGGGTTTAATTCAATCAGGAAATGACGGGTTGAACTTGACTAGCGCAAAATGGTTTGTTGGCCTGCGTCAAGGTCATAGGACGCTAGGGGCAAAATATTATCGGGAATTTCAAGTGTTGAAATTTGCAATGAGATTGCATACCTTCTATGAGATAGTTGGATCCCGATACCCACTGCGAGTAAGAGTTACTCCTGGGAGAGTTTTACACATTGCAATTAGCTGATCAAGTAGGTGTCTAGAAAGGTGTCAACGGGGTTACGCCTCTGGGAAAACGAGGTTTACATTAATTAGGTTCGTGCGAAAGCACGGGGGACCTCCCTCAAAGTACCGACACTGGCCTGGCTGAAAGATTGGCGAACTTGTAGTGTGTAATTAATCCCGGCTAGTCTTTCCTTTTAGGGTTTGAAGAAAGATTTGATAAAAACCAGTGGGAGCCATCCTGATTAGATAAGATAATAACCAATCTGATCTTGCACGAGCATACGCTAAAGTGTTTTCATCTCTCTCTCTCCAGGTAGCGACCATTTCATGCCCTAATAAAGATAATAATATGGATGTATTGACTGAACCCGCATGTTATACTGTGCTGGGGAACGTTGGTTCCGTTCTTTCTTATAAGAGTTATAGGAATGAACAGGATATAGGGGGATACCAGGATTCCCATGCCACCCGATTGAAGAAAGTACATGATGATGCATTTTCTTCGGGTGTGTTCGTTACAGAGAACTATTTCTCCATTTGCCCTACGTCCTGGGTATTAGATACCGGGTCAGGATCCCATATATGTAATCAGTTACATGGGCTAAAGAAAGGTAGAGAGCTTGGAGAAGGTGATAAAGACATTAGAGTTGGAAATGGTGCAATTGTTGCAGCTAAGACTGTCGGGGAATATCACCTTGTATTACCAACTGGTAATACATTGGTTCTGAACGAATGCTATTACATGCCGAACCTGATATGCAACATTATATCGGTTTCTTTATTGAGTAAAGAGGGATATAATTTTGTATTACAGGACAATGTTATGAACATTTTCCGTAACCAAAAGTTGGTTGGATCAGGCACGTTGTGCAATGGCATTTATGTTCTAAATCAATCAACAGTTCTGAGCATAACAAACACACACAAGAGGAAGAGTTCAGAACTGAACGAATCCTTCTTGTGGCATTGTAGACTGGGTCACATCAATGTGACACGACTGGCTAAGTTGCATAAGGATGGATATTTGAATTCGTTCGAATTTTCATCTTATGACACTTGCCAGTCATGTCTCAAAGGCAAGATGACCAAAACTCCGTTTACGGGATACGGAGAAAGAGTTACCGAACTCTTGGGACTTATACATAGTGATGTATGTGGTCCCATGTCTACACATGCCAGGGATGGTTCTTCGTACTTCATTACATTCACTGACGATCTCCCTAGATTCGGATATGTGTTCCTGATGAAACACAAATCAGAAGCTTTTGAGAAATTTAGAGAATATAAACAAGAAGTCGAGAACCAAACCGGAAAAAGTATTAAAATCCTTCGATCTGATCGAGGAGGAGAATACTAAAGCAATGAATTCCTGGACTTCCTAAAAGAGAATGGGATTCTCTCTCAGCTGACTCCTCCATATACACCACAGCACAACGGTGTATCAGAACGGAGGAACCGCACCCTATTAGATATGGTGCGCTCTATGATGAGCACAGCTGAGTTACCTATTTCCTTCTGGGGATATGCACTGGAAACAACTGCAGACCTATTGAATATGGTTCCTACCAAAACCGTGCCAACCACTCCATATGAGATATGGAAAGGAAAGAGACCATGTCTTAATTATGTTAAGATATGGGGTTGTCCGGCATATGTAAAAACGCAAAATCCGGACAAACTCACGGCAAGGTCCATTTTGTGTAAGTTTATTGGATATCCCAAACATTCGCGCGGGTATATCTTCTACCACACCGAGGAACAAAAGGTGTTTGTTTCTCGACATGCCACCTTTTTAGAAAAGGAATTTCTTGAAAAAGAGATTAGTGGCAAGGAGGTAGAACTGGAAGAGGTTCCAGCAATACAGACTACAACAGAAGATTTGGTTGAACCAGAGGATTCAGTAGTTCCCGATGAACCTCAGCCTCTCCGCCGATCTAGTAGGGTTCCTCGCCCACCTGAGAGATACTACGGTTTTCTCATGGATGGTGGGAGCGAGGATTGCATCATGGAGGATGATGACCTAACTAGCTTCGAGCAGGCCATCACGAGTAGGGACTCAGTGAAATGGCTGGATGCTATGCGGTCCGAGATGGAATCCATGTACACCAACAAAGTATGGACTTTGGATGTTGCTCCTGAAGGGGTAAAACCCATCGGGAGCAAGTGGATCTTCAAGAAAAAACTTGGTGTAGATGGGAAAGTGGAGACTTTCAAAGCTAGACTTATAGCAAAGGGTTTTCGTCAAAGACCAGGTGTGGACTATGACGAAACCTTTTCTCCAGTGGCTATGCTTAAATCCATCCGGATCATGCTTGCCATCGCTGCATATCATGACTACGAAATCTGGCAAATGGATGTTAAGACCGCCTTTCTAAATGGTGATTTAGAAGAGTGTGTGTACATGACTCAGCCAGAGGGCTTCGTAGAAAGTAGGAGCAGCGGGAAGGTGTGCAAGCTGCTTAAATCCATTTATGGATTAAAGAAAGCATCGCGGAGTTGGAACATCTGCTTTGACGTCGTTATCAAAGAGTTTGATTTCGTCAAAAACCCAGATGAACCTTGTATCTACAAGAAGGTAGCAAAGAGTAAGGTGGTCTTCCTCGTATTGTACGTGGACGACATACTCTTGATAGGAAATGATATTCCTATGCTGCAATCAGTCAAGCTCTTCTTATCACAAAGATTCTCGATGAAAGATCTTGGTGATGCCTCCTGCATATTGGGAATAAGGATCTATAGAGATAGATCCAAACGGATACTAAAGAGGTTTAGTATGGAAGAATCCAAGCGTGGGAACTTGCCCACGATCTCTGGAGTCACTCTCTCATAAGAGATGTCTCCCAAGACTGATTTGGAGAGAGCTCGCATGCAAGGGATACCCTATGCTTCGGCAGTAGGCTCTATCATGTACGCGATGCTATGTACCAGACCCGATGTAGCATACTCACTAAGTGTAGTGAGCAAGTATCAAGCTGATCCTGGAGAGAGTCACTGGACAGCTGTGAAGAGCGTTCTCAAGTACTTACGAAGGACTAAAGAGATGCTCTTGGTGTATGGTAACGGAGAACTCCAAGTGGAGTCCTTTACCGATTCGAGCTTCCAGAGTGATAAGGACGACTCTAAGTCGCAGTCGGGATTTGTCTTTACCCTTTACGGAGGGGCGGTTAGCTGGAAGAGTTCCAAGCAGGAAACCGTGGCAGACTCGACGATGGAGGCTGAATACATCGCTGCCAACGATGCTGCCAAAGAGGCTGTCTGGATCAAGAAGTTCATTACTGAACTTGGAGTGGTTCCATCCATTGAGCATCCAATACCTTTGTATTGCGATAACAATGGAGCGGTGGCTTTGGCCAAGGAACCTAGGTCCCATCAGCGATCCAGGCATATTCTGAGGCGGTATCACCTGATCCGGGAGATAGTTGATCGCCGGGAGATCGAGGTCAGGAGGGTTGACACGAAGAACAACACGGCGGATCCACTCACGAAGGCCATTCCCCAGATACAGTTTGAGAGACTCTTCGGGATGCTCGGTATGCGATACTACAGCAGCTGGCCTTAGTGCAAGTGGGAGATTGTTAGTTGTATGTATGCCCTAGAGGCCAGTATTGTACAGATGATGTATATTATATTGGATGCTTGGACATATATAGAGATGACTTTCTTGCTCGATATGATAGTATGCTATCTGGTTACTCTTTATCTTAACATGTACACTAGTCTCTTTAAACTGTCTTATGGTTACATGTTGATAAAGCCCTTAGGATGTGTACTTGATTACCTAGACTATGATGCAGATCATACTAGTGGGGACATGGTAGTCCATAAGTACATCCTTCAAGGTCCCTAGTCGTGGGTGTATCGAGACGGGGCATCGATATACCAGTGTAGACTAGCGTATACGCTTCTCGACCCATGAGATGGGCGATGGATGATCCCACATCCATTGGTGTTTGACATCAGAGATGGTATACGGGTGCTCAGTGCAGACTGGGTACACTGGACGGACTCGCCGAGAACTCCCAGATGGTATTATATCTCACGTCAGATGGCAGTTCTCAGGTGACACTTGTGCAGGTTAGTCTGTAGACCCGAGATCGTCATAGAGTCTTATGTGATTCCCACTGTGCTTTGATCTCCACCTTACCACGTCCATGAGGGCGTGCAAAACGGTGGTCTTTGGGCACAGTCCCGAGTCACATGGAGGTAATGAGCGATAGGAGGGGTTTCGTCTCTCCCGGTATTGGGGGTTGATGTTGCGCAGTGCTCGATTGGCCGTAACAGGGAAGTCCCTAGCCAGGGCTGATCAGAGATTTGCTGGTAAGTGTTACCAGTAGTTTCTCGACCCGTTATGAGCCTCACATCGGCATGACTTATCGGTTATTGGGGTCTGACGTTTACCACCCCTAGACTTGATATGCGACATATGAGACGAACAGACCGGACTGTACGGTAAGTGTTACTGGTTGGATTCACAGGAGTGTGAGCGGGCTAGCTCGTCGATCTTCTGATCGCTCAATACCCGGATGGCCGTTACGTTTAGCAGACCGCTTGCGGCTTGTAGGTGCTTGATATGATCATCATCTGCTACCGGCGTATTGACAAGTCTTTAGAATCCTACACAGAGGTTTCCTGGCTCAAGCGAAACGAAATAGGAGTGCATATGAGATATGTGCAGGACCGAGAATAATGCGTGTATGTGATACTGTATTCCATTCTCGCGATGAATGTATCGATTGGTTATATTCGATATAACCTAGATATCGAATCAAGGATTGATTCGATAAGCCGATACATAGGATACTAGTCGGTTATATGCGATATGACCGGATCGTTAAATCAAGTGTTGATTTAATGATTTAATGTATAATTATATATTTGATATATTACTTTGCATTAACTAGTATTGGTTCACTTTAAATGGATTTTCTCACTTGATGTGCAAGTTGTATATGTGATATACTTTTGTGCACATGTTTGTATCATGTTTGATGATACATGCTTCTTTGGTTAAGTGTATAGAATTAAACCATGGTTAAAATGATGATTAGGGTTTTGCATATTCTTTTATTTATTTATTGATTTATTTGGAAAAGATTTTGAAGAGAATGGTGGCTTTCTTTGTTTCTAGTTGAAGCTTCATGAAGCTTTGACTTTGTAACCATTCTTGTCTTCATGCTTAACCCTAACCCTTCCAAGTAACCATGGTCTATTCTCTACACTCTACCATAGTTAGTATATGATAAGTATTCATTTTCTTTTCCTTTTTAAAAACACTTATCATATTCTATCATCTTCTTCATCTTCTTCTTCAAAAGAAAAAGCTTAAGTCCATCAATGGCAACTTGAGCAAAAGTCTGAGAAATCCAATTCTAAAGTGAACCCACCTCCTATTTCTTCATCCTCTACCTCTTTCCAAGTAGTATAGGGTGTTTACTTCACAAGTTTCACAACTTGGTGAAGTTGGAGCTTGATCTTGTGTAACCTCGACGTAGATCATCTTCGGCACGAAGCCGACGACCTTGCCCGCCCATTTCTCCGATGAAGCCGATGCTTGAGTCCGGGATTCGAGACGGACAGCGAGAGGACATCTACGTGGAGCTAAGGAAGTGGAGAACCAGATCTACAAAGGTTGTAGCCTCTTTCTTTTTAGTTAAGTAGTTAACTAGTTTCACTTTGTCGCCTAAAATTCTAGTTAACGATCTAGTCTAGGGTTTCTCGGCACCGTAAAATTTGAAATTGGCATGGTTGATGCCTTGTGAGACCTCTTGACAGTGCCTAGGAACCCTACATAGGTTACTCCTCCAGATGAGGCGGAATGGGAGTTGCAGTTGCAGTTGGAGCGGTTAGAGGCCATTGATGTTCTTTTTTCTGCACGGGAGCAAAACCAAATCTTAGTACCTCGAACCCAAGGGCAACCAAATTAAATCGCGATTTGTTCACGAACACGACACACGAAGTGTGGAGTGGAAAGAGGAAAAAGTCCCACCGGGCGTGCCAGAATCTGTTCTCCGCCGAAAGGCGCGACTGGGATGTTGGGACGTCCGGCCTGAATTTTGGGGGCAGATGCTATTTGTTTTTGTAGGGATGCTAGGCACACGCACAAGGGTCTACGAGGTATCAACCATACCCGGTTTAAAATTTAGCCGTGCCGAACAACCCTAAACGAGATCTTTAAACTAGAGTTTAGGTGAAAACAAGCATGTTAAACACTTTAACACTAAGTGAGAGGGATTACAACCTTTGTAGATCTGGTCCTTCACTTCTTAAGCTCCATGTTGAGGTCCCTTCGCTGCGATCATCGTGTTCCGGACTCTCGAGAGGCTCCGCGAATAGAAAGATGCAAGCTTGCTTCCGATCTTCGATAACAAAGATGATCTACCTTGAAGTTTCATTAACACAAGCTCTCACTCACTAAATGAAGTGAACACCATCATCTAAATGGTAAGGGTAGATATGGATGATGAAGTAGGATTTTTTCTCTCATTTATTTTCTTATTCTCACTCTCTTTCATCACAAAAAGCAAAGCAAGAAAACTTTTGCATCAAGGAAGAAGAAGAAGAAGAATAGTGATCAAATCCTTTTGTGATGAATAATGAAAGGATAATAATGATGAATAATGCAACCATGGTCAACTAAACCCTTGTAGAGATTTAACTAGGGCTAGGGTTTGGGTTGGGTTAAAGCATGAGTCACTTGAAAATATCATAACACAAAACAAAAGAAAACCTTCTAGAAGGTTCATGAAACAACTAATCCAATTCAAACCCTAACCTTGTTTAATCTCCACTAAACATGTTGCATTAGTAATCATATCATGTTACAATATTATATATCACATTTATAATATTTATTGTAACAAAATGAAATAATACAATTAACATATATCGCATATATATCAATGTATTACCCGAGTGAGAAAAAGAATCTTTTAGTGAGCTAATATTAGTTAATGTAATTTAATATATCATATATATTATTATACATTAAATTATCGAATCAACACTTGATCCGACAATCCGGCTATATCGCATATAACCGACTAATATCTCATTTACCGATTCATCGAATCAACACTTGATCCGATGACCTGGCTGATATCAAATATCATGAGAATAGAATACGGTATCTCATATCGCATTATCCTCGGTCCCGTACATATCATATATGTGCTCCTACTCCGTTTTGCCTGAGTCAAGAAACCTCTGTGTAGGACTCTAAAGAATCGTCAATATGCCGGCAGTAGGTGATGATCATATCAAACACCCACAAGCTGCAAGCGGTCAGCTAAACGTAACAGCCACCCAGGTATTGAGCGCTCAGAAGATCAACAAGCAAGCCTGTACATTCTTCTGCGAACCCAATCAGTAACACTCCCGTACAGTCCGGTCTCGTCGTCTGATATGTCGCATATCTCGCCTAGGGGTGGTAAACGTCAGACCCCAGTAGCTTGATAAGTCGTGTCGATATGAGGTCTATAACAGTTCGAGAAACTACTGATAACACTTATCAGTAAATCTCAGCAACCCTGGCCAGGGATTTCCAGTTATAGCCAATCGAACACAGCACAACATCAACTCCCTATACCGGGAGAGACGAATCCCCTCCTATCGCTCATTGCCTCCATGTGATTCCGGACTGTACCCAAAAGCCACCGTTTTGCATGCCCTCTTGGACGTGGTATGATGGAAATCAAAGCACAGTGGGAATCACATAAGACTCTATGACGATCTCGGGTCAACAGACTACTCTGTACCAGTGTCACCGGAGAACTGCCATCTGACGTGAGGTATAATACCATCTGGAAGTTCTCGGCGGGTCTGTCCAGTGTACCCAGTCTCTACTGAGCACACGTACACCATCCTTGATGTCAAACACCGATGGATATGGGATCATCCATCGCCCATCATATGGGTCAAGATGCGTATATGCTAGTCTACTCTGGTGTATCGATGCCCCGTCTCGATACACCCTCGATTAGGAACAGTTATAGGATGTACTCGTCAACTACCGTGGCCCCACTAATATGATCTCATCATAATCCCAGTAGTTGAGTACATATCCTAAGGGCTTTATCAACATGTAACATAGAGACAATCAGAGTACATGTTAAGATAAAGTACAACCAGATAGCATACTATCATGTCGAGCAAGAAAGTCCTCCCTATATATGTCCAAGCATCCATTACAATATACATCATATGTACAGTAATGGCCTCTAGGGCATACATATAACTAACAATCTCCCACTTGCACTAGGGCCATCTTTTGTGGTATCACATACCCAAACAATTAGCTATGGTTGAAGTATCTCATACTCAACCATCCCATAAAAGTCTCTACTGGGAAAAAAGGCCTTTGTGAGTGGATCCGCGCTGTCATCCTCTGTGTCTACTCTCCTAACCTCGATCTCCCTGGAGATCAACCATCTCCATGATCAGGTGATACTGCCTATGAATTATATCTGGATTTCTGATGGGACAGTAGTTCTTTGGCTAAAGCCACAACTCCATTGTCACACAATGGTAGGAACAGAGTTCATCTCATGAACTTATATGTATCCAGACTGCCTCTTTGGTAGCATCTTTGGTAACGATGTATCTTGCCTTTAATCGTCTAGTATGTCACGGTATCTAGCTTGGAACTCTTCCAACATACCATCCCTCCACTGAGGGTATAGACAATGCCTGCGACTGACATTCAGTCGTCCTTATCACCCTGGAACCTTTCCAATGATTCTCCCCAGGATCGATTGATACCATCTCACTACAACTAGTGAGTATCCTAACATCCAATTAGATCTATCTCATAGATCCAAAACCCAGGATTTAGGAGGTATCACTTTGATCCTATATGGAGAATGCTTGTGATAAGCAGAGATTGACCGAGGTAGCATAGGAAACTTCTTCCCTATCAAGAGTATGGCATCCACGTACTCTACGAGGATCACCACCATACTCTCTACTACCTTTTTGTATATACAAGGTTCATCTACCATTTTGATGAAGTCAAACTCTTTGACTACCACATCAAAACAAACCTTCCAACTCCGCGATGCCTGCTTTATCACATAAAACATCTTGCACACGTTTCCGCTGCTCCCACTGTCTACGAAGCCCTCTGGTTGTGTACTTATAGACGCTTTCTTCTAAAACATCATTTAGAAAAGCAGTCATGACACCCAACCATCAGATATCGTAGTCATGGTATGTAGCCGTGGTAAGTAGGATCTGGATAGACTTAAGCATAGCTTTGAAAGTCTCAACTTTTCCATGTACACCAAGTAATCTTCTCAAGATATACTTGCTCCTAATGGGGATTTAACCCTTCAGATAAAGCAACCAAAGTCCATACTTTGTTGGTGTATAAGGATTCTATCTCAGATCGATCAGCATCCAGCCATTCATACAGAGTCCCACTCCTGATGGCCAGCTCGAAAATAGTTGGGTCATCATCTCATAATGCAATTCTCGCTCCCACTGTCATAGAGAAACTGAAGTATCTCTCAGGTGGGTGAGGAACCCTACTAGATCAGTGGAGAGGCTGAGGTTCGTTGGAAACTATTGAATCCTTCGGGTCTACCAAATCATCTGTAGCAGTTTGTATAGCTGGAACTACTTCCAGTTTTACAGAGCTGACCTTGCCTCGAGCTTGTCCGGATTATGCTTTTAGACATAGGCTGGACAACCCCAAGTCTTAACAAACTTAAGATATGGGCTCTTCCCATTCCATATCACATATGAAGTGGTAGGCAACTGATTTGATTTGAACCCTATTCAATAGGTATGCAGCTTCTCAAGTGTATAACTCACAAAAGGAAATAGGAAACTCAGTAGCACTCATCATGGAGCACACCATATCATATAGGGTGCTATTGCTCCGTCCCGATATACCATCGTGCCATGGTGTATACGGAGGAATAATGCTGAGAGAGAATCTCATTCTCCTTTGGAATAGTCCAGGAATTCCGTGCTCAAGTATTCTCCTCCCTGATCTCATCGAAGAACATAATACTTATACCCTATTGTTGGTTCTCTACTTCTAACTTATATTCTACGAGTATCTCAAAAGGTTCGAACTTGTATTTCAACAGGAACATATGTCTGAATCTTGAGAGATCATCAGAGAATGTAATGAAGTACAAAGAATCGGTCTTGGCATGTGTAGACAGGGGACCTTCATACATCAACATGTATCAATCCTAAGAGTTCACTAACTCTTTCTCTGTTTCCAATAAACAGAGCTGTGGTCATCTTATCTTTGTGACATGACCGGCAAGTTTCACAAGATGTAAATTCAAACAAATTTAAATATGCATCTCTATATAACTTAGCTAGTCGGGTCGTATTGATATGACCTAGTCTACAATACCTCAAGAAGGATTCGTTCATTTCTGAACTATTCCTCTTGTGTGTGTTCCGTATACTAAGAACTATAGTTTGATTTAGAACGTCTATGCTTTTAGATAACGTACCTGAACCGATCAACTCTTGATATAGGAAATGTTCAAAACATTATCCAACAATACAAAATTATATCCTTTCTTTACTAATAAAGAGACTGATATGATATTGTATATCAGGTTCGGTATCTAATAACATTCGTTCAGAATCAATGTATTCTAGTAATACAGGGTGATAGTGACCAACAGACTTGGCTGCAACACTTGCACCGTTTCTATCTCATGAAACTTATCACCCGTTCTCAGTTCTTTACCTATTTGTAGTCCATGTAACAAATTACATATGTGGGATCCTGATCCGGTATCAGATACCCATGACGTAAAGGATACTGAGAAACAGTTCTATGTAATGAACACACCCGAAGAAGATGCATCAACATGTACTTTCTTCGTTTGGGCGGCACGGGAATTCTGGTAATCCCCAATTTCCTGCTCTGTCTTATAACAATTATAAGTTGGAGCGGGACCAACGTTCCCCAGCTCAGTATAACAAGCGGGTTCGGTCAATTCTTCCGTATTATTATCTTGATTAAGGCGTAATATGGTCGCTACCTGGAGAGAGAGAGAAGAAAACTCTCAGCGTATGCTCTTGCAAGATTAGATTGGTTATCTAATATATCTAATCAGGATGTCTCTCACTGTTTTAATCAAATCTTCCTTCAAACCCTAAAAGGAAAGACTAGCCGGGATTAATTACACGCTACAAGTTTGCCAATCTTTCAGCCAGGCCAGTGCCGGTACTTTGAGGGAGGTTCCCCGTGCTTTCGTACGGACCTAATTAAAGTAAACCTCGTTTTCCCATGGGCGTAACCCCGTTGACACCTTTCTAGACACCCACTTGATCGGCTAATTGTAATGTGTAAAACTCTCCCAGGAGTAACTCTTACTCGCAGTGGGTATTGGGATCCAACTATCTCATAAAAGGTATGCGATCTCATTGCAAATTTCAACACTTGAAATTCCCAATAATATTTTGCCCCGAGCGATCTATGACCTTGACAAGGTCAACAAACCATAGACCGCAAGTCAAGTTCAACCCGTCATTTCCCGATTGAATTAAACCCACCCGCATGACCCTTGACAAGGTCAACAAAGTCACACGACTACCCTAACTCAATCGCATCATATGCTTATACAGATAAGCATAAATAGCTACCGCACACTACGCCTTGACAAGGTCAACAAACGCAGCACGAATACTATGAGTGCTTATCTGAAATGATGGAGGGCTATGACAGGTTTTTAAGAAAAACCCTTTGCGTAATGAACTTGATATCGTTGTAGAATCGAGTGATTTTAAATGGAGTGTTTATGAGGCTTTTCTAGTTTTGCTAAAGGGGTCACTCCCGGTGAAGGGATCGTCAGCCCTTTCCTCATCGAATAAGGTGCAGGATATATCACATACACCGCTGTGCAAAGCAAGAACTATAGAAGCAATCAAAAGACAAGCCGAGTTTGTAGCATCTGCTAGTTTCACTAAAGAGGTCACTCCCGGTGAAGAGATCTCGGCTCTTTCCTTATCGAATAAGGTGCTGGATGTTCTATAAGGAACACTGCTATGCAAAGCAAGAACTAGAGCTACCAGTTTATAAACAAGTTTCTACAACATCTTTAGGTTTCTTTTATTTCATTAATCTCATTAATGAAGTCTCATTTTAATTATGCTACACAAGCATCAGATATGAAACGAAATCAACAATATATATAATATATATCTCATATATATAATATAAGCATTCGTCTCAGGCAGTAATATGATCCCATCACAGAACATTGCAGTAGAAGAACATATATGAAATATTGGATATATTAGAATGTCCGTGTTTTCAATACGAGCCTGTATAAAACACGGATTCCACGGTCGCGATGAATAGCCAAACCCACATCCCTAGACCCCTATGAGAGCGTCAAGCAACACTGCCAATTCTAGAGTTAGGAGACCCGGTCTCGACTCCTCGAGATGGTCTCCCTCTGGACCCTAGAACCCGGTTACTTGTGTTCCCCGTCTTGGGTCTACCTAATGCGGAAAAGTAAATAATATACAATGGTGACATCATCCTCAGCCCGGAAGTGCCCCAATAAAAGAATATTACATACAAATGAATTTTACATGAATGAAAATAAAAACCCTCATCTCACATAAAACCCCCGGCTATTCAAAAACGACGATCCAATATAACATATCACAGCAACACATAACATCACATGTCATCAACGTAAGTAAGTATGCATACACCGATTGTCGTCGATGTATAGCAACGAAAACCGGCGATACAACTACATACTACACTTACGGTCACAGAAAAAAAAATGTAAAACTACAACAGTTGGAATCCGCAACCTCTTTAGACATCACATGCCTAACCAAATGAATTCCTTAGACATCGCATGCCTAACAATTATAAACCCCGCATTTTAGTCTCATTATCGAAAACTCTTTTCAATATCAAGTCGGGTAATTCAACAAGATTCTCCACATCCTGATCGAATGCTCGTCGCAAACTTTAGTAGACGGCCGCACCCCCGGATGCCGCCGACGAAGTGCACTAAGGCGGAACACCGCTGCCGCGAGCACCCGAACGGATGCTTTTGGCGACAGGGTTCTCCTACAGTCACTTGGTCGGGGCTATGGGGCATGGCTGTCTATTAAGTTTACCCGGCGAGTATCCGCGTACGCTACGTGATTGCGACGGACTTTTGATCGCATCAAAATCCCGTGGCAACCGATCATCTGAGACTGAACTGCTAGATTTATAACGTTCAAATTAGTTATCTCATAACTACTTGTAGATTCCAAATATTGTATCACATTCCAGATAAATAGACAATGTTAAGCTTTCCTACCGAATAATCAAACACCCAAGTTTTCCCAAATAGTTCTCAACACTTGAAATTACTTTAAAAGCATCCATCACATGCCACAGTACCAATGGTCTAGCCGTAGAAGGGTCAAGCCAACGCCTCACATGTGGCACGCCGTACTGCCACAAACTCTAAGGTTTAGAGGCAGTTCAAGACGGTCACATAATCGAGTTAAGCTTTGTTGTCTTCTACAGGGTCCACCGCGTTACTTGCACGACTTAGAACGTTCTTAAACTACAGAAAAATCCAACGCTTGGAAATTTTTCGGCAGGGGAAAAAGTGAGTTATTGATATCCGTTCGAACTTTTTAACACGTTCTAAAAATTACCCGGACAAACTAAACAAAGTTAAATTATCCGATCGATCAACGAGTCCCCAATACAACCCAAAAAACTCAACACTTGAGTAGAATTAAAAATTCCCAGAAAAAATGAAAAGAAAGGACCTAAGAATAAATATATGAAGTACCAGGGACCAAATCAAAATCTTGGCCGCGGAACCGCCGCCAAGACCCTTGGTTTGGCCGCGGTTTCGTGGTCATGTGAGCGCATTAATGGGTCGTACTTCACAGTAATTCTTAGTTTTTCCTGCTGAATTTTCTGAGCATTTTTAATATGAAAAAAATCAACTTTTTGAAAATTGTCCAGAGAGGGGTCCGTATCGGGGTTTCGGCGTTCGATCGGACTTTAAACTTCGCCTAGACTTCGCCTAAAGCTCTAGCTTGGCTCTGATACCACTGTAGGGATGCTAGGCACACGCATAAGGGTCTACGAGGTATCAACCATACCCAATTTAAAATTTAGCCGTGCCGAACAACCCTAAACGAGATCTTTAAACTAGAGTTTAGGTGAAAACAAGCATGTTAAACACTTTAACTTTAAGTGAGAGGGATTAAAACCTTTGTAGATCTGATCCTTCACTTCTTAAGCTCCGTGTTGAGGTCCCTTCGCTGCGATCATCGTGTTCCAGACTCTCGAGAGGCTCCGCGAAGAGAAAGATGCAAGCTTGCTTCCGATCTTCGATAACAAAGATGATTTACCTTGAAGTTTCATTAACACAAGCTCTCACTCACTAAACGAAGTGAACACCCTCATCTAAATGGCAAGGGTAGTTGAGGATGATGAAGTAGGATTTTTGCTCTCATTTATTTTCTTATTCTCACTCACTTTCATCACAAAAAGCAAAGCAAGAAAGCTTTTGCATCAAGGAAGAAGAAGAAGAAGAATAGTGATCAAATCCTTTTGTGATGAATAATGAAAGGATAATAATGATGAATAATGCAACCATGGTCAACTAAACCCTTGTGGAGATTTAACTAGGGCTAGGGTTTGGGTTGGGTTAAAGCATGAGTCACTTGAAAATATCATAACACAAAACAAAAGAAAACCTTCTAGAAGGTTCATGAAACAACTAACCCAATTCAAACTGTAACCTTGTTTAATCTCCACTAAATATGTTGCATTAGTAATCATATCATGTTATAATATTATATATCACATATATAATATTTATTGTAACAAAATAAAATAATACAATTAACATATATCGCATATATATCAATGTATACCCGAGTGAGAAAAAGAATCTTTTAGTGAGCTAATATTAGTTAATGTAATTTAATATATCATATATATTATTATATATTCAATTATCGAATCAACACTTGATCCGACAATCCGGCTATATCGCATATAACCGACTAATATCTCATTTACCGATTCATCGAATCAACACTTGATCCGATGACCCGGCTGATATCAAATATCGCGAGAATAGAATACAGTATCTCATATCGCATTATCCTCAGTCCCGCACATATCACATATGTGCTCCTACTCCGTTTTGCCTGAGTCAAGAAACCTCTGTGTAGGACTCTAAAGAATCGTCAATACGCCGGCAATAGGTGATGATCATGTCAAACACCCACAAGCTGCAAGCGGTCAGCTAAACGTAACAGCCACCCAGGTATTGAGCGCTCAGAAGATCAACAAGCAAGCCTGTACATTCTTCTGCGAACCCAATCAGTAACACTCCCGTACAGTCCGGTCTCGTCGTCTGATATGTCGCATATCTCGCCTAGGGGTGGTAAACGTCAGACCCCAGTAGCTTAATAAGTCATGTCGATATGAGGTCTATAACAGTTCGAGAAACTACTGATAACACTTATCAGTAAATCTCAGCAACCCTGGCCAGGGATTTCCAGTTATAGCCAATCGAACACAGCACAACATCAACTCCCTATACCGGGAGAGACGAATCCCCTCCTATCGCTCATTGCCTCCATGTGATTCGGGACCGTACCCAAAAGCCACCTTTTTGCACGCCCTCTTGGACGTGGTATGACGGAAATCAAAGCACAGTGGGAATCACATAAGACTCTATGACGATCTCGGGTCAACAGACTACTCTGTACCAGTGTCACCGGAGAACTGCCATCTGACGTGAGGTATAATACCATCTGGGAGTTCTCGGCGGGTCCGTCCAGTGTACCCAGTCTCTACTGAGCACCCGTACACCATCCTTGATGTCAAACACCGATGGATATGGGATCATCCATCGCCCATCATATGGGTCAAGATGCGTATATGCTAGTCTACTCTGGTGTATCGATGCCCCGTCTCGATACACCCTCGATTAGGAACAGTTATAGGATGTACTCGTCGACTACCGTGGCCCCACTAGTATGATCTCATCATAGTCCCAGTAGTCGAGTACATATCCTAAGGGCTTTATCAACATGTAACATAGAGACAATCAGAGTACATGTTAAGATAAAGTACAACCAGATAGCATACTATCATGTCGAACAAGAAAGTCCTCCCTATATATGTCCAAGCATCCATTACAATATACATCATATGTACAGTAATGGCCTCTAGGGCATACATATAACTAACAGTTTTTATCCATCCATCTTTCCGAAGATGTCAAGTTGATTTATGACACCATGTATCGGAGGTTTAGATGGATGCGGCCGTTGCAGCAGATTTCGTCAGATTCCCCCTCATTTGAAGGGTTTTTGATTGTGGGGACGCTCTTCCCTATAGGCGTAAGCCCCTGCAGTTAATTACGCTACCACATCGCAGTGACCACTTTCTTCTTCTCCAGATGGTCACTTCGTGTCGTGTGTGTTTGTTTGGTTTTTGGTTGCCCGTAGATTGTATACGGAAACTAATTTATGTTGTCGCTCGTAGAGCGGGGATTAATCCAAATCCGTATTTTCTTAGATTTGGGTTTGGGTTGGGTTTAAGGATCGTTAATCTCATTTAAGACTAAGATCAACTTAAATATTTGTTAAGGATACGTTAGTCTAATTTTAGACTAAGATCTACTTAACAGGATCATTTAGATCCAACAAAAGAGTATTTGGGCTCTATTGTTTTAGTTTAGGAACTTTGCGGTCCATTAGTTTAAGGACATTACGGTCTATTATTAGTTTAAGGACATTACGATCCATTAGTTTAAGGACATTACGGTCCATTGTTATTTTAAGGACATTACGGTCCAAGGTTAAGGATATTATAGTCCATGGGCTTAAGGACCCCACAGTCCAAGGTTAAGGACATCATAGTCCATGGGTTTAAGGACCCCACAGTCCAAGGTTAAGGACATCATAGTCCATGGGCTTAAGGATCCCACAGTTCAAGGTTAAGGACATTATAGTCCATGCGTTTAAGGACCCCACAGTCCAAGGTTAAGGACATCATAGTCCATGGTTAAGGACATCGTAGTCCATGAGTTTAAGGACCCCACAGTCCATAGTTTAAAGACATCATAGTCTATAAAGTTTAAGGACATCATAGTCCATGAGTTTAAGGACCCCACAGTCCATGGAATGATTGGTTATCGGGACCCATCACCTCTCTGAAGACGTTGAAGGATTACAGTGACAAATTTTAAATGGAGTGAAGAGATGTACCCTTGAACCAATGTTGGTTGGGAAATCTGTAGTCCAATTTGGGGCTAAGATCAATTAATTAGATTATAAGCACATGGGCTCAGTTAAATCTGAATTGAGGACTTATGGCCAACTTGGGCTAAGTCCAATTAGGTTTAAAATATTGGACATTTGTTTGGGCTGCTGGACATTTGTTTGGGCCCAGCCCCCTTTTATAATGCTAAACATGGGTCTGGGTTCTGACAATATTTTTTGTCTTTTCTTGAGTGCTGAGCACTCATATACCATATGAGATGATCAATTTTGGAAGACAAGAATGTATTTGAGGTTCAGTCAAAGGGGAGTCTCTTAGCCAATTTGGGCTAAGACTGTTTTGAATATAATGTTAAACACTAAAACATATCTGGCGATCACGTGTTCCCACGTGATGCATTTAAAATAGTGTTAAACACTAAGGATGAAGTGCTTAAAATAGTGTTAAACACTAAGAAAAATGAAGCGCTCACGTGAGGACACGTGAGGCGCCCTAGTATTGGGCCAAGCTTCCTTTATTTTATTCTCAGAATATTCAAATAAGTGTTAAACACTTAATCTTTGTGTAACGCTTTGAAAATCGTTTCGGTGAAATTTCGAAAAATCGGTAAAATAAGGGGGGTTTCTGTAAAAAGTCAAAATGCAAATATCTTATTATAAAAATTAAATATACATATTCTAGCTATGTAATTGCTATTATTTGGTGTTTATTGAGCCGCTGGTGAAATTTCAAATTTTCTGAAAAAAATATTATTTTATTATTATTTAAGCCGTCACTAATACATTTAATTAGGGAAAATTACAAATTGGAATGAGTTGAAACAAATTTTGTGCATCATAAAACATTAAATAAAATTTTATCATGTGGTTTTTGGAACGAAATCATTTGCCAAAACGGTTTAGAAATTATTGAAGAAAAAAGGCTTTTTTTTAGCGTAAATGGATGCTTGGGGTATTGTATTTATCATTTTTCATCACCCCACACCCGTACCCACACCCACACACCCCCACTTACTCCTCCCCATGGCTGAATTCAGCAGCCACCATATTTTTCCCCACTTGATTTTCAAAGGAAAAGATATGAAAGAAAGGAAAAGAAAATGGGTGAATTAGGTGGACTTTTGACCTTACCTTGACTTTGACTTTCCCCCACTTTCTCTACCTCCCTCTCTCTCCTCCCCCCCTCAATTTCTGGCCGACCCCTCCCTCCCCTACAGCAGCAACAGCCCCCCCCTTTTCCCCTTCTCTTTTCTCTTCAAAACTTCTTCAAAAATTGCCCCAAAATCCATCAAAAAAATCCCAAAACCCAAATCCGACTCCTACCCATTTTTGCTTAGCCCTTATAGCATGGATTTTGGTGACAAGGGAGCATTTTGGAGGGCTATGTGTGCTTGTGGGATCTTCAATTTGTTTGGGTAAATTCTAACCCTTTTGCTTAAATCGTTGTTAATTGCTTGTAGTTAGTGTAATTAAGTGTTAATTTGGTTTTATGTGGGTTCAATTGTATGATTAAGAAATTCTAGATTAGGGTTGTGAATTTAAGTTGGGGTTCTTATAATTGATCATGGGAAAATTGTGTAGTTTAACATGTTGTTATTATGCCAAAACTAATCTAGTTGGTAGTTTATATTTTTGTTAAATTTAAATTTGTATTAATTATGTAATTTGCAAACTAGGTTTTAGTGAAATACATATAAAATTGAGATTTAAAATGTAATTAAGGTTTTGATGACTTTATTAGCATTTTAATTTGTTGTTTAGCGACTTTGATCATGCAAAACCATGCTTAATTGATAAATTGTGAATTTTACCTTGAAAAGTGTTAAAATCGATATTTGTTGCAAACTTGAATTTTGAGTTAATGCTAATTCGTGAGATTAAAAATATGGAGGTGATTTGTATGACCTAATTATGATATTAAGTGAGCATTTTGGCCATTAGAATCGTCAAAATATTTAGTTTGGGTAAAACATCAAGTTTTGAACCGAAATGGGAATTTGTGCTAACTAGGTTTTTAGAAAATAAAACGAATTGTTTAATTTTATGGTTTTGATGAACTAAACCCTATTTCTTATATAATTAGTGAGTTTTGAAATCACGATTGGTGTGTTTGGGTTTTCTCGATGGTTGACGTTTGTACATCGACATCGGGGGTTGGTTTGACTATTCTTGTATGCGTAGGCGATAGGTTTGGATCTATGCGTGATACGCGTGCCGATTTGATTTTCGTATGCCGTTTCGATTTCGAATTTAGTTTTAATGCGATACGGTGCGTTATGATATGTAGGTACCCCATGCGAAGTTCGGGACGACAAGCAAGCGCCTGGCGACGTCGGCACCGGCGAGCGAGGACCAGGTGAGTAGATTTATATCTACGGGGAGAAGTCGGGTGGATGGCGTATAGCACCCCCGCAGTCCGTGGTGGTGTATACGGATGCGTATACACACCAACATTTATTATATGTTATTTGGGATTATTAACGTTGCTTAGGATGGATATTGGTGTGTTGGATTACCTTAGTGTTGCGAACCCTTGGGCAGTGTTGCACTACACATACACACATACATACTTGCATACATTCCTATTGATATGTGCTCATGGGATTCTTTATAGTTATGTGTTCACATGGGTATGGGACTATGTGTTCACATACGGATTGAGGATGATACTTGGGATTGAGCTGAGTCGATGAGATTCGATTTGAGGCCGTGAGATCGGTGATATAGCAGGGTTCGTATCTTAGATACGACATGACGTTGTAGCGGGTCCTTGACGTAGTGTTTCACACACGTCCATGCATACGTAGGCAGTATCAGTATGGTACTATACGTAGATCAGTACCCCGATCATAATATTTGATAAAGAGGATACCAGGTGAATAGTATGATGAATGTGATATTGACCCGTATCCAGATTTGGGATGCCGTACGACGGATTTACGTACGAGCTATATTGATGATTGATCCGCACTCTTGACTTGGGATGCCTGATTTTAGATATGGTATCGGATATGATATTATTGAGGCGGGATCACCGACTATACATATACAGATATGTATATGTATCGACTCAGATGATAGGCGGTTTCCTTACCTGTGGTTCAGCTTGTTAGTTCAGCCGTTTAGTTTAGTGTAGTTGTTAGATTAGATTAGACTTCTTACCTATTTCAAAAACTAACGAATCGTGGGCATTTTTAAAGACAGCCCAAGGGATCCTACGGATATTTCAAAAGACGTATCTTTTCATAAAAACACTGTAGCCCCTATTTTCAAAACCCCATGATTCGTGTTATTTCAAAAGGCACCATTTGTAGGACTTATATTAGTTTAATACTGATTAGTTATCGTTGTGTCTAGTATTCTGCTTCCGCACATTATTGCTGTTCGCTCTTCCCCGCATACTTATTTTGCTGCATACTCCATTATTGATATCATGCTGTTAGGACACCAGCACCATTACCGATGATGCGTATGTACCACATACACTTACTTGCCGGCTCACACACATCTTCATCGGTAATTGCCATGTCACGTACACTTAGAAAATACTATTGCTTGGCTTAGCTTGTTAGTTAGTAGTTGATACGATATTAGTGTACCTGGGTTATAGGCCAGTTTAGACATTGTAGTTATTACTTGTCACTTCATGCATACTGTTATTCCATTGTTCATGCCTAGTTATTAATCATACATTGCAACTTGGTTATTGATACCATATACATTCATTAGCATTGACATATGCACTTGTGATGACTTCTTGAGATTTATGATATTTCTGGATTTCGGGGGAAAGCCGCAAAATTTCTAAACTTATTAACCTTTTAAAATATGTAAATTGCGGTTTTCTAGTGATGTAAGTGTCGTCCACCATGAGTTTGCTGTGGTTTTCGAGATCCGTGTCGAGGAGTGGAGGAACCGTCACGGGTACATGGTGGGCCCGGTATGGTACCCGGGGCAAGATGAATGTGGTGTTGACGTTGAGCCTGGCAGGGGACAGATTACCTACCGGTGATATTACCCGACGCGTCGGATATCCGGAGGATACCGTCGTGGTCTTGAGATGGATGGTAGGGGCCGGTCTGGACTGACGGCGCCCTAGATATTGAGATTGAGACATTGATATTTCGAGACAGTGAGATTTATGTTTTGTGTCGATGCTAGACACTGTTGATACTGATTTCATTATGATACCTCAGTTTAAAAATACGAAGGAAATCTCACTAATTTATGAAAACAGTTTCTTCATTTACATGTATTCTGTTTTCATGCATTCATACCTCATTCATATGATATATTGCTACCTGAGGCACTGACACGGGCACATGAGATTTCACTCGGTTAGATATTACCCTAGCCATTGTTATAGGCTGCATGTTATTCATATATTTGAGGATATATTATGATCATTGACCTAGGTTGCGTTATTTATGCGATTTCTGTGCATAGATGTTTTTCTATTCACGAGTTGGCAACTCACCCCCGTTGTGCCCCAGTTTCTTGCAGGTTTGCCGTACAGGTTTCATTACGGCTTTGCGGGCTCAGTTTCATTCGGGTGACTTGCTAGTAGGTGG
Source organism: Agapanthus africanus (assembly GCA_030015575.1). Classification (NCBI taxonomy): domain Eukaryota; kingdom Viridiplantae; phylum Streptophyta; class Magnoliopsida; order Asparagales; family Amaryllidaceae; genus Agapanthus; species Agapanthus africanus. The sequence goes on along the minus strand of JASDDO010000006.1, from coordinate 762,629 downwards.
ATTTTTCTTGTATCGTACCCATCATATTACCTTGTATAATATTATTCCGTTGTATCTAGTAAATTCCATCAACCAAACATGTATTTATTTTGAGATAGAGACCAGTGCTGTTTATTCTTTCGACCTTAGAGTCGCTCGTTATATTTCTGGTGGTTTTGAGTTCCTTTTGAGTTTTGATCCTCGCCGTTGGCGTTGTATATTATATTGCTTGTGTGGTTGTGACCGTCGATTGACGAAGAGCTAGCTCCCGCTTGGGGATGCCTTTTTATTGATTTCGTATACTATTCATGTTGTATCCCATTTGGGAGCCAGTTTTTACAAAGGAGACTCTGCCGAAATTTTCAGTAAATTTTGATGTTCTTAAAAACCGCATAATTCGGCTTATGCTATTAAAACTACTTGTTTTAAATTGGTTTTCCTTCACTCTACTTCTTTTCTTGGTTTGGATTTCTGGGTTTTCGGTTTACTTAGATTACGTACGCCTCGAGACGTTTCGTAGTTTAAGTGTCGGTCATGTTCCGTACTTTCGGGGCGTGACAAAGTTGGTATCAGAGCGTTAGGTTTTAACCTTCGGAGCGTAGGATGACCCTTGGTTGATGGAATAGGTGACTAAAGTAGAGTGACGTACCGTTGGTATGTTCCGCGGCATATTTACGACACGCCACTCCACTTATGAAGCCTTAGGATGTACATTTCCTTGTTCAGTATTATATTCCTTCCTGATCTAGTCTCATCGGTACCAGTTTGGTTTTGCCGCTACGGTTATGGGCAGGGAGAGCTACGGCTAGAGTTGCGGTCAGCACAAGCTCGTCACGAACGAGGACTGACCAGGACGAAATTCTGGCGACACACGATTGCAGAGATATGTCTTTTTACTGTGTTTCCGCGCCACGAGCGTTTGGCGGATCGCCTTTATGAGGTTACTCGGAGGTGCTGATCGACACTAGAGAATTGAGCCAATGATGGAGGCCAGCCAGATTTTGATGACCGTTGGTGTGCTGCTTACTCCTGATGATTGAGGCACGGTTCAGCATGCAGACGAGTGAGCCAGTTATTGCTGCGAACGACGAGATATCGCCCCAGATGTTGGAGCTATTGCAGTATAAGTTGTACTAAGAGATGATAGGAGGTCGCTAGTCATCTAGGATGAATGACTAGGACATGTGGATCGTTCGCTTACCCCGATGCGAGGTCATCGGATAGATTGATTCCAGCTAGAGACCACTTCACGCAGAGACGTGAGGGTCGACAGAGACGATCGAATGTCGGAAACCTATTATTCCAAGTTTAAAGTAGTCGGAAAGACATGCAGGCAATTCTATGGTCCCTCTAGAAGAATGAAACCCTAACTCGACTTAATGACCGTGTGAAAGCCTTTGAACCTTCGGGTTTGCGGCAGTTCTACGGCGCCATTAGTGAGGCTTGGGTTTGCCCTTCTATGGCTGGACCACCGATGCTGTGGTATGTACTCGATACTATTAAACTGTACCCAAGATGTTAAGCCCTTGGGGGATTATGAGGTTTTGACAATCGATTGGATGGTTCGACTTAATTCGGATGCTAGGTGGTGAGATGCATTTCTTAGGAGACTCCAGATTCGAGGATAGTCGTTGGAGCTCAGTCCATGCAGCCGCGACGAGACGAGTCCAAAGCAGACGACATTAGAGAAAAATGGAGTAAGAGGTTCGCACCAGATCTAGATGAGATGATGTTCCACTCCGCCGACATCAGAGAGGCGATGTGCATGCCGAGGCATGGTACTTGGACTTACCTTCTAGAAGGAGTCGCGATGAGTATGCAGTCGTTCCAGAGCAAGATGCAGATATAGGAAAGGACAATAACTTCCGGACAGTTGGCAGAGACGAGACATGGAAGAGACCGTGAGCAGGATTCCTTCCAGGACACTGCTGCAATGATACTTGCACTCAGGATCAGATGTGTCACGTACATTCAGAGAGCCAGAGGCCGACGCCAGTGATATGCTGTCTTACGAGTGGTCGCAATGATTGACCAAGAGATGACCAGAGAAGTCCCAGAACGGAATCGTCCCCGTTAGCATACCTGACAGGGCCGATGAGCCGATGGACCGAAAGATTGGTAATTCACAGTGAAGACCTTGAACCAGGAATGGTCATGGTTACGCACACCAGCAGGCCAGAGTTCATGATCATCGACGAGACGTCCCATTAGTGACCGCGACAGTTGGCCCGAGATTCTTGGAGGATGCACTTGAGCGATACTATTCCGCCATTATTGATTTCGATGTTTTGGGTGATTTATTCGCATGATTTGATTTTGATAATTGAGGATTTACGATCTTTGCACAGTGTTGCACTTGATATCGTTTTCGTGCTTGGGTTTCACATGTTTGTGATTTTACGGTTTTAGACATTTGAGTTGATTTTGTGCGTATGCACGCACACGAATTGGTTCCTGCACTCTGTATAGTTATTATATGCTTGCAGTGTGCACTGGACTTCGATTTCGATTGTGATACTCGATATTTGTTTTGTGCACCTTGTGCACCTGATTGATTTTGCGCACGTTCGGCGCTTGATATTGGATTTCATGATTTCGTGCACGATGGATGCACCTGATTTGAATTTTCGCGCATGTTGAGCGGATGTCTTGAGATGCGATTTTGGTGCACACCAGATGCACTAAATCGAGATTTTTCGTGCATGTCAGATGCACCTAATTTTGCTGTCAGGCACACATGTTGCCTACGACAGATGTTTCGTGCACACCCGATGCACTTAGATGTTGTTTCTGTGCGCATGTATGGCACATTCATGGATTTTGATTTCCGTGCGCACCAGACGCACGTAGCATTCATGTGCATATTTTGGGGATTGATTTCGTATAGAGCAGTACGTTTTTATGATATTGCTATGTGTTTTCGTACTGAGCAGGACTAGTCAGAGGACAGTACCTGAATATATTTTGCATGCATTGATAGTTATTGAAGGGATTTCCAAAAAGCGAGCTATAGCCTCAGTATTTACCTACGTGTCTGATATGACACGAAATGTTTAAAACAAGGAGACCCTTTTAAATTGTTTCCAAAACGGCGGAACGTACATTTCAAACAAAGGTATATATGTATATAGTTATTTTCTTATGATAGACGTCCGCCACTGTGCAGTGTTATACGCGTTGCACAGCGACTTAAAGAGATTTGGCATGCATTTCCTTCAGATACTTACAGATATAGATTCGATATTTACATGTATAGTTTCGAGTTATGTCATATTGGTTTTGATTTGGATTTGGCATTGATGTCTTCTCCATGACTCCGATGATTGCGGGATGCTTGACGGAGTTTTGATTTGAGTTATATGCTCATTTTTCAAGCGCATGCGCTGCGCTACGATTTGTTTTATGTATTTATAATTTCGGAGCCCCGACGACTTGATGGGTTTTCTTAGATATTTTAGTATTTGGGGGAGTTTGAATTTAAATTCGGGGACCGAATTTCTTTAAGGGGGGAAGATTGTAACGCTTTGAAAATCGTTTCGGTGAAATTTCGAAAAATCGGTAAAATAAGGGGGGTTTCTGTAAAAAGTCAAAATGCAAATATCTTATTATAAAAATTAAATATACATATTCTAACTATGTAATTGCTATTATTTGGTGTTTATTGAGCCGCTGGTGAAATTTCAAATTTTCTGAAAAAAATATTATTTTATTATTATTTAAGCCGTCACTAATACATTTAATTAGGGAAAATTACAAATTGGAATGAGTTGAAACAAATTTTGTGCATCATAAAACATTAAATAAAATTTTATCATGTGGTTTTTGGAACGAAATCATTTGCCAAAACGGTTTAGAAATTATTGAAGAAAAAAGGCTTTTTTTAGCGTAAATGGATGCTTGGGGTATTGTATTTATCATTTTTCATCACCCCACACCCGTACCCACACCCACACACCCCCACTTACTCCTCCCCATGGCTGAATTCAGCAGCCACCATATTTTTCCCCACTTGATTTTCAAAGGAAAAGATATGAAAGAAAGGAAAAGAAAATGGGTGAATTAGGTGGACTTTTGACCTTACCTTGACTTTGACTTTCCCCCACTTTCTCTACCTCCCTCTCTCTCCTCCCCCCCTCAATTTCTGGCCGACCCCTCCCTCCCCTACAGCAGCAACAGCCCCCCCTTTTCCCCTTCTCTTTTCTCTTCAAAACTTCTTCAAAAATTGCCCCAAAATCCATCAAAAAAATCCCAAAACTCAAATCCGACTCCTACCCATTTTTGCTTAGCCCTTATAGCATGGATTTTGGTGACAAGGGAGCATTTTGGAGGGCTATGTGTGCTTGTGGGATCTTCAATTTTTTTGGGTAAATTCTAACCCTTTTGCTTAAATCGTTGTTAATTGCTTGTAGTTAGCGTAATTAAGTGTTAATTTGGTTTTATGTGGGTTCAATTGTATGATTAAGAAATTCTAGATTAGGGTTGTGAATTTAAGTTGGGGTTCTTATAATTGATCATGGGAAAATTGTGTAGTTTAACATGTTGTTATTATGCCAAAACTAATCTAGTTGGTAGTTTATATTTTTGTTAAATTTAAATTTGTATTAATTATGTAATTTGCAAACTAGGTTTTAGTGAAATACATATAAAATTGAGATTTAAAATGTAATTAAGGTTTTGATGACTTTATTAGCATTTTAATTTGTTGTTTAGCGACTTTGATCATGCAAAACCATGCTTAATTGATAAATTGTGAATTTTACCTTGAAAAGTGTTAAAATCGATATTTGTTGCAAACTTGAATTTTGAGTTAATGTTAATTCGTGAGATTAAAAATATGGAGGTGATTTGTATGACCTAATTATGATATTAAGTGAGCATTTTGGCCATTAGAATCGTCAAAATATTTAGTTTGGGTAAAACATCAAGTTTTGAACCGAAATGGGAATTTGTGCTAACTAGGTTTTTAGAAAATAAAACGAATTGTTTAATTTTATGGTTTTGATGAACTAAACCCTATTTCTTATATAATTAGTGAGTTTTGAAATCACGATTGGTGTGTTTGGGTTTTCTCGATGGTTGACGTTTGTACATCGACATCGGGGGTTGTTTTGACTATTCTTGCATGCGTAGGCGATAGGTTTGGATCTATGCGTGATACGCGTGCCGATTTGATTTTCGTATGCCATTTCAATTTCGAATTTAGTTTTAATGCGATACGATGCGTTATGATATGTAGGTACCCCATGCGAAGTTCGGGACGACAAGCAAGCGCCTGGCGACGTCGGCACCGGCGAGCGAGGACCAGGTGAGTAGATTTATATCTACGGGGAGAAGTCGGGTGGATGGCGTATAGCACCCCCGCAGTCCGTGGTGGTGTATACGGATGCGTATACACACCAACATTTATTATATGTTATTTGGGATTAATAACGTTGCTTAGGATGGATATTGGTGTGTTAGATTACCTTAGTGTTGCGAACCCTAGGGCAGTGTTGCACTACACATACACACATACATACTTGCATACATTCCTATTGATATGTGCTCATGGGATTCTTTATAGTTATGTGTTCACATGGGTATGGGACTATGTGTTCGCATACGGATTGAGGATGATACTTGGGATTGAGCTGAGTCGATGAGATTCGATTTGAGGCCGTGAGATCGGTGATATAGCAGGGTTCGTATCTTAGATACGACATGACGTTGTAGCGGGTCCTTGACGTAGTGTTTCACACACGTCCATGCATACGTAGGCGGTATCAGTATGGTACTATACGTAGATCAGTACCCCGATCATAATATTTGATAAAGAGGATACCAGGTGAATAGTATGATGAATGTGATATTGACCCGTATCCAGATTTGGGATGCCGTACGACGGATTTACGTACGAGCTATATTGATGATTGATCCGCACTCTTGACTTGGGATGCCTGATTTTAGATATGGTATCGGATATGATATTATTGAGGCGGGATCACCGACTATACATATACAGGTATGTATATGTATCGACTCAGATGATAGACGGTTTCCTTACCTGTAGTTCAGCTTGTTAGTTCAGCCGTTTAGTTTAGTGTAGTTGTTAGATTAGATTAGACTTCTTACCTATTTCAAAAACTAACGAATCGTGGGCATTTTTAAAGACAGCCCAAGGGATCCTACGGATATTTCAAAAGACGTATCTTTTCATAAAAACACCGTAGCCCCTATTTTCAAAACCTCATGATTCGTGTTATTTCAAAAGGCACCATTTGTAGGACTTATATTAGTTTAATACTGATTAGTTATCGTTGTGTCTATTATTCTGCTTCCGCACATTATTGCTGTTCGCTCTGCCCCGCATACTTATTTTGCTGCGTACTCCATTATTGATATCATGCTGTTAGGACACCAGCACCATTACCGATGATACGTATGTACCACATACACTTACTTGCCGGCTCACACACATCTTCATCGGTAATTGCCATGTCACGTACACTTAGAAAATACTATTGCTTGGCTTAGCTTGTTAGTTAGTAGTTGATACGATATTAGTGTACTTGGGTTATAGGCCAGTTTAGACATTGTAGTTATTACTTGTCACTTCATGCATACTGTTATTCCATTGTTCTTGCCTAGTTATTAATCATACATTGCAACTTGGTTATTGATACCATATACATTCATTAGCATTGACATATGCACTTGTGATGACTTCTTGAGATTTATGATATTTCTGGATTTCGGGGGAAAGCCGCAAAATTTCTAAACTTATTAACCTTTTAAAATATGTAAATTGCGGTTTTCTAGTGATGTAAGTGTCGTCCACCATGAGTTTGCTGTGGTTTTCGAGATCCGTGTCGAGGAGTGGAGGAACCGTCATGGGTACATGGTGGGCCCGGTATGGTACTCCGGGGCAAGATGAATGTGGTGTTGACGTTGAGCCTGGCAGGGGACAGATTACCTACCGGTGATATTACCCGACGCGTCGGATATGTTGGAGATAGTGCCCTCAGAGTCAATTATTAGGTCACAGGTACGTGATTGTAATGATTGAGGGAGGACCTATCCCGGTAGGACAGTCTTACTCGAGATGATAGTATGCTATCTGGTTTACCTTTATCATCGTGTACTGCTTTAGGTGACATGACAGGTCACTATTGCACGTTGATAGAGCCCCTAGGATTCTTGCTTGACTACCGGCAGTATGAGGGCGATCATATAAGTGGGAGCTGGTAGTCTACAAGCATATCCTTAAAAGGTCCCTAGTCGTGGGAGTTTCGAGACCGGGCATCGATACTCCATTAGTAGACTAGTGTATACAGTCGAGACCCCGACGAGGGGCGGTGGCCGGTCTCACAAGCCGCTGGTGTCAGTTGGATCACCTAAGATGTATACAGGTGCTCATTGGGTTATGAGTACACCGGACAGGACTCGCCGGGAACATGCTAGTTGGTCATATACCAGACGTCAGATGGCAGTTCCCTGGTGACATGTGTGCAGGTTAGTTCATCGACCTGGGGATCGTCATTTGTCTCGTGTGAGTTCCCACTGTACTTTGATTACTACCCTACCACGGCTCAAAGGAGTCGTGCAAACAGGTTTTAGTTGGGTACAGTCCCGAGCCACATGGAGGCAGTGAGCGTATCTTCAGGGGTTCGTCTCTCCCGGTATTGAGGGTGAGGTCGTGCTGTGTCTAGGAGAGCCATTACACAAAGTCCTTGGCCAAGGCAAGGAGATTTACTGGTAGGTATTCCAGTAGTATCTCAGGGTGTTCTGGGCTACACTCCGACACGACTTGTACCGCTTTTGGGGGTCTGACTTTTACCAACCCCCTAGGCCCGCCATGCGATACTCATAGACGAACGGACCGGACTGCACGGATATTGTCACTGACAGGCTCAGTAGGGTGTCAGGATGAGTTTACTCATCGACGTCCCTTTTGGTCAATAGCTGGTGGCCCGTCACGTATTGGCTTATACCTCTGACGTGCTAGTGGTTAAATCCACAACCATAGTATTGACGAGTCTTTAGAGTCCACCACACTTTCAGTTACTCAAGCTTTCGGGCGAAACGCTGTAGAGGCCGTATGGAGATATGGCAGGGTCCGATCAGATACGTGCGGTATTGCACGGATCAGGATCGGACAGTTTGTACTAGTGGCCGTATGGTTATATGGCAGGGTTCGATCAGATACGTGCGGTATTGCACGCATCAGGATCGGACGGATATTACTAGCCGGCTTTGGTTTAAGCCGGATCCTAGTATAGTACAGTGTAGATTTTGTCTCATTGCATTTGTATCCGGACGGAATACAGATGCGGGTGTGTATGCACAGTATTGGGTTTTCCTGTAATTTATTACGGGACCAGTTTTCTGGAGTTGCCAGTTTGCATTCCGTTCCGGCCGGTTTTTCTTTGTTCTTTCCCGGCCGGACTTTTCCGATGGAGGGGGTAATTTGCAGTTTTGCAAATTACACTTTGTGGAGGACTTATTTGCATATAGGTTGACATGATAAGCATCTTTGCTTTTCATGTATTTATGGTGAAGGGAAAGGATTTGATATGAATGGATGGTTTTGTGATGATGGTGTTTGTTTATGGTCACCCCTTTTGAATCTCCTACAATAACCTCCCTTCATGCTTTTTGATTAATGGCTCCACCATTCTCTTTTTGACTTGGCCGGCCACAATTTGGTGAGGAGAGAAAATGAGAGTTCATTTTTGATGCTTCATTTGTTCATCTCATTTTCTTTGCAAAATTTGGTAGCTTCATTTCCCTCCAAAGTTCAATCTTCATTCCTCCATCCAAAGGCAACAAACCCCAAAGAGACAAGTAGCCTCTACACTACACTTCCTACAGCATATCTTGGACGCGTCGGGTAGCCTACTTCGCGCCCGAGTTGCCTCGGTATAGAGGCGGGAGCCCGTAAAAGTACCCGGCTTCGTGGTGCCCTTTCCGACGAGGAGGAGACGGACGGAGATCCCGCGAGGAGATCGGAGTGGAGATGAAGACCGGAGGACTTGGATCGTCGGTATACTTCTCTCCCCTTCTCTTTGTAGTTAGCTAGATTTAGTTTAATGGCCCGATCCGGTTTTAGTGCGCGGTGGTGCCGTTTTGCCAAGTCCGCAAAAATTTAAGTTTACCACCGTTTCCGCGTTTGGCCGTCGGATTGACGGCCGGGGCGCCGCCGTGCACTTACAGTGGTATCAGAGCCTCGCCATTAACTTCGTCTAGCTTCGTTTGATGTGTTTCGCAGTTCCGATCGATCAAAAAGTTCCAAAACTGCATTTTAGTTCGCATCAGTTTCTGTTGAAAATTTTTGGTCTCGAAAAATTTTTCAGGTTATAAAATATTGATGTACTGGAAAATCTAAGAGTTCTGTAAAAATTTGACGAAGTAACTCCACAGTTGGAGCGCGGAAGCGCCGCGAAAACCCCCTTCCCGCGGCCCTTCCGCCGCGCACTATTCACATGACGTCACCAATTTTTTACAGAGGCCTTATTGACTTAAAATATGGGTTTTGGAATATTAAAATTGGGCCCAGGATTTCTGTGAGTGCTACAGTTTTGATTGAGGGCCCACTTGTTAATTTTTGGTCAATCGGAAAATTTTAAACACATTTTTCACAGTATTTACATTATATCTGCGACCGTGAATGTCACTCGATCGGTAAATCCCGTCTAACTGCTATAGCCCGGTTAGACGGATTTGCGAACGTGACTTTCACGTTGATGTTCTATGTATTTGCTGTGTTGTTGCGGATCGGTCGTGGAGGATAGCCTGGATGCAATACTAGTACTGTGCTGTTGTATTATGTACATTTGATATTGCGGGGCGAGCGTCCGACATGTGGACTGCCGTCACTGCCTGTTTGTATTATTCTTTTGGGGCACGACCTGGTTGCGGTCGATGTACCCGGTGTATGTATATTTTACATTCTGTACTAGGATTACCCCGCGGTGGGATGCACGGATAGCCGGGTTCTGGAGGGCAACAAGCCCGCATCTCATGGCATTGAGACGGAGGGGGCTTCACTCTGGGATTGGCGGGCTATTCGCCGCACTCGTAGGGGGTACAGGTTGACCCAGGAGGGGTGCCTAGTTGCCGGATTCCGTGGAGTGCTGGGTGGTCCATTCACGGAGCTGAAGGGGGCTGCCTCGCTTCAGGTTTTGACGGGTAACTTGCCGCACCCGTAGGGGTCTAGGATTTCATTGCACAGGCTATCCACACGACCAGGGGAACGTCGGGTTTCAGTAGTGGCTCTGTGAAACCCGGGGATCCCAGATATCTGTATTGTTCTGTGATGCTGTACATTTCTGTGATGTTGCATTTTATTCACGCCTTGAGCGAATATAATATATTGGTATATATATTAGTAGATGTTGTATATGTTTTTCATCCGCGCTAGTCCAGTCCCCGCTCTGTCGTTAGTAAGCTAACCTAACGAGTGATGACGGGACCCAGTGGCGAATGCGGATGGCATATACGTACGTCAGTATATTTTCGTTCTTTGTGATGTGATTAATTGATGGGACTGCATTGATTCGGATCAATGCAAGTTAAAAACAAACCTAATCTGATGTTGTTGGAACACTTTTTCAAAAAGCTGTTATTGCAAGGACGTTTACTTTTGTTTTGCATCGTGGTATTCATTGGAATATCCTGCTCCTCAGTCGACGAGGCAAGGGCCGAGATCCCTTCACCGGGAGTGACCCCTTGGACAGAAGTTTGCGTCAGGGCACTAACTTCACTATAGCCGATTACTTTTGCTTTGCACAGTGATATTCGGTTATGAATATCCAGCACCCCATTCTACGGGGAAAGAGCCGAGATCCCTTCACCGGGAGTGACCTCTTTAGTAAAGGTTTTCGTCACTATATTTTCTAAAAAGCTATCTATTCCTTCAACGATATCAAGTTCATTACGTTAAAGGTTTTCGCCAGAAACCATTCGTAGCCCTCCGTCGTTTCATATGGGTAGTCAATAGTATTCAAGCTGTGTATGTTGGCCAAAGTCAAGGCACAGTGATTGGTAGCTATTGGGTATTCATATGCAGCATAGATAGATGCGTTGGTTTGGGACAGCCGTACTGCCATTTTGGCCAAAGTCAAGGGTATGTACGGGTGGACTCAAATTAACCTGGAGAATGACGGGTTGAACTTGACATGTGACTTATGATATGTTGGCCAAAGTCAAGGTCATAAGAGCATGGGGTAGAAATCACATCGGGAGTTTCAAAAGTACTGAAACTTGCCAGATATGCGCATACCTTCTGGAGTGTGATAGCGTGAGCGGATTCCGTCACGTTATCATGCGATGATAGTTGGATCCCGATTCCCACTGATGAGTTAGTGTACTCCTCGGGTGACCCCGACTAATTCTTCTTTCAGGTTTGGAGGAGAATTTGAGGTACAGTGGGAGGATTCCAGATTAGATAAATTGGTAACCATTCTGATCTAGGTTAGAGTGCACGCTGAGTGTTTCTTTTCTCTCTCTCTCTGGCAGCGACCATTGACCCGACCCTAGACTATGACTCAGTGACCAAGTTGACCGAACCTACTTAACACTGGCTTTTGGATTGTCAGAGTTGCAGACCTCATTGCCACTCCTACTTATACCCTTTTCTCCAGGACACCCCGTATTGCTACGAACGTCCACTTCCATTGGACAAAACCATCGTATGGTTAAATACGAACTCGAAAGAATTTATTCGAGGATGGTTTCCGGTTCTGGAGAAAACGGATAGGATTATTCAGTTGTCTTTTCTTTTCACCCTCTCTCAGGTTGCGAGTACTCCTTAGTTTAGGAGTAGTACACCTATTATGCAAATTGGATAGTCTTCTTCCAAACCATAGGCTGGTGCCGACCGGTAGGGAATGAAGAAAACCAGTTAGCCTAAACGGTGTACAGAAGGTATTAAGTTCAGACAAAGCAAGGGATTAGTAAGAGGGCAAAGTAAATTGCGACTGCTATTCACGACCAAACCAAGTATTTCTTCGCCAATCCTAAATCACCTTTGTATTTCTCCAGGACACTCCGTATCACTACGAAGATCCCATTTTATTGGATAGTCCATCGTATGGTTATATACGAACTCGAAAGGAACTTGTTCCAGTTCGGGGATGGATCCTGGTTCAGGAGAAATAGGAATAAAGTACATTCAGGTGTCTTTTATCTTCACCTTCTCTCGCATTGCGAGTGCTCCTAGGATTAGGACAGTACACCCTTTATGCTTTTTGGATAGTCTTCTTCCAAACCATAGGCTGGTGCCGAACGGTAGGGAAGGAAGAAAACCATTTGGCCTAAAGGGGTGTACAGAAGGTAATGACTAAAGACATATGAAGGGATTTGGAGAGGTGGCAAAGAATTATACGGTTACAGTCGTGAATCTGGAAGAGGCATTACTAGGAATACCAGGATACCCCATCGGAACATTTCAATGTTTCGGTATCACTGTGTACTGTTAAAAGAAAACTGATTTCCCGATTAGATACTTACTCCAGGGTATGTATTTACCAGGTATGATTCTCACATCTGTATGGTTTTACAGATGATGAGTGGGAGTAAGTTATTGGGAATTGGGTGATCATCCTCATTATATCGGGATTCGTTGTAATCGGTGATATTTGAGGAAGTCACCTGGGTTGTTTGCCGGTCGGCAAATATTTGGTTTTGAATATCCGCTATTATGCACCAATTTCAAATTGATATATCTGTACGTCTATTTTCATAGAGTGAGATATACCTTTCTGAAATTATATCTACGACATTTACCTATATCAGTGGATGGTTAGGTAAGGAGCATTAAACAGCGGCGTAATTCTTCTTAACCATAAGTACAGTTTTCAACCTACGACACACAGTGAATGAGTTATCAGACTCAAGGGACTTATACAGAGTATTGTATGTTGTCCAGGGTCCATCAGGACAGAGGGGTTGGTCCTCGTACTATATTCTGTTTACTTTTAACTTCTCTAGTTCTTAGACATGTGTTTCGTTGAAACACAGGGTCTAAGTTTTGAGGAGTTATAGGTATTTGAATAGAGTAGAGAACCAGGTGTAGCAAGTATCGGGATTCTTCAAAGTGATCGAAGATGTAGATACTTATGTATGGTATTCAGTTGATAGTAATGATAAAGAGATCTTGCTTCTCTTTCAGGTTACTCATAATTGGAAGTATTCCTAAGTTGAGTAACGCTGATCGGCCTCCTTCCATTTAGTTGGCATGCGCTGGGGACAGCTGCATGATTTGAATCTGGTTCAATTAAATCAGTGCCTCTGTTTCTATATTGGATATAGAACAGTTCATATCTTAACGATGTTAAGGTACGGGGAGTTGTCCGGTTTATGATTAAAACCAGACACTGGACAACTCAAGGCACGTTTCTGTAATGGCTGTTTGTGGGTTGACCCAGGCTATGACGAGGGTTGATTTTCTACCATCTGGATGAACAATAGCGATATTGTTCTAGACTCGCCACAGTTTTATTAAAAATGGACTTTTTCAGAAAACAGTAGTGGGAGTATGGTAGAACTGGAAGTGATTCCAGAACCACAAACGATTACTGAAGATTTGATAAGGAACCTAAAGATTCAATCTGGATTGACATTCCATTGGCCACTCCGCAGATAAGGTGGGTAACTTCAGGCACCCGAGAGGCACTACGGTAGCCTCAAGGACGGTGACAGGGAAGTTCTTGTTTACCCACAATTACCATTGCTGTTGTTCCAGGTTATGAGATCCGGCGGGAGGATGAGTATAGCGTCGTTCTAAACCAGTTTTAGAAGTGTACGTATATATGACTCTGCCAGAGGGTTGTCGTAGTCAGTGGGAGCAGCGGAAGCATTGGTGGACAGGTTGTTTATGTCTATTTATAGACTAAAGCAGATGTAGCGGAGATAGATCATCTATTTCTGATGTGACAGTCATAGGTTTGACGTCATCAGAATAGGGGATGGATCTGTTGAGAAGGTAGTAGGAAGTGATATTCCTATACTACGATCGGTTATACTTTGGTCGTCACACAGTGGTTTCTCCACAAAGGAAATGGATTTTATATCAGACATACAGGTTACTGGATCTATGTTTTTAGATCTAGATTTGGGTGGTTTCCCAATCAGGGTACTTGACAGCATTCTAAGAGTATTTAGAATGGACGACTCCATGCACGGTAGTGTACCTGCAGAAGATGGAGTCACCCTCTCCAAAGGTGTCTTACAGACTAAAGGGGAGAGGGACGTGCATGATTGGCAGATCACTTGCTCAGGCAATTGAGTCAATCGTGAGATGTCAAGTACCACACCAGATGTTGTTCTTGCACTAGATGCAATAAGTTGACATTAATCCAATCCTGGAGAAACAGTCGGAAGCAGTTTTAGAACATAAGTGGATGTTCTAGGGATATGATAACGACAGCCTCATTCAGGAGACAGTTATCATTCCAGGCTTCCAAGGTGACATGGACGACAGGGAGGTTGTCAGAGTTATAGTTTTCCTTCTCATGAGGGGCAGTATTTTGGACAGGTGGTCCAAGGCAATACTGAGGGAGGCATGGCGCGCAGGATACTGATTAAGTTCAGTTGACGATACAGTCTAAGAAGTTTGGATTTGGAGTTCATTTATGAGCTAGGTCCCATCAGACATCCAGACATATTCTGAGACAGGTATTACTCTTTTCGGGAGATGGGTTTCTCCGCGAACTTGAGATATAGAGAGACATAGAAAGAAACTACTAAGCGGATCCACTCACTGAGGCTATTCCTCGAACGCAATAGTTCCGCAAACGAGCTTTGTGAGACTGACTAGTAGAGGAGTTGGATGTTCGGTATCACACGGGCTGTGAGTATGCGACATCGCAATAATTAGCCTTGAGTGCAAGTGGGAGATTGTTGGAGATAGTGCCCTCAGAGTCAATTATTAGGTCACAGGTACGTGATTGTAATGATTGAGGGAGGACCTATCCCGGTAGGACAGTCTTACTCGAGATGATAGTATGCTATCTGGTTTACCTTTATCATCGTGTACTGCTTTAGGTGACATGACAGGTCACTATTGCACGTTGATAGAGCCCCTAGGATTCTTGCTTGACTACCGGCAGTATGAGGGCGATCATATAAGTGGGAGCTGGTAGTCTACAAGCATATCCTTAAAAGGTCCCTAGTCGTGGGAGTTTCGAGACCGGGCATCGATACTCCATTAGTAGACTAGTGTATACAGTCGAGACCCCGACGAGGGGCGGTGGCCGGTCTCACAAGCCGCTGGTGTCAGTTGGATCACCTAAGATGTATACAGGTGCTCATTGGGTTATGAGTACACCGGACAGGACTCGCCAGGAACATGCTAGTTGGTCATATACCAGACGTCAGATGGCAGTTCCCTGGTGACATGTGTGCAGGTTAGTTCATCGACCTGGGGATCGTCATTTGTCTCGTGTGAGTTCCCACTGTACTTTGATTACTACCCTACCACGGCTCAAAGGAGTCGTGCAAACAGGTTTTAGTTGGGTACAGTCCCGAGCCACATGGAGGCAGTGAGCGTATCTTCAGGGGTTCGTCTCTCCCGGTATTGGGGGTGAGGTCGTGCTGTGTCTAGGAGAGCCATTACACAAAGTCCTTGGCCAAGGCAAGGAGATTTACTGGTAGGTATTCCAGTAGTATCTCAGGGTGTTCTGGGCTACACTCCGACACGACTTGTACCGCTTTTGGGGGTCTGACTTTTACCAACCCCCTAGGCCCGCCATGCGATACTCATAGACGAATGGACCGGACTGCACGGATATTGTCACTGACAGGCTCAGTAGGGTGTCAGGATGAGTTTACTCATCGACGTCCCTTTTGGTCAATAGCTGGTGGCCCGTCACGTATTGGCTTATACCTCTGACGTGCTAGTGGTTAAATCCACAACCATAGTATTGACGAGTCTTTAGAGTCCACCACACTTTCAGTTACTCAAGCTTTCGGGCGAAACGCTGTAGAGGCCGTATGGAGATATGGCAGGGTCCGATCAGATACGTGCGGTATTGCACGGATCAGGATCGGACAGTTTGTACTAGTGGCCGTATGGTTATATGGCAGGGTTCGATCAGATACGTGCGGTATTGCACGCATCAGGATCGGACGGATATTACTAGCCGGCTTTGGTTTAAGCCGGATCCTAGTATAGTACAGTGTAGATTTTGTCTCATTGCATTTGTATCCGGACGGAATACAGATGCGGGTGTGTATGCACAGTATTGGGTTTTCCTGTAATTTATTACGGGACCAGTTTTCTGGAGTTGCCAGTTTGCATTCCGTTCCGGCCGGTTTTTCTTTGTTCTTTCCCGGCCGGACTTTTCCGATGGAGGGGGTAATTTGCAGTTTTGCAAATTACACTTTGTGGAGGACTTATTTGCATATAGGTTGACATGATAAGCATCTTTGCTTTTCATGTATTTATGGTGAAGGGAAAGGATTTGATATGAATGGATGGTTTTGTGATGATGGTGTTTGTTTATGGTCACCCCTTTTGAATCTCCTACAATAACCTCCCTTCATGCTTTTTGATTAATGGCTCCACCATTCTCTTTTTGACTTGGCCGGCCACAATTTGGTGAGGAGAGAAAATGAGAGTTCATTTTTGATGCTTCATTTGTTCATCTCATTTTCTTTGCAAAATTTGGTAGCTTCATTTCCCTCCAAAGTTCAATCTTCATTCCTCCATCCAAAGGCAACAAACCCCAAAGAGACAAGTAGCCTCTACACTACACTTCCTACAGCATATCTTGGACGCGTCGGGTAGCCTACTTCGCGCCCGAGTTGCCTCGGTATAGAGGCGGGAGCCCGTAAAAGTACCCGGCTTCGTGGTGCCCTTTCCGACGAGGAGGAGACGGACGGAGATCCCGCGAGGAGATCGGAGTGGAGATGAAGACCGGAGGACTTGGATCGTCGGTATACTTCTCTCCCCTTCTCTTTGTAGTTAGCTAGATTTAGTTTAATGGCCCGATCCGGTTTTAGTGCGCGGTGGTGCCGTTTTGCCAAGTCCGCAAAAATTTAAGTTTACCACCGTTTCCGCGTTTGGCCGTCGGATTGACGGCCGGGGCGCCGCCGTGCACTTACAGGATATCCGGAGAATACCGTCGTGGTCTTGAGATGGATGGTAGGGGCCGGTCTGGACTGACGGCGCCCTAGATATTGAGATTGAGACATTGATATTTCGAGACAGTGAGATTTATGTTTTGTGTCGATGCTAGACACTGTTGATACTGATTTCATTATGATACCTCAGTTTAAAAATACGAAGGAAATCTCACTAATTTATGAAAACAGTTTCTTCATTTACATGTATTCTGTTTTCATGCATTCATACCTCATTCATATGATATATTGCTACCTGAGGCACTGACACGGGCACATGAGATTTCACTCGGTTAGATATTACCCTAGCCATTGTTATAGGCTGCATGTTATTCATATATTTGAGGATATATTATGATCATTGACCTAGGTTGCGTTATTTATGCGATTTCTGTACGTAGATGTTTTTCTATTCACGAGTTGGCAACTCACCCCCGTTGTGCCCCAGTTTCTTGCAGGTTTGCCGTACAGGTTTCATTACGGCTTTGCGGGCTCAGTTTCATTCGGGTGACTTGCTAGTAGGTGGGTTTTTCTTGTATCGTACCCATCATATTATCTTGTATAATATTATTCCGTTGTATCTAGTAAATTCCATCAACCAAACATGTATTTATTTTTAGATAGAGACCAGTGCTGTTTATTCTTTCGACCTTAGAGTCGCTCGTTATATTTCTGGTGGTTTTGAGTTCCTTTTGAGTTTTGATCCTCGCCGTTGGCGTTGTATATTATATTGCTTGTATGGTTGTGACCGTCGATTGACGAAGAGCTAGCTCCCGCTTGGGGATGCCTTTTTATTGATTTCGTATACTATTCATGTTGTATCCCGTTTGGGAGCCAGTTTTTACAAAGGAGACTCTGCCGAAATTTTCAGTAAATTTTGATGTTCTTAAAAACCGCATAATTCGGCTTATGCTATTAAAACTACTTGTTTTAAATTGGTTTTCCTTCACTCTACTTCTTTTCTTGGTTTGGATTTCTGGGTTTTCGGTTTACTTAGATTACGTACGCCTCGAGACGTTTCGTAGTTTAAGTGTCGGTCATGTTCCGTACTTTCGGGGCGTGACACTTTGTGATCATCACGTGTGAACACGTGATGGTGCCCATGCATTGGGTATTAACTCCTCGGTTTTACCTCGTTTTCTCTTTTTTTTAAAGAGGTGTTTGTCAAGGGTCACGTGGGGACATGTGAAGCGTCCAAAATCTGTCATGACTTGGCTTTGTTCTTTTTATTTTGAGGAATTTATCCAAGGGTCATGTGGGAGCACGTGACCCCATCTGAATCATTTTTTTTTGACCATTGAGGGGAGGGTCACGTGTTGCCACATGATCATATTGGGTACCTGATCTTTTTACGTGCATGAAAAGTTTAAGTCTCTTATTTAAGAATTAAATTCTTTTGTAGGGTTAAACCCTAATTTTATTTAGAGGAATTAAATTCCTATGTATTTGGAAGATTTAAATTCTTTAAATTTAATTTTTCCTCTAAGTTTTGGATCTGCAGAATCTCCCCGTTGAGAATTAAATTCTCAACTTATGGGGAGATCTGCTTCTGCAGATCTTCAACCATAAAGAAAAACTAAGTTCTTATTTTAAGGATTAAACCCTATCTTTGTTGGAGGAATTAAATTCCTATGTGCTTTGTGGAAGAATAAAATTCTCTGAACTTAGGTCCTCTTTTAGGTTTTAGATCTGCATGGCATAATCCCCCCGATGAAAATTAAATTCTCAACTTATGGGGAGATCTGCATCTGCAAATCTTCAACCAAAGGAAGAACTAAGTTCTTATTCAGAAGAGTTAAACTCTTAGTTTGATAATTAAATTCTCTTTTTGTTTTGTAGGAGCTTATAGGATGATCTCCTTCCCTCTCTTATCTAGGGTTTCTTTCTTTTCTGAAGAGATCTTCTTCTTTTTGGAGAATTAAATTCTCTTCTTTTTTTCTCTCTGTTGTTATCTCTCTTTTTTTCTCTTTTCTTTTCTTGGCTCCTATTTATAGGAGAAAGAAAAGAATCAGTTTATTTAGTCAATTTTTCATTGAAAGATTTTGATTAATTTTGTAACCAACATAATCTTTTAGATCACTCAGTGAATTTTATTCACCATTGGATTTTTAATCCAAAAGATATTTTATCTGTTGTTCCTGGAAAATTTTAGGAAAATATCTCCTTGTATAGAATCTTTCTATAAATTGGTGATTTTTAATCACCATTGGATTTTTAATCCAACGGTGCTCCACTTTACAGAGTGCAATCGTTTTGTTTGGAAAGATCTAGGGAAATATTAGGGTTTTCGATTTTCCTTAATTAGAATTTAATTATATTAGTTCAGAAGGTTTAAGAGACTATCACGTGTTGGCACGTGACCCCACTGATTGACCAATTAATTAGAATTTAATTTTATCAGTTCAGAGATCTTTAGAAACCCATCACGTGTTGGCACGTGACCCCCTGTCACGTGTGGGCACGTGATGCCCCATTTAGGGTTTTCTTTCCATTAACTCAGAGAGTTTTTAAGACCCCATCACATGGTGGCACATGACCCACGGATTAAGCATTTAACCAGAATTTAATTCTGTTATTTTAAAGAACTCGGGAACTTATCACGTGTCAGCACGTGACCCTTGGTCACGTGTGGGCACGTGATGCCCCATTGGGGGTTTTCTTGTTGTTTTATTATACTTTAGTGGGCTTAAAGGCCTATCACGTGCGGTCGCGTGCCCCCTTTTGATTAGGATTCAATTCTTATCATTTCAGAGCCCTTAAGAAGCCATCATGTATCGGCAAATGACACCCGATCATGTGTGCGCACGTGATGCCCCATTGGGGTTTTTCCTTATATTTTATGAGGGGAAAAACCTGAGTCGAGGTAGTCCATGTAATAGGATATATAAAAAAATGGGTTAGGCTACCTATTAAGAAAAAGGGGATAAAGGCACAGTGAGCCGAAATGTACCAACGCCCAAGGAAGCACGGAGCCTTTCATTCTCCTCGAAAGTCTTGAGAGAAGCCGCGAGGGCCTATTCAGTGGAGATGCCTGTCAAAAAAGAAGTGTCAGTCAAAGCATGATAATAAAAACGTAACAGCAAAAAGATACAGCTGGGGTATACCTGACTGCGCAAGGGCGATCAGTCCTGCTTCGTGGCTAGCTAATTGCTCAGAAGCTGCAATAGCAGCCTCTAGATCAGTATCATCTGGCGCTACGAATAGGCCTTCATTGGTCCCATACTTGGTCAAGCCCTCGGCATAAGGAGCATGAGGCTCCTGGCCTAATACGACGTCCATAGAAAGTATTGATTTCTTTTTCTTCTGTGAACGAACGCCGGTAGCCAATAACACAAGCTTACGCTTGGTGGGCATCTTGGGACGACGAGTCCCAATTTTCGTACCCACACCCGACTAGGGAGATGCGGCGGCTACCTCTTTTTCAGGCACACTGGGTAGGGGCAGCTCACGTGTAGCACTTGGTATCACAGCCGTAACAGCTTCTCTCAAGGGAGGATGGACAATGGTCCGTTGCTTCAGATGAACGTTTGGATTACTCGCCGAGGCGGTGCCTTTGTGGTCAAGTAATAATCTCTTCTCCTCTCTAATAACGGTGCCCATCGAATGTTGATGCCACGCCACATGTACGTTTAGGGCTTTGGGGATGCAACTCGGCTCACTGATAAAGAAACTGGAGCCGGTGTTCAAACGCATAAAATGATGCAATGCGCTCCGGATTCCCTCTTCAGTAACGACAGGTTTTGCCAAGAAAGCCTCAAGCGGGACGCCCTGGTTATAGCTTAATTGCTAGGCGAAACGATGCGGGTTGTACCTCATAAACAACGCCGAGTCATTCTGCCTAAATACGAGAAAACCCGGCCTGATAGAGTATAAGTGAAGGATCTCCCGAGCTCTCAAGATGGAGGCCCCGTCTTTATAAATGTCCCGCAATGGCTGCACCGTTTTTGTAGATTCCTGGCCGATGGTTAGAACTTTATCAGTAAAATTCATTCCATCTCCAACCGTGCGCGGATGAAGGAGCAAACCCCTGGCTTCCCGAGGCGTCGGATTGACAATGGATGCATCAACTAGCCGCATGATCCGAGGGAACCTGCACTTGTCATAAAAGCTAGGCCTTTTGTGGATACCAAAAACGCCAAGTACATGTAACTCAATCCATGACATAAAATAATGCATCGAGAAGTTCACGTGCTGCACCGTTGGTTTAGTAGTATCTGCCGCCAAGCTGAGTCCGTGATATAAATGGGCTAACCCAGCGACCCCAACGGCTATTTGCATCCCAATGACCATTCGGTGAGCTGGATAAAAAACTGACGGCCTCATACGGCGAGGGTGCATTGGAAGCGCAAACTAGCTTAGCCATAACCCAAGGAAACCTAAGAAGAATGCTTCTTCGTCGATCCCAGGGGCTGCAAGCTCTGTGAAAGAAACGACCGGGGCATTAGGAAGAAAGAAACCCTTCTGATCTGCCTCCGCTATCGGCTGATTGTCCAAACCAAACCCAAAAGGATCGTCAAGTTTGGTGAATTTTGCAGCATCCTTCGACAGAGCTTCTGGGAGGAGAAAACGGGCGATAAAATCTGTGAAATTAACCCCACTGCTTTCGGATTTGAGAAAGAGGCCCTCATAGATATTCAACACTTTAATCAAACTAGGGAATTGATGTTGAATAGCGCTCTCTGGGGTAAGGCCTGTCATCACTGACTTGGCAACAAAGATGTACTCATCCGAAGGAAGCAACTCCTCATAATGTTCTCCCCTGACCGGTAAGCCAGAAACCTCTGCAAATTCCTCTAAAGAGATGGAGACTTCCCGATCCAACAAGAGAAAGGTGTGGGTCAGAATGTTCCACTACTCCAGAAAAGTCTTAACCCACCAAGCAGGAGGCGTAGAATACTGAAAAAGAGAAGCGTAGATTGCGGGATACAACCCAAGCCTCAACAGCCGTGGCTTCTTCGCTGACAAGATATAACAGGCCTATTGCAAATACCCGGGCGGATGATGAGGAGTTAGGCCTATCATATAGGGTTGTCCCCAAGGGCATGACTCGCCTTGACAGATACGTCGCCCCAAGGTATCCAAATTCATTGGAGGCTGTACGGGAATCGCAGCCATAGAGGGCCGAAGGAGACCCTCTGAAGTCCAATTCACCTCCTCCACGGTATAGTTCACCGGGAGTGGGTCAGCGTAATCGATCGCCAGGATAGGTTCCGAAGGTGCTGCACAAGAGAAGCTACGCCGCCCCCTGATGATCTGGGTGTACCAAGTTCCCCATAAATGAATATTCTTTTGTTCCGGATCATGGTCTTTGATCAATGCAAACACTTCCCTATCGACAGGTGCCTCAGGGAATCCGCCTTCCGATCGGACGAACGGGAAAGAAATGTCGAAAAACATAGTACCTGTACGAAAAAGAGCAAGAAAATTAGCCGTTAAATGCTACAGTTTAAGTTCGTCACTAGGTACTTTAAATTCGTATCGCATTGCAATGCAGTGAAAAGGGACCAAAGGGGACCCACACAATCTGATGACAGTTCATCATTAATAAAAAACAGTCTCATCATTTGATGAGACTATCATTAAGTGAGGAAATCCTCAGAAAATTCTCATTTAATGAGAGCCCTCGGGCCAAGGAGTAAATCTCCCATTGAGAGCAGCGCTCTACAACAGAGTAACATCTGTCAGCTCTAATGATGAAAGGAATAAAAATTCCTCAAGAAAATTCTAAGAGCCATGCTCTGTAAAAATGATGGAACAACCCATCAGAAAGAAACTTAAAGCAAATCTTTATTGAGTTAAGAACTCTGAGATCTTTTAGATCTGTGAGATGAACTCTAACATTTCTATAATTTCAAGAGAGCAAAGCTCTGTTAACAAAAAACCCTAAAAAGAATTTCTTTTTCAGATCTATGATCTAGAAAGAGCAAAGCTCTGTTTTTTAATTAATGGGTCAAGAAACCCTAAAAATCTTTTAAGGATCTATGATCCAAATAGAGCGAAGCTCTGGTAATGGGTTCGAATCTCACCAAAAAATTGACAGAGTTTCGACTCTTAAAAAAGATCTTAAGACAATAGCTATGCTCTGAAGGAGAAATGATTCTTAGAAAATAAGAAGAAGATGAACATAAGCCATCTCAAGGGCCAAAGGTCCTATTTATAGGCACTGAGTGCTGTTTCAACTTCTAAGTTGATCTAACGGCGGAGATGTCGCCACCGCTGCACTCACGTGTGGGCCACGTAAGCGCAACGGTGGGGGCATT
The DNA here is from genome assembly GCA_030015575.1 of Agapanthus africanus. Taxonomy (NCBI): domain Eukaryota; kingdom Viridiplantae; phylum Streptophyta; class Magnoliopsida; order Asparagales; family Amaryllidaceae; genus Agapanthus; species Agapanthus africanus. The sequence goes on along the minus strand of JASDDO010000006.1, from coordinate 739,287 downwards.
TGTTTCCCAATCAGAGCAAACCTCTGTTCAAATTTCAAAATTTAAAATGAAGCGCCGCTTCATAGCAGCGCCAGCGCTGAAGAGTCGAAGACTCTGAAGCAGCGCTCACGTGCAAAGCACTAGTACGCTAGCGCTAGGTGCGCTACACTCTAAGCAGCGCAACATATGCAAAGCACGTATGCGCTAGCGCTAGATGCGCTGCGCTCTAAGCAACGCACCATGTTCAGACCATAATATTGCATTTATCATTCCCCTATTCTTATCCTTTTTATAAATAAACAGATACTCTTGACGCACGTTTGTTGCATATTACAGGATACAGGTTTCTGGAGCAAATACAGTGAAAAAGACACAAAACAACAGAAAAGGGACTTTTGACCAACAATTAGACGAATCCTAGTCAAGCCCAGTTCACATAGGTGCAAGGCAGAATGTCAAGGTGAAACGGTTAAAAAGCCCAATACAAGTCTTCACTGAAGATCTGGAGAAGAGTGAGAAGCAAACAGAGAAAAAGAAGTATAAAACTAAGAAGCCCAGACAACCACAAAAGGACCCCAGAAGTTTGGAAGCCCAAGACCATCAATGGGCCGCGGATCCGCAGCCCAAGCCATCAATTGCCGCGGATCCGCGGCCGTCTAATGCCCGTGTCGGCGCAAAGATTTTGTGCTGTTGCGTCGGTGCGGGTGTTGGGATTTTTCGTGGGCAAATCTGTAATTGCGCATGCACGAGAGTCTGTAACCCTAGGTTTCCTATTTTCCTATAAATTGTAATTTGAAATCTAAAAAATGTATGCCTCTTTTCAATCAATAAAAATTCAGAATTTCTGGGAGTGATTATTCAGATCTGTTCTTTATCGCTTGGAGGGAGCCGTCAAATTAGTAAGTACTTTTTATTCTTTTAATGTCTTATCATCCCCTAATGAGCGAGTAGTCTCCTCGCTTGTTAGGGTTAGCCTTAGGGAAAGGGTTGAGAGATGAAATCTCTCACCCCTTTCAATGCCATATTAAACTAAAGAATTAGCACTCCATGCATGCGCGCACAACCGCTCTCTGCGGCACCCTACCCCTAGAGGTAACGGTGAACAGCAGTATAAAGGGCCGGTTGCGCGCGTTTTCCGTGGGGGTTAGGGTAATTAACGATAAAGGAAGGATACGAACCTAGAGGAAGAAACATCTTCCCAAGAGATTCGTATCTACTTTATCGATAATTACCGTAACATCTAACAGATCTAAAAATATGGCAATGAAAGCGGTGAGGAAAACATTTAATCTCCAAAACTTTCCCGAAGCCTAACCCTAGCAAGACTTTTAATTAGATAAATTAGATCTGTTTTTATAGATTTTCATAAACCAACCAAAACGACAAATAGAATCAACTCGTTAAAACACATAAAAGGAATTTACCCGTCTCTGTGGATCGACCCGCACTCACCGGCTAGCTGCGAAGCGACGCCGTTTCTGATTGCGGTAAATACAGTTTTTGAAACCAATCAAATGGCGCCGTTGCCGGGGACGGCGTAATCTTTCTTTTTTGTGAATTTTCGGGTTGATAAAAATTTTAAAAAATTATAAAAATCTGAAAATATAAAAAAAAATAATAAAAAATTATCAAATTTGATCTGTTTGAAGGGTGTGTCTTTTGAATCTTGCAGGAACAGCAAACAATTAAGGATCTGGAAATTTACAGAGGGCAAAACAAAAATTGGTACATAAGAACAGAGAGGAACTGAAGATACAGAACCACAGAATTTTTTCCAGAGGCCGATCTCTCCACTCCACCGCGTTTCCGCCGCATAATGGGGCCATCCGCCGCGGTTCCGCGCCTGTTCTGACACGTCAGCACCTGAAATTTTGTGGGTTGGTTCTCTCTTTCTTCCCTCTGCAACCTACAATATATCTCTCTGTAAAAAGTTTTCTGCAGGAATTCTTTGCGTAAAGAGTCTTTCTCCCCCTTCTAAATAACAGATCTCTGCAGGTTTCTTTGCGCCGCGCTAAAAATTTTGATTGCAAGTGAAATTTTATCTGTTTTGCATAATTTAACCGGACTCTAAGGGGCTATTTGACCAAACTCAGATTGGGTGGGGATTTCATCACCCTTCCCAGGACCCCAGAAAAACACCTAAAGCATTTTGCATCGACCACCTTTAATTAAAAAAGATTAGACTCAGACCTAAGGACAGCGAGCTCAATAGGAAAAGGACTAGGGTCGGCATCGGCCGTTTATCCTAACCGACATTGCGGTGTCTAGGCTAGTGGTTATTAATTAGGCCCACTGTAGTGGTGGTTCCTTCCCACTTACCTGGCCGTATTTGTCCGTGAAGAGGCGGTTTGAGGTCTATTTCTAGCCCTAGTTAGGAGCTGTCTAGCAGACCTAGGCGACCCTAGATCTAGGCCTGATTGTGCATGTGTGGTTGACACATTGGTGTCACGAGTCCCTTTCCTAAAACCTCTTTGCAAAACCTTCACATAAATAAAAAAAAAGAAAAAGAAAAATCTTTTAAAAACTTGCAACTTGCCGCTAAAGAAAACTTGCAAACTCACTTCCACCACTTCTTCTCACTGACGTTATCTTACCCCCACATTCTGTTTTTCTCTTTTTTCTGACTGCACTACCCTTTAGTGTATGTCATTTTAGACTAGGGATACTGACGCCCGATTAGTCCGTGTTTCGTTGGTACCGACCAACGAACCCTTCGACGAACCCTTCGTCGACGTTCCCTCCATCTCCTTACCTCCATCTTCAAATTCTTCTTTCGAAGGTATGTCGGGATTCAACCCCAACGATACCTTACCGACGGGAATGATTCCACCTCCGCCAGGTGCGAATAACCCGAATCTTCTGCCTGTTGTAGCGCCCGCACGAGTCGCGCTCCAGGATCTCTTCTATCCCGTCCGCACTTCCTTACCTACATGTCTTTCCCCCCCACCGGCGAATGGGGATAATTTTGAAATAAAACCACACTTCATCAATATGCTGCATAAGTTTCATGGTTTGGAATCTGAAGATGCATATATTTTCATTAATAAATTCCAAAACGTTTGCGCCATGATGAAGACAACCCAATTAAGTGATGACGCAATAAGGCTAAGGGTCATTCCTTTTACCTTATGTGACCTAGCCGAGAAGTGGCTATACAGCACCGCATCACATTCCATTAGAAATTGGGACGAGTTTGTGAGAGCTTTTCTGAAAAAGTTCTACCCTCATCATAAAACTGCTAGAATCCGAAACGAGATTATACAATTTTCACAGCTTCCGTCCGAACCATTCTGGAAGTGCTTCGAGAGATTTAAAGACCTACTTGTTCAATGCCCTCATCATGGGATAGAAAATTGGCAACTTTGCCAAACATTATACGAGGGATTGAACGCAGCAACGAAGCAGTTACTAGAAACAATATGTCAAGGTCATTTTCTCTCCAAGTCTAGCGACGAATGTCACGACCCGCTTCCCAGAGTACGCAAGATTTGGGCACGTGACATAGCCAACCATGCTACCTGTGGGTAGGAAGTATCCATCCACAGTCACATTACGGTTGTACAGATATCAAGAACAGTAAAATAAACTAAACTAATACATGTCCAAATCCATAATAACAAGAATCAATAAACAATAAGTGCGGAAGCTAATGATCCAATACAATGAATAAACAGTATGTCCCATAATGAGGGCTCACATCTGGAAATGAAATGACATAAATGAACTAAACTCTAAAGAACTCACAGTTCAGCCTGCTGGCTGAAGTACTCCTGCTCGGTCGACGACAAAGGTACGGAATCTGGGCCATGCAAAACCCAGACGTCAGCGCGTCATGATATCAAGTATATAGCATAAACATGGTAATAAACAATGCAAGCATGAACATGAATAAAGCAGTAATAAGAAGTAATAAACAGGGTGGTGTGCAGTAGTGACTAAACTGTCCTATCAGGTTTTCTACTCTATTGTCTTTGAAACCAATTGATGAATCGTCGATGTAACTCAATAGTATCCCGTGCGTGCCCGGGACCACGGTCATGATTCTCGGGGCTGAATCCGAGACGTGCCGCTAAGCAGTAAGAGGTAGTAGGATAGATGAGTGATGTCAGCATCAACACTCCGGAGCTGGCCAAGCCCGTAAGACTGATCAGAACAATGTGTCGAACTGTTGAGTTACAAGTCGGTTTCACCTTTGATTTCCCCATACCCCCAAGCTATGTATGTCAGGTCAGGTATTCAGTAGTCAAGGTCTAATGCCAACACAAGTCAAGTAAAGGTAGGTCTGTCTGGATCGACAGCAGGAATGGTTAGGTCTGTCGGCATTAGGCACGAGATCAGGTAACAGGTCAGGTTACGTTCAACAGGTAGAGTCGATATGTACAGGGTGTTGTGTCCGGTGTATCAGTGCATGCGTCAGGTGTATCAAGATCAGTCAATATGTAACGCAATCAGGTATATGATGATAACAGGTATAGCAACAAATAATGAACAGTAGCAGGAAACAGTAAATAACAAATATTATTCTATGTGAACACAGTGATGTTTGTATTTTCATATTAATCCGGTTTACGCACCTTTGAGGTGCAACAGCCACAAGACGAACAATATCAATAATATGCATAATGGAGTTACAGTATTTGAACTAAGTATAATAATTGCCTCATGAGGGGCTTTAACAAATGAAGTGAGGATGATCTAGCAATTTAGGCAAGGATGTGCCAGATTGGTTAATTAGTTAAGGTGTTGATTAAAAGCATACCGGTTAACTACAAGTAGCAACTACAATGGTTTAACATTACGGATGATTGTAATTGTCATCAAGTCGTGTGGTTATAACATATAACAAGATTATTAAGTTTGTAGCATGTTAAGCAAGTATTCGGATACTTGCCTCGGCGGTTCCGCAAACCGAAACGCGGATGCAAAGTCGGTAGAAACCACGATACGGAAGCACGGGCCACGGATCGAGTCCCAACAGAGGTCACTGGAATCACACGGACCAGGGGGCTTCGCTGGAGCGTCGGGTTCGTCAAACGGCACGGTCGGGTCCCGGCAACAACCGAAAATCAAAGTTAGCAACAAGGAGGCGATACGCCAAAACGACCAGCGGGGGTTATACCAAAAGAAAAGAGAAGGAAACTTACAGGGATACACCAAGGGTGCGACCACGGCGGGTTCGACGGCACTGGAACGCCGGCGAGGCCGCGACGGTGGCTGCAGCAAAGGGAAGTGGCCTCGGGTGAGCAGGGTAGGGTGCTGCGGCGAGTTGGAGAGGGGTGTGGTCGGCTAGGGTGGTCGAGGGGGAAAGGAGGTGGCGCGGGAGACGTCGACGAGGGTCGTCGGCGCGGTTTCCGGCGACCTGGAGATGGTGCAGACGTTGGGTGAGGGTCGGGTTCACTGTTCCGGCGAGGGAGGAGGGGGTGACGGCGAGGTCTCGACGAGGAGGGTGCAAGGGAGTCGCGGGAGGCCTCGGCGGTCGGAGTCGACGTCGACGGCGAGGTCGCGAGGGATGGAGGCGTCGGGGAGATGGGTTGCAGGCGCTGGATCGTCGGGAGGACGGGGAAAAGAAGGTAGGTGGGTGCGGTGGAGGTCGTGGTGGTGAGGGCGGCGACGGCGAGGTTGCGGTGGCGGTTGCGCGAGTACGGGCTAGGGTTAGGGTTTGTTTCGTGATGGGAGGAAGATGGTGAGGGAGGCGGCTGCTGAAGGTTACGTAAATATATATATAGAGGAGAGAGAGAGAGATTGGAGAGAGAAAGAGAGAGAGATTGATGGAAGAGAGAGAGAGAGATAGGGAATGGAGAGGCGGGGCCCACGAGCTCAGTAGGAGCTCGTGATTGGCCACGAGAATAGATATAGGGAAATTTTATATGATTCTGCAGGTTTATATAAAGGTTTAGAATATATTTTGTGTAGTATAATAATTTTATATATATTAAATTGAAACGGGCCCTTTTTGGCGCGAAATGAAACATTTCCAAATCGCGCCCGGGTTGCGCCCAAATGTTTCAAATTCAAATTATAGGATTTTAAGCGGGTTCCAAAATTTAAAAAGAGGTGTTTAATGATTAAAATGTATGCCCCCAAGTCGGACACTTGCACGCGCGCGTAGTCGCCCAAACTTGCCCGTTTAGCCAAACGGAACGGAATCTCGACACGCGGACGCTACCACGCGACTAGTGGCGACGAGTAGGCTAACATGGACATCTTAAATTTCATTTTCGGAGTTAAAATTTGTTATGTGCCAAAATGACTTAACCGGGTAAAATTTAGCAATAAACACCAGAAAATCAGGAAAATTGGAAAGAGCGATAAATAACCCTCAACTAGTAATATACATAGTATTATTGGGCTCGGGTGTTACATCATACCCAACTACAAAAGAATTTCGTCCTCGAAATTCCAAGGATACAAGATAACTAACTACTGGAAAAGATAAGGGAATTTCTGCCGGATCTCGTCTTCTCGCTCCCAAGTAGATTCTCCATGCGATCGGTTACCCCAAGAAACTAGCACAAGAGGGATAACCTTGTTCTTAAGAACCTTTTCTCTTCGATCCGTGATCTCGACTGGTCGCTCCTCAAAAGTCAGGTCTTCCCGAACGGTCAACTCCGAGTGATCCAAAACATGGGTCTCATCACGAACATACCTCCGTAGTTGAGACACATGAAATACATCATGAACTCCTGCTAATGACGATGGTAACGCCAACCGGTACGATACCTCTCCGACACGCTCCAATATCTCGAAGGGTCCAACGAATCGGGGACTAAGCTTTCCCCGACTCCCAAATCGAATCACCCCTCTAGTCGGTGATATCTTCAGGAATACCAAATCGCCCACGGCGAACTCTAGAGGTCTTCTTGACGTGTCGGCCCAACTCTTCTGTCTGTCTTGAGCTGCCTTCATATGCTTTCTGATTGTATTCACCTTCTCAACTGTCTGTACCACTAAATCTGGCCCTAGCAACCTTCGTTCACCCACATCATCCCAACATACAGGTGAACGGCACTTACGACCATACAATGCTTCGAACGGGGCCATCTGAATTGTTGCTTGGAAGCTGTTGTTGTACGAAAACTCCACCAGGTGTAGATGATCTTCCCAAGAACCTTTGAAGTCCAACATGCAAGCCCTCAACATATCTTCAAGGGTCTGAATCGTTCTCTCTGATTGTCCATCAGTTTGGGGATGATAAGCTGTGCTGAACTTCAATCGAGTCCCCAAACTTTCTTGTAAACTCCTCCAAAAGTGTGACAAGAACCGAGTGTCCCGGTCGGACACGATGCTTACCGGTACTCCATGCAATCTGACAATCTCCTGCATGTACCGCTCTGCCAAAGTCTCTGTCGATTGACCAACCCGAAACGGAATAAAGTGAGCTGCCTTGGTCAACCGATCGACAATCACCCATACTGCATTGTTGCCCTTTGGACTCCGCGGTAAAGCCGTCACGAAATCCATGGTCATATGTTCCCACTTCCATTGAGGAATCGGAAGTGGTTGCAACAAACCAGCAACCCTTTGGTGTTCAGCCTTGACTTGCTGACACACCAAGCACTTAGCCACGAAGCGAGCGATTTCCCGTTTCATACCTTCCCACCAGAAATGCTGTCGAATATCTCGGTACATCCTGGTCCCTCCTGGATGTACAGAGTAAGCTGAACTGTGTGCCTCCTTCATAAGCTCTTCACGCACATCTCCTTTTGGCACACAAAGACGGCTACCATATCTCAACGAACCATCCTCATGGATCAGTAGATCGGTTCGTAGTCCGGCTCCAACCTGCTCTCGAAACTTTTGCAGTCTAGGATCCTGCGATTGCGCCGCTTTAATCTTCTCAACTAAGGACGATTGTACTTGTAACTGCATCAACTGTCCTGTAGCACGCGGTAGCACAACCTCCAAGTCAAATCTCCGAAACTCCTCAATGATCTCCCTCTGTGCAGTCAATAACTGAATTGCTGGTAACCGACTTAGCGCATCTGGCACGACGTTAATTTTTCCCGGATGGTACTTAAGATCAAGGTCGTAGTCGGCCATCAGCTCCAACCATCTGCGTTGCCTCATGTTCAACTCCTTCTGAGTGAACACATATTTCAAACTCTTGTGATCCGTAAAGACTTCAACTCTCTCGCCCAGAAGGTAGTGTCTCCAAATCTTCAGGGCGAAGATCACGGCTGCAAGCTCCAAGTCGTGAGTCGGATAATTTTGCTCATGAGTCTTCAGCTGTCTCGATGCGTAAGCGACGACTTTCCCATTCTGCATCAAAACACATCCCAATCCCTTTCCAGATGCGTCGCTGTGAATCACCAGTCCTCCTGAATCATCCGGTACGGTTAGGATAGGGGCGGTTATCAGCTTCTGCTTCAACGTCTCGAAGGCCAATGCACATCCATCTGTCCAAACAAACGGTACCTCCTTACGCGTAAGCTTGGTTAACGGCTCAGCTACACGAGCGAAGTTCTCCACAAATCTTCTGTAGTAACCGGCGAGTCCAAGGAAACTTCTTATCTCTGCAACATTCTTTGGAACAGGCCAATCTCGAACTGCTGCAATCTTCTCTGGATCAACGGCGATTCCATCGCCCGACACGACATGCCCCAGAAACTTCACTTCTTCCAACCAGAATTCGCACTTACTCATCTTCGCAAATAATTTCTCCTGTCTCAGCGTTTGCAGTGCGATCCTTAAGTGTTCAGCATGCTCCTCCGGACTCTTCGAGTACACCAGAATGTCGTCAATGAATACCACAATAAACTGGTCCAAGAACGGTGAAAAGTTCCTGTTCATCAAGTCCATAAATATTGCCGGCGCATTAGTCACTCCGAAGGGCATCACTAAATACTCGAAATGCCCATACCGAGTCCGAAACGCCGTCTTGCAAATGTCTTCTGCCTTCACTCGGACCTGATGATATCCTGATCGCAAGTCCAGTTTCGAGAATACCCTCGCGCCACTAAGCTGCTCAAAAAGTTCTCCAATGCGAGGGATCGGGTACTTGTTCTTAATAGTCACCCGGTTTAATTCTCGATAATCGATGCACATTCTTCTCGTGCCGTCTTTCTTCTTTACTAAAAGAACTGGAGCTCCCCAAGGTGAGTTGCTGCTTCGAATCCATCCTTTCTCGAGCAATTCACCAACTTGTTTCTTAACTTCTTCCAATTCCACCGGTGCCATCGGATAAAAGGATTTTGATACTGGCGCTGCACCAGGAATAAGGTCAATCGCGAACTCCACATCTCGCTTTGGCGGTAAGCCCGAAATATCTGCAAATACATCCATAAAGTCGCGGACAACTGCCGGCTCTTCATTACTATCCACTACCATAGCCGCAAGAACATTGTTCGTCGGCCTAGCCCTAAACTCGACCGGCCCGACAGAACTGCTTCCTTACCGCAACTGCTGTCTGCATCGTTGGTCGCGAAAGGTCCAGCGAGACTACTGAGTCTCGTCCACTCCGCTGCACGCACGTCCACGGTTGCTCCATTCTGCCTTAGTCCGATAAATTTCTCCTCCATTTCCTCCCGTGCAGTCCGCGGGAAGAACTTTTCCAAGAAACTTTTAGAGAAATCCGCCCAACTGATTGGCTTGGACAAGCGGGTTTCCTCCACCAGTCACCACTCTCGGGCGTAATCCACCAGCTGAATGCGCACCATATCAACTCTCTTGTCGTCTGGGATCTGTGCCGCAATCAGTAAATTCTCCGTGTCTACTAGCCACTGCTCGGCTGGCAACGGCTCCTCCAGAAAAGTGAAAGTAGACGGATCCAAAAGTCTGAAATCTGCTACGGTCCTTACTCGGTCAACTGGTCTAGTTCCAACATCGTTTACAGACTGCTGAACGATCTGCAAACCTTCCTGAAACAAGTCCGCTTGCTGCTGGATCAGCTCGGTCTGTTTCTTTGATTTCCAGCATTTCTCTTATCACTCCAAGCATGGCGGCTTCGTTCACACGCCTCTGGTACGTCTTCAACTTCTTACCTGTCATAATCCTGAACTCAAAACACCCAGCATTAGCATGATGATAGATTCTGAATGTGAATCAAGGCTAGAACTCCAAGATACTTAAATAGAGTACCGCATTGTAGCTATGCCGCGGTATCATAGCCGCAATTACTTAACTCCACCCAAGTCGCCTAAGTCCTAGAGATAACAAGAAGTTAGGTTTTCGAATTGACAATGCAAAGTAAGTTTGCATGTCGACATGATCCGGAAGAAGGATTCAAGGAGGGTAAAACGGTCAAGGTGGCTGGACATGTTTCCTAATCACGGGTATCCTGATTCGTGTATCAGGTGCAATACCCAACTACAAAGAATCAACCCAATTAACCTATGTCTCTGATACCATAAAACCATGTCACGACCCGCTTCCCAGAGTACGCAAGATTTGGGCACGTGACATAGCCAACCATGCTACCTGTGGGTAGGAAGTATCCATCCACAGTCACATTACGGTTGTACAGATATCAAGAACAGTAAAATAAACTAAACTAATACATGTCCAAATCCATAATAACAAGAATCAATAAACAATAAGTGCGGAAGCTAATGATCCAATACAATGAATAAACAGTATGTCCCATAATGAGGGCTCACATCTGGAAATGAAATGACATAAATGAACTAAACTCTAAAGAACTCACAGTTCAGCCTGCTGGCTGAAGTACTCCTGCTCGGTCGACGACAAAGGTACGGAATCTGGGCCATGCAAAACCCAGACGTCAGCGCGTCATGATATCAAGTATATAGCATAAACATGGTAATAAACAATGCAAGCATGAACATGAATAAAGCAGTAATAAGAAGTAATAAACAGGGTGGTGTGCAGTAGTGACTAAACTGTCCTATCAGGTTTTCTACTCTATTGTCTTTGAAACCAATTGATGAATCGTCGATGTAACTCAATAGTATCCCGTGCGTGCCCGGGACCACGGTCATGATTCTCGGGGCTGAATCCGAGACGTGCCGCTAAGCAGTAAGAGGTAGTAGGATAGATGAGTGATGTCAGCATCAACACTCCGGAGCTGGCCAAGCCCGTAAGACTGATCAGAACAATGTGTCGAACTGTTGAGTTACAAGTCGGTTTCACCTTTGATTTCCCCATACCCCCAAGCTATGTATGTCAGGTCAGGTATTCAGTAGTCAAGGTCTAATGCCAACACAAGTCAAGTAAAGGTAGGTCTGTCTGGATCGACAGCAGGAATGGTTAGGTCTGTCGGCATTAGGCACGAGATCAGGTAACAGGTCAGGTTACGTTCAACAGGTAGAGTCGATATGTACAGGGTGTTGTGTCCGGTGTATCAGTGCATGCGTCAGGTGTATCAAGATCAGTCAATATGTAACGCAATCAGGTATATGATGATAACAGGTATAGCAACAAATAATGAACAGTAGCAGGAAACAGTAAATAACAAATATTATTCTATGTGAACACAGTGATGTTTGTATTTTCATATTAATCCGGTTTACGCACCTTTGAGGTGCAACAGCCACAAGACGAACAATATCAATAATATGCATAATGGAGTTACAGTATTTGAACTAAGTATAATAATTGCCTCATGAGGGGCTTTAACAAATGAAGTGAGGATGATCTAGCAATTTAGGCAAGGATGTGCCAGATTGGTTAATTAGTTAAGGTGTTGATTAAAAGCATACCGGTTAACTACAAGTAGCAACTACAATGGTTTAACATTACGGATGATTGTAATTGTCATCAAGTCGTGTGGTTATAACATATAACAAGATTATTAAGTTTGTAGCATGTTAAGCAAGTATTCGGATACTTGCCTCGGCGGTTCCGCAAACCGAAACGCGGATGCAAAGTCGGTAGAAACCACGATACGGAAGCACGGGCCACGGATCGAGTCCCAACAGAGGTCACTGGAATCACACGGACCAGGGGGCTTCGCTGGAGCGTCGGGTTCGTCAAACGGCACGGTCGGGTCCCGGCAACAACCGAAAATCAAAGTTAGCAACAAGGAGGCGATACGCCAAAACGACCAGCGGGGGTTATACCAAAAGAAAAGAGAAGGAAACTTACAGGGATACACCAAGGGTGCGACCACGGCGGGTTCGACGGCACTGGAACGCCGGCGAGGCCGCGACGGTGGCTGCAGCAAAGGGAAGTGGCCTCGGGTGAGCAGGGTAGGGTGCTGCGGCGAGTTGGAGAGGGGTGTGGTCGGCTAGGGTGGTCGAGGGGGAAAGGAGGTGGCGCGGGAGACGTCGACGAGGGTCGTCGGCGCGGTTTCCGGCGACCTGGAGATGGTGCAGACGTTGGGTGAGGGTCGGGTTCACTGTTCCGGCGAGGGAGGAGGGGGTGACGGCGAGGTCTCGACGAGGAGGGTGCAAGGGAGTCGCGGGAGGCCTCGGCGGTCGGAGTCGACGTCGACGGCGAGGTCGCGAGGGATGGAGGCGTCGGGGAGATGGGTTGCAGGCGCTGGATCGTCGGGAGGACGGGGAAAAGAAGGTAGGTGGGTGCGGTGGAGGTCGTGGTGGTGAGGGCGGCGACGGCGAGGTTGCGGTGGCGGTTGCACGAGTACGGGCTAGGGTTAGGGTTTGTTTCGTGATGGGAGGAAGATGGTGAGGGAGGCGGCTGCTGAAGGTTACGTAAATATATATATAGAGGAGAGAGAGAGAGATTGGAGAGAGAAAGAGAGAGAGATTGATGGAAGAGAGAGAGAGAGATAGGGAATGGAGAGGCGGGGCCCACGAGCTCAGTAGGAGCTCGTGATTGGCCACGAGAATAGATATAGGGAAATTTTATATGATTCTGCAGGTTTATATAAAGGTTTAGAATATATTTTGTGTAGTATAATAATTTTATATATATTAAATTGAAACGGGCCTTTTTTGGCGCGAAATGAAACATTTCCAAATCGCGCCCGGGTTGCGCCCAAATGTTTCAAATTCAAATTATAGGATTTTAAGCGGGTTCCAAAATTTAAAAAGAGGTGTTTAATGATTAAAATGCATGCCCCCAAGTCGGACACTTGCACGCGCGCGTAGTCGCCCAAACTTGCCCGTTTAGCCAAACGGAACGGAATCTCGACACGCGGACGCTACCACGCGACTAGTGGCGACGAGTAGGCTAACATGGACATCTTAAATTTCATTTTCGGAGTTAAAATTTGTTATGTGCCAAAATGACTTAACCGGGTAAAATTTAGCAATAAACACCAGAAAATCAGGAAAATTGGAAAGAGCGATAAATAACCCTCAACTAGTAATATACATAGTATTATTGGGCTCGGGTGTTACAACGAACCTTGGCAGTTTCTTAAGGACCTAAGTGAGCAAACAATTCAGTGGGAGAGTACCAAGACCACATCATCTTCTTCAGTTGGTCAATCTAGGGCAGGCATACATCAAATAGATATGTCGATAGCTATGAAGGCCGAGATGGCCTCACTTATGAAAAAGCTAGAAGCCATTGAGACAAAAATCTCATCGTCTTCTCCTGCCCCTACTCTACCCACACGAACTGTTTGTGCTTATTGTTCGAACCCATCGCATTTAACCGAAGAGTGTCCTTATAATGCACCTATTCAAGGACAGGATCAAGTCAATGCTGCATTTCAGTAACGACAAAGAAACGATCCGTACTCTTCGGCATACAACCAGGGGTGGAGGAGTCACCCAAATTTCGCTTGGAACCAAAATCAACAAGTCCAAGGGAATAACAATTTTCAAAGAACTCCTCCACAACAACAACAAGCACCCTTACAAACTCAAAACCAGCAACCTTTCCAACAACAACCTTATACAAATCAAACGAACAATTTGGTTCAACCAAATGATGATAAGGTTACCTCGCTCGAAAAAAGTCTAGATGCATTTCTTAAGCAAACTACAGAATCCGCAGCAAGATTTGAAAGTTATGTTCAATCTTTAATGAATAACAATGCCTCACACGATCAAAGTATCAAATCTATTGAGGCACAAATTGCACAATTAACTGCTGCGTTGAGTGAGAGAGAAAAGGGAAAGCTTCCATCTCAACCATTGCCCAATCCCGGTCACACACAAAACGCATATCACAATCACAATATAAATGCGGTGACCACGTTGAGATCCGGAAGAGAGTTGCAAAATAATGTGGAAACTAGTGATGACATCTCCGCCGGTGGTTCTTCTTCCCCTTCTTCATTTTCTTCACTTCCTTCTTCACCTTTTTCTTTAGAGCCTATTCTCCACCCTTCACACGGCTCTACTTCTCCTGACTCGAATGGACCCTTTTCTCACAACACGAACACATCCACACTGGGATCCGTTCCTACTCCACATTCTACTCCACAGACTTTTGACTCAACAAATTTTCAGAACGCTCCATTCCCAAACAGGTTGAGTCCTAATAAACCAAATACACAAGTGGAGAAGATTGTGGAGATATTTAAGCAGGTTAGCATAAATATACCTCTCTTGGATGCTATCCAACAAGTCCCTTCATACGCGAAAATCTTAAAGGGCTTATGCACCTCGAAGAGAAAGGCATCTCAAGTACCCAAGAAAGTGCTAGTGGCTAGTGCAGTGAGCAATGCTATTAACCACCATCAAACCTTACCCCAAAAACGAAAGGACCCCGGCTGTCCTACTATTTCAATCACAATTGGGGATAAGAAAATTAATCGAGCACTTTTAGATCTTGGGTCTAGTGTTAACCTGATTCCTTATTCCGTGTACGAACAATTAGGGGTTGGAGAGTTGAAACCCACTCGTTGCACTCTCCAAATGGCCGATCGATCAATCACCTATCCAAGGGGTCAACTAGAGGATGTGTTGATCAAAGTCGGGGAATTCATATTCCCCGTTGATTTTATCGTTATGGATACACAACCTGTTGCTAACCCAAGAAACCAAACTCCGGTGATTCTTGGTCGACCATTTTTGGCCACTTCCAATGCCGTAATAAATTGTCGCAATGGCTCCATGACTCTATCCTTCGGAAAGAGGTCTAGTGAGTTCAATATTTATAAGATGGGAAGTCTGCCCCCCGTGCCTAAAACTAGTACACGAGAAGTTTGCTCTATTCACGAAATCACGCAGGAGGACTGCGAGCTTGAAAGATTTCTATTTGATGAAAACAGTTTTGACGCCACTAGTGCGTCCCTCCTTGAGCCTACTACCGTTGACACAACCGATGTTGATTATGAATGTTTCATTTTTTTGGATGATGACGACTCACAGCCCGAATATGAGTCGTTTGAATTTTTGGATGAGTCAGTCGAACCATCCGAATCGGTTGTTTGCAGTGATTTCGAACCTGTGTTAGAGTCCTTTGAGTTCGAGGTAGATTCCGCAATGATTCTTTCGCCTCAGAAATTCGAACTCACGCCCTTGCCGTCTCACCTTAGATATGCCTACATATGTGAGAATGAGACTTTTCCCATTATCATATCAGCCTCTCTAGCCTTCGAGCAAGAGAACGCTATTTTAAAAGTCTTACAAGATAGGCGGCAAGTTTTCAGTTGTACTATGGCGGACATCGAGGAGATCAGTTCCCTCATATTTGAATATCATACATTGATGGATGATGCCATGCCAATAGAGGACCCACAGGAACATCTTGGGGGTATGGTGGTGAGTCAACTTCCTCCCTTAGAAGTTGAAATACCCCCATTTCTTTTAATAAGGTACGAGAATGCCAACACTCCACTGATTGCTGATCATTTACATTCTCGTTTCGATGCATCACCATCACCTGTATATTTACCTCCACACCTCCCATACCACTACTTCTATCTTCCCCAATTCTTTGCGGACCACCACAACTTATTTTTCCACCACCCAATATTCTTTACTGATAAATTTTTCAACTGGTTGGTGTTAACTTTTGGCCGATGCAAGGTTTGGCAGTATTGTCTAACATAGTTTAAATGAAGTTTGGGGGAGGGCCTTTTTGTATATATTTTTGTTTTTCTTAACAATAAAAAATTATAAATAAATAAACAGGGAAGTGCCGGTATTTTGACCCTCTTGGTTTAGCATGACAGTGAGAACACTGTCAAGTTCAAGTTTGGGGGTATGCTCGGTACGTCTTCTTCCTTCGCATTCATTTGTACATATTTTGCATTTGCATACTTATTTGAAAACTCATAAAAATTTGAAAAATTTCAAAAATTATAAAAATTAATGTATTCAATTTTGGCTTATTTGACTAGAATTTGACAGATAGGTTAACTGGCTAGGAACAACTAGATCTTAGACTTAGTGAATTAAAAACCCTAAGATAACATTCCTTAAAGTTTAACGGTAGAAAGTATATGCCTTGTAGTTTATTTAGAAATAGGCAAATTTTGGGTTCACTTTTTGGGATAAGTTGAAACAAGGGAAGAGTATTGATGTTCTTATTAGAGTATAAGTTTGAAAAATAGTTCCTAGCTTAAATCTAAATTCTGAAAATGTATACCCTACAATTTGCACATTCACGCACCTTGAAACTTGGAATAGTAAAAGAGACCTTGAAATGCTCTTGTCTAAAGTCCTTAGTACAAAAAAAAAAGGGAATAAAGAAAAAAAAATGGACACTGGTTTTTGTGATTACTAAAGGCTGTAAAAATAGAAAAATATTTAGCGAGGGTGCTTCATCACCTAGTGCCTTAGACCAACTGGTTTGGGAGTCACTGCTAAAGCCTTAGGTATTGCAAAGACTAGGAAGTACGCTTTAAAATGCAAACGCATTTTGTAATCGGTCGTTGGTACCTCAAGAAGTATTAACGGTCGCATGAAGGATGTGTAAGCAAATTTCATTTAAATTCACCAACTAATTAGTACTTTGGACAACGGACAAGGGGTTGATTGCTTAATTTGAATTTCCAAGTGTAGGGGTGACTTATACACACACGTAGGGGTATGTGATTGGTGTTTAGATGAGAGAAAGGAGTGAAGAATAGAACTTGTATCTTTAATAGAGTTGATAAAAATTCCCAAGTGAAGATGGAACCCTAGAAGGAAAACTTAAGAAATGCCGAAAACTAAGTAGGTGTACATAACATATATAATCTTAAGTTAAATAAAGAGGAAGTGTGAAGAATGTGGGTGGATAATTTGCGAGTCAAAAGATAATAGAATTCCTTGTTGGAAAACCTAATTGGAAAACAAAAGTTAATGGGCCGAATTGATAGGATTTTGTGGGTGTAATCCGCTGAAAACCCTCAGGAGACAACACTCCTCCTTCTAGGGACACCTAGAGGTTTAACGGCTTGTTGCACGTGCTCAGTGCAATCGCGTTTCCCTGCGAAAGTGCGGTTAGGATTTTAGTGAATAAAATAATAAGTTTGCTCGAGGACGATTAAAAGGTAAGTTTGGGGGTATTTGTTCAGACCATAATATTGCATTTATCATTCCCCTATTCTTATTCTTTTTATAAATAAACAGATACTCTTGACGCACGTTTGTTGCATATTACAGGATACAGGTTTCTGGAGCAAATACAGTGAAAAAGACACAAAACAACAGAAAAGGGACTTTTGACCAACAATTAGACGAATCCTAGTCAAGCCCAGTTCACATAGGTGCAAGGCAACGAATGTCAAGGTGAAACGGTTAAAAAGCCCAATACAAGTCTTCACTGAAGATCTGGAGAAGAGTGAGAAGCAAACAGAGAAAAATAAGTATAAAACTAAGAAGCCCAGACAACCACAAAAGGACCCCAGAAGTTTGGAAGCCCAAGACCATCAATGGGCCGCGGATCCGCGGCCCAAGCCATCAATTGCCGCGGATCCGCGGCCGTCTAATGCCCGTGTCGGCGCAAAGATTTTGTGCTGTTGCGTCGGTGCGGGTGTTGGGATTTTTCGTGGGCAAATCTGTAATTGCGCATGCGCGAGAGTCTGTAACCCTAGGTTTCCTATTTTCCTATAAATTGTAATTTAAAATCTGGAAAATGTATGCCTCTTTTCAATCAATAAAAATTCAGAATTTCTGGGAGTGATTATTCAGATCTGTTCTTTATCGCTTGGAGGGAGCCGTCAAATTAGTAAGTACTTTTTATTCTTTTAATGTCTTATCATCCCCTAATGAGCGAGTAGTCTCCTCGCTTGTTAGGGTTAGCCTTAGGAAAAGGGTTGAGAGATGAAACCTCTCACCCCTTTCAATGCCATATTAAACTAAAGAATTAGCACTCCATGCATGCGCGCACAACCGCTCCCTGCGGCACCCTACCCTTAGCGGTAACGGTGAACCGCGGTATAAAGGGCCGGTTGCACGCGTTTTCCATGGGGGTTAGGGTAATTAACGATAAAGGAAGGATACGAACCTAGAGGAAGAAACATCTTCCCAAGAGATTCGTATCCACTTTATCGATAATTACCGTAACATCTAACAGATCTAAAAATATGGCAATGAAAGCGGTGAGGAAAACATTTAATCTCCAAAACTTTCCCGAAGCCTAACCCTAGCAAGACTTTTAATTAGATAAATTAGATCTGTTTTTATAGATTTTCATAAACCAACCAAAACGACAAATAGAATCAACTCGTTAAAACACATAAAAGGAATTTACCCGTCTCTGTGGATCGACCCGCACTCACCGGCTAGCTGCGAAGCGACGCCGTTTCTGATTGCGGTAAATACAGTTTTTGAAACCAATCAAATGGCGCCGTTGCCGGGGACGGCGTAATCTTTCTTTTTTGTGAATTTTCGGGTTGATATAAATTTTAAAAAATTATAAAAATCTGAAAATATAAAAAAAAAATAATAAAAAATTATCAAATTTGATCTGTTTGAAGGGTGTGTCTTTTGAATCTTGCAGGAACAGCAAACAATTAAGGATCTGGAAATTTACAGAGGGCAAAACAAAAATTGGTACATAAGAACATAGAGGAACTGAAGATACAGAACCACAGAATTTTTTCCAGAGGCCGATCTCTCCACTCCACCGCGTTTCCGCCGCATAATAGGGCCATCCGCCGCGGTTCCGCGCCTGTTCTGACACGTCAGCACCTAAAATTTTGTGGGTTGGTTCTCTCTTTCTTCCCTCTGCAACCTACAATATATCTCTCTGTAAAAAGTTTTCTGCAGGAATTCTTTGCGTAAAGAGTCTTTCTCCCCCTTCTAAATAACAGATCTCTGCAGGTTTCTTTGCGCCGCGCTAAAAATTTTGATTGCAAGTGAAATTTTATCTGTTTTGCATAATTTAACCGGACTCTAAGGGGCTATTTGACCAAACTCAGATTGGGTGGGGATTTCATCACCCTTCCCAGGACCCCAGAAAAACACCTAAAGCATTTTGCATCGACCACCTTTAATTAAAAAAGATTAGACTCAGACCTAAGGACAGCGAGCTCAATAGGAAAAGGACTAGGGTAGGCATCGGCCGTTTATCCTAACCGACATTGCGGTGTCTAGGCTAGTGGTTATTAATTAGGCCCACTGTAGTGGTGGTTCCTTCCCACTTACCTGGCCGTATTTGTCCGTGAAGAGGCGGTTTGAGGTCTATTTCTAGCCCTAGTTAGGAGCTGTCTAGCAGACCTAGGCGACCCTAGATCTAGGCCTGATTGTGCATGTGTGGTTGACACATTGGTGTCACGAGTCCCTTTCCTAAAACCTCTTTGCAAAACCTTCACATAAATAAAAGAAAAAGAAATAGAAAAATCTTTTAAAAACTTGCAACTTGCCGCTAAAGAAAACTTGCAAACTCACTTCCACCACTTCTTCTCACTGACGTTATCTTACCCCCACATTCTGTTTTTCTATTTTTTCTGACTGCACTACCCTTTAGTGTATGTCATTTTGGACTAAGGATACTGACGCCCGATTAGTCCGTGTTTCGTTGGTACCGACCAACGAACCCTTCGACGAACCCTTCGTCGACGTTCCCTCCATCTCCTTACCTCCATCTTCAAATTCTTCTTTCGAAGGTATGTCGGGATTCAACCCCAACGATACCTTACCGACGGGAATGATTCCACCTCCGCCAGGTGCGAATAACCCGAATCTTCCGCCTGTTGTAGCGCCCGCACGAGTCGCGCTCCAGGATCTCTTCTACCCCGTCCGCACTTCCTTACCTACATGTCTTTCCCCCCCACCGACGAATGGGGATAATTTTGAAATAAAACCACACTTCATCAATATGCTGCCTAAGTTTCATGGTTTGGAATCCGAAGATGCATATATTTTCATTAATAAATTCCAAAACGTTTGCGCCATGATGAAGACAACCCAATTAAGTGATGACGCAATAAGGCTAAGGGTCATTCATTTTACCTTATGTGACCTAGCCGAGAAGTGGCTATACAGCACCGCATCACATTCCATTAGAAATTGGGACGAGTTTGTGAGAGCTTTTCTGAAAAAGTTCTACCCTCATCATAAAACTGCTAGAATCCGAAACGAGATTATACAATTTTCACAGCTTCCGTCCGAACCATTCTGGAAGTGCTTCGAGAGATTTAAAGACCTACTTGTTCAATGCCCTCATCATGGGATAGAAAATTGGCAACTTTGCCAAACATTATACGAGGGATTGAACGCAGCAACGAAGCAGTTGCTAGAAACAATATGTCAAGGTCATTTTCTCTCCAAGTCTAGCGACGAAGCTTGGCAGTTTCTTGAGGACCTAAGTGAGCAAACAATTCAGTGGGTGAGTACCAAGACCACATCATCTTCTTCAGTTGGTCAATCTAGGGCAGGCATACATCAAATAGATATGTCGATAGCTATGAAGGCCGAGATGGCCTCACTTATGAAAAAGCTAGAAGCCATTGAGACAAAAATCTCATCGTCTTCTCCTGCCCCTACTCTACCCACACGAACTGTTTGTGCTTGTTGTTCGAACCCATCGCATTTAACCGAAGAGTGTCCTTATAATGCACCTATTCAAGGACAGGATCAAGTCAATAATGCATTTCAGCAACGACAAAGAAACGATCCGTACTCTTCGGCATACAACCAGGGGTGGAGGAGTCACCCAAATTTCGCTTGGAACCAAAATCAACAAGTCCAAAGGAATAACAATTTTCAAAGAGCTCCTCCACAACAACAACAAGCACCCTTACAAACTCAAAACCAGCAACCTTTCCAACAACAACCTTATACAAATCAAACGAACAATTTGGTTCAACCAAATGATGATAAGGTTACCTCGCTCGAAAAAAGTCTAGATGCATTTCTTAAGCAAACTACAGAATCCGCAGCAAGATTTGAAAGTTATGTTCAATCTTTAATGAATAACAATGCCTCACACGATCAAAGTATCAAATCTATTGAGGCACAAATTGCACAATTAACTGCTGCGTTGAGTGAGAGAGAAAAGGGAAAGCTTCCATCTCAACCATTGCCCAATCCCGGTCACACACAAAACGCATATCACAATCATAATATAAATACGGTGACCACGTTGAGATCCGGAAGAGAGTTGCAAAATAATGTGGAAACTAGTGATGACATCCCCGCCGGTGGTTCTTCTTCCCCTTCTTCATTTTCTTCACTTCCTTCTTCACCTTTTTCTTTAGAGCCTATTCTCCACCCTTCACACGGCTCTACTTCTCCTGACTCGAACGGACCCTTTTCTCACAACACGAACACATCCACACTGGGATCCGTTCCTACTCCACATTCTACTCCACAGACTTTTGACTCAACAAATTTTCAGAACGCTCCATTCCCAAACAGGTTGAGTCCTAATAAACCAAATACACAAGTGGAGAAGATTGTGGAGATATTTAAGCAGGTTAGCATAAATATACCTCTCTTGGATGCTATCCAACAAGTCCCTTCATACGCGAAAATCTTAAAGGGCTTATGCACCTCGAAGAGAAAGGCATCTCAAGTACCCAAGAAAGTGCTAGTGGCTAGTGCAGTGAGCAATGCTATTAACCACCATCAAACCTTACCCCAAAAACGAAAGGACCCCGGCTGTCCTACTATTTCAATCACAATTGGGGATAAGAAAATTAATCGAGCACTTTTAGATCTTGGGTCTAGTGTTAACCTGATTCCTTATTCCGTGTACGAACAATTAGGGGTTGGAGAGTTGAAACCCACTCGTTGCACTCTCCAAATGGCCGATCGATCAATCACCTATCCAAGGGGTCAACTAGAGGATGTGTTGATCAAAGTCGGGGAATTCATATTCCCCGTTGATTTTATCGTTATGGATACACAACCTGTTGCTAACCCAAGAAACCAAATTCCGGTGATTCTTGGTCGACCATTTTTGGCCACTTCCAATGCCGTAATAAATTGTCGCAATGGCTCCATGACTCTATCCTTCGGAAAGAGGTCTAGTGAGTTCAATATTTATAAGATGGGAAGTCTGCCCCCCGTGCCTAAAACTAGTACACGAGAAGTTTGCTCTATTCACGAAATCACGCAGGAGGACTGCGAGCTTGAAAGATTTCTATTTGATGAAAACAGTTTTGACGCCACTAGTGCGTCCCTCCTTGAGCCTACTACCGTTGACACAACCGATGTTGATTATGAATGTTTCATTTTTTTGGATGATGACGACTCACAGCCCGAATATGAGTCGTTTGAATTTTTGGATGAGTCAGTCGAACCATCCGAATCGGTTGTTTGCAGTGATTTCGAACCTGTGTTAGAGTCCTTTGAGTTCGAGGTAGATTCCGCAATGATTCTTTCGCCTCAGAAATTCGAACTCACGCCCTTGCCGTCTCACCTTAGATATGCCTACATATGTGAGAATGAGACTTTTCCCATTATCATATCAGCCTCTCTAGCCTTCGAGCAAGAGAACGCTATTTTAAAAGTCTTACAAGATAGGCGGCAAGTTTTCAGTTGTACTATGGCGGACATCGAGGAGATCAGTTCCCTCATATTTGAATATCATACATTGATGGATGATGCCATGCCAATAGAGGACCCACAGGAACATCTTGGGGGTATGGTGGTGAGTCAACTTCCTCCCTTAGAAGTTGAAATACCCCCATTTCTTTTAATAAGGTACGAGAATGCCAACACTCCACTGATTGCTGATCATTTACATTCTCGTTTCGATGCATCACCATCACCTGTATATTTACCTCCACACCTCCCATACCACTACTTCTATCTTCCCCAATTCTTTGCGGACCACCACAACTTATTTTTCCACCACCCAATATTCTTTACTGATAAATTTTTCAACTGGTTGGTGTTAACTTTTGGCCGATGCAAGGTTTGGCAGTATTGTCTAACATAGTTTAAATGAAGTTTGGGGGAGGGCCTTTTTGTATATATTTTTGTTTTTCTTAACAATAAAAAATTATAAATAAATAAACAGGGAAGTGCCGGTATTTTGACCCTCTTGGTTTAGCATGACAGTGAGGACACTGTCAAGTTCAAGTTTGGGGGTATGCTCGGTACGTCTTCTTCCTTCGCATTCATTTGTACATATTTTGCATTTGCATACTTATTTGAAAACTCATAAAAATTTGAAAAATTTCAAAAATTATAAAAATTAATGTATTCAATTTTGGCTTATTTGACTAGAATTTGACAGATAGGTTAACTGGCTAGGAACAACTAGATCTTAGACTTAGTGAATTAAAAACCCTAAGATAACATTCCTTAAAGTTTAACGGTAGAAAGTATATGCCTTGTAGTTTATTTAGAAATAGGCAAATTTTGGGTTCACTTTTTGGGATAAGTTGAAACAAGGGAAGAGTATTGATGTTCTTATTAGAGTATAAGTTTGAAAAATAGTTCCTAGCTTAAATCTAAATTCTGAAAATGTATACCCTACAATTTGCACATTCACGCACCTTGAAACTTGGAATAGTAAAAGAGACCTTGAAATGCTCTTGTCTAAAGTCCTTAGTACAAAAAAAAAAAGGGAATAAAGAAAAAAAAATGGACACTGGTTTTTGTGATTACTAAAGGCTGTAAAAATAGAAAAATATTTAGCGAGGGTGCTTCATCACCTAGTGCCTTAGACCAACTGGTTTGGGAGTCACTGCTAAAGCCTTAGGTATTGCAAAGACTAGGAAGTACGCTTTAAAATGCAAACGCATTTTGTAATCGGTCGTTGGTACCTCAAGAAGTATTAACGGTCGCATGAAGGATGTGTAAGCAAATTTCATTTAAATTCACCAACTAATTAGTACTTTGGACAACGGACAAGGGGTTGATTGCTTAATTTGAATTTCCAAGTGTAGGGGTGACTTATACACACACGTAGGGGTATGTGATTGGTGTTTAGATGAGAGAAAGGAGTGAAGAATAGAACTTGTATCTTTAATAGAGTTGATAAAAATTCCCAAGTGGAGATGGAACCCTAGAAGGAAAACTTAAGAAATGCCGAAAACTAAGTAGGTGTACATAACATATATAATCTTAAGTTAAATAAAGAGGAAGTGTGAAGAATGTGGGTGGATAATTTGCGAGTCAAAAGATAATAGAATTCCTTGTTGGAAAACCTAATTGGAAAACAAAAGTTAATGGGCCGAATTGATAGGATTTTGTGGGTGTAATCCGCTGAAAACCCTCAGGAGACAACACTCCTCCTTCTAGGGACACCTAGAGGTTTAACGGCTTGTTGCACGTGCTCAGTGCAATCGCGTTTCCCTGTGAAAGTGCGGTTAGGATTTTAGTGAATAAAATAATAAGTTTGCTCGAGGACGATTAAAAGGTAAGTTTGGGGGTATTTGTTCAGACCATAATATTGCATTTATCATTCCCCTATTCTTATTCTTTTTATAAATAAACAGATACTCTTGACGCACGTTTGTTGCATATTACAGGATACAGGTTTCTGGAGCAAATACAGTGAAAAAGACACAAAACAACAGAAAAGGGACTTTTGACCAACAATTAAACGAATCCTAGTCAAGCCCAGTTCACATAGGTGCAAGGCAACGAATGTCAAGGTGAAACGGTTAAAAAGCCCAATACAAGTCTTCACTGAAGATCTGGAGAAGAGTGAGAAGCAAACAGAGAAAAAGAAGTATAAAACTAAGAAGCCCAGACAACCACAAAAGGACCCCAGAAGTTTGGAAGCCCAAGACCATCAATGGGCCGCGGATCCGCGGCCCAAGCCATCAATTGCTGCGGATCCGCGGCCGTCTAATGCCCGTGTCGGCGCAAAGATTTTGTGCTGTTGCGTCGGTGCAGGTGTTGGGATTTTTCGTGGGCAAATCTGTAATTGCGCATGCGCGAGAGTCTGTAACCCTAGGTTTCCTATTTTCCTATAAATTGTAATTTGAAATCTGAAAAATGTATGCCTCTTTTCAATCAATAAAAATTCAGAATTTCTGGGAGTGATTATTCAGATCTGTTCTTTATCGCTTGGAGGGAGCCGTCAAATTAGTAAGTACTTTTTATTCTTTTAATGTCTTATCATCCCCTAATGAGCGAGTAGTCTCCTCGCTTGTTAGGGTTAGCCTTAGGGAAAGAGTTGAGAGATGAAATCTCTCACCCCTTTCAATGCCATATTAAACTAAAGAATTAGCACAACCGCTCCCTGCGGCACCCTACCCCTAGAGGTAACGGTGAACCGCAGTATAAAGGGCCGGTTGCGCGCGTTTTCCGTGGGGGTTAGGGTAATTAACGATAAAGGAAGGATACGAACCTAGAGGAAGAAACATCTTCCCAAGAGATTCGTATCCACTTTATCGATAATTACCGTAACATCTAACAGATCTAAAAATATGGCAATGAAAGCGGTGAGGAAAACATTTAATCTCCAAAACTTTCCCGAAGCCTAACCCTAGCAAGACTTTTAATTAGATAAATTAGATCTGTTTTTATAGATTTTCATAAACCAACCAAAACGACAAATAGAATCAACTCGTTAAAACACATAAAAGGAATTTACCCGTCTCTGTGGATCGACCCGCACTCACCGGCTAGCTGCGAAGCGACGCCGTTTCTGATTGCGGTAAATACAGTTTTTGAAACCAATCACACCACATGAGCGCTAGCGCTAGAACTAAATGTTCCCCACCATTGGATCAAAGATCCAATGAAGATGATAAATCATCAATTAACCAGAATAAATTTTGTTAAGGAAACATTCCTCACAATCTTTCTAAACAGGAAAGATTGTGCTCTGAAAATCAGAGCACCGTTGGACCAATGATCCAATGGTGATTAAAAATCACCAAAACACAAAATAAATTCTGTATAGAAAGATTTCCCAATCTTGAAGATTGCCTTCTGTAAATCAGAAGCCCTTGGATCAAAGATCCGACGATGGAAAAATTCCTAAATCAATCGAAGGAAGGATTTCCTTAACTGATTAAACAAAATCTGCCTCCTATATAAAGGACCGAGGACTTCAAGTCCAATAGAGAGGAACCCCCCTCCCCCCCCCCCAAATTTCGAGAAAAGTTCAAAGAGAAGAACAAGCTCTCTGCAGAAGAAAGATTTCTTCAAGGTAAAAACAAAGAGATCAAATGATCTCATCAGAGAAATAGAACTTAGTTCTTATGCTAGATCATAGATTTATACGATACGCTGTCGTTCACAAAACATCTAATTATAAAAAGGGGGGAGAATAATTCAATTCTCTTAGAATCACAGATCCACAAAGGCGAAGTCTTTCATCAAAAATAAGAGATTGAAATATCTCCTATAAAAAGAATAATTCAATTCTCTAAGGATCACAGATCCATAAAGGCAAAGCCTTTCGCCAAAACGTAAGAGATTGAAATATCTCCTATAAAAATAAGAACTTTGTTCTTAAATCCATGAGACGAGATCTCTTTTAAGAGAGAATTTAATTCTCAGGAAGCATATCTGCTTAAAAGAGCCTTAGCGCTCCAATCAAAAGATAGCGCCTCAACGTCCCAAATTTAGCGCATAGCGCTGCAGAGCCCTAGCGCTCTAAATTTCAAACAGAAGCGCTCTGCGCCCATGATCCGGCGCTCAGCGCCAAGCGCACCACGTGCTCCTCACGTGTGCGCTACTTTAGCAGAAGCGCTTTGCGTTCATTGACTGGCGCTCAGCGCCAAGCGCACCACGTATTCCTCATGTGTGCGCTACCTGAACAGAAGCGTTCTGCGCTCACTAACTAGCGCACCACTGAGAGAAACATAGATTGTTCTTTAAACAATAAAGCCCCAGGGCTACGATAAGCGCTCAGTGCTCAATAAAAGACAAAACATCGTCAGAATCCAAACCAATGCTTAGCATTGTTAAGGGACTGAGCCCAAACAAATATCCAACAGCCCAAAAAGAAATGTTAAACATTTTAAATTGAGTGGACTTAGCCCAAATTGGTCATAAGTCCTCAATCAAGATTAACTGAGCTTACATGCTCGTAAATCTTTGATCTTAGTCCCAAATTGGACTACAGGGTATATCTCTTCACTCCTCTGATATGTGTCGTTGTAATCCTTCAACGTCTTTAGAGAGGTGACGGGTCCTGACAACCAGACATTCCATGGACTGTGGGGTCCTTAAACTCATGGACTATAATGTCCTTATCCTGGACTGTGATGTCCTTAAACTCATAAACTATGATATCTCTAAACTGGACCGTGAGGTCCTTAAACTCATGGACTATGATGTCCTTAACCTGGACTGTGAGGTCCTTAAACTCATGAACTATGATGTCCTTAACCTCCATAGACTATGATGTCTCTAAACTGGACTGTGAGGTCCTTAAACTCATGGACTATGATGTTTTTAACCTGGACTGTGAGGTCCTTAAATTCATGGACTATGATGTCTTTAACCTCCATAGACTATGATGTCTCTAAACTGGACTGTGAGGTCCTTAAACTCATGGACTATGATGTCCTTAACCCGGACTGTGAGGTCCTTAAACTCATGGACTATGATGTCCTTAACCTTATGGACCGCAACGTCCCTAAACTAAAACAATAGAGCCCAAATGCTTTTTTGTTGGATCTAAATAATCCCGTTAAGTAGATCTTAGTCTGAAATTTAGACTAACGTATTCTTAACAAACTGTTAAGTGGATCTTAGTCTAAAAATTAGACTAACGTATCCTTAACAAACGTTTAAGTTGATTTTAGTCTCAAATTAGACTAATGTATCCTTAAACCCAACCCAAACCCAAATCTAAGATAATACGGATTTGGACTAATCCACGCCCTATGGGCGAGAACTTAAATTAGTCTGCGTATACAATCCACGGGCAACTAAAAAACAAAACAAACACACACGAAACGAAGTGACCATCTGGAGAAGGAGAAAGTGGTTACCGCCATGCGGTAGCGTAATTAACTGCAGGGGCTTACGCCCGCAGGGAAGAGCGTCCCCACAATCAAAAACCCCTCACAATGAGGGGGAATCTGACGAAGTCTGCTACAACGGCCGCATCCGTCCAAACCTCCGATATACGGTGCCATAAATCAACTTGACATCTTCGGAGAGGTGGACGAATAGCACCAAATAGTATCTTCCCCCAGACTCAGGAAAGACGTTTAGTCTTCCCGGCCTCCGGCGGTAAACAGACTCTAAGTGCTTCATAATTGACGGGGCACCCAGAATATCAAGTGGTGCATATATCTATTATATTTGTTAGAAGTTTCTAAATTACTCTTTTAGATTACATGTTCATTAATACAAATTCAAACTTTTATAGATGTTCATGAGTACAAATTCAAACTTTTATAATATGGCAAGTTTTATATAAGAAAACACTTAATTGCAGGAAATCCTCTTATTTTTCTTATATCGTATAAGGAAACTATTTTAACTGTTATAAATCTGCACGATAAATTGTATACTTTTAACTGTTATATATTGTGTTTCTTCTCTCTCAGTGGTGTCTTTATTATAATCTTTATATTTGAATTTTTTTAAATGTATACATGTTATTTTTAAATGTATACATGGAATATTTTTAAATGTATACATGGAATTAACAGAGAGAGAGAGCGGTTGAGAGAGATGAGGGGAGGTTGTTGAGGGGATCTCGGGATGGTTAGGATGGCAAGGATGAGGTCGTGGGGTTAGCGGGTCACAGGATCGAAGGAAGAGATTACGAGAAAGAAGGAAGGGGAGGAGAGAGAAAAGAGAGAGGGTTAAGAGAGAGAGGGGAAGTTGGGTTCAGGTATCGGACTAGGGTGTGGGCTAGGCCCAATAGAAATTAGGGAGAGAGAAAAGCTTAGACTGGTAGGTTGTGGGCTAGGGTTTTAGAAAAATATAATTAGAAAATAGAGATGGAGAAAAAGAAGGGATAAGATTAGCTGAGGGTTTATGAATTAAATAAATAGAAAAATATAGGAAAAATATTATTTAAAATATGAAAAATTCAAACAAACGAAACTGGCTATTATAAAACGTGACTCACCCACCCTAAAATCTTCAACAAGAAGCGAACCCTAGCCCTAACCCTAACCCTAACACTAACCTTTGCCTAGTTGATTGATTCTCTCTTTGTTCAACAACAAGAAGAAGAAGCAGCAGCAATGGGAGAGGAATTGGTGGTGACTCTAAAGAGCGCAGATGGGAAGAAGATGAAATACAGAGGATTAGATGTCGAAAGATTGGCCTTGGAATCGGTAGTATTTTACGATGCAGTGAAGGGGAATATGCCTAATAACAGCCTGATCAAAATCCCAATTGGAAGCAAGGTCCTATCCATGGCTTTGGACTACTGCTTCAAGCACGCTGAAACCAAATCCAAATACATTAGTTGGAAGGACATTGGCCCTTTGTTCTCTCGAGACGTTCTCTATGATTTGGAAACTGTAGATGATATGCTGAAGATGCTCGCTTGGGATGAGGAATTTATTGCAAAGCTCAACCATGCCTTCCTTCTTGAGCTCATAAGGGTAACCATTTATTTATCCTTCTTTATTCATTTTTTTATGCCTATTTAATATGTATGTCGCATGGTATTATGATTAATTTACCTTTTGTTATTTGTTAGGCTGCAAAACATCTTGTTATCCTTGGTCTACTTGATCTCACCTGTCAAAGGATTGCGGACATAATATCCTTTCAATTTGAAGAAGAGATTCACACAACTTTTGGCATCAGATTTGACTTCACCGAGGAGCAATCAAGGGAAGCTGATCTCGAGAACAAATCAATGTTTGAGGGAGAGGTAGTATTATATTAACTAAGTCATATGTACTTGAAACATTTGCTTCACTTTTATCATCATATCCTATCAAAACATTTGTTATCCAAGATTAGTTTTTTCAATTTGTTCTTCTTCAAAAACTCTCTTCTTATCAAGTTTTATGATTTGGCTTCTCTCTCTTCTCAACTAGCAATAATCCTTATGTTTTGTGGTGTGTATAGGAACAGAACCATGATCATAATCAGGGGATAAATAATATTAAAGATTTAAGGGAAATAAATAAATAAATCCCAGAATGTGCATTTACATTATAGGTTGGTCCCCCCCCCCACCCCCCACCCAAAAAAAATATATTACAAAACATTTTTAACAATTATATAAAGTTACCAATTGATGTGAAGTTTCTATAACTTAAGCCGCGTTGTGAATTGTTATAGTGAAAAATTATTAGGCGTTGCATTGTTTATTGATTTTCTATTTAGGAATTCAATCATTGCCCTTGGTTATTACGTGGGTCCGTCTCTGTGTAGGTCCGTCTTTGTGCGCACATATACGTATACATATACCTAAATACACTGAAGTGGTTGGTGCCATGATCACTTTGGGTTTCTTGGTTGCCTTTGATTTATGTGGTTCCCCCCTCCCAATACTTCAACATATGTATGTTTGATTTATACGTATACATATACATAAATGCACAGAACAAACAAACCATGTACGTATATGTTTTGAAATCATTGCTTATCCCCATGCATCAATAATACATGATTATTGGTTTGTTATATTTTAGTCATCATAAATATTATGTTTTAGCCTCAGAAAACTCAGTAGTTCTTCTTTGAGTGTGATGCAGCATTTTGAAGAAGCAAGCTATCATGCGGAAATTGATTTTATTGTTCCATCATCGCACATCATCAAGTATCTCGCACGTCGATTTGAGTCATTTTTGTGCCAATGCGACTGGCAAATGTTCACTACAAACTCTCGAAGCACAAAGCAGTGCACGTTACTGTCTCAAAGTTTGGAGTATGAAGGCGAAGTTTTGAAAAAGGTAAATGTGAAGTTATAAATGATTAAACAAGCCAATTCCCAATTGATTTAGTGTTTTAGTGCCTAATACGCTGATAATCCTTCTATCACATCTTAGCAGACTTATGCATCAATTGATAACTTCAAACAACAACTGTTCGCTCAAATCTCAGAATTTGGGCAATGTACTCTAAGCCCTCTTCGGGATCATTTCATGGATGATCCATTTCCCAATCACAAGGTAATAATATCATTTCAACTCCACGTTAAGCTTCTCTATCTTCAGTTCATCAATTAGTTTGGATATTGTTGCAGGAAGTTGAGGATGTTGAAATATTATTGAGAAAGAGAGAAGTGGAAGTGGTGTGCCTGGCTAATAAACAAAGAGAAATGGTTTGCATCTTATTTGAAAATGCTACCACTAACCTTTCAACTTCTGATCCTAACTTTTTATGGGCTGTACAACTCTTTAGGTTGATGAGTCAATTGCAGAATTGAAAAATAAGTTGGGTTGGAACGACCATCTCTTTCTTCTCCAAGAGGAGTGTTATTCAGAGGTATATGTTGTAATTTAACATAAGAAGGAACCAGTTATTATTTTCCATTGAGCTACCATATCAAGCAGTATCTTGGTTCTTTAGCAAGTTATAAATGGCATTTAATTTCAAAAATAATGAAATTGTTTTATTCTTCAGAAGCTTTTATTTATATAGTTGCTGACCTGACCTCTTTGCCACCAGACCCGCTTTGCCTCTCAGAAATTATTTGCTGAGTATTGTTTTTTATTCGCTGGAAGGAAAATTGCTGCCATAACTTCTGTTTATTTATTTTCAGATCGATGATATTCCGCATTATGCAAGAGTCTTGCGCATACGAACAATTCAGAGGGTCAAAGAGGAAAGAGAGTTGAAAAGCTCACAGGTATGAGCTCATTATGACTGCGCAAAATGCTTACTTTTATATAGAACTACACTTGTTTGTGTTCTTTCTAGCAGGAAAAGCAACACAACAATGAAAAAGTGGATGCATTAGAATGCAGCAGAGCAGAGGTATGATTTCATCATGACTGCTTTCCTGATGACTTTGCATGGGCATACTCCTATATTGAACACTCATCGTGTCGCTGCAGCAGGGAAGTCAAGATACTGATAGAGGAGTGGACTCTATGGATATGGAGGTTTGCTTTCACTTTTATCATGACAAAGTGACAGCCTACTCCTATATATATTGAATAAATCATTCAGTGTTTTTGTCACGCGTGCAGGAAATGCAAGAAGATGATGATGTTCACCGGGTGGAAGATGCTCCAAAAGTGGACTCCGACGAAGAGGTAGTTAGATATTATCGCTATATCTAATTTTATGTAATTTCTAGGAATTTTGAACTCTCTACTCTGCATGTATACTCATAATAGATTTTCTTGTAATCATTCTATCAAAATTGTGGACTCAGAAAGCTCAAGTGTTATCTTTATCTTTATTATTGTAACCCTAATTGCAAATTAATTTGATGAGTTTGAGTTTTTCTCTATTTCTTTAGTAAAAGAGAAAATGATCTAAAAATGTAGGGATTTTCCAATAGAAAATTGATTAGATGGTTTTTTTCCTCTTATTTTTTTAAAAAGAAAATAAAAATCCCACCTTTTACTTTCCTGCCATCTCTAACCAATCTCAATTAATCCCTTTTTCCTCATTTACTATTCCCACTACTCTATCGCTTTGTTTCTTATGGAGAAATACTCTCTGGCCTCTCTATCTCTCAATCCTTATTTCTTCCTTGTATCATTTGCTTCTAACAGAATATACAATGATAATTTGAAATTTTGGTCGGCCAAAATTTTCAGACATTTACATCTTTTATGTTAGTTATTTTACCCGTTTGTCTATGTTTTTATTAGTATCGAATTCTCTAAATTTTCTCCTTTTGGAAAAGTCTAGGGTGTTCAATTTCTTTTTTCACTGTTTTCACAATGGGAATGGGCTGTGTTATAGTTTCTCTTTTATAGGTTTTAACAATGCATTAACATTTATTATGGACTTTTTTGTTTCATTATAATGTCCTCTTTTTAATTTTGCATTCAAAAGTTGTATTTAGATGCTTGTGCTCAAGTTGTATTAAGTTGTTTTTTCATAAATAATATGTTTTTGATAATGTTATGTTGTTTATATCTCAATAAATAATAAACTAATGAAAACCAATAACAAAAAATTTCCAAGTTATTTTTTAGTACACGCCCGACATGTGCGTAAAACTGGTTTAATGGTGATGCAGGATGCAAATGCTTATCTGTCAAACAAGGAGTCTTTAGAATCAGAGAGATACTACTTTAAGAAAAGTTATATGTGTATAGCTGAAGATGCATTTAAATGTGTGATTCGGGATGGTCGCAAAAAAGTTCAACCTCTAGAAACAGCCACACGACTACTTTTGCATCAGCAGCTGATAATGAAAAACTATGAGGTTGTAAAAGACTAAATAAATCTATTTCATTGAACTAGACTTGCATTATCCACTGCCAGTAACTCTGTAATTCTTTGCAGCTTTTTAGTTCAGTCGCTTCATTTAAACATTATCTCTAGCTCGCAAGAGATTTGTTCCGTACTGAACTCGAACATAATGTGACGGAATTAGTTGGAGTTCTTCAGGAAAGCCCTTTTGAGGTAATAATATTCATCTTAGCACCAATTATAAAGTTCTCTATTTCAGGCCATGAATTAGTTAGAAAATGGTGCAGACATCTAAGCTGGCCAAGGATATTTATGCTAAGCCAGGCGATGCGGATTACTCATATATTTAAAGCAATGGTATTTTCCCCCTTGCTATCCTATCTGCAAATGATGTTTGTCTATCATACCTAACCTCTCCGAACTGTCCAAATTCTTAGGCCGGCATAATGATAACTGACGTGCGAAGAAGATGGGATGACAGAACCCCAGGATTAAAAGAGCTATTTGGTACTCATTGCATTGCAAGAAGGAACATTGTAGACTAGTAAGTTCTTCTTTCAGATGCTATCATTTTTATTTCTGTGATTTTCTATAGCAGTTAACATTATGCTATCCTAGCAAGTAATATCAGTATGAACTGAATAATTACAATTTAACATTTCTTTGTCGAGTCTCATGGATCTTTATCTTGGCTTTTGCATTCTGCCTGAACCACGGTCCTCTTACCGTGTCAAACCTTCTTCTTGCTGGAGCCTACTTTATATGTCAACAACTTAGTTCTTGTGTTTTAAACTTTTAACCATTAAAACCATCGCGCCATGCATATTTATGGATGAGTTACTTTGCTTTTCAATAAGCATATGATGTGTTAATTACAGCTTTAATTTTGTGATTTTAACAATTATGTTTAGAAGTCTAAAAATACAAGAATAGTATAGTATAATGCAAGGGTTTTGTTCTTGGCTAAATTTTACTAATATAACTTAAACTTCCATGTTTAGTTAACTAAACTAGACCATATAAACTAAAATACAATGCTACGCTATATTGGTCTGTCATCTCGTAACACAAACAACCAAGTCAAACTAGACATGCGCACGTACATTCACACATAATCACATTTACACAGTTTCTCCTATTACAGTGTTACATACATGAACCTATTAACTTATCACATATTTTATGATCTTATGTAGGGAATAAATTGGCTCTTCATCTTTATATGAAAGGAGATCAGTGTGTCTCACAACTAATACCCTGAAAATATTAACTTCATACACATGCATGCATGTATGTAAGCATTTGTGTATGAAGTAAATTCAGTTGGTCTGGTCCCAGATTACTCCCCTTTTTGTGTCGCAAAATTATTGAATTACAAGTTGCTACTATAAAATTGTAAGAAAAGTTTCTTATGTTAGCGCCTGATACTCTTTTTATCACGTGATGAAATGTGATAAAATGTCTTTCAATAAATATTTAAAAGCCTTATCCCTGTATCTTGTTTTATCTTTTTTTTCTCAAAATTCATGTGTGATTTTGTACTTGCAACCTTGTAACATATTCTTTGGGTTCATTTTGGATACATTAGGTAATTAATTTGGTCATGTACAATGATCTTAATTTTCATATTTATGAATTTATTTCTAATTTACATATACAGAATAGTAATTAAAGACACTGTCTCAAAACATATAGTTGAATTTATAACCAAATTAACCATCACGAACATACATATTTTTGGAGATATAAATGCATATTCTCAATTAAGCAATACTCAAACAACCTAATTGTAACTAACAATACTATTATTAATAAATAATTATTTTATGTGCATCATGCAAGTATTTATCCATCAATATATTAAAAATAAAATTATAATGCAAGGAGGGTCTAAATTTAGACATTATTTATTGGAGAAAGTCTTAACATATCAATAAAAAAACAAGGTTATAAATTGCCTTTTAATTTTTTTTCGCCTATATGCTAAAGGAGCAAAAACAAAAATCCTAATTGCATGCCTTAATTTTTGATGTAATTCATCTAAATTCTCGTCCTCTTTTTCATCTTGCAAAATATGTATTTTTAACTTCCAACCCTATTAAAGGGGAAAAAACTTCTTTGCAAGGGTTTGCAGAGCAATCTTTCTACAAGTCTGGCATCAGCCGTGGATCAGGCCTGATCCACGATTGATCCGCGCCTCGGGAAAATCCCAGTGGGGCTCGCAAGCTCCACTCCTGTGCAGAGATATTTTTTCTTATTTAAGAGATGATGATTTTGGTAAACCCATTGAAGCTAAAAGTGTGATAGTAACGTGTAATTTGATAATTTTATTGTAGTTTTGTGAGAAAAGGGTAAAACTTCATAGTAATTAAGTTAACCTTGTTTTTAAGTGATGGTGTAGTTCATGCAAACTTCGATTACTAAGACTCTAGTTCTATTCTCATAAAAATACGTTTTTCTTTGTTCATAAAATAGTATTAAAAAATGAGGTTTCATTGAATTTTAAAAAAATAACTTATCTTATTTCTTCAATTAGGAGTTAAAATAACCGGGGTTATCTAACACTTGAGTTGTTGTAAAACGATTTTTTGGGTAATCAAATTATGGGATGAATCAGGATCATTATGATCTTGCTTTGTGCAAATACTAGAACATCACAATTATTTAAGTTACCAACATCAAATATAATAACAAGATATAGAACAACAAGAGAAATGATTATATAATAAAACCAAAATTTAGTCAGTTTCCAGGAGTTCCCTACCCAATAAAAAAGCAACAACAATACAGAAGACACAAATCCCGACACTAATACACTCTCACACACACACTTGTCACAAAGTGGCATTATATAATTAAAAAATAACACATAAATAGCTTAAAATCAAGGTTCAAGAACTCGGTTTCGGTCTCGTAATTTTATTAGTTTTGCTGGGTTTCGGCTAGTTTCACTAGTCTCGTTTCGGATTTTGGTTTCAGTGGTAATACAACATAAGTGTAGATATATTAAATACTTAAATTTATGGTTCATATTACTAGAAAATGAACCTGGTGTTTAAAAAATCCAGCCATGATGCAAAATATATTGAAAAATGTACTTAGATAAGTATTAATATAGGATTTGGGTTCACTTTTTGCGGTTTTTTAACAACGAAGGCCTACAATGATCACAATGATGGTCAAAATGGTATAAAAAATTAGGTTTTAAAAGGTTTCGGCCGAAATGATATTGTATAGTTGGTTTCGTATCGGTCTCGGGGTTTTGTATCGGTATTCTTCGAAACCGATACGAAACCACCACGTATCAGTGGTTTCGGCCGAAACCTCGAATCTTGGTTAAAATAGTTCCATAAACCAAAGTTTTCATCAACTTTCCTGCAGCCAACTAGCATTTCTTGTTCTCACCTCTCTATCATTAATATCATATGCCTGAAACATGAAAAACTGTCAAAATATCACCAAAAAGGAAGAAAGAAAAATAATCCAAAATGAACAAGATCAAAGTGGAGAAAAAACAACACACATTATATGCTTATTTACAGAAATGCTAAGACCTTAAAAGCTCCCTAAAAATGCTATATCATCAAAGCTACAGAGATTAAGAGCATCCTGAATTCATTAATAACTTGAAATTTTCAAGTTATCTATAATGCAAAAAAAAAATTATATCAGAAATTGAAATTAAGAAAATCAGCAACTTCTCTGTAATCTCGAAGTGGATAATTTTCCATCCAATAGAATTGAATATGGTGTCTTGTTCACATGGTACTTGAAGTACTAGTGTTTTTAGCCTGAAATAGTAGGTTATATTATGTTAAATACATGAGTTATATTAAAATGAGATACAAAATTGGATTAGACAACATTATACCTTTGTTTGAGGACAAGTGGTTTTCTTATGGACGATTACTGCATTTTCGCTTTGGTTTGGCTTGCCTCTTATGATGTTTCTGTTCCACTTTTCATTCTAAAAGATTTCGGTGGTCGTCCTTTAAATTTAACGCGTCTCGGTGGATCATGTATTGTAATATGTGGAGTTTGTTCCATAATGATAGATGGTGTAGAACCGGTTTGGCTAGCGCGTTCCATGGCATGTTAATAATTGTACTAGAATTCCTCAACCAATTAGATATTAAAATAACCGAATTCTTATTCATTGATTTGAAGATCTTTCAAACACATCAAGATATTGAAGAAAACTCTTAATCCTAGATTACGCATGCCAATTAAAAATATAAACTCAATAAATGAAATAAAAATAAAGCATTGATTGGATGTACCAATCTACAACGACAATTATTAGAAAAGCTAACATAATCACATAAAGATTAAATCTTTAGAGCATACCATATTCAAATAGCAATGCATTACTCAATTTTAATAATTTCCTATAAAGATTAATCAAAAAATAGAAAGCCTTAGAAAGTGGGAGAAAAAGCAAACAATAGAGAAGTGAAATTAAAAAAAGTAACAAAAATGATTCGAAAAATTACCTCTTGGATTTCGCAATTTGATGAACAAAGAAGATTAAGAAAAAACATTTTGATTGTAGCGGTTGATTTCCATGAGCGGCAGAGGCAGACGGAGGAGGAGATGAAATGCTCGAAGGCAATGGAAAGAGATGAAATCGAAGAAGCGGAGAGGAGAACATGAAGAAAAGTAACTGGTTCTAGTCGGATGTAGTTGGAGCGTATGAAGGAGAAGAGAGGGTTTGGGTGTGAAAAGAGGAGCAAGAAAGAAGACGAGGGATCTTTAAACAGGGGAAAAATGGGTTTTTTTTTGTAAAAACATGTGACCAATTAGGAGGTGCCATGTATCACATATCGTTTTACTTAGTATAGTATCGTATATCGTATCATATCGTGTATCGTAGAATATTTTTTTCTTGTACAATAGTTAACTAAATAAGTATATAACCACATATATCAAAAAAACATGCTTAAATTAGCAATATAGAATAATGTATAAAAGGGGTATCCATTAAAATGCATATGTATAAATCACTCAAATTTAAGCATATGATGATAAAGTCATGAATCAAAGTGATACCAAATAATTTAATCATATAACATAACTTAAAAATAAATCCAAAAATAAATTCCTATTCAAGTATAAAGTCAACCATGTTAAATGAACATAAAAATATTTCTAACTTTACAGATAAAAATAAATATATATAGTATAGTTATTCAATCACGTTTTTGAATCATAGTTACTAATAATAAATAGCAAATAAAATCATTAAATATAAATGTAAGTCATATTTATAGATAAAGAAGGAACCAGTAAAGAACGTAGAGAATAAATCTAAGCTTAATTGCAAAATCCGCAACTACACTCTAAATACCAAGCAAAAATAGATCGATGGAGGAAAAAAATTGCACTAATTTGTTAATGATAAAGAACAAGCAACGAGAAAAGATAAATCGAAGCTATTTTATTGCAATGACTTAGAATCTTATTGCAATAAAGATCATGTGCAGATAAAACCATGAATCCAATCGATCGATGAAGAGAATCGACGAAAATAGAAAAGAACAAACGGCTCGGTTTATGAAAAGAATTAATTAAGGTTTGTGAGTTGATAAAATTGCGATGAAGGAATTAAATTTTGTGAGTAGAAGAGAATTAATTTATTTGAGGATAAATAAAGTTTTTGGTTATCATTCAGGTTGTTAGGTTTTGGTTTTGTGTATCCAAACGTGGATAGGACTAACCATCCCATACTATTAAAATTCCTCTTCATTTTATTCCTACCTGCTCATTTTATCGACACTAATAATATACTTATACGTATCATATCACATATCGTATCATATATCATACGTATCCTACGATATTTTACTAACGATACTTATGATTTGTATCGAAACTACTATGAATCGTATCGTACCATACGATACGTATTGCGTATCGTACAATATTGATAACTATGGGTCTTGCTATTATATATACAACGTATCCTCATGTATCATAGCATAGTTTTTTAGAAAATTCGTGAATCCGTGAACCCGAATTTTATAGTACGCTATATCTCGTATCATAATTCATGCTATCTCGGTCCCACTACAATCCCAGTTGGCTAGGATTCAATTACATGTTTATATCAAGGTATATATTTTTCAAGTACATTATCAATATACTATAGTAAAATTTGGATGTTATCTTGCTTGAAAAATATGATTATTTAGTAATATAACGTAGAACATATATGCGAAAATACAATCGATTTCAAAATTATACTTTCTTTAATATCAAATCCATATAATACCTTATATTTACCACTTAAATTAATCAGTTATATTTTGTAGGGAATAACAACTCTTGTACAAGAGTCATTTTATATAATTTGGCATGTAATCAACTAAATTCATAAGCATTATGGCAACTAAGAAATTATTTAAAGTGTTGTAATTCATGTAGAATCACTTAATACCGTAATTAAATATCGTTGATATAATGTTGAACATATGCATTATGGTAATAAAATAATAGAAAAGCTGCATGAATCCCAGGGTCGCACAGCACTTATATGCTATTGAAAATTTTTCCCAAAGAAATATTAATTCCTTGATCTTCTCCATTTTGATTTTCTCCTTAAATGTTAGTCTCTCTTCTCTCGATTGAACCCCAAGACAAAGGGAAGGCTTGCTCTCTCTCTCAAGGTTCTAAAAGGCCGTATAGGGAACTACTGCTTAGGCGTTTTAGTCTATAACCACTCCGTTCAGAGGTAGGCGCTTGGAATAAGTGGTTCAAGTTCTTAACTTAGTATTTAAGCATGTGGAACCATCAAGATGGTGTTTAAGCCAATTTAGGTGGAAAATAAGTAAATTCTTGATTTAAATTAAACATGTTTAGATGATAATTGTACAATTATAAGCATGTTTTAGCGTTTCAGTACTTTTTTCTCATAGAAGACATTTACACCTTCACTTTTTAATAATGTTTTTTTAATGTTTATTTCACAATTTCATTGAACTATATATAGCTTATACTCTCTTATAGGCACAAATTAATACTTATTTATAAAATACCAAAGACGTCTATGTGGAAACTAAGCATCAATGTGCTAGATGGTACTCCCATCATCTAGATCGCCT
The DNA here is from genome assembly GCA_030015575.1 of Agapanthus africanus. NCBI lineage: Eukaryota > Viridiplantae > Streptophyta > Magnoliopsida > Asparagales > Amaryllidaceae > Agapanthus > Agapanthus africanus. The sequence continues at coordinate 698,795 of JASDDO010000006.1, read as the reverse complement.
AGCGTATTTTTGAATATATAGAACTTTCTCGACACACTGGTAATGGATGGGGTCATTTATAACCCTTATCCTGCTACCTCCCACCCCTTGTATAGGGCAACTTGTTCTCACGTTAACTAATTAATTAATTCATCAATTTATAAAACTTAGCCCTTAAGTTTCTCCTTTAGGTTGGTTTATAAGTCTAGAATTTTTTTGGGTCGAAACCCAATGTTAGATAGAACTTCAACTTTAATAATATCCAAATAAAACTAATTGCTTCAGGAAACTATCAAATTAAATTTGTGGGATGCTACGCTTATTTCTTCCTGTTCATCAAGTAACACAAAGTGCACAACGAAGAGTTGTGTATTGCTTAAGCTTAATGGTCATTACACATTAAGAATTAAAACTCAAAAGCTATATTCATGAATTAAACACTTCGAAACTCTTGTACATAATTTTTGTTGAGATGCCATTCATTCTATATTATGGAGTTTGAGATATTTTAGGATAAAGGCTTTATGTTTTTGCTTAAATCATAGTTTTAAAAATCATCTGATTCTAATCCTATTCGGTCGATTCCGATCTGAATTTCATTTAGGGGATATCTTTAAAATTCGGTCAAGATTATCATGGTATTGATGATATTCTATTAGAATTGGCGGGACTAGCATGATCCATGTTGATACCTAGAGAAGCAAACCAACAAAAATTCAGTAGCATCATATTGGCTTCTTTACTAATTTTTTCCTTACAAATATGGGGTTTGAATGAGAATTCGATGCTTAGCCGAATGATTATACTAGTTATATATAATATTATTTATTAGAAATTAGTTCTATAAGTTTTGATTTATATAATCTACAAATTTCACTTTCGAAATGCCATATGTTAAAATGAATAAATGTATATTAAACATAAGTTAATACTTTATCATTAATTTATGCATATTTCATTATTAAAACCATGTGAAAATATTTCTGGTTTATTTACTCTTTATATATATATATATATATATATATATATATATCGATCCAAAATGATGATACCACCGAGCAGGGGCAGATCCAGGCGGCCCGGGCCCGGGTCTCCCTAAGATTTTGAATTTACCCTTCTCTATACAAAGGGCCCTCAAGGTTTCAAATATAGTCTTGGCCAGAATTTGCAATTCCTGGCTCCGCCCGTGCCGCCTAGAATGCAATATTGAACCTAAAAGTAGCTATTTAGCTCATTCCGATCTCGGAGTTTCCAAACAACAACAATAACAATACCAAAGCCTTTATCCCAAACAATTGGGGTAGGCTATACGAACCCATCAAGAAATCACGAGAAATTATTAATGCGGATCCTTTTTCTCCATTCATTTCTATCCATAGAGATGTGTCCTTCCAAGTCCCTTATAGCGATGTCTTTTTTAATTACCTCCACCCAAGTCTTCTTTGGTCCTTCTCTACCTCTCTTAACTTCTCCACATCCTACTATTTCTATTCTCCAAACCGGTGCATTCACAGATCTACATTGTAGATAACCAAACCATCGTATGCTGTGCTCACTCATTTTTTTCAATCGGCGCAATCTCAATCTTCTTGCAGATATCTACATTTCTCACCATATTCTTCCTTGTATAATCATACATCCACCTCAACATCCTCATCTCTGGCATACTATCTTCTATACGTGTTGCCTCTTAACTGCCCAATATTCACTCACATAAGGTATGGCTGGTCTAATCACGGTCCTATATATTTTTCCTTTCAATTTTAAAAGAATTCCTTTATCACATAACTGCTGGGTTCCTTAGCATGCTCACTATGTTTTCTAAGGCATCTATAATGCAATTTTAAAAAATCTAGAGTGTGGGGAAACCCTAACCAAGGATCTAACTAGAGAATTAGGGTTTAATTTAAGCAAGTAAATAACTTTACTCTAAGTGAACAAGAAATACAACCTTTGTAGACCGATCCTTCACTTCTAAAGCTCCGTGTAGTAGTCCATTCGCTCTAAGTAGTGGTCTTCCGAACTCTTCTTAGGCTCCACTAGACGAAATGAACGAGTTTGCTCAAAGATCTTCGAGGCCGAAGATGATCAACGTCGAGAAGACTCTAACTCATGCTACCTCTTCACTAATTGAGAATTAGTGAAGCAAACAACCTATACTAAATGGCTAGTATAGTGTAGATTGATGAAATAGGAATTTTGCTCACTTTAGAAAACTCTTTCCCTTTTTCTTTTCACCTCACTCAAAACTCAAGAGAGCAAAGGAAGGAGATGAAGAAGAAACTCAAGTGATCAAGTATGTGAACCATGGGTGAGAAATATCATATATCAACTCATGTAGAGACTAAACCATGGCTAAAAATAATGGTTAGGTTAATAAATATTTAGAGAAAAACAAAATTAGTGGACTTTGTCAATGGTTTCCACAAGCTTCTCAAAGCATCTAAACCATGTGATTTTCCACCTAATTTTGATTTTCCCTAAATAAATAAATACCCTAATTATCTTAAGTATGGTATGAGTCTCATACATCCAAGTCCAATGTATCATCTAGCATGACACATAAATATACACATTAATATATATCACATATATATTTAAATGTATAATGAGAAAAGAATTCTTAAGTGAGCTAATATTAGTTAATGTATATTAATATATCAAATATATAATTATATATTAAATTATTAAATCAGAACTTAATTTAATAACCCGGCCGTATCGCATACAACCGACTAATATCATTTGTATGTATATCACATCATCGAATCAACACTTGATTCAATAACCCGGTCATATCTCATATAACCGATCAATATCATATATCAATCTATATACTTAACATATCATTGAATCAACAGTAGATTCAACAATCCGGGTACATCACATATAACCTGTATCGCAAGATTAGAATATGGTATCACATACGCGTATCAATCTCGGTCCCGTACATATCACATATGTGCCCTACTTCGTTTCGCATGAGCTGGGAAACCTCTGTGTAGAACTCTAAAGACTCGTCAATACGCCGGCAGTAGGTGATCCTATCAGTTATCCACAAGCCGTCAGCGGTACTAGCTGGACGTAACGGCTACCCGGGTATTGAGCGATCAGAAGATCAACAAGCAAGCTTGCTCATACTCCCGTGAATCCAATAAGTAACACTACCGTACATCGAGTCTAAGGATGGTAAACGTTAGACCCTAATAACTTGATAAGTCATGTCGATATGAGGCTCATAACGGGTCGAGAAACTACTGATAACACTTACCAGTAAATCTCCGAATCAGCCCTGGCCAGGGACTTACTGTTATAGCCAATCGAGTATAACGCAACATCAACCCCCAATACCGGGAGAGACGAATCCCCTCCTATCGCTCATTGCCTCCATGTGACTCGGGACTGTACTAAAAAACCACCGTTTTGCGCGCTCTCTTGAACGTGGTAAGATGAAAATCAAAGCACAGTGGGAATCACACAAGACTCTATGACGATCTCGGGTCTACAGACTAACCTGTACCAGTGTCACCAGAGAACTGCTATTTGACGATGTGTATAATACTATCTAGGAGTTCTCAGCGAGTCCGTTCAGTGTACCCAGTCTCCACTGAGCATCCGTATACCATCTTTGATGTCAAACACCAATGGATATGGGATCATCCATCGCCTATCGCATGGGTCAAGAAGCGTATACGCTAGTCTACTCTGGAATATCGATGTCCCGTCTCAATACACGTTCGACTAGGAACAACTAAAGGATGTATTTATGGACTACCCTGGCCCAACTAGTATGATCTTCATTAATCCTGGTAGTCAAGTATACATCTTAAGGGCTTTACCAACATGTGAGAGCAAGACGGTATCACTATACTAGTCTACATGTTAAGATAAAGAGTAACCAGATAGCATACTATCATGTCGAGCAAGAAAGTCCTCCCTATATATGTCCAAGCATCCATTATAATATACAATCATGTACAATAATGGCATCTAGGGTATACATATAACTAACAGTAACACACATGTAGCACTCCATTTAAGCCAAACCCGCCTGAATTCTAGAATCAACGTCTCTATCAACATCTTCATTGTTCTGTATAACTGATCCAAGATATCGGAATTAACCATTTCTTGAATTTCCTGACCCTCTAATGCTACCTTACTTTGATCTCTGTCTATGCTCCTAATAAGCTTACATTCCACATATTCAGTCTTCGCTCTACTTAATCTAAATCTTTGAGACTAATGTTTCTCTCCATAGCTCTAATTTGTTTATCCCAACTCTAGTTTCAACCACCAAAACAATATCATCTGTGAATAACATACACTAAGGCACTTCATCTTGAATAGATCTTGACACTTTATCCATCACTATAGTAAAGAGGAAGGGATTCAAGATGGATTTCTTATGAAGTCTTACTTTAACAGAAAAATCACTTGTTGCTCCTCCACATGTTCTCACACTTGTCATAACCTCTGTGTACATATCCTTGATCAAATCAATGTATTTTAAGGGGACTTCTTTCTTCATTAGAGACCACCACACTCTCTAGGTACTTTGTCATATGCTTTCTCCAGGTCTATAAACGCCATGTGTAAATTTTTACTTCGCATTTTAAATTGCTTAATAAGTTGTCTAAGAAAATGAATGTTCTCCGTAGTCGACCATCCTAGCATAAAACCAAATTGCTTCTCAGATACCTCCACATTCTGTCTTAGCCTCTTGCTCAAGCTATTTGATATATAACATTATCACCATCCTTTGTGTCTAATTTATCGTAAACGTTTTTGAAGACCTTAGATTTAGCTTTTCTTACAACATTCTTTGCCTCTTTTTTGGTCATCTTATATTTCTCAAAACTCTCTTCGTTTGGTCTTGTTAAGATTTCTTTAACATTCTTGCTTGGTCTTTATAGCTATCTTAACCTTTTTATTCCACCAAGATGCATCTTTGCCATTTGGTGCCTTCCCTTTAAATACTGCAAGAACCTTCTTGTCAATATTGCGGATACAATCCGCCATTCTACTCCACATCCTATCTGGATTATCCTCTTTTGCCTAATCTGCCGCGTAAACAACACATCTCTTAAAGTAACTTGACTTGCCTCCATCTTCCACCACTTAATCTTTTGATTTATCACTCGTGGTTTCGTTCTAAATATTTTTTTATTTTTTATATTTAGGACCAATAGACTATGTTGAGTAGGTACACTATCCCCTGGGATGACCTTTCAATTTAAGCAGCAACACCTTTCAATTTTTCTAGTTAAGAAAAAATCTGACTTATTTTTAACCCACTTCTAAAGGTTATAAGGGGAGATTCCCTCTTTTTAAACCACATATTTCCTAAGGTTAGGTCGTACGATAGGGTAAAATCAAGTATAAAATTTCATCCATTCCTTACGCCGTATTCAAAGCCTCCATACACACTCTCAAACTCCCCACGGCTAACACCCACGTGCCCATTAAGATCACCAATAAAAAGTTTCTTTAGCAGGTATTAATTACATCACATCATCTAAGTCTTCCTATAATTGTCTCTTACTAGTATCGTCAAGCCCTACTTGTGGCGCATACGCACTAATGATATTCATAACCTCCCCACCTAAAATTAGTTTAACTAATAAAATCCTATCTTCCTTCCTCCTAACCTATACTACATCCTGCTTGAGCTCTCTATCTATAATAATGCCCACCCAATGCGTTTTCTATCCTTGTCCGTGTACCAAAGCTTATAATCTCGAGGTGTTATCTCGTTAGCTTTCTCACCTTCCCACTTAGTCTCTTGAATACATAAGATATTAACCTTCCTCTTAACCATAGTCTCAACTAGCTCGGCTAACTTACCGGTAAGGGTTCTTATGCTCCACGATCCTAATCGAATTTTATGGTTATGGATTAGCTTCTTTACCTACAACCGTCCATTAGAGTGTGGGAACCCTTGCACATTTGACATCACATCCGGGCGATGTGGCGCGACCTAGCAACCCTTGCCCACTTATCACTACATCCGGGGCTCTGAAGTAGAGCGTCGTTGTTGTGGGAACGTCCCAACGGGTTTCTTATATAAGTTGGATGTGATTAGATTTTACTGCTGGCCGTTAACTTGCCGCAAACCCTCCTTTATCCGGGCTTGAGACACGGCTGCGTGGAAACCACGCAGGTGGAGATTCAGAGTTTCCAAACCTTGATTTAAATAATCATGAACAATAGATAGCTACTTTTGTTTGATATGTTATTTTTTTTTTTATAAAAAAAATTTGATTACACCCCCTCCAAAAACCAAAAAAAAAAGGAAAGAAAAAAAACCAATTTTTTTTTTAATAAAGCACTTCTCCCCCTTTTTGTGTATTTTTCTCAATCTCTCATGTATTTACGCGCTATGGTGTGTAACTGCATGACACACACACACACACACACACACACAGAGAGAGAGAGCAATATAAATGCATACATAGACATGCTTCTGCATACAAATTCATACATTATTTGAGCCTTTTCCTAATAAAATTTTGTTGACTATGAGGAAGGCCTGCTGGATTAGATCTGTTCTTTATGACATTATGTGGACACAAAAAGTGTCTTTACAATCGTACAATGAGTGTCCTCTGTTCAAGAATTGTTGGAATCTAATATAGAGACATTTTCATATTAGAAGCATCCAAGGTGAGGTGAATGACTTTCGATAGATATTTTTACTACAAATTTTAACTAAGATGAACACTAATTCATCTGAAGAGAATAAGTTCAGGTCCAAATAGTTGAAAGGAAGACACTGGTATTGTCACTTTTGATTATAGATGAAGATAAATCAGAATTTTTATCCGTCATATAGACTGTTTAATAGAAATGTTTAGTCTAGGCTTTTGCATTTTGGCCATAAAACCGAACCTCATTAGAATTGGCTTATGGATTTCAGCTTCTTGAACATACATGAAGAGGGAAATGTGGTAGTCACCCTCCATGATATTTCGTATGATGTTGGGAATAAAGGAGTATACCAATCTCAAACAGTTTGTACAAGGGTCTGAGTTTCATTCTCATTTAGAAATACTCTTTCCTTCTTGTTGGCAAATTCCCAACGTACTTAATTCGTGCTCTTAGGTTTTTATTCTTACGCTCAGCACAAAAAAGTGGCATATGACCAATCAATGCATTCTATTTCTTATGTTTACTATTCTGTCCTTAAGTGTTGTAACTTCCTCAAAATCCTTATTTATTGCATATTTTGTGATATAATCTAATGAAATAGGAGATGTCTTTGAAAAGTCACCTACCACATTTTCTTGTAATACGATATTCTCCTAAATAAGATCTGGCCAACCGCTCCTTTATCCCTAGTTTTCTCGATCTGAGATTTAATGCTATGATAGAGATAGTTGACATGAGGTGGGTAGCTAGTTGATTGTAAAATTTTGTAAAAAATTTCATGGAGCTTTGTTTCACAACCAACTCCATCCTTATGAGAAGAAAAGGAAATTCTAGTCCTATTTTCTTGTTACAAAGTGCATCTTCTCTTTTTTGTTCTCCTTTTTTTAAAATTATTTTGCAGGTGATAAATTTGTTGGATATTGATTTAGGCCATTTACTTGGGCTAATATTTATGACATGGGCATCAGTCTAGAGGCTCAATAATCAAATCTTTTTTGCTTGTTTGCAGATTGATGAAATTCGACGCCAAGTGGAATTAGTTTTGGAAATCAAGGAAATTGAAGATAAAAGAGGGAATCAAGGAAAAGAAGAGGTGATGGATATAACTAGCTATAGAATTTGTAAACTTATGTTATTTTATGCTCTTTCATTATGGTTTCTTTACTTGTTGTAGGTAACGAACCATGATCGTGATCATGAAGCCGGGACCTCAAATGCGGAACCAATAGTTAAGCGCTTGAAGATGGATGATAAGATTGAAATGTTGTAGGGGTTTATTATTTTATTACGTAAGGAGACAAGTTTAAACACTAAAAGCAATGATGAAATTATTGCTATTGTTTTGTTATGAGTATGAAAACTTGCAAGTTAGGCGTTGTCAAAAGGTGTTTGCAGTTGTTATTTTTGCAGTTCTGTTTTGTCAAGAGATGAACACATGGATGTAGCCATGAATTGGTCATGAGTTGATCCTTTAGAATGCACCAGGAAAATTGTATATACATGTATAGGAAAGTAATGCCTTGTTGCTATTTTTATGGTACCAATTTTCCAGCGTTTTGTCATAGTTTATCTTTTAAAGTGAATCGGTCATTATTGGTTTGAAGTTGGAATGTTAATTATTACAGTATCCATAAACATTCAATATCCATAAATATGCAACAATGAGCTTAATAAAAATGTTTTCTGTTTGGGTTTTGGATTTACATTGTGGCTTAGAGTTGAAATTTAATTTTACTTGATTAATGTCCATTGATTGTTGTGACTATAATTGCTAGATGTGTCAACAGATGTTTTTTTTATTTATTTTTATTCGTGCAAAACAAATTATGTTTCATATTTTTGATAAATATAACAAATATTTTGACATATTTTTTATTCTTTCCTTTTCCCATTGCAAATTGTATGTACATGTAGTGATGCCTTGTTGCTTTTTTTATGGTACTGATGGAGCTTAGATCTTCTTCAGATGTTGTCCTCCGCCGATCCTGTGATGGCGGTTTTGGACGGCTAAGATTTATTTCGAGAGTTGTTAAGTGTGGATCTCAATGGGTTGGTGTTTGGCGCCGAGCTACTTGTAAAGAAGTCCCGGAGTGGGTGACCATCGTAGGACCCTCCGACGATCAAGTTAGTGCCGAGAAATAAGTGCAGAGTAGCGGCGTAATGGAAATGAGTTCCCTACCTGAGTCGTCGAGAGAGGGGTTTATATAGGGGTAGCGTGGAGCGAGTGGGCGCGAGATCCTCGCAGTCGATTACACCCCAGCGTTATCCTCGTCTTGAATGGCGGGATGCGCCCATTAATGGGGGGTACGCCCATTAATGGAGGGATGCGCTAGCGTGGGACACGGATCGTGGGGAGACGGATATCTCACCCCGGCGATATACGCGGAGCCGTTGTGGGGCGAATGGGATCCGTGCTCTTGATTGATCGGGGTGAAACCGAGGAAGCTCGGTATGTCAGGAGCTCGGAGACGAGCTGGGTGGCCGAGGAAGCTCGGCACGCCGGGAGCTTGGAGACGAGCCGGGTGGCCGAGGAAGCTCAGCATGACAGACGGCTCGGAGACGAGCAAAGAGACTGAGGAAGCTCGGAGACGAGCTGTTGGTAGTTTCCTAGGTGAAGGTGGAAAGTATTCAGGGAGGTCTCCCGAAAGTTCGGATATGTTCCTTGAGAAGGGGATCCTGAGGAATGCCCCTGATGCAACTCGTTTATTTCACCCCGTAGCCTTCGGGACACGTCATCCGCCACATGTCGCAATCTGAGGAGACAATGCTTGTGAGCGTCATCATTAGCCCCCACTCTCGTTCCGACCTATTCATTGATCGGGTCGAGAGTGACCTGCTCGGTTTTTCCTTTGCACATTTTGGCGCCAAGAATCATAATGCGGATTGCCCGGGAACGGCAGGGCTTTTGGTGGTTGCGTCGTTTCGATCTTTGGGCCCACGTGTCTCCTCGTCGTTTGCCTGAATTTTCGCGCGTATCTCCGATGGCGTCAGCGGATCAGTGAAATGATTGCGCTTTAAAGAGGGGGTGCCATTTCAGTCGATTCGTCAGTTGAGGTACGGGCCACGTGTCAGCCGTTGGTTGGCAGAGGCGACAGGCTGTCTCTGACTCCTACAGTCGAAGAGATGTCCCTAATGGCCGATAGCCACGTAGAGCCCCGCCGGCCGCTGGGCGCGACGTTTCGTTTTGGCGGGAATCAATCTGGGCCGTAGGATGTTATCTTTTGGGGTGTATAAATAGGAGGGGACCATCCTAGGGCTGAGACTTTGCTCAAATTCTCTTTCATTGCTGAAGATTGCCCATCGCTCCTTCCTTTAGATCGGATCCTCTATTGATTTTTCTTCGGTGAGTCCCTTCCTTTGAATCAGGTTCGATGTCTTCTTTGAGGAGCCCGTAGAGGTAGTAAGGGTAGAGTTGGACGATGAGGCACCCGTTGTTGGGGCCGAGTCCAGTAAGTCCTCCTCCTCTTCGACTTCAGATAGCCAAGAGGGTTCTTTTTCTTCTTCGTCCTCTGAGTCTGCTTACTGTGCAAGTGCCTTTAGCTCGTATACTTTTGTTCGAACCTTCATTCTGCAAGCATTCTTAGCTCATAGGTCTTTACATCTTGCAAGTACTTTTTAGCTCGTAGGTCTACCCTCCCCACATCTGCCGACTGTTCATCGAGTAAAGTCGAACGATTGCCAAGTGTCGGAAGGTCGGTATCCTTCTTTTCCCCAGAGTTGAGGTGGCTATCGCGCGTGGTGGCCAAGTGTAGGAAGGTCGGTATCTTCCTTTCTACTCAGCTGCCTCGTAGTGAGGGCTTTGATCTACAATGTCGTTGGGCAGGAAGCTACCCACTGTGGATGAACCGAGCAGGAAGCTACTCGGACGCCTCGTGAGGAGGGCTTTTGATCCACGGCGTAGTTGGACAGGAGGCTGCCCACTACGGATGGACCGAGCAGGAAGCTGCTCGGACGCCTCGTGAGGAGGGCTTTTGATCCACGGCGTAGTTGGGCAGGAAGCTACCCACTGCGGATGGACCGAGTAGGAAGCTGCTCGGCCACCTCGCGAGGAGGGCTTTCGATCCACATCGTAGTTGGGCAGGAAGCTACCTGTTGCGGATGGACCGAGCAGGAAGCTGCTCAGCCGCCTCGCGAGGAGGGCTTTCGATCCATAGCGTAGTTGGGCAGGAAGTTACCCGCTGCGGATGGACCGAGCAGGAAGCTGCTCGGCCGCCTCGCGATGAGGGCTTTCGATCCATACCATAAGTTGGGCAGGAAGCTACCCACTGCGGATGGACCAAGCAGGAAGCTACTCGGCCGCCTCACGAGGAGGGATTTCGATCCATAGCGTAAGTTGGGTAGGAAGCTACCCACTGCGGATGGACCGAGCAGGAAGCTACGCGGCCGCCTCGTGAGGAGGGCTTTCGAGACTCCCTTGCGCCTTCGTGGGGGCGTCGTTTAACCTTCTGTGGTTCGTATAGGCGGGAGTGAGGACGTCGTTCAACCTTGCGTGGCCCGCATAGCCTCTCGTGAAGACCGGTATGGCCGACATGTGGCAGTTCTATATCGGTAAATTGAGATATCCCGTGATTCGCGTCGCTACGCGAGTAAATTTCGGCCGTTGGAAGATTTTTGTTAAGGCTATAAACAGCGAAGGCATGTTGGTTTCTTTCTAGAATTGTGTTTCTAAAGATGGCCGGGCGCATTTATACCATCAGGGAGATCATCTCTCGCGACGACATGTACCTTTACAGCCTCGATCGCTCCAAGCAGACGTACGAGGCGGTGATAGACCGCGTGGAGGGCCATTTTGGACGCCTGCTTCCCCGGCGATCTGCTCTCCTTCAAGTGCTCATTTACGCGATCTGGAGGATGTCCCCGGGTTTGCACAATGCCCTGTCTCCGCATCTGAGGTTCGAACAGCTTATTGACCAGTCGCTGATATGTAGCCTTGGCGTTCTTGAGTCCGAAGGGCATCACTTTGTAGCAGTATACCCCCCGGTCAGCGGTGAAGGCTGTAAGTTTTTTTCGGCTGGGTTCATCCTGATCTGATTGTAACCGGAGAAAGTGTCCATGAAGCTCAATAGTTCATGGCCGGCTGAGCTGTCTACCAGCTGGTCTATTCGAGGAAGTGGATAGTTGTCACGCCCCGCTTCCCAGTGTACGGCGAAGTGGACGCGACGAGGCCCGCTACGTATATACTTAGAAGTACGTACGCTAAGCGTAACTAAGCAATATAAAGTAAATCACAAGAGACAAATGATATAGAAATAACAGCAACTTTTATTAATAACATTCTTTGTACAATACATGGAAAGGAAAATACAACTGAAATAAAGATGTCTAAACAGTGGCATAACAGGAAATGAAAATACTGAAAAGAACAAGGTACAATGAAATTATACTGCAGGGTCTTCGGCAAATTGCTCCAAGTCTTCTTGTGTTGGTTCAACTTCTGCCGGGTCCAGGTCACCTGACGACATTTAAAGAAGAGAGAAACATAATGTCGTCAGCGAACAGATTGCTCGGTAAGTCCCAAAGGTAAGAGGGAAGTAGAGAAGACAGAATAAGAAGGTACATTTTTAAAATATAAACTATTGTTATAATGTTATGTTATCGCTGTTGTTTGTAGCTTGGTACAGAAGAATGCCAGTGTATACGAGGGGGGTCTCTATATGCTAGAGACCAAGGCAAATGGAAAGTACAAGGAACCGTTATGCCACGGTACAACAGCAATAGGATTCAGGTTAGGTGTCTTAATCTGACCATCTCGTGCCACCTTTAACACCTTCCGTACCAATCTACCCCTTAAACCCCGTAGTGTTTTAACATTATTGTTGTACTGTATTGTGTAAGTTGGATGACTGACCAAAACCATGATATCAGTAAACATGTTGTAACTGTATAATCAGGTAAATGGAATAACAGGATAATGGATGAATATCCATGGTTTGATTCAGTCAAAATTGAATAGATTGTTAACTGGATTCAGGGATTCATGTATTCATATTGAGTTGGAATATTAAAGAATATGGGTTGACTTGAATCATATTCAAGTCCGAATTGGTCAGACTCTAACCCGAGTCAGACTAAAGAAAGGTAATTTGAAGTTCTGTACTTGTTAGGGGCCTTATTGTAATTTATAAAACTTGAGGGGGTTTTATGTAAAAAGCACTATTGTATAGTTTTCAAGATACACCTCAAGTATTTATTTATTCGTCTTTATAGTTATAATGAGTGTGAATTTTATTTGTGTTATTCTAGTGAATATATCCTAATAAAAGTATTAATTGATTTATTTGAAATTTATGGTATTTTAATGTAACTTTTAATCTTGTAATTTTTAGAAAAATGGAAACTTTATCTTATAATAAAAGAGATGTTTAAATGATAATTATATATATATTAATACAAGAATAATTTATTTTCTAAAATCTCATTTTTCTTAAATGTCGTATTTTAAATCTTTCAAGACCGTATGCTCCTTGCGGAGGTCTGAATCTCGCACTACTAGCCCGCGGGTGCACGATGAACCGTACTATCCCTAACGGGTTCCCCAAAAGTGGGTTGTAGTGGCACTTTGCTTAGGTTTAACAAATACTATTCATTTAGGAAAACGGTTTTATAAATAAAAGGTATTTATTTGTGAAAGAGTATAGTTTTCTGTATTTTAGTTTCTAGGGTTTCCTAAACCAACTAGCCTATTTCTAAAGGTCTAAACGACAAGTCATTAGAAGTCTCAAATTACCTCTTCACCGCCAATTGTGGCCAGGTAAGTACAAGTGAGGAGGGAGGGATCCGCTCACGAATCGTGAGACGGGCCTTTTAAAGTTACCCAAGCTTACTTTCCTAGCCTAGACACCACAAAGTCAGTTTAGATAAACGATCGATGTCCATGACATATCGTATTTTCCTATTAAAAGATACTGTTTAAAAATTGTAAACAACTTAGAACTTTTAGAAAAGGTTTATAAAGAAAAGGGTATTTTAGTGAAAAGTCTTGTATTTTCGTATTCTATGTTTTGACGTTTATCAATTAAGGTTATATTTGTGTGTGTGTAGAGATAGGTCATTACCTCGTGACTTATTTTAAGGTTTAATGAAGTTTTAGAGGTTAAATATGATGTATTAAACTTGAAGGTATTAAGCGCAAGAATATAGGTATTTGAAAACGTTATCATTTCATGTGTGAAAACTCATTCAAATTGATTTCTACAAGTTTAGTGATCAAGATAAACATATTTAGGAGTGAGGGAATTAATTAAAACAAGAAAAGTAAACTTTATGGTATTTTTATGAAAAGAATACGGTTTTACAAGTAAGCTATCATTTCATGTGAGAAACTTTATTTAAATTGGTTTCTATGTGATTAATAGTCATCATGGATATGTTTAGCTATTATGGATTAGGTGACAAGTGGAATTTTGTAGAAAAACCGAATCAGAAATTGGTTTGTTCCGATTTCCGTCAGGTTCCAAAAAGTCGTATTTTCTATTAAAAGAAAAGAGAGATAGGAAAGATAGGACTTACAAGTTTGGACAAGCTAAGGAGGCTAAGGAAAGTGGTGGTTGTCGGTGCATCGAAAACGTCGCGAAGGTTCTACTACGGTCGCCGGAATTCGTCGTCGGTTTCGGCAGCGCTTCGCTTCTCGCTCTTTGTACCGAGTTCTCTTGAGAATTTGGAAGAGTGGACTTAGAGTTGTAGGGTGAAATGGTAGGGGGTAGGGGTGTTTATATAGGGCTAGGCTAGGGTTAGGGTTTGGATTAAAAAAAATATTTAAAAATGTAAAAATTCATTAAAATATCATTAAATTTGGGGTTAAAAGAGGTGTAATGGGAATTTGGTAACAGTTCTGAAAAATTGAAGTATGCAGGGGTATTGACCAAGTCAACACGGAATTTTTCCGTGTTGACGACTCGGCCAACCGGCCGAGTCAGGCCGGCGGCGCCGGCCGATTCGGCCGAACCGCCGGCCGACTTGGCCGAGTTGGGGCCGAGTCGGGGCTCGAACGGTAGGGTTTCACTTGGGGGGATTTATGGTGTACTTTATTTTTTGTATAGAGCATTAATTTGAGAGTTATGGCTGCTTGACCGTTGACTTCCCAAAAAATTTAAAACAAAATGATATAAAAATTATGTGGGGCATGAGATTCGAACTCTGGTGGCTTGGTTCAACAGTGCAAGGTATTACCAATGAGCTACAAGCTCCTTCTTGTAATTAATGTAGGGAAATAGATACTTAAAGTGTTATCAGCAACATTAATACTCCAAGTATACTTCAAATTTAAATCAAATTTAGGTATACAAAAATTGGAGTTGTTACAATAGTTGTTTTTGGGGCAGGCCATGTTTAAGTCTGTGAAATCGATGCACATGCGCCATTTCCCGTTTGCCTTCTTGATCATGACTACGTTCGCCAGCCAATCAGAGTAGTCCAGGTTCCTGATAAAGTTAGGGGCGAGCAGTCGATCCACTTCGTCCTCTATTGCCTTCTGCTTTGCCGGCTCAAAGCTTCTCTTTTTTTGTCGGACGGGTTTTGCTTTCGGGTCGACCCCGAGCTTGTGGGAGATTACTCTAGGGTCGATTCTGGCCATGTCTGCCGGCGCCCAAGCGAATACGTCCGAGTTATCTCGGAGTAACCGGATCAGTTCTTCATGGCGATCCCCAGTCAGGAGAGAGCCGATCTGAACTGTCCGGCCATGGACTCCTTCTGTGAGGGGTACTTCCGTTAATGCTTCTACCGGGGCACCTCTAACTTCCATTTGGTCGTCGCGTGTATCTAAAGACCCCTGGAAGTCGGGTATGTCCTCAAAATCGTCGCCTTGATCTCCGGCGGTGGAAGTCGATGCGAAGTAAATCCTAGCGGTTTGCTGGTCTCCATAGGCCCGGCCTATTCCCTCTTGATCTAAAGGAAACTTGATCGCAAGGTGATAAGTCGAGATTTGGGCTCGGAGAGCGTTTAAGGTCGGACGTCCTAGGAGAATGTTGTAGGATGAAGGGACCTTGGCGACGAGGAAGTCCACTGGTACTGTCCGCGTATTGCCCGCTTTCCTAATGTTGAGGAGGAGGGTGACCAATCCCTCGGCAGGGATGGAATGGTTGGTGAACCCAGAGAGGACATAGGAGGTAGGTCGGAGGGTCCTAGCCCCATACACTGAAAACAGTCATGGAACAAGACATCTGCCAAGCTCCCTAAGTCAACCAATATTCTCTGGACTTCGTAACGGTGGACTCTGGCCGTTATCATGAGAAGGTCATTGTGGAGGAGCGATATGCCGTGGAGGTCTTCCTCTGTGAAAGTGATCGGCTCGTCCTTCCTGCACCTCTTGTGTGGCATACCACTTGTACCCTCGATTGGGAGGATGTAGCGGTTCCCCTCGGTTTCTCAAGCTGGATCCGATGTAACGACCATGATCTGCCCGATCGTTAATTCCCCGGGAGGGGTTTGGTCATTTTGCTCCCGCTCCGCCTGCCGCTTATCCCGCAGGTACTTTGCCAGGTGGCCTGAGCGGATCAACTCCTCGATGTAGTCACGGAGTTGTTTGAAGTTCTCAGTCGGGTGACCCTGCGACCTGTGGAAGGCGCAGTATGGGCCGCGGAGTCGCCTGCTTACTCTTTGGATGACTGGCGAAAGCTTGAAGAACCTCTCACCCTTAGCTTCTTCCAACAGCTCGGTCTGAGAGATGTTTAGGGGAGTGTACTCCTGAAACCTCGGGGAGTAAGGCTTCGGACGATCGGCTTTCTTTTTCTCCTCCCTGTCCATTTTCTTTCTGTCGGCTGGTCGGCCCGGGGCAGGTTTGAGTTCACCTCAGACTCGAGTTGGATTTCTCGCTCGGTCCAGGCTTTTACTTAAGCCATGGTCTTAGGTTGCGCCAATGCAAAAGAGCGGAGCCACTCTTTGTGCCTAAGACCGACCTCATCGCGGTGATGACTGTTTCATCGCAGTACTCTGGGACCTCAAGGAGGGCATTATAGAAGCGGGTGACATATCCTTTGAAGGATTCTTTGTCTCCGCTCTTGATGGTGAACAGGTAGTCGACCGTCTTTTTCTGTCGTCGATTTTCGACGAAGTGTCCGAGGAATTGGGTGGCCAGCTCGCCGAAGGTCGAGATGGAGCGTGGCGTAAGTCCTCGGAACCAGTCCTGGCCAGCCCGGATGAGGGTGGTGGGGAAAGCTCGGCATTGAGCCACGTCGGAGTTATCCTGGAAGCTCATGCCCGCCGTAAATGCGTCTAGGTGGTCCTTCGGGTCGGATTTCCCGTCGGAAAGGGCCACTTTTGGCGGCTTGTTCCTGGATGAGACGTACTCGGCTAGCAGCTCCTCTGTGAAGGGCTTCGTTAGTGAGTCGGCGGAGTACCTGGCCCCTTCGCCGGACGTGTGGCCATCCCTTCGTATGCCTTCGATCTTCTTCTCGAGGGCTTCAAGCCGGTGGTGGTACCTCGAGAATTCTGCACAATCGGAGTGGTGGCTACCCCCGCTTCGGGTCTGTGAGATGGTACAGCTTCGATTTCGCTCTATCAAGTGTCTCAAATCCTCGAGCGAGCCCCTTTTCGAGTAGTTTCTGCGCTCGTCGTTTGTGCGGTCCCGACGAGAGTAGGGGCGTCGGTCGTGCCTGGAAGCAGGCGAGCTGACCGACACCTCCTCAGGGAGAGAGAACGCGCGACGGGCATTGGAGCGACGGCCCAGTCTTCCCTGGGACCGTGGCGTAAAGCTGTCTAGCACCCAGCGGGTCATGGAATCAATCACTGCGTGTGGGTTAAGGTGGCCGGAGTCGGCTCGCCGGCGCTCGGTGGCGCTGTGATGAGAGTGAGGGAGATCGAGGGCTCGAGTGTGCCCGTTCGTCCGTCGGCGGACGTCGTTATTCCGGGGAGGGGAGGCCGCTGTCTGGTAGGTAGGGCCCGTCGCTTGAACGCAGACGAGGGCATCCACCAGTGATGTGAGCATGTCTATCCGGGCGGACAAGGCATGGATGGCGTTGGGAGAGGAGACGAGCCGCTCCCGCTTCCGTTGTGGCGGCTCGTATTTGGACCGTCGCGGTTGTCGCTCGCCATTGTTGAAGTCAAAATTTGCACCCCGGTTGACCGAGTCAAAGTCAAGGTCAACCCCCAAGCTAGATGGGCCCAACCCCAGGTCAAGCGGGCCCATGCCCAAGTCGAGCCCGCGGCCAGCCTCCCCATGCCAACAACAAAATCATGTAATAAATAATTTTTATGTGATTTTTTATATATGAATGTATGCAAAATGGTCATAAAGCCAATATTTTGTAAGCCCATGGCTTATGTGCAAAAATGAAATGGCACATGAGCCATGAGATGGGCAAAATGCCATTTTTGTAAAGCCCAAGGGGCTATATGTAAATATGTAAGCCTATATAAAGCAAAATGATGATGAATAAAGTAACAACTTTTCATTCTCTCAAAAAAAACCTAAGGTTTGTGCCTCTTTCCCCTTTCTGAAGGTTCCAAACCTTCTTCTTTCTTTTGAATTAAATCAAGAGTTTTACTCTTCTTTTCTCAAAACTAAATAGTTTTTCACCACAAAACCCATAAAGGGGAACTTGGATCTGTCATTAGATCTTAAAAAGAAGAGATCTTTAAAATCTCACATCTCTGGATCTTCAAGATCCGGCCAAACAAAGGAAGAAGAAGGAGACTCATCTCCAGAAACCCCACTTTGGGGAAGAACTAGGGCTCAAGGGGAGAAGCCCTTCATCAGCTTCAAAACATCCTAGGAGTTTAACTCCATATAAATATATATATATATATATATATAATAAATATTTCCTTTCTGAAGCATAGTTTCTGGTTCTGGGACTAAAGCCCCCTTTTCCTCGCCGGCGCCCAAGCGCCCACGTGCCGACACATGGCGCGCTGGCGCTCGAGCACCCTGCGCTCAAGCGCAAAGCGCCCACGTGCCGACACGTGGCGCGCTGGCGCTCAAGCGCCCAGCGCGAAGCGCCCACATGCCGACACGTGGCGCGCTAGCGCTCTTGCGCTCAAAGTGCTGGCCCCATGCATCCTTTGGATGTCTTTTCCCTCCTTTATATATTTATACATGTATATATATACATATGTACACATACTCATACTCTACAACACTCTCCCTCCCAAAAAAATTTTGGGCCGGGGCGCTGCTCCGCACCCCGCAAGGGGGCTGCTAGCCCCTTGACCCCCAGCCCGCTATCCGGGTAGCAAGACCCCCATGAAAACTCTGCGTTGCTCCCGATATATCTAAACCCTCCTTCCAAAACAACACACACGTACACTGCACATTGAGTTCGCATGACTAGTTTAACCCGTTAATCGGAGGTTCTCTCACTCCAAAGGCGAGGGGTAATTAACGGCAGCTTAGTCCGCGGCTGCCGGAGATTCGGATCCCCGCAATCATTAAACCCCGGCCTACCCTAGGCAAGGGGAATCTGTAGTACGCCTGACAAGCGCGCGCGTATTCCCATCTCAATGGGGTGACGAAAAACACCCTACAGATTCTGGCACGCCCGGTAGGACCTATCTCTCCTCCCATATTTCGGGTTAAACGTTCATGCGAACTGAGTCAATATACATACCTATATTTATACTGAAATAATGCTCTTTCATGCAGGTTTTCAAGCAATCACTTCCCAACGATGTCTCCAAGGATCAGCTCAACTCTCAGCACGGCTCCCGTCTCCTACACAATTATCATGCCCCGCTTCCCAGAGTACGCTAAGATGGGCACGTGACATAGCCAACTATGCTACCTGTGGATAGGAAAAATCCTTCCACAGTCACATTACGGCTGTAGAGATATCAAGAACAGGAAAGTAAACCAACAATCTAGTACATGTCCATAAGCCAGAGTAAATGAGTCAAGAAATAACAACGTGCGGAAGCCAAAAGGTACAATAAATGAAACACCTGGAAGTGAAACTACCTATCGACAGGAACTTCACCGCTCGGTCTAACAGCGGCAATACTCCTGATCAGTCTGCAACAACGTAGAAGAATCTGGGCCATACAAAACCCAGACGTCAGCGCGTCATCTCATCAAGTAATAAAATACAAACATGGTAACAGGCAATGCAAATATAATCATGAATGAAAAGCAGATGTAACAGTAATGTAAATCAGGGCAGTGAAGGGTAGTGTGCAGTGAGTAAACTAAACTGTTCTTTTGGGTTATCTACTCTCAAGTCTTTGAAATCAATTTGATGAATCATCGATGTAACTCAATATTATCTCGTGCATGCCCGGGACCACGGTCTCAGACTCTCGGGCTGAAACCGAGACGTGCCGCTAGGCACTAACAGGGAAAGGGTACAGACCAACGATGTCAGCAGCATCGTCACGAGGCGGGCCTAACCTCAAAAACTGATCAGTAAAAGCAAGCAACTGAGTTACAAGTCAGGATTTCATCATTGATTTCCCCATACCCCCAAGTCATGTATGTCCAGTCAGGTATTCAGTAATCAAGAACTAATGCCAACACAGGATCAGGTAAGAGCAAGTTTGTCTGGATAGACAACAGGAACGGTCCGTGAGGACTACATGTCAGGTTTGTTGGCATTGGACACCAAATTAGGTAACAGGTCAAGCCATGGTACATCAGGTCAGGTCAAGTAGTGTACGGTACCATGTCGGGTCAAGTAATATGTGTGTAGCAAGTCATGTCAGGGAGCACAAAATACTATGTGGGTGCCCATAAATAAAACTAATATAAATCTGTATAAACCAAACAAGCATGGGTACAGATGAAACAGTAAAAAATGAAACACGGTGATGATATATGCAAGGGTGCAGATTAAAGCATGAGGATGCACAGTTATAGATTAGAGTTAGGGCTGTGGTTCCAACTTTAAATATCCTACACTTAAACAAACATAGAATTGTTAAATCTCGTTATTATGGGTTTAACTGGTCTAAAGATGCAGTAATATATAAAATATGCTCAATGGATGCAACCGGTTATTCAGGGTAGAAACTATTTAACAGTGTTATGCATTATGCAGTTAACTAGTAAAACATCTAACCACGTATGTGAGTATGTGATATTGCACTTCAAGGTGCAACAAGTTATAATTTAAACTCGATTCTTTTAATGCTATAATTTGATATCAAAACGCAAGAATGGAAACTAATAGCAGCTTGATCAATCTACAGGTTCCATCATGAAATAATTTCGTATAAATAATATAGTAGCATGTAGCAAGTTTCACTTGCCTGGACGGATCAAGAACGGGAATACGAAACCTCTCACGTCGGCGGAGAACGTTGCGATGTGCGCACGGTAAACAGAACGGATCAAAACCACGCACAATGTGATCATACGGGTCAGGTACGTTCGCTGGCGCGTCGGGACCGTCGACGTCACGGCCGAGTCTGGCGATTTATAAAGACAGAGAACAACTATTTACGATACAGAAGAGAAAGGAAAGAGAAGAAAGAAGGAGAGAGGGAATGCATACTGGTGTGGTGTTCTGTGGCAAAGGCGGGGCAAGGAGAGATGTGACGACGAGTCATGGGTCTCCGGTGATGGGCTGCCGGTGAAGTGTAAGGGTGTGCAAGGGGGTGCTCGGGTTCTAAGGTTGCCGGCTCCTCGAGAATGCTAGTGCAGGGTGGCTAGGAGGTGTAAGTTCACGGCGGCGCCCCGGCCTCCATCCCGAGGCCAAATGCGGAAGCGATGGTTGACTTTAATTTTTCTTGAACCGGCACTACCGCACACTAAAACCTGGATCGGGCCATTAACTAGTTCTAGCTAACTACAAGATGGGGAAGAGATATATACCGAGCGATCCGTGTCCTCCGGTCTTCTCGCCGTTGTCCCGATCTCCCGCGGAATGTCCGGTCTCCACCTCCTCGCCGGAAAGGGCACCACGTTGCCGGCTTCTTTTACGGGCTCCCACCTCTATACCGAGGCAACTCGGGCACGAAGTTGGCGAGTCGACGTGCCCAAGCTTTGCTGTAGAATGTGTAGTGAGCTCTATGTCTCATTGGGGTAGTGGATGTTGCTATTTAAGATGGTGGAGGAATCAAGTTTTTGGAGATGAAACATTTGGGAATTTTTGTAGCATGAAAAAGAGCAAAATTCCCACACCCACACATTGGGCAGCCCTCACTTGGCCGGCCATAAGAGGGAGGGGGAGAGAGTATGAGAGGAGAGTGAGTGAGTGAAAAATGATAGCCCCTTGAATAATGCAAGTGAGAGGAAAGGTTATCATATGAAGAAATGATCACAAAGAAACTCCAACACTCAACCACAACCATCATAAAAACCATGTCATATAAAAGTCAAGCCATGATGGATGAAGAAGTCAAATGGTCAAGGGATGGTTCACCATCATGATACAATAATATGCAATCACCTCCCTCCACAAATGCTTATTTGCACAAATGCAAATAAGCCCTCCTCCACCAATCTTTGGCCATTGAAAGATACAAATGAAATATGGCCGAAACGGAAAGCAAACCGGCAACTCCAGAAAACTGGTCCCGTAATAAATTACAGGAAAAACCCCGATACTGTGTATACACACCCGCATTTGTATTCCGACCGAAATACAAATGCAATGAGACAAATCTACACTGTACTATACTAGGATCCGGCTTAAACCAAAGCCGGCTAGTATTATCCGTCCGATCCTGATCCGTGCAATACCGCACGTATCTGATCGAACCCTGCCATATCTCCATACGGCCTCTACAGCGTTTCGCCCGAAAACTTGAGCAACTGAATGTGGGGGACTCTAAAGACTCGTCAACACCTTGGTTGTGGATTTAACCACTAGCACGTCAGAGGTATAAGCCAATACGTAACGGGCTACCAGGTATTGACCAAAAGGGACGTCGATGAGCGAACTCATCCTGACACCCTACTGAGCCTGTCAGTGACAATATCCGTACAGTCCGGTCCTTTCGTCTATGAGCATCGCATGGCGGGCCTAGGGGGTTGGTAAAAGTCAGACCCCCAAAAGCGGTACAAGTCGTGTCGGAGTGTAGCCCAGAACACCCTGAGATACTATTGGAATACCTACCAGTAAATCTCCTGCCTCGGCCGAGGGCTTTGTGTAATGGCTCTCCTAGACACAGCGCGACCTCACCCCCAATACCGGGAGAGACGAACCCCTGAAGATCCGCTCACTGCCTCCATGTGGCTCGGGACTGTACCCAACTAAAACCTGTTTGCATGTCTCCTTTGAGCGTGGTAGGGTAGTAATCAAAGTACAGTGGGAACTCACACGAGACAAATGACGATCCTCAGGTCGATGAACTAACCTGTACACATGTCACCAGGGAACTGCCATCTGACGTCAGGTATAAGACCAACTAGCATGTTCCCGGCGAGTCCTGTCCGGTGTACTCATAACCCAATGAGCACCTATATACATCTTAGGTGAACCAACTGACACCAGTGGCTTGTGAGACTGGTCACCGCCCCTCGTCGGGTCTCGACTGTATACACTAGTCTACTCTGGAGTATCGATGCCCTGTCTCGAAACTCCCACGACTAGGGACCTTTTAAGGATGTGCTTATAGACTACCAGCTCCCACGTATATGATCGCCCTCATACTGCTGGCAGTCAAGCATAAATCCTAGGGGCTCTATCAACGTGTAATAGCGACCTGTCTGGTCACCTAAAACAGTGCACGATGATAAAGATAAACCAGATAGCATACTATCATCTTGAGTAAGACTGTCCTACCGGGATAGGTCCTCCCTCAATCATCGCAATCACGTGCCTGTGATCCAATAATTGACTCTGAGGGCACTATCTCCAACAATTTCCCACTTACACTCAAGGCTAATTATTGCGATGTCGCATACTCACAGCCCGTGTGATACCGAACACCCAACTCCTCTACTAGTCAGTCTCACAAAGCTCGTTTGCGAAACTATTGCGTTCGAAGAATAGCCTCAGTGAGTGGATCCGCTTTGATGTTTCTTTCTATGTCTCTCTATATCTCAAGTTCGCGGAGAAAGCCATCTCCCGAAATGAGCAATACCTGTCTCAGAATATGTCTGGATGTCTGATGGGACCTAGCTCATAAATGAACTCTAAATCCAAACTTCTTAGACTGTATCGTCAACTGAACTTAATCAGTATCCTGCGCCATGCCTCCCTCAGTATTGCCTTGGACCACCTGTCCAAAATACTGCCCCTCGTCAGAAGGAAAACTATAACTCTGACAACCTCCTTGTCGTCCAGGTCACCTTGGAAGCCTGGAATGATAACTGTCTCCCGAAAGAGGCTGTCGTTATCATATCCCTAGAATATCCACTTATGTTCTAAAATTGCTTCCGACTGTTTCTCCAGGATTGGATCAACATCAACTTATTGCATCTCGTGCATGAACAACATCTGATGTGGTACTTGATATCTCATGATTGACTCAATTGCCTAAGCAAGTGATCTGCCAATCATGCACATCCCTCTCCCCTTTAGTCTGTAAGACACCTTTAGAGAGGGTGACTCCATCACCTGCAGGTACACTACCGTGCCAGGAGTCGTCCATTCTAAATACTCTTAGAATGCTGTCTAAGTACCCTTAATTGGGAGACCACCCAAATCTAGATCTAAAACCATAGATCAAGTAACCAGTATGTCTGATATAATGTCCAAGTCCCGTGTGGAGAAAACCACTGTGTGACGACCAAAGTATAACCGATCGTAGTATAGGAATATCACTTCCTACTCTGTGTATGTCATCAAATACCAGGACATCACACCCTGCTACCTTCTTAACAGATCCATCCCCTATTCTGATGAAGTCAAACCTATGACTGTCATGTCAGAAATAGATGATCTATCTCCGCTATATTTTCTTTAGTCTATAAATAGACATAAGCCACCTGTCCACCAATGCTTCCGCTGCTCCCACTGCCTACGACAACCCTCTGGCAGAGTCATATACACGTACACTTCTAAAGCTAGTTTAGAACGACGCTATACTCATCCTCCCGCCGGGTCTCATAGTCTGGAACAATAGCAATGGCAAGTCTGGGTAAACAAGAACCTCCCTGCCACCGTACTTAAGCATACCGAAGTACCTCTCGGGTGCCTGAGGTTACCCACTTTATCTGCGGAGTGGCCAATGGAATGTCAAACCAGATTGAATCTTTAGGTTCCTATCAAATCTTCAGTAATCGTTTGCGGTTCTGGAATCACTTCCAGTTCTACCATACTCACACTACTGTTTTCTGAAAAAAAATCCATTTTTATTAAAACTGTGGCGAGTTCAGAACAATATCACTATTGATCTTCCAGATGGTAGAAAGTCAACCCTCGTCATAGCCTGGGTCAACCCACAAACAGCCATTACAGAAACGTGCCTTGAGTTATCCAGAGTCTGGTTTTAACCATAACCCGGACAACTCCCCGTACCTTAACATCGTTAAGATATGAACTGTTCTATATCCAATATAGAACTAGAGGCACTGATTTAATTGAACCAGATTCAAATCATGCAGCTATCTCCAGTGCATGTCAACTAAATGGAAGGAGGCCGATCAGCGTTACTCAACTTAGGAATGCTTCCAATTATGAGTAACCTGAAAGAGAAGCAAGTTCTCTTAAACATTACTATCAACTGAATACCATACACAAGTATCTATATCTTCAATCACTTTGAAGAATCCCGATACTTGCAATATCTGGTTCTCTACTTTATTCAAATACCTATAACTTCTCAAAATTCGGACCCTGTGTTTCCACGAAACACCTGTCTAAAAACTAGAGAAGTCATAAGTAAACCGAGTATAGTACGAGGACCAACCCCTCTGTCCTGATGGACCCTGGACAACATACAATACTCTGTATATGTCCCTTGAGTCTGATAACTCATTCACTGTGTGTCGTAGGTTGAAAACTGTACTTATGGTTAAGAAGAATTACACCGCTATTTAATGCTCCTTACCTAACCATCCACTGATATAGGTAAATGTCACAGACATAATTTCAAAAAGGTATATCTCATTCTATAAAAATAGACGTACAGATATATCATTTTGAAATTGGTGCATGACAGCGGATATTCAAAACCAAATATTTGCCGTCCGGCAACAACCTAGGTGACTTCCTCAAATATCACCGATTACAACGAATCCCGATATAATGAGGATGATCACTTAATTCCCACTAACCTACTCCCACTCATCATCTGTAAAACCATACAGATGTGAGAATCATACCTGGTAAATACATACCCTGGAGTAAGGACTAATCGGGAAATCAGTTTTCTTTTAACAGTACACAGTGAAGCTGAAACATTGAAATGTTTCGTAGGGGTATCCTGGTATTCCTAGTAATGCCTCTTCCAGATTCACAACTGTAACCGTATAAATCTCTGCCGCCTCTCCAAATCCCTTTATATGTCTTTAGTCATTACCTTCTGCACACCCCTTTAGGCCAAATGGTTTTCTTCCTTCCCTACCGTTCGGCACCAGCCTATGGTTTGGAAGAAGACTATCCAATAAGCATAATGGGTGTACTGTCCTAATCCCAGGAGCACTCGCAATGCGAGAGAAGGTGAAAATAAAAGACAACCGAATAAACCTTATCTTATTTCTCCTAAACCAGAATCCATCCCCGAACTGGAACAAGTTTCTTTCGAGTTCGTATATAACCATACGATGGAATATCCAATAAACTGTGGATCTTCGTAGTGATACGGAGTGTCCTGGAGAAATACAAAGGTGAAGTGGGAGTGGTAATAAAATACCTGGTTTGGTCGTGAATATCAGTCGCAATTTACTTTGCCCTCTTACTAATCCCTTTCTTTGTCTTTACATAATACCTTATGTACACCGTTTAGGCTAATTGGTTTTCTTCATTCCCTACCGTTCGGCACCAGCCTAAGGTTTGGAAGAAGACTATCCAATTTGCGTAATAGGTGTACTATCTCCTAAACCAAGGAGTACTCGCAACTTGAGAGAAGGTAAAAGGAAAAGACAACTGAATAGTCCTATTCGTTTTCTCCAGAACCGGAAACCATCCTCGAATAAATTCCTTCGAGTTCGTATATAACCATACGATGGTTTTGTCCAATGGAAATGGACGTTCGTAGTACTACGGGGTGTCCTGGAGAAAAGGGTAAAAGTAGGAGTGGCAATGAGGTATGCAACTCTGACAATCCAAAATCCAGTGTTTAAGAAGGTTCGATTAATTTGGTCTCTGAGTCATAGTCTTAGGGTCGGGTCAATGGTCGCTGCCGAAGAGAGAGAGAAAAGAAACACTCAGCGTGCACTCTAACCTAGATCAGAATGGTTACCAATTTATCCAATCAGGAAACCTCCCACTATAACCTCAAATTCTCCTCCAAACCTAAAAGAAGAATTAGTCGGGATCACCCGAGGAGTAAACCAACTCATTAGTGGGAATCGGGATCCGACTATCACCGCATGATAACGTGACGGAGTCCGCTCACGCTATCATACTCCAGAAGGTATGCGCATATCTGGAAAGTTTCAGTTTCTTTTGAAACTCTCGATGTGATTTTTGCCCCATGCTCTTATGATCTTGACGAAGGCCAACAAATCATAAGTCACATGTCAAGTTCTACCCGTCATTGTCCAGGTTAATTTGAACCCACCCGTACAAGCCCTTGACGAAGGCCAATAAGGCTATACGATTGTCCCAAACCAACGCATCTATCTATGCAGCAGAAAGGTAACAAGCAGCTACCATACACTATGCTTTGATGAAGGCCAACAAACATAGCATGAATACTACGTGCTACCCGTCTGAAACGACGGAGGGCTACGAATGGTTTCTGGCGAAAACCTTTAACGTAATGAACTTGATATCGTTGAAGGAACTGGATAGCTTTTATAAAAATATAGTAACGAAAATCTTTGCTAAAGAGGTCACTCCCGGTGAAGGGATCTCGGCTCTTTCCCCGTAGAATGAGGTGCAGGATATTCCAACTGAATACCACGATGCAAAGCAAAAGTAATCGGCTATAGTGAAGTTATTGCCCCGACGCAAACTTTTGTCCAAGGGGTCACTCCCGGTGAAGGGATCTCGGCCCTTGCCTCGTCGACTGAGAAGCAGGATATTCCAACTGAATACCACGATGCAAAACAAAAGTGAACGTCCTTGCAATAACAACTTTTTTTGAAAAGTGTTCCAACAATATCAGATTAGGTTTGTTTTTAACTTGCATTGATTCGAATCAACGCAGTCCCATCAATTGATCACACCACAAAGAACGAAAATATATTGATGTACGTATATGCCATCCGCATTCGCCACTGGGTCCCGTCATTACCCGTTAGGTTAGCTAACTAACGACAGAGCGGGGACTGGACTAGCGCGGATGCAAAACATGTACAACATCTACTAGTATATATATAATATATAATTTTCGCTCAAGGCGTGATAAAATGCAACATCACAGAAATGTACAGCATCACAGAATAAAACAGATATCTGGGATCCCCGGGTTTCACAGAGCCACTACTGAAACCCGACGTTCCCCTGGTCGTGTGGATAGCCTGTGCAATGAAATCCTAGACCCCTACGGGCGCGGCAAGTTACCCGCCAAAACCTGAAGCGAGGCAGCCCCCTTCAGCAACGTGAATGGACCACCCAGCACTTCACGGAATCCGGTAACTTGGGCACCCCTCCTGGGTCAACCTGTACCCCCTACGAGTGCGGCGAATAGCCCGCCAATTCTAGAGTGAAGCCCCCTCCGTCTTAATGCCATGAGATGCGGGCCCGTTGCCCTCTAGAACCCGGCTATCCGTGCACCCCTCCGCGGGGTAATCCTAGTACAAAAAGTAAAATATATATACAACGGGTACATCGACCGCAACCTAGTCGTGCCCCAAAATAATAATACAAACAGGCAGTGACGGCAGTCCACATGTCGGACGCTCGCCCCACAATATCAAATGTACATAATACAACAAAACTGTACTACCACTGCAACCAGGCTATCCCCCACGACCAATCCGCAATATCACAGCATAACACAGAACATCAACGTGAAAGTCACGTTCCCAAATCCGTCTAACCGGGCTATAGCAGTTAGACAGGATTTACCGATCAAGTGACATTCACGGTCGCAGATATAATGTAAATACTGTGAACTAATGTGTTTAAAATATCCGATCGATCAAATTTTACCAAGTGGGCTCCAAGTACTACTGTAGCACATCAAGAAATCTGGGCCCAAAAAATAACATTCCAGAAAACCTATTTTCCACTCAGGAGCATTCTGTAGAATTTTGGGGGACTGAACAGTTCAAGTCGCGGCGGAACCGCGGCCCAAGCATGGGTTTGGCCGTGGTTCCGCGGTGGTTTGGACTGTTCACGAGCCCAAATTTTCACAGAACTCTTAGAATGTCCTACACATCATTCTGAAACAACCTGAAAGATTTTTCGAGCCAGAAAAAAAACGATAGAAAACTGATGCAAAGAAAAATACGGTTTTTGGAAAATTGTTCGATCGGAAATGTAAAACACATTAGACAAAACTAGACTATGTTAATGGCGAGGCTCTGATACCACTGTAAGTTCACGGCGGCGCCCCGGCCTCCATCCCGAGGCCAAATGCGGAAGCGATGGTTGACTTTAATTTTTCTTGAACCGGCACCACCGCGCACTAAAACCCGGATCGGGCCATTAACTAGTTCTAGCTAACTACAAGATGGGGAAGAGAGATATACCGAGCGATCCGTGTCCTCCGGTCTTCTCGCCGTTGTCCCGATCTCCCACGGAATGTCCGGTCTCCACCTCCTCGCCGGAAAGGGCACCACGTCGCCGGCTTCTTTTACGGGCTCCCACCTCTATACCGAGGCAACTCGGGCATGAAGTTGGCGAGTCGACGTGCCCAAGGTTTGCTGTAGAATGTGTAGTGAGCTCTATGTCTCATTGGGTTAGTGGATATTGCCATTTGAGATGGTGGAGGAATCAAGTTTTTGGAGATGAAACTTTTGGGAATTTTTGTAGCATGAAAAAGAGCAAAATTCCCACACCCACACATTGGGCAGCCCTCACTTGGCCGGCCATAAGAGGGAGGGGGAGAGAGTATGAGAGGAGAGTGAGTGAGTGAAAAATGATAGCCCCTTGAATAATGCAAGTGAGAGGAAAGGTTATCATATGAAGAAATGATCACAAAGAAATTCCAACACTCAACCACAACCATCATAAAAACCATGTCATATAAAAGTCAAGCCATGATGGATGAAGAAGTCAAATGGTCAAGGGATGGTTCACCATCATGATACAATAATATGCAATCACCTCCCTCCACAAATGCTTATTTGCACAAATGCAAATAAGCCCTCCTCCACCAATCTTCGGCCATTGAAAGATACAAATGAAATATGGCCGAAACGGAAAGCAAACCGGCAACTCCAGAAAACTGGTCCCGTAATAAATTACAGGAAAAACCCCGATACTGTGTATACACACCCGCATTTGTATTCCGACCGAAATACAAATGCAATGAGACAAATCTACACTGTACTATACTAGGATCCGGCTTAAACCAAAGCCGGCTAGTATTATCCGTCCGATCCTGATCCGTGCAATACCGCACGTATCTGATCGAACCCTGCCATATCTCCATACGGCCTCTACAGCGTTTCGCCCGAAAACTTGAGCAACTGAATGTGGGGGACTCTAAAGACTCGTAAACACCTTGGTTGTGGATTTAACCACTAGCACGTCAGAGGTATAAGCCAATACGTAACGGGCTACCAGGTATTGACCAAAAGGGACGTCGATGAGCGAACTCATCCTGACACCCTACTGAGCCTGTCAGTGATAATATCCGTACAGTCCGGTCCGTTCGTCTATGAGCATCGCATGGCGGGCCTAGGGGGTTGGTAAAAGTCAGACCCCCAAAAGCGGTACAAGTCGTGTCGGAGTGTAGCCCAGAACACCCTGAGATACTACTGGAATACCTACCAGTAAATCTCCTGCCTCGGCCGAGGGCTTTGTGTAATGGCTCTCCTAGACACAGCGCGACCTCACCCCCAATACCGGGAGAGACGAACCCCTGAAGATCCGCTCACTGCCTCCATGTGGCTCGGGACTGTACCCAACTAAAACCTGTTTGCACGTCTCCTTTGAGCGTGGTAGGGTAGTAATCAAAGTACAGTGGGAACTCACACGAGACAAATGACGATCCTCAGGTCGATGAACTAACCTGTACACATGTCACCAGGGAACTGCCATCTGACGTCAGGTATAAGACCAACTAGCATGTTCCCGGCGAGTCCTGTCCGGTGTACTCATAACCCAATGAGCACCTGTATACATCTTAGGTGAACCAACTGACACCAGTGGCTTATGAGACCGGCCACCGCCCCTCATCGGGTCTCGACTGTATACACTAGTCTACTCTGGAGTATCGATACCCTGTCTCGAAACTCCCACGACTAGGGACCTTTTAAGGATGTGCTTATAGACTACCAGCTCCCACGTATATGATCGCCCTCATACTGCTGGCAGTCAAGTATGAATCCTAGGGGCTCTATCAACGTGTAATAGCGACCTGTCTGGTCACCTAAAGCAGTGCACGATGATAAAGATAAACCAGATAGCATACTATCATCTTGAGTAAGACTGTCCTACCGGGATAGGTCCTCCCTTAATCATCGCAATCACGTGCCTGTGATCCAATAATTAACTCTGAGGGCACTATCTCCAACAGAAGGAAGAGCTGAGGAGGTGGAGACGATGACGACGGGGTTGAGGGATTGCCGGCGACGAGATGTTCAGGGTGATGGGTTCTCGTCGCAGTGGGTGCAGGAGGTCGGGTGTGCAGGGGTTTCTAAGATGGGAGAGAAGAGAGAGAGAGGATGAGGAGAAGAGAGGGAGAAGTAGATGATAGAGACGAGGATAGAAGAAGATGTTGGCGATGACGATGTGATCGGCGGCGATGGAGGTGAGTATGATGATGGGTTCTGGCCGCAGGGGGTCCTGTGAAGTGCAGGCTCGGGTTAAGGAGGAAGAAGAAGAAGATGGCGACGACGACGAGGAGTAGGAGATGGGATGGAGGTGGTGACGAGATCGAGGATGGAGGTGGCGACGACGACGGCTAGGGCTCTCGTGGGGTGCTCGGGGTTTGAAGACGAGAAGAAGGAGAAGGAGAAGAAGAGATAGAGGGAGGTGACCGTAGCAATCGAGGGAGGTGACGGGACTCTCGCGCACCGCGAGAGGAGAGAGAAGCGGGCGCGAGAGGAGAGAGAGGAAGAAACGAGAGGAGAGAGAGAGGGGAGGAGAGATGGGTTTGTCTCGTAGCGGGGGTGAGAGAGAACGAGGGAGAGAGAGATGGAGAAAAGGGAGAGAGAGAAAAGAATGTGGGCCCCGGCGTCGAATGCAAGGAAGGCTCTGATTGGTGATTGAAACAGTACGGGAGAAATTATAAAGATTCACTGGTTACAAAAATAATCTTGTTAGCTAGAAAAATATAATAGGCTGAGAATATATGTTTCAGCCAGATTTAAAAGATTTAAAAGATTTAAATAAATAGGATTTGGCAAGATGCAAAATATTTCCGAATTGCACTCGGGTCGGGTCCAAGGATTTGGATTTGACAAATGAAAAATATTAGCAAGTTCCAAAAATTAAAATGAAGGATTTTGTAGCAGAAATGTATACCCCCAAAAACGGACGTACGCACGTGCGCGTAGCCGTCCAAACTCGTCCGTTTCACTGAACGGGACGAGAACACGATATAAGGACGCTAGCACAAGATTAGGGGTATCAAGCAGGCCATGAAAAGCAATTTTAATTTATTTTATATGATTTAGACTGTTGTATGCAAAAGATGAGATATAGGATAAAATACCAGTATACTAAATTATGAGGTGCACCGGTCCATGCAACAAGTCAAGGCAATCTATAATAAGAGTCAAACAGGTTCAAGCAAGCGGGTCGGGTCGAATGCCTAGTAACATGTAAAATACTATTCGCACCCAAACACGCTAAATCAGGAATAGACCATGGATAAGTAAAATACTGAAACTGGAATTGGTATAAATGAACTCGGGTGTTACAACAATGAAGATAGACTCCAGGACGGTCCTTCCGGCCAGTCTCGGGCGATGATGGGAGGAGGAGCCGCTACCATTTGGCTCTATTATGTTCGTGTCAATTAACGCCATCCCAGCTCCTCGAGCCCCGGAAGCAGACAAACCGGTCTCGAAGGGCAAGAGGCCAAATATGGTGGTCTCGAAGGCGCCCCAACTAAAACGCAAGTCGGTGTTTGAACGACTCTCCTTGGCCCCAGCTGGGGGCAAGGCCATCAACACCAACAAAGCTACAAGACGTCTCGAGCAAGCTCCGGCGGTGCCCCTGACAACTGCTCGATCGGGTGTCTTCTCTAAGCTTCCCGCTAATCGACTCACGGTGGCTTCCAGGAAACAGATGCTCGCCAAGCCCTTAAAATTGAGAAGCTAAGGCAGAAAAGGCTCAGATATAGAGTTAACAAAAGGGCTAGGGCTCCTGCTAGGCTGAACCTCATGAGGTTCGAGGAACAGGGTTACCCCGCCAAAAACGAGGAAAAGGCTGGATATGTGGTCCACACTGTCTACATGGTGGGCACGTGTAGCAAGAGAAAGGATGGGGCCACCACATCTCAAATCCAATCTGGCTTGAATGTAGTCGCCGCTTCCCAAGAACAGCCGCCTCCGCTGGATGATGAAAACCCTCTCGATGAGGATGATAGGCAGAAAGACCCTTCGGTCCATGAGGAGTCGGGCTCGGAAAGTGAAGAGGAGCCAATCTTCCGTCCTAAGAATGCAAAGCAGCAACTTCTCCAAGAGCTCCGAAAACAGCTTAGAAGCAAAGACAAGGAGATGGCCAAACTTTACTCCAAAATTGACGACTTGACGAACGTCGTCTTGCAGCTCACGGCCGGACTTGCCTCTCAGCCGCCCAATCAAGCGCAGGGCTCTGCTCGCGAACCGGGAAACGGTGTCCCAACGTAGCCGACGCCTATTCCCTCAAATCCAAAAGTGGACGAACCGCATGAAAATCAGTCGCATCCTATCTCGAGAAATGTCTTGGCTACCGATGACAGTAGCCCGCTAACTTAAGGTCAAATCATGGATTTGGTTGCCAGCAAAGTCAAAACACTGGTAGCCGAAGCTGAAGCGCAAAAAGATATTAGCAGTAGCGGGAGACCATATCCTGCTCAATATGATCTGGTAGAATTTCCGAACGGCTATGTCATCCCTAAATTCGGAAGATTCGATAGGACGGGAAATGCGAATCAGCACATCGCCCACTTCAAAGCCTCATGCGGGAATACTGGGGGCAACGATGCGCTTCTCCTCCGCCAGTTCGTTAATAGCTTGACCGATGTTGCTTTCGACTGGTACGCGAGCATACCGGATGGCTCCGTTATTACTTTCGTCCAAATGGAATCTTTGTTTCGACAAAGGTTCATGAGCGTCAGCTATAAGATCACCATTGCCGAGCTCGTAAGGACCAAGCCCAAGAACAACGAAAGCAGTACGGATTTTATAACCCGATGGCGCAATCTATCCGTCAAATGCGAACCGCCGATAGAGTAAGACCAATCTGTCAGTCTTCTCGTCGGAAATCTCAACAATTGGATGGCCCCGTTTCTATGCACCGCGGGTATCAAAACATTCCAAGAGCTGACCAGGAAAGTTCAGATGCTGGAGCGCTCAAAGCAGGAGTCCTCCTCTGACTCCCGAAATAACAATAGGTCCTGGAGAAACCGAAAGGACGAAAATCGCAAAGGCGGAAATTCCGACGATACTGAATCTTTCAATGCCTCGGCTAACCGAAATAAGCAAGGGTCGAGCGGGCCTAATGCCAACCAGCTTCGGAAGCCAACATTCAGAGAGGGAGGAGAATCTCCACTGAAAGAGAAGCTGGACAAGGTCTATTCCTTCAGAAGGGACAAAATCCGTAAAATATTCAAAGACGCCCTGAGGAATGGTCTACAACTGCCAGAGTCAAAAAGACCGCAGGAAGCAAATAGGACCGACGACCCCAAATACTGCCCCTATCACAGAGTGATAGGTCATGCCATTGAGGACTGCTTTGTCTTCAAAGATTGGGTCGAAAAGCAATACAAGGCAGGAGAGATAGAACTGTCTAAAGGCATGTTAACAAACAGTCCAGTTGCGACCGCCAATTTCATACAAACGGAGACCGAAGTTCTTCGTGAAACCGATTCTCTCAGACATTTGCCTTTCTCTGAAAACAATCGACCACCACGTCATTAAACTGGGAACAGTCGACCTCTAAGTCGTTAAACTGGAAATGTAAAAAAAAATGTGTAAATAAAAAAAAAGGAATGTGTAAATAAATAAATAAATAAAAAGAAAAGCCGAAATGATGGGGCAACTCGCAATAAAAATCAGCGAGTAAAAATAATGATGAAAATAAACAGCCGAAATGATGGGGCAATAGCGACCTTCGCGATAAGAAAAGCTGAAATGATAGAGCAATCGCGGTATAAAAAAAACAATATACGGCGAATGATGAGTCGCTCCTGGTACCATATTCCAGTACAGCGATGCAGACGCCAACCAAAATCCAATTTCTCAAAGTTCTCCCGGCCCTACGGCCAGTCCCCAAATTGACTACCGTATACAATCCACGGGCTCAAATAATTCTCATCATACCCATATCCCACCGTAAT